>OX376232.1:11780536-14180536 GCA_947364205.1 Agrochola lota
CACGCCCTCGCGGCCCTAGTCGCCGCAGGAGACGCCCCGGGCGTCGGGAGTCGAGAGCCGACTTCCGGCCACCGTAGGCGCGGGCTTGCGGACGGTGAGCAATGGGCAGCTCGCCGTCCGATAAGGACCAGACCCGTGTCGACGGCGCGTTGTGTTCCACGCGCGCCTCAAAGAGATGTCAGCACCAACCGACGGGGTCGAAAGACCAATGCCTGCTGGGGTTGCGGGTTTGTCCGAAAGGGATAACACGGCCCCAGCACACAGGCAACGGAAGGAACACGGGTGGGTTTTAGTCAGTAAAAGTCTGACACACCCTCTCGCTCTGCCCAGAGCGGGAGAAGTCATTTGATGATATCCCACCGTCAAAAAAAAAAAAAAAAAAGGTGTAAGTCACTTCTAAAATTATTTGAAGTTGAACACTTGCGACAGTCAAACGCACGTCGATGATAAAAGTTTGACAATAACTACATCTTTTATTGTAAATAGTAAACGTACTTTTCATTATTTAAGTGCTACTAAAGACGTGCGGTTCACTGTAGCAGTTCTATGTTGCGTTCATAATTAAAATAGGGAGCACATTCGTTTGCTAAGCATTACATGATTATTGCAATATTCCCGTAGGACCGGTCATTGAAGCAGAATAAACCAAGCTTTTTATGTAATTGTTGCTGGGTGGAAGCTATCGATAAAAGTAGGTGAGGTGAGCGTAGAATTCAAAAGTCGCTACAACATTACTATTTGACACAGTGCTGCCATATATACAGATTTCTCCGTATTTATACAGATTTTCGATTTATGATACAGATAAGCACTGGATACAGGTTTTTATACAGAATTTTCTCATTCTATTGATTAAATAGCCTAATCTGCTTTAAAACGGCACTTAGGTAAATAAATCGCGATTGGTAGTACTGTTCTGTCAGTCAGTGGCCAGTTTCAGTTATTTATCAAACGGCGAATCCGCCAATTAAAGATTTTTGCGTGTTCTCCAAAATACTGCGCTCTCATGATGCATTTATCGTAAATAATTAATTTCGTACAAACTTTTAATGGTAATTGATATTGATTGCACAATAAAAAATCTCAATAATCTGACAACCAGTCTTGTCAAGGGGTCGATACCCCTTGACACCCTTGTTACCCAGTAACTGTTTCGTGGAAGTCAAGGTCGAGGTAGGTGATGATGAATCAAACCTATTCTCTTCTTTCTCAAACGAAGCAGAATAAAGTAATTTGGCTGCATACGGTAAGTAGGTATACCATTCTGATTATACAGATTTAATACAGATTTCAAGTTAAAATAGCATACAGATATAGATACAGATTTTAGTAGTTTCTACTACAGATATAAGGTTCAATGTTTCTGGCAACACTGATTTGACAGTTCAAAATGTTTAGGTGATGGTGAGGTTAATGGTCGATACAAAATAGTTTAGATAAATATTTGGGTAGGGATTTTCATCCAAATATGAAAAAGTCAACAATAAATCATCAAAACGCATTGTCAAAATAGTGCTACGCTTATTCTTCTTACGATTAAGTTATACCGATGATAAGTCTACTGTAATGAAGTTTCTTTGTCATGAGAATAGTTTCGTTTTATCTATCGATCGATTACGAAAGAGCTTTTAAGTTTTACATTGATAAAGATATGTGTGGCTTATAATAATTTTAAGAAGTCGTTTAATAAATAAGTATAGATGTGCAGTGTGCTGTGTACATAATTAACGAGTGTGCGTGATTGTGAAGTTGCTAACGTGTTAATAAAATATGTGTTTACGTTCGCTTTTCGTTGTATTCACGCGTTCAATATACTTAAAAAAGTCATAAAGCTAGTTAGTGTTAGTATCGTCGCGTGTAATATGAGATACGTAGACTGAGCCATATCGTAATTTGTTCCTGATATCACGTCCATGTATTGTTGCTCCTTCCTGTAAGTATTATCACATTTTACTGCATTAACATTATTAAAATATCATAACAATATTTTTATACCTATACATAAATGACAGTAATAAAACAATGAATAATTATGTAACAAGCTGCACTGTGCTGTTTATGCTTAGTGCTCAATACTGCACATTTCAAGTCACGATTTCGCACCACACTATAATAACAAAACTGGAAGGAATTTGGTGAGGCCAATGAACTTTCTGAGTCTGTGTGTGAATGTAGTATTTTTATTGGTTTATTAAGAGATATCACCTTATCTTAAATCTTTAGAGGTGAGTTTCATCACTTGTAAATAAATCATAACCCACTTTCATACAGTGTTGTCATGATCTGTTTACAATTTTATATTCTTTCTCTATACATTAGGTATATTATTTGAATTATAAAGTTTAAATTCCATGTTGACACTCCATTCCATAACTCTCAATGTAATTTATTCATGTTAGTTACTAATATGTAAATGAGACATTAATCTCTGGTTTATGTATGTATTCAAGAAAAATAAATCAGCTGGTAGATTACTTGTTGCTGTTTATTTTCCAAGGCTAATAAACATTTCTGTTTACTGCTATTCATATTGAATGTTGCTTTCAAAGGTAAGTACTTTATTAATAAATATTATTAATAATTTTACAAATCAAATTAAAGTAACTTTACACATCAAATATCTACAATTTGGCTTTTAAATTAAGATCTCATGTTAAATCAATATTATTATTAATTCCAATCAAATAATAAGTTCATAATCAAAGCATGTTATAATCACATCAGTCACAATAGTAAACAAAGGTATGATTAACCTAACCTATTTAATATTCTTGATTACAATTATGAATGTCAAAACAATTACATAATTAGTTCAATTGGAGACAATGGCATGGAATGAGAGCAATCTGCACTGATTGGTGAATCATGAATGTTAATGTTGTCTGCATATTATGTATTATCTTTTTGATAGCTAACCCAGTTACAACCATTATATCTTGTAATTGGATAAATAATAATAGGGATGATGCCTGGGTAAAAAAAAAGAAATTCTAATTAGTCCATAAGTCAGATAAAAAAAAATTACAAATATTTTTTGCTTTATCATATTAATAAAAAATTACTTACGCATTTTAAATCGGGGAGTGGGGTATGCTACGTCACAAGTAAGTATGAAATCTACATATTCGTGATGTCATGGCACATTTTAACTCAATATATCGCCATAATCTTTACATTACGTAAAAAAAAAAATGTGATCAATACTTGTTAATAATCTCCATGATGGACAAAAAAAAACAAATTTGTCATCATCCCTATTTTTACAAAAACTGCTATTTTTTTTTACAAATATATCTGTGATATTTAATTTTAAATGTTTTAATATTATTACTTTTAGTACAGGCTTTATAATTTACTTGATTACCAAACACATTTTACATAATTACCACACTATACTTTATTTGCTTGTCAACCTCGCACTAGTAATTAGAGAGAAGAGCAAACTAGTAAAATTATTAATTATCATAGCATGCATGTTAGGTTTATTACAAAATGATTAAATTGAAAAGATTACCTAACAATAACATCAGACAAAGGTCTTTGATATTAAAGAAAAAGGCACTGTTAAAAAATTACTTCAATAATATACCCTTTTATATTCAAAGGTCAAATTGTTTTGCAAAGAAACAATGCTCCACTTCTTCCTTATTACATTAATATTCTATTAATTTTCCTTGTGAACTTGTTATAGGATCTGTACTGAGTCATAGTTATTATTTTAGTGTTAAAGCTTGTTCTAATGGAGCGTAACCATTGGATTAAAGCTCTCAAAAATGATGTAGGACAAAAACAATAATAAAAACTGCTATGAATATTAATACACCTAAACTTTATAGCATAGGCACTGTGGTCTACAAAAACTGTAGTAAAGAATTTATTTCTATTTATAAATTAAATGTGTATAAGGTACTTATTTTAACTTAAGAAGTGCGGTGATTGAAGCATTCTGAGATCATAGATCTGACATTTAGAAATAATGGTGTATTAAAATTTTCAAGCATGTCTTGTATGCAGCTACTTAATTTCCTATTGCAACCATTGATGCACTGCAACTTTTAATTAACTTGTATTTAAATATTCCGCCAGTAGGATTCTACAGTGCTCAAGATAAAACTTGAAACTGGTTGATGGGTATAATACATACTCTATAGTCTTTGGTATAAAGAAATAAAAAAATCATATTGCTTTCTGTCACCTTACTGTGTATGTAATGCGCACCAAGCAATGTATGTTTGGGACTTTTGTTATTTTGTGCTATGTTAAACGTGTTTCTTATGTGCCAGTTCACGGCTGGGCGTCGGGATGGCGAGCATGAGCTCAACGCTCGTCGAGACCGTCTCCATCAACTACGAGGACTTTAACGAGAGCTTCCTCACCTGCGGCACGTGTTTATGTTAGTACACTATCACTTGGACAGGAGATAAGGGAGTTTACATGTCGAATGAGTCTGTAAAGCATGTTGAATTGACTTTACATCAACAAGAGAACAGAAATGTGTGGAAAAGTGATAGAGTGGCCCTGCACGGGGACAATAAATGGACAATAAATGCTAGATAGACGGACATGTAGACTTGCTTATTGACTAACTTCTTATCATCATTTCTATTAGTCTTACTAGTACTTGCTTCTAACACTGTTGCTATATTTGCATGGTTTGTATTAGTAGCTCCATGTTAAATGTTATCATTAATATTCATTATTGCTGTTAGACACTTGTGTCACGTTAATCAGTGCCTTATTTCCGTTAATGACTGTATAATCTACTGTAGTTATTTACCTATAAGTGATGCAGATAAAACTGAGCACTATGGCAACTGTTGAAGAGCTAGCACTTATTATTCGAACAATGGTCGGCAATTAGTTTTATTGCTAACTAAATTCATACTTGAAAAATGTGTGAATGAACAATATATTAGTACAATAATGTATTATTGTTTTAATCTATACTCATTTTAAATTGGCGATCATGTGACCTTCTAAAGTTCTAACAATGGTTCTGTATTTTTCCAGGCACTTACGATGGAGGAGAGCACACCCCCAAGCTTCTGCCTTGCTCGCATACAGTGTGCCTCCACTGCCTCACACGAATAGCTGCCTCACAGACTAGAGATGCGGGTAGTTTCCGATGTCCCATCTGTCGCGAGCTGATCACGATACCGCGGGGTGGCGTCGCCGCTCTTCCGCCATCCTTCCTCGTCAACCAACTGCTTGACCTAATGGCTCGTCAACGTCGGGAGGTTATACCACAGTGCAGTTCGCATCCAGGCAGAGAACTTCTTTTCTGCGAGACCTGTGATTGTGTATTCTGTCGACATTGCGCCGACGGACCCCATAGCGACACGCCCTGCGACCACACAGTTGTACCATTCTCCATAGCATTGAAAAGAATGTCCGAAATACTGTTGTATCGAGCGAACGAATGTCTCAGCAAACTCGGTTCGGCGAGGGATGCGGTGGCTAGCGAGCTGAGACGACTCGAGGCGGCAGCGACGGCAGCCGACGAAGCGATAGACCGACATTTCGCAGAACTGAAGGCTGCGATCGATAAACGCCACAGCGAATTGAAATCGGCCGCGGCAGCTGCAGCTACACATAAACGAAAATTGCTTGAGGAACAACTGAAATTGATTGATGCAGAAAAGGCTAAGGTACACACAGTCCCAACTCAAATCTTATTGACCCCTGGCATTCAGAACCTAACCTCCAATATAACTCTTCAGGTGGAAGCCGAATGCTCAGGTCTCCAACAACAAGTGGAAGTCCGTGAGGTCAGTAGTCGGGCAGCAGCCTTAGGTGCCAGACTAGGAGACGCGGCTGCTCTCGCAGAACCAAGAGAGAATGCCTTCCTAGCCGTTGACTTCGCTCATAACGACGCTCAGCAGAGGTTCGTTGAGGCGCTAGCGGAGTTGGGCAGAGTACGGACCAGTACCACCTTCCCTGGGCTCTGTACGTTGCAGTTAGGTGGGTTCAATAAGTTCTTACTGACACTTTTAATAATAAAATCTAGTAAATGCCCCACTGCTTCCCTTAAGCCTCTTTTTAAACGGTATAGTATCGATTACGGGGCTAGCTCGTTGCGTGTCCGTAATTTCAGATCATTAGAATTCCTACTGTCCTACGATGTTTTCTGTTACCATATGTTAGTGATGTCTATCAACTTAGAAAGTACATAATTTATGCATTTAGAATTCGCGCGTTCGTACTTGCCATGTTCGGATCATAGTTAACATATGTGAGCTTATGTGCTATTTAATATAGAAAATCAATGCTACTCGCCGCGACACAATTTTTTTGGTCATGCGATGTCTGTAGCCGCCGCAAACAGTACGTAGATGAATATCTATATTATCATAGGATTCCGTTTTGTTCATTAGTGTTTACATTATTTTTGTATGCCAGAACCATTCTGAACCATACATGTAATAATATCTTTGAAGTGCATCCTTCGACCAGCTTTAGTCATAGACATCACTAAATAGAGAATTTTGATGATGATCAAAAATCTACCGTAGGGTATAAAAATACCACCACGAGGCGATATTTGAATGTAGGTACGACCAGCAAACCCTTGCTGACTAATGATCAAGATCTACTCTAGTTAAAGTCTTTCGCAATATTATAATATATTCAGCCTTACAAATTAATAACATCATACTATCACTCATTTCCAGAATCAGCATGTGTATGTGGGTTGGAAGTGGTGGTGGTACTTCGTACAGTGGACTACCACGGCGAGGCGCGGAGCACAGGCGGCGACCCCGTCAGCGCCGCCGCGACCATAGATGACGCGCCCCTGCCTTGCACCGTCACCGACCTTGATACTGGCCTGTATAGGTATGTAGGTTATTTTCAAGGCTTGTTACTGGTTTTATGCCTCCCCAAAATGTTTTAACTTGTACGGGCCTATGTAATGAGCTAATGCCATTTATTGTGCTGGGAGTATTATGTAAAATGAGACACAATTTTTTTTTTAATATGAATAATGTTTACGGAAACAAAAGACTATGATAGGCAATTACCTCGCTCCAGTGATAATGTTGCCAATATTAATCCTACAAGTTCTTCCAATTTAATTCAAGTTTCGTGTCACACATTTGTGTTTATGATAACTTGCCATTTTACTGACATGCAAATTTCGGGTTTGGCCGCCTATTTTTAGAATCAAATAAAACCATTATTTATGAGCTCACGAAACGAGGTCGTAGGTTAAATTCTTTGGAGTTTTGACTATTTGAATAAATCGTGATTAACAAGATAATTTATCCCAAACTTTGTTGTTGAAAAACATGTTCTCCCGTACATTCCAACTGGAAATGTAAGTTTGTATGTACCATCGAAGAATTTCATATCTAAGCAATTTGAAAACAAAATCCCGTGAACGCGATGAGCACATCTGTTACCGCCCCGGTTCTATGGCGGCCGAGCACTGCAAGCAGAAGTAGTCCTTACGGTGCATAGATATGAACTTCTTCGATGGTACAATATTGGGTGATTTACCATGTTATTTTAAGACTTCGTATAGGTTTTCCTGTAAGTAATAATTAAAGAACCATTCTCAGTTTATTTTTCTAAATTTTAAGGTCAGTAGTTTCGGAGATAGGTGGGGGAATGATCAATTTTAATACATTTTCTTAAATATGTTTAAAGGTGTTTATTTAATATATATATATATATATATATATATATATATATATATATATATATATATATGAGATCCTACAACAAGCCCCTTCAGTTGATATGCCACACGGAACAGTTTGCGAAACGTTTTTTTCTTAATTTTCCTGTTTGCCCCTCATTTTCAAAATTAATTAATTTACGTTACACGTCCGTGTTTGGGTCACAGAAATTCCTATGTATACCAAATTTCAACTAAATTGGTCTAGAAGATTCGGAGCAAATTGGCTGTGACAGACGGTCAGACAGACAGCCAGACACAAAGACACACAAGTGACCTTGTATGGGATCAGTTTTTTCCTTCGGTTGTACGGAGCCCTAAAAATATGAAAGTTACCCACTATCAGTCTGAATTTTATTTGGTGGAGAAGCTAAATATCCATTATAACCATAGAATAGAAACAAATAGGTACTTCGTATGGAAGTGTAACTCTCTGTAAACACATTCAAAATCGCGCTAAATATTAGTCTACAGTTTAGCATGTGATACTTTCTGTCTGTCAGGATTGTACTCGGTATGATCAGTTTAGCATTCAGAATCGCGCTATAAGACGATGCGTGACGCTTGATTTGGCTTTTACACGACATATGATTGCCTAAACATATTATTTTATTTTTAAGTTTTTAATTCATATAAACATTACTATTACAGAATCACAATGCGTCCTTGGAATGCGGGTGCGCTATGCGTGCGCGTGTTAGTGTTCGCCCGCGGCGTGCGCGACTCGCCTCTGCGTGCTCAAATAGCGGCCACTGCAGCGCCGTTGTTAGTGTGGGGCTCACGAGGCACTGGGAAGGAGCAGCTCAGTCAGCCTGTTGCGCTTGCCAGGTAAACAATATCTACATCAGGTATGTAGTTTCTTATCTCGAGAATTTAATCAGATACTCGGTGCAAGCAAATTGAGACCCATAACTATACCAGAGTCTGATGACGAACGTAGCAGATCTTCTTGAGCTGTCATAAATAATTGACATCCAAGATATGATAAGCACTAAAGAACTTTAATGAGCATGCTCTTAGGGACATTTATCCAGAAGCCTGAAATAACAATACCCACAATAAGTTTACTAGGCTGCCAGGCTGCTTGGCAGAATTCTTTCTATTTCTTTCTTGAATACATTGATTTGGAGATCTAAAATGCTAATAATTTTAATTAAATGCGGTAATTATATCGTTTGCAGATGTCCGAAGCGGCGGGAGATCTACGTCCTCGACGCCGGCAATTCGAGAGTGAAGGTGTTGGACGACGAGACTTTCGCATTTAAAACGCATATCGTTAACGAAGGTATGCTGTTTATTCTACTCATTTTTGACTCAAAACATAGTCATGACATACGTCCCAAGTGAGATTACTAGGTACTCTAAACCAGTGGTCGGGAAACTAAATAGCCAATAGAGCCAAATATCAATACTATAACGACTAACATTTCTTATGAGAGCCAATCCTTTCTGTGTGTCCAAAATGTCTCGATACACTTTTTTTTATTCTTAAAACTATCAATCACTTTCACTCAACAAGGCTTCCTAAAATTAACTTGCTAAGAAGTAGGATGCTTCATCACCATTATCGACTAATAATAATATGATGAAGGCTTCTTATTTATTAACAAGTTAAACTTAAAAAACTTTCAAATGATTTTTCGATGTCCTGTAAATTTTTGGTGAAAATAACCTGAAACAAACCTTTGAAATATAGTTTGAATTTTGAATAAAACTTGATATTTTGCTTAATGACCGAAACCCCGACCCCCGCGCGAATCTACGCTCGCACTCATCGACTTTTGTACAAAGCTGCACTCTATAGGCCAAAGAGCCGCAAGCGGTTCGCGAGCCGCGGTTTGCCGTCCACTGCTCTGCACTAAACCATAAATAGTGTATGTGTTATTCTTTATTTTTCTTTCACTAAATAAGTCCCATATTTGATTTGTTGTTCCGCTAAATGTAAACATTGCTCCCAGTAGTATAATCTCTAGTAAAATAATCTGGTATAATTTGATAATGTTCCAGGTTTAGCTGGTCGGAGTTGTACAGGGATAGCGGTGACTGCTGAAGGTATTGTGGCAGTCAACTGGCGGACAAGAACTCTCACTGAGGTAAGTCAATAAATAGATGTCTCAGATATGTCAGTTTGAAGTCCGAAACTATTGTGACCCTTGGCAACGTACAGGCAACTCTGAAGGAACACGGGTAGGTTTTAGTCAGTAAGAGTCTGACACGCCCTCCATCAGCAGAGAAGTTATTTGATAATGACCCACCCAAAAAAAAAGAAAGTTATGTAGGTTTATTAAAAATCCCTATTTTAATAAAACTGTACGGAAGAGTTCCTCGGGGTTTGACTAAACGATGGTTTTCATGTTCTAAATTAAATTTTAGCAAAATAAGTTAGTCTCGTATTCGGTTCTGTAACCTCACTCAAAACTCAAGCATTACTTAAAACTTGTTTAAAGCCTTTTGATGCAAGCATTACTTAAAACTAGTTTCAAAAGGCTTTAAACAAGTTTTAAGTAATGCTTGAGTTTTGAGTGAGGTAACAGAACCGAATACGAGACTAACTCGTTTTGCTTAAGTCTTGAGTGAGGTTCTAAGAGCTGATATTGACGGTTTTTCGCATCTGTAAATATTAATTAATTAATCAATGCATATGTTGACTGGCACTGACTGACCTGTACCTGCATAACAAATTACAGTTGCAGTTGAATTGCACTTCGTTTAGTGGCAACATTGATCTAGCGACATACATTATCTTTGTGCTTTTTATTTCACTATATACCCACATTCCCCGTGATCCTAGGTGAACGCGGACGGCACGACGCTCCGCACGATCAGCTCCCCGCGCCTGCTGGAGCCCGTGTGCGTGGCGGCGCACGCGGGCTCGCGGCGCCTGGCCGTGGCCGACAACGGCGCGCGGGCCGTGTTCCTGTTCGATAGTCACGGGAATATTGAGAGAGAGGTCCGCAATAGTGATCGTATATTTCGTAATAGACTGCTGACCAGACGTTGTCCTATTTCTTAGAACTCGATCGCACCGCCATCTACCGGGTCCAATTGTGAATATAAAACATCCATCCAAACCACTGAAACACCCACAAAAAAATTCAATAAAATCGGTCCAGCCGTTTAGAAGTTCAGTGACATACACATGTACAAGAGAATTATATACAGGGTCAAATTTAATTAGCTAGCGAAACTTTACCCACGTGTTAAGTATCGATATAGAAAAAAAAAGAAACAATTTTTTTTCGATCTTTGTTCAAAACCTTTCAATGACACTGACATGTAATTTAAGGCAGCTAAACGCCTATGTACCATCGAAGAAGTTCATGTCTATACACCGTAAGGACTATGCGCTCGGCCGCCATAGAACTGGGGCGGTAACAGATGTGGTCATCGCGTTCACGGGATTTTATTTTCAAACTTTTTACATATGAAATTCTTCGATAGTACCTAGTAGGTAACCAATTACCAAGGTTGTGTACTTAACCAAATAAATACTTACCTTCTTTTCTTTAAAAACAATCGTTGAACACAAACAAGTCACCTTCATATCAAAACACCACTTCACTTATCAAAATACCACATCCTTACGAGTTATTAATTAAATGTCCGCGTACTCTAGATAAGTGTACTTGATCAGTATCCCGCACGCACGGTATACCTCTGAGGGGATCGTTTGTGTTTCGCTTCGCCACTTTTGTGTTCTACCAGTCTGAACTGTAACTGAAATCATAGATCTTTTTTGGAGGTATTGTTTTTCTAATTCCCGTATTGTATCATTTACAGATAGGCAACGGAGAGTTAGGTTTAGTCGGTGGTCTCGCCCTGTCAGAAGACTTGCTCATCATTGCGGATGTCGCCGTCAGAGTATACGACATCGAAGGGAATCTCAAAAACGTATTTGCACCAGTGCCTAAAGGTAAGCATGTATATAAACCTTTCATCATCGTGTCAGCAGTAGCATCCACTGTAAACTGTGGTCTAATTTAGGAAGTTGTTGAGATGAAATATTGCCGAACTCATCACGCTTCATAAGAAAATCGTAACATTTGATTATTATAAAAGCTAAATTCTCTCAGCCTAAACTCTTGGCGTAGACGAGTAAAGAAACCTCCATCTCTCATCTCCATAAATAAACTATGAGTTTCGGTTGAGATTAATTTAATAAACAACAGTAAAAACTCAACTTTACTTTTTTATATACTACTTACTAACTTCGAGTTTCAAAAGTTTGATTTTGCTGTGTCCCTTGTTGCATTTTAGACTTAACTTTAGGGTGACCGTGTAACCCTAAAGCTACTTCTACCTTTTAATCTACATTCACGATTCTTAAACTGCCGTTTAGGATTTTAATTTTTTTTTTATGCCTCCTTCTTACCCATTACACCTTCACTCCCAGGCCGCGGCGGCTACGGCGGCGTGGCCCTGGCGCCGGGCGCGGACGGCTCGCGCCGCGTGGTGTGCACGCGCTCCATACGCGGCCGGCCCGCACTTTTAGTACTAGAGGCCAATGCGGGCCGAGTATTGGCCGTGTCCGAACTTGCGGACAGGAAGCCGCGTCGTGTGGCCGGACTTACGTTGCTGCCTAATAGAAGGGCGCTGCTAGCTGATCTAGCGGCGGACTGTTTGAGGTTACATACTTACTGGTGAACCCTGAAGATGGATTGAGGGTGAGTGTGTTTTTGATATCTGTTGGAAGCCAGCGGTGTTTGATGTGACTGACAGATAACGGCACCGCGTAGTAGCGCAGCCATTTTTTTTTCTCCCACAGTAGAATTTGTTACGTTGCACGTAGTAGTTAATATTTTTTTTAAAGTGCACGAACAATACAATCCGTGCGGTAATCAAACGTAATGCTCATTACTCGCCCTCTCCCCGCGGCAATCGAGCTATTGTCTGTAATCATTGACGAATGCTAGCTAAACTAATGACTGATTGTCACGGACCATATACGTACTATGAGCGTAGAAAATGCGTAGAAAATAATGAATAAAATCTTGAGGGCAAAATAAATTATTTCTCTCAACAAGTTTCGCATGGGATAAAAATGAAACTATACAGGTGGATTTTTGAGATAGGGCAGTAAGGGCAGCTACCTTAACAGTTGTAGCTACAGGAAAACGGTCTTGGTACTCTCCTTAAATTTTAACACATTTTGATCTGTATTCACAGATTTTGAAATAAAAATACAGTCAGCAAGAAAATGGGCACTGTTCACAAAAAACTGTTTGATGCCAATCCATCCTGTTTATTATAAGGATCAAAAAAGTCTATTGAACCAACTGAAGTTTGAGTACTAGAAAAGTCAGAAATCACAAAAACCTTTTCCACAAAACTAAAAGTGTACAGCTACAAACATTTACCAACTTACGTTTAAAACTGATCGTGTTATTTGCAGGTGTCGCGTAAAGAGAGAGGGGAGCGGAGCGCTGGAGAGCGCATCGTGATCGAATTTCATGCTAGTCCAATATTATAACGGAGAATCGAACTGCTGGCCATATACACGAACTGCGAGGGAGAGATACTTGCACCAAAGTCTTTAGTCGGTCGCGCGACGGCCACTGCGTTATTCAATACTATATTTTTAGTACTTACAGTATTTATTTCGTATTAAGTTGATAAAGTTATTTTCTAAAAGTTTTACTTTGTCGATTTTAGTTCGGCGCTTATACGGAATTTGACAATATTATGACTGATTTTGATTTTTATGTATTTTTCGTTTTATTTACTTTTCGCCAGCTATGCGGGTGTCGAATCGTGACGTTTTATAATAATGTTAAATATATTGTGCACTATGTGTTTAAGTGTAACTGGATAATTCACCGTGCAATCGGCGATATTTTTGAATTAGTCTTTAATTCTTGTCAATGACATCATCACTTTATTTATTTTAGTGCATCAAAAATGTTGTTGGCGATTCTAACTTCGCTTTAACTAGTCGTAAGACGAGCGCATTTATTTTTAAACAAATGTTAGTTAGTGTTCGATATCACTTCTCATCGAGGAAATGGAAAAATCTCACACAATAATAGTGAATAACGACAATATTTATGATAAAGTATCTATTTAGGGTATTCCTCGTATGCCTATTCATATTCTTACAACTAATACGAACTAGATAAAGGAGATAATAACATGGAAATAATTCTAAATTGATCAGTTGTTCGCGTTACATATCCAGTAGCCTTGTTTGATACGCTTAGTGATAGTGCATTGTTATTAGTTGGACGAGTCGATTGAATGCTGGTGTCAGACAACACCGACAGTCCTGTAGCGTACTCTCTAAGTCTGCGGGCAGATAGGGCTTACGATTAGCGTCTTACTGAAGAAACACTATGGAGAAAAAAACTATGTACTAATCAGCAGTCTGTAACCAGTCAAACATTCAGTAAGTTGCTAAATGTAAATTCTATCTGACCGTAACATATTAAATACACACATAGTATGTGCTAACTATATACAGTTATAATGAAATAGCTACATATGTGATCATTTAAAACTTTAAGAATCGTATTATTAGTAATTGAACTTCAAGACTATATTTTGCATACAACATTTAAAACTCAACAATATTATTGCCTACTACATTAGTTGTTTTTCTAATATTCTCTAGGTCGCTGCCATATTGTTGATTATTTCGATTAATGACCAATATGATAAAAAAAGAAATGTAATTGTGTATGCTATTAGAATTTTCATGCGAACAAAATCGCCTTTAATTCTTCTCATGTTACGTTTGAACTGAATTTGTAGTAAAAAAAATCATCTTTATGGATTGCTCAATAAAAAATAATAAGATCATATCATGCGGATGCGGTCGAAGCAAGTTCTTTCATAAAGTTAACTAAAAAAAACATAAGTACTAAAATCACCCTAATTTATTCTGATTATAATAGTTTAAGCAAATTTCTCTTCGCTATAGTTTAGTGACGTTGACTGTTTATTCAAGCTATCGTTATTTCGAATCAACTTTAAAATCTTATAAAATATATCTCATTAAGTTGGTCTTTATGTAATGTATAACTTATGATATTTGGAGGTTGAATGAGTGACTTACGTGGACCAGGATAAATGAAATCTGTGTTAATGTAAGATTTCCTGATATAATATGTACGTCTGTTAAAATCGTTAAGTATTTAAGAACTTTTTGGCTAAAAACACTCTTGCAATCGTTTACACTGAATTCATCAAACTTTCTTCCACATTATTTTCTTATGGGTCCTACCAGGCACCTGAATTTGATCTCTTGTGATCGTGAAATAAATACTTTAAAGATTTACTTTAATATTCATTACATCATAATATGTCCCCACCAACACCAACTGGCAATTATGATATTACACCATGAATTCAAATTACAAATAGCTATATAACGGTATTATCCTGACAAATTACTATGAATATCTAAAGCCTGTTATTAGTACCTCTACTTGCACAATGCATACATATTCTCTATTGTTTTAACACCGCTAGGCGACGTCACCGTAATTTTAACAACGGAATCTCATTAAAAACGTTATTTTTCATGTGAAATGTAATCAAGACATTAACATAACAATATGTATAAAGAAATAATATTTCATCGACAACTGAACTGCTTTACTGTGTTATTAATATAACCATATGCAACTCAACAAATATTAACTCAGATTTATTATAAAAAATTAAATTAAAAAAATTGCTTTATTTAAAAACTATTGATAAAGTTTGGAGGTCTCTGTAATTTTTATAAAAGACTATTTGAGGTGGCAATTTTGAGGTACCTTAATTCATAGAAAAAAAAGTTCGCTTCGTTTTAAAAATATTATTTTGAGGATGTGAGGCTTGTTGTTATTGTGTAGGTTAAGATATTGTAAAGTGATGGACTGGCAAACAGATTTGCAGTAGGGTTAGATCTAGTCTAGTTTACGAACGTGTTTTTTCTATATTATATAATGCCAGATAAAATAAAACCATGAAGAAGTTACTGAAGGGTTTGAAAAACGCTTTATGCAATGTGTTTTAACAGCCGTATCGATGCCATTTTCCAACATATTATTGCTAAACAAACCATAGTTAAGAAAATTAGCGTGTGCGTGAAGTTAGAATGTGATTGGCATGTATAATTTAGAAGTGAGCGTATGTAGAAGAATTGACATGGTGTTGGAAAAGTACAGTTTGCAAGTATGCATATTTACATGATAATATATCTGGAGATTTTAGTTTTACTCGGGCTTTACGAATAAGTTTCGAGCTAAAATTAAATGCTGTCTTGGAATGTGAGCTGTGAATTTGGTTCTTAAAACCACCGAGAAAGGCCCATTTTCGTATGATTACGTATTATAGATACTTATGTTTAATTTAATGTAAATACGGGCCTAATGTCTAAGAAGTAAATCAAGCCAATCACTCGTCAAAACTCAGATGAGACCAGTCTCCTAGAACAAATAGTATATCTCAAAACCACTTCGTTATTACTTCTATTTGAGCTCATTTAGTAAGGAAATGCACACTCAGATTATTGTTCTCAATCATATAATGTTACAGAGCGGACTCCTAATTATAACTGTCATGTTCTCATTGAGTTCTCGAATATTGTGCTATAGTTTGACCGAAGCCGCTGTACCGCGCATTAAGAATGCGCGGCGAGGCGGGGTCGGGACGTCGTGAGCGTTGACGAATGAGTGACCTACACTGCCCTCCCGTCTCGCCGTGCAGGCGCGCACATACCTAAGGCCCGGTACAGCGGTTTCGGTCAAACTATAGTTATTACACCGCTTATTTCTATCACAACACGTACATAATTATTATGTTTTTAGTTATTCGATTCAATACTTGGACGAATGACGTAGGTATTAATAAAGTTCCTTTAAGTTCATCTATTCAGTTTCATAACGATAACGACTTATGCAATGCTATGTTTACACTTTACATAATCGTTGTTTATTTTAATGCACTTTATCATAGCTTCTATTCATATACCCACTGTTTACAGAAAATACTGTTACTGCGGTAACCAGTCTTATATAAAATTTATCTCATTGAATAGTTAACGATTCTAAACTTAGGTACATGTATTGTTTGTATGTTGTATTGTATTACGTTGTGTGCTTGTGTTGTCTTGAACAATTTCAGCTTTAAAAATTGATATACCGATTTACTTTTAGTACACACATACATTCTGTCGTCACAACTTGCTTGCACTGCCTTTATTTTGTTGAGAGCATTTAACAATAAGATTACACTTATTCAATCTATATCTGCTTCCACTTCTTAAAATTAATCGCCATCAGTACAGTATCTCTAAAGATAGTTATTTGAATAGAACAATTCAACAGCAGATTGGTACATAATAATAATAAATATGTAGATACGATGTGTAATTATTTTTTGCATTAGATGTAAACTGTTCAAATGAATCGTAGTGAAGATGCGTTAAATTATTTCAAAAGATGAATAAATCTATTTTGGCACCAGATCGACTATTTTCAGACAAAATTGATGGAATTGATAGAGGACTCATTTATTGATTGTATGTACCTACGCCTAAAAGCTAAAGTATATTTATTTATCAGAAGCTGTGAATCTGTACTTAAATTATAATCACAGAGTATCTCAGTGTAATGTCGATAACGTCACTTTTGTGCAAAACACAATAAAGTTAAATCAAAACATTAAAATGGTTTTTTTTTTCATAAGTATTTCAGTCTTCCTAGCCTTTTCCCAACTATGTTGGGGTCGGTTTCTAGTCTAAAACCGGATGCAGCTGAATACCAGTATTTTAGATGGAGCGACTGCCTATCAGATCTCCACAACCCAGTTACTGGTTAATACGGTACCCCTTGGTAAGACTGGTTGTTAGACTTTTGGGTTTCTGACAACCCGTACGAATTGTCAAAGATGCATGAAATAGCTGGGACCAACGGCTTAACGTGCTTTCTGAGGCACGGAGGAGTCTCGGTATGTAAAGATGGTCACCCATCCACGGACCAACCCCGGCAAGCGTAACTTAACTAGATGGATCGACTCGTGCGGCTGATACTACTTGCTTACTCTAAATTTATTTAACGTAGACCATGCTATCTTCAAGATAAAACTCCGTTGCTGTGGTAAAGTCTTAAATCACAACCGTTTACCAACTAGATTGCAAACTGAATATTGCGTAAAGCTATCTGACCCGTGATTATTGCTAATGGCAAGTTTAGTGAACAATATCGCTTGGCAAACAGTATCCAAAATCAAATGCTCGCCAGATGAGGAGCCAATAAAAATAACAATTTAATTTAAGAACCCACGTACCTTAGCAGAGGATACCAATCGCTCAGCTACTGAGCCACTAACGTTATTATTCCACTATAAGTTTCTATGTAAAGTTTCCGTGTGTTATTGTAATTTACAACTTTCTCCTTTTCTTAAAAAGGTCGCTTGCTAATAATGTTCAACTCGTTAGTAGAAATAGTAAAGAGTTATTTCACCTATACTGCGCAGTTGGTTCTTATTGAAATAAAAAATGAGCGCACATGACGGAACCGAAGAAACTGCATTTACGCCAAATATCGTTAAACCCATTGTTCTATTGTGTGTATGGACACACGGCTACATTTCAATTATAAGCTGACCTTTAATTGTATGGAAATCCTATACAATGCGAGATCAGCTTATACTGGATATGTATAGCTTGATATTTACGATAAAATTTGCTGTGACCTCTTTTTAAGCTGTGTCTACACAAGTCTCAAATTTAGTTAGCGCAAATATTAATTTGGGCAAAGTAAGAATCAGGTACAATTTCTAAAACACACTGTATATTCGTGAACAATAATTCCTTTTACAACGGATTTCTAATGCATTGTGGGTGAGCTTACAAACAAACTTCTCACGGACCAACATCTTCCATACAAATATTTATGCGGAAATCGAACCCGTGACACCAAGCGCAGACGCCAATCGTTCAGATGCGCTAAGCCGCCAACCTTGGCGTCTAACAATTAATTAAACTGTGGCTTAACATTATGATAGTTAAATACGCGCGTGTGATATGTAGAACAGTGGACGTTTAAAATTCATCAGAAAAAAAGTTGGATATTAAAAACATATATTTTTATTGGTCAAATCAATTATAATTTATAACTAAATGCAGAGAGATTATCACTAGGAGAAAACACCAAACATTGCACGAAAATATGTGCAAGAAATATTTTATAAAAAATAACCTTACTCAGTTCCTTGACTTAATTGTAATATCGACTCGCATGCAGGGGCCACGTCACTCATCGGCCGCGATCAATAACAATATAATTTGTACGTATTTACGTAAAGACACTGAACTATGACGTGGCGGTTGTGAAAACTGACCCTGGGTCTAGTGGAAATTCTTAGGTGTTAACACTTCAGGAATTGCGACACATAGCCACCTTCTATCAAATTAGGGTTTCTGTTATTTTTTACTGGGTGTAAGTCAACCAGCGCCAAAATATCCAAAGAATAGATGTATCGAGTAAATTAAATAAATAGTGGTATTTTTATTAATTTGAACGCAATGATTTGGTAGAGGTCAATCGTAGATCGTGTAAATAATACTTCACACTGTTTCCAGTGGTGATAATTCCTGAAGTGTTATCGAATGTGTGAATTAAAAAATGATTAATCTTTAGAAGGAACACTGCAAGGACGAAGTTGTGTGACCTGGAATAGTTTGAAGTTTAGGAACCATTTCATAGGAGTGTCTGTAATATGTAAACACAAAAAACTAAAGTTTCGCTGTCTCGGGCTGTTACATTATATAATGTATATCATATTATGTAGTGGTCTTACAATAGCAGTAATAATTATAATTGACATGCAAATTACCACTGCTGTTACTCGAATATCACGTAACAGACATTATTGGTTCAGTCATGCAATACAATGTTCTACAAATTCGTATTTTTGCAAATTCATAGTATTTATCAATATAATTTTGAGAATACTTTTGGACCGAGATCAACAATAAAACGATGTCAATGGTGACCAAATAATATGATAATTAACTTAATCATTATTTGCCTCTAAATATTATCGTCAGAGTTGCCAGATTTTAATCTTATCTCCATAAATTGCTGCAACAAAGAATAAATCAAAACATTTTTTTTTTTTTTGAAAACGTATTAAACCTTTAAATTAAATGATAAATAACATAATCCAATTCTTAACCGAGATAAACCTCTGTCAAACCTCTGTGTTCTGGCAACACTGACAATTACACAAATGTATACGTAATTATAAAAAATATCAAAGTAAATGCAGTTCTGACAAGAATGTCTTAACGTATAGAACAGATAGATGGCGTTACTTTCCGAACGTTGCGAGGGCCTCTTTGCATTCCTGGATGGTCTTCTTTTGTCTTTCTACAGTCGCCGAGGTTTGTTTGGACCCTTGAAGCCTGATGCAGCTGGCTATGGTGGTGAAGTACCCACACACATTGTGCAGCACCCGAACAGCGCGATCGCCGCAAACAAACAAGTATTTTCCGCTTGCGTCAAATTTCATGTAGTTTATTAATCCTGAAACAATAACGAGGAAAAAATGACTTAATTACGAGCTAATTTGGATAACTAGCCGGCATCCTTATCAGAACTCGTGCGTTTATAGACGCTTTATGTGCAAGTGATCGATAACGATACCTTGAATCGCCTATTCAATAATTCACGGCCTCCTGTAGCCTCGCAGCGGAGTTAAAAATACAAGAGCTACACGCCCATTAAAACCGAACATTAAAGGCCCAACCTTTGTTTATGTTTCGTTATTTATGCCATATCTATGCTAGTGTTTAATGTCTTAGTCAACCAATTGTAGTAAAATCAGCTACAAACGTAAATAAAACCTACTTAATAAGTCACCGATCATTATGCGAAGGTCTGTTAGATTTGAAATGCGTTGTATTTGGAAACACCATATTTACAATTCCCGTGAAATCGAAATATAAGGTAAATCAACAAAAGCTTGTTTAACAAGAACTTTATTATTTTTTCCGTGACGATCCACCTTAGTCGCCAAGGTCTCAGCGTTATTCAAATGACATGACAAAAACATAATAGTATCAATTTATAGTTTTATATTCCATTCTGTATGTAGAGGCTCTAATATTTCCGCTATGTTAACACAATTACATGCGCTTTAATTTATTATATGATTTAATTATAAATTAACAAACAACATTAGTGACTTTAAACGAGCAGAACTTGATATCTCTATCAAATCATGTTTTAAATAAAAGATAAATAAAAAATCTCCAATTTCAAGCCCGGTGCTTCGAGCATTTTTGAATAACATAACACACGAATTGTTTTACTCACTCTCATTGACCATATGCCATTATTTATTTGTTGCGTTTCCTCTTACGTAGATATCAATTGGGAATCCCGTGCAATAATATTTTCCCCAAAATATTCGCTTCGAAACCAAGTTTTATAACATCGCTGCTTCTAAATACAATCTTCGGAAAAAAGCTTTCTTCAGTTTGTATCGATCAGTTTTCTTTAAGTTATGAATATTCTACGTAACATTGAAACAAACTTTTGCTTCACCAATAAAAGTAAGTATGACGTATTGCTTATTGCTTTTGGATTTTCCATTTTATTAGTACCTAAGACAAACACAGAAGTCGACAAAGTTAAATGAGTACTTATTCAGAAACACGATATCGAACAAATAACCCAATCGATGACTCCGGTTGAGAACATCTCGGAAACCGGGTATAGTTCCTTAACTAAGCAGACAAAAATAAACTTACCGGAGTAAACATTTTCCACGGTATCATAAAGTTTCCCAGTGTAAGTGTCGTAGAACTCCACGGAGGAATCCACAGAGACCGCCAGTACCTCGGCGTTGGGTGAGAGGGCGATGCGCGGAGGGTTCGCTGTCTGCCCGTATGTGCCCGTCTCGAGAACGTGCGGGGACTCTCCTCGAGTGTACTCAACTAGAACATAAACAGATATGGTACTAAATTACTGGAATTCATAATAATTTTCGAAAGAAGCTGACCAACTGACGACACACATGGTGGATTGGGACCATTCTTGCTACAAATATTTTGAAGCGAAGGAAGGAGGCAAAGTTTTCAATATATTTTTTGTTGTAATTTCAGGCTTTAAAGTGATGGAACGACAAGCGATCGCTGAAACCTTAGAAAACATCGCAAGAACAACAAAGACGTCGAAGAAAAGAGTTGAGAAACTTTATTGAAACCTCCAAGCTGTTCGTTCAGTCTAGCTTAGAACTTTAGCCTATGGCAATGCAATAAGCATATTAAATGAAAACATGCTCAAATGATGAAAACTTAAGGCAAATTGTGCTTGAAATATCCTTATCCTTACATATTATAAAACAAAGTCCCCCGTCGCGTTTGTCTGTCTGACCGCGATAAACTAAAAAACGGATTCTCAAACGGTTTTCACCAATGGGCGGAGTGATTCATGAGGAAGGTTTCAGTGTGTAATTCATTAAGGTTTTGTGTAAATTGGCTGAAACATGACGATTATTGTCGAAAATGTCGGAAAAAATCATGCCGACTGGGAGTTTTACTGGCGTGCGTCGCGTAAACCGTTACAGTTAGATACCTACATAAAATGTATATTCTACAGGTTTGTACATCTTAAAAACTTCAAGAAAAAAGTCCGCGATGACATGTCTATTTGCTAAGCATGACCCACAGTAACCATTATTATCTTTCAGAATTTGATAAAAATTTCATTGTTATTTCCGATGCTATTTTGATCAGTATCATATTAATCATTATCCAATAAAATATATTGTTTAAATTGTGCATTTAATTTAGATTCAAATATGCCTTGACATCATATCATTTCAATGAATAATTTAAAAGATATCACAAATTGAAAGTTACGCGTAACAAAATAATTATGGTTGACGACAACGCGGGCGCAGCGTAGGAGTCAATTACCTTTTCCTCGGCTATTAGGTATGTAATCCCGGTAGTACATTATCGTGGGATATTTTCCGACATCCACGCGGGCGAAGCCGCGGGCAAAAGAAAAAAAAATAAACATGTTATTGAAGAACAGATCTAAAATTCCAACCGATGGTATTGCAAATACAGTGTAAACTCTATATAGCGACACTGAAGGGACTGTGCATTTTATGGCGTTATAGAGAGTTGTCGTTAAATGGAGAGAAGAAACATCAGAATTAGAAAAAGAAAAAGTTTATTTCCGACTATTGTTAGTAGTTATGTGCATAAAAAAGAATGTTATATGAACGCTATTGCGTATAGTCTGTTATTTTTGTCTGACGTCTTTTGCTGCACCAGTAATTTTGTTGTATTTTTTTACTTATTTTATTCATATCTAGCAATATTGAGGCATCTTTTATAAAGGAAGTATTTTTCCAATGTTGTAAACAAAAGAACGAATTTCTTAGAAAGTTCGGTATGCATGATGCCGACATCAACAGTCGAGTTTATTGCGGGCTAGGATAATAAAGCGACAATAGATCGTACACAGCTGCGCAGTTTTTACTAATTTTAGCAACTTAAAAGGTACTTTTTATTACTCAATTGTTGTCGTTATTGAGAGTGGGTGTAATGCTATGTAGAGTGAAACATTGTATGAAAGACAAGCTAAACCAACCAAAGCCAATTGATTTCGACGCTTAAGGGAGTTTGTCGTTAAATAGAGTGACGTTACATGGAGTTTACACTGTATTTTGGTGTCAGAATACTTAATGTTTACTGAACATTTATTAATATTCTAATACCGTTAATTTCGCACGTCACATTAGGCTGGTGAGGTGAACACATTTTGATGCGATATACAGATATAAACTCGAATTTTAATATATTAGAATCATCAGCATGTTTAACTAGTTACTCGAAATGGCTTTGCCGTAACACGTTTACCTATAAAGGCATTATAAATAAGTAATACAATTTAAATAAACCATTTAAAACATCGCGTTAATATGATATGAAGCAAGGTCTGGTGTAGTGTGGGACTGACCCATATGACGTGTCCGTACGCCATTAGTAATTCCCAGACATCACGTAGTAAACAGACAATATTAGCGGTAGACAATGTTTTCCAGAATTCCCAATAGCATCAGTCATTTGATTACATTATTTTGTCCATGCTTATAAAACTTTTCAAGATGATACAGGGCAACAAAGGAAGGAAGCAGGTTCAATGTTTAATGGCAGCCCTGACCTATGTCAACGTACAGTGCGCGAACAAATAAAATAGCGGAATTAAAACCTACACGGTACTAGAACTATAAAACCGTCCGATTTACTGAAACCTCTAGTACAACTTATCTCGAGAGAAAAGAACGAAAAACTTAGGTACAGTAAAATGCATCCTTGAAATACCTTCATAACTTTTATACATACATTGAATTGAGAATATCAAATAGTGGATTTTCTGTAGAAGAGTCATACCTTAATATCTGTCTACGTAGGTAGCGCTAAATTACACAAAAAAGGCATATAATAATAGCACTGGATACATAGGAAAAGGATACAGGAAAATATAACTTAGGCATGCAAAGTAATCGCATATTATTATCATTGTGAGGATACATTTACCTGGCTTGAATATTATTATTTGAACTAAACACACGTGTAAGTATATAATGAGAAAAATAAATTATTTATTATGTACAGTGACCTCCGAGTTCGTTTCATACGCAATAATATTCTGCCAATCAAAAAAAATATTTTTCCAGCTATGTTGACAATTACATCAGGAACCAGGCACGTGGGTCTTTAATGAATCCATTATGTGATGATAATAATTCATTGACTTTAATCATGAGTGTGAGAGCAATCTGCGCAATACAAACTGTAATTAAATACTCTATGACGTGATGACTATCATTAGACGATATATATGTCAATAACTTTAAACTACTCCACGTTCATGCAGTACGTGTATAATGTAGGTAAAGTAACAACGTAGTATCCAAGAAATAAATTGAGAGCTGAAGTTAATGACTCAATAAAACTGATAAAAGAACAATGAATTAACTAGTGCTCCAGTTCCAATTAATTTGAACGTTTATTAAAATAAACGAACACGACATTGACGGGGCGACCCTCCGTCCATGACGTCAATTTCGCGCTACATGCTTACTTCACATATTCCTCCCGAGTCACGTCTCAATACTACATGTACGTAAAATGCAAGTGATAATAAGGAATCATTTGCGCATTAACATTACATGTCATATACTTACTCTTTGTATGATATAGCTTCCACGTGCCGTCCTTCGATATAGTGGCGATGTGTGACGTGTCCACGTCGAAGGCAACGTCGTACACACCTGAAGAGTGGCCAGTAAGCTCGAATGCCTTTGTGATTTGTTTGAAATCGCCGTTCTTTGTAAAGCACACCTCCATCACTTTGACGTCGGGTGCGAAACCCGTCGCGACCACAAAGCGGCCGCACGGTGAAACTTTGGCTGTGTGTGTCGTCACCAGATATGTGTCGAGCCTCTCTAGTTGTTGCCCCTTCAGGTCCCATATGACCATGTCGTTGTTTGATGAGCACGACATCATGAACTTGCCGTTACTGGATATGTCGAAGCCAACTACATCCACTTCATGGACCTGCGAATGCAAAAGATTTAGGCATGAATTTAGGTTTCTAATCTATATGCTCTCTATTGCGTTGTAACCGCCAGAAAGAGGTCGCTGTAAGAGCTGTTACTGTTAAGCAAACTAGAAGTGATAAGAGGTAATACCAAACATGGATGTAGATCTAATATTTAACTAACGGATTATAGATAAGGCGATACTTAATGCAATAATGAGGTTGAAACTTGTGTAGGAATAACCGCATAAGTTAACACGGAACTAGTATATTGTTGAATATTCAGTGTTGTCCTGACGCCTCGCACATCATGTTTTATGTAAGCAATATATACATATGCGTGCGGAAAACGAACCAGAGAACCTTCCTGCGGCTAAAAATAATATTATTCGAGGCTGCGCGTGCGACGATCCGAACGTAGCTATACTTGAGCAATACAGCCAATCGGCCACACAATAAGCCAACCATAAATATTGCAATAAGTAAGCCATTATAGGCACTATTGCCTTCGCTTGAAGATAGCGTAAACGTTTAACAGATGGCGTAAACGCTTTGATCACTGTACCGCCAGCATCAAAGTGCCATTGTTCTGGTGGAAGGTCTTTTTTAATCGTCAACAGGCACACAGTTACAAGATATCTACTTATTTAAGATTTATGTAGACGAAACATAGATTTTCGGGTATCAAAGTAAACCGATTTGAATCCCAGTGTCGTGACCCGGATGACGCAAGCTGAACTTATATTTCAATAAGTTCTGTTTTCTGGGATTTTCTGTACATTTTTTATAAGTTATTTATTTGTCATTAACAATGCATAATTTTATTATCACTACCAGTAAAAACCCCTGAACGGATTGTTTTCTTCCCTAATCATAAATGCAAAATCATCTCGAGCTATTAAAGTTTTGTGTTGTGGAGTAAGTCGGGAAAAAAACAAATCGTAATGGTCTGATACAATTTCAAAGTCTATTTTTTCCATTTCAGTAGGTAGATGTGTATCATTCGGTTTTTGAATATTCGTGATGGTAGAGTTCAGATAAATGGAACGTGAATTGCAAACAAAACTTAAACTTGTCCTCTCTTTATTATACTGCTTCAAACTCCCTCAACTTTCACAAACTTTTAAAGACTTGCTAATCAAATCAAACCAACAACCGAGCCTCCTATTCTGCCTTTACCCAAGCTACTAAGTCAATATTATTGCCTGCAATACAACAACAAAGAAAAAGGTTATTGAGAGCAACACTTGCATAAATGGCAGGTCTACCATGTCAACCTGCTAACTAGTACGACATTACATCGACCGCGTTATTTGTGTAAATGTTAAACAGACTAGAATCAATACTGTAAAGTGAGTTATATTGTTTATTACATGTATGATAAATACATTTGATTATAAATATATTAATAGTATCTATGTCTGTACCTACTTTTAAACTTGTAATCTCAGTTCTTCTTTAACAGTAGTCCTCATTTATAAGTGTGATTGCGTGTGTTCTAGATCACATATCAATAAACTGATTCGATATAATCATCATTTGATTTCAAAGCCATCCGCCTCTTCAAATCAACTTTAGAATAGTGCCATATGTATCTTCATACGTCGTCGGTTTATTTTGCTCTTTGAAACCCACATCAGCACTAACCAAAATTACCATGTGTGTGTGTGTGTGTGTATGAGTTTGTGACCTATTTAAATGTTTGAAAAGCACACCACATTTAGAAAACAGTTTCTATTTAAACATACTAGTACGAGACACTTTAACAGAAAACAAGTTCATGATATAATGTCGTCTTCTTCAGCGGTTTCTTTAACGATGGGAATTATTGCAGCATTGAGACAGTGCAAAGAACATTCGAGAGTCGCTTCATGCACCACAATTAGCGAAATCTTGTGATCGTATCACCGCAAACAATAGCAAACATACAAAAACATGAGCCGTGTAAGATATATAACAAACAGATTTTCATACAGATTCATACATCGCACGAAACAATAGTCATTTCATATTTTATATATTTTTTGCGGAGGTTCATTGCCGAGCAACACAAGGTTGTTAATTTTTATACAAAATGTCGAAACACACATCTGCGGGCGTGACTGACATTGTGCCTCCTGCTGCTTTTATGGTGAATCCAACTTTTTTATCACAAGCGGAAGATAGACTATTCACTAAAGGTGATATATTCTGTACGGAATACTTGATTATGTGATTTCCTTAATATGCGTTGTAACTTGAATCATGCTTAAGCACTATTAAGACTAGATAAATCACGTAGTTATGTTGTGTATATTCTGATAGCAGGTAAGCTACGTATGTTGAGTGCGATTAGAGCCTACGTATATGGAAGATTTAGATATACCATTATAGATGCGGTATCATCTGATTCAAGTTAAAATATTTGTATATCAATGACTGACATCATGTTACTGAGCTTGCATCATCGCAAACACAAAAACAGATATATGTGCAACAAACAGATCTTTGTTCGTATTACAATGAACATCGGGGAGTGATAAATAGTACGTGATATTGTCTACAATCGACACTTAGCTTCTCCGCAAAGCACGTAACATTCAATATAATCTCATTTCCATCACAGATACATGATGTAACATTTCAAAACGGGTTGTGAAACAGTAAGCATTGCAAAAAAGTGTATTTCGTCAGCACAACTGTATTCAAAATAACTGCTGTTTTGAACTGCGCCATTCCCGGCGTGTTTCACCGAGGAGCTGTACCGATCTCCCTTACGACTTAATTGTTCTGTGAAATTTCTTTTGTGGTGAAATGAATACCTTTTCCTTTAGTCCTTCAAGAAAAGAAGCAATTTAAGGATGACATATTCGAAATTAATGCTTTTAAAAGTCCGCTTTAAATTGCCGTCATTAACTTCAGGTGTATTATTCGAAAATATACATAGCTTGTCCTGCCTTGAGTAGCAAAGGCGGACAATGGAACTTATTTTTCTTTATTCTAGCGTGAATAAATATTTTGTGTAAATAAACATTATCATTTTATTGGTTTTGTTTGTTTAACTGATGTGACAGTTATTAAATTGAAAGTAAAATAATAAAAAACAAAGGAAACTGCGTTTAATTGCGCCTTGTCTACGTGCACAAGCCAGTTTGTTGTTATAAATGATCAAGATCTCAAATCTAAATAATTAAGTATTGATTAGCAAAGCTTGTTTACCACTGTTGCAAATGAATTAATGAAATATTGCTCATAATAGCACGTGTATCGCATCCCCGGCTGGCTGTGTGGTCGCCGTCTAATAATAGAGCACCCCATTTCTTCCCGTGGGCGTCGTAACTGGCGATTAAGGGCTTATTCCGGGCGAGTGGGCCGCAGTTACTCATGAAGTCAAATCATGACGCGAAAATCAGATTTAAGGGTAGTGGAATTTTTAATACCTGCCGAACTGCACCAAATAAATTACCATGACCTGCGAGTTCCAAAGAGTTTGTGTTGGTTTAACACGAATCCACAAACTGTGTGGGTGTCGCTCATGTACGTATAGCAGTATACGTTTTCGTACTAATTTACTCATTGAACGCGACGCTCATTAGGTACTCTTGCAACTACAAACAATAGGAAGTGCGTGGTCCATGAAAACAATGAATGTCCAGTAGTATCAATTTCATTTCCACGATACCAAATTTAAAGACCATTAGAGCATGCATTTCAGGCAAAATTAATGAACATCCAGTGCAGTAAATGTGAAATTTTGGCCGTCAACGTTAATTGGTGGGTGTGTTCGTATTCGTAAAAATAGGTATGTAGGCCAATATTGTTATACGGGGGCTACACAAATGATTAGGCATTGAGTACAATTCTGCAGCTTATCACTAACCGTGTGACTTGTGACTCACGCGCTGTAAATATACTTGGGAATCATTTGTAATGTATGTACCCATAACAAGGAACTAACTACAAGGTTGACTGTGTTTTTGTGTCTTCATTATCTTTTCGCGACTCACTAAGCCATTAAGGACCCTCATGAAGTGTTAAACCGCCTATCGGTCTGTCACAGGTAGACTCTTTGTTTAGTTATCAGGGTTGTTCCACTGCGTTCTGGTATAAATATTTTGACGCGACGCGCGACGTCTGACTCCGCAACGCAGGGCATGCTCAAAAGTTTGCGTTACGAAAATCACCTTGTCTATAATCGATTGTTTCTAAGAAAGAAGAAACTAAAGTGATACAAGCAGAATCCTTTGAAGCTTTAGACCTTTTTTTTTTTTTTTTCAGGATGGGAAATCATCAAATGACTTCTCCCGCTCTGGGCAGAGCGAGAGGGTGTGTCAGACGTTTACTGACTAAAACCCACCCGTGTTCCTTCCGTTGCCTGTGTGCCGGGGCCGCGATATCCCTTTCAGACAAACCCGCAACCCCAGCAGGCATTGGTCTTTCGACCCCGTCGGTTGGTGCTGACATCTCTTTGAGGCGCGCGTGGAACACAACGCGCCGTCGACACGGGCCTGGTCCTTATCGGATGGCGAGCTGCCCATTGCTCACCGTCCGCAAGCCAGCGCCTACGGTGGCCGGAAGTCGGCTCGCGACTCCCGACGCCCGGGGCGTCTCCTGCGGGGACTAGGGCCGCGAGGGCGTGCAGCTTGCATCTCCCTCGCGCGCCCCGCCTCCTCCTTCGCGAGCATAACTGCTTCGCAGAAGGAGGTGACGGCCTCCCATGCACTCTCGCGCCGAACCATGGCCTGAACCAGGGCCGGACGCGAGAGATCGCCGCCGCCGATCGCCTCCGTGAGGACACGGCGGTGCTCCGCCCAAGCCGGGCAGACCTCCACCGTATGCTCCACCGTGTCCTCCGGGCGATCCACACAGTGGTGACACCCGGGCGTTTCCTCCCGCCTAATTCGGAACAGGAACCTCCCGAAAAGCCTTAGACCTTAGCTTAGCTTACCTTAAATGCTACATTGTAAACTGATTTTATTTCGTTCGTCTAGAAGATTTTTTTTTACGGTTTTTGGAACAATTACCTGAACGTCTTTTGTGTGAAGCAAAATGTTAAAGAGAAAACTTTCAAGTGATGTTACGCAAAATATTTCAAAGAGAAACTCTCCCTGAGTTTCACAATAAGGATTGTATGGTTCTGTTGAAATATTTTTCGGGGAAATTTAACTTCGTTTTAAATCATACATCAAGGTTTGATAATCACCTGCTGGGGCTGCGGGTTTGTCCGAAAGGGATATCGCGGCCCCGGCACACAGGCAACGGAAGGAACACGGGTGGGTTTTAGTCAGTAAAAGTCTGACACGCCCTCTCGCTCCGCCCAGAGCGGGAGAAGTCATTTGACGATTTCCCATCCTCAAAAAAAAAAAGGTTTGATAATCAGAATTTAATTACGTAACAACACAATTCATTACAAGCTTCTATTCCACTCTTCAATAATTTCGTTTTCGAAATAGAACTAGCTCTACAAAACCAGTAAAAACATATTCTCATGAAATAAAACAATACCACTTACTCAGGTGATATGGCGACCAACTGCGAGCCCATCAATAATAATAAAAAAAACGGAATCTACTAAATACTAATTTAATGAAAGGGTTTACACCAGGGTTTAATGATAGACTAAATAAGACTAAGTAAGCGATTCATTTACTTTTTTCATTTACTGAAGCCACGCCTTCATCCCTAGATACCATAATAACGAAACGCGGAACATCAAGACTTGCATTCAACCTCAAACGGCAATTAAAATACGCGTTTAATGATTACACAGTGATAAATTAAGTACATAATAACACGTTCATTGCTACCAAAAATAGTTCTCGTTCTCATAGAGCTTCATTCTTACGTCACAAAACGGCACGTTGGCGTGACGTCAACACTGTTACGTTTCTTGAAATAGGAGGGTAGATATTGTATTGAGCCTTTGAAACCTTCGTCTAATATTAGAAGTTGGGTGAACACGACTGTCGAAGTATTAATAAATAACCTATTGCGTATTTAGCTTCTTTCACAACTCATTGAAATATTAGTTAGTACTTTTAACCTCCTAATTTCGTTTAAGCTGATGAAATTTTGTGCAAAGGAGACACTAAAGGCATCGGAGAAAGCAAGTTCTTATTATCCTCTGTAGACGAGTAGTTTCTTTGTATAGAATGAGGTTGCGAGATTTCAAGTTTGTCAAAGCTTATGCAAACTTGAAATTCAAGTGAAACCATATCACTAGTTCAGTGCCTTTCATATTATACAGTTTTAAATTAGGTAGATCCTTAAAAAAGTACGGGTTTTTTAACACATTATATTGAAATAATCAAATTACACCATGTACAAGCTGATTGCTGAATCAATTATATGTAAATGGTAATTCCTATGAAATTACTCGTTTGTTATTATTCGCTCTGAATTTATGGAAATATTTTAGGTATCAATAAAACAATGAGTAAGCTCTTAATACTAGTACATTTTCAGGGGCAGAATGTTGACACGGACTCATATTGCACATACCGTTATATTTACGCATATTTTTACAACAGCTGCATGACTCATGCACAGTACCTAGTCTTGAACTGTGACACACAAAGAGCTAAGCTTTACGTAATACAACCGTAAGATATTGAATGGTCGTTGGAGTTTGGCATCACGCCCATATCTCGAATTGACTAACTATGAAGATTTGTATCAATATCTAGTAAAACTTTAACCATATAATCTGGTTTGATAAAAGTAGATGCAGACGATTGGATAAGTCTAGAATTCTAATGTGGGAGTATATTTGAACGAGAGCAATTAAAAATCAATAAGCACATATGCATGTGGGTCATCTCGGAAATAGTCGCGGTACGTATCTGCGCAGTAACGCCTGTCTGCCTGAGCCGATATCGGCCGGGCCGCGGCCGGAGCCGGCCACACTGTACCAATATGTACTGCACTGTATAAACATGCAACGGACAAAGCTTTGTTCTTCGTCCTAAAATTTCCTTTACAATAATACGTGCAATACCTACTTGTTACGGGTAAGACGTGCTTTTCAGTCTCGTTAAATGACAATCGGCTCTACTACTGCCTGAATTCCGAACATTGCCACATCTAAATAAAAAATAATAATCATAATAATAATCTAAATAAAATAAAAAGATTCTGAAGACAATTAATTCTACTTGTAAACACTTCTAATGGATCCTATACTTATGTGTATACGATAAATGCTAATAAGATATATGCTATGAGATATGAAAACGATGCTTCAATATTAGTTAGGATACAAGGCGCTTAGTGCTAATCAGTAATCAAACAATATGAAAGTAAGTCTCAGATGACAGCCTATAGTAATTCCGATTGCAACGAGGGGTGAAGTGACTGACGTGACGGGGCGCACAAACGAAAATTAAACCTTTTGTCGCGTTTGCATGAGCGTACGAATTTTCAGGCCGTTGCAGGGCATTATTGACTTTCACGTTGTAGGTACTCTTTAGCTGTCATATGTAGGATAGATTAGGTACGATGATTTAATTCATTCACATAACACAACAACACGCCTATTTTCCTCAAAGTATTGTATAGTACAGTCTATTTCAGTCAGTTTTCGTGTCATAGGGGGCAAGGATCTTATTGCCAACAACTGCACAGTGCACAAATCCAGACGCCGCAATCTCATTTTTTTTTACAGTAACAGATCCTTTTTCAACGCTCTGGATACGCTTCTCTTTTGCAAGTTTACATTTCAAGTCCAGCAAGCTTATCTTATTGCGTCGAAGCCCCATGCCATTGAACTTCTTTTGTTCCTTGTGGCCACTTGTTATTGGTACCAAATGTAGAACAAATAATTTACTACACTAACCGTTTAGCGCTCATTTAAATGGCAGAAATGTTTATTGCCTGAAAGAGAAAATGGCCACACACACGCTCGTACGACCTCTATCATCTTCGTCAATTACCACTTAAATGATTGAAACTTCTTCTTAGTTGCGCGACAATATTGATAAATATGGTTACCTGAGTCGGTCACTCGTCTTCATTTGATGGACAGTCGCCCTTAATGCGTTACCACTAACGACCAACCTAAATGGTTTGGTTTTATATACTTTAAACTAATTAGTTAGTCCCATTTATTACTTCATTGATAAGACAGTTACAGTTTCCTGCAAGTAAAAGTATTCTATTTTACAAAAAAAAAGATAAGGTAGGTACTTAACGAGAACCTTTCGATTGTCCAATGCCGAAATAAACTGAAACAATGCTTTCTTCTTACAGTTATTTATATAAACCTATTTGATTTTTCATTAGCTCAAGAACTAATTAAGTTAACAACCCTATTTTTTTCCGCATCAAGTTTACTACAATATCTACAATCATTTTATCACCAGCGAATAATGTCTGGTGATAATAAAATCGTCTGATGATTACATTGTCAATAAATCTGCTTTTCAGTATCTGCCAAAGCTGAGTACATACCCAGACAATAACAATGATTTGCTATATTTTTATTATAATACATCAAATTCAATATTAGTTAAGACTTAAGAACATCGTTCGTAGCGGGTAGGGTACATTAGTCCACTTATTCTTCAAACAAAGGCTCTTTTTATTGATAGTGTCTGTGTAATTATTTGCGTGAGTACAACATAAACTTTTCCGGGGTGGTGAAAGAATTGCGAGTACATCTTTGTCAAAGCATCGTGGGTACCTGTTTGTTTATAATGTTATCAGTTGAAAACAGATTTGTTTTATATTATAATCGTGTTGAGTTAGCGTTATCGTAGCGCGTAGTGGAAGTGGTGCTGACTAATTGCTTTGATTGTGAAGGCTTTCATAATCTGGCGTCGATAAGAGACCGGACCGATCGGGTTTACTGTGGGTTACAAAGACTTTATCTGGAGACGATGAAAGTCCGTTGGCAAATCTGATTTTGGAGATAGCAAAGCGTATTAGTAATACCTTTTTACTTTGACATATCACAAACCCTAAAATTAATTCTAACATCCGTTTCGTCGATTAATCCTATCATCATTAATTGGGTGCATGGGGAACAGCAATCGGTTATATTGACCGCATCATCATGCGATACAATGGCCGTTCATAGTCCGAACTCCGAACAGACCTTCACGGGTTGATGTACTGTACAACCTTCTTGTTCAGTAGGTGCCATAAAAGTACAACATACACACTTAAGCTCAGTAAATATTTGGGCGACTAGTACCAAAGCCTTTTGATTATTGATTAAGTGGATTATTTATGCTGAAAATAATTTTCAAGGGTTAAGGATCACTGAACCCTTTAAGCGATTGATCGATCACTAATTACGTAATTAGAAACGAGCTCAGAGACATCAAATTGAAATTGCTTTTTAACCGACGAAGAAAAGGAGGAGGTTCTCAAGGCGACGCGTTTATATATTTTTGTTAATGTGTGTATGATCGTGATCATAAATGATGCTTAACTTTTTACAGAGTAGCCCGATTTTTTTCAAGTCAGGTTAAAACAATAACATTTTACATAAACGCGCGGAGAAGAACGGGCAAGAAAATCCACGGACACTCTTTTAAATCAAAATATGGTTACAAAATATTAGGTACATCATTCATGTTGAAATTATACATGTGAGGACGATGCGGAACGTTAAAAGCGTCCGTAATAAAAAGATAAAAAAAAACAATTCAGAAATTGAATTAAGTATCTGAAATAAGCCGTTCCAGCTAAGAGATGACCAGTCCCTACTGACGGCGCCCGTTCACGAACCTGACGTTCGACCATTTTGAAGAGAGCTAAATGAGTCAACATACGCACCACCATCAGCGAGACAAGTGAGCATAACATACTCTCAGCCGCCAGGGCACATTCAAGTCAATGAAAGACGTAGGTCCAGTAAATGGTAGTTTTATAGTAGGTACATAGTACTCACACACAATGGCGCTACTACGTATTTGACATGTTACGTTACCTACCTACATGTTTCTCTTTGTGATTCGTATTGTCAAAAGGTAATTTCAATCCCAAGTGCCTATATGAAAAGAAGAACTTCAATGGTTAAGTATAATTGGTTTCCTATTTAAGTTCGGGGATGTTGATGTTTTGTAGGGTCCTACCTTCGTTTTCGGTAGTTGGCAATGTCCATTTTCGGAAGTTTTCGTTTAAGGCCGAAAAATTCTGTTTTCGGTCGAACTCTAGAGTTTTGTTACTTCTTGGGAAGAAAAGTCTTTGTTAAACTTATCAGAATATTTACCACTATAAATAGTCAGAATCTTCGGGCCTTTTTTTTCTCCATATACCCAAGCAAAGCAATTTACGGATTATCAGCTTCGCAGGCTCAAAAATAGCAAGATCAATTCTTGTTTTTCTTGTAAGTACCTACAGCAAAATTCCCAAGACGTCAAGCTATAGTCGCCAAAAAATAAAATAATATTCATATGTTGTTCATAAAAACATCTCGCCATGCCGCTTATGACGATTCGTTTCGGCACTGACCTAATCAGAGCAATGTCATCACACATAATTTTTTGCATCATACTGTATTTCCGTAGCGCTAATAGAATGATTCACGGATCAAAAAGCAACAACTAAATGATTATGTATTAGAAGTGCTGATTTATTAGTTTATCTTCTTTTATTTTAAAGAAATCTATTGTGCAATTATGTTTTATTCCATAAGGACTAGCTTGATCTTGAAATTGATTTCAAGATCGAGCTAGTTTTTTATCTAAGTTGACCTGACATGGGCAATAAAACCTGATTCTAAATAGGTTCATTGATATCAAAAAGAGAAGTTCCTCAAATAAACCTAAATATAGGTAGGAATTATACAAAACCACATGCACTTGAATCAAATAGACACTAAGCCGCAATGGCTTAGAAACATGGATTATCCATCTTAGATATCACAAAGGATTTTTTTAAAGATGTTTAACCTAAGAAAACAAAAATCTCACATCTCAAAAGGCGCTTAGTATCGGTCACTTTAATAAAATGTAGTGGTTTGTGGTCGAACATTCCACGACTGGCATACATGTATATTGAACTCTAATTTGAATTTTCAACAGCCGCGGCCATTGCTCCTTGCATGCGTTTACACTATGACGCCCACCTATTTTCAGCTGCGCCACGCTTTAATGTTTATTTCACGTTATAGCTCAAAACAAATGTAAATATTTCTCTCCTATTTGATCTTATGAATGTGACTTTGGGGATGCAGTGCAAACAAACACGATCCTCAATAGACTAATCTAGAGGACAAACTAAACGGGGCGATGATACGCCATCAGGTGAATGTGCCTAAAACGATGAGCCCAGATTATAAATAAAAATATTTGTTCTACTTATCAAGTTAATCCAAAATATTTTCGATTAGATAAGGACGTGGATTAACAGTAATGAAACATCTATTCTCGAGTATCCAACGATAATGCAACGGCTTTATTTAAATGGTACTCATGAAATCGTACACACTTGTGATTTGATACATGCACCTAATCCTTTCTCACATAGCTATCAAAACAATGGTTTCACAGAGTTAGCTACAAATTTTTATGTAACTATTATGACACGAATAGGTACATAACCTATTGACCTACTTTCCTGAGCATTAATACAAAGTATATTTGAGCAGATAGTACACGTACATATTGGTACAATGTACGGCCTGTGCGCTCAGGCGCGTGTCGTGAGATGGTACGATGCATCTGCAGCCGAGATAACGAGAGATAACCACAAATAGCTCTTACATAACTAACAGTAGCATATAAGTTGCGAGTTTCAACGACAATAAACTGAGCAATAATAGATAATTACATTCAGTGAAACTACCAGTAAAAGTATGCCAGGATAATATGGTTGCATAAATTCTACATTATGTTGACTACCGAATATTAGAGGTTCGTTAGATGTTACCTGCATCTCGACAGAAGACATACAAAGTGAAACACTTGATAAGACGATGCACTCTGCAGATCAACGGACAAAAATGTGTCGTTTAAAATTCGAGCGATGAGCAAGTCAACAAGAATTGTGGGTAGGTAGGCAGGTAGAGAACGTTGTTGAGACAGAAAGACTCACTAACCTTATCGAACGTGATGACCGGCGCCGCCGACCCTATGGTGCCGTCCTTTTTCTTCTCTATCTTGTAGACTATGATGTGATTCTCACGCACGGTGTGGCAAATAAATGCCTTCGAATCTGGACTCCAGGCGACGTGCGACGCGTGGTCAAATTCGATGTTCACACGCAATGTTTTGTGTTCTTTGTGGTTTAGATCCCGAACGTCCCAGAGGATCACGGAGCCATCTGAATACAATACCTATCGGTTATTAAACGCCCTCAGAAGATCCTCATAATATGGCGCACGTCTGCCGCACAAAATTCAAAGAAATATAAAATCAATATAAGGTCATAGAACCTCTTCGGATTTGACTTTTGGGAGCGCGTCGAAGTCACCCCAAAATACTGTTATGAGAACGTTAACTTATTTTAAATTCTATTGTTTGTGAAAGTAATAAAAATGCTTTAAGTTCTGATTGGACTATCAAATCTAACACTAACAGAGTATTGTGACTAATTTAAAAGCCATTAATTTTTCTTTTCAGGTTGACGCGTCGAGGTAAGGTTAGTTACCTTCTGTGGTAAGTAAGTACCTAACAGTCTAGTTCGGCATTGTTTTCAGGCAACAAACGAGGTACCGACTGTCATTTACACTTCTCATTGACTAGCCGGTTTTGTTTCTGGGAGATTTGAGTCAGAATTGGCCCATTGTCAGCTACATATTCGCAAATTATTTCAGTCTGTATTATATGAACTAAAGACAAACTTTTGGAAATTAATCTATGTATTCATTACATCATGTAATACTGTATACAAAAACTGAAGGCCATGCGGTTAGATGAATATCTGTATATAGACAAATTATAATAATTCAGGTTTAACCAACTTGGCTTCCCGCGAGAACTAATTATAAACCATCAATTATGTATGAAGTCGTTCATTTTTGAATATGATTATGAAGCGAATAAGTATTTACTATCAACTGTTATTCACACAACGATATTCTCGTGCTCTTTCTAGGAAACATAATATGCATCGGAATATAATTTTGTTATGTACTATCAGAATAAGTAAATGAATTATGCATGCAACAATGATCGAACCGGTAAAAGGTCAACGGACCACTTGAGATATCGAAACTGAGTCACTGTATCAAGGCCTCATGATTTCAGGCACTGCGAATTTAAGTTCCCTACCTCGGTACAAAGATTTCATGGTAAGCGTTACAATACCAAAATATTAAGTTAGAATGCTATGATATTTTTTTGATACTACGGGCTATTATTTATATAGCAGCCTTGGACGGTATATACGTAAATAAATATTGTCAATTCAGGAAACGTTTTGGAGAAACATTGTCGAATTTAATTGAAAAAACATAATAGGTATAAAAGGCACCTGCCAGTATGACCTACACCCAAATAACAGTATAATAATATATCAATCAGTTAAATGTAGGTACCCAGTTAGTTTAAACTGCGGTCCGTACTTTAACAGATGCAACACAACATCAATGCATATCCTTGTGCAGTTGTGCCTCGTTTAAATAATTCATGTCACGATGTTAAGTCTAGCAATATCCTAGTAATTAAAAGATTGTCTGAAGATCCGTAACGATCAAATAATTGATTGCAGGAATAAAAATATTTTTTTAATTTGGAACGCGTTTAACTCTTTTCGTTCATTGGCCTCTTCAAGCATCAAGAACTAGGAAGTATGTTGGTGGCTAACGTAGAAATAAAAAAATAATACAATAGCCATCATGTATGATTGTTACGTAGGTATGTATATATTTTTGTGTTTATTTAAAATAATCATGACTGTTGGTTCGTAGGTACATACATAATGAGCCCACCGATTCTTATCCGAGACAAAAACTCGTCTGTGTCAGTAATACTCGTACCAAATTCAAGGTCCAATGGCATTGTTAGTCTGGTTGAGGCCAGCCACCATCGCGATTCTTTATGTAGGCAGTAGGTGGTTACATATGTACTACCTACTTCTACAACGATAAATTAATTTAAGACTTCCATGATTTAGTTAAATGAGCACACCCATTATGAATCATAGGTTTGTAAATGATTCATCGTTTTAATGAGTTCAGTGACATTGAATTTTCTCAAAATCGAATAAAGACTGCACAGCAAAGTACATACTAAGGTAGTGTGTAGGTATATATTCGCCTTATACAAAGCGCCTATGAATAAAGTATTGCATGGTGAGGTCCACGTAGGCGTGTCGGAGTGTGGCCGGTGACGAAACAACGCCTCATTTTGTGCAAGTATTATTGTGAAAGAGGTACCTATTGACGCGGAGGCGAGTCCGACGACGACGGCGCCATGGAGGCCAACACGATGTACTCTCAATACTATTATGCATAAGTCACCTCTACATACGAACATCGTTATACCAATGGCTCCTAATATTTCAAGACAAAAACTTAACAACACACGAGCAAGAAATAATAAATACTTAATTACTTCCATTCTGACTTGTAACAAAGTACATTTGTGACTGAAGGTTAGGAAAAAGATCAACGATTCACAAACACCAAAATTAACTTGAATATAATTGAGTACTACGGTAATAAACTTGTAGTTTCTTCGATTGCAATAGTAAACACGCGTTTATCGAGTTTTCGTACAAAAATTACGACACAGCGACTGTAACAATCAGACAACACGAATACGATACGGAGGTTACACACAAACGCCAGCGATACAAACATGCCAGTATCATCTGATTGTGCTGATATCATTATCGGTATCACGAATTCATCGCACTGTTTAATACTTACGTTTCTATACTGATCTATTTTGGGCTGTTTCATTCGATCCGGTGCTGACGTGGAGCGGCTGTCGTCTGCTCTCTTTCGTGGAAATGTGCCCGCTCACCGGTAGATAACCGCGCGTCATTAATGTTATTTGTTGATACTAAGAGTCACATCACAAACTATGCTATCATTCATAACAAGCCGGCTGTTATTGTGTTTATTTTAAATATTTGACATCATATTGTAATATCTCGATCGCAAGATAAAGAAAGTATCAGACGTATTGTTCAGAAATCCCACATCATATTTAATTATGTTACACGTTGATTAGATAATACAGCGTGGAGCTATTAAGAATAGGTTACGCTATCTGTTAAGGAAATCGTAAATGTAATACATGTCCTTAATGATTAGCAATGATTAGGTGGCCCTGTTCGATTGGCACCATTTTTCTATTAATTTAGCAAACATAATTCTAGCGCGTAGTATTTGCTCGACTTTGTAATTGTGATCTTTTTGTGAATTGAATATAAACGTTTGGACGACACGAAACGTAAACAAAACGCTCATACAGACGACCGGGCGGGAGGGCGTTGCTCTTTCTTAGCTGATATACGCAGTATCTTGTGTATTTTACATATATGTTTTTGAAATTTCTATCGTTCGTTGTCCTATACAGGTAAAAATAATAGATGCACATTAACTCCATTCAAAACACAAGCCTATAATACCACCGTACTATCAAACCATTGAAATAAAATTACTTAATTGTTCTACTCGAATCTCAGTAATTTCCCAAAGATTTGGGCTTTTCTAGTGGAAGATATTGCGGACGCATATCATCATGCTAGTTTCATCATTTATATTTTATGTAAGAGCATTACGTAAGCTGGCTTTGAGTGCACGGTCATTCAATTATATCTGATTAAATAAGCGCCTCTTTAGAATTAAACTAGAGTATTATACATTTTGTGTGTTGAAGAGCTGCATTAAAAAAAAACTATACAATACATTATGATTAATACTCTTACTTATGCATCATATAGGTCAGGCGATCATTGAAAAAGCTTTTACCGGGAATCCACATCGATGTGCACTGACTCAGTTCTTATGAATAACAAAAAGTATGCTGACGCTACGGCTTAGTCATTAGGAAAATTACATCATTATATTATGATGTACATAAATATTGATAAAGAATTCGGCACCACAACAAGGTTGAGGAAGTTTCGTTTAAGAATCATAAGTTTCCTGTGAATTCGGAGACTACACACGTGTGATTTTTCCTGTAGTGTTTCCGTTACCCCTCATTCATGAATCATTAGTAGTATTGGTATTATCTCGTAATCTGGGAATCCCTTACGTCAGAAAAATATTGTATATACAGCAAGTCTAAGCAGCTAAGTAGACACAACTACGTAATAATGAGCATCGTGTTGCAAGTGTATTATAAGTGATTATTCTGATAAACAATGATAACTAAGCGAGTGAAAAACTGTCGAGTTGCATAGCTAAACTAGCACTGGTTACGTAGTAGAGAAACCTAACACAGTGAAAGTTTTTATGGCTCTTCCTACAGTGACACACAAAACACTACCACAGTTCAATCTAACGGATTATTAATGACGAATATAAAACGGTGTCACAGTTAATTTTATTCTGACATTTCGGAAACGTAAAGATTAAATTAGACGCGTGATATGTTGTAATTTAAGCGCAGTTATAAGTTGGTTTCATATGTACATACCCAATTTCTTTTGTGTGTTTAGGATCAGGATAAAACAAACAAAGTTTTTAAGAAAAAATATCACGTTTATTGCTGTAATTGCAATTCGAAGGCACATACTGTTACAGTACGCGCAGCTCCGTCAACGTGACGAATTTGTCACTTAAAAATTGTCAGTCCTCAATCATTGTTTCATGTCCATAGAACAGTCGTCTTAAACTTAACTCAGTATTTAGGCGGCACTAATTAATGGATCATACGGCTGCAGCATGGGTAGTTGGTTCGAAATACGTGTCCGGTTTGCGATGGCTCGTTCTTCGTGTACTTTCAGCAGTACTAGGTCCATAGCGGCGCGGGCATCTTCCAGGGGCGAGTGGCCAGCACTGCCGCGCTGCACGATGCGTCCGAGCAGCTCCTCCGAGAGCGCCCGCAGCGAGCGGCGCATGGGGAAGCCTCGCGCGTGCGGGTACAGCGCGCAAGTATCCACCACTGCGGCATGCAACAGCTTCAGTGCACGCAGGTCATTATCCAGGGCATGTCCGATCAGGATCGTGTCTGTACCCACGAATCCAAGTATATCATTTTGTACATCTCGTAGCGTCTTAGTCGCGCGCGCCAAGTCGCGCGGCCTGATGCCCGAGAAACGGGTGTTGTGATCCACTACAGGTGAGCTCGGTTTCACTAGTGATTTGTATACAAGACGGCCATCAGCAGCGATGACCGCAATACTAGCTAATTCTAGTCCTGCCGTTGTGTAACACATCTCGGTATCGATGGCGTATACACCACCGCGAGGCGAACGGGCACGCACATAACCTTCGAGAGGCCCATTCATGCCTGGACGAGTGCCGCTCCAAACATGGAAGCGAGCTGTGCTGCAACCTCTGGCGCCCAATGGCGACTTGCAGCAAGTGTAACGGCAATCCCCACTCACACGTCCCCAATGATAGAGACACGGTTCATCTTTGAGATATTCACCTTCGCGAGTCATTCGAAACATTTTATCACAACGTACACACAAATGTTCCACTGTATCCGCTTCTTCATCACTGTCGGAGCGCGGAGTCGAACCCAACGACCCGCGGCCGCTGTCGCCTTGCGAGCCGGGCACAAACTCCGGCGCGTTGACGTCCCAAGTCGTAGCTGGCAGAGGTCTAGGTCGAGGCGGCGGATTGATATACACCACAGCTTTCGACGAGTTCGGATCAATCTCGAGCGGATATCCCAGCGTCCACATGCGCTTGGGTGACAGAAGATGCGGTCGGAGTGCTTCTACCAGTTCTTCAGTGGAGATTCTCGACGGCGTCGACGGCGTCGGCGGCGCGGCCGGGGGGCGGCGTCGATCGCGCGGCTTGCGCCGGCGTGCTGCAGCGCTGGCAGAGTCCACCGACGCGAGGGTCTCTTCATAAAACCAATCGTGTAATTGAATACAAAAATGCATGTTTCTGTACTGGCTTGTGTACACATAGAGTCGAGATAGCGAGCGCGGAGCTGGAGGCAGAGATACGTGCTATCGCGCGCGCGGGCGCTGTACTAATGGCGCGATGGTGGGGCAGCCTACGCTTTATACGTTACGAGGTAGCGCGCGTTCGTTAACGGAACACGCCAATCGACCGGCCTATTCTCATTTTTCTAAACAATAAAAAGCTTGATATTTGTAAATAGTGAAAAGTGAGATTGTATAAAAAGTGTCTTATTAAAATAAATGCGTAATGAAACATTGGTTAGACTACTTCTAATCCGAAATGCTATCTAGAAAGTCGCGCACGGTTTGTTTACACAGATCAGCTGATGTTCCGCGTGGTGTTTACGTACAGTTATAAATAAAAACGACGCCATGTGGCGTTTTTAAAGAAAATATTCTTTAGCAATGACATTTCTTCCATGGAATATATGAAACATTCAACTACGGTTTAATTGTATTTATGTTCATAGGAAAATACTAAGAAGTAATAAATTAAATAATGATTCAGTCATTAATGAATTTTCCTAAATATGCTTTCTGGTGAAATCATTAAGAAGCCTGTAGATAGTAATACGTATAGTAACATTCGAAGAAGATAATTGTGTGTGAGTACGGGCCGGTAGCGGAAGGAAGGACGGCCATTGCCCTACCCTGACTCCGCTGTGTTTATGAAAATCGTATTTAATCAAAATAAACTCTCTCTGTTTGTCTCAGGGTTTATTTAAGTCGCTCTTTAGATGTTAAGGGCTCAATAATGTAAGGATTAAATACTGTTTACATGTAAAGTCTGTCTTATTTGTGAAATATAATTTGTCTGTATGAGTCACTAGAGTTTAGGATGAAACTTACAGTTTTTCGGAATATTTGCATACGTGACTAAATACAGATCGTGGTCGCGTTACGGAAAACATTTATGGGGCAAGATATTGAGGAAATGTTTATTTATGCTTTCACAATAAATGTTTTTTTTTTTATCAGCTTTATCGGGTGTTTTACTTTTAATTAAGTTATCTCCATCATTTGAACTAATTAGGTAGGTATCTAGATCTGTTTGTATAGAAACTCGTTAATTGTTTTTGTTGATAAACAATCGCTCCAATAAGTTATTTTTATTCGGATCAATAATCTGTAATGAACTTCACTATCAAGCGCATGTGCGACCGAAGGATACGGTATATAATCGCAATAATATGTCTGTCTGTCTGTCGGTGCGTACATCGTGCGGTTGCTGTTGACTGGTATCTACATGTATATAGCACGAGCGTGTGAGCATGTGTGCTGAGCAGTTGTTTGTATACAGAAGCGCGTGTGGGCGCGGCGCGCTGGTCGCTGACACCGGCGATAACCTTCGATGTCAAACGCGCATCGACTCGGCGAACGGTACCGTACACGATACTTGTGTTGGCCCGTGCGACCACTTTGTCTAAACTGATACGATTCCTACGAAATTCTTTTGTGCTTGGAGGACACTGTTCGATACATCAGATGGCGCGAAGCAGTATATAAAATATGTAAAAACTCAGAATCAGTGGAGCCGCTCTGGGTAATGGAACCGGACTCTACGAGTACACCGGATTGTGGAGCAGCTATGCTGCTTGCACTGTAAATTCCTTGAAGAGCTTTATACAGGGTAGGTATCCAACAGGCATAATGTAATTTCATTAAATTTACTCATATATTCAGTTGTGTAAACAAAACGTCTTACAATTTATGTGACAAAATAAATGTATTAAATTCACTTATTTCAATATTTATTGTCTACGATTTTATTTAAATTTTATATATATAGGTCCTTGCCTGTTTTAAATACACCTATTTTAATATTAGTTGTCCATAATTTTATTTTTTTATTTTTAATAGGTATTTGCCGTCTATGTGTTTCTAGCAGATTATCTACTTAAGAAAATGTAGGACGATCTACTCTGATGTTTGAAATTAAATTCTCTTTTGTGGGTGTGTGCGTTGGTAGTATGCAAATAAAACCGATTATATATTACCACTTGTAACACGGCATTTTTTACATGAACTAGAATACGGTTGCGTTTATGATTGTGAACGATTCGATATAATTGGAAACTATGTCAACTTAACTTATTTTCAGCGACGAATGATAAGATATAGCTATTATCTGCGAAGTGCCAAATATTAGTTGTGTATTTATCGTTATTTAATATGCTCATTAAAGATTATTAACGATGCGCTGCGAATGCTCTCGTTAAACTCTCGTCTAGCTAACGTGTTTATGTTACGTGCGAACGCGTTACAATAGACGAACCGGGACTAGAGGTATTCCCCATCCATGTCGCGGCTCTAGTCGCGTCACACCTGGATTTACTTCAACACTACTAAGATATCCGTTATAAGAGAACTGTATAAATGGAATAAGTGGTAGTCTACGACGCCAATAATAAACGTAAACGCCTACTTTTGTTGTTCTACTCGCGATCGCGGTCAGTGGGCCACGGCAAGCGATGAGTATTGCCGGAACTTAAAATTTCAGTTACCTATGCTGTTCGAAAGACCTTGACAGTAAAAACAAATATGGTAAATGATCAAAGACAGGCTCTACGTCACACACGCACGTTAAATATTGCCGACACACTAGAGTACTGTGACCATATTGAGGAATGATTGCATGAATAATACAACTTATTACGTTAATGACCCAAAAATATATACATATAAGATGGTGGTTAAGTACATAGGTATTGTATTGACAAATAAAACATTCGACTTCTAACTAACGAACTGAATACCGTCTTGATTTGATTGTGATTATTTTTTCACCAACGAACCGCCAGTTTTTTCGCGGTGGTATGACGGTGTATTTCAAAGCTTTGGTTCAGACTCAGATGTCAACACAGTTTTTATCAAAGAACTCGTAACCAAAGAACCTGTTACATCATAACCAGTTTGTGAATTTACCACAACGTGTCGACTTGCTTTAATATTTGTAATTATATGTATGTAAATGAAACACTGGAATCATTAATTAACAAATATAAAAATACAGTTTTATGTCAAATTAATTCATTGTCTAAACATCTAACGTTCTCATTGTTATGTCTGTTCCAAAATAACTGTGATAATCAGTGTGTGGGTCACAGAGTAACAACAAAGCAAGTGCGGGCTGATAACATCGCGGCAAAATGTTTTGGTGAAAGTTGTACATCATCGGCAGCTGACCACTGTCACGCAACTGCAAGTAGGTCAAGGAGTTTGCGTAGCCACTGTGACTAAGCCAACCGTATGAATGGCTCGCAGTTTTAAGCCATATGAATAAGCTTATCGATATTACATTCGCTGAATACAGTAAATATTCGAGGGAATGACTAACAATAGGAAATATGTAATAAATGACAACGGAAACATAATAGAAGGGTGATGTAAAGTGAACAATAAACGTCGCAATAACACACCCACTAATGTAAACAAAACAGACAACCGCTAAATTCTCAAGTGTTTCTGTAACCAATAAACATCGGACGCGTAGAAATGATTTTCTTAAGTAGGTAAATGATATGAGGCAGATTAGCATAAAATTATAAAAAAACTTGCTCTAAATAGTTGCTTAAATGGCTTCTGCGAGGTTCAGAAACACTAACACGGATAGAGCCGGCGCTAATAAGGACTATTGAAATAACGGTGGATTCAAGAAGAGCAAACTAGTCGGTAACAAACCGGAAAAATAACGTTTTCGGGCCACGTCCACCTACAGCGTTGACACCGTGGTTCACATACTACCTTATACGAGACGAGCATAATTATAATGATACGTCTGATTTTGTCGTATCATCTTTGTGAAAACAAAACGATTTTTGCAATATTATTAAAGTCATTACGTATGGTACAAAACTCACAATAAACAAGTAAATCTTAAACAAAGCTTCCTTTTGTATAAAGATTGTGTTAAAGATTGATTTCAAAGTCTAAAGATCGAACGTCGTCAACTGTCTGAGTATAAGGACAAAGAAGTTTTTATCCACAGAGATGTGTGTTCAGAGTTACCTTCATATTTCCACCTATGTAAAGTGCAGGCTCTAGTAATTATTATCGTACAATGCTTTTTATACTCATCAAAGTCAAAGATAAATGGGAGTAAATTGACGTTTGAAAATTCATGGACAGCCGATAATGATCGCGTAGCGTTGGTAACTATTTGTAAACGGTTTTAGAACGCATTGAATACTATTTGCAGTACGTTTATTGCACGAGTTGCTAATTTTCAATAATGTAGAATGATTTGTATTTGTTTATCGGTTCTAAGCCAAGGTTCTTATTTTTATTTGGATTTCACACATTATTTGCCTGTATTCTAAAATGTCCAATAAATTTATCTAATTCGTATGGTATGGAAAATGTGGTTTTGATAAATTTACCAACTACAGTATATCCTCTTTCTAAACACAAGATTAAAATACAACAAAGGCATTGTTAGTCCATAAATAAACTAATTATATCTTATCTAATGCATACGTTTTTTTACGTGGGACATGGTCAACCGCTACGTGCAGTTACATCCTAATAAGTACCCAGGAATGAAGTTACTCGTAGATGTAATATACATATTTCTGAGAATTCGTTTTTGGTTGCAAGAAGACTCAGTACGTGGGTTAGAAGCCCACACATTCGCCCAAGATCACTATTCCTTTTGTACTAATGGCAAATTCTGAATAGCTGCTATATAGACAGATCACCGATTTGCAGATACCTATCATGTACTCGGAATAGGGATGATGCCTGGGTAAAAAAAAAACGAATTAGTCCGTCAGACAGATAATAAAAAAATATTAGACACGTATTTTTTGCTTTGTCATATTAATAAAAAAATATTTAGATAAAACGCATTTTAAGTTGGGGAGTGGGGGTCGCTACGTCACTAGTATGTATAAAATCTACATACTCGTGACGTCATGGCACATTTTACCTCAATGTATCGCCGTAATCTTTAGATTACGTAAAAAAAGAAAAAATACGTGTCCAATATTTTTTTATAATCACAAAAACGGACTAAAAAAATATTTTTGTCATCGTCCCTATTCTTATAATGATTTTATGTTAAGAGGTCTATTACATTTCGACGGATTGTTGCGTTAAATGAGCAACTTTGGCGTTCATAATCTGAGAAACTGAAAGACTATGACTTATTGAGTGGTGGAGAATAGTTATTAGTACCTATAGTTTATAGCGGCCTCGCTTTTCGTAATTTTTTTTCGTATATATTTATATAAAAAACAAAATTTCTAAGCAAGTTTTCCTAAAATGCGCGACGGCACTTTTTCGAGCTCGTGGATTAAACTACTGTACATAGCAAATGAAATGAAAAATAACATCTCTTAACTTAAAAAGTGGTTTAGTTCATAGCGGCCTCAGAATTTTGAAATACAAGTATGTATATAAATAAAAATACATTCAAAATCTAAAAAAAACGCTCAGAATTAACTGTAAATTTCTCATTACTAAATAGACATTATTACGTAAAATTTATACCAGAATAAACGTTAGTTCATAAGAAATTAACATTGCATATTTAAAATAAAAAAATATCACACAAAATAAACGTTACAACTGCTAAATTGATACTTAATGCGATGCGTCGGCTGCTCGAACTGTCATAACGCAATTTGTGATAGGCCTCTTAATAGGCAGTAAGCATTGTGTGTAACTAATATTCCATAATCATTTAATAGATAATATGTTATTGTGATTATATTGTTTATCATAGTAAACGCTTTATAAATAGTGCATAGAGTCGTCGTGTCCCAGACAGAGACCCGTCTGAAACTACTCGATACGTTTCCTACATTGACCGCTTATCTGTATGTTACTGCGCAGTATGTAAGAACCACTTCCATATCACCAATGTTTATTTTTATTACTACACTCTTAATAGTGTTAATCATACTTCCCTAAATACCTACTGAAGTTGATTATATACGACCCACTTAAATAAAATCTACATGTGTAAATGCTAATTAAGTACACGAAACAGGTCGTAATAATATCAAAGTTTTGGGAAACCAGCATTGTCGTGAACTCGTGACGCAGTTTCATTGAGGATTTTTACAAAATGGGTTTATTATAGTTTGACAAATTTAAGCGGAACGTTTTCTTATTTTTAGTTGTGATCAATAAAATTTCAAGGTGGAGGACAAACGAGGCAGCGACACGCGTCATCGGATTGACCGAGCCGGGCGGAGTCCTCGGTGGCGTGGTGCCAATGTGCTACTCCAACTCGCGTCACACTATGTAGAGATCTGATAAGTCCATAATGAGATCATTATAATTCATGTACTATTTACTTTCAATGAATCGTCTAACACGATTTGGCTCCATACAACTAATTAGATTCATCATCATTAAAGTCTTCTAGAAGATTTTTTCTGTCAATTAGCCAAATTGTTTCAAATTCATTCTACTCCAATACGCAAATTACTCTTATTTTCCTGATATTAAGACCTCCACGACGCCCATGGCCTTAACAGAGTGATAGTTACTGGTTGAGTGAATTGTTTTTTCACAAAGCTTTTTCTCTTTTAAAAAGGCTAGTTTTTAAGCAGCAAAAAGCTTCTAATCGCTTTTTTACCGTCCAAAAAATGTTTTTCCTTCACTTCATTTAATGAAGTTTATACAATTGATTTACCACAGTTCAGTGGTTTCCTGCTAACTATCTCTGAATTCACAGGTACTTTTATTTAATTAGCCAAGCTTTACACCGCTCCAATTAGATACTATGATAGTGTTTTTGGAGAGCAAAAGAGTTACCGAGCTGTTGTTTTAGAGACTACCTATATTACCGTTTATTTTGATTTATTTTCCTTTTATTATAGGTCCATATCTTGTTTGTTGCTATTTTACTATCTTATTGATGCTGTTATGTTACAATTTGTGTTGGTTTCATTCACCATTATAATCCGGAAATATTAATGGATATTCGCTAGTATATTTTATTAGATAGTTACAAACAACCGTTTCTAGGAGACTGTAAAAGCGATTGATGATCGCAATAAACATAAATTGTTATTGGCACTTCGAAGGTTAATGTCACCTATCCTCTCGACACTATCCCTTAGCTGTCTCCAACGACACCCATATCAAAAGAAGGGATCTCTTCTTCCGTGCGGAAACTACGAGATAATATTATTAAATAAAATATCGTAATGAAATGTATCAGTAAATTCTCGTTATACGGGGCTATTTGTTTGATAACAGGTTATTTAAGCAAATGTGTAACTGCCGCCGGTGATTTGAAGCTAGATGGCTAGCGAAGTAAACGTATGGCGGTCATCGGCCTTGTTAGTCCATGAGCGGTGTTGTCGTCATATGCAAATTGCTTTCCGCTAATTTACAGAAGAGTACAATGCCATCCACTTAATCATCACGATCGACGTGTAAGATAAAAAACCTCACCATTGGTTATATTTAAACGTTTTTGTGAAATATTCTAAATTCCGAATAGAGGAGTGGCTGAAGTCGTGAGTTGAAGGCTTGGTTTTGTGCAGCAATCTGGTAATACAGACGTACAAATGCCTTTTTACTAACTAATATTAATACTTCCAATATTTATGACCAGTTCAGTTACAGCTCGCACAAACACTACTTTAGTAAACCTTTACAGAGGGAAATATTCATATTGTTACGTTCCTGAACCATACAGAATTTAGGCCACATTTGAGTCTACACTAAATACACCAAATTGTTGCCAAGAACAGCGATAGTACTTGATTTAGTTTTGACCCCAAATTGGCACAAGTCGTCAAATAATCCGGTCAAACACTACAGTGGAAGTCAACTGCTCAATTGATAAATTGTTGAGTACCATAATTGGGCCGTAGGTACGTTGTAACTACCTACTTGTCGCCTTTTTGTCGGAAGGTACTTAGTCGACCGATAAAAAAAATGTTAGCAAAAAAAATGTGTAGGAGAAAAACTGTGGGTATATTGTATAACGTTCAGCTGATAAACCTTCAAACTTAATGCTTGTTCCTCATTTGAACTGACTTATAGTAGTAGTTACATTGTTACAATGTACTCGGTTGACAGTGTAGTTCCCGGCAAAGAACGTTGAAAGGATGTCTAGCACCATCCTCCTATCTATACGCTAATAACGACGTAATTATTAAAAAAATGCCCGATTAACAAGCTATTCATCTGTAGAAGCTAAATTGTAACTGTACATTAGTAGGCCCATTTTTTTATTTTGTTTTTTAGTACCTATACGGGGTGTCAGGGACATCGACGCGAAGCCGGTTACCATGGATTCAGTACATGATTCGGAACCCCCCTGCGTTGAAATTTTACGTCGGTTAATTAAGAAAAAAACAGCTGCTCCATACATTTTGACCGCGTAGGATTGCACTTTTCTATGAAACAGCAGTGTTTTTTTAAAATAACCAACGTAAAATTTCAACGCAGGGACGTTCAGAATCATGTACTGAATCCATGGTAGCCGGCTTCGCGTCGATGTCCCTGCCATCCTGTATAGAGGGCATAAATCGCGTTAATATCATACAAGTAGGTTCACGTGCACACTGTACTGCTGTGCTGTTCCCGGAAATATTGGGAGTTTCAATGATAACCTTTCTAATATTTCGATGGAAACATTAAAGCTTACAAAATTCTGTGTTGCCAATAACTTTAACTAGCAATATTCTCGGAAAAGAAGCAGCTGCATCAACACCAACACACTTTTGCGTTGGTCCAGTCTAGGCTGAATGCCGATCGTATGCGCATCACGGCACCTACGTGACTTCTACGCGTCTTGTACGCAATGCTACGGAGCTACAACGCAGTGCTACGGAACGCCTACGCGACTGATACGCAGCTTCAACTCAAACCAACGGACCGCCTACGCAATGCTACGCAGCTTCAACGCGATGCTACGGAACGCCTACGTAATACTACGCAATGCTACGGAGCGCCTATGACTTCTACACAATGCTACGGAACGCCTACGCGACTGCTACGCAGCTTCAACGCAATGCTACGCAGCTTCAACGCGATGCTACGGAACGCCTACGTAATACTGCGCAGCTACAAAATGCTACGGAGTACCTATGCGTCTTCTACGCAATGCTACGGAGATACAACGCAGTGCTACGGAACGCCTACGCAACTGCTAAGCTGCCTCAACGCAGTTCTACGAAGAGCCTGCTACGCGTTTTAAACGTAATCCTATACGCAGCTTCAACGCATTTCTACGGAGCGCTTACGCGAATTCTACATAATGTTACGCTCCTTCAACGCAGTGCTATGGAGCGCCTATGCGCCTTCATAACAATACTACAAGCGACGTAAACGCGGTCAATGCGGGTTGCTAACGCTTTAGACTTGATTTCAGTCTTTTTTGTCTTTACAAAACCAATCCTTTATATTGGCTGTTTCCCGGAAAGTAGAATCTCATTAATCGTCCAAGTTTTCAACTGATGTAAATGAGCTTGGAAGTTCTATGAACCAACGGAAATGAGTCATTGCGGTGTTAAAAGACAATAGTTTAGCTACACTATCAGTGAAGGAATTTTAGGTCTAGTAGTTTTACACATTAACATCACATCTACCATGGAATTAACAAAACGGCGCCTTTGCAACTATTGGAATTAATTAATGATCCATGACGTACAGTACCAAAATGAACGTGGCGTAAAATTACCCTACATGACTATATATACCTATGGATATTAAGTAGGAAAATGTATTTAATATGGTGTGCAAATGAAACAAGACCCTAACCAATAATTGAAGAATAATTATGTGTAAGTACAATGCACAATTAAATATAATTCGATACGAAATCTAATTTATTTATTTAATTACAACTTTTTTTGGAAAATTGGTAAACTACATAGCTTAATTACAATATGATCCCTCGTATTGATTTTCTAACTAGTCACAGCAAATACGTAGTGGTTATGTGCTGCAGAGACTCTTATGTATTGCAAGTATATAATCAGAGCGTCGTCGGCACAGCCGGAACCCGATCTCAAAGCTTATTACTGCGTATAGTCAATTATCAGCGAGAGGAGCAGCTAGCGTTCACATGGAGAACGTCATTATATTATGAGAAGGATGTCTGACCGAAATAATACTATACGTGTGACGTCAAACATCTTATTCAACCTCGTGGGATATTCTACAGACACAAATCCGTTTACCTCAACGCATCGGAGGAATTACCGGATCTCAAAAGAAGGAAAATTACTAAACACTCGTATGATATAATAATGAACGTCACAAGCAGATGATTAAGAAATATCTACTACACACAACTTTATGCTTTACGCTCTTTAACAGACGAATTATGCTTGCATACTTGTTACACACAAATTAGACTTCAGTTACGTCTAGAATGGTAATCCGAGGATTTATAATAAGTAGTTAATTTTAATATTATAAATAGTGGTGATTAGCCTTTTGATTAATATAGCCTTGAGCACCAGTGCCATGTGAATAGGACGCGACGGCAGACATCGCAGTTGCCTAATAATTTAAACAGTTGGTTTCTAAACGGAAACACCAAGCTGCAGTGCCTTTGTATGAGTGTTATACAAGCCGTTATCCATGTAATGGGGCTGAAGGTCTTGTAATTAAAAACTTCAGTGGGCGAGCCGTTTCATTCGCACTACAATTTTTTATATTATAATTAATTACCACAAAAAAGTAACTGTAAAAAATACACCATTTTACGCGGATTCTTATCAGAAAAAAAGTTAACTTAATAAGGAAGGAAAACCATTTGTTTTTTTTTACAAATAGACATGAACAAACGTTCTGTTAAGTAACGTCGGAGTTTAGTAAACCGTAACTAAATTAACCATAGACCTAACTATCGAACTGACCTCGCAAGTCTCAACACGTCTTTACACGCGAAACAACACCTATGTATTTCTAGCACGTGTTCTTATTTCTAAATAGGGAACAAATCTTACAAAGGCAGTATCATAATCATTGTTTATTTTTGCACTTAATTCGATAAGTATAATCAATAAATGTAAATTCGTGGCGGATGTGGTCCCTTGCCAATTGGCAGCAGAATTGGGTTACAGTATCGCTATGAATCCCTATGTTTATTCAGCATCTGTATGGAGTGCAGGATGACGTTAGCGGAAGTAACGGAACGAAACTCTTTTGTTCTCCCATTTTAATTTGTGTGTCATGAATGACGATTAGAGTCGAATTTACACACGATATACATAATATAAACCATTATTGTTTTGACAATGTTTTTAGAACATACCTACTTCAAACTAACGGCATGCCCTAGCTTTTCGATTATTCCAAAATATACAAATGCTAACACAGAAACTTTAAACTATTTAAATAAACGTCACCGAGGTAAAGTATTTTACATTTTGAATTTTAACAAAATTAAATTATTATGCCTTTTCAAAAAAACATTTGCGCAATATTTTAAGATCATAATAAAAATTATAGCAAGTTATATGCAAACGAAATGAAAACAAAAACTAGTAAATAGATAAGATCTTCAATAGGATCCGAGTCTGCATATAAGGAAAAGTGTAGAGGTTGGCGAGAATTTACAAGAAAATAAAAATGAACGAGTATAAAAATATTTTTACATTTCAAATTTCAGTCGACCAAGTCAATCACTGGTTACTTAGTAGCCATTATTGCCTATTGAAAGAGGCGGTGTCGCGATTTCGGCAGCCATGGCCTTATGCAAACGTGGCCATTTCGACAATCGGCTTCGACCAACTTCGAGAAATTAGCAAACAAAATTGAGAAGAGAGAAATCTAATTCCGTAAAATTTGACAGCTCAGACTACGAGACGCACATTTTTAAGGTCAATTTTTATTCTCACTAAACACGTATTCTCTTTTAATAAGTAAATTATATCAAAATATGTATGGCATCTGTTTATTTTAAAAACCCGTATTATTACTTCTAGGTCAATCGGAAATGAAATAAAAACAATTGTTGATGTTCATTCCATCCATATTTTCTTCTTTCAACTACGGTGGTTGATCCAATCGGAAGGAGCTTGGTTGGAAAACTTCTCTTTATTACGTCAAGAAAATTAAATTGCTCGTTTGAAAAGCATTTCCCGGTGCGGAAGGCGGTAAATTGTGTTGTATATTTTTAGATAAACATCAACAGATAGTGACTTCGCTAAGTAACTAACGGAAATAGAATCGCTGAAAAGGGTTTATGTAACAATTGAATATGAATGGGAATAGAGGATTTTCCTTGTGACATAATCGTAGCGTTTCGTAGCAATATCTACGACCACAGTTCCCAATTTATGGTTTAACAAAAGTTTTAGTTCGAACATCGCAGTACGCAAGTATTTCTTGTTTCAGTATTCAGATCATTTTCAATAAATTATAAAGTCGTTTTGTACTTAGGATGCGCCTGTCATTGAATAATTTTCCTGCTTCCTACTCAGTGTTACGGGCTTTGTTCTTTGCGAGCGCCACGACTCCACTTTGTGTTTACTGAACACGAAGGATTCACTTTACATTCTTGTTGAAAAAGAATTTTAATTAATCAACTTAAAAATTGCAACTTTATTAACATACAGCAGTTAATTACACTGACATGACGACCTTTAATTTGTCTATGTTGGTATTTTTCCTACCTGAAAGTATGTTCGATTAAGGATAACAGAAAACTGACCTAGTATGAAGTCGGTAGGTTTTAGTAGAGAGACGCTAATTTCCATTAGGTCCGTAACAAAAATACAAGATATCCACACAGTGGACGGAGCTTTGAACGGTGATTCGTAACGGTTTAGAGTTGAATGCCCAAGGACTACGCGTTTTTACGTTCCATCGCTCTAATTTGAATGGCGCTAATCTAACCAGCAGCACGTCTGGTACTTTTATTTTATGCTTTATGATTCCTACTTCTTGACGTACTTGCATGATATACATAGTTAACATCACTTAATCAATGAGTGGATTTTTAAAAACCAACATGGCCCCTTATGCAATTTTTCAGAGTTTACAACTGATATCTCGAATTCTTAAATCATTCTCGGAGATTTCCGCGAATGAATTCCCATGTTGCATTTTTGTTAAATTATATTTTTATTTATAAAAATAAATAATAGATTTACATAGCCTTTAGTATAGAGAAAGATAGTTTCTAGGCAGATGAGAGATTGATGACATAAATAAATCACTGTCGTATCAATTTATCAGACTCGAAAGAAGAAAACAGACAGTCGCTTTCTACTTACTAACAATTCTAGGCAATATTCCATCGTATCAGTTTAATATAAAGTATCAATCATCTTCTAAATAACATTATAGCTTTCAAAATTATATTAGTTTTCAAGCCCTTGGTAGTAAAAGATTAAGTTAAGAATCTATAAAACTGCAAGTGAACGTTCATGAAGGTCAAGCTTATTGCAAAAACCCTTTTTTCAGTACATTTCAATGACATTGAATACGAAATTAATAACGTTTTAAAACATAGATAGCATAATCGTTTTTTTTTTCTAGAATCATTACCTAATAGCACGTAGTCTTTATCCAGCTTTTTAATAACATTTTAAATTCACGAAGTCTCGGCTCTTTGAATACACAAGCAAGTCGTTAATTCTTATAAAAATAATATTTAAAACAAACTTAGTATTATACCATCACCAGTGTTAATAAATAAAGCGTAGCGGTTTAATCATTATGTTACATAGATTGCCTGTCATGTGCATTTTCGATGGTCCATACGGTCATTTGTTCGTAGTTCTGATGTAAAATAAACAAAAATATAATCAAATAAACTAAAATAATACTTATAAATTTGTAAGTAAAAAAAACTTCAAATATTAAGAGAAGCTACACTATTAAAATAAATACGAGTACTCAATACACATGCATTATGTAAGTATGAGGAAAACAAAAGAAAATAATGAAAATTCGAAGAAATCATAACAATTAGTAACGTTTCTTACATTTCCCAGGATATATTCTTAAACCAGTTTCATAAACTTATTGGAAGACAGCCAAAGTTCAAAAACCTTAGAGGTGTTATTATTTTATTCGTAAATGCCAATGGATTGTAAAAAAAACTTGATCACAGTTGCATATTTTCATACGCGCTGATGTCATGGGCTGTTGTTTGTTTACTTAATTTAATGATATTAGCGCCATTCATAGCTGTATGCAAACTAGTGCGTGATTCGGTTCAGCAGATTTGCGTAATTGCTACATCAAATACATTAACCGAACAACAATGCTTGAATGCATTAAGTACAGGTTTTCCTGGATTGTATTTCTTTTCGATCGATTTCGTGAGGTTTCTGAAAGTAATTTGTTTATTAACTTTCTAAATACATAGTTAGGTAAATAAAGGAAAATAAAAAGATAATGAAAACAAATAAGCGTACGTAGATACTCCACTAAGAAAGAAAAAAAAAAACTACATTAAGTACATGAAGGTATGCAGACTTCATTGTGTGTTATAAAAAGAACATCTTGAGTGGAAGTTCCCGCCATGGAGCCAAACGTACAATAACTCTAAAACTGAAGTTGACTGTGTAAATGTGCATGAACCCAAGGTTAGAACCGAGGACCTTCCGCACTTGGGGTGACGCCGCTGTTTGGAGACAAAAGACCTCGACGTTTTACTCTTTTCCTAGTTTTTGTAAATTCTTACGCCCTTGAAATCGACAATTAGCTGACATGTTTTCAGTCAAAACTAATCGGCCCCGAAATAATCTAAAACCTACCTAACAGTTCGTTTCACTTTCAGAAGTTTTTATTTTGTCTATTAAATTACATTGATATCTATCCATCTTAAAACTTTACAAAAGCTTATAAAGCTTTATGGATACATCCCAATAAAAATAAATAATGCTACAGTTAAAATAAAAAGCTTAGCTGAATAAGTTTCAGTATTCGTAGCGCCATCTAGCGGCTACGCTTTGAACCTGGGCCAGGTGACTCAAACTTGTAAATCTCTACTTAACATATAGATGGCAGGGTTAACAGCGAACAAACGGAGGCGCTGTTTGTATACAGTACTGTATTTTGCGAACTTTACTAGTCTTTAGAAAAGAAACCAAATTTATTAAACATTGTAAATAGGTACAATTAACCATTCAGTTATGGTTTAAGTACAATAGCAATTAAGTCCGCCTCCAGTTGTTTTACCGATGATAATTTAATTAAGATAAGTTCATTGAGTGGCAAGCGATATGCTAACGGACTGGTAATATAACGGAATAGTAGTAAAACTAGGGTATTTACTAACGATACGCACAATACGCACACCGCGTGGTTCACCGGTCGGCGCATTATTCGTAGCGCAATAACGTACCACGTGCTTTCAAACTCTATGGGATTGGTCAACTAGAACAATGCTATAAGTCATAATACTGATTAAATACGACTGTTACAAATGAATTAATGTTTATTTTCTACGTAATTATATATTTCTTTATAAATTCTGCAAGGTTCCCTTTATAGTATAAGCACGTAAAAGTATTAGCAATATTGCGTTTAAAATTTTAAGCGCTTATTGAGAGTTGGCTCGGATGCAAGGAGGGTGAAAGTGGATCGACTTGTTTAGTGTGACTTGGTCTGCACCCAATGCGAGCTGGGCATTTCACCTAGCTTTCCAACATTAGCAACGTTAATCAATGCCAGCTATTACGGAAACAGCGATACAATACATAATAGTACACATCATATCAAATTATATTTATCCAATGACCAGTTAGCAAATTGAAGGCCATAAATTAGTTACACATGTGTAAATATTACAAGAATAGTGTTTTGTTGTATCGTGCTCAAATAATTATCTATTAGCTGTAAACGATAGGGATTATATCATCAATTGTTTATCGCGCATTGTTTTACGAAAGTGTACAATAATTAACTGTCATATTTAAACAAGCACTTTCCAAAACATTAGATGTCCTATTGTAAATACAAACAAAAACTAAAATGTAAAATATTGTTTTAGTAATATGAAGGCACAACGCTCATACTGAACTATAGAAAGTGCGCAGTGAGACAACTTTCGCGACCGAATTCAAGAGAAAGTAGTCCGGAGCGCCGCGCGCATACATTATATCACTTTATCCGACTTTAGGATTATATCACAAGGAATGTTTACAAATAAAAGTATGTATCAACATGCCCGATTTTTATAACTCGTTTATCATGCCGGCTTTATCGAACACTCGTGTCGCAAAATAAGTTCTACGTTTTCGTTGCATACAATTTATTGTTGCCGCTAAACGGTTCATAAGAGCCCGCATCCGCTTCGGCAGCAAAACTTTTGTTAAAAAATGTCAGCTTTCGCTTTCGAGTTGCGCTGGCGCAGCATCCACGGAAACTGTTCGTGCACGCCAAATTAACATGTCCGCGCACTAAACACCTCCTATTTACAGAAACTAACAATGGAAGGTCACAGTCTGGTAATACATACAAATGAGAAGAATTCTGTCGTGGCGATAACTCCGTGACAGTGAGACTTGTCAGAGCTCTTTGTCTTCCTAGTTCAACTCATAAAATTGACCAAATAAGAAGAGAAACACTTGTCATTATTATCTTTAACTCTTTAACACAGTTCCCTAATTCTTTAGTGTTGTCGTAAGGAAGTTACGTATGTAATGTGTTTCGTGATAAACATAATCATAATTTTGCTGATATAAATTAATTGCGTATTAATATATTTATATTACTTTAAGAACTGATAGTTCTGAAAGTAGGTGTGTAGGTAAACGTATACAGTGATAACGTAGAAAGGCTTGTTTATATATAATTTGAAGAAATTTGTCTTATCACTGCAGTGAAACGGAATAATATTTATAAACTTATCTTAAATATTTTTCGTAAGCACTGATTAATTTCTACGAAATTGATAAAGTTCCAAAGTAAGTTTCAAAACAGTCGTTACATTGAACTCTATTGTTTTTTCTGAAAAAGCTCTACAAGAAAAACTAGACGACACGACATCGAGAGGTGGTTTACTGTAGTCCCATAATTAAATTACCGAAGCCGATAAATAAATCTCATCTAATATAATATATACCATTTTGCCAAAAGGATTATGAAAAACCATGACTCAGTTTTCGACATTACTGTGGAAAATACCAAATTCCATAAAATTTCTAGGTTTTTCCAAGTGCTTGTTTTTACATTGACCCTCATCTAGTGTAAATAGGCTCTAGGCTAGTTCTAATTTTTGTGGGTAGTAACAATGAATAGACTAATTAAGTTACAAGCGTCAGCGAGGCCTAGGTCTGATTCGATGATCTTAAAAACACCGTCATCGCTGATGTCATGAACACAATGCTTGTAACTCAAATAGACAAACGAAAATCTACGTTTAGTACCATTCACAAACTTACGGTTAAACAAACTAATTGTACAACGAAAGATAAGATGGGACCATTTAATATTTAAATAAACTGTATGCAATAAACAACGTACAAAAACAAACATAAGCACAAGGCTCTTGTTGGAGATTTTAGATCTACAAGGTTAATTCCTTACGATTTCATCAAAAAATCCATTTTATTAAATTTAATTCGACATGTTTTACATAATGCTATGGAAATTTTTGGTAGATCAGATACGCCGCGGTCAGAGGCTAAAGGTTTGTCTTGCAAACGAAACAACTGATCTTTACAAATTATTTCTACTACAAACGTAATAATACAGGAATTGCTATTAGATGCTACTGCATTCATTGCATAAATTATAACGATTAAAATATATAATTAATTGAACGTCTAACTTTAGAATATGACAAACTGCGATAAGCTTACAAACTTGTCGTCTGAACACTTCTTGGCTTATGTGGCTTTTAAGTGAATGATAGATTGTTTACATGTTATTTCGTCACTTCATAGATGCGACAGGCGAATATGCAAATCGTTTATTAAGTCTATCATATGAATCAGTTGTCGACCATGCGACTTTACCAACAAAAGGCTAATAATACACGTATAACGCTTTACATAGCATTTTATAATAATGTTGCAAATAAACAAAACATATATAGTGACAAATCAAAAAATAAATTTCTTTCTCTGATGTGAAAAAGCATTATTCTTATTACAAATAGGGGTGAATTTGCATCAAAATGTATAATTGTGCTATCTATGTCATGGAAAGTAAAATAATCATGACATTGACATCTAAATGATCTGCCAAATTAGTCACAAGCACACTGCACGTGGTATTCTGCTGGGGAGTTTGTTGCGCCACTTCTTCCCAGTTAAAGCACTAGGAAATGGTGAAGGGTGGGCGGTTTTGGGGGACTGTCTTATGTGATGTTGGCGTTCGATAAGTGCTGATTCTCAGCCTAGTTTGAATAAATGCCTTTTGAATTATTTCCAAATAAAATTAGTAGGATATCACGTTCCACGAACATACATGGTTAAACCTACTGAAAAATTAAGTATAAATAATGTATGTAAACCTCAAGATTTCATTCACGTATGGAATATTAGAGGAACTACCAAGGATTCCGGCGGATGTAGATATGACGCAAGCACAAGGCTTCCTAGAATCAATAAAACCCTACAAGAGATGTAAACTCATTGGGAAGTCACAATGAACCTTTTTTACGTAACGTAAAGATTTATGTGAACTCCGATCACATAAGTGATGAAGTAATAATTATCATGTAACAAGGAAATGAACGAAAATGGTACTTAAATGCTGATCTTTATCGTGACACGCCTATGACGAACTTCAGCTGTAGGTACTAAATGTTTTTTATGATGAATTTGTTAAAAGAAACATAGTTTATCTTTATTAGCTCGGAGGTGTGGCCTGAAGGAAGTAGCCAACTTTCTTGTGGTTTTACTCGCTGCCTAGTGGCTACTTTACAGCATTATCGCAACCTATAATTTCAATATGTTATGGTTACGTGGCTTGAGCAGTACCTAACCCCGTGAAGGGAAAGTTTGTGATATTACATTTACCTTTCTGGGACTGGTGGATTGAGTTGAGAATGTTGCTATTAAAGGTGAAAGATAGAGAACGGGACTACAAATTACATACATTCTAAAACTTGAAACCACAACAGCATTAGTGACTTTGTTTACGGTAGTTACCCGTTTTTAGGTTTCCATATCCGAATGTTGCCAAACGGAACCCTATCACTAAGCCTCCGCTGACGGTCCTTCCGTGTCTGTCAGCGGGCCCTATCTCATGAATCAAAATAGGTAGACAGTTGAAATTTTCACAGATTGTATATTTCTATTGCCGCAAACAAGAAAAACTATAAGTAACAACAAATAATAATAAAAATATACGCGTTTTTAGCTAAATATTGTACGGTGGTACGGAACCGTTCGTGCGCGAGGCCGGCTCGCACTTAGCCGGTTTTTTCAATCATTACCAAAACGTAATTTGCAGATACGTTTTCCAATCGTGAAAATCCCAAGCTAAATGGCTATCTAATTTAATTACCACACGAAACCTTTACAATGGCGTCATTACATCCTCATTAACTGTTATCAATGACTGGCAACACGAAGAACGTTAAAAGTCCAGGAAGCATGTTCGTTATCACTAAACAATAGGTATATTATGATCGGAAACTTATCGGATAAGTACGGCGTACTTACACATTGATTGGCGCTTCGTATCGACGTAATTAGATAAAGATACTATGGTCTTAGATAGTCTGGGAGTGCCATGACAGTCGGAGGATATTCGTTCGGTAATCGCCATAGTGACGAGATACTCTGTGGAATAAATCCCTGAGTAAGCCCAGATTAGCTCAGTTTTGCTGACCGATAACATTTATCAATTAATAGTACAGTATTGCTGAATAAACTCATATATACACGTGTTTCATAACGAATTGAGTAGAATATTGTAACTTAATTTATAGAAAATTGAGATTACTTTTCGTTTAAGTGCCAATTTTAATAAATTAATGAAGCAACGTTTAGGATAAATCTTCAATATCTACGCGAAGCAAAATGTCAGATAACGTTACTAAAGAAAAATATTATAGCAGCTGTATTTTCCTTATCGGATCGGAACTTTATACTTTCCCGATTTCAATTTACGACTACCAGTTGTAGTATGTAACTGACCTCGTTTAACTATTCTAGTAAATCCATTTCAGCTGTGTGAATAATCGATAACAGAAAAATTAATTTTAATGTTCAGTATAGCGCCCATTGTTTTTTATCCATTCTTGAATTCAGTTCAATCAAACAACGGACTCGGGTTAATAGTTAAACAAAGGTAATGTTTCCTCCAAAAATAATAAACTGAAGTATATAGCTCCATCCACGCTCCAAATAAAATAAAGTAAATCAGGCTGAGGTTATTTAAATTAATTTAATTGATTTACTACTTTGTACCCAAGGCACGCACCTCTGACTTTTCGGATTCATGTGCTTATTGTATAATTATCACTTGCTTCAAAAACGGTGAAGGAAAACATCGTGAGGAAACCGGCATGCCTGAGAGATATTGTCGACGGCATGTGAAGCCAAGTCAGAGGCCCATGGGCGGCTTTAAAACTCTGACACCAGGTTGGTCACTAACCACACGAAAGGAAGAAGAATACTACTTTGTAGTCTCCGGCCAACGATAAGAATTCTAAAGAATCTTGTTTTTGGTAGTTACCTAGTTTTACATGTCTTTGTCTCGGCAAAAGTTAATTAAATACTGAAAGAACAACTATTAGCTACAAACGACATTTTAATGTAAATTTTACAGAAAGGTGTTCAAGACAAGAAAATTTAATTGATGCTGTAGTTTATCCATTGAAATGCACTAACCATTGCGCTTTAAGATGACACAAGCAATCATGTCAAGGCAGTCTTCTAGTTCTCAATCTAATGAGTCTAGATTCCATTTAATTAATAGAAAATTCCCATAATTCAATGCAATTATTTTATTAAGCAATAGTTTATTGTCTCATGCAGACTGGGTCATTTGAGTTGCATGTGTATGTAGATTGGCAACAAATGTGGGCATGCATTCGCTTTATGAAATCAGTTGAGAGTCGATAGGTCCAATGCCACCCAGAAGCCTATGCAAGGAGGCACTACATCACGATAGCTTTAAACGAGTCTGTTTCAGAGGTCGGCGACGTCGCGTGGCGTGTCTGACTACTCGGTCATGCCGCTTGTCGTATAATTTTATGGCCCATTGTATTCTTTGACGTTTTGGCTTGCTTTTGTACCTAGAGAACAAGATTCGCTAACTCATCGTCAACCAGCAATCTTGCCGAGCTGGTTTCTAATTTCATATACCTACACTTCTTCCTTTCCAATGATTTCACACAAGTAATTGAAGGTAATCTATGTATCCACTAAGTTTTACAAGTAACGCTTATCGCGTGCACAAGTACTACTAGAAAACAAGGAATAAGTACCTGCAAAGTTCATTACGAAACTTGAATAACACAAATGCATAACACGTCACGGTTTAAACGCGAAGAAAGAAGTATTTTTATACACTATGTACTCTTAGGTAGTGTTTGTTTAAACTTACTAAATTGTGCATGAACTGGCTTTAAACGAACTATGTTTTATGCATATGTTTATGGGAATAGTACACTGTACGTTAGTACTATACAGGGTGGCAGGGACATCGACGCGAAGCCGGCTACCATGGATTCAGTACATGATTCTGAACTAAAACGAAATTGAAATTTTTCGTCGGTTATTAAAAACACAGCATTTTGTGAACGCCAAAAAATTAAAGCACAAACTACGTTGGTTATGCAAAAAGTTACGAGTTATGAAATCTTTATTCGAATCGTATTAGTGTTTTAACGAACCAACGTGAATTGTTAATTAACTGAATCTAATGGAAAATGAACAGTCGGTCGATTCTGTAAAAATATTAACGTGAGGCTGAGGTGAAGTGAGCGTGAAGTGAGCTGTCACTGCCACAGAATCGACCGGCAGGATGCTAGGGATTAACACTATTGACAGCTCACTTCACGCTCACTTCACCTAAGTTTCACGGTGATATTTTTACAGAATCGAACGGCTGATTACTAACAATTTAAATTTTGATAAACCTTTAAAAGGTCCGAAATTGCTGAACAGTGCAGCACTAGGATTATTAGGATAGGATTTATTCAAAAATGCCACACTTAATAGGGATACAATCGAATGCAAAATATTGTGTAGTCTAAGTCAACATACAAACTAGTTGTAACCGCTCAAGCCAGAAGAAGCGAGCAACAGCTAGTGTCATTTATAGGATACAAAATATTATTGAGGATATTAAAAAATCAAGGTAAACACTTTTTCGATTTTAATGTAATTGATTCGTTTTTTTTTTGTTTGTGCAATACAAATTTTATCTTAAGTACGGTACCAATTTTGATATAGATAAAGATTTTCTAGATTAAAAATGCTGTCAGCCTAATTTAATTCTCATATGATAATATTTAGTCAACCTAGAGGACGCACCATAAAATCATAAAATATTATCACAAAGTATTACTTTATTGTTGGTTTTGGAAGGCAAAATCAAAATTGGCTGAATGGACTTGACACTAGATTAGAAACAATTGTTATTTGTTGTAGTTGCTATCTTCGTTAAGAGCGTTTATCCTAAAAGTTGGCGACGTCGCAAATAGCTGTCAAATATTTACCTGTTATAATTAATTTGGTAATATTACTGTTTGGAATTAAGAAATGTGGCTAGTGAACTAAAATATTGATTATGAAATGCAATAATTAATATCGTAACACCGAATGTTTAGTTTTAGATGTAAAATAAGTATTTGGAACCTTTCCAAATGCCATTTTTACACCTAAAACGGTTACAAAATCAAATTCAATGTTTTAATTGCTATTCATTATTAATATTCTAGTTCGCTAGTTAGCAACATTTCTTATTTCCATACAGTAAATATTGCCAAATTAATCAAAACAGCTAAATATTTGACATCTATTTGCGACGTTGCCCACTGTCAAAATAAACGCTCTTAACGATTACAAAAGGGGACAATTTAAAATAATTTTCAAAGCAAAATTAAAGTTTGCCAAAAAGACGAACACCTCGTCGAAACTAGGAAGCGTTATAAAATGAACCAAGGCCAAACACGACGCGTCTACGAGATAATTCTTATCATTCAACATTTAGCATAACGTAGATTCACAAGAAAAAAAAACGATTTATTTAAGTCTTCTTGTTTATATTGTGCTAAATTGGGCGTTTAACTTTTTAACTCTGAAGGCGAAAAAAATAATGTTGCAATTGACTGGTTGTCTTGAGTCATTCGACATAAGGTTCATTTTGACTGACACAATGTGGGATGCACTCGTTCATTTTAGCATTGATTGATCGAAATAGAACACTGGCGCAGCGTTCATTGTTAAACTATACAAAAATGATATTTGTTATCTGGACCAACTCAAATTTCAGAAAACTGGGATTTTTCGATGATGTTAATACTCAAGGGTTTAGTTTCGTTGCATATGCAGATATCGGTGTCCCTTTATGTGATTTATTTACACTGCTCACGAGATATACAGTCACGGATCGGGTATAGCTTATATAAAACACGCGATGACGCGTGAAGCATGACCATGAAGCGACCTAGGGCGGCCGTCCTCGCCGCGCATCCACGGACCATAACGACAGCTTCATATTGTAGTCTACTACCCGCAAAACATTATCTATTGTTCCGCTACGTAAATAGCTCGGCAATAACTTATCTGCGAACGACTGATTAGGATTAGCAATTGTTATTGTCACTATCGAGGATTTTATTCTGCAATCTGTTTTTGGAAGATCAGCAAGATCGTTTTTTCATCAGCGCGTCAGCATTACGCACGGTTTGATTCTAGACGAATTACTCGAAAATTAGTTTTTGTTAGCAGATGACCGCCCGGTGTTCATAATTGACACCTAATTGTAATTACAATTTGACAAGTTACATTTCGGTGTGTTAACCGTTATGTTATTTGATTAAAATCATGTTTTTGTAATTTCCTTTTTTTAATGGATAGGTCAGGTTGAGGTAGGTAGTATTTTTTACTACACTACAGCATAATTATGTAACACTTCAAATGTAGGATTTGAAGTATTACATAAATCTGCTGATATTGAGAAGTCGGGTCAGATTGCTAATTTAGGTAGGTGTAACTAACTTTTTGGCCGTTCCTTATGTAAATAGTATGATTTATGTTAGAATGAGGAGGCAATTTTTTACTTACAAATTATGTATGCCCAGATACGACGTGTTATAGGCATAGCCTTCCGTATGCTTCCGCCCTGCGGCTATATACCGGCCGATTGCTAATCATACATTATCATTATTCAGCATCTTTGTCATCGCGTGTTTAAATTATGTAATTCACTTCTTGCCAACGTGTGATTGAGCGTTCAACATCTAAGCATGCTGTTTTAAAATTAAAATAAACTAATACTACCGTCATGGCTCGTTCGTCCGAAAAAAAAAAATCTGTTCTGTTTCATGCACTCGGTAAATATTTCCCAATACCGTTACGTCACAATACTTAGGAAAATCGGTGCCTACATCAATTTTTCTCACAGGAAGCAACGATAAGATAAACACGTACTTGAGATTTGAGTGTTCAATCAGATGGCGAGGCAGATGTTCAAATATCGATAAGATTTTTAAATTTTCACGAATGGCACGTGCTCAATAATTGTGTCATAAAATATTAAATTTATTTATTTAATAGTTCGACCTAGTTATTTAGTGTAAACAAAGCCTGCGGAACAGGGTCGCAGACTGTTTGGGCGAGGTGAGCGACCCCGTTATCATGGCGATGGCGATCATTCCGGTTAGCTTATCGGACCAGAAGCGGCTGCCGGCTGCCCTGTACGGACTGATCGTCAGCAGCTGCAAACTAGAGCGGGAAACTGATTTTTTGCCGCGATTTTTTACGCTGTCGTATTACATTAATTCTGCGATCGCAATTATTTGAATGTCGTGAAATGATCGTTGGCTTCATTACATAATAGCTCTTATTAATTTATTTTTTGTTTCAGTTTCATTAGGAATCTTCAAAAGTGTTGGTAAGCCCGCTAGACTAGAATGAAACCGTTTAAATGTACTCGAATCGACCTGCTTATTGTACCATGACTTTCTCGATGGATTCTATCGATCGATAAGCATTTTAACCATTTAATAATTGATTCAATTGGTCAATCCATTGTAAGCACTAAACTACACTGAACATAGATCACTTACTTTACGCTGGTTTGATTACAGCAATTATTCAAGGACTGATTCGATGCGGCTTCGATTTGATGGCGGAAGCGATCCTCCTTTACATTAAAATCTTATTCAGATACTTAATTTTTGTTAACATCTAAAAGTTTAATACCTATTACCTGTTTAATAAAATTGCTGTCAAGAAATTAGAACGTTACTTGTCGTGGGTACCATGAGAGGCTAGGTAATTTATGAGATGATCAGAAAGATGTGCGGCTGCATTCTCCCATAGACTAACAGAATTATAGTTCGTGGGTCTGCCAATTCCAATCATAACTCGATTATCTAACTTACCATATATGGTCTGATAAAACAACCAGGAAGAATAAATTGTAGTAAGTACTCTATTCATCATCAAAATGGCTTCTGCCACGGTTGGCAACTACCTACATAATGAGTTAATTATAAGTAAAACATTTAATTATTTAAAATAAAGTTGACCCGTTATGATAATTTAACATTTGTGTAAATTATAGATATGATATTTTTGTACAGATTTATTTGCGTTGAATTTTAAATTGAGGATGTTCATTTAGAACAGCTTTATAAGTACGGCCGAGTATAGAAATTGATTGACTTATGATTGAAGTACGTTGTGTGTGCTATTAGGTCAGCTTATCAATCTGATATCAATTGAATGAACTGACTCTATCACTCTTATGTAGTATTATGCACTTATTAACATAACCGAGATTAGATTTCACTATCTAAATACTTACCACAAATATGTAATACTACGCAACTAAACTAGTATCGTTCGTTATCAGCATCTTCTGTTCAAGTATAGGGAAGTAATTGTGTAGCACTTCCACTTTACTACTACTATTAGTACTCTTTTACTAAGATTCAATTTCACACTCTCAAGCATCATGCTAAGACTTCAGAATTGGAAGTCGTAATCAACTTCATTTTGCTAACTCCTTTCACTTGATTAGTAAATCTGATATTCGTTGCAGGTTATGCAACTGTTGACGTGAAATTAACTGCATAATATTTTGACCGTGTTTTCTGGATAGTAATTCCAGTAATGTAGTGTTACCAGCCTTGGGAGTGACTTCGACCGGCGGACCTCCAAATTACACATAACAGTGGCGTAGCGGAGTGGGACAAAAACGCGAGGCCTTGGCGGAACCACGAGCTCGCCGCTTCCTCATCCAGCCATTGGACGTTACATCCGAGCAACCAAAAACATTTCACAACATCCGAAGACTTCTCAAAATCTACTATCGGACAAATCAACATTATCTAATGGCTGCACGATAAGCTTAAATTGATAAAGCTGGTACACACTGCTCTCTTTAATATTACAAATTCGTTCCAGAACATTTGTTGCAACAAATGACTTTAACATTCGATTCATTGGAATGTCGAGAGTATTTATGAGAGCACTATGTCCAAGCCAGACTTACAATATTATAATACAATTTAATATATTATGTAGTTATGTGATCGTTCATCTTAATTTCAGCAAGTGACATACCATTAGCTAATTTATTTTTGGAATCGGACATAATATTTCTTCCAAATACATTTTTATTACTATTTGAATAAATAAGACTATGTTTAGCTTGATGAAATTCAGGTTCGATCAGTTTATGTAACACCAAATCTAGTGAGGCATTTAGCACTTTGGAAAAAAACAAATTATATTACGTAAGGCATTTTGATTGTTTTGCATTCGCGAACCAAATCTTCAACAACTTTATTTATAGATTCCAATCCTACACGTATTTCCTCACTAGAATCAGCATTTTAATTAATTTGTTTTGCAAATTTAGTCTGACAAGAGAGTATTAACTGTATCACGGGCAAAAATATATTTACAGCCGTAATTCTACTGGTACGGGCTAAAGTAGTGATTATACTTTCTCGTTATACTAAGCCTTCGTCATAATGGCCTCATAATTCACGACAAATTAATTTTATCAGTATTCAAATATTTAAAGTATGCCTGCATTTAACTGTTCCTTCATACGTACGCTCTTTAATATTTACAAGACATGCAAACACACCACAAACTATTTACAAACTTTTAAAAAGTATTTATCATTCACCTGATTTCTTGATAATGAAAATGGAGAAATGAGGCCATTCGTTTTCAAAGGAAATTAAGGACATTCTTAGCGTGAGAATATTCATTAGTTACAACAAAGATATAAGGTAACTTACCATCACAAGTAGCGGCCATGAACTTGCCGTTGGCAGAGAAATCCACTAGAAGAACGGTGCCTGGGTGTCCTTTGAGATTCTTTAACAGCCACGGGTGACTGAATTCTGATTTTCCTTTCCATGTTGCGCGTTTCTTCGATTTCCCACTGATCCGGGTTTCAGTCGCAGTCGCTTCGGAGCTTACTTCTTCTGCGGGAGCGCCTACAATACAAGTAGGTATATTGATTAGTAATAGGTACCTAAACATGCGACAGCCGGACCGCGCGCCTTATAAAGGGTAATGAACTTAAGAGTTTTGCACTCTAAATGGTCTGTACGAAACCCAAAAAAAAATTGTTCGTTTGATTTGATGTTAGTGCACAACCAGTGACGACAGGTCATTCACTTTTTTACAAAACGATCTTTGGGTGCTAATAATTAACCTCTTTTCCAAATTCCCTGAGAATCTATTACTAAAAATTGTAAAGGATTCAGTGGACATGATGAGTATAAGTTGTTGTATGATGACGAATCATGAAATATATACATACTTAGTGCCACAAACGTTTTAAACTGGAAGTAGGTTGACGTGATGCTTATAATATTACCGTTACATAGTCATGATCTCGTGATGACTAACGGATAAAAAATTCTGAACAGATATAATATATACATTGCCATATCTTGTTACAATTGCAAGCTGATAGTTTCCTCGTACCTGCCTCGTGTAGGAATTAGAAGATGATGTCAGTTACGCGTCATTGTAGAGGCGTGAGCTAGCATTCGATTTTATTCACTTTTACGTGTTTTTTAAACTAACGTGTCAAAGAGGCGAAGACTTGGGTTACTGCGAGGAAAAATATGTTTGAAAGCTTTGTTGTTAAACTTTCAATTCGCTGCATACTGACGCCATTATGCCATATACCAAAATGTTCACATTCTTAACATCCTGTCCTTTTTTTTATCTTGATGAACGATTTAATCAATAAATTCTAGTTAATTATTACAAACATGATAAAACGGGAATTCCGTGAAATATGGCATTGATCATGGATAAGATTATAATTTATAAGAGTTCAACTAAATCTGACTAATCAATCGCTAGTGATTCATCATTTTCATTATAAATATATGTACGACGGACGACGTAGAATCCAAAGGTGAACCGAAAACACTGCCCTAGACATTCATGGAGTTGAATGATTTAAAACAATGACCTGAAAATACAGACTAATGTTTTTAATTTAATTACTTAAACTTACTTAATTTTCAGCGCAAACAACTTAATGATATTATTGTTTCAGTTAAATTATGACTAATTAAACAAATTAAATGCGGTTGCTCGTTGCCGTGTGAAAAATAAATGGTTTTGAAAGATTTTTATTTGAGGCTATTGTTTGGACAGTAAGCTGTTACCTAATTTTCTTCACGATATTATCAGCAACAGATCGCAAATTCTAAATTATACATCGGAAATGGAGAAAGGTCTCCTTAATTTAATACGTTGCGTTGTGAGAAAGTTTGTTTGCTTCCTTTATGTATTATATCGTTCAGTTTATTTTTTTATGCGATTTGAGCACGTTCAACTCATTCAAAGCCGTTTGGCGGCAAATGTATCTGAATGTGTTGTCTGTTGCAGTTGGTAGAACGAATCGAAAATTCCATGGCTCCACATGTGGTTTGCAAGTTTAGCATCTATACTTTTTCAGATAGATTCATTACTGCTTATATAGTTCGATTACAAAATCAAAAGTAAGTATTTTGATGTGCTATCGTTGTGATAAAAATATATAAAAATGTTTTTGACATAATTAACATACATTTAATTTTATGCTAATGATAACTACAACATTATCTGAAATGCAGCAGTATAAAAAAGTAAAATCGATACTTATACAGTTTACTATTTATTTATATTTTTGTGTATCGAAAGTAATCGACTTAAGGCTTCTTACGTAAGATGTTCACTTTAACGGCGAGAGAAAGTGAGACAGGCCATGCTGCACTGAAATAAAACTGATAGGTAGCAAATAATATTCTGTTGAGTCAGTATTTTTTTTGCAAAAGGTTCTTTTTGTTCATATTATTAATCCAATCTCTCATGAATGTCCAGTGCAGTTTTATGAATTCGTTTTTTTTTTTACTTATTTTTATAATTCTCTATTAAGATGCATAAGCTCACGCCTTCTCCCCATGGAGGTAGGCAGAAACTAAAGAACGCCATCTGCTTTGCTCCTTACATTCCTTTTTTGTATAATTTATATTTATAAAATACAAAAAAAAAAAAAATAAGATGCAAAACAAAACAAAACATTTTTTTATCGAAATATGTACCTAACCTAAGTGTATCGTATTGTAGTATGCACTAAAGTATTACAATGATCTACATGACTCAACGTATAAACAACACATGTGTTGCTAGATGTGACCCAAGAACCCAACACTATAACAATATTAAACATTAACATAAAATGAATCATTTAATAAATATATGTATCATTCCTTCTTTATTTAACTGTTCCACTAAGTTTTTCTGTAATAATGTTCTTTTAATTATGTTTGTTCAGCTGCCAAGTGTTATGTTGCGGCATATTAAAACATTATGATGCGACACCCTCACCATGTTGAATGTCAGACCAATTTATGAAAAACAACAACAAGGGTAAGTAAAACATTCCACCATATTATGCTTTTTTATTTTTATCATACAATATATTTGGAGGGCATACCTACACATTAGCAACAACTAACAATTCAACAAGTTTCAAAATTTATAATGTTATATTTTATTGTTTTTGTGGTAAAAAATACACAATTTAAGGCTTGTGTAGACCAGCGCGACTTGTCGCGCGACGCGACAGCAGTTATTGTTATACTGTGAAGTTTTCTTAGAAATTGTATTGTTTGTGTTGCGTCGCGCGACAAGACGCACTGGTCTGCACAAGCCTTTAATGTTAAAGTGGTATCCAAACTATTGCACATCTGCAAGATACCCACATGGTGCATACATAGGTTATAACCACATACATGAAAACATCCATGCAAGTCACAGCATTGGATTAATATTTATTAAATAGTTTAATTTTTATTTTTCCTTGCTGGTATTAAAAAATAAACACCTATCAATACAAAACTATGATGTACACCTTATATAACTAGGTACCTTATATGTTCATGATGTTATGTATTCTTCTATTATTTAGATGTAGAATTAGGCATGGTGTGAACATAAAAATAATACAAAAAATATTTTTCTAAACTAATCAATTAAAAAACAGCACAATGTAACATCTCTTTGTTGTGGTTTAGAAAATATATGAACAGGTACCTACTTCTGCACAATGTAATGTAAATTGTCACTCTACAGTTCAGTCATTACTTCCTGTAGGATTGGATAATGAGAGGATCACATGGCACAATTTTGAAGAACAAGCATGGTGTTTTGGAAACTTTTGACTAATTTCAAATGTACGTAAAGATGCTTCACAAAATAAAGATATACCTATCTATTCATGAGAACACACTCACGAAGTGTGTCAGCTGCATTCTTCGTATACAGTTATAGCTTCGTCCATTCACATCCAACAAAAATTCGTCCAGTTAAACACAAGTCTGCCGCCGTTTCCAATCTACTTATATCACACAACCATCGCTGAATTATTTACTGTAACTTTTGGGCATCATTTTATCATTTTTATATTCTAATTCTACTATGTTTAAACCATACAACTTACCAGAATCGCTCTCAATTTCATGTTCTAGTGCTTCCTTTTTCTTGCTTTTATAGGCGATCTTGTATACGAAGTGTATTATTACACAGAGGAAAAATGTAATTCCTCCTATCAGGAACACATTAGTGTTCTGACCGGCATGAATATCGCCCATTTTCACTCAAAATTCTTTACGAAAACGTTAAAATTGTCACAGAATCGAAAATCTCGACAGCTACGATCACGCGGTCACAAAGTCACAATAACTAACCACAGATATCTTTACTACATTGAAGCGATCGAGTCCATCCATTGAATGAATGAATTACTCAAGAGTCGTTCAACAAGTCACTCAGATACTCACTCAGTGAACCGATGCGAGGCTGCTGATGCGCATAGTGCGGCGCAAACACATTTTAGCCAACCACGTGGTGACTTGCCAAATAGTGATGTGCCAGTACTGGGGTACATATAATGTTTGGATGACTTTTTAAATAGATGCTTTGAAAATGGTTCCGCCACATTTTTATTATGGCCACTGCTAATAATGTAAGCCGTCTTTTTACGACAGGAGGGTGCGCCAAGGTAGCCCGCGAAATTCAAACGTTCAATTACAATGGACTGCCTTCATCAACGGCTTGAGGACAATCCAATGCAGCGGACTGTCTCTATTTACACGATGCTATTAGAGGAGTGGATTAGTAGATTGTGTTGGGGTTTGTCCCCGTCTAACTGCTTTTATTTAATTTTTTTTATCTCAAATTTGAATGGTTATTATGATGCGACTCAAAAAAAAACAGCACAACTGTCAATTTTAAAAGTGCTCACGGCGATATTAATTTGGCAGTGTATATAGGGCACTCTACCCGATAGGGCTATAAAGATAGCCCGATGGGGATAGAATGCCTCTAGCGGCAGCTAGCGGCAATCCATCCCTAACGATTCCTACCTTTCAGCCATTCAAATGCTACTTAATTTTTCGTATATTCAGTAATTATAGTGACTTTTGACATTAATTATCTAAAACAAATACGAACAATCAATACAAAGGGCGGCGAACTAACCTCAACATTCAAACAAAATAACAAGTCACAGAGCATGTAACAAGTGACAATGACAATGACAATGCTTACGGCACTTTATCCGATAGGGATAATCTGCCTCTAGCGGCACTATTCACTTCAGTTTATGTAGCTGACAACCGACGACTGACGTTATTAAAAAGCAGCACAAGGATCTTTTGGCGCGTGACCAAAATTGGAACTAACGTCGCTATCATATTGTTTTCAATACATTTCACCAAAAGTTTAACAATTTCAAAAATGTTTATCAGCAGCGCCAATTAGTCAACGTCATTCAAGCGTCAAAAGATCCTTGTAGCAGAGTAAAGATCACTGTGATGCCAAATCAGAGGTAAAATTGAATTGAAAAAGGATCTTTGGGCATTGTATGGTGAATTAGTATGTACCTACTTATGGTGGTGTTCAAGTGAGGCCACACGGGCATTGCCGAAGCGTTGCATCGTCGCACCGCAATGATTTCAATGCACTGAGTGTCACACGGGCAATGCGGTATCGCAACGCAATGCCGCTTACTACGACGTCGCAGCGTCTCGGTGTTGGGTGTCAGGTTTATTTAGTAAGTACAAGTAACACTGCTCTGCGCTATGATGTCACTCCGTCGCTCGGCATCGCACCACGACAACCTTTCCCCGCTTTGTTTCTCTGGTTTCTTTGTCCATTGAGCGTTCGATGCGTCGTTACACGTCGTCGCAAAGCACCGTCATATTACTGTGATTTGTATGTAGAATGACGCAGCGTCACCGCTCAGGTGTCACAACGCATCGCTGTTAGATAAGTAATTGTGGCCACGTGCCAAAAGATTCTTGTACAGCTGTAACTGTCAAGGGACGGTTTATTATTCTGTGTGTTTCATCAGAGTCCATTGAGATAGACGATAGTTCATATAAACATGTCTATGTCAGAGTCCGATGTCCCTTGTAAAGAGTGACCAGTAAATACAAACTAGAAATATTTTAATTTATCTCCAATAAATATCAAGCAAGAGAGTGGTGCTATTGAAACTTTTAACTTTTAGTTTTACGGCCTAGCCCAGGACTAATGCTAGGTTAGTAGCACACGCAGTGACTTTAGTTGCCGGCAACTGGCTGGCGATTGCAAAATCTTTGTATGGACGTGAGATTTTGAAATCGCCACAATCAGCACGCCACTGCGTGCTCCGGCCGGACTGTCGGAAAGTCACTATTTTAGTCCAACACACGCATTGGAGTGTGTACTTAGCCTATTGCAGAATTGCTACTGGTTGAGGTAGAAAAATATATTATTCCAAATCCAATATCACTCGATAGAAAAAAAGACTTTACGTCAATCAAAATAAACTGAAATGGAAACACTGAAATAACCTGAAATTAATTAAAATAAATTCACAAAACATAATATTATGCGAAAAGGGAGAGGAGGATTTGGAGGCAGAAGCAGAAGCAGCAGGTTAATGTTTTTTATAAGTATTTTTATAATCAAGTTTTCATTAGTGGATTGGGTATTAAAAGCTCCTACACACAGTGCCGGCAGCCTTGCCGACAGCTTTTGCGGAGCAGCACGTGCCACCGGCTTTTGCGCCTGCATTTCCTTTGCGATCCTTTGTGCGACTTTGTGCGGCAGTGCCGGTCATGCCGGCGGCATTGTGTGCAGGAGCCATTATACTACTAAGGTTCAAACAGGCTGAGGGGAATTCTGCTCGCGCGGTATTTGCTTGCCCCACATAATAAACATTGCGTAAACGTATAAAAACTATACCATTGACTTAATCAATATGTTAATATAAATCATAAAGGATAAGTCAATGCCCATAATTCTCTCAGAATTAAGATTATACAGAACGAGGTATAATTTGAGGTGCGAGTAGGTACTAGGGGTGTACAATATTCTAACGAATGCCAAATCATAGAATATCGAATAGATCGACCACTATTGATCGAATTTCTATAATTGGACGTTTATTTTATCGAGTGGTTAATAAATCTAACACTCAATAAATCATTAACCCAAAAACTCGAGCGTTGTTTAATCGACATAGTATCGAAACATCAACATACTGCAATGCTGCCCGCCTTTTAGGCTTTTTTCCCATTAACAGCGATACGGACAATTTTTTTTAATGCCCAATGAGGCTCCAACGAGCTATAACCCTTTTTTATGTAAATAACAATACAGCTCGGCAAAAAGAGTAAAATGAAAATGAGTGCGCCACTATGGGAAATGAGTAAAAGAATTTTAAAACACTGCTTGTGGGTGACTCAAAACCTTCTAGCACTAGTAGTGCCGTCATAGGTCTGAGTAAAATATTTAGTTCCAAATGTCACCACGTCAGACTCGGTCGACCTGTAATCATTAACTGTAAAAAAAAAAACACTGTTTTGTTGTGTTCTTTTGTTTTAGTCATGACAATTTCACATTTTAGTTCATGTCATCGAACGCAAAGACTTCAATCGAAATTAAATCTTTGATCGAACGCATGTCAAGTCAAAATAAAACTACATATAAAGAACGCTTCCATAAAATTATTGTCGTTATGTTGGTTATTTACTAAAATTTGTTGTCTTTGTCGTTCGTGATTATGTAACTGTATGTTAAAGTGAGATAGCAATAGTTATTCTAAATATAAATATTCTAGAAAAAATTTCGCTCTTCAGTTGCAACCTTCGATGCTAGATAATTGACAGTGAAGTCAAAGTGTCAGTCAGTTGTATTGGAGTTATTGTTCTTGATTGAACAGGATTTCTGTGTAACCCCAAGTTAAATAAAGTTTGTAAAAAATGCCTCGACGTGGAAGATCCGCGAGCCCTCCACCAGCCCCGCAGCGACGGTAAGTTGGTTTTTTATTTGCATTGGGATTCCTTTATTACATTTTATTTCGTCATGCGGAGATAGCTAACCTAGAGAGATGTTTTTAGGGCTGCATCTCCACCACCCAGCAGAGTTCCGGCTCATGCTCCTCCGTCGACCCCTGGGCCTGCTATGGCCCAATCTCAGCAGCCGTCTATGTTTCAGCAGATGGCAGCCACGGCCGGTGGTGTCGCCGTCGGATCGGCAGTGGTGCGTAATTTGTTGTTACGTAATGTAAACGCGTCGATATTTTTTGACCTTAACCTTAAAAAAAAAAGAAGATTTATTGTTCCAATTAGTACAGGTTTTTAATATTGAAATTATCCTTCTTTTACAGTTGCATTAAGTTTGGCTAGGAGCCAAGCAATGTGAAGATGGTCACATGTTATTGTGACGTTATCTTGATTCAGTACTTTTTGTTTACATGAATTGACATTCTGCACAATAAATAATATTATATTGCATGTTTTATATATTTTGGTATAATGATGAGTCGTTTTCTTTCTAGAGAATCAGCTTAGTATATTGAATAGAGAAGTTCTTTATTTTTGTGTCTATCTAAAGTTCAAATTACAATGGATATAAAATGTTTTGCTGCAGGGTCACGTGGCTGGTAGTGCTCTAACTGGCTTGTTTAGTGGTAGCAGCAGCGAGCCGGCACAGCAACAGGCGCCTGCACAGCCAGCAGCTCAGACTCTAAGCCAGCAGCAGAACCAGACTCCTCAGGGCCCTTGTGCTTGGGAGATCAAGCAGTTCATTGAATGTGCTCAGCAACAGCACGACTTGTCCCTCTGTGAGGGTTTTAATGAGGCTTTGCGTCAATGCAAGATAAACAACCATATGTAAATTAGTATAATAAATTTTCAAGGTGCCATTAGATAAAAAAATGAATAACATTTTCCCAACATCTCTACTTATGTTGTACAAGAAATGTTTACAAAAAGTCTTTTCCATAAAAGGCTATGTCAAATTCAAAACATTTTATTTAGACAAAAATAAGCGGCACCTTCCTAGTAGCTATTATTTCTGATATAGTTTGATAAATTCTTAAAATTCCTAGGTAATCATGTATAGCAAAATAAATTGTTAGTGACTTTATTATGTTTTATATTTAGGAAATATTTTATGACAATTTATTGTGATGTAGAATTCTATAATCTGAATTTATTTATCCATTTCTTTTACGTAAACTTTAGCAACAATAAAATAATATACAACCAAAACACAATAGTTTTGTTTTATTTTGTCCATAATACATACACTGGGGCACACCAGCCAACCGCTATTATACAATAGGTTATCAATCAACACCATACACCCACACATACACATAACACAAACGTGACAGGAATGATCTGTAACCTCACTCAACAAGCACTACATATTGTAGAAAGTTGGTGCTGGGGATTTGAACTATCCGTGAACCCCACTAAAACTGAATATCCAAAAACGAGTATTAGGAATTAGGAACTTTCCTGCCTGCCTGCTTGATACAGAAATTCAGTTGGCCAATGAAGCCACGTACCTTGGGGTCATTCTAGACCATAAGTTAAATTGGTAATGCATGTCATTAATTCGGGGAAACAAAACTTATAATTAGGTGTGCAGCATGCTTACTTGCCATCCAATGACTCAACCAACCTACACACAAAAATAGAGTTATTGAAGTATACCTACTCATAAATCGCCTGAAAACATTAGATAAATACTACTTGGGGCTCTAACCAGTATTGATCCTGAATATTTTGGCAACTTTTCGGAGTTCCTTATTGTTCACGTGGGTTGGATGGTTGCCAAATGCGAGCTTTCTACCTAGAAAAGACTTGGGTAGAGTTGGGTAAATACAGGGTGGTCCAAATAGTGACGTAATAAAAAAAAACATTCCTCATGCCCAAGGGTATCTGTGTAAATACCCCAAGTATGTTCCGCGATTTTTTATAGTTTTGAGTTATATTTTTTTTTGTAATTTTCTAGTTTGGTTTTATGGTGGTTTTATGGAGCTTCAAAAATACATATCTTTTTTGTAGTGAGTATTTTTCTGATTTTTCTTTGTGACATAATCGTCGTGAAATCGTGAATGTTACTTTCATACGTAAAATAATAGACTTCCTAATATTTGCAAGTTACTCAGTTTTTTGTGCGATAGACTGAAATATTCAACTTTAATTTAAAAATACAAAAAGGAGTTTCCATGGGTTCTAGCTGACTTTAAAAACTATGCAGGTCCCTAGGCTATAAAAAAACATTTAAAAAAAGTTAGGACCTAACTGGCTATTCTCTGTAATCGGCCTTCGAAGGTGGATAAGCTTAAAATCCTTTTAAACTTTAAAATATTATTTTGCTTACTGGACCACCTTGTATGTGGATTAAACAACAACTCTGCACATTTAGTCGGGTAGGTAAGTATGTGATTTCCTGAGCGGCAACCTGGAGTCGCAGTCGCGTGCGGTACTCATACTTACATACATAACATTGACCCACTCATGGATGTAGGTTGTATCCTCTAGACAAAATCAGTCGGTATGTTGGGGTAAATTCGGCGCCTGGGATAAGACCGTACGAAAACCCCTCCCTTCTAATTTGGCCATATGTTTTGATTGCCAGCTAAAAATTTATGCAAACGCATTCAGAATAATGTGCCAAAACTCCCCCCCCAACACCCAAAACACCTCCGCCCACCTCATGAAGTTTGGAGGCTGTGGTTGTAGGGTAGTCGCAACCTCTTGTTTGGAACGCGTGCATCTGAATGCACGCGTTCCAAAACAATGCTAACAGCCTACTACTCATAGTAGGCTGTTGGCATTGTTTTGTTACGATTTATAAAGCCCACTCCGCCCGACCGTTACTTGCATATACCGACCCCAGTGTTACTACGTCTGCTCTAGGATTTTGGTTTGCTTGCTTGCGTTACGATGTCGTAAGTAATGGATAATGGACTAATGTTTATGTGTAATCTTCATCATAATTTCAGTCGAAAGACGTCCACTGCTGAATATATGCCTCTCTTCAGCGTGGCCAGTGTGGCCACATTGACCGATCCTGTGCTTCTCGCATCCAACGGATTTCTGCAGCCTTCACAAGGTCATCGATCCACCTTCAGGTCTTTCAGCCCTGCGCATTCCGGTACGCGGTCACCACTCCAGACCTCTATGCCCTGCCCACTGCAACTTTAATGTGGCAATTCTTTGGGCTATGTAGGTTTCCTTGGTTCTCCTGCGGATCTCTTGAATTCTTTTGATCACGCAGGGAAACACCAAGCATCTAGCTCTATTCATTGCCCGTTGGTTGACTTTCACCTTGACTCTGACTTGACTCTAGTTCTAATGAGGCCATTGTGAGAGACTACTTATTTTTCAGTGCCGTATGTCATCACACTCATCACTGGCAATACCTACTCACTGTCTTAAGACTTTCGTTTTGAGAGATTCGAGACACTGCGGTATCTAATGTGAGACGAAAAGATATTGCTTAGTTTCCCGAACGCTGCTGCAACACACTGGTCAGTTTTTCTCCTAGGTACCTAATTATAATTTAATTTAATTACGGTAAAGTAAGTAGGTACGTTACGGTGAAGTATTTTTTCTAGTCTGTCCCATATTTTGGGGTGTCGTTGGAAAGGTCATTCAAAAATATTGTGAGTTTGTGAAACTTTTTGAATCCAGAGACTCGATTTTGAAATATTTAACTCTTTTTTTTTTTTTTTGATGCCGGTAGATAACTTCTCCCGCTCTGGGCGGAGCGGGAGGGCGTGTCAGACTTTTACTGACTAAAACCCACCGGTGTTCCTTCAATTGCCTGTGTGCCGGGGCCGCGATATCCCTTTCGGACAAACTCGCAACCCTGGCAGGCATTGGCCCTTACGGACCCCGTCAGTTGGTGCGGACATCTCTTTGAGGCGCGCGTGGAACACAACGCGCCGTCGACCCGGGCCTGCATGGTCCTTATCGGACGGCGAGCTAATCTTTGCTCACCGTCCGCAAGCCCGCGCCTACGGTGGCCGGAAGTCGGCTTGCGATTCCCTACGCCCGGGGCGTCTCCTGCGGCGACTAGGGGCGCGAGGGCGCGAATCTTGCTTCTCCCTCACGCGCTCCGCCTCCTCCTTCGCGACATTACTGCTTCGCAGAAGGAAGTGACGGCCTCCCATGCACTCTCGCTCCGAACCAGGGCCGGATGCGAGAGGTCGCCGCCGCCGATCGCCTCCGTGAGGACACGGCGGTGCTCCGCCCAAGCCGGGCAGACCTCCACCGTGTCCTCCAGACGATCCACACAGTGGTGACACCCGGGCGTTTCCTCCCGCCTTATGCGGAACAGGAACCTCCCAAAACAACCATGTCCGGTGAGGACCTGCGTCAGGCGGAAGGTGAGGACGCCGTGGCGCCTCTCTAGCTCCTCAAAGAGGAGACTTATCGCCACAATTGTGGCGTGCCCAAAATATGTGCAACTTTTTGTTAGAGTCAAGTGGTTGGTCTTCGAGATGTGAAAAAAATCTCGTCAGTACTTATAGTACCTATATATGATATAAAGACATTAAAAGGAAAACTATCGCAGCTAAGTAGGCTCTACAAGATAACGAGTAATATTCGACCAACTTACATTTGCAGTTGCAAAAACATATTCTCCCATACATTCCATAAAGGAGAACATGTTTTTCAACTATACAGGGTGGCAGGGACATCGACGCGAAAACTGATACCATGGATTCGGTACATGATTCCGAAAACATTTTGACCGCGTAGGTATTGCACTTTTCTATGGAACAGCAGATTTTTGTTTTTAATAACCGACGAAAAATTTCAACGCAGGGCGCTTTAGAATCATGTACTGAAAATCTATGGTATCAGTTTTCGCGTCGATGTCCCTGCTGCCAGTCTGTATCTTGCTAACTTCGGAACTTTTAATTGTGTGTGGTCCGACACGCAGTTGGCCGGTTTTTTATTATGTAATCATAAATATAAATATATAGTTCTGTTATTTGATTTTTTATGCTTTTTCACTGTTGTCGTTGAAAGATAAACATTGCTGGCCTGCCATTAAAAAGTTTCGCTAATGGTTCTTTACCTTATACAGAATACCTAGGTACTGTTGTTGTTGAAACATAAATGTTGCTGTCATTAAACAAGTTTGAATACGAATTTGGATCAGAATTCATCTTAACATCGCCCCGGAGACTCGTTGCGGTTTACGGTTTCCACGACTCCACTCCAGGAGTCTATTGCTCCGACGGACATCAGGCACTGCAATCTCACCTAAATCTGCAAGCTATGTCTGTAGGCACTGCAACCTCACCTAAATCTGCAAGCTATGTCTGTGTATACTCCAGTTCTTTTCGGGACAATTAATTTCATTCGGGATCTCAAGAAACTCCGTTTCCGTTTCAGAGTTCCTTTAATCTGTTCAAAATAATGAATGCAAATTACTTAGGTAGGTAGGTACTTCCCCTACCTTAATTTTGTTGGTGTGTGTATTTTTTGAGTTAGAGTCTGTAATAAAAGATTTCTATAGCTACGAGTAAATACACACACATACATATTACAATTTTTAGCTCTGTATTGTTGAATTATCTAATTAAATTGCATTGCAGGCTCTACTCAAACTAAATAAGCACACATTCTTCACGTAGTAATCTGCACTATTGAATCGGAAAGAACACCATAGTTGCAACTTGCAACACAGAAATATGTGTAGCAGATGTGGTGGAGCTAGGAAGCAGCAGGGGTAGTATAAGCTTTTGATTAGTACCTACAACTTATTTATTAGGACGTTAGTTACTGCCCTAACGCTCAACATTTGGATGCAGTGGATCCCGTTATTCTCGACGAAGTCAGCATGCACCTGCTCAAAGTCCTGCCCCACGGCAATCCCTGTTCGGTCAAGCTGCTTCGATCGCTGGAGGAGTCACCGTGGGCACAGCTGTGGTACGATCTTCGAAACATTCAGTATAGCTTCTCACTTGATTCGTCGTGTTGTTGCTGAGATACGCAATGGATTTGTATCATGCGGTGCTGGTACAGGAAATATATATGGTGCTGCCACTGCACACTGCAGCATCTGTGTGCAGTGCTGGCCGACCAACGCTTTATGTAGGTACTTACTTATGTGTATAGGCTCATTTGATCACTTTATACCTACTATATGCAGTAACTAGGCAAGAAAGTTAGCAGCCACAGAATTCTCTAGGTGATGTTTGTTTGTATCACTCATTCTCTGGGCGTTATAGGTAGGTAGATACTATTTCAATTTATATTCATAAAATAAAATACCTAACTGCTAAAAACGTTGTTTCTCTGAAGTAGGCATTCGTGTTAAATAATGCAATGATTGAATAGGAATGGTTCCCTGTGATAATAGCGCAGCCTTTTTTTGCTATGTAGTTGCAGCTCGGGTTTCTAGTACCTATTATATACAATTTTAATTCTTTTGTCTGTTGGTAATGTTAAACATTAGAAAGGTCTACCTTCCTATATAGTGTTTCGACATAGAATACCTACAGATACATTTTATGTTGCCGGTAACAATACCTACCTACTCGTACTTATTAGTTATTATACCTATAATGTTGAAACCAAAAAGATTACCACAGTAAAGAACTTCTCTCAAATGGTAAAGATGTATGCCTTACGAACTCAGTCAATGGACAGAGTTCGTGTTCTGTTGGGATTGTATAGAATATTAGGTAGATAGGTAAAAATGCATGTAATAGGTAGGTAATCTGGTTTTCAACGTTCTTTTGTGACACACTGACGGATGTTCAGGGTGTTTTGTTTAAGGAAATGGATAGTCATGATTATGTGACGCATCTCAGCATTGCCTGGCTCTTAGTCAAAAATGCAACAGAATGATGACGATGATACTAGTAGGTACTTACCTACCCAATTTTAGTATTCATACCTGCCAGTGTACCTGCCTGTCTGTGTTGTATACTGTCTGTTTATTGTGTGTAGATTATTTCTATCTAGGTAATGTCATCACTAAAAGTCTGATTCATCATTCTAGGCTTTTCTGATGCTGCTGAATACATCACAGGGAGACTAAATAGTGACAATAACGTGGTCGGTATGAAAAGTTATTTGCAGAGACCACTGCTCACCAAGCCGGCACTGTCTTCACATTTTTATTTATGATAAGTAGAAGTATCTTGTAGCAAGAGCTGTGAGCAAACATAGTGTATTTTATTTACATTTCTAGGGTCACGTGGCCGGAGAAGCCATAACCAGTATGTTCGGCGGCGGTCGTCGTGGAGAAGAAGTAGTGCATGCCCTTCCACGCGACTACAATCCAAATTCACCACCCAGCGGCCCCTGCGCATACGAAATCCAACAGTTCCTGAATTGCGCGACCAACAACCCGGACTTATCACAGTGTGAAGCGTTTAATGATGCTCTCAGACAATGCAAGCAACAAAACCGTACGTCAATTTACCAAATTATGACTTTCAGTTTGCGGGCGGAGCAGATACTCTGCATCTGTGATACATCCCCTGAATCGACATGTTAAGAGGCCAAAATAGTTAATCATGAAGGTCCTAATATGGGTATAGAGGTGTTCTAATGAGAGGTCAAACTTCAGTCCCTGAAAATTTTATACAAAATGTTGACGAGATTATTTATTTGTTTCAGGTCTACCGTAGCTACTCATCAGATGCAACCAAAATCGCCACATTATATCTACACAACTTCCCCTTAACAATGGATCTTTAACACACCTGATTCAATAACAATACACCTCTACAAATATGTTTGTTTTATTTAGATTCGTCATTTATTACAAATTAAGTTAATTTATCATCGTTATTAATCTAATAGACGATACACATCCCGAATTCGAATTCCTCACCGCTGTATAATTCCCATTGCTAGCATGACATAGATAAATGGTCATTTCATATAAAGCCAGGAATTCACGTGCCAGTAGGAAGCATGCCATGCCACTAATCAGAGTTCAGAAATGTGCCATTGCACAATGGCATGCAACCTACTTGCACGTGTGTATTCCTGGCTATTTGGGCAAGCTACTGTTGTTAGGTGTACCCTCTGCTTTATGGTAGATAGGCACACTAAATCCTCGCTTGCACCCGTACTATAACACCTCATTTCTATAGTTTCTAAAACCGTTTCTATACTCAGCCTCAAAAAAATGTACTACATTTACAAGAATTAATTTTTCTACAATCGTTGTTCCAATGTGTTGTAAGTATAAATATGTAGCCACTAAACATATTTAAAATAACAGTAGTCTCAGTTAACTCGTTTACTCCTTATAACTTCAGCTATCTCTCAGTGGTAGTCCCGTCAAAATCGGTCCAACCGTTCCGGAGATTAGCTGGAAGTTCTTTTTAAAGCGAAAAAACCTACTAAATACATATGAAGGTACATATATACCAACCGTATATACTTTAATATGTATATAGTAAAACGCTGTTATTTTGATATTACAAACGGACACTTTAATTTTATTTATTTGTAGAGATTGGGTACTTAATTTTAGCTACACATTGATAAATTATGATGGAACAGAAATTGTAGACAATAAAATGAATTCTTGTCGATCTATACACCTTGAGACTTACTGTACCCACTGAAGATAGATCTCTTGCGTTCGGGATCTTAGCATTAATATGATTTTAAGCAAATAGGGATGATGACAAAAAATTTTTTTAGTCCGTCTTTTGAGACTATAAAAAAATATTGGACACGTATTTTTTCTTTTTTCACGTAATTTAAAGATGACAGCGATACATTGAGGTAAAATGTGCCATGACGTCACGAGTATGTAGATTTTATACATACTAGTGACGTAGCGACCCTCACTCCCCAACCTAAAATGCGTTTTATATAAGTAATTTTTTATTATGATAAAGCAAAAAATACGTGTCTAATATTTTTTTTATTGTCTGACTGACGGACTAATTAGAATTTCATTTTATTTACCCATCCGCATCATCCCTATTATATTCATAAACGAAATGCAAATTAGTGACAAAATTAAATATAGCATGTTATTTTCCGAATGACGTTTTGCTCGATGATGTCTTTTCGTCATTAGACGCACAAACATACGTATGACTTTAGGCATTTGTTGAAGTGAAAAGAATAAAAATAAAACAATTAATACAGTGTGTATATGTATAAACTTAAATTTTATTTACACAAAAGTACACTTGTGACGTTTTGCAGCATAAATAATCCATTTTTTTTTAGATATGTTTAAACAAAACAGTTTCGGCGTGTTCATTCGAGATTTCGTTTTACATTGCTGTATTTACATTAATTAAATTAAATTAAAGGGGTATTTCATACCTCATGTAACATTGTATTTTGTGCTCAATACATGAGACATGAAATACATGTCATAATTATGATATTTCTGTATTTACAGAATTTATGTACATAAAATAATAAGTAGGTATCTGATATTTTACAATTTGGCACATTTAAATTTCTTGTGGGTTATCTAATATTCGTAATGCCTGACTTAACATGAAATTCTTTGGGAGTGCAAAACAAACATTGTTTTGTGAGATTACTGACCGAAAACAAATATAGTAACGATTAACTTTAATAGACTGTAAGACAATATCAACTATTACGACAACAACATGTGTTGTAAAGTGATAATTTGATTATAAACTTTGACAAAACATGAGCAAACTTCATACGGAATAGCAACCGTGTTCAACAACAGATTGTAGATAAGGATAACATCAAGAATATACAGTTTATCATAAATTCAACAAAATGTTCGAATCAAGTATGTAAAAGCTTTTCGTTCGATTTTAAAGTGTGCATTCTCGCTGTAATGCAGTAGCATTACGTTTTTAAAGTGCACAGAGATTTGAGAAACTTTCAAATGTCGTTTATCTTATTAACTAATAATTCCATTAACAGTACATTTTAACGCTTAGCTAAATCAGTCTAATTCTTAAAGCGACATTAATATGTCTAACAATAAAGCTTAAACAAATGCTATACAAATCATACACTGGAAATTTTCAAGTACATATAAGGCCACAATTATGTAATGTTAATTGTTATGCAAATCAATTTACATCCAAAACTAAACGTATAATTAGTAAAATGTTAAAAATGACACAAACTAATTTAATGTTATTGGAATTTCTTCATGTTGATACAAACAAATTTTACAAATGTAATTATTCTAAAACAAAGGCGGTTCGTGTTATTCATATATTATATTTTACACTGAAAATAGAATGATAAATTGATAGTTTTACAAAAAAACCATAGTAAATAATTTTTTGATGTTTTTCGACGTTTGGCAAGGTGTAATAAAAAAGTTGGTGTCAGATTAGTCGAATTTTTTATCTACATATTTTGATAAATATAATGGTGATTGAAATGAATTAGATTTGATACGTTTTAGCTGCAGTGAAAGTAAGTTTATTGCTATCAAATCAAGACGTTGAAAGCCTTGGTCCAATTTATAATTATGTATAACGTTTAAGGCTTATATAAACCACCACAACTATGGATTTTCTATGTAAATAAACATAACTATTCAGTTGATTGATGTATCGTTCGTTCAAAAAAGGGCGCACTCATCAGTGTCGCTAAAAACGTACAGTTAAATATTACGCACCCTATATAATCTTTAGGAATTTATTAACATTTCAATAGTTGATCATAAAAATAATGCACCACTTCGCAAGTGTTTAATTACTAAACCAATGTAAACGTCGAGCCAGCGGACAGCAGCTCTAACTTCAAAAAATAATTTAAAGCTTCGCATAATTTACAAATGTAAATATTTGTGTCACACATCAATTATTTCAGTGCAATGCTAACGGGCGTGTAAGTGTAGTAGCATCGTATTCGTAATTCGTGTAAAACCTTAACATAACGAGTCTACGTATTAGCACTATATTTACAGGCCATCGACAAATTAAATATGACACATAAATCGCCGAGTACAACGATAGCATCCGTCGAGCGGACGATCCTTAGGGGAGCGGCGAGACTCCCCGAGCGCAGGCCGAGCGGTCACAAGCGCATCTCCCACAGCATGAGGTGCGCGTCCTTGGGGTTGGGCTCGGCCGCGGGCGCCGGCCGCTCGGCCGCCTCCGCCACCTGGCGCCAGTCCACGTAGCCGCGCCCGCCCACCACCGTCAGGACCGAGCGCCGCGCCGCGCCCGAGCCCAGCACGTAGTCCGCGCCGCGCAGGCTGCGCGCGGCCGAGCGTGCCGGGCCCGGCTCCGTGCGCGCCGAGCGCTCGGACGCGCTGGACTTGGCTGAGCCCGAGTCCGGCGTGGACGCAGCCACGGGAGCTAGTGCGGCGGCGCCGGACGCGCCGGAGCTGGTGCGCGACACACCGCGCAGTGCCATGGACTCCTCGCTGCCCGACGACGTGCACAGGCTGGACGCGCGCGAGTCCACCGACCAGCTCGACAGGTCCAGACTGCGCGGTCTGCCTGCGCGCATGCGCAGACGCCGGTCGAGCGTACTCACCCGGAAGGGAATCGCGGCGAGCTCGGGGTCGCTCCGGCGCAGAGCCTCGCCCCCCGAGCCGCCCACGTCCGCCTCGCCGACACAATCTTTCACGAACATCAGGTCTCCGTACAGCCCGTAAACGTCACACGCATTCAGGTTGGCGCACTTGGGTAGAGTCTTACTGAGTCGCACATCGCCTGGCTTCTTCCGCCGCACTATCGCGGACTGCACGCGTTGCGGTCGGTACGGGCTGGCCTCTTCTGATATCCGCCTTTCCAGTTTCGGTTTTTCGTTGTCTTCCTTGCCGTCCTCCTCCTTAAACTCTTGCAGAGTGTTCACGGTCTCGGCGAGGTGGCGGGCGTTGGATAGATTCCGTCGCACGGTGTTGACGTCAACGTCTCTAGTTTCAGGCATTAGGTTAAGGAGGAAGGACACGGGCCCGGCGTGCGCGTGGTAGGAGGCGGCGATGTGTCCGCCCACGAGCGGCAGGCCCTCCAGCTTGGGCAGCGGCACGGTGACGCTGACGCCGGCCGTAGTGCCGACCCACAGCAGGCCCTGACACGCCAGCAGGGCCGACACGTACGCGGGCTTGCTTCCCTCTCGTGCTCCGATGGTTTTAGCAACGTCAGCTGCGATGTCAATGTTTTGGAGGTGTTCGAAGGTTTCAGCGTGGTACAGGCTCACGTATGTTGAATCGGAGAAGGATGTCCAGAGGCCGACTCCGGAGTGAGCGAGGTATTTGACGGATCGATCGCCGTCTCCTTTGAGTTCTAAGATGCGCATGATCTCTGCGGTGAGCGCGTTGATGGCGAACACTCGTCGTGCGCAGGTGGCGTACACGATGCCGTCGACAGGCAGCACGCAGTGCACGGGCCGGTCGCCGAGCTCGACGGCGAGCGGCTCTTGCAGCGCCCACGAGTCGTCGTGGTTGCGCCGGTACACCGACACGCGCCCGTTCGCTAGCCCCACGAACATGGCGTCGCAGTGGTAACGGATTTGCGTGATGGATGCGATCGTTGGCACTTCGGTCAACTTCTCCTGCTTCTCTGGCTCGATTGCAGAGAATATGATTATTTTCTTATCTTCTGTACCGAGCCATACTGTGTCGCCGCAGAGTGTCGTCGCTTGCTGCACTCCACGTGCGTGTTCCATTGAGGTAACCTGAAATTAATAACACGTATTATAAATATGTCACACATTTGGTCACGAAGTTTTCTTTTCTTTAAATTAAAGTGAATAAGAAAGACGTTATTGAAATTTTATAGTTACTTAGCAGTTTAAGTTATATTTAAATTTGCACGAAAAATATATCACTATCTGTGATATAAATAAATAAAAACTGTCACGAAAACCGATGTAGAACTTCAGGCGTGAACGTGTGAGGGCATCACGTTTAGAAGGCAGGCCTACCTTGGTATCGGGCAGGTCCAACGTGACGAGCGTCTTGAGCTTGGCGGCGCGGTGCGTGAGCACGGCCACGTGGCTGTCGGCGGCGCCGGCCGCGCTCACCCACAGCAGCGAGCGCGCGCGCCGCAGCGACGCGCCGCGCCCGCCGCCGCACGACGTGTAGAAGCAGCCGCAGCGCACCTGCAATTTATTATAAGAATGATTAATCTCGAGTAAAGGCGAGGTTTCCCGGGCCCGTAGGCTCCCACCGCCTCCCCAAAATGCAGAGCGACATATTTATTTACGATACGCCGCCGAACATTTCGCGAAAAATCCAAGCCACAGTATAAATATTTGCAGTTGATCAACGTGAATTTGTATTTCAAAGGTTTTTTTTAATTTTATATTGTACCTACGGTGTAATGAATTCAAATTATTACTTAAAATGACCTGTGTACCTACTGGGCGTTTTTACATTAACAGATAAGGACAACAACTCGATAATGATATGTCTACATATACAGGTCGTCCCACGGATATACCACATGGAGGGAAAGTACCTTGAATAGTGTAGATGGAACATGTTACTGAAAGCAGACATTATTTGAATTTAAAAAACAATTTAAACTGCATTCATAGATATTTAAATAATTACATGGTTGAACCGGGAATCAAACCCGTTACATGAGAAAAATAATTGTAGTTTTATCACTCTGTAGCTTTATCATACCGATTGAAAGGCTTCATCATAAGGATTATTTTTTGATAAATAACATATGTGTGACAAATAAAAGGAAGACCATGAATTTTTACATTTGATGTGAAATTTTGTTCAGAACAATGAAAAGCTCACATTGCCGTAAGGACATACAACTGACATTATCATAAGTACCTATTACTTATAAATGTACCCACTTGAGAAGCAAGCATCATTTCCCTATTATAATTTAAGTGCATGATAAAATGATAAAGAGATACGTAATTAGTAGGTACCAGGTTGTATGCAACAAATCGAGCCGTATCCTGAGCCGAAAGACGCGTACATTATTTTACAAAGCATTTGCTCGAAAAGAGCGTTTTCGAAGCAGTCAATTTGTGCGGAAAGTGTCACTTTTTTTCACTAGTGCTTTTTACTTTTCTGTTTTTTTTTTTAATTTTTGAGGTCGTCTTCAGCCTGTCTCGTCTCAGAGTTTTTATCTGAAGTCGAAGTCGAAGTAGAAGTCAAAGTAAAAATCAAAGCCAAAAGTCAAAGTCATGAATTTTTATTTTATCATTTATATACGTCGTCGTATGTTAGATGAAAACACATCACAGGCGACTGCCGTAAGGCTCGCTCGTTTTATTTTTTTATTTCCTCGCTCAATGCATAGTAAACCATTGTATGATACACGTGCGTAAGATGATTTTCGACTCGTGTCGACTTATACACTCGCTCGCTTCGCTCGCTCGTGAACAAAAATGTCACTCGTCGGAAATCACCTACCTTCCGCACTTATAGCATAAATAACTATTGTCTATCGCAATGCGGCTGGCTGATTATAAAGAAATAATTCAAAAATGTTTTCCATTTTCAAACTTTTATTCTTTTGTTTATGTGATTTTCATTGTAGGATTTTCGCATTGTATTGTGATTTTTTTACATAACCATGGCGTATCAAAATAATTTTGATTTAATGGAAGCATACTTTTTGAACCACAAAAACATAACATTAACCTTACAATGGCACAAAATAATCCTTATGATGAAGCCTTTCGATCGGTATGATAAAGCTACAGGTGATTATTTTTCTCGTGTAACGGGTTCGATTTCCGGTTCAACCATGTAATGATTTAAATATCTATGAATGCAGTTTAAATTGTTTTTTTGTCTTCTTTCAGTAAAATGTTCCATCTACAATATTCAAGGTACTTTCCCTCCATGTGGCATATCCGTGGGACGCCCTGTATACATACATACGATAGCTATTATCGACCCCAATCATGGGGCCGTGCCGCCCAAACAATCACAGTACTAGTATCGATATCTCGAAGTCGGCAGTGCGACAATGTGTGTTTAAGTGAAAGAATGCCCACCGCCACTCTCACCCCGCACTGTGTGTTCGCCGGTAGATATCGTGTCGATATCGGTGTCAGTCGCTGTCTGCGACGATATAGGTAACAATAACACCGCAATGTAAAATAGTTCAGTATTTCCTAAACGTATGCAATTATCTGACCGCCGATATCCTGTTAATGTCGGGAAACAACAGCAGAAGCGTTTATTTGCTGCGGAAAACTATTATTGTTACGAATTTCAGCTGGTATGAAATAATGAGTTATTCCACGTAGATATACTTTTGAAAAAAAAAATCGCTTGTTCCTTATTGATTCACCTTCGTTTAGTACACCAAAACAGAAAAGATACCACGTAAATTTTGTCACCTAAAATAATAACAAAACAAGTTAGTAATTGCTTATCACTATCACTACAAACTTGTTCAAACTAACGCTACCTGCCCGTAATATCATGGTGAAACATATTTCGTTAATGCGTTTAGAATTTTGGACCATTGGCTATGTGGTTTATATTGCATGCCCCATCACCACGTCCAACTTGGGCCTCTCGGACTTTTAACCATGTGGTCAAACGAATACAGCAGCAAGGCAGAAACAAAGAGAGAAGATCTTAAGTGCGGGCGCAAGTTGCGAGGTGGAACCTCCACGCGGGCGAGTTGGCTGATGCTGGTGCGAGCTGGGTGTCCACTCTCAACTTAGTGGCCCGCGAAGTTCAAAAGATACACTGAACATGCGGTTTAATCGATGTACACACCTCAGTGAGTTGCCGTGACGAATAAGCTGACGTGGCAGCAACCAATAAGGGCCTCTTATGCGCGGGCGCTAGTGGTGAGGGAAACATCTACGCGGGCTAGTTGGCCGATGCTTGCGCTAACTGAGCGAGTCTTAGCTCAGTGGCCCATGTAGTCTAGTTGATACAAGGGACAATTGGACATGCTGTTGACGACACTACATACTAATCATTCTACACACCTCGGTAAGTTGCCGCGACGAATAAACCGGCGTGGCAGCAACAAATAACGGCATCTTATGCGCAGGCGCCAGTTGGGAGGGGAACCTCCATGCGGGCGAGTTGGCCGACGCTTGCGCTAGCTGGGCCAGTCTTAGTTCAGTGGCCCACGCGAGCCGCGCGCCCGGCTCGCTGGCACGGAAGGTAAGGGGTTCTTCCCGACCTCGGATCGTGAGTTGGAGGCAGCAGGAGTCTACCCATGCCATCTCGTCGTCTTTTTTCTATGGAGGTAAAAGTTCTTGTTAAAGTTGAGTCAGTTAAATATTAGTTTTAAACATCTAAATAAAATCATAATAAATATTGCGTTTTGACATATTTTCTGCTTTATTTTCTTTTTTTTTAGCTTTCATCCGTGGCTTTCGCGCAAGCCGCATATGCTAATTCAGATCATGTTCTATCGCCGTGGCAAAAATTTCATTCAAATCCGTTCAGCCGTTACCTTTTTAGTTAACAGATAGTATGGATACAAAAGCTGTCAAACCGTCATATTAATTCCTCAGATAAAAGTTAACTGATGATTGAAAAATCGGCCCTTAGACAAGTGTTTAATAAAGGTCAAATATCCTTGATCCCGTTGCACTAAGGTCTGTTATCTGGCATATCAATGGCAGGTCTCGTGTCGATCGTTCGGGTATATTCGTGAATGTTCGTCACCTGTATACTGCGCTGGATGTTCTGCAGCAGCGCGCGGAAGGTGTCGGAGGCGAGCTCGGGGTAGGACATGCGCAGCGAGGCCGCGAGGTCTGCCATGCGGGACACGGTCTCATAGTCGTGCATCAGCGCGGACATCTCGCTGCAGAGGGAGTCGCCCGTTGATGTCGTCATGCCGCTGCTCGAGTTTGATCGTAGACTGCCGCTGCGGTTCATACCTGATAAATATTAGGAACAGATTTTTTAAGAGACAATGTTCAACTTTTGAATGATTCGATTATTTCTGCTAGCTACCAACACATTTGTCCGCCAATACAAAATGTTTCGATCATTTTTTTCTTGCACATTCGTAATCAAAATCATGTTTACAATGAAGTCAAGTTCGCTACATATTTTTGGTGAGAGATATAAAAAATTCCAACATAGAGACTTAGAATTTAAAAAAAATCAGACATACCTTGAGCAAGTACCCTACTGAGCGTAGGCGAGGTGCCAGTATCCAAAACCTCAACATCTTGCACGGGATGCGCCCACTTCAGTCCGAGCCGCTCCGCATCGTCACTGCCTGCACCGACTGATACGCACACTACGAGGTCGTTTAGAAGTAACAGGCGACGCGGCTTGCACTTCGTTAGACCGCCCGATTGGTTGAATTCCTGTAGGTGGATAAAGAAATAAGTTATCAGTGTTGTATCGCCCTAGGTTGGGAGAGACCAATGTTCAGCAGTGGAATGCGATGTGGTGAGTTGATAGATTGATGGGCTTAGCATTTAAAAATCTGTTTTTTATGGAACGAAGTTCCTTAACGCGGCTCGTGGTAGGAGTTATAGTCACGTAAGGAAAAAGCGTTATGCTTGCTTGCTTTCTCTCTCTTTCTATTATATGTATACGAGTAGGTGTGTGCGTGCGAGTATCGCGTAAGGAACTTCGCTTCTGAAAACCACTGACCACTGGACTGACGGTCCACTGACCGCACATATTTTAAATATTTTTATGGATATCCAAAACGAGGCGATTACGATCCAGCTTTCACCATTTACTAGAACCTCCAACATTTTACCAAGTCCGCAAGACCTTAGTATTTCTTATTGAAAAGTGTCGTAATTCTTCAAACAATTTTTTTTTGCGGATTATCTAAGTTTAACAGTATTGTGATAACTTATAGTTTTATTCATTAATTTTTGGTGAGGATTGTAGACTTGGTAAAGCAGCTCCTTGTATTCAGTTCTACGGTTGATATAATAAAATATAGCTAAAGGTGACTGACCAACTGCAGCAAGTCGTCCTGCCGCAACAGATGCCGCTTGTCGGCGCGCGAGGCGAGCAGTCGCGCGGCCCCGAAGCGCGCGGCGCCGCCCGCGCCGCCCGCGCCCGCCACGCCGCCGCGCGTCAGGCGGCGGAGCGCTGCGCGGAATGCCTGGAGGGAGGAACATATACGTTACAGATGGATTTTGTTAAAGACCACATTCGATCAGAAAGCCAGACGAACGATTTTTAAGTACGAGAAGTACTTAAAAAACGTTCACATTCAAGTCGTAATCTGTCAAACTAGTGAAAAATGTTTGTAAAGTGATTGTATTTTTGACAGATTGCGAATGTTCTTAAAAATTACGGGAATTGCCCCTCTGTTGTAGCGTGGAGTTGTGCCTTAGGAGATGCACAATGCCAGTTTATGGTGTTATAATTTACACTATTATCCCTAAGAATATCATTTGCATGTTGTAACTGTATTTGCGAAGTCAAAGAGGGTGGCTATCCAATACAAAACTAAAAGTTGTTTTAATAGTTCTGACCACAAATGTGGTTATATTTTTAAATTCCATAAGAAAATGTCTTCATCTGATAAACCTTTATTTTAATCAAAAATTTAACAGTGTAATTACCATTTAAGAGTATTTTAATTATAATTTACCTGTGTCCGTTCAGCGTCTCGTTTCCTCTCGTTCAAAGCATCGGCTAGAGCTTCTAGCCTCGTCAAGGCACGTTGTAGGGACACTCGGTCAGAATGGCCCGGGGGAGTGTGTTTTAGTAAGTCCTGCAAGAGATAGATACACATTTAGTTTTGAAGATTTTATTTAAGACAGTAGTAGAAGAATTTGGTAGCTAGCATACCAGTGTTGAATTCTCTACGTGTGATGAAACAAAATGCTGTACTGTGCGTATTTCGTATAATTAGCATAAAGAAAACGAGGTCCGAACTTCTTTGACAATGTGTCAAATTTTTGACAAAACATTGACCAACCCATATCAATAATTTTTGTATGAATTTCTTATATAATATAATCCTATTGTTCATAATTCTAAGCGAAAGAAGTTGGACATCGTGTCAATTATTATCAATAGCTGTCCATCTAATTTGTACGCATGAATATTCTTCCTGAAAACTATTAGTAGCAGTGACAAGTGTAGAAAACCGCGCTGTAGTTTTTGGTACCATCTTGAACAGCAGTCGGAAAACTTGTTGAACATTATTATAAGCGGTGATATAAAAAACGAAAAATATGCCTTTAGAGAGAATGAGTAAGTGTCACCTGTCATGTTAAAGCATGTGTATGTTTGTAAAATAAATAATGCTTATGTGTCGGTTCCAAAGGTCGTCTTGTTTAATAAATATCAGATTACTGTTGGGCAGTTGACTGTTCAATATTTAATTATGCTTGAATTGCAAATTAATACTTGGTAATACGGTGTCGCCTACAACAGTACAACTACAGACAGCCTATTACTAATTACTTATCATAGTAACAAGATTCGAATACTACACTATTCTCGCTATCAATCCTACCATATAATATATTTATATATAAATAATTATAAATGTGAAAGTTTGTAATGTTTGGATGTTTGTTACTCAATCACGCAAAAACGGCTGAACGGATTTAGATGAACTTTGACACACAGATAGTTCATATTGTTAGTCCAGACTAATACATAGGATACTTTTTATCCCGGTAGTACATTTCTGTGGGATAATTTCCGACCTCCACGCGGGCGAAAGCTAGTTTTATATAAATTTTGGTGAAATAATCAAGTAACCTTTTTTTTTTCTTTATTAATTTATAGAGGGTTTGATCAGTATGACCATGCCACCCTCATAGGGGCATTCTATATCTATCTACGCTTAATACCTTAGGGGCATTCTATATCTATCTACGCTTAATACCTTTTTTTTTTTTTTTTTTTTTTTTTGGATGGGAAATCATCAAATGACTTCTCCCGCTCTGGGCAGAGCGAGAGGGTGTGTCAGACTTTTACTGACTAAAACCCACCCGTGTTCCTTCCGTTGCCTGTGTGCCGGGGCCGCGATATCCCTTTCAGACAAACCCGCAACCCCAGCAGGATCTACGCTTAATACCTAAGTTTACATTTTTGTATATCAATTAATCTTGATAATAATATGTTTAATTCTAATTCATAAGATTCGTTTTTGATAGATGCTCACGTTGATAACGAAAGTCAAGGCTAGTTAGTTATTATACGATTGAGTTTTGTATCCGTGGAGAGAGGAGGCACCACGATGGGCTGCGCTTGCGCATATTATGCAATGATCTATACTACAAACATATTTAAGTACCTACCTTCAAGCGGACATTAATTTATACACACAACACAAATACAAATATGGCTCATCGTAAGGATGCGTCTTAGCGTTATAACATTTTACATAAATTACCTGTAAAAACATAATAAACTGTGGAAACCGCTGCACAGGCTTCACCATCAGCCCAAAGAAGGACAGTCGGTCGTGCGCGCTGATCTGCTTCACTTTGAAGAAATCTGCCAGCGCCGACTTCCGCTTAGACTCCATCTTAGCCAGCTCCATGGCAACAGAGAAGTTGTTGATGAAGTCCGAGTACACGTCCAGCACCACGGCCTTTGAGAACGCGCTCAAGAAGACCTCGCCTGTAAGGTTTAGAAACAAAAAAGTTAAGAAAATATATGGAAACAATCCGTGTGCCCGATGGGATTTCCCATCGAGAAAAATGGCGAACTTCCATACAAAATTTCGTCCCCTATTTGACCCGTTTAGGGGATGAATTTTACAAAAATTGTTTAGTGCTCACTTTCTTTATTTAAACTCTTGTGCAAAATTTCATTCTTCTACCCTCAGTAGTTTAGGCTGTGCGTTGTCTACCAGTGAAAGAGTGAATTGTTGCTGATGACGTACCTTCATGATGTTCTTGCTTATTCAGTTTAAGTTAGAAAACTACATTTGACTAACTAAACATTCTGGAAGGCTTGATTTGTCAATAGACTAAGTATTAAAATGGTATGTCTTATCTTTTAACGTCAGTTAACCATGGTCACAAGGCCATGAACTTTAAAGCAACTTTAATCATGATTTATACCTATTAGATTTTATTTATATTTTTTTACTCCTTAAGTAATTTTAAAGTGACTCTGCCAATTAATTTCATCCGTCGATTTTTTGCTTAGTTAAATTGAAATATAAATAAAAAAGCATATTATTGATCGTCTTACAAGCTTTGTTTATTTTGTAACTACTATTGAAGACGAAAGACGCATTATCACATACGGGCTAATAATAAGGACATTTTAATCTTCACACACTGCGACTTGAAAAAATCAATACCAGCGCCCGCATTCGTATGTTAACGAAGAAAAAAGGCGAATGTGCGCAGTTGTTACGACCTAGAAGTTAGCATTTAGCTTCCTTTGTTGTCATATTCCTCTGGTGGTGGGTTACCCTGTGGCAACTGAACCAAGATTCTGAAGGCATCTGATGAAATTAGATGTTGGGAATACTATTTATCTATCTACCCGGAACAACGCTCGTTTTGCTCTCAAGAGCTAAGGATTTAAAATGCAATTAATTACCAATTCATTTCACAAACATGAGGGCTTTAGCAATATTCTATCGCGATTGTTCATGAATTGATGCGGTTCACAGGATTGCGATCTTTGATGTCTTTTAGACAAAGTAATTAGCAGTGACACTCACCAATTTTTTCATCGCGGTCCCACGTTCTCGCGCAATCGGCCAGTGCTGTGCGGAAGTGAAGGTGGCATTGTAGGATGTCAGGCAGCCGGTGAAATAACGTCTGGATCTTGCTCCCGTTCAGGATCGCTGGGCTACTCTCTTCAAGAGGTTTCTTGTAGTCCTGTAAATTATGAATGAGTTGATATAAATAGTTCGGAAATGGCCCCTACCCTATCAGTGATCTGCTGCCACAATTAAGGTTTCTGGAAGTTATGCATTCTAAAGCGACGGACGGAAAACGCCCTTAAGTTAAATAGTTCATGCTATGGATACGTAATAGTGGTGCCTGGGATACAGTAACATTTTGAAACAGAGAACATCACTGGTTTGTGAGCACATACAAAATGCTGAAAAACTACAATATAGCTAAATGAAAGTCCAACGAAAAATAATGTTCCTAACCAGTGAAAGAGCTACTATTCTTGTATAAGACACCCGGGAAATGGTGGTCCCATTGTGTAGTTCAGAACACGAGATTACAAAGACAGGTAGGTATTGCATATTAGATAGATTAATACATAGACATGAGTAAAAAGTTGTTCGTCCCTGACTTGCAGGTAATGCCAGTAATATAACGTAATTATACACATTATTGTACCAGCATTACCGCGTTCATTTACATTTAATGTTAATAGTTAATACCGATCATTTCGAGCATCAGTTTTTGTGTTATAAAACAAAATAAGCAAAGTCCAACCGAGATTCTGATGTTTATTTTGTATCACCTTGTTCAGGTGTAGAAATAAAAATGAATAAGCGTCATAAGTTGCGTCATTTCTGATTATAAGTTGGCTTATTGAATGTGAATTGAACAAACGGATGGATGATCCATGGGACAAAGCGTAATGTGCAAGATTCAAGATTGCTTCCGCGAGCGTCATGTTTCATACTCCAGTTTGCCATAAACAAAGACAACTGGAGAATTCCATTTAGCGCATACATAGCTCCATCTTAGCTCGTTATATTTCCCAGACATCTACAGATAACTAGTTTAGATAAATATGTATGTGCATTGTTTTTGTTCCTACTGAAATGTCCTTCACTTCCTCCGTTTATGTAATTATTTCTGTTTTTTTTTTCTCATAAATGGTAATGCTATGCGACGATCAGTTAATAATGTATGACATAAGAAACCCTTTTAAGACCTATGTATTTTATTGTGCAGTTTTGTTTATGTGTGTGTAAGCAAATCGTAACGGTTGCATTGTGCTCAATTTATGGAGCCAAGATAATTGGTAATGACGACATTACATAGTAAAAAGATGGAAGAAGATAGCAATAATTACGAGATGCACAAGGTCGTTACGCGAAGATGATTCTCTGAAGCATTACTTATTTACAGATTATGTATTTACTTAAGAGGGTTTATCCTAAAAGTTGGCAACGTCGCAAATAAAGCAATATTACTGAATAGAAATAAGAAATGTGGCTAACTAGAAAACTAGAATATCAATAATTAATTACAATTATAACATTGAATTTGATGTTGTACCCATTTTAGGTGTAGAAAACGCATTTGGAAAGTTTCCAAATAGTTTTCTTACATCTAAAACTAAACATTCGGTGTTACGATATTAATTATTGCATTTCATAATCAATATTCTAGTTCGCTAGTTAGCCACATTTTTTATTTCCACACAGTAATATTGCTAAATTAACCAAAACAGTGAAATATTTGACATCTATTTGCGACGTTGCCCACCTTCAGAATAAACGTTCTTAAGAATTGATCGTGAAATCAATGGGCGGGTAGACAGAAGTGGGTTAAGGATGGTAGTATACAATACTGTTTACCTAGTTAGTCACTCGAAACAATACCAAATAATAAGGATAAATTACCACAAAACAATACTATATCGGGTGCGTTGGACTCTCGGTAAACTCCTAATAATATGGCGTTATACTAAACTAGGTGACATGAGGAAATTGTATGCGACTGATAGGTCAACTACACTCTACAGCAATTTATTATTTTATTATTACTAGTCACGTACCAATTACCAATAAAGAAATAAGCCTACCGCAAGGTCCACAAGTCACCTACTGTATTAGCTTGAAAATTTTAAAATATTTGAATTATTCGAGATGAAACTTATTATATTCAGGCAAGTACCCAGAGCACAGCTTCTTTAACTATATTTATTATAAAACAAAGTCGCTTTTGTCTATATGTCCACGTTGTTCTACTAAAATACGCAACGGATTTTGATGGGGTTTTAAACATAATTTAGAGAAAGAATGTATTCCGAAAGTCCCGTGTGGTGCCGGACTTAAAGAATAGTACCATCCCATTGCTTCCCGTGGGTGTCGTAAAGGGCGACTAAGGGACTCACTAGAGAATGGGCAGCAGCGTTCTCTATGCATTTTAACACCATACTGCGATCGCCAACCCGCCTGCCAAGCGTGGCGATTTTGGCAAACCCCCCATTTGGGGGAGGCCTATGTCTAGCTGTGGACGTCTTTCGGCTGAAATGATGATGATGATTCCGAAAGGTTTATGTGTAATATTAAACTTATAGCTAATTAAAAATCTCGATTCTTTGCCAAATCTTAAAAACCTTGCGAAACAGGGGCGGGTGACTAGTTCATTTTATAAAAAATAAGTTCAATTCATAGAACTGATAAACAAATTCACAGAAAGTAATTTCTAACCACAACATAACAATAAGTTTGATATTAATTGGTTAGTGACGTGGTTAGTCGTCAACAATACATTCGATACCTACTTATTGGTTAGTCATTAATAAGTTTCTTTAAAGAAAATCTAGCGCGGCCTTTTGTACAAGGATTTGCAAACTAGGATGTGTCGGACTTTCTAACGAGAAGCTGAAACGTTTGCCACCGTAGTTTCATTGAAAATCACAGATGAATACATTAGAAATGTTCCATAACACAAAACAAACTGTATTTAGAACAAAAGCTCTAATTTACCGCATTAAACACAGTCCAGTGGACGTCGGTGCCATTTTCATTACAGAGGGACGACCTCGTACACTCCGCTTGCTAATAGTGCCTATTCAAATTGCCCCACTTCCTAATATGCTAATCTATGGCATGTGAATTGTGGGCGAAACAATGCTGAAGTGGGCCAGACAGGTTCATATTTACATACGTTCGTTGAGATTTTTGACAGTACCGATGCGTCGCCGCGACTTCTGTTTTCCTATTTACCATTGTTGCCTCAGAAACTTAATAAGAATTCATAACCGTTTGTCTCTGAAGAAAAAGATAAAGAAAGTTGCGAAAACAAACTCTAAATACAGTTGTTTAGAGAAAGCTCTCTCTCCTTTGTTTGTTTGTGAAATAAAATTAATTGTTAATCAAGCAATTGTAATTTAGTTAAACATCACGAATATTGATGAACCTATCTCGACATCGTGATTTCTCTATAAAATATCAAAGTCATTGAGTTGATGCTAGGCAACTTGCAGAGTTAAACAATATCTAAACCGTAAGGTGCAAATTTTTCAAGTTCAGCACAAGTTAAAAATAAATTCAATCGTTTGACTAGTGCGCCTATAAAGTTATATAAGTAAAGTACTCCAGTGGCTATTAGCTTAACCCCCTATTCCACTTTCAGAACAAGTAATCTCATTAATAATCATAGCGACATGGCCGCTAACGTTTAACACGCAATTTTGCAAGTCAACTCACTGCTTAATTAAGTGGCATGTCAAGTCAATCAGGCCTCCCTGATGTAGAAAACAAAAGTGGCTTTTACTAGCACTATTTGCTCCACAGGTTACGCAATGGGAACTGACGTTATTATGATCGTATTATAATTGCTGGCTATTATGCCATCAATCTAAACGTGCTTCCTTCCCGATCACGAATTTAACCGGAGTCATGAGAAATGTCAGCGTATGTTATTCAAACATTGTGACTTGAGGATCTGAGATACTTACTATGATAGCAAACCGGTTTCTGAACAGTAACTACTATTAGCTAGTTGGTATGTTGACAGTGTACTTATTTCGGTTGACCATAATTGGTCAACGTAAATATTTACTGTGTCGCCGTGTACGGATAATTCCAGATTATTTGCCAAAGATAAATGTTTTTTGGTTGATTTTAATTATTTACATTCTGTGGTGATATATTTAGTCTCAGTAATGTTTACTTACGTATAATTATCTCATGACACTACAAAGTGTCACACAACAATTACACGAATGAGTGATGTCATTCAATCTCAATCTTCGCTTATTGACATCTGTCATGCATGGAGTCGCTCCATTTGTACTGATGCAGCTAGTTGTAATGCAGCAATGGTAATATATGAGTACCGAGATGGATATGATGTTATTATACATATAGATAACAATGTGAACAATATTTACAACGAAACACGTAAGAGACTAATGAGTGTGTGAAGAGAAGAGTATGTTTATCTATTCAAATGTCTATTATATGTAATATTACATTCATACATTTGTACGAGCGAGAGTTCACTACCTAGATTAGGTTGCAGATATCGGTTTCTGTAGAAGAATTCAACGATGTTTTGGATCTTCAGGTCACCTGAGTAGACTTAGCTAAGTAGTGTGACTTACATTGATAAGCCTTTGCAGCGTGGCTACGTAGGAGTTCTCGCTGTGTATGATGGCAGCCACCACATGGCGTCGCCGCAGCTGCACCGGCGACAGCGAGTCGGGCGGCGCGCCCAGCGACGGCGGCGGCACGCGTCCGCCGCGCACCTCCCCGCCGCATGAGAACAAATCCTCCTCCAACTGAAAACGTCACGCAAACACTGTTCATCTTGCACCAACACAATACACAAGCACAAAACAGAATCTTCAGAATCAATTCGCTTCAAGTTTCCGATGACGCTATTCGAGTCGCGCGTGTCTGTTAAATGAACAGAAATAACTTGTGTGTGATTATTCAACTCGCGCGGCTGTAACTCGCGTTTCGAGGACGCTTTCCGGCCGCTTCTTACAAATTCTCACAAACCGAAAACAGTCGCCGTCCCGTCTAATCACGTCACAAATCGCGTCATCAGAACCACTATCTCTTACTTATAAAACGTAAACGTCAAAAGTAGCACTAAACGGACCACGTGACTTACGTTAAAACTTGTCAACGAATACTGAGCCTTGTCGTGGAGCAGTTTCATACACGTCGGACAAAACATTGCTACGATATCGTCTAGAAGCGAACTGGCATTGAATTAACTTTTGACATTTACGAATCACACGTTATTCACGTCGTCTCACTAAAAATAAACTGAAATAAGAAAATTACTATCGTGTACATGAATCCAATATGGTAGCTGACTGGTATCCACTGTGACATCATTATATCACATGTAAAAATAGATTATTTGTTTAGCGACTTAGACCTCCGAGAGGCGCGGAGGCGACGCGCACTACGATACACTAGTTACTGCGGTTTGTTGTTGACTGACTACTCAATGACCCGATCATGATTCATCTGAAATATACATAATTGTGAATCATCTATGTTACACTTGATAAATGTTACATATTATAATACCCCTGGTCATGTTAAAGGACAATTGGAGAGCTGTGTACGGCATGTCATTCCAGAAATGTCACTATCACGTAACACAAACTAGCTGGGCCGGGATGTACTTATTGATATGTCTACTTATATGCATTCCTTGTATATGCCATCATTGAATGAAGACCGGTCATTCATACAAACAGAATACTGAATGGTAAATACATTTATTATGAGCACTGTACAGTGTAGCTCCACAGAGTATTACAAACGGTCTCATTTGACTATTGATAGAAAGCATGTCTGGCCGATAATGCTTTGGAGGTCCTGGAACCGATCCAGCGAGAACGTTCCAAGTGCGAATGCGTTTTCCCGTGGTGAAATCAGAATAACAAAGCAGGCGAAAACATCTAAAATATCTTTATTCTAACCAGATTAAGATTTTGTATCATGCTCTTCGCAAGTGGAAGTCGCTTCTTCTAAGAATTTCAGCTGAGACTCAAATGAATTTTAACAAACCATCGTGGTCCTTTTATTTTTCTCTTAGCAATCTGCATGCCCGGGAATTTCAGGCGCAACAACTATCTGCCAATTTCAGGCTCCTCATATGATCCTATTCATTATTTCAAAGTAGTCGAGAAGAAGACAGTCCCATGTAGGACATAGGTACAAACCTCTGGAAGTTTGGGCATCTTGTCGGTCTCGTGTCCGTGCATGTCGTACTGGTGCGAGGAGCCCCGTCTCACGCTGAACCACCGGGCCAGTCGCCCCCCTCCCTCGTCGTCGGGAGGGGGTGCCGGCGGCGCAGGAGTCGCTCCGCCGCCGCTTCGCCATCGCTCGCACAGCTCACGAGCGCGACTCAGCGTGTTGCGTAACTGACCACTGCTCCTGAATGAATATGGAGAACATGTAAATTTAATTTAAAAGAAAACGAATTGATGGTCTATTCAGAAGAAGAACTGGTTTAGGGCAAACTTAAGTTATGATCTCTTTCAAGAAATATCGAAAGGTTCCACAGAATGCGACTGACTAGCGGGGTTCCAATTATTTAAGACAGGAAATACTGCAGGTGTCAGTGCTTCGATGGCTATAGATATTCGCATTAGGTATGGTTGATAAAACGTGACCAAGTCATGAGTTCTGGCAAATTGTCGTATTTGAACAGATGGCTTGAGGTGCTGTTGTCAGTCGAAAACGTGATAAATACTAATAAGTGCAGACAGCAGTGCCAGGAAGACCATCAAACTTTACAAATAAGTGAAGTTTGCCAAATACTCGTTAATTTCCAGCACAAGCTTTATTTGGAAAGCTCTAAATATCTTTGTAGCGTTATTTAATTCACACAGAACCTTAAGTAATGGTTTTACCCAGTCTTATGATGTAATTTGAAGGATACGGACAATTAGCTAACACGGAAGACGTACATTTAATGATAGAAAACAATAATTACTGGTGAAACTTGTAATAAAAACTAGAGCTGATCCGACTTTCTGTACAAGTCTATTACTTTCTGAAGTACAATCGTTAAGCTTTAGTTATGTAACATATTTTTTATTTACCATGCCAAATTAAATTACATGTAGTAATAAATAGGCTATAAAATAAAATGCAATTACTTAGTTGGCGACCGCTTGAGCGATATTCTTTAATGAATTTCCGCTGATCATTCAACGTTATCCAGCCATCAATCATAATATATCTACAGGCAATATGATTCAAATTAAGATGACAGCAGATGAAACAATCGAGAGACGACAATTATACTAACAATAGAGCAATTAGTTAGACTAAATACTAAACAAAGAATAAGCTGAAGGTTAGACCAACAATGTAGCAATGGTTATAAAATATTTATTGAATGTTTTATGTATGAGTTGAAGTCGCGAATACATTAGAGCTTATTTGGTGATGTGATGAAAGACTAAATATTGTCTTTGCGGTTGCCTCACTCGAAGCAATCTGCGTAATGCAACTTTATGACGGAGGCGTCGACTTGGCACGAGGGAACGCTACTGTGTAGTGTTTTTGTTGTTATTCGTTTTCTTTCTCCGTTATTGTAGTAAAGTGGAGCAAAACATTATCCATTCCAAGGTCGTTTATTGTTTCTCGGCGTTGTAAATAATAAAAACTGCACTAAGCAATCTGTGTTTCTAGATAATAATTGGTCTAATGATTGCACAAGCTCTTGTTGCGGTATCTCTAGATTTATGTACAATATACCTATTAAGTACTAAGTATTTTTGGGAAAGAAATACATTGCATTGGATTTTGGCATGGAAATACGTTGAAGATTTATGAACAGTTAAATAAAGGCTTGTGCAGACCAAAGCGACTTGTCGCGCGACGCGATACCGGTTATTGTTATACTGTGAAGTTTTCTTAGAAATTGTATTGTTCGTGTCGCGTCGCGCGACAAGTCGCACTGTTCTGCACAAGCCTTAAATCGGAAACTTTTCTAAAAGATAAATCAATAGGTACATGAAAACACAATTTATTTGAAAATATTAATACATGCATCTTATCCGCAGTGTCTTGTAGGGACTTAGAACACAAAATCTACGAAAATACGATTTCCTATTTGTATTCAATTACCTTGACAAATAAACAATCAATCTTGTAGCAATATTCGTCCCTCTAAGGGCCTGTGCACACCACGTTTTTTAAACGCGCCGTCGACGCGCGTTTTAGAAACGCGCGTCGAGGGCGCGCTTTTATCCTACAGACAGGTGTGCAAAGGTCTACAGGCTGCGTCTGTATCGCTACAAACGCGCGTCGACGGCGCGTTTAAAAAACGTGGTGTGCATAGGCCCTAATTCGCTACCAAAAACGTGTGAATGCAAAATCTGACACTTTGGCAACAAAGTTAGATTTTCACAAGAGCCTGCTAGATTTCGTAGGCAATGAAATATAAAACAAACTGCCTACTTGTTTCTGCGAATAGTGTTCGTAACGACAATCATCGCTTGATCCCAGGGTTAAGTCTGTGTTAATCGAAGCTTGGTATAGTCTGCTAACGAGTTTACGATTCTCATTTTGGTTAAGACGATTGGGTTTTAATTTTACTTAAGTCTTGTATAGAATTCAGTCGTTGAATAGGTCATTTTCTTTTGCGAGGTTGAAGCGTTCTGATTCCAATTGAAATACTTACTAGGTGCTTTGATGAGTTAAAATTTCAATTCATCAATTAAAAATAATTATATTTATATTAACAGCTTTCTATTCCTTATTCATTAGTGTTTAAAAGTACCTACGTTGGTTGGTACTCTGTTTTGCTAGTGCAAGTGTGAAAAAGGTTTCATTTTGTATTGTGAACTTGTGATTGACATCCTCCTTAATAGCTCCTACACACTATGCCGGCGGCATGGCTGCCGGGCCCTGCCGCCGGGCAAGCCGCGACGCGCCCGGCCCTGCCGCACAAAGGATCGCAAAGAAAAATGAAGGCGCAAAAGCCAGGGGTACGTGCCGCGCGGCAAAAGCCGGCGGCCATGCCGCCGGCATAGTGTCTAGGAGCCATGAGAGGAAGCTCATGCTCACTTATTTAAAGTTTATGATTTAATGTCATCAGGAAGAACAAGCATATTTCCTAGTTGTTACATAAAGCAATTATTATTAGGCATTAGGTCTAGTCTACAAGGTCAATGTCCTAAGTCTAAAAATCATTACAGGAATACACAATCAGCTTTATTGTTGCCACATCACAAAATATAAACAAACACTGTAAAATCACGAAAGGTCTATTGGTAATAAGAATTCTAAGCGTTTATTACAAATGGTCGAACAATATGGTCGTGCACAACAGTTTTTGTCAAATAATTGTGTAATTCAGAATACTTTACAGGACATTAAACTATAGAAGATTATTGAACAAGTTGCAATAAATAGATGACAGACGACGCACTGTCTGCATCCAGTTAACTTATCTGTTGCAATGACCCGTTTCATAATTATAAACAATGATATTTTTATAGTTAATGCATCGATAAACCGCAAAATCCAATCGCACGTACTGTATTTATTTAAAATTAGCATTTTCAATCATGTTTAAGGCTCCGTGCACCAAAAATACGCTTTTTCGTCATTAACTTATTGAATTGTAAGAAAGCTTGAAATAATTGAAATATTTAGTCTGTGTAAGTACAAAAGTACAGTTTACGTGTTGCTAAACCAATCGTGTCAGTCACAGCCTGTTAATAGTTGCATAATTTTTGCATTCTCAAAAAGATGGTTTATTTCGCTTTTGATTTGCTTATTGAAGATATTGTATAATCATAAAATAAAATAAAATAATGATTTTATTTCAAGGATAGCAAGGCAAGGAAGACTAAACTGACTCTGATTTTTAAATTTCTTGATATGGTTTGCTAAATAATAGAAAAAAATACATTACTTAAAAATTGTATTTTCAACATTATTTTTCTGCTACTTACATTTTCTAACGTAGTTGAAAAAAGTAGTTAAACCACATGCAAGTAGATCTACATGACTGTGTGACATGTGGCTGAACCACTTTTTCCAACGATGTTGATATTGTAAAAAAGTGATAAAACAACAGTTTCGCGCCATTTGTCGGAAACCTTGTTGCGAATATTTGTAATTTTCCATGGATAACTTATTTGAAAAGTTCCTTTCCGGGACATGTAAAACAAAGAACTCGACTTTTCAAATCACAAATAGTTTTGTTTAAATTCTTTTTCCCTTTCTCACAAACTAATGAACAAAATTGATCAAAATCAGTCGATTTCGTGCACGGCCTCTGAATGTTTATTAACGCCTTCAGACAATGAAGGAAAACATCGGCGTCATGTGGAAACCGCGATTATAATGATAATAAATTAAACGTGGAAATAAAATATATGTCACCGAAACGAATAGTAAAAAGAGTATGTAAGGCTACGATAGCCGGTGGCATTCTGTAGTTTCTTCCTACCCCCATTGGAAAAAGGCGTGAGTTTATCCTACTTATATATTTAGTACATATATATAATATTATAAACGCGAAAGTTTGTGAGAATGGATGGATGTTTGTTACTCTTTCACGCAAAAACTACTGACCGGATTTGGATGAAATTTGCCAAACAAATAGTTTATAACCTGGTTTATCACATAGAATACTTTTTATCTCGATATTTCCACGGGATCGAGACTTAAGCGGGTGAAACCGCGGGGCGCTGCTAGTGTTTGTATATAAATATTAAATGTATAAGTAATACCACCTGTTGCGAAACATCGTACACCAATAACAATCATCAACAGGTTGAATTTCGAACAGGAGCTCGTGGCTAAGTAATAACAGTCGCACGGGTCGATCCATGAGGTTAAGCTACGCTTGCCGGGGTTGGTCTGTGGATGGGTGACCATCTTTACATACCGAGACTCCTCCGTGCCCCGGAAAGCACGTTAAGCCGTTGGTCCCGGCTGTCATTTGTGGATCTTTCGACAGTCGTAACGGGTCGTCAGAAGCTCGAAAGTCTGCCAACCAGTCTTACCAAGGGGTATCGCATTACCCAGTTACTGGGTTGTGGAGGTCAGATAGGTAGTCGCTCCATGTAAAATACTGCTATTCAGCTTCATCCGGTTAGACTGGAAGCCCGACCCAAATATAGTTGGGAAAAGGCTAGGCCGATTGATTGATATTTATAACAATGATTTCAACAACCTATTTAAATAACTTGTTAATACAGAAGACGATAAGGTGGTATCGTGTAAAGACGTAGATATACATAAAACTCATGCAGAATGAAGAAATCAAATATTTTGTATATTAGATTTTTTCATTGTATTAACATCTAGTCTAGTACAAACAGGATAATCAGCAATTAATTAAGATTTCCTCTTGAGAATCAACAAGCGCATAGTAAAGGATAAAAAAATACACTGTACACCTATTTACATTTTGCATTTCAAAAACGGATAAACAAAATGCAGGTGTTTACCATCCCACTTATAATAAAAGTAAGGGAAACGAGTTAATGCTGTGCTCTGAGGCGGCGCACACGCAACCTGACACTATTTATGATATGGATCGGAAAGCAGACATTAGCATTGAGCTGGGAAAGTGCTAGGAGCTAGACACATAATTATTACGGGAATCAGACTCAATATTTACTTATTTGTACTTATTGCCACAATAAGGTTTTATATAACTTCAACAGACAAATATGGATTTAACTAACACATTTAAAAACATAGGAAGGATTACTTGGAAACGAAGCTATAAATAAATGGGTAGAGAAATTAAAAACTAAGAAGAAAGATGCCAGATATAGAAGGAAATGGATGAATATTGGAGTCAACCAATTGATGTCCAGAAAGGCTCGACTGGCTGTTCACAATGGACTGCTGGTACCTACGCTTATGTATGGAAATGAATGTTGGGTGTGACAAAAAAAACATTAAAGTAGAATAAATCCTGATGTGATAAGGCAATGGTGCGGTTTAAAAGATGAAGTAGTGACAAAAATTGAAAAGAGTTTGCTTAGATAGTTTGGTCATGTTGAGAGGATGAATGAAAGGCGACTAACAAAAGATATTTAAAGAAGGCAGATGTGAGTAGAAACGCCGGGAGAGGACGCCCTGATAGGACATATACTGACCTTATTCTTTCTTCTTCAGAAAGGTCAGGTGCGTAGTGCTCGCAACCGGCGTGCGTGTATGACCAGATGTATGAACGTAAACGAAGGAAAAGCAGTATGTAAGGATGGTAGCAGGTGGCGTTCTGTAGTTTCTGCCTACCCCCGTGGGCAGAAGGCGAGAGTTTATGTTACGTCATTAACTGCAGCTGTATTGTTGCTATTATGTTAACCATAAATTAGTAGATAATACCCTGGGTCCTAGCTCCTGGGTGCGATTCCCAGGTCGGGCATAGTGTTATTGGGTTTTTCCATCTGGAATTTCTCAGTAGCAGCCCTTTTTTATTTTTTTGAGGATGGCAAGTTATCAAATAACTTCTGCCGCTCTGGGCGGAGCGGCAGGGCGTGTCAGACGCTTAATGACTAAAACCCACCCGTGTTCCTTCAGTGATGCCTGTACGTTGCCAGGGGCCACGGTATCCCTTTCGGCCTTTCCCGCGATCCCGGCAGGTCTCTTTAAGGCGCGCGTGGAACACAAAGCGCCGTCGACATGGGTCTGGTCCTTATCGGACGGCGAGCTACCCATTGCTCACCGTCCGCAAGCCCGCGCCTACGGTGGCGGGGGATGGGATTTAAACATAACTGGCGAAATGTGGGTGTACTATGGGTCAGCTCTGCCTTACCCTTCGGGGAAACAAGGCGTGATGTTATGTTATGTTTCTTGATAAGCAGGTTATTGTTTTAGTAAGTAATTGCAATCATGCATACTTAATATCAGCTTATATGAATCAGAAGCAGCAAGGCTCATAATAGTGCTTACTCGGGCAATGCCGATATTGATAAAACTGTTAAAAGACCAATTTCTATTGACGGACCGCCAGTACTTAACGTCACTTTTCTAGTAAAACACTTAAGCTTTTTGCTTCAACGATGTACTTTTCGTGGCTCATGACAAGTTCCCACGGCACTAAAGTTTTTTTTTTTAAACCACTATTATGTGCTTTGGTAACTAAATTAGAAAGATAGAACAATTGTTTATTGTGCACAAACAAAACGCACATAAAAAAAAAAAAAAAGATTGATTACACACATACAAAGCAGCCAAAAGCCTCGTTTTCAAGTAATAGAAGTTTGAGAATTTTATCTATTGCTTGATGTCAGCGCCAGGGACCAATGACAATTTACTTGGCAAATGACAACAAACAAACAATCAAAACAAAAACAAAACGCCGATTGCAGCTTGTTAGAATTTAGAGATCTGTGTATGTTGCGGTTACATATGGGGGTCCTATTCTAAGTTCCCACGTCTTTCCTTGAATAATAGTACAAAGTCTGTAAATGGACCAAATATGACCTTTGAATTTCATAAAACACTAGATCTAAAAAAGTAATTCCTTCATCACATCACGAGTTGTAAAGCTAACAGGCATTTGACCTCAATTAGAGAAAATAAAAACTCTAGTCAATGACAAAACAATCAATGTTAATGAATTGCGTTACAGATTGGTTAGTTAGTTGTTGAAAGTTTACGTTATTACTCACTTTGATCTATTGTTAATAGCTATTATTTTGTTTAATCAATATCTATTATTACGAGGCTGATATGGTGTTTCTATGGTATTGGTTGGGTAACAACCTAATAAACATTTATCAATATATTTTATTGGATTATTTTTACAATCCTTCAAGGAAATTACACCTTGCTTATATTTCAATAACAAACAAGTTTAAAAAAACACCGAGAGGGAAAATTCGGATTCGAATCGAATTTACCCTTATATGCTGAAAAAAATCGTAAAAAACTTATGACAAGAAAAACAACCGACTTTACTGACTTCCGAAATTAAAGAATTACATACGAATTTTCACTTTGTAGTGTCTTTTTTAAGTCGGTTGTTTTTTTTTACGACCCGACTCTACCAAACAAAGAATATGCAAAAGTATTTTCAAAATCGACCCATATTTGACGAAAATATAAAAAAAAACATACTTAAAGTCGAACACAGAACCTCCTACTTTTTGGAAGTCGGTTAAAAACCAATATTGAAGTATAGATTCAGCAGCGCCTAAGATAAAAGAGATAACGTAACAAAACATTTGCGCATAGTAATAGTTTGCTCTTTATTTTATGCTAAAGATTTACTTCTGAATAACTGATTAGGTTTGACAAGGAATACAACTTAATTGTAGGTTTGTTGTGATTTTCAGCCGTGCACCTGAAATAACTACGGGAAAATACTATCTATCGTTTTCATAATAGGCCCTACTATTTTCTACTGAGCGAATAAAGTAATTATTGTTTAAATAATCAACACAATACGGGTCAGGATGACTCAGTTCAAAATAGATTACTTATGAGCTGGTACTATCATCAACACGAATGCAAATCAACGGCTGTGCAGGTCCTTGACATTATTTTTAAAACATTATCAGTTTATACAGAATGTCACAAGTCATTTGTTTATTTATCCGCTAAATATAGAAGCGTGGCCAAAGGCATTTAAATATGAGTATAGAAAAGGGCTTAAGAAGCTGTTAGAATATTTAATTTTATGGTCTCCAACGTAAAGGTCTTACTAGCTTTGACACGTTTAGGTGCTATTTTGACACGTTTAGGTGCTATTTTGACACGTTTAGGTGCTATTTTGGGTATAATTACGACACGTTAATATTTAATGGAAGTCAACGTGGTGTTATTCAGTTTTGTAAAGATTTTTCAGTAAAGAGTATTGAACCCGACTAAGGGATCTCGCGCACTAGATGGCCACGATTCCGGTCAATCGTGGTTCGTGGCGCGGTTTGCGGCTAGGTTTACCATCTGACAGGCATTTTTAATTCCCCTAATAAATGCACAGTTGAGTAAAGGAAGGCCTGACAACAGAGTCGGTAAAAGCATAAATTGAGTAGGTAACCCAAGATTTGTTTTTTAAACTTTTCATGTGAAGATATTTATATTATAGAAAAAAAAAAGTTTTGGAGAATTAAAGTTTGAAAAAAAAAAATTACTTCGGAAAAATATCACTCAGTGTAGTAAGTTCGTTTTTTCTAAATTAGTTTAGTGGTCGTAAATTGTTCATACTTTTCATTTGTCGAATAAATGTCAGTCTTTAAAACAATCTGTTGCTTATTATTTATTTTAAGACATAACCACAGTTTTTTTTAATAAAAGACAGGCATTTTTCTGTAAAATCAGGCATTTTGTATATCCTAGGCATCCACCCTTACATAGATGGTAACCCTATCTGCGGCTAGTTGGCCGGTTGGCCGTTGTTGCGACCAAGTGCGTCGTCGTATCGGTTTCTTTAGTTTACTTGGTCGTGGTTGTCGTGCCGCCTAGTGCGCGAGATACCTAACATGGGATGGAACCAAACAGCAACCGTATTGGAACTCCTTTACCTACGATATACAATGTCGCCCATGGACATGTGACCTGTATTTTTCAGAATATTCTTTTTTTTTTTTCGAAAATAACTTATATTTTTCATGTTATTCAATTGTTTATTTTTTGAATTGCGTTTGCCATATCTCTGATGTTATTGGCTCCATTTGGATTCTGTTTATTATTTCTAAAAGTTTATGACTAAATTTTATGTGATTAACTAACATTTTTTACAAAAATTCGACTATGAAAAAAAAAAAGGAAAGGAAGACATAAAAAAAAAGTATTTATTTTAAAAACACAAGTGCATAAGACCATAGGAGTATTTTGGAAGAAAAAAAAAATAAAAAATAAGATAAAGTTTAAAAGTTAATTTTAGATAATTTTTCATGAATATTCAGAAAAATACGGGCGGTCACATGCCCATGGCCGACATTATACGTATACATTCACTAACGTAACAATGAAGTTATCAATATTGTTATTGTGTATGATAAATTATGGTAGCAGTCGTAAAGTATTTGTGTAGTGGCCTAGGAGTGCCACAGTAACCTAATTCTCACAGAGAAATCTAACATCTTGCATGGGGTGTTTATTTCTAGAACGGCATGAAAAAATTCAAGTGCTTAGAACTGGGATCCTAACTCGAGCAACATCTGGTACAATATTAGGGATTAGTCACAGACTGGATTATAAAGATCAACTTAAACTGTTGCAAAGTTCATTGGGAACAGAACATTTTATACAGCGATTGGATCTTGAACCGAATGACAATAGACGGTATCCGTTAAAGCGTGAATGATTATTTTGTCGGGAGGCAGTGCCCTCTGTTGGCCCCTGGAGTTTGAACACAGGAAATTCGTGTTAATTGGACGCGCGCCGCTCGCTAATTGTCGAGCGAGACTGGACCACACCGCGCAACGACGGGAAGTCGCATGCGCCAACTGTCAACACTGCGCATGCGCAACGTTATGACTCTCATGACAAATAATAATCTACTGCTTTTTATGAGACCCTGGTACTGGATGAAGTAATTAGTCGAGTGATGACTAAGCAGTTTTACGCAGATACATTAAACAGAAATGTCAAAGTTAAGTGTTGATGATGTCTTTTAGGACCTCAAAAGGAAAAAACGGAACCCTTATAGGAGCATCACTCATGGGTCAGTCTGTCATTTTATCCGTCTGTCACAGCCAACTTGCTCCGAATCTAATGGACCGATTAAGTTGAAATTTGGTATACATATCAATTTCTCTGACCCAAACACGGACGTCTAACGAATATAAATGAATTTTGAATATGCCCCCATATTCAAAATTCACTTATCGGGGGTCAAATTGTTTTTTTTTTAAGTTTTTCTAACTGTACTGTGTGACATATCAAATGAAAAGGGCTTGTTTTGAGGATCTCAATAAAATATTTTTATAGTCCTAACTAATATTATAAATGCGAAAGTGAGTTTGTTTGTTACGCTTTCACGCAAAAACAGCTGAACGGGTTTGGATGAAATTTGGCGCATGGGTAGACTATGACCTGGAGAAGGACATAGGCTTTCATCCTGGATCGCAAAGTCACGGAGAACTGCTAGTTTTAAAATAAATACTTTTAAAGATATTTAAGAAAATAAACGAAAATAGACCAGTATCCATCATCATGATCGCCAAAACTACTAAGCCTATTTAAAAAAAAATAATACAGTTAATAGTCCTATACTTATAGATTACAGGAAAACTTTGCAGTTGGAATGTATGAGAGAACAGGTTTTTCAGTTTGTCCTAGAGATGAATTCATCCCAACTACGGAACCCTTCATTGTGCGTGTTGGGTTAGTGATCCGACTCGCTCGTGGCTGGTTTTTTTTAATAATCTCTTAGAAATACACCTATCAGCATAGCATCACGCCTGTTATCCCCAAAGGGTTGGGCAGAGGTATACCTAAAGTACACCCACATTTCGCCAGATATGTTTCAAGTCCCATGTAATAGGGGGCGAGCCTATTGCCATCAACCGGGCACGAATCCAGACTCCGGGCTGCTACTGAGAAATTCCATATGGAAAAACCCAATAACACTGCCCGACCCGGGAATCGAACCCAGGACATCATGCTCACATGCGCTTGCGACCACTAGACCAACGTACAATAATGTCATCATTTAATTATTTTCTATTAAAACGTATGCTTCAACTTGGCAACAGTAATTTTATTGACAGTAAAATGTGTTCCATTTTAGATACAGCCACCCCTCTCAAAAGGCGAGAATTGGTTCTAATTCGGGAAGTAAAATCAATCACACTTAGTTCTGACACCACTAAACGGCATTCTGCGTTCGAGTACCTACATGTATTACATACGTGACACTAAACTTTATATTACTTGCAGTACTGATCGATTTAATGCTTCAGAATAATAATTATTATTATTGCGATAGATCATTTTATTGCAGCTGTAACTTTAACTGTTATGATTATAGCAAATAACCATTTTAACTACACTAGTTAAAGCAATAATAACTTAGTAATTATTATTTTATTCTTACAACAAAATTAATATTATCTCAAACGATGGTAGATTCTGAGTAAAGATGACGAATCAGTCATGATTGCAGAGTCAGATTAACTTACAAGGTAGAATATTAAATTAAACAAATCAAAGTCGCATCAAGTAATCAAATATGTTTCACTCAGCAACCATTAAGGAAATTAGTTTACTATCGCACATGCGCACGCGCATATCGTCTGCGAATTAGAACGAGACCTAAAGGATCACACACACAACAGACGTAGTAATAAGAACAGTATATGTCCGGAGACCGAATCACCGATTCAAAAGAAACCGGATAGCGTACATAAAAAAAAAACAATGGTTCGTTACCTGGAGTCCAGGGTCGAGTTGAGCCTCTGTGAGCGCCGGAGCGGTGTGTTCCGCACGGCACTCACAGGCTCCTCCCAACTGCCGCCAGCTGACCGGTGCTCATCTGCGAGAGAACAAAAACAAGATGAACACGGGTTTTTGGCCTCTAATCCGTATATAAGTAAACGAATATAGCGATTTTCTACATACACTAAAGAAATATTGAAGGTTTGTATACTTTGCAGACTATTTAGGGAGTGTCGTCTTGGGGAAGTGTATGTATCCTTAGGAATTGCATTTCTTAGGGCCGATTTTTCAATCATCAGTTAAATCGTTGAATAGTTATCTAGCGTATAAAATTATCTGGCTGTTTATCAGGCGAATAAATATTTTCAATTTTTCAATCGTATAATAACTGAAGAATAGTTATCCGTGGTCTTTCTTAACCAACTTCAAACTATCATGTGCAAGCGAGGTGCACAGATACAGTATTCAACGTGTTAGACAAGAATAGAAACAAAACGTATGTTGGACATTTTGACGAGATTTCTTATCTTTTGTTTAGATCCACAGATGGTCAGCAATAATGGTGACCTTTTTTTTTTGTTATTTTTTATACCAATCTTGATAGAAGTGTGTATGTGTTTAGTTAAAAAGGATCAGTTATAAACAAATTTTCTGTGTTAACGGTGTTTTCGACTTGGTACTAAAAGTTGAGCCTAGTGGTTTTAAAATGTTAAAATAATGTCGCCCAGAAAATGTAAGTAAAGTGATATTTAAAAATATTGAAAAAAAGTATCGTCAATTGAATCAAAAACATCAACACAAGAGCACGAAAACACGCTTAAGCAAAGCACATTTAAAACCCCAAACAAAACAAACGTCAAAACATTATTTATTCCCTAGAATAATGTACTAACTGGGGCTTGAAGGGACAGTTAACTTTATTCCTCAGTTACGGGCTTTAACCGTCCGATACTGACTATCTGACTGTTGAAAACTCCAGAATCACGCTATCTATGGAATAAACGCTATTCGATTCTTTATCTGAGGATTGAAAAATCGGCCCTTAAGCTATGTCAACTGTAAACTTACATTAAAAATTGGTTGTATAAACTAGAGGAATATTAAGAGCTTAGCTAATTACATATTAAGCTTTAGTATTGCTATCGGGTCTTGGATTTCTACAATGTTATCAACCAGTGTTTAAAATGAATAACTCAAACAATGTCGGTCAAAAGCCAGTCAAAACATGATTAGGATTCCAAGAAATTTTGAACTGATTATTTAATACATTAAGTAGTTGTTCGTAGGTCACACATCATAAACTACTGCTGATAAAGTTTACTACCGATGGAGAAACATATAACTAATGTAAGTATACTTCTGTAACTTGTGTGTGTATATTGAGTTAATAACCTTGAATTTGTAAAGTCTCGTAATTAATTGAATGATAAGAGCAAAAAAATCGGTAGTTATACGTACATATGGGGGCTAATTTCCATAGATAATTGTTATGTGTGTTGTACACTGTCTAAGACTTGAAAATACAGAGAAACATACTAAAAGCAAAGCGAATGTGAGATTCTTTTTAACAGTATCAATTTTAGACGTAACATCAATTAACCAAGTTTAATTTAGCATGAACAGCAACATGTTAAATGGAGAAATACACTGGGAATGTTAGTTGCAAACATCCTTATGGAGTTATATCGGCTCATTCGGCTCCACAAGTCGAAACGCTGATTAATTGGATTAGGGGCCTTGAAGGCGAGTGTAGGCGGCTGAGGCGACCACGTTTTGTGAATACGCCCAAGTAGCTCCTAACACGAGACGAAAAAGACGTTAAAACTTTTGCATATCAATTTAATTTATCTTAAACGTGACCATGATGCATTGAACACTAAAAACTAGAATAACTACCTACTTAGCCTGTGTTTCCTTATCAACTTGTGTTTAATTTTAGTTATTTTATCACACTTTCTTGCATTCTTCGTGTCACCATACCGGCACATATCCATCACACCACGTTCGTTACGTAATTGCGCCCTCTATTGCGAGATCAAGGTTCTTGAATTAATAACACGGTAGTTAACACTGCACAATGAGTACATACAAGTTAATTATGTACATATTACTATACGAATGGGAATTAGATTTGCTATTTTTTAACACAATAAACATAATTAACGTCGGCCACGTGTCGACATCGCGATGTTTGATCACACACTAACTGAGACTTCTCAATGAACTGATGGTGTTCAACTAACGAATGATAGTAAGTTATTTGTTAACAGCCGCGGTCCGCAGGGAGGACCACTGACCAGGGTTTACGACCCGTTAACGGCCGTTAATGAGTATTAAATTATATATTTGCACAGCTTGACGATTCTTTTGCATTGTTCTAATTATAGCTTAGCATAGCCTAATTTGATATTATTTATGTTAATGGTGACACTTTATTAAGGGTTGCTGTCATTTTGAGACCTTTATTTCTAAGCAATTATTATCAAAGAATGAGTTTGTAAACACTGTTGAAGCTGTCAAGAAAGCTTTTACTTGCTCTGAAGATATAGCTAAGAAGGAAGTAGGTAAGCTTACCTACTTCCTTCTTAGCTATATCTTCAGAAAATAATGGAAGTACGGTTACCACAATGAGAAAACCAAACTGCATACTGTTTTTCTCCATACGAAATTAGCCGTCATTTCAGGATTACGGCTTATTCCGATAAAGTATATACGGAAGAAAACGACTTGCTGCGCCAACTACAATTATAGTAATAATGGGACAGGGACAGGAGGATGATAAAAATCTTTCTAAAACAATATGCAGTTTGATCTTCTCGTGGTGGTAACCATAATTCCATTACTTTCTTATCATCATGAACGAAATTAAGACGTCTACATCCTGAACATTGTGGACCTCACTACTGTTAGATAATGTCATGGCGGGGTGAAAGATAAATAAGACTGACAAGCAAAGATAGCATTTTATACACCAAAGTATGAGTTAAAAGGACCGACAATTTTAGGTTTAAAATTTCACTTGGAAGAACATTCGATTGGAAAGGAAGAATAATTAAGGTTTGTTAATCAAAAATTGCTCATCCTCTTAATGGATTTTGAATGTTTGGTAAAAGGCAAGGGTGTTCTGATGGACATAACAAAACAATACCGGAAAATGAAAATAATAAAGTGCTTGCATGTGTGGGCGCAGCCGCGGCTACAATTCTTATTAGTCAGTTGTATCCTACAGCTCTTACTTCTAGTCGAACCACTGTTGAACATAAGCTACATAGAAGATTACAATAATAAATCAGTTCGCTTAAAAAAATGTTCAAGTTCATCATCACCATATTCTGCCTAGCCTTTTTCTAACTACGTGGGGATTATGGGATCGGTTTCCAGTCTCAAAAATGCTAAAATCTGTATTATAAGCAAAGTGAACTTCTATATCCAGGTCGATATTATAGTTGTTGACTCTTTCATCTCCGTGAAATGTGAATTCATAGAGGTGGTCGAGAATCTGCATCACTCAGGTGGAACACAGACACTTGAACAGTAAATCAAAGATAATTTAAGACCAGGCATTTTAGGCTAGTTGCTAATAAAGCACAGTGAAACAGAAATCGGAACAATAGTAACTGGGTGGAAGCCGATAACCTCATTAGATGGGATAATCTGATGCAGGTAAATGTAAATAGCAGGTCCATAACAAGATTCGATTTATGTTTCGGTCAGTATAATCTGAGTATCACAGTGGGTCGAGAATGGCGAGATCTGAGGAGCCGCACCGCGCCCGTCAGTCAGCCTCATTGTTAGGCCGCCTAGATATTATGATTCATACAGCCATATTACAAGTTTCAGATAAGAATGCAGCAAATAGGGCGTTGCAGCCGACCGTTCAAGCCGACCATTATGTGCTTGACATAATTTCTGACGCATGGTGTGCGCAGCGGGAATAGTGTGTGTATGTGGGTTCATTCTACTGTACATCACCGTTAATTATTTTGCGCATTGTTCGTTTGGCGTCATTTAAGGAGTCATAAGGATCTTAGTCAGGAAATTACAAGGAACAATATCAATTTGTATGAGCAATTAAGGTAATTTCAATCAAATGTGGTTTACTTGTTAGGCATATGAACAGCATTTCCATGTTAAGGCGGATATATAACGTAAAATTACTTACTACATGCAATAAACATGTCCTAATAAGCACTGAATTTAAACTCATTACAATGATTAGCTGCGACCAATTGTGTCTCGAATTTGTCCAGCTACCGCGACAAGTAGATAAGGGCCATGGGTTGATAGGAATTGTTCAATTACGTTTATTCAGATGGTTAAGAATGTCACTTACAATATCGTTCGGTGTTGCCACACATGGGCGGCGTATGGGCAGCTGGTGACACCTACCAAGCTAACGGTTTTATCGTATATTCATATATGAAATATATTGAGCTGGTTATGATTCATAATATGATTCTAGGTTATGCTTGCCAAACCATTCCGCAGGTTTATCTAAAAGCTGGGTAATAGTGCATGTCGTTGATGTTTGTTATTTTTAGCCGTTATGAGTGCAAATGAATGTGGGTTGCAGAGATTTTTTGCTAAAGTTTATTTTATTTGCAGTGAATACGTTGCTGATGATTTTTTTGCATACAAAACCTAATGGGTAAGTAAGTACTACATATTGCCCTCAATCAATCAATGAGTTAGCTCAGCCTATCGCAGTCCACATTGCCCTCAATCAATCAATGAGTTAGCTCAGCCTATCGCAGTCTACCGGTGGACGTAGGTTTCTCCCAAACTGCACTACACCCGGTGCTCCGCCTGTTGCATTCACTTTGCCGATCCTGGTATAAGAATGAACGAATGTCATTTTGCTCTTCGATCAACAAGTTGTTTATTGTTGATCAAATACCTCGAGCGTCATTTAGGTTCTAGGTAGCTATTCTACACTGACAAAAGTTCTATTATTAATTAATAAAAGACAAGTTCAGCAAGCAATAACATAAAATTAAATTGAAATTTATTTGCAGCATTCGCTGTATCCTTGAAGGAAAATCAAAATGCATGAAATCAGCCAGACAAAACATTACATAATCTGCCTCATGTTCAGTTTACCTAATGGTTTCAGCGGCTCCTCTATCACCGGACATAGCTTGACTTTGTTTACGACGATTACCAACGTAAACTGCATTGTCGCACAACACCGGCACATACACAGAAACAATTCAACTTTCTCACATAACTTCTCCAAATTAATAAATGCATTGTTCGTAACGTGCACCGTACTGCACAGTCCCTTCAAAACTAACCCGGATTAACATAATTGGTGCTTGCGGCAATTGCCGAGCCTACCACTCAGCAGCCATGTTGAAAAATTAATACTAACATTGGCTTATGTCCAGCAATTATTATTATCAGGCACGCAAACAAAGCTAATTGTAAATATGTGCGCCTCCCGCATCAATTGAGCGCATCGGCGGCGGCGCAACGGGGGAACTTTCAGTGACGGAAATAAACACAATTGTTACTATTTGTAGAAATGGCGAGTTCAGAAGGGAATATTAATCGTTGCGACAGTGTAAAGAGATCGCTGACATTGTCGCAACCATTCCTTTTTCATGGAACCTGAACATATACTCGTATTGTAACAATAGCCGGTAACGCCCGTCATCCTGTCAGTCTTACAAATGGGTGAAATGGGCGACAAAAATTGGTAATTTTTGTAGCGAACTTGATCTTATATGGAACGTAGACTTGTTCAATACTAGATGTTTGGTATGCTATGATGAATTGTAAATTGCTCGCGATACCCGCAAAACCTAGGAATAGGTAACCACAAACGAGGAAACATTATCACATGTTTCATTCATTAAACTAAACGATACATCTACTAAATGGGGTTTACCGAGACCATAATAATTTATTGGAACAAAATGTTTAGGAAATTAATCTTTGATAACTTGCCTCTACTGATGAAGGTTTTGAGAAAGTTTAATTTATTATGATTTTAAAATAAGATGAATGTGTGGATGTTTTACGACCGCTTGAAGTTGATGTTTCCCTACATCGAGTGTTTGTAGTGTATCTTGATGGACGTTTCACATCACAGCCCCAACAAAGCTTATTTAAATTGTACATAGGAATAACGTCATTCAGTCGAGTTCAAGGCTAGTTTCATTCAGATGACAAGCGACTGACGAGCGTCTTGCTATTGCATTTACAACTACACATATCACAATAATGCAAACACGCTGAGAAGATATTCAAGCCAAGTAATAACATTTAATAACCGCATATAAATATCGATCGTGTATAACAAATTGCTAGGCCGTTGCTACATGACACGTGAATTAATACTACTGCACATCAAATAATCGAGACGTATGCAATCAAATAGTCGTGCCAGCAAGCAACACATCGAACTGACGCAGTACGCATTGGAGACCAGTCCAAAAATATACAAAAGCATATTGCAATGAGGCCAATGAATCTATGGCGATTGGCGAGCCGTGCGCTAGACTGATTAATCAATGTAATATGGTTGACTGACGACGGAGATCGAATTTAAATCAACATTATTGCTAAAGCTAAAGTTGCCATAAAAGCGTACTGTAGCATCTCGTGTAATTAGGCATAATTACTAAGGCGGCTAGAGTTTGAACACCAGGATTCTGTATGGATACAGCTAGGAAGTAAACTGCCATTTAAGTCTTATGAGATGCAGTTCGATGTCCGAACATCTACAGAGAAGTGAGTCACCTAATAGCTTATGTTTAGTAGCTCTTAAACAAAACACAACAGATAAAGTGTTGGGAATTCTGCTAACATAATAAAACATAATCTAATCTATCAAAACAAATTCGGGTGCTTATAAAATTCACAGTAGGCTAAGCAGCAACATTTATCTAGTCGTACTTTGATACTCACTAGACGGAATTGAATGCAGCCATGTCGTAGTGTTTGTTCCCCTAGGAAAATTATACAATGATAACACATAAGTATGTACAAACTTAATGAATAGAATGATTAAATATGCTGGTCGTGTTGTTGCGAAGTAAAAACATGATCTTTGCCACCACACATTTTATGGTCTTGGATTGTTTGATCAGCGCTTTGCGTGTGTGGTGCGTTGTGTTTACAGGCGGGTTGCTTCCATTTTAACCCAAGCCAACAGCGAATGGCAGTCTGCGCAAATGTATTTACCCATCACGACAACTACAATAATAAACATTGGCTAAAAGTTTTGTAGTGCTGTTGCGAATTTGCGATGCATTTGACTTGACCACACGTTTGCAGGCTCACTGATTATGATGCAGTCCGTCTGTTTACTCTTTAAAGTCGTTGATTCAGTCACAGATAATGTCTGAGAACTCCAAACGTAACGGTTACTATGAGTGGGTGTTACTTACATTTAATGAGTACGACCGAGTCGTGGGGCTCGCACTGCACCTGGGTGGCGTTCATGGCCAGCAGCCCAACGCTGCCCGCCCCGCCACCCGCTCCGCTCGCCTCTCTGCAATCACAATATTAATATAAACACAAGTTCACACATGTATTTCACGAAGCATGTTAGTATAATGGTTCGTCCCCTTTGCCATTAACTCTCCGTAATGTCCATGGGAATTTTCTAGTAGAAAAACTCAATTTGCCCTGACCCGGGGTAAAGAAATCTTAACTTCACGCTCGGCAGCGCGTAGTCATGATTTTTTTGCAACCTTAGACCAATGAAGGGTTAAAAACCTATTTCATTCTTTTATATAAATGTTGAGCTGGGCTGCCACTTACTTGGGCTTGAGCTTGGGCTTTCACTTGAACTGGCTGGATCTAATCGAGTCATCATATTTTTTACATAAGAACAACTATTTCCAATATTTTGACCAAGCACTCGCTCTGAGAAATTAAAACCAAGATCTATAGCTGACACAGGGTGACGTACTGTGTGGATGATGGATTCCCTGTTACTGTCATAGTTTTCATGGACAAATGAAACAGTACCTACATAATAATTATTGCCTATCATTACTATGAGTAAGTATTACGTTGTTACGTAACAAGGCCGTCTGTTTCACAAGCGTAGCGGTTGCAATAACTGCGGTGCCCCAGGTTTTAGATTGACAGCAGGAAAATGTGTGAAAGTAGGCATTTTCATAGCTTATTCGATACAATCAATTGAATCAATTAACCGATAAGAACAATCATGTGATAACGCATTAATGTAGGCCTAATCGTAAATTCGTAACGCAGATAATGGAAGACTGCAGAAAATGTCACGAACATCTTGATTGCTTACATTCATTAACGATAATGATATTACTCGAGTTATCTAAGACTGCATATTATTTAGATGATCCTCAGTTGACTGGCATCTCTTACCAAGTTCTACGCAGGGACCAAAAGGCATGAAGTCAATACTCTCTGGTATAGCGAAATCGATTTTCGTGACCTTGAATGCTATTCTAAACTTCAGTTATTTAGCAAGACAAAGTATTAGAGGCTGAAGTTTTTCCTTTAACAAGGAAATCGGTAGCTAGAAGGGAAATTTTCATCACAAATCATCGACGCATGAACATGGCTGCTGCAGATATACACTACTACAGTCAATAAATGCTGGGCGATGATGTCATCATCATCAAGATTGGCTGGCGGATGTGTAATTGCAACATGGCGTCATCAGCGTACAATTGGATGAAACTGTGTACCTGAATATACTATAATTTTATAAAACTTGGACCAATACAGGAGAGGGGGTGTCTATTTTAGTTGGGAACAATACTAATGTTACCATAATTACACCATAAAAACAATTGCAAAAGCGATGCACAAAGCACTAATAACTAAGCTAATGTTGACTTGCTAAGCGTTAGTCATCAGCTACTCCCATGTAGAACAAAGGAATTAAACATTGCGACTGTATAAACTAGGGGAATTAATAGATGTAGTACACTATACTTGGATCGTTGAGCAATTGGCAAGAACTTTATTTCGAAACTTGGTTTTCTTATTAAAAACGGAACCTCCATTTTTGAATAGCTCATGAAAATGCCGATTCCGGAGTTGCAGATCGAATTCGCGAGTGATTTATGAAAGTTCGTTTTATAAACTTATGAATTTTGCACATTACCACTTTTAAAATATTTACGAATTCGAAGTCATAATTCAGCTGGAAGGTGGCATTTCTTAAGAGTTTGTTTTTTTTCATCTTAAGTAAAGCTTTCGTGGGATTGTTTGAGGCTCGATGACGAAGTATGAAATATTTTCGGGTGATTCAATGGTGGTAAACACGATTTTCTTGTAAATACTGTCCCAGTTTTCAGAGTTGTTCATACGAGCTTGAGCTACGGAGCTAAGCGATGTCATCTCTGACTACATCGGCAAGAGTACAAAGGAACACAGTAGCTACTTGTGGGGTTAAAGATCAAAGGTCTACATAACCAGTGACAGGTTGTCAGTCTATGACGTAATGATAATACATTGTCCCTTGTGTGTAAGCCCGGCTTATCCAAATCACGAGGAGACTGGAGAAGAAGCTATCGTGGCAAGAATGGATGAGCGTAGAATTGAATACCATCAATAACTAATATTTTCTGGACATCATAGTAACAGAAAACCATCCAAGCCCCAAGATAATAAGCAAGGTGATACAGTCACGTTTTGATCAATTTCGTCAATTAAGCGAAATTGGACTCGATTATATGAGTAGAATATCTAGCTAGTTTAGCTAGACTATTTATTTATACCTATTTGTAAATCGTTTCATTCTTTGTTGGTGTTTCCAGTACGAGAGCGGTGTTGCCGTGATGCTAATCACACAATGGGTCATCTTCTCCAGTTCCTTGGGTACTCACTACCTGTAGGTATACCTGCAGTACCGCAGAATCCACAGAATACATCAACCAAACCACAGACGACGCAATATCGTGTAAGCTAATTAAGCAGCATGATTTCTCTACCATCGACATGATAAGCAGAAGCTGATGACTGCATACCAGAATTTCATAGGTGAATCGACCTATCAACTTTTTACGAATTTGGGTGACTTGTCTGATTATCCATGTGTTAATACCACGAAGGTTACCTATCAATTATTCATAGCTGAACTGATTAATCAAAAATCAAATCAAATTATTTTATTTACAGATCATACAATCCAATTTGTTAGTTACAATATATAATATTCCTAATCTTTAGCGATGTTTGAATTATGTAGAAAATAGCTAATTTTCTTCAGAATTGTGAATTAATAAAAACATTTTTACTCTACAACGTCTTCCACCTTTTGCACATAACGCGAATTATTTGTCATCAAAACGATTCATCTCAATACGAATGAAAGCTGATAAGTGTGCGATTTTAGCCTTTGAGTAATGGTAATATTTTTTATTAGAAACAACTAGGAGGATTGATTTCAATGTGCTTAGTTTCGTACAAGGACAGATTAATAATCAACTTTATTTATAGAAGGTATTGTTGATCGAAAATAGGACTTTATTGCCCAAGTGGTTCTTCCGTTTAGGTATACAGCAAATAAACCAGAGAGCAGAGACCAACCCCTAATTGAGTAACACACGATCAATCATAATCTGAATCATTTTGACGGATATTGCTAATCCATTGTTTCATATGTTGGAAAAATTTGTCTGTTCAGCAACGTAAATAACGCAATGAATGTTGTTGAACTGTCAAAATGAAACAGGTTTTGATTGCTCGTGTATTTACGCAATTAGGGTGCAGTTTAAGGATAAAATCTTGAAATGTTTTGCATTGCATCACGAAATGACATTTTTAAAAGATTTTGCAGTAGAATGTTTACCTCAGATCAAACACATCATGCAAACGAAACCATCAAGACATAATCATGAAAAAAAATGTGCTAGTGGCAGAACAAGCAGGAAAGAAGCAAGTTGAAGACAACAATGGAATAAATTCATCAAACTCGAAAACCAAGTCTTAGTCCAGCTTTAGAACAGGCTAGGCTTAATGTAAATTAGAAATTGAGGACTTTACAATCCCCAATCTTTTGCACTGTGTGATTTGGAAAAGTGTGAAAATACAAGAGCAAATGCATCTAGAATTCCCATTATGTGTGCATTAAAATTGAATATTTAGTACTGTAATTTAAAAAAATGCAACCTGGAAATATAGTTCTTAAAAGTTTTTGAAATTTGTTAGGAAAATGAGGCGTTGTTAAATTCAACATTAAATTAAATATTGTAGTACTTATGTACTGCATTAAATAATAAGTAAGTTTCATTTAAAATGTTTGTGTTAATGTTACTGTTATCACTGCATTACTTACCAAAGCTTTTTTTACATTCTTAGACAGTTTTTTCATTTGCATAGCTAGTAACATGTTAGGTATGTATTTAAATTTTTGGCATAACTAACCCACACTTAAGATGATGATGGGATAAAAAAAAATTAAACAAAGTTTGCACTTAATGAGATTTTTATAATTATATGAGTGTTGATTGATTATATTTTTTTAAATATTGTCTTAAAATTTTAGTACTGTCTACGTGTTGAATGAACCTGAGTGCTGTGGTTAAGACTATGGCTAATGACTTTCTGCAATTAGGTATGTGCGCGGCGAGACAGGGGGCAGTGCAGGCCGCTCATTCATCAACTCTCACGGCGTCCCGCCGCTCATTCGTCAACGGTGCCCACCGCCTCGCCGCGCATTCCTAAAGCGCGGTACAGCGGTCTCGGTCAAACTATAGTTCCATTCTTAGGCAGAATATTATTATTGTTGACTATGTTTTTTTTTAAAGTGTTTTTATGCGTGAGTTTTGCATTTTTGGTTCGAGGATCCAGGGGAACCTAATTAAAAATTAACTTTGTTGATACAGCATAAGTTTGAAGTTCCATTTCCAGCACAATCTCATAATGTTTGTGGATTTCAGTATCTCAATTCTCATTCATTGTCTTTGTAAGTAGGTAGTTCAGAAACAAACATTGTACCTACTGCGAACACATGAGGATTCCAAGATGCTTAGAAATCTTAACAATGCCTCTTTCTCAGTACATGAGAGTAGCAAGTTCAATGACAAGTTTATTATTTACATACCAACGTTAAACACAGTGAACAGAAATAAAGTAAGTTCAGAAAAATAAAAGTGTAGAGAAAAACAAATAGAAACAATGGATAATATTTGAAAGATAATATGACTAGAAGTCCTATCAGAATAGTAGTGGGTAAATACTGAGATATCATAACATATATAACATCACGCTTGTAATCCCCAAGGCACTTAGGCAGTGGTGTCCATATAATACCATCCACATTTCGCCAGTTATGTTTAATCCTATGTAATAGGGGGCGGGACTATTGCCATAAACCGGGCACGAATCCAGACCGCAGGCTGCTACTAAGAAATCCGTGATGGAAAAACCCAATAACATTTTACCCGACCTGGGAATCGAGCCCTCATGCTCAGCAGCAGCGCTTGCAACCACTAGACCGATGAGGTAGACAAAGTTTATTAGCTGCAAGTAAATTGATAATAAAGCTCTTCTAAAAGACATGCTAACCATATTTTTAAAAAAAAGTTGTTTTCATACAAACAAACTACTTACATGACAATGAAAATTGAATTGCGGATGTAGGACAAAGAGAAACATGTTAAGATAACAGTAACACACATTACATAGTATTATGATACTGATACCAGTTTCAAACACTATGATAATAACACTCTCTTCTAAAAGACATGCTAACCATATTTAAAAAAAAAGTTGTTTTCATACAAACAAACTACTTACATGACAATGAAAATTGAATTGCGGATGTAGGACAAAGAGAAACATGTTAAGATAACAGTAACACACATTACATAGTATTATGATACTGATACCAGTTTCAAACACTATGATAATAACACTCTCTTCTAAAAGACATGCTAACCATATTTAAAAAAAAAGTTGTTTTCATACAAACAAACTACTTACATGCTGAAGAAAATCGAATTGCGGATATAGGACAAAGAGAAACATGTTATAGATAACAGTAACACACATTGCATATTATTGTGATACTGATACCAGTTTCAAACACTACAAAGATTATGTATTACATAAAACTTTCGTAATGACTTGTTTATCTCGGGATCTTAAATGATTACTTTCACAACTAAACATTTGTTCAACATTCCTTTCATACAACAAAATTAAAAAAGTAACAACTTTGGAATAACAAAAATGGTTTCTTTTATGTTTCCTTTAGTCAACAAGGAAATAAAATTAAAAAGGTGGTAAATACATATAACATTATGGAGGGTGTGTTCTGAAAACATGTGGCGTGATAATAAAGGAGTGACAGAAATAGCATCTGGTTCCATAGTGGTTTATCAAATGACCTGTTCTGAAACATTCAAGTTTTTTATGATTATGAATAGAGGAGGGTTACAAAACTGAGAAACTGGGTGGTCCACCATATAGAGAAGTAAATAAAATTGATTTACATAGTTAAATAATATTATCATTTACATGAATGAATCATTATACACAATTAATACAAATGATTTTACTATCAATAAAAGTTCTGTTTGTAGGTTTTTACCATACAAGTACAGGTTGGAATCGAGGAAAGAGTTATTAAATTAATTTATTTATAACAATTTGTGGAATAGACTCATTTCCAAGAATAAAAGTAGTTACAGGAAGTACCACATTAGTGTTGCCGGCATTACACTACAAATTGTGTATTTTTGTTTGAAATCTAGAGGAAGGAAAATAATCTAGTTCAATCATCAAGGTAAGCTTGGAGGAAGCCTATGTCCAGCATTGGATGTCTTCGGCTGAAGTGATGAAATATCAAGCAAATTAATTAACTATGTGTCAACATCCTAATCCTTACAAATAATCAATATTATAAATGCGAAAGTGAGTTTGTTTGTTTGTTATGCTTTCACGCTAAAACGGCTCAATGGATTTGGATGAAATTTGGCACATGAGCAGACCATGACCTGGAGTAGGACATAGGATACCTTTAATACCGATATTCATACGGGATCAAGACTTATGCGGGTGAAACCACAGGGATTTTTTAAAGTAATATTATCATAATTTAATTACTTAGCTTTCATCATTTAGGTAGGTAATTCTTATTTCAGTTATATCAGAACTATGTTTACATAGTAAATAATACTATGCAGGTGTCTGAATCTTCATAATTTTCCCATTGCAATTCTAAATAGGTACTTTTGTTTGGGTTCCAACCAGTTTATATGATTCATTTTGAAGAACACTTTCAGATTGACATGACTAAGGTATAATAAATAATCAAAACCAAGATCTAATAAACTAGTAAGTTTTCTCATAGCCTGCTATTGAAGTTCAAGTTCAGGGAGATGATTTTCAGTCGAGCGGTGGGGAAGCTGACCTGATTCAACAAAGTGTTATTCTTCTTTTTCCATTCACTTCCAGAGAAGGCTCACAAAATGTATTAAAGTCTGCACTAAGCCCCTCATAAGTGCTTGCATAGATACAATAGCTAGAATTAGCTCAGTAGAAATCCTATGACCCTGCTTTATATGCAAATAAGATAAGAACTTGCATTGTTTTATCAATTGTTTGTTTTTAGTCAGAAGTCTATCCCTTTTATTTACTTAACATTATTGATAAAGTTTTTCCTTGTTCTGCCTTACTCTGACTGGAATTCAGCTGAGGGATTTTTTTCCATTTTGTCAGGAGAACATTATTTTATAGAGGGGTAATTTAGTTTGTTTCTAGAATTACAGGAAATACTAAAAGGGCGCATGCCCAAAAATTCTTTGGAGAAAAGATATAACTGTGCATGTGCTAATACAGAGAATTCAAGAAAAAAAATAAAAACTAAACCCCTAACTAAATAATGAACAGTTCCACAGGTTTGCTGTTCCACAAATCAAGTGATGTGCATAATAATAGTTGGACCAATGACAAGTAGGGGAGTTGCCTATCCACCACACTGATATTCAATAAAGGGAACAACCACTTGTTTACAATTACATACCAGTATTTTTCGTGCCAGCTGGTGACTCTATGCACCTTATTATACCTATTGAGCTAGTTTCACCTTGCATTCAAGATAATTTACTGAGCACACTCGAGTTTATTCATTAATTCCATGTACTATCATTGGTGCAATCGTAATAAATCTAGTACGTTTCACACGCTGACATACCGCACCATATCACGTCTTGACATTTGACACTGGGCTGGTCACCAGGCGTTGTCATCCGTTGTCATAATTTTAGGTCAAAGTACGATGAACTTGAACGCGCTTTACTCACCGTAAAATGCTTATTGCCGGCACTTGCTTCCCTACGGAATGCGTGCAGGCAGGGCCCGCATTCGCTAGGAAAGCATTACCCACTGTTTTATGCACGTTTGGAAAGTTTCCTCACTGGAAACCGGCCACGACAACAATCACTGGTCACACTGTTGGGTCCACGGGCACAAGATCTGACAATAACGTACTTAATAACTAAATACCACCACCTCTCATATAATCCACTGTTTTACAGACAAAAGACACAGACACAGGTATCCATGTATCGAACACTTTTAAAAGTCACAACGCACTGCAAAAGTTCACAGACGGTTAGGTTTCAGTGTTGTACCTATACAAAAAGTTCACACGCGTATCTTGTCTAATTAAAAACTTGATAAACTTTTATATATATAACAACAAAATAAGAAAGGAACGTCGATCGCACCGCAAAATCCGAAAAACACAAGACGCGCAGCTGGCTAGCTGTCGCCTCTCGCTTGACTGCGGGGACAGCGGGTGTGCGGGCGGGTGGAGGGGCACGCGACCGCTTCTACCGCGCCCCCTATCCTTCCCGCCTCGTCTCGCAAGTCATTTCATTATTACGTTACGTTCATTTTATTTTATTTTGATTTGAACCTGCATTCGTCTGTGTTCGGTATCCTACTGCAACAGAGATTATTATCAAAATGCGCTTGGTGCTTGAAATTACAGGTGGTCAGGTGTATTCAATTACAGATATATTGATCGAGATTGACCTCTTTAAAACTGTCTAAATGTCGTAACTAACAAGCAAATTACTTGTTACCAACTTTTTAACAGACAGTCTGAAAGGCTTTAAATAAGGTTTATGTTGCAAGCAAATGCACCATTGGGAACCATCAGAATTGACTGAAACATTTAAAACGGTGGTTTTACAACATAACAATAGAGACACAATGTTGCTTGTATCTATCCTACTCACCGTGAGAACTTTTACAGGCAATCGAGCAATTTACTTGCACTGATCATGTAGATTGTAGATGCACCCCATCGAACTCTCATAGAAGTGGACGGGTGAGTCGTAGTCGGCTGGAACGCGGTATGTGCGAATGGCAATATAAACAAGCAGCTGTTTTGTTGATGAAAGCACGCGCAGCGTGCAGTGGTTGGCCTTCGTCGACAACACTACAGACAGAGATCTGCCTTCATCGCATATTTTCGAAAAAAATAATTTCACACGGCCTACTTTCAGTTAATTTTCGAGAAAGTGATCCTTGATTGGCGATCTATCAAGGAGTGCGACGAGTTTCTCCTTTATCATTACAGGGCTTGGATAACCACCCCTGTAGGCCTGTAATTACTGGTAGTTTGCCGGCAGATGAGTAAATGCTTTAAATTCTGGGTTGTAGGGAAAGTGAAGTGTTAATGCGACAACTTGATCATAGTGTTTCGTGCCTTTCTACCGGTGAACAGGGAAGGGATTCCGCGAACTTTGAGTTTGACCTCGCTTTAAACAGTTTACAACGTAATTGGCTAGTAAATTAACCATATGAGGTACGATACGACGAAGACCCTATTTACCTGTTCGTCAAAGTCTGCTCTGTCAGTGAGTTCGGGACCATCTGCTTCTGTTTTTGCTCGCTAGGTAACAATAAACTTTACCCCAATTCATGGAACGGAAGTAGGGTGTGGTTTGGGTGCGTCCTTGAGTCGAGTTCAACCCATCATTGGGACCGGAAATTTCTATTCCCATATTTTTGTTTTGGTTTTTGAACAGAGCTCTAATAATTTAAACTCTTATGAAGTAGATAAGTACCAGTAGTAAACACCTAGTAGGTAAATAAAATTTCAATGAATAGGTACCAACATTGCGTACCTACCTAGTTCTATTTAAAGATTTTCTTCTTCGTAGTTGATGTAAACTGTCTCAACAATAAACATTCCGAAAAACTTGGTAGCAATAAGATTATGTCATTTTTAAATAACGCAATGAAGAATTTAGATAAATAATGTATTAAATGTAAGTTCACACAGTTCGAACGGATATCCTTTCTATTTCGGTCCAAGGATAAATGCTAATGGTAGGTTGGATACCTAGCTGGTTGGATAATATTTCACCGTTTGTCAACATGCCTAACGGTTGTACAAGCATTAAACTTAGAGACACATAATGGACGTTTCTGTAACTTTATGTTCCGCAGTTAAATACTGTACGCCTACGATTGTCATATTGCCGGACCAGACAGGCCAGACACTAGTTTAGATTATATTTTAAAAGCTAATTTAGAAACAGCAGCGTTCTCCGTAGTTTAAGAAAACCCAAGGCATTAATAAAAGTCCCACTTGGAATAACTTCGTCAGGTCTTGCAAGCTAAAAATAAGTTTCCCAATTTCACATCAAGTTCATCAATTTTGTTGAATATTGCAATTAGAAGTAAATACATGTGCATCTTAACACTGCTTTTGAATTTAAAGCATGTTACTTGATCACACATCTAGCTAAATCCAAGGTTGCTTGGAAGAGATCGCAGAAAGCGATAAGGCCGCCCATTGTATGTTTTGTAGTGTTAAATTTATGATTTACTATGTATTTTCTGGTGTACAATAAAGTATATACGAGTATATATAAATAAATTATGAGGAGCCCAAATAAAAATTCAGAAAAGGCTCTGTGCCCAAAATGTCATTTTACGTTTCCATCTCTTTTGCAGCTTTTAGTTATCAATTAAACTGTTTTTATATTCCATTCTAGTACTGGTAAAATACCTAATTCATGGTTATTGGTCACCTACAATTTTTTTCCCTGTTACCACCTCATGTAGAACCTTTTGGTCTTAGCTAAACAAATTGACTGTAATTTGCTAGAAGTGTGTGCGACGTAAAATACGAACAATTTGCATTTTAACATACCGAATGAAGAAAGTTTTGTTTGTAGACGAAAATATGTTAGTAGTAGTACCTAAGTACCATAGATTTCTCTACTATTACCGGTAATTCAAGAAGGTAGGTAAATATTTGGGAAATGTTGCTTAACCAAATGAAGACACTCCATAGACACAATGTTATTCAGTCAGAACATAGACGAAGTTTAATTTTTAATAAAGTGTTAGACATACATAGGTCTCACACTTCATGGTCCTTCCTGATCAGCTATTAGTTAATCGTCGGGAATCATCAACACAAACAAGAAGAAAAGATGGGGCACGATAAACAATTAAGGACCCCTGCTTACTCCGTAAGTGAAGCAACAATCCTTCAATCTTCATTACTGAACCAAGTGCCAGCAGTATGGCATGGGACTACATTTTATTTATACCTTTACAAGTCGCATACTCGACGCGCCTTGCTCAAAATATCGCGTCGTGCCGGCGACTTCCGTCGATTCAAAGTCGACTACCACTCATGGGGTTTTTTACCATGACACTCTCGAATACGACATTTTGTTTATTCAAGTGTTTTGGAGAATAGTGGACATTTCAATAATTTTCGTTTAAGATTCGTTGAAAGGCAATTGTTTTGTTAATTTGTTTTAAGAACCATTAACTAAGTGCTTAATTAATTAAGCAGGTAAAGTAGACAGCGTGGTGCCAAATGAATAGGACTATTATATTGGCTATTAAACATTGTTAGGACATCGACAATGACAAAGGACTGACTTAAATTGTACAACAATGATGTGACGTTACCCAACCCGCTTTTTGGAACGGTATGAAGCGGAAGGAAGGGCAGCAAAGAAAGAAAAGCAAAAAACATTGTGGGATTGAATTAGATGTAGAATTTTATACTCTACATTGTAGATGTAGAGTCTACATTATATTCGAAACAATATAAGGCAATATATCTAAGATGGAACAAAACACACACTTCATTTTCAGAAGTAGGTATAGCCCGATACAAACGCTCGGAACATGAGGCGAGTCGCTGCGCAGTAAAGTATTCATGTGTCAGCGGGGGTGAGGGGTGCGGTACTGCGCAGCGAGTGGCTAACTTCCGAGCCGCCATTAAGTTTGAATCGAACTGTTACAGTTGTTTCATTTTCCATCAGTTCATGTCAGAAAAAGACATCATTGTACACCGTTCCTTGCAGTGATAGACAATCAAAGAAAGTATGACGATCAGGTAGATGATTCAAAAGTAGCCTTCGTGTTAAAGAAACGACTATGTTAATCGACGATATTGTCCCAGTGTCCTGTGTAGTTTATGTGGCAATGGAAACACACCATGAACAGATTTTTTCTGGTAACTTTTTATGTTCATATTGTCCCAAGTTTTCGGCGGCAGACGATGACTTATCAGACGGTTGAGTGGCGGCATTTTGTTGAACTCTGCGCTTCATGTGTTTGTGTTGAGAGCTAAAAGTAACGGATAGGACGTGACTGCCGAGACACATCTAAAAATATATTAACTTTTGATATTTAGGTCCCACTATAAGTATTTATTATAAATAGGTACTTCTTCTTCATAGCGTATAGCTACCTACCTACATAGCTGAATTTTCAAAAGAAGTTTACATTAAAACATGTTTGTTTTGTTAATTATTTAACAGCTTGTCAACTTATGTATTATTTATTATTTAATGAAACTGGTTTGGCTATCTAATTTACAATTTTATCTAATAGAGACGGAAAATAAAATCATTGTTATATAATTTGATTGGTCTCATCTATATAAAGAGTTTTATTTTTAAATTATTTAAATTCGGAGCGGTAAATCCGGTTATTTTCAGATAAATCACTCAACCAATTAAAGGGACATTAGCGAATTGAATGGCGTGTATCAATAGAGAAGCATTGTTATGGGTTCATGGTGGCACGGACCATTTAACCCGCCTTATCAATCGGTAACGGTCGGCGCTAGGGGCGGAGGTCAATGCACCTACTTTGTTGTTGTTACCTTTTTAGAGCTCCCCGTTATCCGAGATATTATGTAATAAACTGATAGGAAGTTTATATCATCGTTTTCGTGTTATCGTAGTTCAGAGCCGCGTGCTGATCGTTTGATTAGCCTAATTAAGTTAATCTTTATGATCTTTGTCTTAGTTAGGCCGTAGCGGTTGCTGAGAAAATTCAAAGTCATTTCGACAAAAACTTACAACTTTGCGATATACTTACATAAGATCACTTCGGTCAGATGTAATTTTTCTTACTTAACGTACCTGAAAACAAAAACCCTTTCTGAAATTATAACATTTTATCTCTATGTAGTGTGGTGCTGAAGATTCATGGATTAGTGCAGTGTATACGTATAGCCTCACGCTTGAGCGTCTTGTGGTCAGGGTTACCGGCGTTTTGACCCCCCGTCCGGACTTTTCCTTTCGGGACTACTTTTAGAAAATAAAAATAACTGAAAAAATAAAGATTATAAAGTTATGTCCAGATTTTTTTAAGGCGCGCCCTTGGCGCCGCTCTGTGGAAAATGGTAGAACAACGGCATATCAAAAATCGTTTTTTTTGTTGTCCACTTTCGACTATTCTAAACATGAAATAATACTTTTCTTTATGAAGGAGGAAAAACATTCGGTGCATTACCACCCATTTTGATATAAAGTTATCATCAAAGTATAATATAGCATAAAGTAAGCGTTAATCTTTATACAATTAATTAATTAGGTAATCTATTTTAAAAAATCCAACACAATATTTTTCTTAATTTTTTTACCTTATTATATATTGATTTGTATTTGGGGATTTAGTATATGATAATTGGTATTTGCAGACATAATCATTTATATTGATATTTAAAAAAAAAGGTAATTTTTTATGCTTTTGAATTTGTTTTATTTTTTTAATGTATTGTATTAAATTAATTCATATTAAAATATAATCCCATTTGAAGCCATATATACTACTCTATATTTGTGCAAAATTTCATAACATAATGCTTAGAAATAATAAAGTTATCGATTTTTGATCCGAAACAGACCTCGATTTTCCATAGTGCGCCGCCGCCGCCCGTTTGAAAAAAACTTTTCCTAGCATGACCTTAGTTTCAAGAAAGCAATCGATTCTGTAAAAACTATTACAACAAATTACATTCACGGACTAAATTAAAAATCTTTGTAGTAAATAATTTACACAATCAACTTTCTGGACGGGTCCAATACGATACCCAGATTGCGTAACACTTTATTGAAAAGATAGAGCCTAACAGCCTAAGGCCCACCTGTTGATATTACCTACTATTTCGTTTATAGTAATTACAGGTGATTTACATGTAGTGTCGTTACGTAACCATACATAATTTCTATGCGTTCAATTTACCAGCTAATCGGACTTTTTAATTTATGCTTTAATAGTGCACTTCAACTAAACGTGGGAGGTGTGGCTTCGGTCGTAAATATGACTAATAGTCTTTCATTATAATTCGCTTTTAACTTCTCATATTATTTATGGAAAATTACGATACATTCACACCTAAAGTAATACTTATTTTTAACACAAAACCGAAACGTCTGCATGAGTAACACTGCGTTCCACACAACTTCAAAAGCATTTGCCAAACTTCAACAATAATCAAAATGTAACAGGCGTAGCCGTGAAGTGTTTTGAATCTCATATTTAGTTCAAGAACAATATCTCGTAGCTCGGATAAAGTAAGTACTGTTAGCAGGCTATTACCCAAACGCATAAGCTTCACTAACACCGCTATTGTATTGAAAATTTGCGAATATTCCGTAACACTATTACCGCGTTTACAGTGTCATGCTCAGTTTGTAAGTTATTGCGAAACATTGGTTATTGTCTCTAAACTCTCTAACTTAACAGACCGTATGGGCTTAGAATAGAAATCCGTTTAGTGTACGCTCCCATGAGAGTCGTGCGAATTATAATCTGTCTCATTATGTAAAAGAAAATGTCCGCTTTCTTTCTGTACTTACAAAGAATCAGCGATCGAAAGTTCATCGGATACAATGGCCGCAGCCGATGACACTGCCGGCTTCTTATCGAGCATCGCTAGCTGACTCACTGCCCATACAATTCTCTTAATTATTATAATTTTCGTAGTTAAATTCATCCGCGCGATAACTGGCCGGTTCGAGTGAAAGTATTCTGGATTAATCAGTCGTTCGTCTATGGACGCAAGTTCAATGCCTTGATTATGACTGTTATTTAAATTATAATATTCTTTTGCTTTCTTACGCGATGAATTGCGGAGGCGGTGCAAAGCAGGTGGGTGCTGTAACCGCGGCCTGGTCCGCTGGACGTAACACCGCGCCGTCCGCGAGAGCTTTCTAGGCTGTGCTATCCTCCTCTACGTCTCAAGTACATGTCAAAGTGTCAACTACAAGTATGAGCTCTCTTATCATAAATCCGGTTGTAATTAATTAAGATTTGTTTGGATAAGGTATGTATGTTGTAATTAGGATCTCAGCAATGTGCTGCTGTGCCAACTCCAAGATTTCTCGGAAATGTTTAGATATATTGATTGGTCGCTGAATAGTGAATGTTGGACTTGGCCGAAGAAAATAGTCTTTTTTTATTAAGTGTAATGTCTAGATAATGAGAAGCGATAAGTTAATAACATTGCTGCACGTTTGCATGACTAACCAATTGGAGAAATGGCAAATGGAAATAGTCTCGCTCTCGACTGATGTTATCACGTGCTCCGTTGATGTGCCTAGTTATCTAGTCACAGAAGGCTATGGGCGTAATAGTGTCGTAATACTAGTAACTTGTCGCAAGTAATTGGTTTAGCCGCTGAAAGTAAACAGTGGGGCTTTTAATCTCTGCTTTATAAGTTCGAAAATGTGTGATATGAACATTACATAATAGAGTCCAACAGATGACACAGAAACCTAAGTATTACGAGACGTGATTCAGTCTATTAATTCTATCTATTGGTTGAGCTATTTGTATTCTTCGTAGGAAATCCAGGTCGATGGAACTGAATACGTATATAAACTGGCGTCGATGGAGCGTGAGATACACTGCCGTCTGCCACATACCTTTTAGCGACTTCATTGTTTTCTGTGCGTTTAGAATAGCAGTTAGACAAACAAATGGACAGTGATTTGTTTTGAGTCTAAGAATTTATGTGGTTTCCTTGACCTATTGAAGATAATAGTTCAGCGGTGTAATCGTCGTTTAATATAATTCAATGAGCCGGATATTACTATCGGTGTTGTTGTTGCAGCGGCAAGCGATTGCATTCATTGTATCGTCACAGTGTATAAACAGCAGGAGACAATCGGAATAAGTAATGTGCGTATTGATACTGAAGTAAATAGGTCGTTATAGATTTTTATGAGTAAAAGTGGCTACCCCGTTGCTTATAACTTATTATTTCAGGACAGCTTACGTATCTATAAAATATTTCTGTGATTTACCAATTAATTTTTCAGTAGAGTAGTAAAAGTAAAATGTAAAGTAGACAAAAGTAAAATCAAACCAGCCAAAGAGGAGGAGCTAAAATTCCTTTCCGCTTAGATCTACAACTTCCTATGAGGCAGGTACAAAGTTTTAGTTCCACTTCACTCCACCTACAAAGTTTTAGTTGTCGACTTGTTGCTAAGTAATTTAAGCCAGCTCTCAGTATAATTTCCTGGTTGATCCAAATAAAGTCAAGTACAAAGTAGTTTAGGCAAGGTTGTTACCGGAAGAAGATCACACGACCGGTGCTTAGTTCACGGTAGACGTTTCGGCCAAGCGACATAAAAGTTTAAGGAGTTTATGCGATGGACGTTCTGATTGCATAAAGTCATGTAACGGTGTTTTGTGTGGCCTGCCGCATGCAATGAAGATAAGAGGGTTAACGGAGCGGGCTCGGTGGTGGCATACAAAGTGTGGGCTATGGACGTAAAGCCCGACTGACATGAGGCCAGTGGTTCTTGTAAGCAAGCCAATACAGTAAGCTAGGTGCCAAGCAATATTGAAGTCAATTGGGGTCATAATTTTGGGCTACACGTAGCCTGGCATTTATGTCAGTAATACAGTAGCTATACTTGTACACATAATTATTCGCATTCGGATAGTTGCCATAGTCAGCTAAATGCGTGGTGGATGCCCACATCACTCACATACGCAGCATAAGGGTACCTAAGTAATAATTAGGGAAGGACGGATGTCCAATTGAGCGTAATCCGATCCAGCCTATCCCTTGCTGTCCCCCCTAGCGACACCCTAAGCCGAGGTCCGTCTCCCACTGGGGGTGCCCTTAGCGTGTAGTCGCTTAGTTTCTAAGTTGTGGGCCCTGCCTCGAGGCCTTACTTTATTGAGCCAGCCACAGGAAAGTCTGGTTAACCAGCCGAAAACCTCCTAGGTTGACTTGCAAGATGCCATAAAAAGAAATCTAATTGAGCATATCTGTTTATGACTGCTCCTCTACTAGATGGACAGTAACCGCGTAAAAAGCGGTAGGCATTCAAGCAAGCAGGAGTAGGATGTAAGAGTTTCACATTTTTACACAAAACTGTGACACAACTAGTCGCCGCTAGACTCGTGTCAACCGGGCTTAACCACAAAACTATGCACCACAGTAAGTTACATTTGCCACCTAACATTACGGTGTTCACGTAAGCATGAATATGAGCTCGTAATTAAAGAAATCATGGCCGCTCGTTAGCCTACTTTATTATGGTTTTTGCCTGGAGACCTAAATAGTTTCCTTCTGATTGTGACGCAAACTGTGACTGTTAAGATACTTTAAGAGCAGTCTTAATGTTAATGGCCATTGATGACCAGGTGCGGCGTTTAATTCGTAAATTTCTGTTGATGCATTGCAGAGAGAGGTAGTCCTTCGACCAAAGACCCATCTAAGTCTTCAGAATTTAATTAAGCATATGGTGATTTGGTTAATTCAGCCCAGCGGACACACCTCAAATGCGGTTAATGTTCCCCTTCCTGGCGGTTCTCTATAGAGTCTAGAAAAACATTAAGAGAATCCGCAACAAGCGTTTTTTGCATGTTTTGAGTTAAAACGACGGAAGTCTAGTTAAATGACCGTAGAAGGCAGGTAGCTAAAGAAATGTGGAAACGTCGTAACCACGTCATCCTGTTGGTTTATGTAACGCTAGTTGGTCAGTGGTACTGAGCAGGGCACGGGCGTGGGTTCCGCGTGGCTCGGGCGCTGGGCATCCGGCCAGCTCCGGGGCGCTCCGGGCGCGGGCTACTGATAAGAGCGCAGTGAAAGTGCCTCCCCAGCGAAACCCGCGCCCCGCATCCATTGTTGTGTGACGACGGTCACGCTCCGCTAATTTGAATGCAAGCATGTTTGTAATAGAATAATCTCGTTGATTGATAGACTTATTATATGATGATGAGGTTCCAGGAAAGTTCGCATTGTCCCAACATTGGAGTGGCCGCTGATAATTTGTCAAAGATATACCCATTACGGTTCGTAATTGAATGTTACATAACTTGGAAGACGTAAACTTATAGAGAAATTGTGAGACTCCGCCTTCGGTCGGTTAAAAGGCTCTAGGCGTTATTCTCCATTCAATAGCGAGCATCGATATATATTTTTTAATTTCGGTCATCGACCTCTCGGATTTTATGGTCCAGGTAATAAATTGAATCGATAATTATCGCAGTAACTTGATTTCTATGTGAAATCACTCATCGGCGTAGTGTGAAACGTTACCGGCTATCATAACTGCACCGCTCGTGAAGGTAATTCCACGATTCGTATAACATCTTTGTAAAGATGTTTGGCTCTAATTGGACGATTAGTTGATTTATCTTAAGTGTTAGAAACTAACGTTCACGGAACACATTCTGCTCAGGTGAAAATAAGCCGGATGATGAAATAAATGTGGCTGTATTTTTAGACGTGACTGTATATTTTCAGCGGTGTTTCTTATAATATAAACAGTAGCGAATATTCGGAATAAGAGACATCAATCTATGAATTGTAATGATGTAACTATTTTCTTGTTCAACCAATTGGAATAAATGGTAATAAGGAAAGTTTTTCAATTATCTGCTTCAAGGGAGTGTTCAGCTCCCAGTTGCTACTTCGTTAGTAGAGTTAATTGAAATAGAGAAGTACCAAATGAATAGTTAGTTATTCATATTTGTACAGCTAAGTGTAAAGTAGTTAACTTTCACTAGATCAAACTACTCGAGATTAGTTCGCCAAAAAAAGTTCGCAAGTGATTTCTTTTTGTGCTCTATATAGCGTAGTCACGCCTGCCATAAGTATTTAGTTTCGTTGTTTTGTACCAAGGTCAGAAAACCGGATAGCACTACAATACAGTACTTTCGTACTCGATCGACGAAAGCGAATGCGATGCCCCCTGTCCTGCGTCAACTTTCTGTAAATATTCGAACCACTTTTTGTCCTTTCGAAATTGGAATTTCGATGAAGCGTCAATTGTTCGCGAATGGTACTCCTGGACAGGTTCACTTTCCATGGTTATGTAAGCAATCAGTGATATCTTCAGACAACGTAACATAGTCAAATAAAGGGTTTTTAATTAGCGTGTAGGTGTTTTATGAGCCCTCCGACACTGGGAAACACGTACATCGTTTAAACGTTGCACTTGCAGCAAATGAAAGTTAATATAGAGCTCATAGGTAACTAAATAAAATGCTTGTTTAGTTTTGTGGTAGCTAAATAGTAGAGGAAGCATGTACAACTTCCTAAATAAGGTATGAACTGGACAAGTTATTTAATTTTGTTTTTTTTTAAATTAATTTTAATGTCAACCAGTTAGTTAAGATGTTTTTTAACGATACGTGAATGTGTAGGTGTGTTGTTTCTTCAATGAGAAAATCTAAGAAAGTAGTGAAAACGCTTTCATCCCACATAAAAATCTACTTCGTAGCTGTCATAATATACTTTAAGAATAAATGGAGGTGAATGGAAGGTGAACCAGCCAGACAACGGAGAAAAAATTATAGTCACACTTTTTGTCCTAAGGGCAGAACAGATGTCTTTCGTGATACCACGTGACATGGTGGCAAAACACGAATGTTTTAGGGTGCTTCTTTTAAAAATAGCTGAGCAGCTGAATATCTTGTTCCATTCGAAATTCGAACGATTTTTGCAAGGAAGTATTCCATCGTTTTTAGGGTTCCGTAGTAAACAAGGAACCCTTATAGTTTCGCCATGTCCGTCTGTCTGTCCGCAGCTTAGCTCAGAGACGGTTGGTACTAGAAAGCTGTAATTTGGCATATGTATACATATTAATCATGCCGACAAAGTGGTAAAATAAAATCAAGAAAAATATATTTTTTTAGGGTACCTCCGCTACACGTAAAGCGAATGTTTTTTTTTTCTCATTTACCCCATGTTGTGGGATATCGTTAGAAAGGTCGTTCAAAAATATTGTGAGTTTGTCAAAGCCATTTTTGGATTCAGGGTTCCGTTTGCGAAATATTAAACATTTAACTGATTTTTTTTGTTACAGTCAAGTGTCCCCCCTCCCCTGCCAGCTAAATGGTTATAATATATGATTTGTGAAAAATTTCACAGCAGTAGTATATATAGCGAAATTAAAAGGAAAACTATCAGAGCTAAGTAGGCTGCACAGTTTAACGAGTAATAATCAACCAACTTAAATTTACAGTTTGAAAAACATGATCTCCCATACATTCCGTATGGGAGAACATGTTTTTCAACTACAATGTTAAGTTTGTTCTCGGGATAAATTCATCCAAACTACGGAACCCTTCATTGTGCGTGGTCCGACACGCACTTGGCCGGGTTTTTAATATAATTTGCATAAACACGAAAATAGAGTCAACTGTAACCGATACCTATTGAACTGTGGTTTTAGTTTATAATTTCCAGTTACAGCTATATTATACGTACAATCTCGCCCATGGGCATGTGACCGCCCGTATTTTTCTGAATATTCATGAAAAATTATCGAAAATTAACTTTAAAAGGTCTAGAAAGTCTAAAGTCTGTCTTTAATATTTTTCATGTTATTCATTTTTTATTTTTTGAGTAGCGTTTGTGATTTTGCTTTACATTTTTTGTCATATCTCCGATGTTATTGGCTCGATTTGGATTCTGTTTATTATTTCTAAAAGCTTATGAGTTATTATATCGGAGTAATTAACATATTTAATAAAAAAAATATCGACTATGAAAAAAAAAACAGTGGTGCAGACATTTTTTGCTAAAAAGAAACAGTATTAATTTTAAAAACATGTGGGTGTACACACAAGTGTAAGTCCACAAAAAAAAAAAAAAATGTAATAACATGAAATATAATAATGATAGATTCCCCTTTTGAAGTTAATTTTCGATAATTTTTCATGAATATTCAGAAAAATACTGGCGGTCACATGCCCATGGGTGGCATTGTATATGTGAGATATTAAATTCTGTTTACGTTAAAAAAAAATTTTTTTTAGAGTATAGTTCTCGATGTTTTTGGTTGGTATATTGGCGTGTGATAGCTGACATATGGCTAACAATTTATAATTTAAATTATTTTGCATACATATATAGAATGTTTTTTTTTTCTAACTGATCCGACAGCTGTGCTGCTGGGGAGTTTTTTGCGCTACTTCTTCTTCCCAGCTAAAGCACTTGGAAATGGTGAAGGGCGGGCGTTTTGGGGTACTGTCTTATGTAATTTTGACGTTCGAAATGTGGTGATTCTCAGCCTAGTTTGAATAAATGACTTGAATTTGCACTTAGGCATTTAAGCAAATAAAAACAATACAGCCGCTGAATTAGTTTAACAATATAAAATTGTGTAACAGTGTATTTTAAAATTGGGTCACAATGTATTCATATAATAGTTGAGAATTAAATAAAATTTCCTAGCCTTGACATAATAACATTTAACTCTGGCGAAGCAATTAATTTGTCGGCGGCCGGTGGAAGCTGTACAAGTGATCCTATCACGATCCATGACAAATAGTACTTTGTTGACAATAGATCATTTCGTTATCATTTAACGATACTGGTCCGGTTACAGTACACTCATAAGTATCGCCAACACATAAAACATCGAGGTCTTGCCAACAAAAAGTTTGCTTTCAACTTCTTGCGATTATTGGCAAACCTTCCTTTGTACTCGCATTCGCTATGGGAACTTTACAACACAGTGTATTTACTTTGATTACTACTTTACAGTTAAGGTATTAATTAATTCGCAAATCAAAATATTTTATCGCAATAAAAATAACATAAAACACAGGGCGACCTTAAACTAAAACCTCTGGCTATAAAAGTTAAAGGCTATCAAAATTTACATCGTATGCGTCCCAGTTTGTGGAATAACAAAGTAGTGCATGTGGGTGCTTCGAAATGGCGTGTTTTATTGTGAATTTTGCGCGGTTTGCATTCGGCAATCAGTGGGAGCACTCTGCGGCAAGGTCGAGGTCGGCTGTAAATTATTGTCATTGTCGAGTCACACGTTGCGTAAATATTCATCAATTGCAAAGCCGTCGCAAGCGCAACACTTTCGGGGCAGTGCAAAGTCGACTTTACATTTCATTCATTGTCTTATAAAAACTAGTGAAGAGCCAATGTACATACATGTTTCAAGCATGCATGCCATATATTCACCGCGGTTAAAAATTAAATTTTAACACCGTAGCATAAATCTCCTTCATGTAGAAGTGTGCTTTATCGAATGACACGACATCAATCAACTCTGATAATGACCCTCAGTTTCACTTTTCTTTTGTATTTGGGTCGTCGTAAATTGCAGATGATTAAAGAAATCATTGTGAACTTATTTCCGAGTAGGAGTGTTCGGCTTTTATACCAAGTCAATCACGTAATGTCTTCATCGTCAAGGTAATGTTTTCGGTCTGCAAATGGCCGCGGAAGTGACAAAAACATTATGCAGTTTAGTTGACTTTGACCAAGGTGGCTAAAGTGACCTTTGAAAGATAAAATCGTCTTTTTACTTCGCCTAATGACCGGTAAAAAGATGTATGTTTGCTGCAAACTTCTGTATTTATTAACCGTTTCTTTGTATTATTATAAGCATGGCAAACGGTATTGCTAAAGAACACAAAGTTACGAAAAGTGCTAAGTAGTCACAGTCGAATGTCAGTTAGTTTATTGCAAATTGAATATTTACATTCATAAAGCAAACATGAGCGTAGGTACAGATTACTTGCTTGTACACTGCTAAATGCTCGAGTCAATATTGCCAAATAGGGCTGTCAAATATGCGTGTGCGCAGCTATGTAGAGCGCGGCAAGCGAAAAAGAAACAAGGTAACCGCGGTCATTGGCTGACTGCCTTGTATATCTTAAATGTTTATTATTATTAGTCTCCATGTTTTATATTTTTACACATTCAACATTGATCACATATTTTTATTGAAGGTTAAAAGCATAAAGTGTCCAGAAAAAACATGTAGTAGGTACATTTTACTGTCTACACTCACGCTTTTCCGTTTATGATACAAGTAGTTTAATTAAATTATTATCTTATTGAATCCAATCCTAAGTTAAAACCCTACCCAGCTTACCTACAGCTTACAATAGTTTTGTTTTAAGGCCTCTTCTATCAGATGCTATATGTTAATCGACTAGAAAAAATACAATGAAATTGGCAATATACCATATCTACTGTGAATTGTGAAATTGAAATTAGCTACATCGAACAGTGGGCGAAATAAACCTGTTTTCTCTTAGAACTTCTTTATTAGTTGGTAAATGTTGACATTATCGAAGTTTATTTTTATAGTGGTAACCCTGATTGAGTGAGAGGAACATAGTTGGCGCGCAAACTTCTTACGGCTTCTGACGCAATAATATGCACTTGCTGTAATATAGTCGATGTATAACAAAATAACCCGATACGAATTGCTGCTGCATTCCATGTCTTAAGAAGCAAGTAAGCTGTCATAAGTAGGTACTAAACGATTTATACCCACTTAGTGTTCAAGTAAAACACAATGAGACTGGAAATATTCAACACGTTCGTTTGGCGTTTTATTGAGTTGTATCAATAATATGCAATTTATAATATAACATATTGAAATAACCAATTTATTATTGTCATAACTTTTTGCAGATCGTAAGTGCTACGAGCTGGTCTGCTACGCCATAATTAAGCGGTGTCTACACGCAAGGCTGGTCATATGTTAATCGACAATTTGTAAAGCGATTTAGTGTTCAGTCATTTGTCAAAGCGTATCGTTCTCATGTCCACGAGTGTATAATTACATCAAGTATATAAACACCAAGTACGTGTTGGAGTAACGAAATTAGAATCTTAAAAACACTAATGCGTTTAATCTTAAATTCGACCTAACCCACAACAACTTTAAACGATCGAACGGACTGTTTATTTAAAGCTAAAAATAGGAACTTAAATTGCCTAACACCAGTATTTTTTCGTAGCCAAGTCTAATTTATGAACCGTGTTTCCTCGAAGAACAAGTACTTCCAGCACCGTTCTATTTGCTGTATGAAAATATGAGTTCGGACCGATCGATCAATAACCAAATATTTTCCCATTGTCGACTCCTTTGGCGTTTCGTCAATGAATTCTCATGTGGCTCGACAGTTGCGCGGGTGCAATACCGAGTGTTTGTAAATGTGAAACATGCGCAGTCAGATGACGTAGTAGAGCCTCGCTCGTGAGATCTTTGCTTTCGCAGTATAAATACCGTATGTTCATGGTGCATGCATGATATAACAATGCTGTGAAGAACGAGACACGAGACTTGACTTAGTGTTGACTAAACGAAATATTTGCATAACGTTAGAAGCGCTTCAGGAAAAATGAGCAAGCACGCGTCACTGCAAGTAAATCATGGCAAAAGTAATACTTGTACTAAAAATAATATACCAGGAGCACTTGATTGCAGTTAACAGAAAGGTCATGGTCACAATGTATTGCATAATGTAGAGAACGAGACGCCTGAACGGCCTCCTCAAGTGTACGATAAATATTTTGCCTCATGTGCGAATATTTGCATGTCGAAATAAATAAACTTAAATGTGCTCTTTAATATATCAAGTGTACTATAAGCGTCGTGGTCAGTAACTATAATTTTGAAGATTGCTTTTAAAATTATAGTTGGATACAGTGATGATTCCTGAGACTGTGCTTAAAGTAATGGCTAAGAATTGATGCCCATTTCGTATTGAATATACGAGTGCATGCCTTTTTCTGATGCTTTTGGTCTGGTTTTTTTTTGCGTTTTCTAAAGATTTCCATATCTACATCCTAACTAAGATGCAAAAGTGAGCGTATTTGTTTGTTACGCTTACACGCTAAAACGGCTGAACGGATTTGGATGAAATTTGGCACATGGGTAGACCTTGACCTGGAGGACATAGGCTACCTTTCATCCCGGACTGGCATCATCGCAGTCGAAGTCGCGGGCAACAACTAGTATGTACATAAAATTGACAATCCAAATAAGTACTTTGTATTGAAAAGGAAAATAAATTACATATGACGCTAGAGTAATTATAAAACTTGGTCCTATTTTTATTTTAACCCCAACATAGTTGAGAAAAGAATAGGCTGGGGAAGAAAAAAAAAATGGTGGTTCTAACTTTTATCGACCAAATCTCATCAAAATCTTCCAAACAATTTGACGTCACGGTTTACTTCCGATGAATAATAATGACACATTGTTTCAACAAACGCGTGGTGTAGGTAGGTGATTTTAAGAACGCAGTACAGAAACCCATCGATGTGACCCTTACTGATCATTAAGGCAAGATAAGATAATAGGAAATAAACGAGCGAACCCACCGCGAACTCCTTGGGTGGCCCGGCGAGCCTGTAACATTGTACGTACTCGTCCATTATTAAGTGATCTACAGCGGGGTTTAAAAACTTTAATAGCTGCATGCATTATGTATTTTGTTCGAGGTCTTATTTCATTGGCGATTGAGCGCAAGCCCACATGAGACGACTCCAAACTGTCTCAGCGAAAGTGTGTGAACGTCGCGATACTTGGCAAAATTTCTGGTATTTCATCAGAATACTCAATACTTTGCAACGTGATCGATCGAACCGTGGGTGGTATGTTTTAGTTTGTAATGACATTCCAGGCATACGTTCCGTGAAAATCGATAGCGACTTTCGCGTACTGATTTCGAGATTAGATCTTTCTTAATGATGTTCGTTTTGTTAGAGTCGGTTTTTTTGTGTCATCATTATCATCACGTAAACTATACTTACGTCTAACGCTGAACACGGACCTCCTAATGACCCGTAGAATGGACGATCATATAGTAAACTAGCTACTGACCGCGGCCTCACCCACATGGGCCCTAATTCTTTTTCTAAAATAAAAGTAACCTAAGTTACTCTTTACTTCATCAGCTATCTGCCAGTGAAAGTCCCGTCAAAATCGGTCCAGCCGTTTCGGAGATTAGCCGGAACAAGCAGAGACAAACAAAAAATTGTTTATTTGTTCTAAGCAACGTTTATACTTCCATATGCTTTTGGTAAAAAGCTGTTATTTTTTACATTACAAACAGACACTTTTATTTTATTTATTTGTGTTATGTATGTAGCTATAGCTATAATATGTATAGATTGCCAACATTATCACACATAGCAGTCACATTCGTGATTGCAACATATTTTTTGCCGACTGTAGTTCACTGCTGTCTGGCCTCTTGACTATCTTTTATCACACCGATGACGGAAATGTATGGGGAGGCGCATTTCTTTTCTCAGGATTTTTTTGTACTTTTTTGTATCGTGTAAAACAAACTTATTTTTAACCCAGTACCTGTTGAAATATTTCGCCAACCTTATCTTTATGGTGGGCTCGGTGTTATCATTATTTGTTCGGCCTACATTTGGACCATAACATTACCAGTCCGTTACCTACCTTATCTGTATGCTGTGAGTGTTAGCACTCAAAGTGTTATGGCGTATAAAAAGAGTAAATTGATTATGGATTAACCAGATAGTGAGAGCAGAATTTTCCTGAAGTAGTAGTTTGGGAAATTTCTTACAGGAAAGTTTAAACACAAGTGAAGTTGTATAGGATCTTTGAGACTAGTTTGTACACTTTATGTACCAGCTTTTTCATGTTTTTGGTTTTATGTACCAGCTTTGTAATTTTTTGTGCAAATTCCAGTACATCATTTTGCACTCAAGTAAATTAATTGCTTGCTTAAAAAAATGTTGGAAATTGTTAATCAACGAAATAAATAATACATGAACCGATTTAAGGTAAGACAAAGGAGCCGATCTATCCTTTGCGACTTCTTACACGCCTGATGAAGACATAATGAGGCAAGACTGTTGACACGACCAGCATAATTTATTTACATTTAAACTTAATTAAAGATTTCGCGACGGATAAAAAACTTCTTAATTTCTGTGGCGTTTCGCAATTTACTTATCGAACAGATGGTTAAAAACCTAAACAAGTAAATAAAGCAGTTTTAAGTTTTATGTTTTTTTCTCTTTCGACCATTTCCGTCGTTGCAATACTTGCAATCACGATGATCTATGCGAGGTGTGTGGTCGAACCTCCGGCGCAAACAGGCTTGTTGGCTGCGCCCGCGCTGTAAAAAAGGCATTCAAATTTTAACGACACGCACTAACAAGCCGCACCGGAGTCTGAGGCACTTTTTCATTTCCCAAGTCCCAATACAAGTCTCACTTTCCGTAACACAGTAACAGTGAATATATCGCAACGTTACGTACCGTGTCGCAAGCGCAACATCACATAAATAATCTGCAACGACATTTGTTTTGTTACAAGTAGCATAGAACAGATGTTCTCTTGTAGATAAAATGTATTCAACTGTCAGAACAGTTTGTTGTGTTATTACATTTTATGATGACGACATTTTGTTTTTGGAAGAGTGTGCCGGTAAACATGCAACACAATATACTTTCTTACTTATGTAATATTTTACTGTTTACAATACACATGCTCCAAGAATGCACACCAAGCGTAAACAAACTCATGTTCTTTTAGCACCGAACAAGATCAAACAAACAATTTTCAGTTATAATTACGGTTGAAATTATTCCACGAACACAACAGTAGATGTGCATTAACTACTGAATAATGGCCTACTATTCACATACACCGATATAACCGCTAAACGCGTTATTACTACTTAATGATGTATTCATTATCGGTCCATGTCAAGACCTATAATTTACCATCGAACTGAAAACGCCTGTCGATTTCTGTGATTACAAGTAATGGGCATTTCTGAAGGTTTGTGTTCTCAACGGTTCCATTCACAATAATTGTAGACCATTCAGGCAGTACACAAGACGGATGGGAATGACAGTAATGCAAATCTTCAGCGATGCTTCACCCATCAAGCATTCCTGAGCAGCGAACGACGAGGGGCCGAGGGTACTCGATCTCTGTTCGGAGTGCTCGTACAATAATAAGTAAAGAATGGCGTTCCTGTCCGCTGGTCACGTGTGTCTGGGGCCCGAGGCGAGAGTGGAAGCGTGGGCGGTAGCGCTCGCGCAGCCTAGCCGCCCGCACTCCGCTATTCATATAAAGATCATACTTGATAATCGTGAGAATACACCGTGGCTAGTTTGTCCTTTATTATAAAAACGATTGAGGAGAGCGTGACGGTCTAATATGAATGATAGCTCACTCAATCGATTCAAAAGATGGTTTCGGATTTATGTGGTCTATTTCATACACAAGTGCTATATTTAGACAATCCGTTATGGTAAATTAGGTGGTAATTTTTAAATACTGTCTAACTTAACGTCATTGCTGGATTACAGTATTAAAACATTCGACATTGAAATAAGAAATGAGATGCATAACAGTCATTCAATGTATGCCAGATGAATGAAATCATTTCTTACCGGGTCTGACATTTTGTTTTCGTTAAAATATTAAGCTGTTTGTTTTACCGGTGAATAAAGAAGAATATAATTAGCTCCAGTGTTTACACTTTATTTAATTTAAGTTGTATAACTGAAAAACAGAAAACAGAATCCTTGTCTCGCTGATGGTGGCGCGGATGTTGGATCATTTAGCTCCCTTCAAAATGGTTGAGCTGAATGGTGCTGATCCATGCGTCATATTCGAGAACGGACGCCTGGAGCGAGACTGGTCATCTCTTAGCTTCCATGGCTTAATTTAATTTTTGTATTGTTTTTTGTTTTTATCTTTTTATTACGGACGCTTTTAACGTTCACATCTTTCTACATTGTTCTCACATGTATGATTTCAACATGAATGGTGTAACCAATTTTTTGTAATAATTCGATTTAAAGCAGTGTCCGTGGAGTTTCTTGCTCATTCTTCTCCATAGGTACAATCACGGACATTGGCGCCTGCCTGGGCACTTTTCGACCTTATTGCTTACTGTACTTTGGAATGGGCCTTCATATTGTTGATTGACCGACTCCTTGACAATTCAAAAGTGCCTGTAAATGGTTTAATTGAAATAAATGCTTTGAGTATGAGTTTGTTTTCGATTTCTTACCAAAGTACCATTTTATTAAGATACATTTTATTTCCGATTGCTCGGGATGTCGTGATGATATAAAGGTGTTATTAATTAAATAAGAGAGTGATAAACAGGTGGTAAATAATTCAACGAAGTTAATAAATATGTATTTGAATGGCCAAAACGTGGAGAGGTCGATTTGTGGCAAGCGCTAAGCTCATCAGGTAGTCAGTTGGCGCGACGTGCTCTTGACCTCCAGTCGATGGTGAGTCATAACCGGTGGAGCTATCCGGTACATCCACCATGCTTCGACAATATGTAGGAACATAGTGACCAACCCATTGGGATATTATATTTTTATTACTCGAACCCATGTCGAGATCTAAGCGTACAATTAATCAAATACTCAAACTTGAAAAGTAATTTTAAAAGCTATAAGTGCTTTTCCTTACTTAAGTTTGACCTCTTTATGAGTAATGAATGGTTGTTGATCATTAACTAATACAAGTTATTCGATAGGCGTATCTTAAGAAAGTTAAAACGAAAGGTGTTTAATTTATAAGCCCTTAAATCAGCTTTATTGCTCTCCCTCCCTTAAATGTTTCTTCAACAAAATCTTATAATGCGTATGATAGACTTTTTTACGATTGCATTGGTCGTATATATTTCACTTTCTCTAATATTTGGGGATCACAGCTGATGTTGCAGTAAAGATGGTTGCATAAACTTGAATATTTCTTTTAAAAATATTGTGGAGTGGCTAGTATTGCAGGGTTAGATGAACCTTGTTGACTTTGGAACAAGAGTGTAGACTTTTTGTACTACATATCCTGTGAAGCTTCGTCTCATTTGTATGTGCGTCGGAGCCAGTCGTGATTGTGTAGGTTTGACTGACAAATAGCCTCGTGCCTCGTGCCTTTGTCGGCGACGCGTCGACACACGACACATCCCTCATTGTCCACATATGTGTATACCTTCACTCGTTCCGGGGAAACGCGTGTACACGTCGCTTTAGAACATTAAACCAACTCTTAGAAACCACACATGGCTAACGACTTGAGCCCGAGTTAGTATGACGTCTAAATATATTATTCCAGTTTGAAATTGAGTTTTATTGAAGCTGTTTGCATTTCTAAGCAATTTTATTGTTTTGATTATCTCTTTAGATGTGGTCGCCATCAAAGCTTTTAAGTCCACACAGGAACAAACACAACGCACGGGTATGTAATGAGCCGCGGACTGTCTCTACAAAGTACCGTTAGATCTACTTCCAGTTTTTCAACGAAACATTTGCTTTGACCCAGTTTTGAGAAAGATGGTCCCCTTTCTATTCATTGATAAATTGTTGAATGGTCTGCAGCTGTTTTGTAGATAGTTACATCATATGAAAACTATGAGGTAAGTACTGTTCTTTGTGGTGGGTATTTTGGATTAAGGAATGCTCAAGTATTTTCGCTTTCTCATTCTGAACTTCAACGGGACAAAGAAAATTCTTGTCGATGAACATGCGTGGCGGTCAAAAACCTGCCAATATCTCATCGTGTAGCGGTACAGTGGAATGTTTGCCGCGGCCTGCATTTCGCCACGTTATTAAAGAGCGGGACGGGGTTCGGCGCAATAATATTTACACGCGGCGCTTCTGCGAACCTGCGGTTTCCGGCGTGTGCGCATCAGCGGCGGCGCCCGACACAACCGCTCAGCCAAGCTGCCCAGAGCTCGCGTCCGCCGGACGACGTTACTACTACACTCACTCATATTAAACAAGACTATAAAAGTTTATTGCTTTCTCTATTTACACTTATAAAAACGTTATACGACATTTATTTGTTAATGAACACATTATCGTGGCTTTTTAAATTGCCGCTACGTTAATTTGAATGTTAAAATCAAGCGCTACGAATTACCACTACGATTGAGATCGAGACTCTTGGATTTTTGCGAACGGAACGCTTACCACGCTCACTTGATCCGTCACGCTTAAACTGTAGAACGGATTTCAATAACATTTTCAGCAATAAATTTCGGAATACTTCCTCTGATGGCTCAGAATACTGCCCGGCGAGAATACGTTATGATTCATGCGTATCATACACGATAATAATCCAGATCAAAGGATGTAATAATACGAGAGGCGTATTCAAGGATTCATGGTCATTCTATAAAGGTGTTGTTTGAAAACAACAACGTCACATGCGAACGATTTCTTGGCTTTGTGCCGCCTTCTACATGTTCCAACATTACAAACTATTGAAAACGAGAAGATAATTAAGTAAACTTTCCTGTTGGACTACGCTTGTCTAATTTTATGGAATTAAATGTAATATGTTATTCATTTATTATTATTTATTATTTATTTATTATAATATCATCTTTATTTAAAATTCAAATAAATCCTAATTATTAATATTAAAAATGCGAAAGTGAGTTTCTTTGTTTGTTATGCTGTCACGCTAAAACGGCTAAACGGATTTGGATGAAATTTGACTCATGGGTAGACCATGGCATGGGTTAGGACATAGGATCGTTTTTATCCCGGTTGTACGTCGCGTGGGATATGTTCCCAACTCCACGCGGGCAAAGCCGAGGGTAAAAGCTAGTAATGTAATAAATTGTCGGCAGAAGTCGCTGTTAATAAGTATAATATATATTTTTCTTACCACACATTACAGAGAAAGTAAATAAATAGTCTACGGACACAATTTTATGATTAATTTGTGGAAGACTGGTGCCTAAACTAAGTTTGTTACAAAACCTGTATGTCAGGTCACCAGGCTGTAAACAACGTTTTACATTATTATGTTATACTGGAGACGATCTGATTCGTATATAATATTCAAATAAAAATCTCATACATTACAATTATGTATAATATTACAATATTGCTCATAAAAATGATTTACAAAAATAAAAATAGTGGAATAAAGTAATTTATTAAGGATACATGCAAGGGAGGATGTAGTTGAGTGTGTGTGGTGTGTGGGGTGAGTGTGTGTGATGTGTAGTGAGTGTGTGTGGTGCGGGGTAATTGTGTGTGCGTTGCAAGGGAACATTATGTTAGGATATGGTTTTGAAAAGGTCTTCAGTTTGGGTATAATCTAAACCGATAAGTCAGTCAGTTATTTTTGTCTTAAAAGTTGTTTTGTTTCGGGAATGAATTGAGAGTAAATCATTTAGTCTGTTGTAAAAAAAAGGGCCAAGAAAAGAAAATAACTTTTGGAGTTTTTCCTAATTTAGGTTGGCATTAATTCCTTCTTCTGCTTGTCATATCAGAATTATCATGGGAATTAGCATAAAAGGAATAAGAGGTCGTTGTTTCAAAGCAACATGGAGAACAAAAAGCTTCCTATTGAGAGGATTTCAGAGGACTTCTAAACTTCTACAGTGGGATGACGGAAAAGAAGGAATAGTGCCACTTTATGGACCGCCCTTTGAGCCCTTTCAAGTGCTAAAAGGTTAGTTTTAAACGTTCCACCCCATGCAGTGATGCAATATGTTAGGAGCAATTGGCACACCGCACAATATACAGATAAGTAGTTGCTTGGAGTTAACTCCAAGCAACTACTATCGGCATTTGGTGCTGGATAGACCGAAGATTTTTAATTTAATTAATGTAAATATTTACCTCTTCCCATGAATCTGCACTGAAAAGAACCACAGAGTCATCCGCAAACGTAATAATACGTCCATTTTGAATCGAATATTTGGAAGTCATCGACTGCGAGCCAGACACTGAAAGAGTTCGCTCCTTGAGAGGCATTAGTCATGCCTAATCTTATTTTTACATTTAGTATTGACCCTGCAGTAAATAAATAACGTTTATTTTTCTCGAATTCAAGGGCTTTGTTGGCTATAAGAACTGGATGAGATCATTATCACAGTTGGTGCCTTTGAATACTATTTCATTGACCCTTAAGTTATTTTCAATCTAAACATTAAGGATGTTTTGGGGAGAGACGAAATACAGTCTATAAAATCAAATGCACATCAATAGTTTCACTATTTCTGTTAGGGTTTGAAACTTCGCCGAATGCAGTCGTTTACCAGTCAAATTTTAAATCACATTAGTAAATTCTGTACATTAGCTGTTTTTCTGAAAACTCGAATCGGATTTTCCTACTGCCTGTTTTTCTCAAGGAAAATCTCGAGGAGTCTATAATTAGTATCCCTTCTAAGAATGAATGAATCTTATTGGCTGCGCCCATAGCCAAAACATCAAAAGTTTCCACTTTAACATATATCTAAAATACACTTGCTATACATTTGATTGACATTTCTAGACCAAACGATGTACTTACATACGATTACTATTAGATTCAAATGAAAGGGACATGTTGCGATGACTGCTATGGCCTGGTGGTATCTCATTGTTTCACACGGCGATTCAAAATAAGTTTTATAATAACACAAACTTGATCCAATCGAATTGTTTTAAGTTTAACACCTCCACCGTTCCGCATGGCGGAGGACGGGCTCCTCTTACCGCACGTAATGAGTCCGTGCCAGTTTTTGTTTTCGCAACTATTTATTAATATTTTTATTACATTACCCCTTTGTGAACGGATAAGTGTTACATGTGTAATATCGCTATGTATTCGTCATATTACATACCTAAATAAATAGTAGATTATTAACCAAGGGGATAAAGCAGTGTCTTCTGTCGCGGGTGACGATTTAAATCGCGAGCGTAACGAAGGACTCGAGGTTTACTCCCGAGCGTAGCGAGGGTGTTAAAAACTTAAATCACGAGCGAAGCGAGGGATTTAAGACGAGTCCTGAGTGTAGTGAGGGATTTAAGTTCACCCAAGACTAAGACAGCTTTATCACCGAGGAAAATACTCTACTTTTCGTACCATTTGCGAAAAAATCAACACAATAATAATATGAGATAAGAATTTATTAAAAATAATGACAATTAAAAGTAAAAGTTAACATTCGAAACATTGGTCCAATTATTGATAGAGAGAGTTACATTTTTGTTTGGTACATTTATTGTTGATGAGTTGATTTGAGTATTTCTCTGTTCTTGCGTCTGAGGAACTTGCGTTTCATTGTAGATAGTATACGTCGGAGATAGTGGTGGTGGTGCATCGTGAGTTACGGACGAAGATAAGATGCCGAAGTTGATGGTTGTGGCTCTGATGGATTAAGTTTTATATTTTTGTTAATTTGACTGCTTAATATGGTTTTATTCGCCATTGAGCTTTCGATATAACCCTCAGCTACTCCATCAGAGCTCCAACCACCGTGTCTTTTTATTGACGTAATATCCGCTCCTGAATCCGCCAAGAAAGTCGCCGAAGTTCTTCTAAAGCAGTGACCGGTGTAGAGTTCATTATCATCTTCATTATCATCTTTAAGTTTTAAATATTTAGCAATTTCCTTTGGCATATTGCTAATTTTATTTTTGCCGATGGCTTGTCGAGTACATTTCCCATTCCGATAGTTTATAAAAAATCTATTGTTTTCCATGTTGGTGCGACGTAATGCTTGGTACTTATGAATGATTTTAGTATATTGTCCTTGTACAATGAATTACCGATTTTTCTTTGTCTTAGTTTCCTTTACATTAATCAGTAGCAACTCATTGGAATGATTTTCAACGTCCTCCACCTTTAAGTTTACAAGTTCACATCCGCGGCAAGCACCATTGAGTCCAAAAATTAAAGCCACCTATAACAAAGATAAAAAACAGGTAAATATATAGAATAATTACCATTACTAAGATACGAAATATTCATAGTTAAATCATGTATACTTACTTTTGTGGCCAGAAAAATTTCGTCAGGAGCTTCATTAAGAAATTTTTCCACATTTTGAGTCGTAAAAATTTTAGACTTCTTTGCGCAATGCCCTTCAGATTTTCTTTTTAAAAAAGCCAGTAATTTTGTGAATCTATTTATTTCAATGCTGTGTTTGATGCTTATTATAGCTTTCAGTTTTGAGTATATGCACCAAAGTGTATTCGGATTCTTTGTCTTGGATAAATAATCAAAATAGACAAGAAGTACTGATTCTGAAATTGATAGGCCTTTCGCACTTCTCCACGTTGAAAATTCTTCATAAGTTTTTAAATAATTTTCCTTGGATTTTGTTGGAAGCAAATTATTTATAATTGCGGCAGCATTTGCACTGATGGAATCCGACAATTCACTGTCACTGTCGCTTTGATTTAACATCGTAACGTATTTTTAGAACATTAACTTATTTATAAAAATTAATTAAAATAAACTTAACGTTTATGTATTTGAAGAAAACAAAAACGCGGCAAATTCCTAGACTAATATTTTTTTGTCGGACAAGCAAGGCATCAAGCTCATACGGCCTCGTTGGTTTTCGTAATTTTATTTAATAATCATAACTGCATAATAAATGCGTATTCCTTTTTCAAAAAGATGTATAATGCTTTATATACAAACTCAATGGTGTAAACACAGATGTAGTTCAGTATAAATTTCGGTAAGTATTCCAAATTTAAATCACATTCTCCCCCTAGAGGATGAATGAAATTTAGTACAATTTTCTTTCCCTGTTTTTAACAGATTAAAAATGACTATTGTTATGTTCGCTTTTTGTGGCATAGAATGTCACTTTTTTGAGCAAGTGGTACGAAAAGTCAATTACTGATCATTTTTGATATTTTGTATCTTTTCCAGTAAAAATTTAGTTGAATGTGTGTCATGTGACCATGATAAATCTATAAACGAACATCTAAGCGTTTACGTGAACTCAATTCCCCGTAGAGAAGGCACACGTTACCAACTCATATGAACACATTTATTGATAAAGGCCTCTCAGACAATGCGTGAGAGAGACCATTACGACAACTCAGTGAGGTTAATTCCAGTTTCTATAATTAACGATATGTTACGCGTGGCGCTCGATTCTTTCCTTTATATAGAAGAACTGGTCAGTCTTACTTGAGCAAACAATCTCATTCGTCATTACGGCCGTGAAAGTACTATGAAAGTTTAATACGTCTTCGTACATTGGAGAGAATGATTGATCAGGTCTACTACTGTGTCTACTGACTTGTGACCATGTGATGAGTCAATTAGGAATACCAATTAGATAACAAACGACTTTCGTTTCAATCAAGAAGAAATTTATTCGGTGAAATAAACGATAGGCATGGAATTTATAACTAGTTTTTTTACCTTTTGCGTAATGGTGTTATAAAAATTATAATTTTGCAGTCTAAACTCATGCGGAAATCGTATATTTGTTTTGATTGATAGGCGTGGACGAGTATTTTCAGATTTCGCTTATTCATCGACATGTTCGCTCAGAATAAGTGTTCGAATGGACAAGAATGTTAATAAGACAGGCCGTCACGCTTCGGAGAAAACAGCATCAGAAACCAGCCGCGGTGTCGTTATCGCACCTCATCGAATTGTCACCTAATTGTTGAATAACAACACTGATGTGTTTCGTAATGTTCGCCTTACTAGAAAATACTTCGTGCGAACCCTCTCATTACTATGACAGGTGATAGACTAGCCGGGTCCGATTGTCTTGTCATGGACGTTTTTTGTATTCAGGTTGATGTTGTGACGTAATGTACCTTCAAACTGAAAGCTTGTGCTACCCATATAGAGCGCGGACACATAAAATATTCCTGCGTTAAATCGTAAACTTGTTGTAACTTCTATTTTCTCTTGCGGTTAAAGGAATTATATTTAAGTGTTATTTTTATACTTACCGAGAAATTCGCAAGTCGCCAGAAAGTAGCGGTGCAAGAGAATTTATTCAATTACTGCCTTTATTCAATCATTACGCGTTCTATAATAAAGGGGTAATTGAATACAAAACTGTATAATTGGGGCCAATTTAATCTCAGTCATTCAGAAAAAACCGTAGCACCAATTAAGTTGCGCGACGAAGTGTATTATAATCGCAAGTTCAACGGCGCTACATTGACATGGAATTCACTCTGTGACTCATGCGCATGCGCATACTCTCCCCTCTCCTTCATGCACTACATATTCCCGTCTATCTTAGGGGCAATGTACAATAATCTACCACAAGGAACTCATGAATGACGGTGTTGTAAGGTCTCGAACTGAGGCCTCATACAACATGCTCGGGGGCCGCATTTGCCCGAAAAGGTCTTGGCCTAGACATTATTAAAACTGTATTTGGCGCACCTCTACATTCTAAGGTACAAGGACTTCGAGAATATGAAATATTGCGAAACATCAAGCAAGATAAATATCTCACTGAGACAGGATAGTAGTTAATATGCGAATAATGCGAATATGTAGGTATCTAACCCTCACAAACTTGAGCTCCGCGCTCCGAAAGAACGAATAAAATTCGCATTCATTGCTCAAAAATATTCTGATTTCTGAGATAAAGCAATTATCATTTTAAGTGCAAAAACGCTACAATTCACACATGAATCCGCGTCGTCACGTGTGTATTATTCCCTTACCACGTCTAAACACGCAATTATTATCTCACCGGGCATCGGGCCCGTCCGCGCCGGTCACGTGGTTGGCATTCGCACTGGCTAATTTTGGAGCTTCACTTGCGCGCTTGCGTCCGTTGACTTGATGCTCCGGACGTCGTAAAACCGGACAGGATCCACTGTATAAACTGTGGCTATGATACAACTCGTTATGACATACATACCAACTCATACTTGCTAGGCAGGTGTACGAGTATCTTATCAAGATCTGGTTCAATATAACACCCTTTTGTAGGTGCGACGTGAGTTGTCACTTATTGGCTAAAGTAGGAGTCACGGTGTGTGGTCACGCTGATTTTTGAGTTCATGCTAAGAACTAGCATCTTATAATATCTTGAAAATATTTGAATTAGAACTCTTTGAAAAGAACAAAGAACCTAACCTGAACATCCTTAACTTAGGAATCGCAAACATTTCCTAAATATTATACAGCGAATACTCGGAATCAGTTGCGCTGCTTAAATATTCATGTCATGACTACTGACATCATAAGTTATGTCGTTGAAGCGTCGCCGAATAAATGGCCTTCCATACTATATCGTACAAATCGCTAGAAATAGTTATTTTTAAATTCTGAAAAAAAAGAGGAAGTCGTCGTATACGCATGTTGATCATTAACGGTCCCCTGCGCTAACGAAGAACCCATTAGTAACCACGGAGAGACTAAAACAATTAGTCAAGTTGCACGTGCAAATATAACTGACATTGATTGATATAATTAATAAAATAAGCATAGGCATCAAGGTCGTGGAAGCCGTTAACATTAATACAAAGATTATGCTAATGACAGGGAGTAACTTAAAAACAGTGGGCGATGTCGAGAATGACTCAATAGAAGTGGGTGGGACAGCTGACACGAAGGCCGAACCTGAGGCTTGGTCATCGACTGCCGTTCACTGCACACGGCGCAACCTAACTATTAATAATATTCAATTTATTAATAACCCGTACAACGAAGGGGTTGTCTCAAAGATAAGTGAAAGGTCAACAGTCGAGACACAAATTGCAGAAATACTAACCCACATAGCTAACGAGTGACTAATCTCATTCACTGGATGTTTCGAGACACAGCACCTATTATTGTAACCAATGTAATGTATTATAATGTCGTCTGCATTTCTATTTATATTTGTTGTAAGTTTATCAACATTATTAATCAATGCTTACATCTTACCTACAGCAGCGGTCACAGACTGTTGTTTTGAATGGTTACCCATCACAACCATATGTTTCTATCTCGGGAGTACCGCAAGGATCCCATCTAGCGCCAATTTTGTTCGTGTTCGTTGTTCATTAATGATATAGCACAACAAATCAAAAACTGTAAGTTTTTAATTTTCGCTGACGATTTAAAGATTTAAAAGACAATAAGTCACCGAACGACTCGGCCGTAATTCAAAGTGACTTAGATCAGATACAAGATTGGTGCAATAAAAATTGCATGGCTCTAAACGTTAAAAAAAAATCCACATTATATTCACAAAAAAGAAGCAAGCTAATGTAACATCGTATAAAATCAATACCGAAACACTAACTAAGGTTGATGAGATTCGGGATCTCGGAGTGATCATGGATAAAAAAATGACATTCAAGCAACATGTAGACAGTTGCGTTAAAAAACTGCCCAATTGTTAGGTTTTCTTAAACATAATATGCAAGAATTTAAATCTATTAAAACTAAAATGGTCCTATACAATGCCTTAGTGCGTAGCAAGCTGGAATATGCCAGTGTCACCTGGGACCCTTTTTACGCAATACATTATCAGAGTCTGGAGAGCATACAACGGGCTTTCACTAAACACCTTGCTTTTATATCCCCTGGCATATCTCATAGATGTCCCTATCAACAGCGTCTGAACTTTTTTAAGATGACCTCACTACGGCAACGGAGATTTATGCACAGCCTTATGTTCCTCCACAAACTAGTGAACGGTCGCATAGATTGTAGTGAGCTGCTATCTCGCATTTTATTAAAGGTTCCGCCTAGAATTCCACGCTTTCCCCTACTACCTCTACAAACATAGGTCTCAACTCACCACTCATTAAGATGTGTGGAAATCTTAATTCATTTAATAAGTCCGTACCCGAAGCTGATATATAATGACCCTAAAGTGAAGTTCAAATCAAGAATCTTGGCTTCCCTACACACCAATGAAACGTAGGTAGTCGTAATTTTTGATTAATGGTACAAATCCAATCTACTCTGTCATATTTTCAATTTTAATTTTATTTTATTTTATTTTCGTAACTTACTTATTTGTCTTTCTTTCTTTTATATTTTCTAAATAAATTGTACACGTAGTCTTAAGTTAGCAAGTAAGCGGTAATCTGGCGTCGATGTTGTCAATGTTGTGTTTACCTGTAATTGGCATATATATTAGAATATTACCGTCTGATTTACTATCTCTATGTATATGTATGTGCTGTGGGTGAACCTTAAAGTAAATAAATAAATGCTGTTGCTACTGTCTTCATTGTATCATTACCAGCTTGTTTCTCGTATTTGATCGGTTCCTTTTCTAAGAAGAAACCCCTGACAAATCAGTGACTAATTTAGATTTTATGCATTTATCGAAAAGTAATCGCACAATCAACAGAAATTGAAAGTTTGGTATGTACTTCTAAATTAAGTGTGTAATAACACTGGCACACTTGGTATGTATTGCCTATTTCGAAATTTATGTCAATTTATGGCTTTGTAGGTCATACTGGGTCAAATATCCGGTTATCACTATCTTTCAAATCGGTATCGAAATAAAAAGCAATAAGTTGATTGATGTGTTCAACCTAAAAACAGATCAGTTTGAATCCAGACGTGGGCCCGCCATTCAGTTGACCCGTTCAATGGCCCAGAACAGCGCACTGACATTAACAAATTGCGGATTGTGTCTCACGCCACATGTGTGCAGTTTCGTTACCGTTTAGGACCTTATAGAACGACTCTAATATATCTGTAACGTGATCACCAATAATGTTATGCAAACGTGAACTCTAGAAGTCCTTTAACGTTCATCAGTAAAGGCAACCGGTATGTATGTGTCTATAAGACCTTTCTCATTCAATTGTCATTGAGTTGGGCCACTTCCCATACATCACCTCAATCATAGAAACAATAAAAATACTTTTTATTTCATTTCTCTTTTATGAAATGTGAATTATTTCTAGAGCACATTTATATGCACTTGACGTCCGCGCTGTCTGGTGGAGCGATTGTTTCTTGATCTGCGTAAAATAAAACTCAGTGAGGAGTACAGTTAAACTGACATAGAATAAGTGAGTCACCTCACTAGCTTGCTAGGGCTGGCGTCATAAAAAGCAGTGGTTTACTGTTACGGAGTCGGACTCTCTATTTTAGATACATTCGCAGATATAAGTCAAACACGCGTAGCTTCACTCGCCGACTTTGAATTATGTTTGAATCGTCGCTGTGATATCGTTTAGGGAGATTAGACGTTGAAGTTTCAGGGCTGCCAACAACGACCGACGTAACACAACTTTTTTCACCACATTGCTTTTATACACAGCTAACGCAGATGCGGATGCGCAGGTAAGACTCGTTTAATAAAGAAGACATATACAGGAACATGACTCAAGTCTCAAGTTATTAAGGCAAAATTGAGCCCAACAGTGAAAATAGCGTGCATCATGCAAAGCTGTCGCGATGGTCGCTAGATTTAAATAAATTCCGTTAATAGGTCGATTTTAAAATTACCGTAAATTCAAATGTCCGTTATAGTGGTTATTGGGTTATTTAATAGATCAATAAAATGAAAACAATTGAAAATAGCTGCATAGGCAATAAAGTTTTATAAGGTTGATACAAATTCATTGAACTTGAAGTATACACGACTCCAATTACTATTGAGGTCACAGTTTACAATAATGCGAACTAATCGTGGTTGGGTGCCTGTTGCAGATTGGTTGTACGTAGTCTGTGGCAACCGTAATCGATGGCGAGTGACTAACGGGCGGATTCCTTATAAGAATGCTTCGGGTCAAATCAGAGGTTGCTATCTGAGATTGGTGTCAGTATTCCACGTTTTCTCCTATATGTCATCCATGGCCCCTTTGCATCATTGTGTAGACTTATCAACAGTAATGGGTGCCTAGAGGCTACCTTTCCGTATGTACAAATAATGATATAACTATAGATACATATGTAATAGGTAATATTTTAAATTAATTCAAGTCTGTATAGCACCTATAGGTAAGTACTTTCTATTTCAATCACGAGCTGCCGATTTAACTTCAGATATAACTTATGTTTGGCAATACAGTTTATTGTACAAGTGTTTAATGGTAAGCGGTTAGCTGAGCTACATATAGCGTTGATTCTTGGTTATTTGATAGTTAAAAACTGTATTTTTTTTCTTTTTTACGGCTTATTACGATCTATTGACAGGCTAGTTATCACTTATGTGTTAATGACGCAGATGCTGATAAGATCGATAGGATGACAGGAAAACCAGGATGCGAAAAGCACATATTTTGTAGGGGCAATGTAGTTTGCTCTTACGCTGTAAAGAAACATATAAGAGGTAGTTTTTAATGCCATAAATATAGAGTTGTCAACAATAACTCAAAACTATTAAGTCACTAATTACAATGTACACTGCACAGCAGCACTAATCGATGGTGAAACGTGGTGGGTGTGCCATTAGGCTCCTAGTCTTAAAACAGCTGTTACAGGATAGAGGCAGGTAGCTAGCCTTTATCGCCTACGAGAAACAGAACCTGAGGTAGTCTGTTTATGCCAGTTTCATTTACACGCCAAAAACTATTGGGCTTGTTCCACAAGGCTCCTAGTTATTGTAAAGAATGAATAATTGATCGTTGGTGTTTTGCCACATTGGGGGAGACCCACTCCTTCCTACATATGTTTCTTTCTGATGTTCCCATACTCGATTACGACACATAAAGAGATCACTTTTAAATTAGTGAATATAGGCCTTGCTCAAGCGTTGGGGGTAACCGTTTCAACTGCCTAAGGCTATTTCACTTTAGCCTTTGAATACCTCTCAAATACTGCAAGTCTAAATACCTCGAAACTTATGCCGTAATCAATACCAATAAATATGCCACAAATCATTAGACTTTACAGCAGTACTATTCAATCTAGTGGGTGTGCCACAGGCTCCCAGTCTTACAACAGCCAGCTGTTACGTCAAAACATTCCGACAGCACGCAGCGCAGGCGCAGGTTCTGGCAGGTAGTCACAGCCTACGTCAAGTTATTGTAGGTAACCCGTTTGTCTCGGAATACGTGGGAATCTGGGAAGTGGGAAGGCAAGCAAGTGATAGGGTTAACGTATCTACCTAGTTCTATTATTTCAGGGTGATAACAATTGTGTTGGTTTTAGCTGTTGTTTGGGCGTGTGTTCTGTCTGGCTTTTTAATCGTTGTCTTGTAATGACCATAAGTTTGTTCATGTCTTGTGATCTTTGTAGAAGGTATTTTCTACATTAGTGTGCATAATTTATCTAGGATTTCAGATGACGGACGGTGGATCTTACAGTATGATCACTACAACTTTTTAGGGCTTTACCAATTAAGTGGATAAAAATGAAAATAAGTCTGGCTCTACATCTCTAGAAGCATTGCAAAGGATCACACAAAATATTAAAGCAATCAAGGATTATCTAGCAAAATATACTAACTTATAATAAATAGATACTTAGGATTCTCAGGTATTAAGTCCGACATATCAACGCCATGTGCAACATACTGAAATGATCCCCCAAATAGTTTTGATCAAATCAAAATGTTCTGAAGTCTAAAGATTGTTTAGAAAAATAAAAGTTCAACAAAATCATTTCTGTCCGAGAGTCCGATCTTCGAAGTTATTATACCTCAACTTGAAAGTGCTGCCATCTGTACGTTAAGTTAGGAGATGCTTACTTAACCGCCATCTATCGGAATTTTGTATCATTAGAAAGTCTGTGAGTGATGTAGAGACTGGTGTTCCAAGTAGTTTACGTGATGGTCAAAAGATGTACCTATTTGTGTAACAGTAGTCTCTGAAGGGTAAGCAGACGTGTCGTACTGTAAAACATCACTATTTTTTATGGAAATGTTTGTTATTTGGCTCTGGCCATATTAGGTCATTTAAGTTAATACCTACTGCTGACCTACTCCTATTTACCTTATCTGATTTAATCATTGGTAATTTTAAGTAAGATCACTGTTTCTTATTTCTAATATGTACTTGATAAGACTTCCTGAATCCTAATTCTGCATTAAGTTTCAGGACCATTTACATAATTGTAGTAATTGAAAATATTTTTTTCGTACCACTTGCTCAAAAAAGTGACATTCTATGCCACAAAAAGCGAACATAACAATAGTCATTTTTAACCTGTTAAAAACAGGGAAAGAAAATTGTACTGAATTTCATTCATCCTCTAGGGGGAGAATGTGATTTAAATTTGGAATACTTACCGAAATTTATACTGAACTACATCTGTGTTTACACCATTGAGTTTGTATATAAAGCATTATACATCTTTTTGAAAAAAGAATACGCATTTATTATGCAGTTATGATTATTAAATAAAATTACGAAAACCGACGAGGCCGTATGAGCTTGATGCCTTTGCTTTTCCGACAAAAAAATATTAGTCTAGGAATTTGCCGCGTTTTTGTTTTCTTCAAATACATAAACGTTAAGTTTATTTTAATTTATTTTTATAAATAAGTTATGTTCTAAAAATACGTTACGATGTTAAATCAAAGCGACAGTGACAGTTAATTGTCGGATTCCATCAGTGCAAATGCTGCCGCAATTATAAATAATTTGCTTCCAACAAAATCCAAGGAAAATTATTTAAAAACTTATGAAGAATTTTCAACGTGGAGAAGTACGAATGGCCTATCAATTTCAGAATCAGTACTTCTTGTCTATTTTGATTATTTATCCAAGACAAAGAATCCGAATACACTTTGGTGCATATACTCAAAACTGAAAGCTACAATAAGCATCAAACACAGCATGGAAATAAATAGATTCACGAAATAACTGGCTTTTTTGAAAAGAAAATCAGAAGGGAATTGCGCAAAGAAGTCTAAAATTTTTACGACTCAAAATGTGGAATAATTTCTTAATGAAGCTCCTGACGAAATTTTTCTGGCCACAAAAGTAAGTATACATGATTTAACTATGAATATTTCGTATGTTAGTAATGGTAATTATTCTATATATTTACCTGTTTTTTATCTTTGTTATAGGTGGCCTTAATTTTTGGACTCAATGGTGCTTGCCGCGGATGTGAACTTGTAAACTTAAAGGTGGAGGACGTTGAAAATCATTCTAATGAGTTGCTGCTGATTAATGTAAAGGAAACTAAGACAAAGAAAAATCGGTCATTCATTGTACAAGGACAATATACTAAAATCATTCATAAATACCAAGCATTACATCCCACCAACATGGAAAACAATAGATTTTTTATAAACTATCGGAATAGGAAATGTACTCGACAAGCCATCGGCAAAAATAAAATTAGCAATATGCCGAAGGAAATTGCTAAATATTTAAAACTTAAAGATGTTGAACTCTACACCGGTCACTGCTTTAGAAGAACTTCGGCGACTTTCTTGGCGGATTCAGGGGCGGAAATTACGTCAATAAAAAGACACGGTGGTTGGAGCTCTGATGGAGTAGCTGAGGGTTATATCGAAAGCTCAATGGCGAATAAAACCATATTAAGCAGTCAAATTAACAAAAATATAAAACTTAATCCATCAGAGCCACAACCATCAACTTCGGCATCTTATCTTCGTCCGTAACTCACGATGCACCACCACCCTATCTACAATGAAACGCAAGTTCCTCAGACGCAAGAACAGAGAAATACTCAAATCAACTCATCAACAATAAATGTACCAAACAAAAATGTAACTCTCTCTATCAATAATTGGACCAATGTTTCGAATGTTAACTTTTACTTTTAATTGTCATTATTTTTAATAAATGCTTATCTCATATTATTATTGTGTTAATTTTTTCGCAAATGGTACGAAAAGTAGAGTATTTTCCTCGGTGATAAAGCTGTCTTAGTCTTGGGTGAACTTAAATCCCTCGCTACACTCAGGACTCGTCTTAAATCCCTCGCTTCGCTCGTGATTTAAGTATTTAACACCCTCGCTACGCTCGGGAGTAAACCTCGAGTCCTTCGTTACGCTCGTGATTTAAATCGTCACCCGCGACAGAAGACACTGCTTTATCCCCTTGGTTAATAATCTACTAATTTATATTTATTAAAAAATATTTGCGGTGAAGTAAAGAGGTAAATATTTTCTCAAAAACCTCAGTGGCTGTCGAAGACTTTCGTTTGCTGCGATTACTGAAAAACAAAACTACACTAAAATATTTTGCTAACAATAGTAAACCCCTCTAATAGAATTTCTTCCTCCAATGTCACTAAATAGAGGTCCTCAAACACACAGCTAGGAACAATGTGCCTGATAGATGGATGGATCGGTTGAATAGAGGCGTTATAAATGACCGGCTCTGACAACGACGTGGCCCCGGACGTCTGTGGTCTGGGCTTCGGAAAATAAGAAAAACTGGTCCTTCACACAATGGTGACTGCAAGAATTGAATTATGTTTACTGCAAAGGAATGGAAGGAATTGTTGCCCTGTTGTGTTGGAATGAGTTTTTCGATAATGTAGATTTTAATTAAGAGTGGAAATTAACTTTAGGCTCTGCTTCGATAAATAAATATTACTTTCCATGATAGTCGTGAATCAATATTTAGACACGAAATACTTAAGTACCTACTATTCATACTTAGCCATATTAGGTAATTGAACATGTAGTTTCAGGTTAATCATAAAATTAATTATATCAGAATAGTTTTTTCTTTCTATAATACTTATTTAATAAGGATTGAACGTGGTGGTATAGTGAGACGGGGTAGAAAATAGTAGTTGTAAACGGTTGTGAGTACATATGAAGGTACTTATCATCATCATCACCAAAAATCCTTGTAAACATACTCAATTCAGCTATGAGTATTCTACTTACACTGAACTTGGCTGTTATGAGTGGACTACATTATTCTCTACTGATAAACATGATCAGTAGGTAATAAAGTAAAGTTCAAACCTTTTTATTTTTAAGGTTAGACAGCAAAATATATTAGAGTCAGAGACGAATAGACCGAAAACGTTGCCAAAAAAAGATAAATTGAGCAATTTATTCGGTGTTCCAGCTTAGGCCGGCTTTAGACTTTAAAATATAAACCTGTCTAACTTCACAGCAAATGACAGGTATTTTAAATAACGATATGTAATCACTGTGAGTAAGGACAGTTTGCGTGTGTTGAATAAATTCGGGTTCATAAATCTATTGAAATATTTCAAATATATGAATCCTCACGAATATGACTGGCTTTAGCATTCTAGCATAGATCGATCAATCATCGAGAAAATTTTGACGTGGTCAAAATGTTGGATTAATTACCACTATTTGCATATTGAGATGTTAGCTAAGTAAATGACTGCAGACAAGGCTATGCCGTCGAAAGCTACTCTCTGTTAGCAACTATAAACAATTAAAGTAATCCTTATCGATGCATACATCTTTTTGAGGCTGACTGTAAGTACTATATTAGCATCATTTAGGTCCTAAGAGCTCCTGCTAACACAGCCAGGTTTAGAAGTTAAAATGATACAATAACAATTCAGAGCTCAAAAAGAGTTTGAGTTAATCAATGAATAAAACGTATGAAGCGCAAAAAACTACAAGAACGTGTTAGAAAAGGCGTGAAAACGGCATCTTGCGCACGTGTTAGTGACAGCTTTGACAGAAATCCGTTTCGGCCGCACGCGTCTATGGTATGTGCTCTATTCCATTAATCTATTGCTCAGCCCATCCGTCAACTGACACGCGACTTGGCCGTGTGTCACACCCTACTGTAACAGTGGAATGGTTCCAACTGCAAGGGTACGCAAAGAAATCATTAGCGGCGATTTTTTTGCGCAGATGTTGTATTGAGGGGATTTGAAAATGTGATTGGACACAAGTGGTAAGTGCAGTTAGCACTAACACTAGAATAATTTATTTATTTTTGAGCTTTTTGCAGTTATCGAATCTTGATTTGGTATGTCGTGATTTGGTGTTTAGATTGTAGAAATTAAAAATTAAAAGAAAATGCAGTTTGTAGAAAGAGATCTGAGCTCAGATACAAATTATATTTTACTATAATATACATGGATTCAAATAACACAAATTCAAACTCCGAAAGAGCTTAACCTACTCTAAGCGGATTTCGCTAACTTATAATGATTTTTCCTGGGAATATTGCAACCTACGCGTATTTCTTGGTTTTCATTTTCCTCAACATAATATTTTCTAGTTTTCCAAACGTTGACTAGAATCTACACAAATTAATTACACGATAACAATAAGAAACGAGAGATTTCTTATTTATTCAATACACGCTATAATCCGCTGCGGTGTAACAGACAGCTCTCAAAGACGTACCGAGTCTGATAAGCGAAGAAAAACTAAGAAAAATAGAGTGAAACAGGAAAATTTCCTATTATCACTGTTTTATTTTATATACCATTAATGCTGCCATGTTTTTGTTGTATGATTGCGGACTTTGTATGGGAACTAGCAGGTGTGTGTCTGGTGCAAAGAATTTGTCGGAATATGTCTACATTAGCGCAGTAATAGCTGCGTTATTGATTCGTCGTATGACAGGGGCGACATGAGTAATGATTGTTTGTCGTTTTATAATGTTTTTTTTTGCTTTGTCACGCACTGTTTAAATTCAAGTTAAAGGGTTGAATGGGAATGTTTTGATATTCAATGCTCATTTGTTTTATGTTTTTGATTTAATGTGTGAATGCATATACCACCACTTTTTCGAACGACTATTACATAGACATTTAGCTTAAACGTCTTTTCATCCTAAAACCGATACTAGTATTTTTTTAATACCTACTAAATCCTAAAATATATGCATTTTTAGTAAAACTTTAGGCGGTAAATGCACTATACAGGCAGTCCAGTCTCGGAAGCCAATCTGATGCACGTCGTATCGTATAACGCGTCAGGGCCGCGGCCGTCGGATTGGGTAACGAGCTGCCTAGTCTACCGACGTGTTACCTATTAGCCGGTTAGCCAGTTTCAGCCTGTAAGTCTTGTATGGATTACATGGAAGGTTTGAGTGTTCTCTACGAAGTTATTTGGCAGAATTAATAGTGCTAAGCCGTAATAGGGATGATGCCTGGGTAAAAGAAAAACATTGTAATTAGTCCGTCAGTCAAATAATAAAAAAAAAATTAGACACGTATTTTTTACTTTATCATATTAATTAAAAATATACTTAGATAAAACACATTTTAAGTTAGGGAGTGGGGGTCGCTACGTCACTAGTATGTATAAAATCTACATACTCGTGACGTCATGGCACATTTTCCCTCAATGTATAGCCGTAATCTTTAGATTACGTAAAAAAAGAAAAAAATACGTGTACAATATTTTTTTATAATCTCAAAGACGGACTAAAAAATTTTTTTTGTCTCCCTATTCAATCTCCCTATTAAAGTAGATTTTCATATACTAACAGTATCATCGGTATGAGACAAAACAAGACTGTTATAGTATAAATAAAACATTTTAGGGAGCACGTCGGTAGAAAAATTAAACGTAATATCATGCAAATCACTCAATCAGACAACAAACAGTAATTACAAGACGAGTTACACTGAACTGACATTTTTATTTGTTCCTCCGAAACCTCTCCTATTACCGGACGATGCAATAAACTGCATGAAAGCTCGGACATTACAAAGCAGTCGGGTCGCAGGGGAGTCCAGAATGCGCACAGTAAATACCGCACGATACAACGTATTCGACGATTAGGTCCACCACAGTATTATTACGTGACTCGCTCCCAAAACGGACAGGCAATCTCTATAAAGAGGTATTTGGGACCCTAATTTACACCCCCTTATGTAATATTGGCGCGGTTATGGAGGTCCGGCAGGGTACCGAGCCCTCTCAGCTTCGGTATCGAAGGTATAGCATACATGTGTTGGTTACTAGGTTATTACAAGATAGTGTGCGATTTTGTGTAAATTATTGAGTTCTCAGATTAACAAAGATTTGATTGTCAGCTTGATCCACTTTTAAGGCCTCATCCAGAAAGTGTACATAATTGTTTCAGTTTCGAAGATTAGATAGTCAACTGTCATACTCATAATTTTTGAGAGATAGTTAGTGTAATTTCGAAGATCGCCATTGTCTTGTGGCCATCGCCACATGGGAACTACGCATCAAAGACCTGACGTCACACAAATCCTGCAGCGCGCAATTAGAGTTTACCGCGAGAACAGCATATATATAACTTCTCCGACATCAATCGTTGGGCAGTTGCCCGCCAGATACGACACCCGTCTGGTCGGAGGATCCTCTCTTTTCTATAGAGGATGATTGAACTTTACACCCTGTTGCACCATGCCTCTAAAGTCTTTAACAGCATACAGTTGAAGTTATAGTTTAGCTTTTCTCGAAATCCCCTATCGTAAATAGCCCACTCATAATTTGTAATATTTTCAGTTTTCCGCAGTAGTTTATTATTCTTATGCCACGTAATATAAGTAGAGATTTCCAACCTGTAATAGTTAATAAGGTGCTCAAGGCATTCTCAGCAATAATATTTGTAGAGGCGTGGGTGCGCAAGTGCCACGGCCTTTGCGGAAGCCTGTATTTCGTGTAAATTATTATAACTTTCCTCATGGAAGTCGAATGATAACAGCATGGGTAACGTTTCTTGGAAACTGATTTGATAACAAGAAAAATTAGTTTCTCTACTTACGGTACTTTTCATGAGAGTAAAGATAAAGTGGGCTCAAATTTGTGCGACTAACTTTTTCAATTCATACTCTCTGAGTTTGACTTGAACATTACTGACATCGGTGAAGGAAAAACATCGTGAGGAAACCTGGACTAAACCTACTTATTTATAAGTCTAAAATCTTCAACCCTCCTTGAGCAAGGGCTAGGTTGGTGATCAATGCTCGTGACTGCTCTGTATGAGAAGCGGCCTTTGCCCTGTAGTGGGAGTATAATAGGCTGGTATTAGGTTACTGCAGGTTCCTCTCTCTGGAGCCCTGACTGCGGGTAGCTTGGACCCTGTTCCCAATACTGGTGGGCTACTATTTTTTATATTTTTAAATGTTTTTATTTTCTTTTATTCTAATATTCAAAAATATAATTTATATGTTTATAATAAAATAAACTCATCTTTAGGAGCTCGTGGCTAAGTAATAACAGCCGCACGGATCGATCCACCAGGTTAAACTACGCTTGCCGGGGTTGGTACGTGGATGGGTGACCATATTTACATACCGGGTCCTCCGTGCCTTGGAAAGCACGTTAAGTCGTTGGTCTCGGCTGTCATTAGTGGATCTTTGATAGTTGTCACGGGTCGTCAAAGGCCTGAAAGTCTGACAACCAGTCCAGACCAAGGGGTATCGTATTACCTAGTAACTGGATTGTGGAGGTCAGATAGGCAGTCGCTCCATGTAAAATACTGGTATTCAGCTGCATTCGGTTAGACTGGAAGCCGACCCCAACATAGTTGGGAAAAGACTAGGCGGACTTTGTATATAGTTAAATAAAGGACATAATAAGATTAGTCGTGTTCTCAGGCTAGGTGGAGCGACGATCTTCGCAAGGTGGCAGGTAGCTGCTGGATGAGAGTTGCCGAGAATCGAGTTGAATAGTGTGCATTTGGAGAGGCCTATGTCCAGCAGTGGACTGCTATAGTCTGATGATGAATAAGATTAAGATATTTTTTTTATAACATTAGATTTAAATTTATATTTCGATCATGTTCTGAACTGTTCGGGGGACAGAATAACACAGCTAGCTCGTTAGATCAATGGCATCAAAATGCTTGTGAATAATATCGTGAAGGACGTTGGCCTCCAGGTATTTGCGCCGGTTCTCCAAGCTGATAATCATGTACTTATCAAGAAGTTGGGAGTATGAAAGATAAGTCTTAGTCCCATTACATCTGTAGTACATAGCACTTCTGTGTTGGTGGGCGGGTAGGTTGGTGGGTAGGTTGGTTGGCTGGTTGGTGGGTAGGTTGGTTGGTGGATAGGTTGGTTGGTGGATGGCTTGGTTGGTGGGTAGGTTGGTTGGTGGGTAGGTTGGTTGGTAGGTAGGTTGGTTGGTGGGTAGGTTGGTTAGTGGGTAGGTTGGTTGGTAGGTCAGTTGGCTGGTGGGTAGGTTGGTTAGTGGGTAGGTTGGTGTTGGTAGGTAGGTTGGTTTCACCCACTCGTGTGAAGCTGGGGCGGACAGATAGTATGTTTAGTAGTAAGTCGGTCGGTAGGTCGGTGCGTTGGAGGGTAGGTTGGTGGGTAGGTTGGTGGGTAGGGTGGTGGGTAGGTTGGTGGGTAGGTTAGTTTGTAGGTTGGTGGGTACGTTGGTTGGTGGGTAGGTTAGTGGGTAGGTTGGTGGGTACCTTGGTTAGTGGGTAGGTCAGTGTGTAGGTTGGTGGGTAGGTACTTGCGTCTACCCACCAACCAACTTACCCACCAATCAACCTACCCACCAACCTACCCACCAACCTACCCACCAACCTACCCACCAACCTACTCACCAACCTACCCACCAACCTACCTATTAACCTACCCACCAACCTATCCACTAAACCAGCCTACCCACCAACCTACCCGCCAACCTACCCGCCAACCTACCCACAAACCTAACCACCAACCTACCCACCAACCTACCGACCGATCTACTACTAATCATATTAGCTGCCGACCCCAGCTTCGCACGGGTATCCAGCAACCTACCCAACAACCTGCCCACTAACCTACCCACCACCTTACTCACCACCCTACCCACAGCGTTCTCCACAGATACAGGAAAAGGCAAAGAGAATTTTGATAAAGTAAAAGTCGGTAGAAAAGATAATTGAAATAATATACACATAAAATACATTCACTGCTAAGGAACAATAGAGAGATCGAATATTGTTCATACAATTTTTTTATTGTACCAAGCAATATGTTAAAAAAAAATCCAACGGATAAAGCGAATAGATCCAAGTTAAAGAAAAGCTTATTGAAATTGCCTATGAGGCGACGTATTTGATAACATAACCTTGAACGGGTACTCAAGTTGTCGTTCAACAAGTAATCAGAATGAACTAAACCCAAGTTAGACATCTAAGTGGCAGATAGATGTAAGCGGATATTAAGATGTGGGCCGGATATTACAACGATCGTATCTTCATATTTTAGCTGCGAATGTGAGGGATTTCGGGAGGGAATACTTTCGTGAGGAAATCTTACTGGGGCTCAAGCGATTGTAAAATTATTTGTGCGTAGGTACATGGGGTTACCACTACCACAGCTGGTACCTTTTTTTTTTTTTTTTTTTTTTTGAGGGTGGGAAATCATCAAATGACTTCTCCCGCTCTGGGCAGAGCGAGAGGGTATGTGTGACTTTTACTGACTAAAACCCACCCGTGTTCCTTCCGTTGCCTGTGTGCCGGGGCCGCGTTATCCCTTTCGGACAAACCCGCAACCCCAGCAGGACCACAGCTGGTACCTGTCATTATAATTTCATAATCATAATCCATACTGATATTTTGTACTAATATTACGCATGCGAAAGTAAATCTGTCAATCGGTCTGTCTGTCTGTTACTTTTTCCACGCTTTAAAGGTACGCTAGTCGGTCATTCTTCCATACAAACGTAGTATGGTGATTACTCGTCTGTTTGACTGTGACATTCAAAACTAAAAATTATATCAATTTGTCTTGTCATTATCTAGCCCTGTATGAAAGCAGAATTGGAAAAAAAAAATGTTTTGGAAGTTATGAGCGTCGAAACTTCCATATTTCAACACTAATTTAAAGTCGACTTTGGGCGTAAAAAAAATTGCTTCTGAAGGAAGAAACTAGCACAATAAAAACTGTACAGGGATATAAAATTTATTCAATAGTTCAATAATTTTATTTTGAGTAAATACATTCCATCGTTTTTTCATAATATCTATATGCCCAAAGGGTCTGTTCATGAAGTTTTAAGCGCTCGTTTTCATTATAAGTCATTGTTTATGTCATTAAATAAATTAATAAATATATCAATAAAAAATTGATAAATATATACTAAATAAAAAAAACTAAATAAATAAATAATTAGACTAATTAGCATGCATATTAGTAACGCAACGTAACCAACGAGTTCGAGTTCAATGAAATTTGGCACACAAGTGCACGACCTTTTTTTTTTTTTTTGAGGGTGAGGGAAATCATCTAATGACTTCTCCCGCTCTGGGCGGAGCGGGAGGGCGTGTCAGACTTTTACTGACTAAAACCCACCCGTGTTCCTTCCGTTGCCCGTGTGCCGGGGCCGCGATATCCCTTTCGGACAAACCCGCAACCCCAGCAGGACAAGTGCACGACCTGGGTTAGGACATAGGATACTTTTTAGTACATGCCCGTGGGATAATTTCAGACGTCTACGAGGGTAAAACTGCGGGCAAAAGCTAGTGTAATATAAAATTACGCCTATATTCCTTGAAACGGTAGGTTCTACATTAAACTAAAAACTCGTATTGTGTGATCAGAATAAACGCAGTCATTAGAATCTCTTTTTGTTATCATTAGTAAGTAATAAACTTATGTTAAACATAAGGAGTAATCTGGATGATAATAATTAGGATAAGTTACTTCCGTGTATTATTAATTAACACTAATTACGTCGTCATAATTATCCTTATAAATACGAAGATATTTCCTGAAGTTACTCGTATTATAAGTCTTCGTACTTCGTACTTCTATTTAATAATGTCAACGAGTTTCTTACGCGTCATCTCCCGTCTAATTAGTGCCTTCGAAAAAATAAAAAGCTAATTATATAAATAAAAAAGATGTCTGCATCATGTAAATAAAAACACGTAAAACTCAGTTCCAATTCAAAAAAGCTCTCGTTTAAGTGCTTTCAGCGGATATAATGGAATAAAAAATAAAATAAATACAGACTTGTCATTCCAGTTCCGTTAACGAAGCGAATAAAACTGTCCAACCCTTTGAATAAACCGTGGAAATGGCTCAGAATAGCCTATTAACACTCGGTGACAATCTTGTAGAGGCTTCTCGGAGCGAATGATAATATTTTTCTTTTATTTCAAACAGTCCAACGCCATTCCTGTTTAATTAGATTATACTAATTGAGCTGGCGCCAATTGTTCGCTTTGAAAAATAAAATTGAAACAAAACACGTTTTGTGGCTCACCCTAGCTTCTTAACTTACTGTTATTGGCTTTGTTGTTTTAATTTACGATGCTATTGTCTACGAAATAGACGTGTAAACAGTAGGAAGGGGGAGCTAGCTGCCAAATTATGCGTCATCTACAATGTTATAAAATCGGGTACCTATCTAATAATACCCTGGTTACAATTGCCAGTTTTAAATTTTAGAGTTGTCTTCCCAAAAACTTCGGCACCTCTGCACATTCTGTTGGTTATAAACTCAAAAAAAAATGCGGGTTCCCGAAACATTCCATGAACCTAACTAATTATGTGCCGGTAACGTTCATTAGTAAACTTTCATGTTACAGGTTTATTCTGTAATGGAATAAAACTAATTAGGAACCGAGTTTGGGCCCACTTGTTGAGTACTATATTTCTCGACGAAGTATTGTAACATTTTGTGTAATAATCTAGGGGTGAAACAAGCCGATGGTCGAATACTCGAATATCTCAGCGAGGAGGGAGGGAATATAAATATTTTCCTTTTACTGCGGTCCCCTGCGCTCGCCAATTACAATTGCAATTAAGTTAATTTGAGGGCTCCGTTGTCCGACGACCTGATGTTTTGAGGATTATGTTTCTTAAGTGCTTCGTGAATTGTGATGACCCCCGTATTTTGTTGACACTTTTGACCATTCTTCTCGGTGGAGGAAGATATATATTTGCCATGTTATTGGAGGAAAAGATTATTTACGATGAAAGATATAATGAGGTACTGATATAATTTTAATGAAAGGTTTAATTCTCGTTATATTAATTTATTAATTACTTGCGGATCCGGTTTTTCTTATTTTATAATCAGTTATGTTAAAATAAGCGCAGGGTTGTTTATAATAAATCTCCCATAGCAAAAAAACACATCAAAATTCCTGAACTAAATGAGAATCAGTAACCTCTTCTTGTGTGTAAATATATTAATTTCCGAGTCAGAACATGAACCTACGCGGAGTTGTTGTCTGTTGTTCCCTAACATTATAACAACAACATTCGGCTACACATAATAAGCAAGTTCTTGTAACCATACTGTTTTGTTGCCACGCAAATTATGGCTCTTTTAAATTATAGGTATAGATATAATTGTTGGTAATTGTGGAGGGAAGATATAGCTAATTTGGAGAGTTTAGAGATTGGATAACAGTGTTTAGTACCTACCTATCTATATTGCATGTTTGGATATTGATCTAGATATATTCCGTCCGATACTAAAGAGGGGTTGCTGATAAAGCCATATCAATTACTAACTAACGTACATTTCCTCTCTCTACAGTTTTTAGGGTTCCGTAGTAAACAAGGAACCCTTATAGTTTCGCCATGTCCGTCTATCTGTATGTCTGTCTGTATGTCCGTCTGTCTGTCCGCGGCTTAGCTCAGAGACGATTAGTACAAGAAAGCTGTAATTTGGCATATGTAGGTATACATGTTAATCATGCCGACAAAGTGGTAAAATAAAATCAAGAATCCAGAATCAGGGATCCGTTTGCGAAATATTAAGCTTTAACTGAAATTTTTTGTTAGAGGCAAGTGCCCCCCCCCCTTCTAGCTAAATGGTTGTACTTGGACTTGTGAAAAAATTCACAGCAGTAGTATATATAACGAAATTAAAAGGAAAACTATGAGAGCTAAGTAGGCTGTACAGGTTAACGAGAAATAATTAACCAACTTAAATTTGCAGTTTGACAAACATGATCTCCCATACATTCCGTATGGGAGAAAATGTTTTTCAACTACAATGTTAAGTTTGTTCTTGGCATAAATTCATCCCAACTACGGAACTCTTCATTGTGCGTGGTCCGACACGCACTTGGCCGGTTTTTGATAATAGGTTCAGTCAACCTCAAACAGATGTAAGCATGGACAAGATTTTTTTTTTGTATCAATGTTTAGTCACAAATCATAAAACACTTTGGTTACTTAATTATACCTAGGAATTGATACGGTATTATGGAGAAAAAATTGTAGAAAATATTTTGTTCAAATTATTTCTTGTCGATGTATACGTACATCTTTTTGAGGCCGACTGTTCCTAATTTTTAGGGTTCTGTAGTAAACAAGGAACCCTTATAGTTTCGCCATGTCCGTCTGTCTGCCCGTCTGTCTGTGTGTCTGTATATCCGTCTGTCTGTCCGCGGCTTAGCTCAGAGACGGTTAGTACTAGAAAGCTGTAATTTGGCATATGTAAACATATTAATCATGCCGACAAAGTGGTAAAATAATTTAAAAAAAAATTTTACGGTAACTCACCTACACGTAAAGTGGGGATGTTTTTTTTTTTCCTCATCTACCCCATGTTGTGGGGTATTGTTAGAAACGTCTTTTAAAAATATTGTGAGTTTGTCTCAACCATTTTTGGATTCAGGGATCCGTTTGCGAAATATTAAGTTTTTAACTGAACTTTTTTGTTAGAGTCAAGTGTCCCCCCCTCCCTTCTAGCTAAATGGTTGTACTTAGACTTGTGAAAAAATTCACAGCAGTAGTATATATAACGAAATTAAAAGGAAAACTATGAGAGCTAAGTAGGCTGTACAGGTTAACGAGTAATAATCGACCAATTTAAATTTGCGGTTTGAAAAACATGATCTCCCATACGGAATGTATGGGAGAACATGTTTTTCAACTACAATGTTAAGTTTGTTCTTGGGATAAATTCATCCCAACTACGCAACCCTTCATTGTGCGTGGTCCGACACGCACTTGGCCGGTTTTTAATTTAAACCGTTGCTAATCCTTTGTCAGATGAACTAATTAGCTGTTCCTATTTTATATAAATAAACCAATAACAGCAGTAAATATATGATTTTACAGAAAATGTCCTTTTCGGATACACTGTCACTGTAACCAGAATGAGAAAAAAGAAGTCTAGTAAATGTTGTTTTTTTTTACAGTAACTTGTTCAAATAGGAATTACATAAATGTACTTACTCTATACACACATGCCTAACATCCACAAAAACAATAATACGTTGCTTCCTTTCGCTTTCGCAAAACACGATTTGAACACCATTCTACTAACATTACGACACGATCATATCGGATACAGTATAGGCAGGGAACAGGTACTTACTTTAAATTGACTGCCTGTCTACGTGTAACACCAGTCATGGTTGACGGCCCCCATAACCCCCATATCACTTTAGTTGAGCCATAAAAATCCAATGGCGCGACTATTTGTGACTTTGCGACTTTTCCACCGAATCTTTGGTAACTCTTACTGACAAAAGTAACGGAACCGAAGTTGAGGGCTCTTCCGTTTGTCGACAAATAAAGAATATATTGGATTTTTTGTTAGATGATAAAAAATAAGGAAAATGTAGCGTTTATGCCTGCCCTTCATATGTACACATCAAAACAAAACATGTTCGCTGAAATGTATCTGTTACCGTATGTTTGTAAATATCGATGAGTGTGATATGGCCTCGATCGATCATTACGGATAATTCGTCTTTCTTCTTTGTTCTTGATTATTATTTTACGTAAGTAGACATATCTTGTGTAGGATCAAGCGACTCACGAATAAATTGTAACATGTGATCCCTTTTGTTCATAATCTTTCATCATTATCATATGAAACTCTACTGTAATGATGGAAAGTTTGTAGTTTCATAAAGCAACATGAAAAACTGTCTTCTAAATTTCCGTTTCTACAATCCTAATTTCTAAATCATTGAAGCACGATATCTTATTTGCTAGCATTAAGGACATTAAAGGACTTTGGAATTTATCAAACCAATCCATCCAAACTAACGGCAATACCAACTAGGTACCTACATACACCCCCACATCTTTACTACCAACCCCGCATCTCTTCAATCACAGCGAGAATTAACGAGAATACGCGCATGACGTATGTATTACGTAATTTCCTGTGAAGGCGAGTTTCCTACACCTGTGCTGTATCTACTGTCTGCAAAGTTGGCTGGCGTGATTATGAAAATCCGTATACTAGGAAACCAGTGTAATCTGCATAACACAGAATGTTTGAATATGGTAACACTGGACGGGGATTCATCGCTGCTGTTGTTCAAATCAAAATGGTATATTGTATTCTCTTCTTTGTCTGTGTAAACATTTTTTTTAGATGTTGCAATGATATTTGTTTTTTTATAAAGGTGGCTTGTCAATTGCAGCAATTCTCGCCAATTTGAGCAAGGTGTGTTTAGCGGTACCTGAAGTCTGTCTGAGCACTAAATTACTTATCCTTGTCATTATAAAACCAAGCTCGGTTCAGGAAAAAATATCATAAAAGTAACAAAAGTAGTAAACAATCATATTTGCCTACCCACCTACAGCTTCTATTATTCTGTCTAATGTTGAAAACGCGTTATTCGGGCGGTCGTAGCTGATAAGCCATTTTTTTTTGTGTGAGAAATTATCAAATTACTAATGGTAGCAGGTGGCGTTCTGTAGTTTCTGCCCACCCCCGTGGGCAACTGCAACTGTATTGTTGCTATTATGTTAACCATAAATTCCTAGATAAGCCCCTGGGTCCTAAGTCCTGGGTTCGATTCCGAGGTCGGGCATAGTGTTATTGGGTTTTTCCATCTGGAATTTCTCAGTAGCAGCCATTTTTTTTTTTTTAGTTTGGGAAGTTATCAAGTAACTTCTCGCGCTCATCGTATCAGATTCTTATTGATTAAAACCCACCCGTGTTCCTTTATTTGCCTGTACGTTGCCAGGGGCCACGGCATCCCTTTCGAACATTCCCGCGACCCCGGCAGGCATCGGTCCTACCGGACCCTATCAGTTGTGCTGACATCTCTTTGAGGCGTGCGTGGAACAACGCGTCGTCGACCGGGGCCTGGTCCTTATCGGACGGCGAGCTACCCATTGCTCACTGTCCGCAAGCCCGCGCTTACGGTGGCCGGGAATCGGCCTGCAATTCCCGACGCCCAGGGCGTCTCCTGCGGCGGCTAGGGGCGTGAGGGCGCGAAATTTGCCTCTCCATCAAGCGTTCCGCCTTCTCCTTCGCGAGCATTACTGCTTCGCAGAAGAAGGTGACGGCTTCCCACGCCCTCTCGCTCCATACCATGCCATGGACCAGGGCCGGACGCGAGAGATTACTGCCGCTGATCGTTTCCAGAAGGGCACGGCGATGCCCTGCCCAAGCCGGGCAGATACCCGGGCGTTTCCTCCCGCCTTATTCGGAACAGGAACCTCCCGAAAAAGCCGTGTCCGGTGAGGACCTGCATCAGGCGGAAAGTGAGGATGCCGTGGCGCCTCTCTAGCCACTCCTCAAAGAGGGGACTTATCGCCGCAATTGTGGCGTGCCCATAATTTGTAGCCCTGACTCATGATCAAATAACTTCTCCCGCTCTGGGAGGAGCGGGAGGGTATGTGTGACTTTTACTGACTAAAACCCACCCGTGTTCCTTCCGTTGCCTGTGTGTCGGGGCCGGGATAACCCTTTCGGACAAACTCGCAACCCTGGCAGTGACTCCTAAGCCTGACTTGTTAATATTGTATTTTATTTACACTTTGCCATTGGGTCAAATCTCCACTCGGGTAGCGGAATAATCGAACGTTGCTAGCCATTTGATTTATGAAATATTGGTGGTAAATGAATATGACTTATCACTACTTCATTAGGAATAATGATTCTGAAACATTATTAGTGATCATTTAGCTGTCATCGGAAACTGTATAATCAACTACCTGATGATTTAACCAATAGTGACACCATTTATACATTTTAAAAAACCCTAGAAGAACACGTTAGAAAACAACACTAACAATACCGATTCTCACCTTTATCTGTTAATTCTCTTGTGAACACAGAGAATCGTACTTACTTTTATTTTTATTATCTTAATTTTCTCAATATGTTAAGTGAACTGTAATGTTCTTTTATTTGAGAAATAAATAAATGTCTTTAAACCAAACTGCAAAACCTTTTGACTTGCTTACCGAACTATTTCGTAGCAAATCATTCGCAGTTCGAACTAACTCGGCTACATAAACGGCAGTAACAAATATACCAGATATCGTGTAACACAGTCGTGTTCCATATATACCCGCTGGCTTGTTTGATTTATACACCATTTTATTGACAATGATAAAGGTCTGCATTGGTACTGACATTTCGTTATGTCGGGGTGAAAAATGGCGCGCTGTCAGTATCGCGATAAACCGATCTTATGTCGCATTAGCTTGTTTTTGTCACAAATACAGGATCATTATCTTAGAAATCCGGAGGAGGAAAGTTTTGGGACATGTTCTGAGTATCGAAATTGCATCGTTTTATTGTATATAGCAATAACAATGCCTGTACATGTTATGTATCAAAATTTTAGGGTACACTTAGGTACTATTTTGTCTGACATTTCAGGTCGGTCTGTGTGTATATAATATCAGTGTGACGGATTACATACGGAACAGTATCAAATAAAAAAAAAACTAAATAAATGTGGACGAAGCGAAGCTATACGTAACAAGCTTACTTACTTATAATTATGCAATTAAAATTTTAATACCAAATTACACAATTCAATTACAGTGTAGCTTCTTACATCGGTTTCCAATTACGGAAACAATTTGTTTGTTGTAATCGTTTTCTGATGCAAGAGAGAGGTTTAAATAAACACTGTTTCTGGGAAATTTTATTAATGAAGGGTCGCAATTTCAAAAAGCCTTACTCTTAGAATATAATTGCTATCAGGAAAAGATAAAGATTGAAATGCTATTAGGCTATTTTGAACTATGTGCAGCGAGAACAAAAAAACCTATCTAATATTTTCGCTCGTCTACCTGCAAATTCTGTGATTTACCGCATAATGCGTCCAGTGTGCGGTCAGCAACCGTTTTTACCGTCACCACTAACGTTCACGCTCCGACTTAATTGCTTTACTGGCGTAACTGAATCGCTGCAAAACGTTACCGGTATAGACGCTTAGGTGCATGTAAACTATGCTACGTGAAAAGTATACGTTCATATCACTAATGCTACGCACATACGCGCCTACGCACTTGCTACACGCACGCGCCTACGCGCTTGCTACGCGAAAAAATCATTTGTGCTACACATTTGTTTCAAAGTTCACACACGCTACGCTAACATGTTAGTCTGTTCCAAAAGTATCTGGTGAAAATGTAAACAAATGAAACCGAAAACGTACCTGCGGATGTAAAATTTGTAGTGCCACTTAAAAATTGAGTGTTTTGATTTGATTATTTGTGCGTTACGCACGTTACGTTAGCGTGGCGTCAGGCTAGCGCTCTAACGCGTGATACGTACGTGTTCTATTTGGCGAAGCCTTTAAACCCGAAACTCTTGAATAATTTTAAAGATGATTTTCATTTGCAATATAATAATGTTATTTAAACAATAATTTTTGGAAAAAGTAGTGACATATAAAGTTAAAACCTTCTAAATATAGATGAATGTGTTACTAATACCCTTTACTGAGCGATTACGTAATAATTTAATCTGAATAGGGTTTGTTTATACTTTCATGAGATATTTTTCAAACAGACATTAGTTTTCAAGCTTATAGTTACTGGGCTTTTCCAATGTGTTTGCACCCTTACTTACTGGAATTATAGATCGCAATAGTGTATAATATATAAGAGTTCCCCGAAACGATAAATTTCAATGTATCAATTGCTATCAATTTGTATTGTAATAATGTTGCCAATTGCTTCAATTGCATTTGGTAGACGATCAATTAGCGCATCGATGTGTACCAATCACGTTAAAATTGACAATTGCAATTGATACTTTCGGGGACTTTGTTCATGCGTCATGTCCAATCACGGGCTTTTATAGGTCGCGTCCGCTACACCTTCTGAAATAGCGTGTGCAGAAAAAAGGTTTCGTTAACCTCGTTCAAATAATGTAGGTATTTACCGGTTCACATAGTGATATCCATCAGTAGAATATTTCAACGACTAAAATAAGGAATTCCACTGCTATAATCTGCAATTTTAAATGCATCACAATGCCACTTGGAAAGTGTCGTGTCCAAGAGGTCGCGAGGCGCCGCCGGCTCCTTGCAGGGCCTTTGACTGCAGAATTCCTTCCTAGATTCCTGCCGGTGCTTTGTGTCTTTTCTCCCGGTAATGCAAATCAAGGGAGCTCCGATTGCCCCTCGCAGCTCGCTATTCAACGAGTTTAATAAAGCGCCTGAAAATCCTAGAGTGAGATGAAAAATTCAATTAGATATTTTTACGGTTTCCCTACTTATTCCTGTTGTCCTCGAGGGCAATATCACCGGGTGAAGCTATTGTCTCCAAAAGGAAATATAAACGGACTCATTTACACCAACCACTGCAATTGTCGTTTAATATTGCTTGTGCAAGCGCAACCTGTTAATACCCTTCTCAATGGTTTTTCATAACGCTATGATGTTCACTCAACTGTGGTTATATTTGCATTGCATTAACATAATAAGCTAATATAGAACATAAGACCGTTATTAACACATAAATGCCAGCTGTTTGTGACAGGTCAGTTTGTTTTTAGGGTTCCGTAGTAAACAAAGTTTCGCCATGTCCGTCTGTCTGTCTGTCTGTCTGTCTGTCTATCCGAAAGCTGTAATTTGGCATATGTATACGTATACATATTAATCATGCCGACAAAGTGGTAAAATAAATCATGAAAAACAATTTTTTTTAGGGTACCTCCCCTACACGTAAAGTGGGGATGTTTTTTTTTCCTCATCTACCCCATGTTGTGGGGTATCGTTAGGAAGGTCTTTCAAAAATATTGTGAGTTTGTCACAACCATTTTTGGATTCAGGGATCCGTTTGCGAAATATTAAGGTTTTAACTGATTTTTTTTGTTAGAGTTAAGTGTCCCCCCCCCCTGCCAGCTAAATGGTTATAATATATGATTTGTGAAAAATTTCACAGCAGTAGTATATATAACGAAATTAAAAGGAAAACTATCAGAGCTAAGTAGGCTGTACAGGTTAACGAGTAATAATTAACCAACTTAAATTTGCAGTTTGAAAAACATGATCTCCCATACATTCCGTATGGGAGAACATGTTTTTCAACTAAGTTAAGTTTGTTCTTGGGATAAATTCATCCCAACAACGGAACCCTTCATTGTGCGTAGTCCGACACGCACTTGGCCGGTTTTTTCGTATTTTTGTTAGTCTAATTACAAGCATAGAGAACAATACGTAGATAGGTAGATACGGGTCAAGTTACGTTTCATGAAAACTTTATTTCTTGTTTTTTTCCTCACTTTCTCTTTCATTAACTCGTGCGTGCTTAGTGAACTAAAGTATCAAAACCTCTTCTATCTCCTTTCATCTGGAACGCAGCAATTGTATAGAGATGAAAATCTTAATACATTCATTTGATTAAAAGAAATTCTTTGTAGCAGCTCGTTCACAGCTCGAATTCTAATCTGCCGATTTAGTTTGAGGAGTGAATTGAGCGGGATTCCTCGTCGGTCGGGCGCTGCAGCGCTGCTTTGTCCGGAGTCCACGATGCAAATCAATTGAGTGCTTGCGCCGCCCCCGCTTCATAAAGCGATTGCACGAATACCTAGCCCCCAACCTCCTTGCACTTTCTTAGACGACTAGAATAGACAGAAAATTGCACTGTGTAGAATGTTTGAATATTGCACGCTCCACAGAATATAATATTTTATAGGAAATATAAAACTCTTGTGGATTGGTGAGAAACTCCGGACTGCTTTGTTTTACGAGCACCATTCCAGTTTTATAACTAGGGTCGATGCAAAGGCTGCTTTATTCATAATAATATAGACACATAAGTTACGGCCTATGAATTGATAATACGGATGTAAAAACAAAAGTGGTTCAAAAATTGGCACCTTCGTGTGACGAATATGTTTTATTTAAGATTTGTATGATGTCCGATAAAACATTTATTTCGCATCCAAAAGAAGCAATTCAAATAACGTAAAGTAATAAAAACTGGTCCCATATTGCAAAGGTTTTATTGCTTCAAAAGTGGCACGGTATGTAATCTCCTCATAGGGAAATTTCATCACTTTGAATTTGGTGTAATTTATCAAATTGCTCGGCGGGAATGCACATGCACCCCCGGCTCAGCTGCGTGGTCGCAGTCGTGAGGCAATTTTTTATCTCCCCTCTTTATCCGCACGTCAGCATTGCGGTCCTTGGGGAAAGGATCGGAAGGGCGACGCTAAGGGTAAGACATCGCATTGGTATTGTGGTGGCGGATACCAATTTTATGTGGAAGATTGGCGATAAGCGGAACTTTTAGCATATCTATGCGCTTTATTTGGAGAACTTGTAAATTGCTATGGCGTCAACATGTTATCTGAAAGCATTTTCTGGCTCCGACTTAACTCGTTTATGTACGGCTTCGTGTGTCGGGGATTTAATTAGTGAAATGGTATAATTAACTGAAAATCATTTAAGTCATTTCAATATCGTAGTCGACAAAGTCCTCGGAGGCTGAGGCAGTGGAGCTTGTAATTAATTTGCAGCTCGCAGGTAATTCATTAGGTAGGAATCGACCTGCTCGACACCAATATCGTAATTATTTCTACGGACCGTCGGTGCACGCCGCAGCTTTCCTAATTACATTCCCTAATTGAACTACAACTAATTTGTATGCGCTTATTTGCGATCGCATATTTGAACGTATTTAAAGACATGTAGGGAGCGGGCTTATTGCTTCATTATAATGTGGAGGATTTGCAATTAATTTGAGTAAGTAAATAGTTTTATGGATTCCATTATAATCTTCACTATCTGTCAAGTAATTGAAATTGCTGATGGGTATATTGAATCCTAGAATAGATATTTGAATTAAAAACCAAATGTTGGCAAAATGTTTGTTTTAGGTAAGTCATTTCGAAATGCAATTGAGTTTATCTCTTTGCCCTCATTTGCGACCTCTCACTTATGGGAAGAGTTACAGTCGACTTAACTTCATTCTTAACTTTTCGACTTTCAGTTCGCCAAAAAGAAAAGCAATATCAACAAAAACAAGCAACCCACTACACTCGAGGGAACCACAACGTAAAACGAAAATATCATCTACATAAAACTTTTAAAACTCACTAAACGATATGACCTTCCTTATAAACATGGCTCTTAATTCCCATACATTTTTTAATGATTAAGGTATTTTATTAAAACAGTGTTTCATGGTTTCCCAACGGCAGTATAAAATGAGAGTGCTCTTTTAAACAGCGAGTAAAAAGGTCCATGTAATTATAACGGGAGGCTTTTTAACATTTTTTAACAGCTTTAAGGGAATTTGAAGTGGATTTCCGTCACGATTTATACAGTGGTTTGCATTTAATTAAAGTACAAATCTTTGAGCGTCCCCTTTTGAATATGTCTGATGATTTTTTGGCTGTTGAATATTTATGGGGTTAGGTTTGTCAATATTGGGATGTCATTTAGTCTTTTAATTTATCTAGTTTAATGTTACTGATTTTGGCGATTTCTGTTATGAATTACTCGTTTTATTCGTAAGCTGCCTGGGATATTCAAGATCTAAAAGAGCGAAGAGTTAGCACGAAAGTGGAGCTTAGCAACAGCTGTGGTAATAATCCTATCAAGCAATTTGATTACTGAACTAAGCTTCGTGTTTCATTCCTTAGTAAGTAAAAGAGGAGGAAACTTCAACTTATGTAAGTACCTCACCAAGTTAGTCAAATTAAGTTGCTTTCACTAAAAGGCACGTGTTAAAAGGAAGTTTTGTTTAGCCTCCGGACACTGTTGAGGAAAATATGAAATAAATTAAATGCAAATACAATTTATTAAAACTTTTTATTGTAACCGTATAATTTAATTTGTAATTTATCCAACTGGTTAGTTATAAATGAATGTTCTTGTGAATGTCGCTTGGTCAGTGTCCTTCACCACACAATCCTCACCTTCGAAAACTTCATGAAAATCAATTTCGAAAACGCCAAAAAATAGTCAAGAAATAGTCATAAATAGTCATCAAGGTTAAAAATATAGTCGCATTATGATTCCGAAGATACAGCTATAAGTTGGTGAGGATTGTGGGGTGAACGTCTCCACACAATCCTCACCTCAGTGCAAGCAAACGGCTGGGAGTACCGAATTAGTTTCAATTCCAAAAAACAATACAGAAATAGTCGCTATGCCAAATCTTGAAAATAGTCATTAAGGGATTCCAGAGATATAAAAGGGTCTTGGTGAGGATTACGTGGCGAGCCTTTTTCGCCACAATCCTCACCTGATTACCGCGGAACGCCTAGGTTAATGAATTTGAATTTGGTGTAAAAAAATAGTCAATAAATAGTCGTCTCCAACCATGATAATTTCGACTTGGTTTACTATGTAGAAGTATGTTAAACTTCCACGTCAACTTCTACATACATTTTGTTTTGGTACAGTCGCGAACAGTAAAATTGTAAATCTATTTTAGCAGTGTTGTGTAGTGTTGTGTTAATTTAAAACAGTAATAAAATATTTTAGTTACTTATGTTTAATTTTTTTTCTGTCTTAGTTTAATAAATACCTACCCAGCTGTACATAATATTCCTCCAATTTTTCCGGTTGACTTTATGAGACCAAATAAATGTCTTTTTTATATCAGATTAATTTGATTGTAGTATGAGTAATTAAGAATATCTATCTACTTATATATTGTGTATAGCTTGGTAGTTATTTATTAAACTTTGGTTGGTGGGTGGGTTGGTGGTAGCTTGGTTGGTGGGTAGGTTGGTGGGTAGGTAGATGGGTATGTAGGTTGGTTGCTGGGTAGGTTGGTAGCTTTTTTGGAAGGTGGGTAGGTGGGTAGGTAGGTGGGTAGGTAGGTTGGTTCATGTTTTTTTTTGAAAATTAACTTTAAAAAGGGGGGTCTTAATATATTTAATATTTTCTCCACAACTAAATAAGATAGCGTCGTTGAGCTTGAACTCATTGGTTTTGTCTTGACAAGAACTATATCCCAAGATGGTGTCCAGGGTCTGATGATGGAGCAGGAAAGTGGCTATCGGAACTCCTCAATCAAACAAGATAGCACCATCGCATTTGGACTCATTGGTTATGTATTGAGAAGTGCTATTACATGAGGTGGTGTCCAGGTTCTGATGATGGAGCCGGAAGGTGGTGACGGCCACTCCTCAACCAAACAAGATAGCCTTGTTTTGTTTCGGCCATTTGGAATTGTTTTGACAAGTACGTACGTTATCCCAGAGTGTAGTCCAGGATCTGATGATGGAGCTGGTATAAAGGTCGCCGTACAATATCCTCAATTAAACAAGATAGCCTTCTTATGTTTGTGTTAGTTTGGACCTACCAACCTACCCTTCAACCAACCTATCCATCAACCTACCCACCAATCAACCTACCCACCAACCAACCTATCCACCAATCAACCTACCCACCAACCAACCTATCCACCAACCTACCCACCAATCAACCTACCCACCAATCAACCTACCCACCAACCAACCTATCCAGCAACCTACCTACCACCGACCTACCCACCAACCTACCTACTCACCAACCAACCTACTCATTAACCTATCCACCAACCTACCCACCAACCAACCTACCCACCAACCAACCTACTACCAACCTAGTACCAACCTACCCACCAACCTACCTACCACCAACCTACCCATCAACCAAACTACTCTCCAACCAACCTACCCGCCAACCTATCCACCAACCAACCTACTCACCAACCTACCCACCAACCTACCCACCAACCTACCCACCAACCTACCCACCAACCTATCCACCAACCAACCAACCCACCAACCAATTCAACCACCAACCAACCTACCCACCAACCTACCCACCAACCGCCCTACCCACCAACCTACCCACCGACCTACCCACCAACCTATCCACCAACCAACCTACTCACCAACCAACCTACTCACCAACCAACCTATCCACCAACCTACCAAACAACCTATCCATCAACCAACCTACTCACCAACCTACCCACCAACCTACCCACCAACCTACCCACCAACCTACCCACCAACCTACCCACCAACCTACCCACCAACCTACCCACCAACCTACCCACCAACCTACCCACCAACCTACCCACCAACCTACCAACCCACCAACATCAGTCAAAGTCTCGGACGTCTCGAACCCAGAGGATCTGGAGAACATCATCACATCATACACCCGCAACATCCACCGCTCATGCGAGAGCGCGATCCCAAAACTGGGGTTGCCCAAACACGACGCTAAGCCCCCATGGTGGAGCCCTTCTCTAGAGCGTCTCAAAAGAGACGCCTTGACGAAGAAGAGAAGGATCCGAAATGCAGCCGCAAACCGGAGACACTTCACCATCCAAGAGTACGTGACGGCAAAACTCAACTACACCACAACAGCATCGGAAGCTGCCACGGCCAACTGGAAGGAGTTCTGCTCTAAGCAAGACCGAGAGAGCATGTGGGACGGCATCTACAGGGTACTAAGGAAGACAGCCAGAAGACAGGACGACGCGCTCCTGAGAAACACCGCGGGTGAGACGCTCAGTCCAGAGCAATCCGCGGATCTTCTGGCTAAAACCTTTTACCCCGACGACTCTACGGATGCCGAACAGCCATACCACACAAACCTGCGCAGACTAGCAGAGGAGAAGAACCCCCAAGGTCTGTCTGCAGACGATCCGTCCTTTACGACCGCGGAGCTGGAAATGGTTCTCCAGAACCAAAATCCGAAAAAAGCCCCCGGTCCTGATGGATTAACAGCAGACATCTGCACAGCGGCAATAAACTGTGATAGGGAGGTGTTCTTAGCGATAGCCAATAGGTGCCTGTCGCTGTCACACTTCCCGAAGCAGTGGAAGGTCGCCCACGTTTGCATCCTCCGTAAGCCAGGAAAGGACGACTACACCAGCCCAAAGTCGTACCGGCCAATAGGTCTACTCTCGGTCCTAGGTAAAATAGTAGAGAAACTCCTAGTAGGTAGACTCCAGTGGCATTTCCTCCCAACACTCAACACTAACCAGTACGGTTTCATGCCGCAGCGCGGAACCGAGGACGCCCTCTATGCTCTAATGGGCCACGTACGAGCCGAAATCAAAGCCAAGAAGATCGTGCTTTTGATATCATTGGACATAGAGGGTGCCTTCGACAACGCGTGGTGGCCAGCTCTAAAACGACAGATGGCGGCCAAGTGCTGTCCCAAAAACATCTACGCTCTCGTCACCTCATACCTGGAAGACCGGAACATCAGGGTCAACTACGCCAGAGCTACTAGCGAAAAGGGTACCACGAAAGGATGCGTCCAGGGCTCAATTGCCGGACCGACGTTCTGGAACCTTATCCTAGATTCGCTCCTACACGAAATGGCTAGTCTGGGAGTATACTGCCAAGCCTTCGCAGACGACGTTGTCCTGGTTTTCTCGGACCTTACAGCCGGTCCCCTGCAGCAAGCAGCCAATGACACGCTTGACAGAGTGTCAGAATGGGGCGTCCAAAACAAGCTACGTTTCGCCGCGCATAAGACAAATGCGATGGTGTTAATGAGGAAGCTTAAGTACGACGTTCCGGTACTATACATGTCAGGCACGAGGCTGAACCTGGTCGAACAGGTCAAGCTGTTAGGTCTCACAATAGACTCTAAACTCACCTTCAACGCGCACGTGTCTGCGACCTGTAAAAAGGCCGCAGACATCTACAAGCAGCTGGCATGCGCGGCAAAGGTGACCTGGGGTCTCAACAGAGAGATAATCAGGACGATATACGTGTCGGTGATAGAGCCCATCGTGGTGTATGCAGCGAGTGCGTGGGCCCCCGCAGCTGAGAAACTGATGACAAGGAATCAGTTTGACTCACTGCAGAGAGGCTTCGCGCAGAAGATCTGCAAAGCATACCGCACGGTGTCTCTGACATCGGCACTTATTCTGTCAGGCCAACTCCCCCTAGATCTCCGGGTAATCGAGGCCGCGACCCTGTTCAAGATCAAAAAGGGCCATTCCCAAGAGTTCATACCGCCGGGCTGCGAGCTGGAGTGCAACGTGCACTACTTAGAAAATCCCCACCCAGCGCAACTCATAACAACGGAGTATGCACGCCTAGAGGACTTGACTCCCGAAACCCTGGATACCCATCAAGTAATCGGTCCCCAAATCTACACCGACGGCAGCAAGATAGAGGGAAAAGTAGGAGCTGCCCTAACTTGGTGGGAAAACGGAAAGGAGTCAGAGTCCAGAACCTTCGGCCTGGAGCCCCACAACACTGTCTTCCAATCGGAAATGTACGCTCTCTTCAGAGCTGTCAGGATGGCAAGAGAATCTAGGGCGGCCTCCGTTAGCGTCTTAAGCGACTCAAGATCGTCGCTTGACCTGCTGAGGAGTCCGTCTGTCACTCACCACCTGGCACTCCAAATCAAGAGAAGCGTCCGAGAGTTAAGAGAAGAAGGCAGAGAAGTGAGGCTCTTCTGGCTCAGGGCCCACGTGGGAACTGCCGGGAATGAAAGAGCGGACGAGCTGGCCAAGGAGGCAGCTCTAACAAATACGACAGCAGACTACAACAAGGTCCCCGTATCGTTCGTGAGGAGGAAGATACGGGAGGGGACTATAAAGAAGTGGCAAGCGCGATACGAGTCCTCCACTACGGGAGCGGTCACAAAAGTGTTCTTCCCAGACGTCCTAGCGGCGAAAAGAACACTCAGAGACGCAGTTCTCACACCGGTCCATGTACAAATCCTAACAGGACATGGAGGATTCTCAGCGTATCTCCACCGATTTCACCTCAAAGATAGTCCCTCGTGCGTCTGTGACCCAAGTTGCGAAGAGACAGTCTGGCACCTGCTATTCGAATGCCCAAGATTCAGTCTGGAAAGAATGGAGCTGGAACTCAAGTTTGAAACCCAGCTAAGCCAGTCCACACTCCACACGATCATGGAGAGACCGGCTACCAGGAATCCATTCTTGGCATTCATAAGCAAAGTCGCCACAGTCGCAGCAAGGGCCAACAAAACAGACGTAACCTTGCAAAGTCGAAACCGACCACCATCCACACAAACCGTCACAACCACGTCAACAACAACTACAACAATAACTACACACATAACAACAACGACTTCACTGAACGTAACACAAATCACAGCAACAACAACAACAGCAGCAGCAGCAGCAGCAGTTAGCCTACAACAAGCCCCTAGCACCATGACCACCACGCAATTCCTAGCATGTGGAGGAGACGGAGTCCCAGGCGTCCGATTGCGAGGCGTCGCCCTCTTCATGAACAGGGAAAGCGAAAAGCTAGGCATAGGTTTCTGCATAGGTTCAAGTCGCGCTGCGGCCCGAATACCCATTTCTCCAGGCCTTGCCGCCTTGATCAACGGAAGCACCACCAAAACGAGCATGAAAGGCAGCAAGTATGCTGCGCTGCCACAGGTGGAAGTAGCCACTCACCGATGCCGTCTAATGCGATCCAAAGGAAAGACGATCGCACTATTCGAGTGGGGGGAGGAGACTCCATTTGCTCAGGCGAGCTCATTGCTTCAGAGGATCAGGGAGGCAGGAGACTACACGGGAGCCACAGCCCGCACCATCAGTGTAGACGCGATGACGGTCGGAGGGGAAAGAGGAGACGTCGCAGACCGATTCGGTTGTTTGAAAGCCTCAGAACATCATGAGGTGGTTGTCTACGAGGACAGAGGGGAAACTCTAAGTTTCCTCAAAACCCCCCGACAGCCAACAGCCGGTGCGACGAGCCCCACAACAAGCCCGACCAGTCAGAGCGGATCGGAGAGGGCCCAGCAAAAGGCAGCCGCCGAAAAAGCTGCAAAGGAGCAGGAAAAAACCGTTAACCCGGAGGACCGGGTCCGGTTGAGGAGTCGCCTCGAAGCCGTAGGCACTTTCCTCAACGCACTGCTCCCAAGCACTAGCCACACATCACCATCCCACAAGCAGGAATCAGCAGTAGAAAGGTTCCTTCGTAAGAAGCCCAAGGAACCGCCCCAGCAGAAGCCTATGCCTACAAGAGCCGACAAAGGGCAAGTCAGCCCACCGTCCATCGCAGCGAATCTGGGCACCACGGACCACGTGAAGAGCGCTTTCCTCGAGTACGTAGCGATCGTGAGAGCGACCAGAGAGGTCAATCTCATGACATGCAGGAAGATCCTGCAGACCTTCCAGAGAAACACAGAAGGTCTGCTAGGCGTACTACTCGAGGAAGCAGGGGCAGCGGTGTACGACAACGTCAGATCCCAAGTCATCACAGGGGATATGACGGGGTCGTACATGGCAGCCTACAGTGCGAAGAGCGGTTTCGTGGCCCTAGACGACGAGAAAACGGAGCGCTCAGGCAAACTCAAATTCTTAGCACCTGACGACGACCCGATACTGGTTACCGCCAAATGTACCAAAATCATGCTGGACGACAAGATCCTTGAAATGGCGCAATCCATTTTGGAGACTTCAGACAGTCCAGCATCGCAGGAAATTTGGGCGGTGCCCAGTATCAGGTGGGTAAATGGAGTTCCGGGTTGCGGCAAGACAACCTGGGTGGTAAAGAACTTCGACGAGGAGAAGGACGTTGTAGCCACCACGACGACTGAAGCTGCCAAAGATCTCCGGGAGAAGCTAGCGCACCGCTTAGGAGACCGAGTAAAGACACAGGTGCGCACTATGGCCTCAATCTTAGCCAACGGGTTCAAAACACAAGAGAAATGCTACCGCCTCACGGTAGACGAGGCTCTAATGAACCATTTTGGGGCCATAGTCATGGCAGTAAAGTTGTCTGGAGCAAGCGAGGTTGTCCTCATCGGAGACGTGAACCAGCTTCCATTTTTGGACAGAGAGAACCTTTTTGAACTAAGGTATACCCGTCCAAACCTGGTGGCTGGCATCACCCAGGAGCTGCTCTGCACACACCGCAACCCGATGGACGTGGCGTTTGCGCTGAGCGAGATATACTCCGGTATATACTCCTCCAAGTCGTCGCTGTCGCGGGTCCACTCCCTGGAGGTGAAAGGTTATACAGGAGCGCAAATACCGAGCATCGCCCTTAACACCCTGTTCCTGGTTCATACGCAGGAGGAGAAAGCTTCTCTTGGGAGCCAGGGATATGGGTCCGGCGAAGGGTCGCGCCTGTTGACCATACACGAAGCCCAGGGTTTGACCTACGACAGCGTCGTAATCATCAACACAAGGTCCAGGAGGATACAGGTCCACGACAGCATCTCCCACGCGGTAGTGGCGGTGTCCAAACATACCATCAGTTGCGTCTATTACACCGACGACGCCGACGACGCCACGGGCCGCTTTGCAAAGAGGGCGATGGATGCGCCGACTAAAATGGTCGTCGAATACAACCTAAAGACGGCCATGCAGCATCGAGACACACCTGTCGTGGAAGCCCTACTAATGCTAGCGAAATCCCTGGTCAGCAAACCCCACTAAAACATTTCCAACAAGTCCCCATCCTAACTCCCAAGTCAATATAGCACCATTTATCCCACCAAAAACTCCAATACATATAAATCCCTGTTTTGTTATTTTATAAAAATGTAAGTAAATTTAAAATGTAAAAATGCATGGCGGTGTGAGTCAGTCATACTCACGTAAACGTCCTGCCGATGGCGGCGCTGCACGTCCGGTCGCTTGGTTCCCTAAAAAATGGTTGAGCTAAGCGGCGCGGAGGTGTACGTCATGTCCGTGAACGGACGCCGTCGGTTGGGGCTGGTCGACTCACACTGCCACGTATTTATCCCTTAAAAAATGTGTTAGATTAAGTAAGTGTATATATAAGTATAGTCATGTTATGACGAAACATCAAAACTAATTTCAACTTCAAACATCATTTAAATTCTTCAGTAATAATAGCTAAAATTGTAAATCTTTCATTTCATTTTTCCCATTAATTAATTGTAAGCCTGTGTATTATTAATAATAAAAAAAAAAAGTATCTATCAAATATGTAATAGTATCTAAAAAAATATATATATGCATGAGCATGAGTATGTTTATTAAAAAAAAAAAAAAAAAAAAAAAAAATGCGATGGACTCACGTAGACTTAAGTTAGATAAGTAAGCTTAGTGTAATGTTGTCCGGCGTAGGAGTAAGATAATTGTATGATGTATAACAAATAAAAAACTGTAAACAAAATAAACCACATAAAAAAAGGCGCGGACGACCATGTCCGCGGTAGTATACTCACTGTAAAAAAAAAAAAAAAAAAAACCAACCCACCAACCAATCTACCCACCAACCAACCTACCCACCAACCTACCCACCAACCGCCCTACCCACCAACCTACCCACCAACCTATCCACCAACCAACCTACTCACCAACCAACCTATCCACCAACCTACCAAACAACCTATCCACCAACCTATCCACCAACCTACCCACCAACCTACCCACCAACCTACCCATCAACGAACCTACCCACCAACCAACCTATCCACCAACCTACCCACCAAACAACCTATCCACTAACCAAACTACCCACCAACCTACCACCAACCCACCCACCAATCAAAGTTTAATAAATACCTGTCACTGTACATAATCGTATAACTAGATAGATAGTCTTAATTACCCATACTACAATCAAATTAATCTGAAATAAAGACATTTATTTGGTCTCATAAAGTCAACCGGAAAAATGGGAGGAATATTATGTACAGTTAGGTAAGTATTTAGGAGCATGAGGAACAGGGTGTAAAGTTCACTCATCCCCCATAGAAAAGGGAGGATCCTCCAACCAGACGGGTGTGATATCTGGCGGGCAACTGCCCAGAGGTTGAAGTCGGGAAGCTTGTTTATATGTTTATCGCGCGGTAAACTCTAATTGCGTGATGCAGGATTTGTGAGACGTCAGGATGTTGTGTGACGTCAGGTCTTTGATGCGTAGTTCGCATGTAGCGATGTAGATGCCGCTACAAGTATTTATTAAACTAAGACAGAAAAAAAATTATACGTAAGTAACTACAATATTTATTACTGTTTTAAATTAACACAACACTACATACAACAACACAACACTATTAAAATAGATTTACAATTTTACTGTTCGCGACTGTACCAAAACAAAATGTATGTAGAAGTTGACCTGGAAGTTTAACATACTTCTACGTAGTAAACCAAGTCGAAATTATTATGGTTGGAGACGAATATTTACTGACTATTTTTTGACACCAAATTCAAATTCAAAAACCTAGGCGTTCCGCGGTAATCAGGTGAGGATTGTGGCGAGAAAGGCTCACTACGTAATCCTCACCAAGACCCCTTTACATCTCTGGAATCCCTTAATGACTATTTTCAAGATTTGGCATAGCGACTATTTCTGTATTGTTTTTTGGAATTGAAACTAATTCGGTACTCCCAGTCGTTTGCTTGCACTGAGGTGAGGATTGTGTGGAGACGTTCACCTCACAATCCTCACCAAGTTATAGCTGTATCTTCGGAATTATAATGCGACTTTTTTTAAACCTTGGTGACTATTTATGACTATTCCTTGACTATTTTTTGGCGTTTTCATAATTGATTTTCATGAAGTTTTCAGGTGAGGATTGTGTGGTGAAGGACACCTTGGTCACTTGAAACTGCATTAATTTGATTCTTGACTTCATTTTGCTCGTCATTTCTCTCTTCAGATTCTAAAATGTTATTATTATGTAGTATGTATTTCTTTACCTTCCTTGATTCAAGAATAGAAAAACCATGTTATTTATGAATACTAAAATATACCTATTATTTTCTGTGCTGTTCAATCATTGCTCAGGCATTTCTCACTTTCTAATTTACTCCAGCAATCGTTGTCTTTTCTTCCGTCTTCAGCGATTCTTATTTTTTTAGAAAACACAACTATATATATATATCTCCCTAGCCTTTTCACAACTATCTTGGGGTGCTTCCAGTTTAACTGGTTGCAGCTGGATACATGTATGTTGTGGAGGTAAGATACACATCTGACCTCCACAAAATACCTAGGTATAACCAAAAAAAGTAATTCTAAACATTACATGAATAAAATATCTACCTTGTATCTACATCCCGTGTTCCGGCTTACACTTTCGCTGGCACGTTTTTATTTTAGCGACGCACGTGGTCGAAAATATATTGAAATAAAGGCACGTGACACGGCGACCTTAGGAACGTGAAATAAAAGTTGTATGTATTATTTTTTTGTAAGTGTAAATGGCATTTCTTGAGGGTTGGTTCTTATCGAAAGCAATTAGGTAATAGATTTGGAGATTGGGGGAAGGGCTGGTTAGATTTTTTAATTTCAGTAGGTATCAACTTATAACTTGCGTTCAGACGAATTGTATATAGTGTGTAGTGTGTACCAACCCGCACTGGGTTCGCGCGGTAAATTACAGCCCAATCCCTCTCGAAGAGAGGAGGCCTGTGCCCTAGCAGTGGGAACGTTATAGTTTGATTATTATATGCTGTGTTTAAAACTTTTCTTTTTGAGTTTCAATTTTTTTTTTAATTTCCTATGTCACCGCAACCTATTATTGATGTGTAATAAGATATATCGGAAATCTTAAAGTATCGGTACTCACATGTGGAAAGGTCCACTCAAATCTGTGTGGTTATTTCCTCAAAAGAATTGAGAAGGTCGAACTGCCTGCCTAGTAATGCATTGTTCGCTATTTTTATTTGTCTGTAAGTACAATTTTTTCTAATATGTATTCGTTGCTTTTGAATCTTTATTTTTATTCAATTTAAATTCAGATTACCAAATTTAATAATATACTAGTATAATCTTAATAACACTATATAATTTTAACTTTCAGGGTTGCTTCCATTTAATATACTGTTTGCTTGTTTTTTTTTGCATGATGTAGTCTCCTATAATTGAGGGAGCACATAGATTGTTGTTCTTGTCTTTGTATTATAGCATGTAACGTGTATTCTTTGTTGGAGATCCTAATAAAATAAAATAAAATAAAAATAAAAATAACATTTTAGACACTAATCTACATGGTCCTCATAAGGCCTGACCAAGATTCTGTCTGGACTTTAAAATAAACTTTGACCCGGGAGTTGGTTCCGCCATTACTTCTCAGGGATAGTCAGATAGGAAACGTCGCTTCATCAAGCTTATTTTGATTTTTTATTAAGTGATTCCGATATCCTATTTACAGTAGGAAACGGCGCTTCATCTAGCTTATTTTCAATTTTTTTAACTGATTCCGATATCCTATTTACAGAATAAACAATGTCATTTCACTTCATTTCATTTCATGTCAAAGTGATCTCGATAGTGTCTATGTTACTTGAAAATATCACTTAAATATTGTTTGTTCGCTACTTTCCTACCAATAAACATAGGCACCAAACAACAACGCCATGCAACTTTTTCCAATTTCGCTGACCACGATATAGAACAACAGTTGCTTACATAAACAGAAAGTTATAACTACACAGGGCTGTCTACGACGTTCAATGGCGTTTGATCGCTTTTGCCTCGCTCGTCTTCAAACTTGCGAATTGTCACAAACTACTTTAATGGGCCGGGGGGACGAGTCTATGAACAATGTTCGTACAGCTAGAAATCGGTGGCTCCCGATATGTTTTGTTTGCGTTCGCTTGCCATGAACATTTCAACGCACCCTTGAGAAATGGATGATACACGTTTATGAGCCGTTTCACCTTGAAATTAACGTGTAATATGGTTTTCCGGCAAGAGGTGAATCTATTTTAGGTTCATCTAAATTGAATTTGATATTTCCTTGAGATAATTATAACCATCTCCCGACTGTATAATTTCAAATCATTGTGCAACGCCTGTAATCGCTAAAAGGTTAGGCAGAGCTGTACCTATAGTATAGGGTACACCCACATTTCGCTTATTATTCTTAGTTCCCATGTTAAATAGGGGGTGAGTCTATTGCCATCAACCGGGCACAGTCCGGGCTGTTACTGAGAAATTCCTGATGGAAAAACCCAATAACACTTTGCCCGACATGGTAATCAGACCCAGGACCTCAGCTCAGCAGTATCGCTTACAGAACACTAGACTAACGTGCCAGTCATCATTTTATGTGTGTATATCCAGCAGTGGACATGACTTTATGATAAGCTAATTTAAATAACATATAACATGGCTTCATCGACTCACAAAATTACACAATTTTATGTTTCTAGCAGCAGTGATAACCTAGTGGTGTGACCGTCGGACTGCCAAGTCTGATGGTCTCGAGTTCGAACCCAAGGCACGCACCTTTTACTTTTCGGATTCATGTGCGTACTGTATAATTGTCACTTGCTTCAAAAACGGTTAAGGAAAAGTGAGGAAACGGGTATGCCTGAGAGATATTGCTCGATATGCGAAGCCAAGTCAGAGATGGGCCTCGGCGGCTTTAAAACTCTGATACCGGGTTAGTGACCACAAGAAAAGAAGATGTTTCTAGCTATATGTCTGTTTAGGTGTCCGTGCTGGTATTGAAAATCGATATTTTAAAATTCTATTAAAGCCCGAAGGCTGACTTTCACTACTGTGTAGATGGCACCTTGCCAAGTTCGGAAACGACCAATATACAAATTAAACCCCTGATTCATATACATATATTTCAATAGCCGTGGGCGATGCCAGACTACAAGTGTCATTATGTTATTATGGCACGATTAGAAATGATGAAGAACAAAAGTCATTCACACTCTAGGTACCTTTTATTATAGGATTACCAGCTACTTTAGTTTTTAAGTGCAATATAAGTAATTGCTATTTTAATTATACTTTCAATGAATGTGAATCCTCTATAAATTATATCTCATAAAATCGGGCTGTCGTAGATTTCTGAGAAGCATATAAAATACTCACGAAAGCGTCTTTCAATTTATTGGATCTGGGATTATCCTGCGACCGAATAGGTATTTTTTTTTGAATATCCAATTGGATTAACAAATAATTTATATACGAATTCGTGCCTGTTATGCTCATGTAGAATTAATTTAAGAATTGATAGTACACATTTTTTCTACTTAGCATTTACTTAAAAACACCTATATACACACTTGTCTTAAAATAGGTCTGTCCATTGAAATCTCGCAATTCGATAGCAACTGTTTCTAATATTATAGTAGAGGATCCGACCTACCAATGACCTTCACCCATCTGTATAATGGATGAAAAGTATTTAAAATTAAATTTAGTATGCGAGAACCATACTTCACGAGTGGGTTTGGCTTAAAAATTACTGGCCAGACAGTGATTAATTAAAAATTGACTCTTTTTAAACATTGCAAAATACACCAGTGGAAAGAACTTTTCAAGGAGAACCTTTGCTACTAACTCGACTTTTGCCAATTATTAGTCAATTCAGAGTTAATGACCTAAATAGTACTACCTACTTGGCCACCTAAGTTTAAGAAAGTTCTTGGCGCCCAATAGCATAAGTTATATATCAATGGATAGTGCTTTTTAAGGGAAACATTTATTACTAACACGAATTCATTCGCATTAAACCAATGAGTGTAATTTTTGAAAAAGAGTAATTTTTTATTTTTTATTATATGAATGATTCAGATTCAGATTCAGATTCATTTATTTGCAAAAACATGTGTAGATAATATACATGGTATGATGCTTATTATAGGTGTTACAGTTTTGTTTGGCTCAACATGTTTGACCATGGCTGGTGTACAAATTAGGTCGAAAGACAATAAGATTAAAAAAATCAAAGAATAGTAATATAAACAAATCAAAAAATAGTAATATAAACAAATCAACAATTAACATTATGTACTATTAAATTAAAAAACTTGGTCAAAAGTCATGCGATTCAAATAATAATAAAAAAAAAATAAAAAAAATAGAATTGATTCAGTCAGTATCTTCAGAGCGATTTATCATTTAAAAAATCATTAATATTATAATAAGCTTTTTCTGTCAGTATTTTTTTAAATGTTTTCTTAAATTGGTCTGTACTTAATTTTTTAAGACAGTTAGGAATATTATTATAAATTATGGGCGCTCTGCATACAACGCTTTTATACAGTAGCGCTGTCTTAGCTGGCTGAACACGAATTTTACTATTATCCCGGCGATTACGTATTATAAGGTCCGATATTCGAGGAAACAAATGGGGATTATTTCTGACAAATAGGGCTATTTCCAAAATATAAAGTGACGGAAGTGTGAGTATTTTATGCTTTGTAAAAAGTGGCTTACAACTCTCCGTACTTTGGATACCGAACATGGCACGTAGGCATCGCTTTTGCATTATAAATGCCATATCTTTGTTTGATGAGTTGCCCCAAAAGATAATGCCATATCTGAGGACAGATTCAACAAGTCCATAATAAGCCGAGAGTAACACATCAGTGTTGATCGATGGAGCAAGTTGGTACAAGGCATATGATTGACTACTGATTCTCTTACATAGTTTGTCAATGTGTTCTTTCCAATTTAGTTTATTGTCTATAATTAAACCGAGAAAACGGGCATTAGTTACTTCATGTATAGTGTAATTATTATGAATCAAATTTACATTTAATGGATTATGCAATCTTTGTCCAAAGTGCATTATATTTGTTTTTGATAGATTCATTTTTAAATTATTATTATCTAGCCAAGAAATTATAGATTTCAGTGAATTATTTATGTCAAATTTATAATGATTAATGTCCTTACATGCAATTGAAACTGTACTGTCATCAGCAAATAATGTCATAGGTTGAATCGTTGCCTTTGGCAAGTCGTTGATATAAATAGTAAACAACAGCGGCCCTAGCACACTACCTTGAGGAACGCCGTATGTGACATATTTCCTCACGGAGCTGAATGTTTCCTCTTTTTTTGTTTTATGATTCACTCTAGTTATTACTGTTATCTGTTGTCGATTCATTAAATAGGATCGAATTAAATCTAAAACATTGCCTCTTATGCCGTATGCGTCAAGTTTACTGATTAGTATATTATGATCCACATAATCAAATGCCTGTGACATATCGCAATAAATAGCACAAACTGGAACTGTTTTGTCAACGTGGCAGATAACATTTTGGATGAATTCATATATGGCCATATTTGTGGTTTTATTTTGTCGAAAGCCCTTTTGTTCATTGCACATAATTTTATTTTTTTCTAGATATGAATTAAGTTCACCATAAAGATATTTCTCGAAAGTTTTTGAAAATATTGATAGTAGTGCAATAGGCCTATAGTTCACCATTAACTGTTTACTTTCTTTTTTGAATAAAGGTTTTATAACCGATAGTTTAAGATCTTGTGGAAATATTCCAGTTGTTATCGACAAGTTCATAATGTGACTCAGGTGATGGCATATATCCTGATTTACTGCTTTAATTATTTTAGTAGAGAAACCATCGTATCCTACACTGTTGGTATTTTTAAGGTTATTTATAATTTTATAAATCTGATAGGGTGAACTTGCTGCAAGAAACATTGAATTTGATTGGTGATTAATTAAAGACGTTAAATTTTTTCCGGCACCCGGCAGGGGTTTGACTTTTTCAATAAAATAATTATTAAATGCGTTCGCTATTTCTATTGGATTATTAAGGACATTGTTTTCATCAATTTTAATGTTATCAATGGATTCTTTTGGGGTGTTATGTCTCGTTTTGTTTATAATCCGCCACGCTGTTTTAGTCTTATTATGAGACGTTATTATTTTATGGTTATTTTGCGCACGTTTCGTCAGTTTTATAATTTTTTTAAATAACTGGCAATAATTTAAATACTTTAATTTGTTGTCTTTTGTTGAGTTTAATCTGAATTTCCATAGCAAATCCTTTTTTTTCCGACTGCATATTTTTACACCACGTGATACCCACTTTGGTTTATGAATGACTTTTATTAAAGATTGGGTTTGTGGAAAACAAAGGTCGTAAAAAAGTTTAAAATCAGCTATAAAATGTTGATAAGCCGTGTTTGGGTCATCAGTGAGGTAAATCTCTGGGAAAGAAAAGCTTTTAATACACAATTTAAATTTCTCAATATTTTCTATGCTATAATCGCGTCTTAATGTACGCCAATAATGCAATGTCAGATTTTTTTTTCCTGGTACTCTTATTAGTTGTGCGGTATGGTCCGACAGACCTAATTCTAAAATTTCAGATTTACATCCCTTTTTAAAGTTATGTGCAAAATTGTCTATACAAGTTTGACTGGCGAATCTGGTCGGTTCATGTTAAGCTAATTTTAAATTATAATTTAACAGTAAACATTCAAAATCTAATGTTACATTATTGCGCTTTAGAATATCTATATTAAAATCACCAGTAATTATAACATTTTTACAATTTAACTTGGCAATATAAGTCAGAAGGTTTTCCAGTTTATGGAAGAACGTGTACAAGTTACTTTGTTTAGGTACCCTATATATACAAACAATAATAATTTTATAGTCAAGAAGTTCAACTGCACAACCTTCGAGTATACAGTCAGGACAAAATTTGCGAATTTCTGGAATTTCCCTGAATTTATGTTCTTTTTTAAGTAAAATACATGTTCCTCCTCTTTTACTATTTGTTCTACTGTAAAATGAAGCTAAATTGTAATTTGGTAGATATAAATTTGACTCAAATCCTGCGCACATAAAGTGCTCAGTAATACATATGACGTCCACAATTTTGTTACTGTCTGCGAGTTCTTCTAAGTTAACACATAACGCATCAGATTTGTTAATTAAACCTGCAATATTCTGATGTAAGATATAAATATATTTCTCAGAGAAAAAACTGGTTGGCGGTTTCTTTTTCATTGATTACAGGAGATTTTCTGATAATGTAAGGTTCAGTATGTATTTTACTATTATTCAGTATTATTGTGTCAAACTGACCAAATGAGCACAAATCAATTACAATCTTATTCATAATGCCGTCGTATATACGTTTCATTCCCTGTATGTTGATTTTTCCTGTTGTGTTGGAGAACATGTCTAGCGATAGCTCACTGTTGCTGTCAAATAGGTAGGCGTAGTCATTATTTTGTAAGTCGAGATATAGCAGGTTATTGAACATGTCCACTTTAAAATTGTAAATAGGTGCTCCTGTTATAAACGTCGGTAAACAGATAACATTATTGGTGTGGGCCACCTTCTGTAACGATTTTCTTAACATATTTATCATGTTTATGTAATTTGCCTCAGCTTTTATGTCATTTTCTCCTATGAAAATAATACAGTAATCATTATCGGTGAAGTCTTTCAATTTATTTTCTATGTTGTATAACTGTTCCTTTATAGTTCCATTTGGTATAAAATAATGGCAAAAATCGAAGTAATCGGAGAACACGTCTTCAATCAAGGATAAGTGCCCTGGGGGTTTGGTGCCACTGCTTAGAATGCATAATTTATTCTTTTGTTTACTCTTTGCAATGATATCTGCCAGCTCTTTTTTACTATATTGAGGTTTGTTACTACTGGCCGATATCGATGAGTGTACTTCTTTTAAATTGTTTGCTGTCTGCATTTGGGCGTGGCAAGAGGTTTGAGTCTCTTTGTCAAGCATGATAGTCGATCTTCGGAGATTGCAATCACTCGATGATTTAGCTGGATCATTGTTTAGGTTATCGTTTGGAGAACTCGCCTTAGCTTTGTTATGAACCAGTATTTTGGTTCTACGAACTGATTTCGGTGTCCTGCTTTTTCTCTCAGGCGTTATGCACATTTGTTTATATGTACTAATAGTTTTTATCGATTTTTGAAGATCACATTTCAGACGAAAGTTTTCGCTACTTAGGTTCTCTATTTCTAGATGAGCGCTTTGTAGTTGTGACGTGAGTAAATTAACTTGTTCACTCAAATCATTTATTTCCTCACTATTGTCATGCAAGCTATCTGGTACACTCATCATTGTAGCGTCGAATATGTTTTTGTTACTGCCACTTGTACTGCTAGTAAGATCATTTAAGGAACTTGTTCGACAGATTTTTCGAATGGTAATGTTATCTCTTTCTTGATCCATTATTTATGTACTGTCACCGCAGCGCCCTCTGTCGAGTTCTGCTAATAACTCTGCACGAATAGCGAGTGAGTCTTTCTAAATTTTTTTGGATTTAATTTAAGAAATCATACAAAAAGACAATCAATAGTTGAGGATCGAACTTGCGACATCTCGTTCCGACCGTTTTTATTTCGGCTCGTGTGGATACTTGACCACAGCGTTATTAAGTTTGTTGACGAAATTATGGTATAGTATCTAGAGGGTTTTGGTTTCAAATACAGTAAATCGGTTACTGTGACTGTTGAGTTTAAATGTCTTAACGAAGTCCAAAGGTCATTTTCTTTGTTTTAAACACTGTGTTTTTACTTTATTGTGTCTTTCTTTATCACTTCTTTAACACTTTTAGCGTGTATAAGTCGCGTTTTTATTGAAATGTATTGCACATTGAACACTGTAATATCGATTTTAGCACTTGATAAGTTTGTAGAATCTAGTTTAATAAATACTCATTATTGATGTTCCATGCAGTATTTAAGTTTTTATATCACTTCCACATAAACACAACACAGTTTAGTTAGTTATTGTACAAATTTTATGACAGATTATGCGGTTTTACTATTTTTAATCATTTAATAATACGGAGCACAAAACTTGCCGTGGCGCTCAGAGTCGCCTCCTCTATGAATGGAAACATGAAATCATCAATTATAACCACGAGTTTTATTTTTTTAAATAACATATCCGCACCCGTAGTTAGAATTTGTGCATGTTTGGATAACTCAGTGTGTGCGGAACATTGGATCCAATTAAACTTTTGAAACAAAAGTTTCACTCTGTTCCCGACGATTCATATTTTGGATGGGTTGATATGGGGAGCACTTAATTAAATGAGTGTCGGTTTCAACAACACATCAGCAAACTGTTAGACAGTTTGTACTGACATTATCGGATATCGGTCTATTAGGGAAATGAAAAATGAAATACCATTGAGTATTATTTTTGTTTTGTGGTTGCACCTTTAATTGCTTTAAATTGTACTCAATACTCGATACTTTATTTGCATTCCACAATGTGTACTTAGATGGTAAATTCAAATTATATGTGATCATTATGGACCCCGTCGGGCACAGCAAAATAGTAGGAGAGAGAAAGCTTTGAAAAATCAACTTAAATTATCAGTCTTCTGAACAAAATTCAATATTATTATATTTACATAAATAGTTTACTATACTTATTAGATTATGTTAGCATTAATATTTTATCGTTTAAATATTCGTTTAAACTATAATAGCATTTAGTTATTAAAAACTGTTTTAATTTTTTTATAAATATATTCAATTTATCTTCTTTTTTTATTAATTCTGGTAGTTGGTTATATATTTTTATGGACATTACATAGGGGCTTGTAGAATGTATTTTAAACCGAGAAGTTGGAATGTTTAATCTTGATTTATGTCGGAGTGTGTAACGTGATTGTATATCTTCGCGTTTTGTATAAAATTCTTGATACTTACGAACAAATTTGCAAGTCTCTAATATGTATACACTGGAGAGGGTTAAAATATTATAATTTTGGAAGTGAGGTTTACAGCTGTCAGTTTGGTCGATATTTACTAGGATTCTAACTAGTTTCTTTTGAAGGGTGAAGAGTGTTGGTGCATCCGTGCTATTTCCCCAAAGGGTAACGCCGTACCTCAGCCATGCAAAAGCATACGCATAGTAGGTGGTGAGTGCTGTTTGAAGATTGGTGGTTTTTTTAATTTCACGGAGAGCATATGAAAATCTTGAAATTTTAGATCTCAGGTTTTGTATGTGTATTTTCCAGTTTATATGAGTATCCAAATTTAGTCGAAGCAAGGTAAATTCTTTAAAAATTTCTAGTTTTGAGCAATTTAAAGTAAAATCTATATTTAGGGGTGCTTTTGATGGGGATGCAAAGTAATAAGTTTCGTTTTGGAGTAGTTTATTTTAAGGTTGTGTGCGTTCATCCAGGTGATAGTTTTGGTGAGGATTGAATTTAGTTCTTCATTTAAAACACATGGTCCTTCCATCGTTTTCGGTAAGTCATTAATATATATAAGGAATAACAGACATCCTATAACACTTCCTTGAGGTATTGAGGCGCTCATTGATTTGCAACTTGATCGGACTTTTTCTATTTCTTTGCTCTGGTGATTAAAAAATTCAATTTCTACTGTTTGCTCTCTGTTCTTTAGGTAGGATGCGAGCCATTCATGAGCTTTTCCACGAATTCCTATTCCGTATAATTTAGTAAGCAATATATTAAATTGTACTTTATCGTAGGCTTTGGACATATCTAGTAATATACCTACAGCGTATTTTTTATTATTTATTATGTTAAGTGCTTCTTGAATGTATTTATAGACTGACAAAGTTGTTGAGCGGTTGTTGCGAAAACCGTTTTGGCATTCGTCAAATATTTTATATTTTTCGCAATATTTGTATATTCGGTCGCACATGGCTTTTTCAAAGATTTTTGACGCTGAAGGCAAGAGAGCTATTGGGCGGTAATTGTTTGGATCTGGTTTTGAACTTTTCTTGTGGATCGGTTTAATTAGGGATTTTTTTAATAGGTCTGGAAAGGCTCCTTCTTGAAATGACTGGTTTAGAAGGAGATAAAACGGTAACGTTAGTTCGTCTGCACATTGTATTAGTAAAGTAGGTGGAATCTCGTCTATCCCATGGCTACTTTTATTTTTCAGATTTTTTAATATTTTGTTTACTTCCCAAGCGTCTATTGGGCTAAGGAACATGCTATTCTCCGTAGGGCACAGCACGGACGTGACATCAGGCTCCCGGCTACCAGTTGGTCTGACGCCGCTCTCCCTAATTGATGCAAAGAAGTTATTAAAAATATCGGCTACTTGTTTAGGTACGGATGTTATGTTTTTTTTATTAACTGTAAAGTGCACTGGGCTAAAAATCGATTGAAACCTATAATCCATTAATGAAGATATCATTTAAAGTGTTCTGACTCAGAAGAACCGTACCGTTTATAGGTATTATAGAAACCTACCTAACTAGCATGAAGTTGGTCATTGATATTGTAAATAAGGCCAAGAAGCCTCGGATTAAAGTAGACTACTTTAATACTTCCCACGATGATCAGCAAACAGGCTTAATCATAACGAAAGCCTTAACTTGAATAAAATATTAGACTATGGTGCATAAATCGACCTCTGCCCTTTGGAGAGGTGAATACTGCGAAAAAATCTTTAAATAGTCTACGAAGCAAAAAAAAAACATTTTATTTGTCTTCGATTAGTATGCTACTTACTTACCTAGCACCGGTAGTTATGGAACACGAAAATAAAATTATTACAGTTGGTTAAAAACACAGGAATTTTAAAAATTACACCTTTTTGTATCACGCTCCAAAACTTCGGTATGTCAATACTTGCATTGCATATTTACCGAATTCGCTACAATATGTTTCACCCGGTTGACTGAACTTGATTTTTGTTTGAAAACCTTTACCGAGTATCTCACGCGAATCCAATAAAATAAATTCACTCCATTCCAATAAATATTTACGTAGAGTGCGTGGGAAGGACACTAATTAAATACTCTACGTTTTGTGCATAAAAAGCGGAATGATCAGGCACTATTGGAACTATGATTAAGTTGAGTAACCGAAATAGTTGGAACACCTCAACAACCAATGCAATAAACATCAATTATCTGGCAGTTAATTACTGGTAAACTTCTGAAACTCCATTTAAATCGTAGTTGCTTTATAAATTGGTCTCATAGTAGTTTGATCACTAAGTTGTGGGGTTGTGGTCTCTGGGGTGGGCATTTCATCTCAATTAAACAACTCATGTCCGTTGGATCTCCGACACTTCAGCAGTACATAATTGCGAGACGGGCAACTCTATACACAACATGGCTAGATTAGAATTGCTCCCTGGTGCTACATCAAAGAAATATTATCGCAGAAAGTGCTATTAGTTAAGAGTAAGACGTTTTTGGGTCTAAGGGCCATTGTAGGCGTTAAGAGGGGTGGTTATGAGACTTGTCGGTTGGTTTCTTCAAGGATATAATCAGGAGTGAGAACAATCTTGGCATCTTTGTAAAAAAAAAAAAAAACTGCCTCTTGATTCTTGCTTTTTCTGTACATGTTTTATTATAAGACCTCAGAGTTTTCGAGCGGTGCCATAAATAATGTAGATATTTAAAATAGGTAGCCCAGAAATGGTTGCATGCAATCTCTATCCACTTGACACCTGTATCTTCTAATGGGCATTAAAGAAAGAAAGAAAGTTTATTTTCGCCTAATTAATATGACGCATAAAGCAAAATAAAAGATACAAAAAGAAAAGGGGAAAATATCCGTCACACCCGCGCAAAAGGGCTATCACTCAGCATAATGCCGCAACTCACGTGTGAAACAGAGTCATAGCGCTGGTTTCAGTGCGGCGTTGACTTGATGATGTCAACCGTTGCAGCATACTTATATCAAACCTAGAGAAACAAAAAATAAAAACACAATAGAACAATAATAATAATTGCACAATATAAATATGAAAGCCGAGAAAGATAAACTAATCAAGTATCTGTGGTTGGCTCGCGAGGCTGTCGACATGTGGGTGTGGACTCAGCGATCATAGTGCCGATACTCGTGTTGCCAATGGCTTAATAGCCAGGAGCCTCGACCAACACCTGAGGAGGCTCTCGTTGGGCAGTGATTCACAAAGGAGTACTTCTGGCCAAGGCATTGCATTGGCATTGTTAGGAGGTTCTTCTCTCTGGAGCCCTGACCGTCGCACCCGCCGGTAGCGGCGACCCTGAGCCCGATACAGGTGCGCTACTATTTTTTATATTTTAACATATTCTATTAAAAAAAAATAAAAAAATCGGAGGGTCAACATAAAAAAAATATTGTTATCTGTGTGCAAAGCGCAGCGACGAGACTTCACAGAGGAGAGACTTGTTGAGTTTCACAAATAATTTGATTATTTACAATACCTATACCTAACTATCTTGCGAATTATGCAATGGAACTAAAGTATGATATAATTGATGTATTGTTATTGTGGTTGTGACTTGTGATCAGTGTTAGTGAGTTTTGTTTTAGAAGGTGTAATGCATGTGCATGACTCTGGTCACAAGTGTAGATCTTCAATAGTTTTTTTTTATATAGTGTTTGTAATTGTGAAACCAGTTCGACGAATAGAGTTACTGATCATTGCTGTTATTACTTACATTTTCATTCGTTCAAAATATACCAACGTGCTAAAATTACGTTTACCCAATAACATTAAAATCATATTGCATCAACACATCACATTTTATTTAATAAAGATGAAGGAAGTGCTGGTAGGGATCTTGACCATCCTCTGGGCTCTGGGATTGTTCTGATAGCCGTGGAATGCCTCTCCACTTCTAAGCACCTCAGGATATGTTGCCCCCTTGTCGGTACGTCACTAAGTCCTAGCAACAGTTTCCGGGGGTTCATCAGCTAATGCACTAGGAAGTGGTGAAGGGTGGGCGTTTTGGGGGACTGTCTTATGTAATTTTGACGTTCGAAAAGTGCTGATTCTCAGCCTAGTTTGAATAAATGACTTTTGAATTTTTGAATTGAATTTTTTCATTATTGAGTGTGCAAGTCACCTGCCATTTTTTCTGTGTACAATAAAACATTGATCAGGCAGGGGCCATAGTCCTTTCATAGTTCTAGGTAGCTAGTCCACTTTAGCCATCCAAACACATATTCCAATATCTTTCTTTCCATGTCCTGCAATAGTCTTACACCAACCGAGGGTTGTCTTTGGGTTCACTAGCATAGTGCGTATTTTACATGGAGCGTCTGCCTATCTGACCTCCACAACCCAGTACTATAACCCTAAAAGTAAGATTGGTTGACTTTAGGGTTTCTGACTACCCGTAACGACTGTCAAAGATTTACAAATGGCCGGGACCAACGGTTTAACGTGCTTTCCGAGGCACGGAGGGGTCTCTGAAATGGATAGTCACCCATCCACGGACCGGCTCCGGCAAGCGTAGCTTAACCTTCGATCGACCCGTGCGATCTAGCTTTAGATCGTAACTAATATTATAAACTAACTGCGTCCCGCGGTTTCACCTGCAAAAGTATCGATCCCGTGGGCATATCGGGATAAAAAGTATCTTATGTCCTAATCCAGGGCATGGTCTACCCATGTGCTAAAGTTCATCCAAATCTGTTCAGCCGTTTTAGCGTGAAAGCGTAACAAAAAAAAAAAACTCACTTTCGCATTTATAATATTATATTTAGGATTAGGATGCGAAAGTGAGTTTGATTGTACTTAACAATCAACTTGACGCTAAAACGGCTGAACGGATTTGAATGAAATTTGCACACATGTGTGTCTACCCATGTGTGCAAATTTCATCCAAATCCGCAGGTCATTGTCTAATGACCTGCTTTAGGACATAGGATACTTCTTATCCCGGTAGTAAGTTCCCGTGGGACAATCTCCGACCTCCATGCGGGGGAAGCCGCGGGCGAAAGCTAGTTTATTATAAAAGACCAACCAATACCATACATAATCATAGTTTGAGATTCACAAAAGGAGGAAACAAATAATGGAAACACACGGAAATTGCGCACGGGCTCGAATTAAATTCTATTGTTATTCAAAAAACGACCGTCGGTACTACAAAAAGGGGGAGTTGAATACAATCTTCGAGCACACATTTTATTAGTAGGCTTCACATTTTACGAGCGGACTCGAAACCTAAATAAAAAGAGGATTCTTCATATGAAGTCCCTTTGTCATTTTTTTACGGTGGACTGTCAAAGGCTTTTACGATTTCATCTTTAGTCGGTCGCCGTTATGTGCGGCGTCTAATACCTGAAAATGAAAGAAAACCTCTTATTATAATGATGACGAAGTTGCTTTCAATATCACGGTGGCTTGTTCCCTTTTATCTTACTAATGAGCCTCCAATGTTATGGATTTTTATCGGATTTGTTTTATCATTTTTGTTTATGTCTTTACAATATTGAGATTTTCTTCTGCTGTTGTTTAGGAAAATACATGCCTTGTTTTTCTTAGTCATATTGTTGATAGCTGAATATAATGGGATAATCTTCATGGGTGCGTTAGCAGATTGTTAAGTGTGTGGACTGCCGAATTTAGTTGTGTGTGCACCAACAATATTATTGTGCTAAGTCACCTGTATTGGGTAGTAATTAATTTATAACAAAAATGAGTGCTCTGATCACAAACCCAACTTATTTTAACTTTATTTTTTCTGGAAATTCGTGACGTTTTTATTTTATATTTCGTGCATTGCTAAGTTAGTTACATAAACATTCACAAGTTAAAAGTTGGAATATAAGTCATACAAAAGAGGCCAGAAGTATCCCTGCAAAGTAAAAGTTTTCATCAGACTTCCATGGCTCTGTGGCGAGTGGTCGGCAAACAAATTCAATGACCACAAAAAAGTTATGGGGCAAACTTCATCAGTGCTCTCTACCCGGGGAGAGTTCAACCTGAAAATATAACGCACGTAACACCGCGTAAATACATTTTGACTTCGTGCTACACATTTTAGGAGACAATATTGTACCACTCACTAAACTACTGGCTCCTATATTTAACGGTTCACTTCTATTTTTTCTCTAAGAACTGTCGAATTTTGTTGGTTACTACAATTAACGACAACGACCAGTCGTCAGCAAAAAACATTCGCTTTCGTATCTATAACGACCGTGCATTAGATGTCCAAGATATAGGTGTTTGTAGTTCATTGCTTAGGGATTTAGAGATTTGAAAGTAATGTGAAATTTATCGGCCCTATCAACGTACTGAAGCTCAGCAATACATTCTCTAATATGAGCATAGCTATGTGTTTATCAAATAAACAGCACTAAGAAGAGAATGGAGAATCCTCGCTCGAACGTGATTCGAGCTCAGGAGACGGCATAAATGGATCGCGGGGCATTCGTTCAAGCTGGGGCTTTGTCGAGATTTCAACTTCATACCCCTAACAATTATTATAAATATTGGCAATGCCTCTCCGTCTCCTATATATTCGTTTCTACCGTGAAATATAGACACACATTATCTACACTGAAAATCTACAATTCAGATCACAAATAGCTCCGTTTGGAGAAATAGATGGGCCCATTTATCTACGGCTTTTTCTGAGTTATTCAATACAAGAATCGTTCGTTTTTAGTAAAAGTATACATTCTAGTGATTTAGAAACGGTTCGCGAACAAAACTTATGAATTGTCACACATTTATCATGGGCTACGTTTGATAGTCCGTTTTATTGGCTATATTTTTGACGATAGGCTTCTAGAGCTTTCGGTGAAATGTGGAGACTTTTATTAGTCTTTTAGTAAAACACGAACTTTTCCGACATTGCCTGTAAAAGTTTATTCTTGCAGTCTATTTTGGTCCGGGATATTGGATAAAGGTTTTAGGATTTATGTTCTGAGAACTGATACGAAAAGAGTTTCAAGAGTTAGAAATTGTTAATAAAAAGAAACATTGCTGTTAACGGGTAATAAGCGGCCAATGTTACTGCTTAACTACTGATACTAACTATTGATGGAGTGGTCACCAGTTTTACTACATCGTAGTAAATGTACGTACCTAAGTACCTACTGCAAAATCCGAATCCTCGAAGTTGGATAACTTTATTAAGTTGTCCTATTACGAATTTCGTATACATTTAAGTATTCTTAACAGCATTTGGAGAAGTGTTTTCATTCAACTCGGGCGCACTGTACTACAACGAAGCAGTCTTTTCACTACCCTGTATATCTCAATTTGAATGGCAAGGTTCCATACTAAGTTTGAATACTAAATAAGATGCTTTTAGTGGGAGCGCACGCTTAGGTAATTTTGTACTTGGTTCGTGTGCTAATGGAATCGTAACTATTCACGTTCTTAATAAAATTCACTATATTCAAATTGCTCTTGTAAAGGCTAGTCTAATGTATTAGATTCAGTAATGTAATCAGGCGTTCCTCTATTGTCAGGGATTGGTTTGTCCTTAAAATCCTTTAGCATATTCTTTTATTTGGTAAAATAATGACGTATCCCAAATGGACGGAGTCCATTCAATAACTGACGATAATCCCGATTGGATTCTCCAGAGAAATCTCGGTTAGCTAGTTTGAAAGAAGAACGTTTGTGTTAGCACTAACCCGTTCGGTACGCTTCAAAGAGCATATTGAACCATAGCTAGGAATGACTGGAGCAGTGTAATCGATGAGAGCACACTCCCTGCGGAACCCTAATAAATCCGCTGTGACCGGTGTTCATTAATTTGCTGCTGTCAAGTCGGTATCTGAAATTGTTGATGTTTTGCGCATGTTTGTGGCACAATTTATGGGTCCAATCATTCGTGGGCCCTAAAGTTGAGCGGTACACTTCGTATGATTAATTATAATAATAGATTTTCCGTGGGTTAAATATCATGTAATAATATACTTCGGGATACCCTGTTAATCTGGGTACCTACTTGTACAACCAAATATGAGGAAGATTTGAACTCGCACAAATTTTAAGGGTTTGACGTACGGATCTAAAATATTTTCCTTATTATAAAACCGCTGAAAAACAGGCAAAAGTAGAAAATAAAATTAAACCTAGTCGTTCTAAAAACATATAAAATGTACATAAACCTTTCTCGATCTATAACAAGTACATTATTGTATTACCTCAGTATTTAAGAGCCGAACTATTCAAGCAAAACTCTGAGAGGCACTAGGTCTGAACAGCAGATTGGATCTTACCTTCTCCGTAAAGGAAATGAAGCACGTAAACCGTATCAGAGCAATAAAAGAAAATAGCATAATGTGCTATACCTTTTACAAATTAAATTGTGGTGTTTACTTCGGCTTCTGTTTACCAGTACGCGTTTAGACGTCGTGAAAAGCGAGCGTTTTTAGGGTAGTCTTTAGTAGTATTTTTATTACTCCAGGGAGTTCATTTGATTCTAAGCGATATCAGTTTTCGAAAGTTCGAAAGCTTATAGGCTTGTGCAGACCAGCGCGACTTGTCGCGCGACGCGACACCGGTTATTGTTATACTGTGAAGTTTTCTTGGAAATTGTATTGTTCGTGTCGCATCGCGCGACAAGTCGCGCTGGTCTGCACAAGCCTTTAATCCCCAGAGATTAGGTTTCAACATAGTGTTACAAGTAAGATCATTCTGTTCTAGCAATTCAAAAACAGAAATTTTGCGTCCTATTCTGAGGTCGCAATAGTTTCGTAGCGGCAGATTTTCTTACTGGCACCGCAAAATTAATAGCTGTAAATTAACATAATATACCAAACCGAAACTCCACGAATAAAAACAAAATAAATAAATTGGAGCCGTCACAGGAGTGGCAGGAATAAAGTTATATAACTCAAGTATTTTGCACGAGTCGAGCCATGGCTCCGCCGCCGCCGCCACTCTCAAAGTGTTTTTAGTGAAATCACGAAGCGGATCTCCAAATTCATCGCAGGATCCTACTTCGTGGATATCATAACAAACGTAATAAAAACTTTACCGCCAAATATTAGTTTTTCGGACCATCAGAGTTTACAGAGGACTGAAAGACAACACGAAATGGCTCTTCATTTATTCTTCATTTTTAAGTTAAATAAAACTTCGCCTTGTTATGATCGACGTTCTGTTAAAACAGGGCTATATAAACTTTCAGGCCCTCTCATTATTTTTTCATGAAATCGGAGTAATTTTATGGATCTAAGAAATAAAACGGTATTCCAGTTAATACAGTATTAGGATGGAGCTTCTCGGATGGTATTTCCTAAGTGATACTTTCTTCATCTCAAGTGGCTATAGAGTGGTGCCCTAATAGATACTACGTGTTGCCATTACGGCTAGTGGTTACAATTTGCGCCAGGAGCTTTTACCTAACTTAAAAGGGCTCCCCATCAAATGGGCGGTATATCGAAAACCCATTCGAGTAATTTGAGGCGAACCGAAACGACATTGTCGCTTAAGCGATTCAATCCTCCGCGACCGCGCCGGGACCTACACGACGATTTGAATTTAAGCGATTTTATGTGAGCGGTAATGTCACCGTTGTGAGCGCTTTGTTGCCAATAAATTATATTTGCTTGTTCGTTTACAGCCTGTTGTTTACACGGCGGACGACTGGCGGGCGAGTGGCGGGCGACGGGCGAGCCGTGTTTACACGAACATCGTAGATGACTGATAATCGTTATACGGCATTCGTTTATGTCACAGATAAGGTTCGGCAATCACGAATCCGTTTGTCTCTTTGTGCGATTTCTTTCGTGTTCCATGTTTAGTGCCGTCTCGGATTGATAGCGGAATCTTTACGACTGAACTATACGCGTCTCGCACCACTTTGTAACTGATTTGTGCTTTCAGTTGGAAAACTCTGAAATAATGCGTCGTTTATGTGGAACTATTTTCAAAATAAACAATGAATATATTATGCATCGTTCCTCGAGTTGCAGAATGGGAAAATAGCTTATATTTTTGCAGTATGACCTAGTTGGATGTTTGACTTTCATGCTTTGTCTCACGGGACTTCTACGCAATTTCAACTATAATTAAAGTGCATAAGCGTCGAGCTTGTAAAGTATTGTTGTTGCTAAAGGAACAAGAGATTAATAAATGACTGCCATACTTTATGCTTGAATAAAACGTCGTCTGTACACAGTAATTCTAATAATTACAGTGTACGAAAAAAGTTTTATTCAAGCATAAAGTCTATGTGTTGCATTACATAATTACATTACATGTTTTATAAAGTTGCTGAACTCAACAATGTTAGACGTTTTCGATTGACATAGATACTTCATCATAAGTTGATACTTACTCTAAGATACTACTTCTGAATTTGAATGTGGACTGAAATACACTACTTTTTTACGAAACTTAAAATATTAAGTCTATTTCTTATAACATCAATAGTTTTCGCACTACTTGGTACACAACGGTGTGACACTCAGCCACATTTTACTGTCGTCATTCTCGCAAGCGATAGCGGCTCAGCAATCGACACTGATATGTCTACACATATATTACGTGTGTAACAGGCTTAAGCATTTACTTGCCGAAGAAATAGTTAAGCTGCACCGTTAACGAGTTCACTCGGTCCTGTGCGGCCCGCCTAAACCGGGCTACAGTCGACAAACTTTAAGTTGCATTTAAATACGAATTTGTTCGTACAAGACTTGTATTGTGACTGTTGCTGCAGTTGTAACCGTCTGGGACTTGACAAATTGTGTTGTGAGATTTTATTCATTGTCTAAGATTTTCTTTGTATATTATTGAATAGCTCGTTTAAGAACTGTTTCATGAGCATGCTCGGCAAAACACATTATTTCATTTATGTGAGTTCTTTAAAGTAAATAAATAAACCTACTAAATCAGCTACCTAATTGATTGTAGATTTTGATCCAGGATTAAAATGAGTAGGAGCTTCCCCAATCCCTTAATTGCCTCTTTTGATCGACAAATTGGTTCTAAGTTCAAAATAAGATCTTTCAATTACTTTGCTAAGGATCAAACGAATGTCAATATTTCTTAAATAAATATGTGCCCAATATTAATAAAAGTCAATAAGTAATTAAAAAGAGCATATAAATTCGATCCAGTTATAAGCTTCTTATTCTAAACAAATACTTCATCAACTCAAAAATAATTAGGAAATACTCCGCCAATATCGGGTTATTACGTTCAATGTTCAGAAACCCGTGAACTTCCACCAAATCAATCGTAGACCGGGCAATCAATAAGAAATTTATGGAAAAAAATATTGGAGCATTTTTTCGTCAATTTACCACGTCAATCGGTGACGTAAATTAAATTGCGCGAATTAATATACGTAGGTACATCTACGCCGTAATGTTGGGGCGTACCTCCTTCGTCGTGAAAAATGGAATCACAGCGATGAACAATTTGTCATTTTAATGTTTTCGTGTCCGCAACCGGTACGCCGGCACTATGGATAGACAATTTATAACGCGTGTCATATCCCCTTTGTATGGCAAGGCAAAATATCTAGCTGTGAGGAAAGGAATGCAATTTGTTGGGGCGTACATATCGCGCGAATACCTTGCAAAGTGTACGTAAGTAATTGTAACGTTATGTTGCGTACACATTTTGTATAGATCTCGGAAAAGCGTCGCTTGCTTCAAGTTATGTCGTATGTTTAAGTCAGATTTTACAATTTTGTTCACATTTTATTACCTTTTTGTGCTATTGCAATATTCGAACCTATGAATCTGCTACAATTTACTGTTAACTTTACTGGTTTACATTATGATTTGCACATTTAAGAGATCCAAAAATCTGTCGAATTTTATACAAAGGCAAGGTAAAATTTATTATGGATTATGCGGGGATCCTACTGTAGCAATTAAATTAAGACCTAAAACCTAGTATGAACATAAATCATCAATTTTCCGATTTTACATTTTCATTAACAAACATTACGAAATCGTGTAGGTCCTATTACCTCGACAGTACCATAGTAACAATAAAACTTTCCTTAAATTATATTTTACTAGATTTATCCCCGACCCAGTCCGAGATGTTCATGAGATAAGCGTAATATTATACCGTGAGGCTACTGAAATTCCCACATCATAAAATTGGACTCGCGCCGCCGCTATAAAACTGATCATTTATTTTTACGACATCGATCCCTAGGTTAATAATTGTGTCGCCATAATTTTTTCCAATTCCCATACATTTTACTACGAGGTTTTTTACGAGGTCAACGCACCTACCTGTTAGTGGATTTAGTTTGACATTTAGATCGCCTCATACGTGTTTGTTGACTCTATTAGAAGAATGCTACTGGATAGTTTACAATATTATTTAGTTATAACATATTTTTAGGATGGTGAATTTTTATAGGTGTTTTTTTACTTTTTGTTTAAACCGGATGACTGAAATTCTAAAACGTACGTACGTAATCTTCGATCAACAGTTGCGGCCGGAAATGTTACTATGAAAATCTAAATCTGTCGTGTTTACCGGCCGAATAAATTACTATGAAAACATGAGTTTTTATAGTAATTTACTAGGCCGCTCACGCCACGACACGACTGATCGAAATTTAAATAAAAACTTTGATAAGTTATCTCCTTGGTTGCCATGTGTCGAAGAAAAACGTTACTTCCATTTTTAAATTACACGACAGATTCATTACTCACGATTTGGGTTGCTAATAGAGCTGTATAAAGTAAAGCAGAAACAAATGAACATATTGGCACGTGAAAAAATTTCTTTGTTCGTCATGGATTCTGGAATGTATAATTAATTTACTTAGTTTGAATTTTCGCTCATTATTTGAGAAAAGTACCTGTAAGTAAGTGCCTTGGCCGCAACCAGGCATTGATGAAGTCACGCTTTCACGATCGTCCATCAATGCCCCTGTTGCAGGCCGCGCCTGTAATGTACTATACTTTTGAAACTTTTTACTTTGCTTGTAATATCTCAGTCTGAGTCTATAAGCTCGTTGACTCTTTTCTTTAGTATAATCCATCAAACTATCTATCATACAGTGTACCATCACGTTATCTACGTGTGAACTCGTAAACTATACTACACGCCAACGACACTGGTTTACAGCAAGTAGTTCCCGAGACGCCTTTAATGATCCTCCCTCGCTCCTTAACCGTTAATTAAGCTTATTAATCCGAAGGCACGACCACCTTGTTTTCCTTAATTGGTCCCAGTTTTATTTCAGAGCTGAGCTTCAGTTTTCATTATAAAGTTAAATTATATATTAAAAGTGTGTTTTCTGTAGGTATAGAAACGTGAAGAAATGTTATGGTTTTCTCTTTGTTTTTCGTCATTAGACGTATGTTAAGTGTCAATTCAATGTGAATTCTTCTATGCTGGGTCATGGTACAACCTACAAGGAATCAAACTGAATCAACCCGTAGTCTGCTACATAAGCTTGAATTTAATATTAAAAGGAGGACAATCGAAGGTGTATAATAGCGAACCGAAATTCACGACCGGAATCTTCTCATAACACTCGGGGTCGAGCTCGGCTCGGCTTTTATATAATGAACCTAATAGATAAACTAATGTCGCAACAGAATGGATCAATTGGATATTACTGTATAAACAAATGGATCAGTGGAAATGGATATTTAGAGTACAAACAAATAACAAACTAAGTCCGCTGTACTGTACATATCCGTGCGTCACAGAAACAAAGCGAATTAACCTGATTTATTACATAGAGCCGAAGCATTGCTGACATGGAGTAGCAAAACCAATGATGATTTTAAATTGTATGTACCAGTGCAAAACGAAAGTTAATATTGTTTTTGAAATATTTCATGCAAAATGAGAGCTGTAGAAAGAGAGGGCAATAATAGAATTATTTTTGTGAGCATCCGCTGAGCCAGCAGGGGTCGTTATTCAATTACAAGGGAGGGAAAATACGAGGCGATGTTTACCTGTGTTGCTGCGGGCCATCCGACCGAATCTTTTTACCATAATTACCTATACCGATGTATTTTTAAGTATACGAACCCCTCTCAAAGATTGCGAACTTAATGAATTCGGTGCGAGAGAAAATCTCGCTCATTTCGGTATCCTACGTGATATAAATTGCATTTTACGAATCCTGTATACGCTGGCAGCACGAGGCGTGATGCTAGATCGAAAACCATTTTTGTCATTTATTCGCAATAATCCAATATGGAAGCGGGTGCGCGTGATCTCATTGACACTAAGCTGGGCACGGGTTGCTATCCATTATTCATGGTGTCCAACCCGTCGTGAATAATATTTGATGCGGTTTTGAAATGGCATACCGTTAGAGAAACTTCAGTTTCGGAGAATTTACTGCTTCATTAGAGGCGATGGGTTGGCTGGTAAATTCGCTGCTTGTTTCTGATCTCGGCCACTGGGTGACGTTTCTAATTTCAAAGGAATGAAAGGCTCTGTGTTATGTCGATGTGTCGTATTTACATGAAAGGCTTAATAGTATAGGTTAGCATGAATGCGTGCCTGAATACGTTATTATGAAAGACGAATGTAGGATTTTCAGTTGGGACAGTTTAATGTAGAGCTTGTGAATGTTTCTAATGAATGAATACCAATTTCTGCGTATTTCACCGCGTTTGGTTACGTGTTTACACAGACGATCGTTCAATAAGTTCATACGAGGAAAATTAATTAAATTTTCTGGTTAGTAAGTAGGTAGATGTAGGTACCTAATGAGTTTCGTGTTCTCGATCCTTTGTTGAATTTGTTTCAAATGAGTATGTGCGATATTTAGGGCCTGTTCACACGTACCACAACCACACCACATCGCAGCGAGTGAATGTAAGCAAGCAGTGGTTACGTGTGAATAGTGTCGCTGAAGTTTCTTGCTGTTGCGTTGTCGTAAAACGCAAAACTTCATGGCGTCGCATCGACGCAACATTTTGTTAAACTCGATGAGATGTGCGAACAATCTCGGTCGGCGATCACTTACCATAATGTATAGCATTTACAATCTCATATAATGTACATACAAAAGACTTTGGCACCAAGAAACGGAAGCTTAAGCTGTAGAAAATACGTAATCAGCGTTTTGGCACTGCGATACACCATTTTTGGAAGAAAAGTACATACAGTATGTCTCATTTAGCGTGTATATATGTGTGTAAGTGGGTAAATATATGGTTGATCCTGTCGTCAAGGGAGCGTGTCCAGGGGCTACTCATTTTAGATAAGAAACCCGTGGGTTTCTCGGTTCCTCCTTGTTGCCTTATTGCGTCTATCGCGGAATTGTCGAAATGCCAACCATTCCTTTGGCAAATTGTGTATTTACCGTAAGAAATAAATGTGAGATATTTTGAGGTTAATTTACAATTTCATGAGAATTGGGCAGTTACCTACGTTAATATTTTTTTGTTGGGTGTTTTAGGAAAAAATAAAAATAACTTTCGTTTGGTTACTGAGCAAGGAATGGAAAAAAAATTGCGTAAACGTTATTGTTTATTTTATTTCTGAGTTCTATTACGCGCATGGCGTGCGCACTTTATGTCCTCAGGTCTTTTATGAAGCTGTCTAATTTAGTCAGCCTCGATATAATACAACAAAGCGATATATAGTAGTGCAAGTTCATTGTATCGCTCTTTCGCAAATTTATTCCCCGTTTAAAATAATGATTTAAAGAAAGAAAATACATTTATTTAACACAGATTAAAAACCACACACTTTATACGGCAAATAAAAAAATAAAAATCAAATAAAAAGTGTAAAATGCGACGTAAGAAATTTGTAGGGGAGTGTGCCTCACGGCTGCGCCAAAAACGCCCAGTTCAGCAAAAATTGCAGACAACTATAAGTGCCTGACGCTGGTTTTCAACTGGACCTGTGAGTGTGATGTGACGAATGTAAATCAGTTGTATAATGTAACGTGTGACGTGTGTTTAAATAATTAGATACTCGAATGTTATATCAATCTACACTTCATCAACATTTCACTTTGAACACCAAACTTAACAAACAAGAAACAACCGTTTACTACCCTCACCAACCGTATCAATGTACAGATATAATTAGGTACAGTCGGCGTCACATTAAGTTAGCTCCCAAAGCTGGGGCATGCGGCTGCTTCAGAGTGACAGCGCGGCCCTTAATGCGGTTAAACAGTTAAACAGCTTTAAGCCTACTGTAGTCAGTGTACCGTTAGCTAACTTGTACTAGTAGCTAAGCTTAGCTCGGCTTGTGGTTCCATCTTCATTAAAGGACTAGAGACTTTGAATTTATATAGGGATGAGAGATGGAAAATGCAGTGGGGTTGTTTGGGGGTGGTGCAGATGGTCGGTTAAGACGCAGATATTATATACCAGTGACCTTGAGTGGTTATCTTTCGTGTTCTGCACTGAGCTCACGCAACGTGTCGTACGTCCAGCCAGTAATAGGACTCGCCCATCCACGAGCGCTGTTCCAAATTAGACGGATTATTAATTTATTATAAAAGGTAAATAAAAGGTATTTTAATAAAACACTTATACTTAAAGATCAATAATTAAATTATCTTCAAAATGGTGAAGGTTTCAGAAAACTACGCTTGATAGACTTTACGTGATTTTCAGTTTTTTTATCCGCGTTAGACATAAATTTACAAAGTAATTTCACTATAAACACGATCTAAAATATTTATATACTAAGTTATTAAGAAAATGCTCAAATTTAACATATATTTTTTCCATCCAATCATTAGCACTAGGTCCATATGGTGCCGAACGTAAAGAATAGTACCATCCCATTTCTTCCCATGGGTGTCGTAAAAGGTGACTAAGGGACTTACTAGAGAATGTGCAGCAGCGTTCTCTATACATTTTACCACAAACATGGTCTCCCATACATTCCGTATGGGAGAACATGTTTTTCAACTACAATGTTAAGTTTGTTCTTGGGATAAATTCATCCCAACTACGGAACCCTTCATTGTGCGTGGTCCGACACGCACTTGGCCGGTTTTTTTTTAAATATCGCCGCATTATGCTGAGATAGGAGCCTTTTTGGCCTCGCACTGGTCGTTATTATTCTGTTAGTTTTTAAATGCTCCTTTTTTGTTTTTTATTTCATAGTTTTTATTGTTACTTACTGTTTGTATTTCCTGTGCGTGTCCCAAATAAAATACTTTTCTTTCTTTCTTTATATGGAGGGTCATGAGCAGAACCTGCAACACTGATCAAAAAAATCAAATGCATTTATGAAAGTCTGTGATATCTTTTCAGGAACGCAGCTGAGGTGTCTTGATCTTGGATTACTTTCTGTTTTGAAAAAGGATAAAGTTATGTTCAGGATTCAAAATATTTTTGTGTGAAATGCCGACTTAGAATGGTGTTGTAAGCAATATATAACACCTAGCAGTTGGATAGTAGAGGCCGCAAATTACGATAATGAATCATCTTAGACATGGCAGGCATTGAAAGTATCAGTTTTAAATTGAACCGAATTTTATATTCAGGTATTTTTGTGCCTTTAATCAATATCTAAGGTATTCCAGACGCCCATAATTTCAAATAACTTTCTTTACCTTTTTCGCCTTCGTAAAATTAATCCAAGTTAAGTAGATTATTTATAGCTTCAGAAAATAGGTTGGTTGCGTGTAGGTGCACGTGCTATGCATAGTAATTAATCATTTGTTTTAACTAGCCAACTTCCCGATTACCCGTATGAAAGAGTAGGCGGCTAGTAGTATATCATAATAATTACATTCTCCTTGCCTTCTTTATTAATAACACTTATTTTTTTACTTTATACTTCCTTTGTTTTAGTATTGTTGTTGGGTTTAGGAGTAATCATCGTAAAGTTATTATTGCTGGCAATGAAAAATATGTAAGTCCAGTGAGTCCAGTAATCATTTTAAAACGGGAGACAGTCAAACAAAGTTATGTCTACGTGAAGAAGAAATGGAAATAACCTTTGTTTTGTTAGTTTATTTGTATCTGTAGTTGAATAGATTTGTGGCGGCACCTACATCGCCACATGCGAACTACGCATCACTGACCTGACGTCACACAAATCCTGCATCGCGCAATTAGAGTTTACCGCGCGAACAGCATATTTATAACTTCCCCGACATCAATCGTTGGGCAGTTGCCCGCCAGACACGACACCCGTCTGGTCGGAGGATCCTCCCTTTTCTATAGAGGATGAGTGAACTTTACACCCTGTTTCTCATACATCTAAATATGTATGTAGTTTATGTATGAGAGACATTCATTCTGTTATTTAATTTTTTAACATAATATAACATCACACCTTGTTTCCCCGAAGGGTTGGGCAGAGGTGTATCTTTTGGGTGTAAATGTGGGTGTACTAAATACACCTACATTTCGCCAGTTATGTTAAGTCCCATGTAATAGGGGGCGAGGATATTGCCATCAGCCGGGCACAACTTCAGACTCCGGACTGCTATTGCGAAATGTCAGCGAGAAAAACCCAATAACACTTTGCCCGACCTGGAAATCGAACCCAGGACCTCATGTTCAGGTAGCGCTTGCGACCAACGAGGCAATATTATTGTTGTATTTTAATTTTTCTCTGCTGTAATATTTTGATTATGTGCATAGAATACTGTTTTCCATTTCACATCTTCACATAACTAATTGTTACAATAGATAGATTAACAAGTACAGTGGTGGTCTAAAAATGTTTATCAGTTTTCAAATTAGGTTATTTAACACACTGTGTGCAGCACAGTCTCAAATGCTATATCTAGGTACTTGTTACTTTTTAATAGTTGTGAAGCATCCATTCTAACAAAAAGAGTATTAATTACTTTTTGATGATGAAACTATTTCTTAATTTAAAAGTTGACTCATTGACATAATTGATGAAATTTATCAAAAATATTAAGTGTAAATTTATACGTTTATGTGTGTAAAAAATAACAAATCTTGATTCAAGATTGAAATAAAATGGCAAGTTTAACCCTCCAACAGAGGGCTGAAATATTACTTCTCCATGAAGATGGCTTGAATATTAGTGCTTTATCGCGAGAACTAAATATATCTCGATTCACCGTGAGATTTTGGATGCGGTGACATGGCTAAGAAGGGTAAATAATTGATCATAGAAGCAGTTCAGGACAACGGCTGATACTAACCACCGTGCAAATAACTGATATGGTTCGATATTACGAAGAGCACGCACGGCTTCACACCAACTAGACTATGTGCCGTCATATCTGCAGATGAATGCTATACCTACTAGTTATTAAAATAATAAACTGTTGTTAGAAGTTAAAAACATATATTCTTTAAAAAAATAAAGAGGTTTTCAATTTATATATGATTATTTCTTCCTATTTTTTAGTTTTTCGTAAGGCTTATATAGACTGGCGCGACTTGTCACGCGTCGTATCGCGTCGCGTGTCTGCAATATTATCGCCATGCAACTCTTCACACTGGCGCGCCTCAACAGTGCGACACCAAAGGAACATTTTATATGGCGTCTCGCGTCGATATCACCGCGATAACGCATCGCGTTAGCGACGCGACATAAGAGAGTATTTTCTATGTCGCGGCGCGACAAGTTGCTGCTGTGTGTAATGTCGCACGCGTTTTCATAGAAATTGTTCTACGAATATAATATCACAGAATCGCGTCGCGTGACTGTCACGCCAATCTGTACGAACCTTAATAAGTTCGACTTCGCTTGGTTTATTTTATGTCTATAAATTAGTATTTCCAGTTCCAGTATATTTTTTTTGGCAAAGGGCTCCCTACTTTCTTTTTACCTCTCTCTGTCCAGAGCTGCGAAGGGCCAATGGCTCCAGTTAATATTTCACCGTTTTCTAAAAAAGGTTTTCTATACTTATCCTACATAGACGACGTGTCAATCCAAATAATCTATGTTCTATAACTAATCAAATCCTTTAACATCGACCTTGTGACATAGATGTGTGCATGCAATTATAAACCTTAAGGTGGTAAGCATTTTCAGACAGCGACTGTACATATTGACATAATAGATAGGTTATACACATAGACAGCCAGCAATTAATCGCGATGATTACATACTCAGTAATCATTATGCTTCATATTATGCTTGAGTTACTGGTCCTTTGTGTAGTATCGTGTTACAGGAGAGTGATACCATCGGGGAAGACCTACATGATGGATGTGGCTCAGATATAAACCCTAATGCCTTATCCTCAGATTTATTTATTACCTACTTACTTCAGTTAATAAGATTTGCTAGCTATTGTTACCGTAATTTGTATTTTTTTGTTTTGGTAAATTTTATTGCTAAAGTTTTAGACGGTTGTATTTTTTACAATGATATAGGATATACTAGGTACCTTTACATCTATTACTATGCAGGCAATCTTTTTACGCCTTGCATGGCACTAGATAGTGATACAATATACACGGTGGCAGGGACATCGACGCGAAAACTGATACCATGGATTCAGTACATGATTTCTGAACCACCTTGCGATAATTTTTTTTTATTTGCGAAAAATTACATGTTCAGAATCATGTAGTGAATCCATGGTATCAGTTTCCGGGTCGATGTCCCTGCCACCTTGTATTTTAATTTTATAACATCATGTACCACTACATTATATCTATGTGTCCGAAATATAAGGTATACTTCCTGTTCATGTTTATGGAGTGTACCTATTGCGATTGGTCGGCAAACTCATTGGTCAGATAGAGATTAGAGCCGATCGAGTCGATCTGTAACGATTTCTTATGAGAGCCAATACTTTCTGAGTGTCCAAACTGTCTCAATACACTTTTCTTAATCCTTAAAACTCCCATCCTCTTTCACTTTACAACGCTTCCCAAAATTAATTTGCTGAGAAGTAGGATGCCTTCATCATCATTATCATCATATCGGCTGATAATAATATGATGAAGACGTCTATTATTAAAACATTACTTATTAACAAGTTAACCTTGGAAAACTATGAAAGAAACTGATAAATTATTGTCCTGTAAATTTTTGGTATAACTTGATATCTTGCTTAATGAATGATCGAAACGCCGACCCCCGCGCGTATCTACGCTCATATCCATCGACATTTGTATCATGCATCGACAGAGCCGCACTCTATAGGCCAAAGAGCCATGCGGCTCGCGAGCGGCGGTTTGCTGACCACTGCGAAAGGTAAATACATACTACGGTTTTAAGAAGGGTTGGTACTTGCTAAATCATTTTCAGCTTTGCCAAGAAGACGTTGTCATTTTAGGTATAATACTTTTTTTTTCGACTGCTATAGGAATCCTGTTCTTTGCATGATCAGTTGGTTTGGCATGTCAAATGTTAAGCAAAGTCATCTATTTGATAGTAAGCTTTCGATGCTTTAGTTGTAGTAGATGGCAACAGATACTAATGTTTTTAGGGTTCCGTACGTCCGAATGAAAAAAAGGAACCCTCATATAGGATCACTCGTGTGTCTGTCTGTCTGTCACAGTGAATCCGCTCCGAATCGAATGGACCGAATAAATTTAAATTTGGTACACATATGCATTTCTGTGACCCAAAGACGGACGTCTAACGTAAATAAATGAATTTTGAATATTGCGGTCACTTTTGTGAGGCAAACGAGAAAATAAAATAAAAAATATCGTGTGACATATCAAATGAAAGGGCTACCGTGAGTCTCATTTTTTTTTTTTCTATAATTTTAAAATAAATAAATTTACGATGACGTGAGGGCGCAGGGCGTTGGCGGTCCGCGGGAACATGTTGGCGCGCAGATTATTTCGCTGTACCGATCAGGTCAAAATAACCTTGTATAAAGCGTACTGTCAAGGCGAGTATGTGGTTCAGCTGTACGCATCGCTTGTGAGGAGGATTCTGGGGAGTAGCAATAGCATCCTGAAAGTCGTGGCTGAGGACCCGAGAGCTCCTGTACTGAGACATCTCATGCGGAATCATTGTCCGCATGAAATGCCTCGTAAGTACATCACTCACTAACTTGTTTGCTATTCTTAAAGTTACTAATCCTAGTGTATAAGTTGTAATATCTAAGGTGTGTACTAACAAAAATGATTCCAATGTTGTCCCAAATAAAACAATTTATTTATTTATAATAAAAAATAGATGACATTTTATCATTGGGTAGTAAAAATACAGAAAATAGTTATATACTTATAGATTACAGAAATACCTATATGTAGTCTATGGTCTTGAAATAACAAAGTAAATCTCTGAATATTGTGCGTACAAACTCACATTTGCAGTTGGAATATGAGGGAGAACATGTTTTTCAACTACAATATTAAGTTTGTACTTGGAATAAATTCATCCCAACTACGGAAGGGTTCATTGAGCGTGGTTTTATATATTAATCTTTCTGCCAAGGTTTCAACAGTAGCTTCAGCGTACTTGTAACCCGAGTTTCACGAACTACACAGTATGTGCATGAAACCATTCTTAAATATCAAAGGAATGATTCAATTAAATGGAATACGGGAAAATACCACACAGTTAATTGTAAAACCATTCTGTGAATCGTGTATTTTCGGACACCGGGCCAGTGCAACAAAAGTTTCCATTATTTGGCTATCCTTGAAATGACTAACCATTAGTATGTAGCCTGTGCATAAATATGGTTTATATACAAATTAGGTTGACTAAGTCAATTGCGCGTCGACATGAGCATGGATTAAGTTAGCCCCGTTTCTAGTACAAAGGCCAGGCATGACAATGACAGTTAGCTCTACTTGTTCACACCTACCACCTTACATTGCTGATAGCATCCGCAAACGCTATGGGAAATGGAACCTTATTGTGGGGACAATAAAGCGGTTCATGTGCAGGATGTTGTCGAATTTGAGGGCGAGTTTATCATGGTGAAAACACGCTAAGCCAAGTTTCAGCCGACCTCGAGTTCTGACGAGTTTTGTAGCTGTAAAGAGAACTTGTATTAATTTCCACTTAATATCGTTTTGTTAATTACGTTTCTATCGGAGCATAATGCTTGAAGTTTAATTGAAGTTAAACGATTAAGCTCGGTGGGTGCGTTCAGTAATTATAAACATTTAGATTGTTTACGCTTAGCGTGAGATGTTCATTACGCAACTATTCTATAATTAGGGCCGTCTGTTCGTGCTCAGTGGGTCATGCAGGGAGCAGAATGGCTCATCATCGCAAATTATCTCAAAGTAAGGGTTAATATTGTTTACGTTGTTGTTTAGGTGGAAATAATCATTAATGTTAAAGTTATTTTACGTCGTTATAACTTTAATAGCCTATCAATCAGAGCGTTGTAGCTACCTAAGCTCTTGAGCGCGCTGGTGTTTCTTTCAGTGTTGGTAGATACCTACTAATACTACACTTCTATTACTACTTTTTCTTAATATTTGTAAAAAAAGTAGTTAACTCTGCAATCAGCATTTTGTTTTTGTTGTCAATTGCACATGTCGCAAGAGTAAATTACGCAATATTGTCTTTGGCCTTGACATCTACCAATGAACAACATTGTTTTTATTTTTTAAGTTTTATTTATTGGTTGAATACGAGGCCTTTGGCTACTTTTGTATGTGTGTATTTTCTGTCTTCAATGTGCGTTTTGTTTGTGCAGAATAAACAATTTTTCTTTTCTTTTTTTTTTCTTTTACTGTATACGTATAGGTATATACGCACATATTAGTGATCTAGCGTGTGACAGCTGACCAAGAAACAGTAACATGAAGACTCTTACCTATTTTACTCCAAACAAGTGCTAAAGTTCTAAAGTCTCTACTACCCGCCCAAATACCACAAATTAAACAATACTTCTCGCTGCACTACTGTTCGAACTATCACAAAACTAGGTGCTGAATAAAATTAATAAATAACAAATGGCGACCTATTGTCGGGAAGTGATAGAACTGGAGTTTGTTCTGAAACTAACTTAGCGCGGCGGATATTGAAGTTGCGGGGAGGAAACCACTCCGTAACGGAGTCACACCAACTGTTAACTACGTTACACTCGGATGTTTTGTTTGCTTCTTCATTTTGTTCCAATTTTTGTTTTTTAAATGTTACTTTTTATATTTTACAAATTGTTTAAGGCTTGTTTCACATTTTGGCAAGTGACAGTAAGATTTTAAAGTTGATACTGGTCGTAGTGCAAGGGATATATAGCGGTGGCTCGCATATTAGTGTGTATAGGTAGGTACGCTCTACGAGTGACAAAATTCGTTCGACCTGGGGCCTATTTAATGAAACCGACTGGCGATAGGTGACAGGTGATAATCTGACAATTTTACAAGTTTGCTTCATACATTTTCGGTTTTAATAAACAACATAGTCATGTCGTGAAATGTGACAATTTTGTAATTTTTTCAAATATGTCGCATTGTCAGTTAATTTTAATTGGGCACGCCACAATTGTGGCGATAAGTCCCCTCTTTGAGGAGTGGCTAGAGAGGCGCCACGGCGTCCTCAACTTCCGCCTGACGCAGGTCCTCACCGGACACGGCTGTTTCGGGAGGTTCCTGTTCCGCATAAGGCGGGAGGGAACGCCCGGGTGTCACCACTGTGTGGATCGCCCGGAGGACACGGTGGAGCATACGGTGGAGGTCTACCCTGCTTGGGTAGAGCACCGCCATGTCCTCACGGAGGCGATCGGCGGCGGCGATCTCTCGCGTCCGGCCCTGGTTCAGCCCATGGTCCGGAGCGAGAGTGCATGGGAGGCCGTCACTTCCTTCTGCGAAGCAGTAATGCTTGCGAAGGAGGAGGCGGAGCGCGCGAGGGAGAGGCAAGATTCGCGCCCTCGCGCCCCTAGTCGCCGCAGGAGACGCCCCGGGCGTCGGGAGTGCGAGCCGACTTCCGGTCACCGTAGGCGCGGGCTTGCGGACGGTGAGCAATGGGTAGCTCGCCGTCCGATTAGGACTAGGCCCGGGTCGACGGCGCGTTGTGGTCCACGCGCGCCTCAAAGAGATGTCAGCACCAACTGGTGGGGTCCATAAGGGCCAATGCCTGCCAGGGTTGCGAGTTTGTCTGAGAGGGATATCGCGGCCCCGGCACACAGGCAATGGAAGGAACACGGGTGGGTTTTGGTCAGTAAAAGTCTGACACACCCTCCCGTTCCGCCCAGAGCGGGAGAAGTTATTTGATAACTTCCGACCCTCAAAAAAAAAAATGGCAATTATAATAAATAGAGCTCGAGTTTTTATTTCCCGAAAATTCTTAGAGCCCTTAGAGATTTCATGTTCTTATTCTCGGAACAGTGTTTTAATTGCATTTAAAGAGTGTCCGTGGAGTTTCTTGCCCGTTCTTCTCCATAGGAACCTACTACGCGTTGGAATGAGCAACTAGCTTCATGTTTCTGACTGACCGACCCCTTGATAATTCAAAAGTGCCTGTAATTGGTTTATTTGAAATAAATGGTTTGAGATTGAGTTAAATTAATTTTGTGACACCTGGAAATAATGCGATGTGGGTAGGTACCTTATTTTGACAAGTTCGCAGAATGTCATATTGTAACGTTTGATTAGATTGCGAGGACATTGTGGCTAATTAATAATAGCCGCACGAGTCGATCCATCAGGTTAAGCTATGCTTGCCGGGGTTGGTCCGTGAATGGGTGACCATCTTTACATACCAAGACACCTCCGTGCCTCGGAAAGCACGTTAAGCCATTGGTCCCGGCTGTCATTCATAGATCTTTTACAGTCGTTGCGGGTAGTCAGAAGCCCGAAAGTTTGACAACCAGTCTTACCAAGGGGCATCTTATTACCCAGTTACTGGGTTGTGGAGGTCAAATAGGCCGTCACTCCATGTAAATGACTGATATTCAGCTGCAACCGCTTATACTGGAAGTTAAGGCTAGGTAGATTGATTTTTTGTGATCAAATTGATCAAGTTCGGAAAATCTTCGAAAGAAAATCTTGTCTGTTTTGGAGCGATACAATCGCTTCCAGTGACACAATAACAGAAGCCCATATTTCCAACATCAACCGCTGAAAGGGCGTTTTCCGTAAATTCCTAGAACCGTTCCCCGTAATATCCTCATTACGTAAAGATATCAATATCAAACGTAATTCCAGCGTCGGCTGCGACATATCTAGCAATCATTCTCATCCAATGACGCGGCAGAAACCCCTCATTTTTCCACAAGACGTATTTTTATAAAACTCCTCCAAAATTAGATCACATTGCGAATCCGCGGACATAAAAAGGGTTCACAATATTTATCTAGGGCGTCTTAAATAACGGTAGCATTGGAATAACAAATGCCCACCGTTGGGACCAACAATAGCCCGAATATATCACGACTCAAGCGCTAGAGGGCCGCAATTTCCGAAAGAGCCCGCAGACGGCTATGTTCGTAACTCTAGTAAAGCCTCGATTTAACTTGGTATTGGCTACTAAATATTTATTGGAAATATTAATACTTAATGGTGATATTCGCCTTCATATAAAATAGATGTGCATTGGAGATTTGGATTGTTGAGACGCTGAGACATACTTTTATTTTATTTCTGGTTCTCACTTCTGGATGATGAAATCAGTATGAACCATTGGAGATTTGGATTGTTCTACCATAATAGAGAGTTTCTAATTCACTTGAAAGCAATAATTGCGGGGCTGTGGAAAAATATGCCGAAACTAATTTATACTGCGGTAGCCTATTAAACCATTAAAATTCGTTATTTTTTACACAGACAATAAATCCAGTATTTGAATAGTTTTGCTAACTCATTAGTACTATACGTGTTATTTGGCTTAGGAGCGCTGACTTTATTTTAAAGTTATGATACGAGTACTAAGGGCCTATTTCACGTTATCCGAATAGCCAAATAATAATTACCAAATAAATTTAAAAAAATAACAGAATTTGTAAGATATTACCTGCTAAGTAAGTTAAGTAGGTGGTGACACAGGCTCTAAAGGATCATTACTTTGATCAATGGTTTACTCCAGCGAGTAATCAATTATACAAAACTAACGTTTTACTTACAAATGTCAGCGCTCCGCACTAACGATTGACACAAGGTCTGGCTATTAAATGCACAAAGAGACCATGAGCATAGACAAAGAGACCGATTCTAGTTCGGATTTCCGTTGTCCCTACCATAGACAAAAAACGTGACCTCTACGTAAAATAAATATAAAGAAAATGGTATATGTTAAATATGTTTTGAATAAAAGACCAAACTTGTTTAACAAGTTCCAATTTGGTTACAAAAACCGATACAATAAGTTTTACTTTACACGTACATTTACAGGGAAAGGTTCGTGCGAGGCTGAAACTTCTCTCGTAGCAAACGAATTTCGCTGTGTTCGACCTTCGCTGGTAATTTTCTCTCCGTGTAGATGTTTTTCCTAAGATAGATTACTTTCCAAGATGCGGATTATATGACTAAGTAATTTTAGTTTAATATCGGTATGAAACCTCTTTCCTTCACGAAAAACTCTGACGGTAGTAGATATTTAAATTTCATGTTGATTAAACTTTTTTTTTGCAAGGGTAAATGAAGGGATTCTCTGTATTCAATGAAAGAAAATGTAATGAAATTTAATTTCAGTCTGCAAACGGTAACTTTCAGTAAAGTTGGAAACTTTTCTACGCGGTTAACTTACATGGTTTTCTTTTATTACTAAAAATAAATTGTTACTTTGTATTTGATAAATGTTTCTTTTTTTTGTAACAGTCTGGTTAGTTAATATTTTAACGGCGGACTTAGAAAATAATTAATTAGGTATTGTAGATCTATGTCTCGGTGTGGTGTTTTGAGCTAATATATTACTTAGGTATCTAGAACAATACGAAAAAATAATACAAACCCTTCGATATTTTGCCAATTTCTGTTGATAGAAAAACGTTTTTCGATTCAGAAAAAAGCAATAAAACTTAAATATTTCTTATTTTTTAAGGCTGCCGCTGACATGTGTGACGAAGTTTTTCTACGGATATATATCGCAACATTGCGTCGCGCTGTCGTCGTGCCTGGAGCCTTAATGCATGTTAAGGGCATTTAGTCCATTACATATAATTTAATTGTAGACATTTGCAGAAATCAGTAAACCCATACTTAAGCCTAAAATCCGTCCACCGTTAATTAGGATGCTGCATATTCTACAATAATGTACCACATCTCAGTGTTGGTCGTCAATAGGGTTGCCAACTTTTTTTTTTGTCAAATAATCTTAGTATTATCGAAACTGTTACCTGTAATAATATTTTTATTCTTTAAATGCATATTTTTTGGTACTATAAACTTTTATTAACAGGGTTTTTTTTAAATAACTCATACACTCTAAACTAGGGTAACAAAATACCATTAAATTAGCTTTTATGAGATGAATACTATTGCGATCATCTCGCTATTTTGTACTGAAATAAAAATATTGTAGTTTCGCCTATTATATTTTTTCTTTACAAATATGGTATTTAGGCCTCTAATATAGCAGGATTATATTATATAGTAGGGTTGGCAACCCTAGTCGTCAATGCAAGATAGTTATAACAACAAATTGATAACCAAGCTTTACAGATGTGTCACGTAATTGGGTGTGCAACATAGGATTGGAGATTAATTTAACTTAATCCTCCGTTAAGAGGTTATAGTGTCGCAGTGGCAAGGTTATTGCGTGTGGTTATTATTAAATACACATTTTGTAAAACAATAATCTTTTATTTCGTACTAATGAAGGATAGACAGACGTCACCAACCGTCAGCGCGACAGACGTCGTAACCTGGTGGCCAGTATATATCAGTCCTCCGCCGCCATTCCTGGTTGTCACACCTGAGGCTGAAAGCAACTGTTCCAGGTGTCTACGCCACACGACGCCACCATCTGTCTGCACTTCATAATGAAGCCTGCCTAGGCGACGCACTATCGTGCCGAACTCCCATCTTCGTCTCTGGTCGGAGTAGGCTCTAGCCTGGACTCGATCACCTACGAAGTAAGCCCTGATGGGAGGCGGTGTGTTGTTTGGGTTGAACGCTTTCGGGGCAGATGAGTCCCTAAACATCACATGCAACCTTGTTCTCACATCCCGACTGTACATCAATTCATAGGGGGTCTGTCTGTCCGTTCAGGCTTGGTGTGCGTCGGAGCCGGGTCTTTAGGACAAGGAGCTGATCCGTAAGATCACCCCTCTCCCCCTCTATTGCGCGTAGTGCTTTCTTAATTGTTTGCACGTAACGTTCAGCCTGACCGTTAGTGGCTGGGTGGTACGGGGCTGACGTCAATTGTGTTACACCGCAGTTGGAAAGGTAGCTCTTGAATTCTTGGGACACAAACTGCCGTGCGCTGTCCGAAACAAGTGTGTATGGTATGCCGAATGTGCAGAATAATTCTTTCAACTTAACAACGCACCAAGCACTTGTTGTGGTCTTTGTTGGGAAGACTTCCACCCACTTTGAAAAGGCATCCACGACTATAAGAAGTTGCTGTCCTAAAATAGGTCCTTGAAAATCTATATGAAGACGTTGCCATGGCCCTGTAGGTTGTTACCAATCGTGTGGGGGCGCTTTTGGTGACTCATTTTGTTCTAATCGGCATGCTCTACAGGATTTTACTTTGTTCTCGATATCTCTATCTATATTTTTCCAGCTGCGAGCTAGTAATTTCATTTTGAGTATACCAATGTGTCCGGTGTGTAGTTCATCTAGTTCACGTATGTGTAAGCTTTTATTTTAGCGTCTTCGATTTTGTTAAGTAAGAAAAATACTGTTAGTCTTTTAGTAAAGTTTGCAAAAGTCTCTTTTTCTTGAAAAGGCTGGAAATTAATTTTTGGGCCTCGTTCTTGTTGCGTATTTGTACTTAGCTGTGATGTTGATGTATGTAGCGGTAAAACGCATCAATTTTCTCTATTTTGATATATTAGAAGTTTTGTCTTTATGGTAATACATTTCTCTTCGAAATCGTACCTGGTTTCTATCTCTTGGTCTAGTTGTTCGTCTGGAGTTTCTAATTCTATGTTATGCTGTATTTCTTGTAATTTCTGTAATGTTTCCTGAAGTGATTGAAGTCTTGACTCTGTTTCTTCAAATGGTAGCGTTTCTTGGCTGTTCACGTAGTTTTCTAGTTTTGTGATTATACCACGCAATGACGCGCGGGTTTTCTTCAGTTTTTTTATATCATAGTCGATATCCTCATCGCCAATTTATTAAATACACATTTTGTAAAACAATAATCTTTTATTTCAAACTAATGAAGGATAGACGTCACCAACCGTCAGCGCGACAGACGTCGTAACCTGGTGGCCAGTATATATCAGTTAACATTTAAGTAAATTTTATTTTCCGAAATTAGTTACTTTTGTCTTGTGGTTTAGTAACGAGTAATGTCGTGTTTTTACTTGGTTGATGAAGATTTTCTTCTTCAACGATTATTTATTCACATTGATGATTAAGACTAGAATGAGACTAGGTTTTTCAGTATTACAATTCAATTAAGGAATTACAATGTGTAATAAAACAGTGCTCAATAACCTAACCGTAAAAACCTGCCTATAATATTATTGTCAAAAAACCAGAATAGTTTTATGATAGCCATTTACATTATTTATAAAACTACGAATATCATAACTGGGACCAGCTTAAATAAAAACACGACCAGTTATATTTGTACCATGGAAACCAAAAAGGTTATTTTCACGTTTCCTTTTTATTATACCGTCAAATAGAGCTTTTTTTAACAAAGGCAGTCCTCACAAAGACGAGTAAAGCCTGTGTGACTACAACTCGTTAAAATTTTAATCCGCTCCGATATAAATCTGATTGAAAATGCACCGACGTACGGATCGTTACGCTCAAACAACGGCCGGAGAAAATATTTGGTGTGACGTTACGTGCGCCCCGGTATTTTTGATCTGTAAAACCATTTATTTTCACAATATACACATATATAGATGCGTATTGGGTTTGTTTGAAAATATTGTTACGTTTTAAACTTTTATCTCCCTTGATTGTAACTAGATTTCTGCTCACAACGGCTTAATTAAATCAATGATCGCGATGACCGACCTCCGGGCTCTGATATCTGCCCTCTATCATTTTGAGTCTGCAAGCGATAGGTAGGGGTGATAGACATCGTTATATTTCATTACCGTCATTATATTAGTCTGGTCGGTCCGGCCGGGAGCATTTTAACAAAAGGCCAACCCTAAAGGTTCAATCGGCAAATTGCGCATACGATTCAATGAGGTTTGAACGTCTTGGAGACGAGTTTCCGGCGCAGACGGCTAGATGGCGCCTCATCACGTCTGCACATGCAAACTGTATCATATGTACCTAAGTACCTCATTCAGGAATCTGAGGTGTTTTTGCAGCAATCATTTTCAGCTCGAGTGAACGTATGGATCGCGCACAAGTATTTTTCTCCAGCAATTTCGTTTCATATCGGTGCAGATTTGAAGATGATTTTACAGGTTTGTTTTTCTGATTTCGATTTACTTCAGTGAATATAAGTAAATATAAGTTCTTCCACATAAACGATATAAAAACTTTTATAGTATGTACCTATTCGTAATAATATGAGTTCTATATGGAATATCAATCAATCTGCCTAGCCTTTTCCCAACTATGTTGGGGTCGGCTTCCAGTATAACCGGATGCAGCTGAATACCAGTATTTTACATGGAGCACTTGCCTATCTGACCTCCACAACCCAGTAATTGGGCAATACGATACCCTTCGCGGTCTTGGTAAGACTGTTTGTCAGACTTTCGGGCTTCCGACGACCATAACGGCTGTCAAAGATCCGAGACAGCCGGGACCTACGGCTTATCGTGCTTTCCGAGGCACGGAGGAGTCGGCACGGTATGTAAAGATAGTCACCTATCCATAGACCAACCGCAAATGTAGCTTGACCTGATCGGTCAACCGGTGCGGCTGTTATTACTTAGCCACAAGCCTTACATAAAACCTTTTTACTATGTACCTGATCGTAACAATATGAGTTCTTTACGGAATATTAATAACCATTAATTCATTAAAATTACGGTCATATTAAAACCTCAATGAGTGTTATAATTCACAAATTGTGACAAAACTGTGCCAAAGCACTACTTTCGACCAGGTTTGGCATAAATATGGTGTGTTATAATTTGTTCAAATTGCACTATTTCATGGCGGCTTGCCAACGAGCTCCATTCCAATAGTTAAAGTTACCAAGGTTACTGTAACTGTAATGTTGTGTTATTTATTAGTATTCCGTTATCGGAGGTGGTTAATGATCTGTTTCAAAAGCATCTGATGAAAATGTAAACAAAAAAACCAGAAAAAATATCTGTGGATGCCAATTTGTAGTGCCACTTACAAATTGAGTGCTTTGATTTGGTTATTTGAATACTTAGACCCGGAATTCTAATTTTAAATCACCTTAAAGATGATTTTTATTTGACGATTAAGGTTAATTTTATAACCTCAATTTTCGTTGATTTGCAATTACAATTTAAATAATATTATTTAAACAATAGTTGTTCAAAAACCAAGTGAAATATACTTGAAAGATTCTTAATACAGTAGAATGTATGTTATTAATTCCCTTTAATGAGTGATTGCGTAAGAATTTAATCTAAACAGGGTTTGTATATAGTCGTCGACTACGCCTTCCTAAGAAAAGAAAACCTTGAAAATGTCCTTTATCTCAGAGCTTGTTACAGGTAATATTCCAAGATTTGAGCATATTTTAGTTTGACCTTGACTTTTGGGGTGTATGATCTTGACTTATGGGGTGGTGACCTTGACCTTGAAGATGTAATTGACTAATATCATTCGATACTTTTGGAACAGACATTAAGTTGAGGCAATGTTTTATTACAGTCCAAACATTTGCGTGGTTAAAAAAAAACAAAATAAATCTTTCTTTTACATAAATGTTTAGTTTGGTTGCTTTTCTCACCCATCACACAAGATTACTTTTCAATATGAAAGGCCCTTTTACAGACCAACACTAAACGGACAATACCGAAACAAACAAAAAACAATTAGGGTGTAAGTGAACATGTTTCAATGCTTTAAACAGTAAAGCGTAAAGATTCAGTAATAAATAAATTAAAAAATAGTTCAGATTTAATTAGAACTTTCAAAAAGATCTGTTAAAGGTGATGGTTGTCATGGGATTACATCGTCTGCCACTTTTCTTGAAACAGTCCTTGTTTTGGTATAGACTTGAAATGGGATTAGTCTGAGCACCTACCTCCACCTCCAATCGATGAAATAAGCCGCTTCTCCCCTACCACGGCAATTTCATTCAGTCATTATGAACTTTGGAAGACAACTTTCTCTTATTTTTAGCCACTGAGTAGGTAGTCAAGTATTCTAAGAAATGAAGCTTGATGATAAAGGCTCTATAGTTTACGCAGTGCTAATGGTTTTTAAGAACTAATTTTAAGTAATCTTTTAAAGCTTGATTCTCTTGCCTGCTTACAATGACGTCTGCTAGACTTGATTTTGGCAATTACTCTTCATATTTACTATATTAATAGGAGTTCGTGGCTAAGTAATAACAGCCGCATGAGTCGATCCATCAGGTTAAGCTACTGTTGCCGGGGTTGGTCCGTGGATGGGTGACCATCTTTACAAACCGAGACTCCTCCGTGCCTCGGAAAGCACGTTAAGCCGTTGGTTCCGGCTGTCATCCGTGGATTTTTGACAGTCGTTAAGCGTCGTCAGAAGCCCGAAAGTCTGACACCAGTCTTACCAAGGGGTATCGTATTACCCAGTTCCTGCGTAAAATACTGGTATTCAGCTGCATCCGGTTAGACTGGAAGCCGACCCCAACATAGTTGGGAAAAGTCTAGGCAGATTGAATTACTATAATAAAAGTATCCATATCCAGCATAGGATGTTTCAGAGCTGATATTATGTGAAGTAATAAAGAATGATAGGTACTTCAAGTCGAACTCATAACGCGAAGTATTCCTCAAACACTCAAACGCCACAGGATAATACGTAACACGTCAATTCAATACCGTATCTGTGATTGTCACGATAAGTGATTCAACAAATTGCGCATTTTGTCGTTGTCTCAAGGGGAGTCGTTACGGTATTATTCTTGTACAAATAGTAGCGAGCGCCCACGCCGGGCTCATTCTATCAGTTTCCGGAACATCAACCCCGCTCCTCCATACGATGCTTTGTTTCTGACGGCCGATGTCGGCAACTTTCACACCGACACGTAACTAACAACCCTCTTACGTAACCTGATTACCACTCCGCACGTATCGAACAATCTAATGTACTGTATGATATTGTTTTGACCCGAATTTAATGAAGTGTAACGGTGTGAGATACGGACGCTTTAATAGTTGTTTCCATTTAAAATAATAAGTTCTCGATCTGAGTTCGTGATAAGGGGGAGTTTATTTTACGTGGAACCTTATTTAATTAAGGCGTGTTCATATCTGTTGTTCGTTTAAACTTTGATTTCAATTATCTGATTGAGTTTGGATATACAGTTTGATTTAATTTCGTATTTGCGTTGTATCTCCTCGAAATTTTCCCTCTTTAGTTTTGTTACGTAAGGCTAGTAACGGAGGCTTTCTTGCTTAAAATTGTTGTGAATATACGGGAGCCCAGGGCGGGACATGGAAAGCTTCTTTTTTACATTTAATTAAGAGGATATCTTCGCAGCGATTATTATATTAACGTGTACTATTCGTTTTTATCTGATTATGATCATGAAAGAAAAAAACATTCAGTTGAAATTAAGATCTTTTTGTAAAAGGTGCCTGTTTTAAATTGCTGAAATATTTATGAAAAAAAAAATACAAAAGCCGCGCCGCGCCGCGCCGCTGTAAATTGGGAAATATGCGTCTGCCATTCTTTCAAATGAAAAGTAATTTACAATTTAGTTTATAAAAGTTATTTATGATAACTACATTAAGAAAATTTAGTAGCCTACCTACTTCAATATTAGTGCTTACAAAATTATACAAATGAACGATACACGAAAATCGACTCTATCAAACATTTTGGCTGCTAAGGAAACATTTTGAAAATCTTTAGGTTACTGTTTATTTTTATTAAGTTTTTGTGTATCCTCTTAAAAATGTTCACCCTTCGCAATTTGCGCGTACAAATAAAAACCGGCCAAGTGCGTGTCAGACCACGCACAATGAAGAGTTTCGTAGTTGGGATGAATTTATGAACAAATTTAACATTGTAGTTGAAAAACATGTTCTCCCATAGATTCCAACTGCAAATGTAAGTTTGTATCCACATTATTGAGAGATTCACCATGTTATTTTAAGACCACTACTACATCTACTTATGGCTACTTCTTATAGGTTTTCCTGTAATCTATGAGTAAAGAACTACTCTCTGTATTTTTTTTCCAAATTTTGGGCTCAGTAGTTTCAGAGATAATGGTAAATTTTCATCTATTTTCTTGAATATCTTTAACAGTATTTATTCTAAAATGATATAAAAAATGAGATTCTCGCAACAAGCCCTTTCATTAGATTTTTTTTAAATTTTCTTATTTCCCCCCCAAAAGTGAACCCCATATTCAAAATTCATATATTTGTTACACGTCCGTGTTTGGGTCACAGATACATATGTGTACCAAATTTCAACTTAATTGGTTCATTAGATTTGGAGAAAATTAGATTTGACAAACGGTTTTTTTTTTCATGAGTTGTATTGCAATATGTGATTAGCTAGTGACCTCGACAATTGATCATATTATTTATTGTTATTAGTAATTAACTGTTTATTTATTTATTTTACTTCGATAGTCCTAGTTTATCATTTATTACTTCCAGTTACAACTATATGTAAGCGGGCACGCCCTTTATAATAATATATAATAATAATATATTCTTTAATTCGGACTACACATACAAGTACACACAATCCATATGGTATTAGTAACAATGACTTAAAAAACTATGTTAGTAAACTTTTCCAAAACTAACTTACCTTAACTTTATGCCTGGAGGCTTTTATTTAGATATTAAGTTATGTTTACGTTTAGTTTTTTATTTCTGCCTGAGTATAGTTCTCGATGATTTTGTTTTTGTTATATTGGCGTGTGCAAGCTAACATATGGCTAATAATTTAAATTATGTTTTGTGTTGCGTAATGTAAATTATTTTGAATACTATTAGAATATAATCTTTTGTTGTGTTCTTCTAACTGAACAGACAGCTGTGCTGCTGGGGAGTTTGTTGCGCCACTTCTTCTTCCCAGCGAATGCACTAGGAAGTGGTGAAGGGTGGGCGTTTTGGGGGACTGTCTTATGTAATTTTGACGTTCGAAAAGTGCTGATTCTCAGCTAATAAATGACTTTTGAATTTTGAATTTTGGACAGACAGACAAACGAGTGATCCTATAAGGGTTCTGTTTTATCCTTTTTGAGTCCATTTTACTTTTCATTTGTAAAATAATTCTTAATTTTTGTAATTTTCATTTAAGTCATTATGTCCCTGTGTGTAACATCTGTAAGTATGTACAAGCCATAGTATAAACGTAAAGGACCAGTAATTTTTTTGCTAAAAATAACCCCAAAGCCAGGCTACCTTTTAGCCAAGTAGGCTGAAGTAGGGTATTATTTATAGCGTCTGAAACTGTTTATAACTCTACGACATTATTTGTAACGCCCACTTACTTACCGACTACTTATATTGTCTTGTCGCTGTCTGTTCTATCTTACAATTTTATTGTAGGGGCAGTGATTGGTATTATGTATTGTAGATACGTGTAAAAAAATGTTTTTTTTTTTATAAAAGATCTTATTGATCTGTGAGGGGCAGATATTTCTTAAAGCGGGATGTTCCCTTGTTTAAATTTACAATGTTTTACTTTACTGGGTTGGCTAGTCTTTAGTTATTAATATTAGTATTGTCGTACTTAAGGTATGGTACCTAAGTAAATACAACATAACATAAGAATGTTGAGCTGGTTTCTATACCTACGTTAACCATTTGTAAAACAATGGAAACGAAAATACGATCTTTCGAAGGCTCAAAAGTCAGACAGAATTCCGCGTATAATTGCAAAACAAAGTTCTTAGGTGAAGGACGGATGAGGGTCAGTCCTATGACTGGGAATAGTGGGTTTTGGCTCTTTTAGGGTCTAATAAGATTGAGTGCCTAAGTAATAGAATAACAGATATACGAAGTGGATTATTTAATACCTACATACTCCACATGTTACCCATTAAATCATTCTGTTAAAGGTAATTAGGATCTGTCCCACATATCTGCTTGGGTAATGTAATTCATTAAGTATCAGAGAGCCAATTAAACAGACAAGTATGACATGTTGCTTTGACCCATCCCCGGGTGCTACCATGTCAAAATTTGCAAATTTTTCTCAAAGGGATTTCCAACTCTTTCAATTTACACCAATTAGTGAAAACGCGTGGCTTATTATCTTAAGATTAACACTAATTAAGACCCTACGGAGCTCGGCAGAGACCTCAAAGCGAGAGCTTTCCTTTGAAAACATTGCTACTTAATTAAAGCTCATGCCGTTAAACGTTAAAATTATATTTATAAAATGTTTATTTAAGAATTTATGCTGCGAGCTGCATTTGTCTGAAGGAGTTCCGTCTGTGTACTTTGCGAACTGTGCACGTGTTTTCAGCAAACCGACTCGGAGATTTATACGTGTCTAATTATTAAATATCTCGTTACCAACTTTATTCTTTTAAGAGCAAACAGCTTTGAAAAAAGAAGACAAGTTTTAATGAGTGTAACATTTCTAAGAAATGTAAGAGAGAACTTTCGCAATAGAACACTTCATTGTCTTTGGAAAAAAGTAATTTCATTTAAAGTGATTTATTATTGGATTTTATGTGCTGCTATATGTAAAGACGATACAAATATATGGCACGAAGTAGAATTCAGAGGACCGTTGCCAAAAAGATAATGAGATTTGCTTATACGCATAACTAATGCCTTTATCAAAGGGTTCGATAAAACACAAGACCGTAATCAATCGTGTTCACTGACCCGTTAGTTAATTTAGTTGATGATTGTGCTTTATGCTCTGATCTAAATATGGTATTAATTCGGTTAATGTGCATTGTCACATCTGATTAGTAGGGCTATTTTATATGCCGGATTCGATCTTAATGCCTGCGATTTTCCGACGGAAAAACGAGGAAAATAAGCGTGTTTGCTTCTTTATCTTTCCACTCAAGTTGTAAGAGTTAAGTTAGGGATATGGAAACTAGAGTGTTCGTGGAAAATGGGAAAGTGTGCAGTCACAAGTTTTATACTATTGCTACCACTTCAAATTCAGCGCAATATTGCTGTGACTGGAGGTCAACATACCTTTTTAATAAAGAAATAAGTAGCAGCTGAGTAATAAGAATTTCTACGTAGAAATAAGATTTATTTTTAGCAACAGTAATTGCTTTAGTTTGGTTAAAATGAACCGTGGTCGTTTAATCGCGGCGAGCAAAGAGAAATACTTAACAAACCTAACCAGCATAACTACTAAATCACTACCTAATAAATTCAAAGAAATATTTATTTTCGTAATGTCATATAGCTAACAAAAGACGTTGCCATCATGTCAATCCCCTGTTTTATAAATCAATTAGGTATCTGTTTGGTACCAATATAGTTTGTTTTGATAAGTAATCAAACCAATAATCCTCACACGGAACACCATCAAAGATTTCATCGTGACCATTAATATTTATGTTCGAAAAACACATTAGCATTAATTTTAAGCTAAAGGAAGACATCAATAACAAAATGTGAAATGTAAATAAATGAATCCGGAATCAAACATGGGGAAATGTGAACCGCATCGGGCACCGCGTCACTTGTCTGCATTCGCTCGGAATAATCAGATTAGAGATGTAATTTCCTGTGTCGCTGACGACTGGGCCGTCATCGTCATGACGTCATCACAAGCACAACAAAACGTTTCAATTATAAGTTTTTGACGCATAGAAATGCGGTAGAATATTTACTACGAGTCTCCAAATGTTTGAAGTGAAATGAGCAAGGAAATTAAATAAGCTGTTGGGGCAGTTTACTTTCTTATAATATTCTTGTAGATTTGGGGATTTGTTGGAAACATGTTTCTGGAAGTGTTTTTCTGGTAGCAGACTTTTAGAAACTTTTACCTGTTGAAATGATATATTTTTAATTACGTTCCCCTTAAACTTTTTTTTAACAATCTCTAGAAACATTTTTGAATTAAAGTAATTTGTATCATTTGCCATTGGTGCCATTGGTGTGACACTTCTTTGCAAAATACAAAATAAAATCTCTTAACCTAAACGGAACCATTTAACTGTCCATCTAAATCTGTAGTCGCCCCTTCGAAATGTGTTCAATACATCTTCATTTACCGCCGGCTTCCTCAGTCAACAGCCAGCGATACACCTGAGGGCCAATTGTTTCGCAAATTATTCACATCGCTCTTGCACCCGGGTTGACCCGCTCGTAAGCAACTGGGGTCCCTTTCAATTATGCGGTCACGTGTGTAATTCGGCTAATGATACCATTTCGTGACTACCATTCGAGTTTACTGTGCCATTCGCCCGGTTCCGAGGTGTTAAATGGAACTTACATGTTCAGCGAACGTGATATCATCTCCTGTACAGTTTGTAGTAGTTACCTGTGTCGTCGATGCGGGCCGTTGCTATTAATATGTCACAGGCGCTTATTTGTTGTCAACTCCTGGCTTTGCTGCGTTTACGTGGAAATAAAGTGAGTGTTGGATAAATAATAATAAACTAATAATAAACTTTATTAATCAAAAAGTAACAATAAAATTTAGCCAAATTCGGTGAGCCACAAACTAAGCATCGCTTGTATCTTGTGGCTCAGGAGTGCGATTAACAATATTACGGTTACCTTCCAGTGTGGGGGTATTATTAAAGACAAGACTTAGAGAAAAAATAATAATTAAATAAATCATTTGTTAAATTAAGAACATAAATTCAAGATAAGTTAAAGTAGTTTACATTTTTTTTTTGGACTTGTGTACTCATGTGAGGTTTGAGTAGGTGTGATGGTGTGTGTGATGGTGTGTGTAAAGGTGTGTATGTGTAGTGCAGGTTCTATATCAAGGCTTCGGTGTCGTCGTATGACAATATTAGAAGAGCTGAAGTTAGGATTTTCTTGCAGGTTGTGGTTGAGCAGTCTCTTAGGTCACAGATTTTACTAACTTTATTGTAAGTGTTTTGAAAGGAGAAATAGGTACAGCGTCGAGCTAGTTCGGATTTGGCGTTTGGAATGGGTACTCTGAAGACACGTTTGTTTATTATTTCACTGTAGTCAGGCCGTTTTTTTATTTTAGCGTGGTATTTAAGAGTTGCTTGGAGTATAAAAATTTGTCGTACTCTGAGGACTTCAAACTCACGGTAGATAAGGTCTGTAGGAAACCCGAAAGGTTTTTTAAGTGCAACCTTGATTAGTGCCCGTTGCGCCCTCTCTAGTGTTATAAATGTGCTTTTGCCAGCACGTCCCCATATACCAATACAGTATTGTATGATCGACTGGCATAGTGCGAAGTAGACTATTCGCAAAATATCAATAGGGGTACAGTCGCGGAGTTTTTTTAGAACGTGAATTAGTTTTTGTACTCTGGAGGAAAGGGCATAAATGTGGGCTTTGTACGTTAAGTTGTTATCTATGATTATTCCGAGATATTTAATTGTGTCAGTACGTTCAAGTATTTTGCATGTGCAATTATGGTGAGGGTCGTTATTGCGTATATGTGAGCAAGTGTGTATTTTTAGAGACATTGTTTGAGAGGGGCTGGAAGTACTAGTTTTGGAAAAGGCAATATATTTGCTTTTGCTAACATTTAAGGTCAGTAAATTTGTGTCTAAGGAGAGCGCTATCTGAGCGAGGCCTTGTTCTGCCAGATGGGACACCCGCTCCCAAGTCTTGTCATGAAAAACGATGGCTGTATCGTCGGCGTAGGAAATCACTTCAGCGTTACCTATAGGGAGATTTACTACGTCGTTTATGTACAGCGTGAACAGCGTTGGGCCGAGAGTACTGCCCTGCGGAACACCAAACGTGATAGGGAGCAAGCTGCTTTGAAGACTGCCTATTTTGGAGTATTGGTACCTAGATGTCAAGTAGCTACGGAACCATTCTAGAGGTGTACCCCTTATACCTGATGTGTCTAATTTCTTTAGAAGAAGCCCGGGTGAAACGGTATCGAATGCTTTTGCCAAATCAAGAAAAACACCGACACAGCATTCTCCATTTTCAATGTGGTGGGAGACTTGATTAGTCAAGAGTGACACCGCGTCTTCAGTGGACCTTCCTCGGCGGAACCCAAATTGTCTGTCTGAGACAATGTTATTTTTGTCTAGAAAATTTACTAGTCTCTTATTAACAATTTTCTCCAGAATTTTTGAGACTATACACAACAAAGCGATAGGCCTGTAGTTTTCAGGCATATCTTTGGGACCGCTTTTGTAGATAGGGGAAACTGCAGCAATTTTCCAGGAGTCAGGAAAGACACCTGATTCTAGACTCAAATTGAATATGTGAGTAATTGGTTTGACTAGGCTTTCTCGGCAGTTTATTAGAAGTGGAACTGTTAGTTGATCTGGGCCCGGCGCGCTGTCTATTTTCAGGTTTTGTATTATGTTAGAGACTTCTTCTTCATCGGTCGGGTGCAGATAGAAAGATTGTGAGATAGAGCTCGATGTTGTGTGTGATTCTATTAATGATTGGTGAGTAGTTGCAAGTTTGTCTAGTATCTTAGCAGCGTGTTTTTCCCCTACAGAGACGAAATGCTGATTGCAGATATCAAGGGATGTTGTTGGAGAGATACTGGATGCAATTAAATGCGTTGAAGTATTTTGACAAGTATTGTTCTTACATATGTCTTTTATTGCCGTCCATAGTTTTTTAGGGTTATTCTTGTTGGTTTCAATTTCTTGTCTATTGTGCAGTGTTCTAAGATTGCGAAGGAGTGATTGCGAAGGAGTGTGTGAAATACGACTTTATGTTGGTTTTTATATAATAAAATTTAAATCATAGAAAATGCTTAACTGACGTATGAAAAGGCTAACGATAGCAGATAATTTTCTTTAGAATAACAAGTTTTTTTGTTAAATTGCAATATTGGTTTGCTTTAGACCTCAAGTTTAGAAAATGAAAATCTTGAGTCCTGAGCTTGTCGTTTTACAAAGGATGAAAAAACGGAACATTTTTGTTGTAATTTTCTTCAACTAAACAATAGTTCCAATTAAAAAAAATATGTTCTAATAAATCTTTTTGACTGGCCTTATTTACCGATACAGAGGTAGGTACTTGGCTGGATGTTAGATCCATTTCACTCGTAACCATATCTACTTTTTGTTAGAGTTAGGTAGGTATAATAGATACGATACTATATTACACGTAGATTAATATGTATCATGCATTTCCACGGAAGTAGCTAACAACCTACCTACCTAATTTAAATTTCAACGCTCGTATAACGTTATAAAGAGCCGTCGTCAGTACAGTACATAGTCAAACATTATGCAAGGTCCTAACAGCATAATTTACCTGTCCCATATGAATTAAAAGTAAATTGGAGGTGAGAACCGGACCGTAAAATCTTTTTATGGTTTAATTCAGACGGGCTCGACGGAATTAGCTTTAAACTCATTTATAAAGCGAATAATAGAAGCAGGTTTACCACCTCCTGAATCAATGAAATACCTGCATTTATTTAGTTGGTTTGGTTCGTTTTATTAAGGCAAAATTGGCTCGAGCTGGTGCAATTTAACATTGATTCGTCTGGGGGTTCCCGATATTTTGCTCCCTATTGCTGATTATATATTTACGCGGACACGTCAAGGTGGTGTATATTATATCTGTTATGTAGGTAGATAAGTACAGACTGATAGTCTGTAGTTTACGTTATAATCATTGATACTTTTGTAGAATGATAAATTATTTAGCTGAAATGGCTAATAGAGAACAAGAGAAACGGCACTCATTTATCAATCTGCCTAGCCTTTTCCCAACTATGTTGGGGTCGGCTTCCTGACTAACCGGATGCAGCTGAATACCAGTATTTTACATGGAGCGACTGCGTATCTGACCTCCACAACCCAGTAACTGGGTAATACGATACCCCTTGGTAAGACTGGTTGTCGGACTTTCGGACTTCTGACGACCGGTAACAACTTTCAAAGAGCCACGAATTACAGCCGGGACCAACAGCTTAAAGTGCTTTCCGAGGCACGGAGGAGTCTCGGTATGTAAAGATGGTCACCCATCCACAGACCAACCGTGTCAAGCGTAACTTAACCTGATGGTTCGACCCGTTCGGCTGGCTTTGCGGCACCGAACCGAAACGACACCCATCTAATAAAGCTATTTATAAGCTTTAAGATCTTTTTCCAAGTGTAGTAATATCGTAAAATTACCTTACATACTAAACTTGACCAAATCCCGTAAGTCTTAGTTTTATACGCCCCCGTTTAGGCCTCATGCAATAAAGAGTCAACTAGAATGATCCAGCTTTTATACACCTGATTTAGATTTTGACCCGTTCCTGAAAAAGGTTTTATTTTCTTGTGGATCCTAAAACTTGACGGATTAAGGTGATAGAGGTACCTTCCGTTAGATTAGAATCCCAAGCGGCCTAGATACAAAAACCTGCCAACCGTCGTCGTCGTAAAGCTTTTTTTACACTTGAATAGGTACGGAGATTTCTTTTTCTATGTTGTGGCATCAATAGAAATAAAATATATCTAAGATTTTTAGCGATTCATTGTAAGGCCAAAACTTTTTTATCCTTATAGATAAACCCAAAATCTGTATTCGCACGGGTCGATCGGTTTGAGAAGCTTCATCGAGTGTTCTCGACGCGTATTCCACAGACCCTGAAGATGAAGGTCTTCAATCAGTGCTTCCTGCCTGTTATGACAGACGGAGCCGAAACGTACGGCTCGGTACGGCTGGTTCATGAATTCAATGTCGCTCAGCGAGCTATGGAACGGGCTATGCTTGAAGTCTCTCAGAGGGATCGAATCCGGAACGAGGTGATTCGGCAGAGAATCAAAGTTGTCAACAGAATAAACAAGCTGAAGTGGCAATGGGTCGGCCATATAGCCGTAGAACCGATGACCGTTGGGGTAGACGTGATCTTGAGTGGTGACCGCGAATCGACAAACGTAAGTTAGGATGCCCTTAGGCTAGGTGGAGCGACGATCTTCGCAGTGTGGCTGGTAGCAGCCGGATGAGAGTTGCTGAGAATCGAGTTGAATGGCGTGCAATCTGGCCTATGTCCAGCAGTGGACTGCTATAGGCCGGTGATGATGATGACGGTTTGATCGATTAGGTTAAGTTACGCTTGCCACGGTCAGTCCGTGGATGGGTGACCATCTTTACATACCGAGACCCCTCCGTGCCTCGGAAAGTACGTTAGTCGTTAGTCTAAATCCCAAATGTCTGACAACCAGTCTTACTGTGTATCGTGTTACCCAGTAACTGGGGTGTGGAGGTCAGATAGGCAGTCGTTCTATGTAAAATACTGGTATTCAGCTGTATCCGGTTAGACTGACCACATGAAACTTTCGATAGTTAACGATTAGCGAAAATTAAACAGTTTCTTTTCTACAATAAATAGCTGCTTTGTGCAAGCATATTTTGTGAAAATATGCTTTTGTTTTTCTTCCAAAACAAAATCGAATCACCATTATCAACGTTAACATTATTAGCAAACGTTCGCAAGTCAAACACAGTCACAGACTGTCAGTGGGACTATAATTCCAGATTGGATTCCTAGGTCACGACGCAAAGCTTACAGTTTGCATTGCAGCTTTACGTAATGCAATTATTGTAGCAATATACCAGGGTGGCACAATATCCTATGCACACTACAAACTGCAGTCTTCGAAGACTAACTTGTTAACTCAACCACTTCGGTTTTAGACGGATAAGTTCGGGTATATTCGTGTATTGGTAATCCAATCTATGGTTTATTATTATGTGTATAAACTGTTCATGAGGTGGCTTAATGGGTTGGAGGTTTTGATAATGAATTCTACCTTATAATTTGTGGTAGAGGGCTCTTAGGCGGATTGAATTGGCAAACCTGCAATAACCATTCATGTTTAATGTTGAATAGACGTCCTATCTGTCTACTTACGTTCTGCTCAACATCATTTTCAAGAAATTATTTGGACAAGTTATGAAATATTCCACGGAATAATAAAAAAAAATATTTTCTGTATAATATGACAAAAATTATACTTTGCAGCTGAATTAATTCAAGTTAAAAGTATACGAATGTAGTAAAGGGTGCTAAGCTATAAATTATATTAAAATTAAATTACGACATAATCTTATCATCGTAGCCTTTAATTCACCTAATGCGTTATAAGAAATTATGTCCGCTAATTCGTTTTATGTTACCCTAAACTTATCCTAAAATTTTGTATAGATATTTCGTTTTCAGTGATATCCGCTGTTGAAATGGTGAAACGGAATCACCTCCCAGCAATTACATTAGCCAAATTGTATTTGAATGAAAGTATGAAAGCTTCAGTCGCCGCAATAAAATGAATTTCATTTCTCTGAGTGAGCCCGAAGCCATAATTTTGTGCCGTGTTTATGTATTAGAAGTAAAGTACACCATTTTAAAAAACGGTCTATTTTTAATTAAAAATCATAAGATTTTATTTTAATTCCGATTCGGAATATAAAAGGAAGATGAAAAGCCATGGGTTGGTGGTTGTTCTCTTTGATTTTCAAATCATTTAATTAATGTATTTAGTTGTTTGAATATTAATGTCGAGTTTTCAGAAAAAACTAATAAAATTGCCCTAGATTTGGAATAAGTCCAGCTGGATCCAGTTAGACTGGAAGTAAATCCCAACATAGTTGGAAACAGGCTAGGGAGGAGATGATAGTTACTTGGAATAAGTTCTGAACTGTTGGACTAGCATATAGGGCACATTTATTCATTATCGGCACTTAAAATGTTCACATGAGCAGAACCACCGAAGAACGTACCTATATTTATCAAAAATCCAAACGACCTTACCTACATGTAAAACAAAAAAAAAAAACACATTTCTGCGTAACATTTTGTTTTATCGGTAGGTGAGGGTAAGTCTTCAGAGGGGTACGTTTTATCTCTTCCACTACATGGCCCTCCCCCAGGGTGTTTGTTTCTCGCGATTGATACGTATTATGTGACATCTAGTCGAGCGAGTGCGCGCAATGGGGAAATCAAAAGGAACCCTGTTTGTATTAGGATATATCTAATGCAATTACGAGTATCGTCTGTCTCTTCTGCGAGATTTGATGGTTCTTGATTGTTTGCATATTATATGGTTTTAATATTGAATACGGGTTTGGGAATATTTGTTGGAGAGTTACGTTAGTTGACGTATACAATAAAGTCCCACACGACTCAAGCAGTTGCTTATTTATAGTGGATATACTCTCTCATATCATAGGATGTTTCTGCCTTTTCTTGATACATTACAATGGTCCTAAGAAATTAGCGTTTGCTTAACAAAACGTAAACGTAATGTACCTTCAATATCATATGTTACAATACAAGGTTTAAGTCGTTAGTCAACAACACAAAACCGAAAAAACTTCATGTCATCGGTATTTTCCTACAATTTCCCTTTACAAAACTCAACTCTTTCGTATTTTAATCCGACCCTCGGAAACGTCGTAATATTTATCACGGCGGTATTAAATAAGGGTAATAATGGAATAACAAATGCGTTGCCGTCGACCGACATGACAATACCTCGTATATATCTTGCGGTAGCTCTAGAAATATTTCTTGAAAACTTTTCAAAAGAAATACATGATGTTACCTACAATCTACGTAGGTATTGTAGGTAATATCATGTATTTCTTTTGAAAAGTTTTAGTATACGTTGAAAATTATTATGTATGGCTATTGTTATGACGTCTCCGGTTTGCTGAGTTTAAGTGCTCGGTTATGGCCGGTCGACCGAGAAAAGTATGAATTTTCCGAAGCCCAGGTCAAGTTGGGTCGTATGTCAGAATTATGAGAATTTGTTCTGTGGAAATTGCGGGGATCTACGACAAATATGATTGTACGTAGGAAGGTATTTCCTTTTTGTTGATAGCTCTTTCCTGACCTTATTTTTAATGGTAAAGAAAGCCGGTTTCATATGACCAAGTTAGTTGTAGAGGCGCAAATTTATGTAGGTTACTGAGAGATAGGTTTAAGTTATTTTTAAATGTATCGCTCTATTTAAAAGCAAGACTACTTCTATATGTTTTTTTTTCGATTCCAGCTTAATTGAAATACTTTTTACTTTTACATGAAACTTTCTATTAAGGCCATTTTTAAATCATTTTAAAGTTCTATTTCTCACTTTCCTCTTTTACAACAACCGGTTGCGCTCTAGTGAAAAAGGGGTACAAATATTCCCCCATCATCTTATATTTTCACGCACGTTTTCCTTTCCAGTGTAACCAGGGGTTTTCCCAGAACCCCTTTACTAAACAGGTTGATGCTCAATTCCTGCCGGATCGGTGTTTAATACCGATGCATGACAGGTGACACGCCCTATCTTTGTTCTAATGGCATTATATTTCCCAGAATGATGTTCTTTACTGTTAGTAGTATTGATGCTTTTGACAGATTTTTTGAAATAGTAAGTTTGTTCATAGAATAAATAAAAAACCGGCCAATTGCATGTCGGACCACGCACAATGAAAGGTTCCGTAGTTGGGATGAAATTATCCTAAAAACAAACTTAACCTTGTAGTTGAAAAACATATTCTCTCATACATCGATATACGTCACGGTCAATCCTCCAACTGCAAATGTACGTTTGCAAACGCAAACAAAAAACAAATTATGTGATAAAATTACAAGTTTTCGATTCTCGGACTTTTTCATTTACTTGTGTTGTGAGACAAGAAGCAACTTGTACCCTAGGATTTGATTTATTTGTTAGTATCAAAATATATCGCATAAATATTTTTCTATTGCGTTGACATAAAAGCTTGATTTTTGAGCTCCAAGGGACCGTAGACCCTCTACGCGTTCCTGAGAAAAAGGGTCTTGACAGACTGACAGACGGACGGCCAACGAAGTGATCCTATAAGGTTCTGTAAAAAAATAGCTGTTGGTGTCGGAGAATAACCGAAGGTTTTGTAGGTACTTTTGGTTAACTTACTGCACAATTAAGGCAAAATTGGCATATACGTCGTCAGAGGATACTGCTGACCGTCTTCTTGACCTGATGATAGGTATCGTCAGTTAAATGGATAGGAGATTAACCATTAAAATATAGATAATTTTGGTTAGAAAAGCTTTGATCTATTAATTTCCGGGATAAATATTGTTGTTTGTTGTTATCCCAAAACTTGGCATTAAACTTCGTTCCGTTCTTTTGTTGTATCGATGATTTCAGTTTCAGAAAATTAACAACATTAATTGAAGGTGTTTTGTCTAACTTAAATGGAGTTAAACTTTAACAAGTTAAAGTAAATCTCAAGTTAAAATTACAAAGTAAAATATATTTCTCTAAGTTGGCTAGCGTATGAATAAATTTGCATAAGCAGTTAGGCCACATTGTGTACTTACTTAAACTATGATTTTTCAGGTGTCTAGGTAGTGACCTGTTTTCCATAAATTTCTAAACTATAATATCTCTAGGTGTACTACTAAAATAAATACTTTTTGTACAAAAAAATCACACGGCACCATTTGTGTAATATTTTTTTCTGAAAATTGCCATTTCTTCATTGCGGACAGTTAGAAGCCGAAATAATGTTTTTTTTACCGATATCAGACCTTTTTCCTTAGCAACAGGCTAATAGTTTTCCTACTAAAAGATATATGACACTTTATGATCTAATAGAGTAACGTAGGTACTGTGTATAAAGGTAGTTTCACACTTGTGATCGTCATAGATTTATCAACGTCAGTGATCGCTATGGTGGTAAGCTTGGCGATACGTCGTGCGTCGACGTGTCTCGAGTTATCAAAGCCTAGTACTTTGTTACCTACACGTGAATACTACATAAACGTGAATAATGTAGTGAAGAGTTTTTCTGTGAAATCGTTTCTAAAGTCGACCTAGAACACACCGATGGACCAGTCGTGGATGTAAGCGAATGTCTTAAATCTATTCAGGAATTAATAGAAAGATAGACAGGTCAATAATGTGAAGCAGTGGACTGCGACTGGCTGAGTTAATTAATTACTGAAACTTTATATAACCCACCCACAATACAATGCCGCCCATATATGACCGCCCGTATTTTTCTGAATATTCATGAAAATTATCTAAAATTAACTTTAAAAGGGAGGGATATCGTATTTTTTTTCTTATATACAGTAAGTTAGGCTGATGGTTGGACATACGAAAATAGCGGATCCGTGGGGCCGTCTACTACGTGTTTAGGTCCAATAATAAGATCCAGGCCCCAAGGATTATTTTAAATTACTTTTTTTTTTTAATCTTCGAAGTTCGTCGTTGCTGAAAATTCAAACGGTAATAATTTCATTAAAAAATAACAAACTGGCAAAAAAAAAACATTTTCATCTTTAGTAACTATAGAAACTTATAAAATTCGTATTTGACGTAGATGATTGCTAGAAAATAAAATTACGAGCCCATGTTCATGTTATGTTATTGATTTTACATTTTATTAATTTTCAAAAGTCCCGTAGTCACGGCCAGTGTTCGAAAGTGAGTACTAAGCTACGTTTGAGCATCGTTCATGCTCGTAGCAGCTACGAGCGTAAGCCTATTAACTCATCGTCTACGAGTTTTTGCCTACGAGCCATTTGCTACGGGTAATTTTTTACAACTTGAGGGAAAAAGCTGATGTATATAGTTACTTTGTTCTTTCGTGTAGCGGGAGGCCGATATCGTAAAACATAAAGTGGGAAACTCACACAACATCTTCAAGAATGATCCAAGCTTTAGCCACGAAGAACGTAACCCTGGCCATCTAAGCGAGCATTTGAGAAGAAAGGGTACGATAAATAAGCGTTGACACATTCGAGGGTTAGCATAGTAAATCTATCGGCAGTCGTTCCTATTGTGAGTGTATTCTGGGCCTAAAATGTTATTTTTTCTCGACTACCCTAAATAGAGCATTTAGGGTATCGTATTTAGATAAAAGCCTTCGAACTTATCTAACCTAAAAGTATGTTATATTTCGTTGTTTTTGGTGAAAACATTATAGAAATTTGTACTAGTCGCCAGCTTACAGCTGCGTCTCTTAGAAGGACATGCGTCTCAGAAAGAATAAGAACTGAGCCGCGATTAAAGCTAAGATGTATAAGAAATGGCTGCTTTAGTTACTACTACGTTAGAGTGTATATTAGTTACATTAGACCGTGTCTAGAAAAACAATTTAGTTAAAACATTTAGATTAATCGCGTTTGTGAATTTATTTATTTATTTATCAAGCACACAAATGTACAGAGGCGGACTTAATGCCATAGGCATTTTCTACCTGTCGACCTTTGAGTAATGCAGAGACAAACATTGAGGAATAAATATTTGTTTAAATATAAAAATAAACGTAAACGTTAAACGTAAAATATATACATATACCTATTAAAAACTATAAATATAATATGTACACCTAATTATGTATAAATATAAGTACAAATAAATATACTAAAACAACTAAGACAACCAATGACCATTAACATTACCGTTGTGATGATACCGCCAGATTCTTGCGAATGTGCTCGCGATCTTTAACTTTAAAAGATACTAGATGGATAAATAAATACAGATATTTATTGAAAAAAAATCTACAATCCGATTTTACAAGAGCTCTCTTAGGATACCTAATAAAGATATTGTCATTAACAACAGCAACCAACGTTCTCTCATGGCGCACATCGCAATGTAGAGGTAATTCTAATTAATTGATAGATTGTAGAACTTTGTTCTTATTGTTTCTTTAATTCGTTCCCACTTGTTTCATTGATTGTCTTAATCACTGAATTAGAAGCAATTTTTTTTTTCTGGATTTCTGGTTAATTTTAAAATTGTCTGCAGTGGGAATGCATTCTCCGGCGCATTGTTGACAGCTTTGTTTGAACCGGAGACGTTCAAACTATTCAATCCATTGTTAAAAGAGAAACTGGAAGACCGTTGAAGCTCAGAATTTTGTATGACATAGCAAGGACTCTGAATTACGAAAGGTTTTAGAAAAATCAATCTTCTGAGAAAGTCTTTCTCCAAATATGCGCTGCGCTTAGCAAGGTACTCTAAAAATGCCTGCCCTATGCTCTTGTTCCTACTTTTTTTATTGATTCAACTACCAATCTGCCTAGCCTTTTCCCAACTATATCGGGGTCGACTTCCAGTCTAACCGGATGCAGCTGGATACCAGTATTCTACATGGAGCGACTGCCTATCTGACCTTCACAATCCAGTAACTGGGTAATACGATACCCCTTGGTAAGCCTGGTTGTCAGACTTTCGGGCTTCTGACGACCCGTAACGACTGTCAAATATCCACGAATACCGGGGCCAACAGCTTAACGTGCTATCCGAGGCACAGAGGAGTCTCGGTATGTAAAGATGGTCACCCATCCACAGACCAACCCCGGCAAGCATAGCCTAACCTGATGGATCGACCCGTGCGGCAGTTATAACTTAGCCACGAGCTCCTCCATTAATTGACTCAACTAACAACAGTTCAAAAAACAACGTCCCTCCCAAAAATCACAATACCAGCACAATGATCAATTCTAACACTGTTTTATGTTTGAATTAGTGCTGTGCAAACGCGAGCGTGTTACTTGGACCGTGTTTATTGGCAACATGTTAATGGAGTGAGCTCGCCGTCCCGATATTGTTGCTCCCGAACGTCCGCGTCCGCCCGATCCCGCACGATTCGGTCCGATTCCCGACGCTTGACGCGATCCCGCTAAAATGAATAGTGCACCGATTGAGGTCCCACTTTTAATAAAAAAATATTTGTTTTTAGGATCTTTTTTTGTGATATGGGTATGGGAAATATTTGTGGATTTTTGTCAGCGTAAGCTTTAAAATTCACAGATGCCAGAAATTTCATATAACGAAACGAAATACTCACGGGCCAATATTCCAAGTAATGTCAGCCTTTTTTTTTTTTTTGGGGGTGTGAAATCATCAAATGACTTCTCCCGCTCTGGGCGGAGCGAGAGGGCGTGTCAGACTTTTACTGACTAAAACCCACCCGTGTTCCTTCCGTTGCCCGTGTGCTGGGTCCGCCATATCCCTTTCGGACAAACCCGCAACCCCAGCAGGCATTGGTCCTTACGGACCCCGCCAGTTGGTGCTGACATCACTTTGAGGCGCGCGTGGAACACAACGCGCCGTCGACCCGGGCCTGGTCTTTATCGGACGGTGAGCAATGGGTGGCTGGAAGTCAGCTCGTGACTCCCGACGCAAGCAATGTCAGCCTCCGTAAACGTAGGATATGGTGTGATTTTTATGTGATATTTTCTACTGGTTTCTACCCATTTTTCTGATCGTAATCATCCTATGATTACTTAAGCTGAAGTAATTACATCTTCTTTTATTAAACACAGATTAAAACGGTGGACAAACTCATCCTAAGTATAGCCGTTAGTTACTATTCTGCTTATAACTATTTAACTTATTATTTCCTTTATTCAACTATATACATATAAATTATATTTTTAAATATTAGAATAAAAGAATATAAAAACATTTAAAAATATAAAAAATAGTAGCCCACCGGTATCGGGAACAGGGTCTAAGCTACCGGCGGTCAGGTCTCCAGAGAGTGGAACCTCCTGACAATGCGAGCCGTGACCAAGAGTACCGCTCTCTGAATCAAGCCCTTGATCCAGCTGCCCAACGAGAGCCTCCTTAGGTGTTGGTCGAGGCTCTTGTCAATTAAACCATTGGCTGATACGACTATCGGCACAATGATCGCTGAGTCCACATCCCACATGTCGACAACCTCGCGAGCCAAGTCAAGATACTTGATTTGTTTATCTTTCTCGGCTTTCACGAGGTTCCCGTCATGCGGAACCGTTATGTTAACTATTATTATTACTATATCTGTTTAGCTATCTAACTATTGCATTCAATTACGTCACAGTAAAGTAGGCTATGGACCATGTCGAGCCTAGCAAATTAGAGGAAAATTAATCTACTGTGATGTGTTAATGTCAGCCGTTGAATGTTAGGTGTCGATGCAGCTACATTAGGCCTGGCTAACACTAACTAGGCCATAAATCATGCCAATTGCACAATTTGCACTCAGTATTGATAATTGACGTGCGCATACGCAAATAGCAGCACGCGATTGGGCTCGTTATAAGGGAAGAAAGCAAGCATGTTGTTTTTAAAGAGACTAAAGCTTAGTGTTGCCTATCGTTGTACCCTAAATTTTACTTTTAGATATGGGCCTGTTTTACCACCTTCTGATAGGACTAGAAGATTTATGGAAAAAAGGAACAGTACCGACCTGTTTGCACAATTTCGTGCCACGTAAATAAAATCAAAGTCAAATAATTTATTTCAATTAGGCACATGAAAGGCACTTTTGACCGTCAAAATTTACAAAAAAAAAATAATTATAGATTCTATTCGCCCCTAATCGTAATCTAATTGGAACTTATCAGACGGCGGTGAAGCAGAATCTTTCAGATGGTAAATTACAGCTATAACTCGAAACGTTATTACAAATGAATAGTTCAGGGCGTAATAACAGTACATTGTACAAAAGCATCTGGAACAATGCGCGAAACAAAGCTCGTACCAGACTGTACCAAACTACGTTTCTATTCAATTTGCGATTTTCTATCTGTACAGTGTACTCGCGGAATTTTTCATCGGTTTGTAATCCAGTGCAATCGCGATTCGGACAATCTGTTCGGGTCGGTTTCGTTCACAAAAGCTCTTTCCACGAAAATAGTGGACAAAGCTTCGGGAATATCTGAGGCCGTAATAGATACTCGTAGTAGTCTATTTTGCAAAATTTTGGTTTCGATATTTGAGTTTGTTTAAACATGTTTTCAGTTTTTGTTAGCGGTAAGTATGTAAAAGAACGTTTAATTCTTAGAAACTTTTTGTCTTAACTCAAATGTTAATTTTGCAGAGTTATTTTTACTTAAACCTACGCTAATGTTAAAAGCTGTTTCGTTTGCGAAGGCTGAAACAAACTTAGGGGTCAGTGTCTCTTAGTTTTTACTTGTGTGATGTTACGGTCTGTTTTTTAATTGCAAATAAATTGAAACCCTCTCCTTAATATTTTTCAACGCCGTAATAGTGTAATCTCCGAACTTAGGCTTTAATTGATTGTTTGCCATGGCAAATTCAACGATATTTTTACAACATTCTCTCAATATTCTGTGCTAATTGCTCGCCGTTGTTTATTTATTTATGTGCGCATTGGCAGACAACCGCTCCACTGCGGATGTTCGTAATCCGTACCTTGTTTTAGCAACAAAACTACATTTATTCCGATTTTAATCGTGTTTGTTTTATTCGGGTTATGTAGATTGTAGATAGCCATGTATTGCTTTCGGCGAGACTGGTATGAGATAGTATTTTTTTGACGTTGAAAATTTAAACGCCTACAACTGTAGACTAACGTTATATCTGCACGCTTTTGTGTCGTATAGCTTAACATTGTATAGGTGACTCATATAATTAATAAATAAATACAATTTATATATTAAATATATTATTCATTTTAAGATATAAGTTTAAGTAAATCTTCTTTAGAGTTCCGTTTATCCGAATGAAAAAACGAAACCCTTATGGCGAAAATACACATGCCTGTAAAATGGAGCAGTAGCTTGCATGCCAGTTACAGTATGCAAGTAAATGTCACACTGTGATATACATTAAATGTACCCAGTGTGACATTTATTTGCATAGTGTAACTGGCATGCAAGCTGCTGCTCCATTTGACAGGCATGTATATTTTCGCCTTTATAGGATCACTCGTATGTCTGTCTGTTCGTTTGTCACAGCCACTTTGCTTGGAATCTAATGGACCGATTGATTTGAAATTTGATACACATATCAATTTTTGTGACCCAAACACGGATGTGTTACGTAAATAAATGCATTTTGAATATGGGGTTCACTTTTGGAAGACAAATAAGTTGTGAACGTTGTAACGTGTGACATATCAAATGAAAGGGCTTACAGTGTGGGTCTAATAAAAAAAAAAATGTTTCATTGTTTAATAGTTTTAAAGTTATTTTATTTTCTTAAGAAAACAGAATACGAATGAAAAATTACAGGAAAACCTATAAGATGCTATGCTTTTACCATGCTACTTTAATACCATAGACTTATGGTATTAAAATAGCATGTTAAATGTCCCAATATTGTACGTAAAAACTTACATTTGCAGTTGCAATGTATGAGAGAACATTTTTTCAACTACAATGTTAAGTTTGTTATTCATCCGAAATTCCCAACTACAGAACCCTTCATAGTGCGTGGTCCGACACGCACCTGGCCGGTTATTTATTCATAACAATGAGTGTCAGTGTGGTTTATAAATATTTTATAAGAGCTCGAGTGTAGTATGGAAACATTTTTTTATGTCAGAAGATGATGACCTTTCGGCTACATATAAATTATGCCCTGCTTGTTATAAAGACCTCTGCTCGCTCTAATAACTTTATTTTATCTGCAGCAATACTATAAAAAAAATCACCTAATAGAAAAAACAACATTATGTTCGACTCAATCTGCCTCACCAACAGCCAACTTTCTTGGGGTTGGCTTCCAGTGTAACCGGATTCAGCTGAATACCAGTATTTTACATAGAGCGACTGCCTATCTGACCTCCACAACCCAGGAACTGGGTAATACGATACCCCTTGGTAAGACTGGTTGTCAGACTTTCGGGCTTCTGACGACTCGTAACGACTGTCCAAGGTCACCGAATGACAACCGGGACCAACAGTTTAACGTGCTTTCCGAGGCACGGAGGAATCTCGGTATGTAAAGATGGTCACCCATCCACAGACCAACCCCGGCAAGCGTAGCTTAACCTGACGGATCGACCCGTGCAGTTATTACTTAGCCACGAGCTCCTCCTATGTTCGACTAATTATGAATAAAAAAGTATAATTTTCAAAATCTAATTGTCTTTTATCTTATTCTAATATACGATTATAAAATTCTCGTATCACAGTGTTTGCAACAAAACTCCTCTGAAAGGGCTTGACCGATTCTTATGATATTCAGTAGGTCTGAGAATAGGATGTAAACTATTTTTCATACCCCTAAGTGATAAGGGTGGTCCACCCCATTATTTTTTTTTGGCATTAAAGGTACATACAAGCCTAAATTTTCACCCTTCTACCACCAAACCTTATTTTTTAATAGCGATATTAGTACTGTTGGTAGGTGTGGTAGGGTAGGTAGGGTAGGTAGGGTAGGTAGGGTAGGTAGGGTAGGTAGGGTAGGTAGGGTAGGTAGGGTAGGTAGGGTAGGTAGGGTAGGTAGGGTAGGTAGGGTAGGTAGGGTAGGTAGGGTAGGTAGGGTAGGTAGGGTAGGTAGGGTAGGTAGGGTAGGTAGGGTAGGTAGGGTAGGTAGGGTAGGTAGGGTAGGTAGGGTAGGTAGGGTAGGTAGGGTAGGTAGGGTAGGTAGGGTAGGTAGAGTAGGTAGGGTAGGTAGGGTAGGTAGGGTAGGTAGGGTAGGTAGGGTAGGTAGGGTAGGTAGGGTAGGTAGGGTAGGTAGGGTAGGTAGGGTAGGTAGGGTAGGTAGGGTAGGTAGGGTAGGTAGGGTAGGTAGGGTAGGTAGGGTAGGTAGGGTAGGTAGGGTAGGTAGGGTAGGTAGGGTAGGTAGGGTAGGTAGGGTAGGTAGGGTAGGTAGGGTAGGTAGGGTAGGTAGGGTAGGTAGGGTAGGTAGGGTAGGTAGGGTAGGTAGGGTAGGTAGGGTAGGTAGGGTAGGTAGGGTAGGTAGGGTAGGTAGGGTAGGTAGGGTAGGTAGGGTAGGTAGGGTAGGTAGGGTAGGTAGGGTAGGTAGGGTAGGTAGGGTAGGTAGGGTAGGTAGGGTAGGTAGGGTAGGTAGGTAGGATAGGTAGGATAGGTAGATAGGTGCGCTGTAGATAAGTACTTAGTGCTACCCGCGCGAAGCCGGGGCGGGCATATATTTTCATATAAAACTTCATAAATTCATGAACACAACTACTTAGAACAAAAACTATGATTTTTTGCAGTCCCGTAAATCCTGTAAATCCGCGGGATTGATGACCTCGATTCCGCAGGCTTGTGGGATTTGGATTTTGATGTGGTATTGGATTTCCTACTTACAACAAGCCCTTTCATTTGATACGTCACACGGTACAGTTTGCAAAACTTGAAAAAAAAAGCAATTTGCCTCTGAAAAGTAACACCATATTCAAAATTCACTTATTTACGTATTTGGGTCACAGAGATGCATATTTCTATCAAATTTCAACTAAATTGGTCCAGTAGATTCGGAGCAAATTTGCTATGACAGATGGACAGCCAGCCAGCCAGCCAGCCAGCCAGCCAGACAGACAGACACACGAGTGATCCTATAAGGGTTCCGTTTTTTCCTTTAGAGGTACGGAACCCTAAAAAGGCAACTACTAAGCAGCAGTGGTTTCATATTCGATTAAAGCGAGCATATAGTCAATTAGCGACGTACTGCCAATGGTGATCTGTTCGGCAATTAATTAACAGGCCCATTTTCAACGTTTACGTTATTCATTTGTTAAGATAATAATTCAGAGTCATAAAAATGTTATATCGAGTCACCCAAAGTCAGAAAGGCGATTAAAAAAAAACGAGAGCGATACAGATTCGAAGGATGTTAATCTAATCTAATTTAAAATTAATCTGCAAGATGAAAAGCTTGCCTGAGGGCCTGCCCGGTAAGGCGCGGTGCGGGCAGGGGCAAGGCAAAATTGAGATGTTTCGGTATGCCCGTAAATTTCATTAGGGACAACGTTACCACTGAGAGTATTTAAAAGTAAGTAGCTGTATATATGTGACTTTAATATATTGGAATTGCGATCCCTGCGTAGATATATGGATATCGACGAGATTGATGTCCAATTTTGTGAAATTCTTCGTCTTCTTTATTCTTACGGTATTTTGGGTTTATTAAAGTGAGGGTATAGAAATTTGAAATTAGGCTTTTTATGTTGATTTTATCGGTAAAACGAAGAATACATAACGCCTGTATTCCCCAAAGGATTGGGCAGAGGTACACCCATGTTTTGCTAGTAATATTATGCCTTATAATTTTCATGTATAAGCATAATACTGAAATTTAGGCTTGAGCTTTTCTAACTATCATTCGGCGTGGAAAATTCTATCAGACCGTTGATTGGTGACCATTTTTTATATATTGAGACCTCGAATCAGAGACCATGTAAAACCCTAAAACTCAGTTTCGATACTAAGGCTGCCTGCCCATTGAAGCGGAGCGAGGCAGCGGAGATGAGAATGGCAGCGGAGTGGCGCGGAGTTGCGGACAGTGTCTGTTCATTGATGCGGAGCGAGGTAGCGGAGCGGAGTTACGGACTCGCTCTGCACAGAGCAAGGTAGCCGAGCGGTGTTGCGGACTGTGCGGAGCTAGACGTATTATTTCGCATCGCCTCTCCGCTCCGGTTCCCCGCTCCACTTCTCCGTTCCGTTTCCCCGCTCCGCTTCCCCTCTCCGCTTCTCCGCTCCGTTACCCCGCTCCGCTTCCCCTCTCCGCTTCTCCGCTCCGTATCCCCGCTCCGCTTCCCCTCTCTGCTTTTTTAAACTAGTTCGCAAATCCCTGCCCACTGAAGCGGAGCGGAGGTTTTATGCAATTCCATTGGTTAATATTGGCACACCGCTACTCCGCTCCTCTCCCTCCGCTCCAGTGGACAGGCAGCCTTATACAGAACATCTAATGACCGTTGTTACTTGTTGTTATGTTGTTACAGGTATAAAATTTGTTCTATCAAATCAAGAATTGTAGTTTGAACAAGAACAACATCAGTTCAATTTGTCGCCACCGAAACATTGCTAAAGTCTTGTCTAAAATCTGCACTGTTAGTGATTCCAATCCCTTGGGAGGCTGCTGTCCGATCCGCTCTGGGGACAAACACGGCACAGCTCTAATGAACCCTCGATAGTTTGATTGATTGATTTATATCTTATTACTGTGTCATGAAAGACTATACGATGGATTCGATACCACAGACAGTTATGGTAGTTACTGTAACTTTACGCATATTTTACCATATATCACCCAATAAACTTCTGTTGTGGAAGAGCATGCTACGTGAGCAGCCATATGATGGGACGGTTTTGACATAATTCTTATACTCGAGAGACTGGTCAGTAATAGCATTATGTTGGTATCAGCATGCAGCAGGACGCTACCCCCTTGATGACCGGGACGATCCCCTTGATGACCCCAAAGTCTTCTCTAACGATTCTTATGGTGGGGAACCAGTGTTATGGGTTGTTCTGTACCAAAACCTACTCGGTACACCGCATATTCAAAATTCCTAATATTAGTGGGTCGTAAAAGTGAGTTGAAAACTTATCAAATATTCACATAGTCGGCGCGATACGTCGCCGTTGAAAGCGAAGATAAGGATTTATGACTCAATAATACTTTGATTATTTCACAGATTCGAGGAAGTTGAATTTTATGAGGCATACGGCTCCTTATTTAGGCAATAATGTCTCGTTATTACCATCCCACAATCCCGTGAAGGCGATGGATCAATACTTTATGTGCTCAGCTTCGGATAAGGGGAGATATCCGTTGCTTTCTGATCGAGAATGAAGCGAAGAGTAATTCTTATCAGGCGCGTTACGCCGAAGATAGGTAACTAATTTATGTTTGTGCTTTCGTGTTTAACCATGAACAAGATTAGGTGGGCTGTGATTTGATAATGGCATGTTTTCAGAAATGAATTTTTCTAAAGATTTTCCATTTTCCCGAATATATAAATCGTTTCATATTTTTCTGCGAAAGCGCGTGTGTATGGAGTTTTACTGTCGATTATTTGTAACCAACCTTAAATTGATGATCACTCCGATAGATGGTACTACGATCACAATAGAGTTTTCCTCGAAGTGTAGATTTTCGTCGCCTGATCTAAATGGTTGCTACAGCGATCTGTTAGTCTAGTCTAGTCTAGACATTGCCTTGGGATCTAATATATAATTATCTAGGGTTGGAATACGGATATTCGTACCTGATTTTATTAACACATGTTTAATATTTTCAGCGAATTATACAAGCAATTTTATAATGAAAATAACTAATCGGGAATATCATTATTAATAAAAAAAAACAAATTTTCTTATGATGACGAGTCGAGATTAAATGGAGTATAGAGTTAAGTTTAGGTGACCAATGTAATCGTAACAGTGATCAGGCGATCAGAGTTTAGTAAACAATCTCATGTTGTTTCGTTCATACTTACCGGTTACTGCAGCATAAAAGTTATTTTTAATTATGGTCGTAACTAACCTATAAAACAAATGAATAAGTTTATAATGCGTAACGCAACGTTGTATAGGTAAAAGTGTTTTTATTACGCCTTTTATTTGTTTAAGTTTTACCGGTCTAGTGGTTTAAGTTATGGGTGCTAGCTGCAAGGTGGAATCCCATAGGAATGAGCCAGGGCAAGGTTTTTCTTGCTTGACTTCAAGCAGTTCCTTATCAGCAGATATCTACCACATTAAAATAATTTAACTAAGGTCATTCAACGCCGACGTCTCCGCAAAACAATTTTTTTTAACTAATGTTGTTTTAAACGAACACTTTAAAAATTGTGAACCTCTATATTTAAATTAAATATTTAATTTAACCTACCGCAGTACACTGCTGGACATAGGCCTCTACCAGACTGCTTCACAACGCCCTGTCCTCCGTTTTCCGCATCCAGTAGAATTAACTTTAGGGACCAAAGGCAAAATAATAAAGCGAAATAAAATAAGATATCTAACATTGCATTATTCATCAATTATGCCGTCGATGGATTTTCTAAAGTCATCAGTTTAAAACAAGAGATTTGTGCTCTAAAAACCCAAGCTGTATGCCAACAAAGTGCCTACTATGTAATGAAATTATTAGAAACAGTAGGTACTAGAAATAGGCTTATTTTTTTAATCCTAGTCTCTATCCTTCAAGATGCCTACAAAGTTCAAAGTTTAATAGGCACGGATTAGATCACAAGATAAAATAAGATATTTATTTTTCAAATATGGGTACAAAACCCGGTGACATAAAAAATATAATTAGCACAGTCATATTTAACCAGAAGGCATGCAAACTTACAAAATGCACTAGAGATGCTAGAGATGCTGAGATGCTGAAGCAATTTTTAATCCCCTGTTTGTACGGTACTTTTGAGGGAAAACAAAATCATTTCCCCCACATATCCACAACAAGTTCATCTGAACAAAAGTTTACCAAAATATTAGTACTCTACGAAAGCAATTAATGTGCACTCATGCGTCATTACACGGTGAAGCTGTGTCATCAAACTTAAAATTGAATTTGATCAAATTTAGCGAACATGTTCTCCCATAATCGCGTCCTCATTGACACTTCATACGGAACGTTTAATGACTTTTGACTGAATTTAATAGCCCATTAGCGAATTACTCACCGGGTTCTAGGTGGGCTCTGAGGGCTTTTGTCTACGCTTCACAATTAAAATTTTAATTAACACATTGATTACATTTTATATTGTAACTGTATAATTGAGATACAAGGTTTTGTCGTTTGATACCGACGATTATAATGGATTTTAACCCTTAAATGATAATAAAAGTACCTCTTTCTGAAAACAATCCTAATTACTGGAAAAAATAGGACTAATATTAGTATTACATAGATTAACTTCCACCTTCTTCCCATGGGGGAGGGTAGAAACTTTTTTTTTTTAAGGGACAGTGTAGAATGCCACCTGCTACAGTCCTTACATACTCTTTTTAACCCCGATGGAAAGAGATCCCGATGTTATAAGTTTACCATGTATATCTGTGTGTCTGTTTGCGCTATCGTAGCTCCCAAACTGTTGAACCGATTGTGGTTTTGTTTTTTTTTTTTGTAAGGTGACTTGATCGTCAGTGTTCTTGCTATGATTCAAGAAAATCGGTTTAGCCGTTTGAAGATTATCAGCTCTTTTATTTATTATAATTTATTTTATATATACTTTATTGTACACCGGAAAATACATAGTAAATAATAAATTTAACACTACAAAACATAGAATGGGCGGCCTTATCGCTTTCTGCGATCTCTTCCAGGCAACCTTGGAATGGACAGTGATTGCGTGGACATAAAAATGGGTGGTTTTCTAGTTGATGAATGGATATGAGCATTTTCCACAGGTCTGATCGATTTGAAATTTGGTATTCAGTTACTTTAATGACATTAGAAGAATATAGTTACTTTGAACTGATGCTGCAGCATCACCTGAAATTTACAGGATACTCAACTCCCTTACCAACTTAGAGCACAGGTATCGTGTTTGGGCTCATTGGAATGGTCTCAATAAATAGGTTTTATATAGATGATGAACAGGGTTTGGTGATAGAGTAGAAATGATGAAATGTTTGTGTCAGGGGTTTTAATTTCTTTTAATGTATGCTTGTTGCTTTTAATCTTTATCCTAGTATCAGTATTGCAAAGGAAGATAATGTTCATTGTCTTTACCTTAATAATATCTTTCATTATTATGCCCCCTTCCTTTGTCTCATTCCTTTAGCCCTTAGTCGAACATACTCCGGGAACATAAAATTACATTATAATAAGTAAGTACATTTATTCAACTGAGTACATATTCAATAGTTATCGAAAATTTTCTTCGCAGCATTCAATTTAAAATATTCTGATATATTTTTCGCTTCCATTTCTGCCTCCGGTTTGGTACTTATAGTTAACTACGAACAAACAAATTTTTAGAAAAGTTCGTCTTATTTATGTCACTAATTATGAATTTCGTTAGTTTACAATCTATCTTGACACTTTGAATGCCCAAAGTGCCTAGGCACTTTTGATTGAAATAAATGGTTTATATTTGAGTTATCGGTATTATTTCCGTTAATTTATAAACAGTCGAAAAATTATGAACTAACGCATTATTTTTCGATAGTTTATAAATCTATCCATGTGAAACTGATAAATTGTGAACTGGTATGAAACTCGCTTGTGACGTAACGCACCTTGCGCTAATAATATGAGCAAATTTGACCAATAAAACTGAACGCGATTAAAACACAAACCACGTTGAAGAGTTGTCAGTGTCATAACTTTCTTTGGAATATTAACATTGACACTGACAGCTCTTGAACTCGGTTTAGATGTGCTGATAGCGTTCAGTTTCATTGGTGAAATTCGCATTAAATAGCCTGCCTAGCTGCGAGCAATTTGAAAGTAGGTTGGTCACAGTTCTAACCTAAACTAAGAACTAACCCATTTCATCCAGTTCACGATTTTTCGACAGTTTACAAAGGAAATAATATCGATAGATTATAAATTAACGGTTCTCACAATCTTAAGGTGACATCTATAAAGTAAAACTTGAAATTAAATTATTTTAAAGCGCAAATAATCTGGGATTGAAATGGCAAGTTTAAGTTCGGTTATAGGGTTGAAAATATCGAGAAGAGGAAGAAAATTTGATTCCTCTGATGGGGCCATCCTTAAGGCTGATTTTATAGTCACGCCGCTAGACGCGCCGCTGGGCAGCGCGCTGCTAACAGCGTTAACCGAACGGCGCTGATGAAGCGCGCGACTTTTAAACGCAACTACTACCCCATACATCTCCGGACGCGCGTGTTCCAACGGCGCTGCCGAAACGCGTAACAATAAAACCAGCCTTAATCTCGTGTATTTTGGCCACTTTAATACCCACCTCCTTGGTGATACGCCGTGAGTTTTAAGGTTTCCCCTCCTTCCCCCTCCCAGCATCACGTATTTTTATTATTGAAAAGATCTGATATTTTTAGAAACTGTTTAATTACTGGTGAAAAGTATTATACTAGTCACACATTACATTCATGAGAATAAGGCTTTTAAAATAAATTTTCGAAATAAAACATGAATATTCAGATAAATACACAGGTCACTTGCCCATGGGCGTCATTGTATAGTCAAGCCCACTTTATAATTTTTGAAATCTATCTTTTTCTCGTTACTAAGTACTAGTTCCTATAACAAAAATTCAACTTCATTAAACCAAATAAACAATCAAAGTGAACACAACAAAAAAAATCCATCAACCAACAGTTTATACAGGATGATCTCCCACGGACAAGCCCGATACAATTTTAATAAAGGGCTCGTAATATTAAATTATATGTAACGGGTCATATCGCTCGCATCGTACGCGGGCCAACCATGCGTGTAATGAAATTTTTATTGCGACGAATTCGCACTTCAGTTGATGCGATGGGATCACGTTACTACATTTTATGTGACTATTTGCGACCTTTGATGTAATAGTATTACCTTTTATTCGTGTCTGGTGACCTGGTGACCTTGTAGTTGAGTGAGTGATCTTTTATAATCTTGATTCTTGACGGTAGGTGGGATTGCTTCCGGGCTACATCACGGATTCGACTCTGTCGAACAAATGTATGGTATTTGATACCGGGTTCACCTGTTTGCGCAAATGACTGTAGACGCAATCATGTATGGGGTACGGCTGTTTTGTGATCGAGTTTCGGTTCAGTAGACTCATTGTCATGTTGATATATGTTATCATTGAATACCTTAGTTGGGTGTTAGTTTCCAAAGTACGTATTTATTACGAAAGGTAGATAAATGCATGTTCTGAGTCGCGTTTTTAGGGCACGCTCTAAAAACGCGACCAAAAACTTGCTCATAATCTTCCTTCTCATAAAATCTTCTGAATACCAACTGAAGACTTAAAATGGTCATACAAAGCGGTGTTTTGAAAGCTTTAATTACCTGTGAACGTTTATTATTAGATACCTATATTTTTTATCAACTGAATGAATACTTTGGCCAGTTTTTATCATGACGAGCCTTTTAAATGATTCTAAAAAACACATAGTAGGTAGTGGTTGCATGAACAATTCCAGTAAACGCTTCATTAAATTACTTACCGATCTGTAATTAAAACGCCCTGAAAGAAAACGACCTGCTAATAGTTCCAGAACTTGTAAAAGTAAAGCATGGGAAATGGTTGGTTGTGGGCAATGGTTTACAATCTCGTTTATAGTGTAGTTTTAAATACCAAGCGGTTTATTGTTTACGTAGTAACAAGCTGTAACAACATATTGCGTGTTGGTATTACTAGTTTATTGGTTCGGAGATAATTGCTTGGTCTAGTTACTTTACAATGTTTTCATTGTGTTTGATATTATTGTTAACATGAGATAAGTAATTTCTAATGTATACGAGGTCGTGAGTCGTAGAGAAAAAGCTCTTTAACGCTTTACCGTGATGTTGCAAAAGGATGAACATGAGGAAAATTTGCTTTTATGCAATGATTATTTTGAAACTTAGTGTAATTTTTAGAAAACGTTGCTAAATAATAAAATAACATATAACACAAAAAATTGTTTCTCATTTTTCTAAAGATAATTTAAGGTGTAATGTAAGTGCTTTTTTAAATTCTATTCGTTTATAATAATTTGATAATTCTTTTCCAACTGCCGATGAAGTTTACAATAACCACTCAAATCTTTCGTGCACGTTTCAGTTTCAAAAAACTTAGGTTGCCTAAAATGCTTTAAAATGTGCATGACAAACCTTCACGGTTTTGAATACGAAAATATCGATTTTGAAGGTTCTTGGTTCGATGGAATTACGTTTTTACTACAAAATTAAACCTGTCAAGAACAATCTCACTGAAACTGTGTCGACATTTCAGTGTTACCGACTTTATTTTGAAGGATGTCATGGTTTCACCAGCACCAGCAAGTTAAATTTGAAATTTTCAATGCATTTTAATTTAATGAATGAATTGAATTGGTTGAATTTACTTAAAACTAGGCACTAGCTGAAACTTTTTCGATGCTTCTATAAAAACTGTGTAATATTCAAAGGAAGGAACCAACATTAACTTTCAAACAATCTAGTTAATTTAATAAACGTGTATCTACTAGGTAAAAATAAGCATATTTAGAACTAGCTGCGCCCCGCGGTTTCACCCGCTTAAGTCTCGATTCCATGAGAATATCAGAATAAAAAGTATTCTGTGTCCTAACCCAGGTCATGGTCTATGCATGTGCCAAATTTCATCCAAATCCGTTCATCCATTTTACCGTGAAAGCGTAACAAACAAACAGACTCACTTTCGCATTTATAATATTAAGTTAAAATATAAACATCAACAATACTGTATTGTGTTTTCAACCATAAAAATCGACATGAAATCAAATAATTCACTCTCTAATACCATAAAGATATTCAGAGGGGAAAGGTACGCGTCCTCAAAGGCTAAGAGCACACTGTACGAACTCCTTCATATTAGTAATCTATCTCTGCCTATACTCTCCTTATTAATGGCGTCACAAGACAAACGTATTGGATGTACAATAGAACAAACATCGTTGTTTGCGTGCCAAAGCCGTTCAGGTTCTATAAAGCAGGATGATGTAAACACCGCTTTACAATAACAGTCACTTGTATAGAGCTACTGAATGTGCCATAATTGGTGTGCTAATGAAAGTTTTAATTTTCGTTTTATTTACACGCTTAGTTAAGTTTTTTTTGGCAGGAATTCATCCTGTGTGAACTTATTGTGTTAATAAATAAGGTGTATGACATACACCTTCTACTGGTTTACATAGCTACGGCTCGTATAACATATTTTAATAACTCTCTCATTAGTGTAGTTTTGACCTCTTGAAATATAATGTATGAATTTCAGAGTCACTATATGATAATTACATAAAGCACGTATATATTCTAGAGTGTTATGATCCTGAACACACTTTGTTGTGGCTTCAAGATTTTACGAAGTCCGAGTCTCTGTGTTAATCTAACAAAGGGAAAAAATTGGGTAATCTCGCTAAGATTACCCAATTTTTTCCCTAAAAAGTATTCAATCAATAACATAAGTATTTCGTACTTAAATTCCTGCTCGTTTATAAATCCCGAGACATATCCAGAAACACGAGTCGCACATCGGTGTGAGTCGTGTCTGTCCGGTAATTGATGACACGCAATAATTCATCGTTTGTGTGGAGTCTCACGCTCGCCCTGCCGGCCACGCTCGCTCTACGCTCACTTAATGTTGCCAGCTTATGGAACAAACATACCAGACACTCTTGTTCAAGAAAGGGACACGACAACACATATCTTTTTATTTAGAACAAAATAACTTCTGCTTTCTTTTTCTTTCGGATTGATGCGGTCTAATGATCTGGATTTATCGCGACTACGTTCACACGTTCGCTCATAGGTCGTTACAAAGTTCGCGTGTAGTCTGTCTCGTCACTTTCAGCATCTATATTTCTACGATATTGTAAAAAGTAGGCATTCTTATTTCTATTTCCACCGTTTTGATCTCTATACTTTTCGAGCGAATTTTGAACTCAAAATGTAATTAACTTAAACCTGAAGTAATCCGACATTTCGTTTATTTTCCTTATACTCGTACTCTGATGAATTCTGAATTAAACGTCAAACAATTTTATCCTGGTTTAGACTATTGGCTCAGCAGAGTTTGCACTAAACGAAAAAATGTTTTAATACCGAAGTGTGTTTGGCAAGTACTCGTAAGCAATAACTATTGGGTTGAATTGTCAAGTGGTTCAGTGAATTATCAATATCGTAGTAATCCATTAGGGTGCCGGCAGGTGGATGGGTTGGCAACGTTTAGTCGGAATAAGGGCGTGTATCGGACAGTGTAAACAGGCCATTATTGCTCGGTGAACGTGGCGTGCTGTTGACATTTCAACAACAGTGTGCTGCTACCTTGTCGAGCTATTGCACTTCATTGCATACCTACAGTTGCTGAGTCACAATATACTCTAGGTATACATGGATACACACGTTTGTCAAAACGCTGCTGTGATGCAGAGCTTGTTATTCTATCTGGCACGGTTTTCGGTTACACGCAATATAATTATGAACGTAAGTTTGCAGGCCCTTTTGACGTAAGTTTTTCATTAAAGTAACATGAAAAGTCTACTTTAGTTCATCAGAATTGATAAGATTGTTAAGCTAGAAGATTTCGAATTCGCTGAGATTACGTGTAGAAATTTACGTAGGATCTAGACAGGTCGATAGTTCCTTAGATAAAACTATTTTATTATATGACTAGCTGACCCGACAGACCTTGTCCTATCCAAAGTAACGAAAATCCCATAGGAAAAGGGACGTTCAGTTTTGCCCGTATTCAAATATTTTCCGGGAAGATTTTCAAATTTTTCTTTCTATAAAAACCTAATTCGGACTATTCAATCAATCTGCCTAGCCTTTTCTCAACTATTTTGGGATTGGCTTCCAGTCTAACCGGATGCAGCTGAATACCAGTATTTTACACGGAGCGAATGGTTATCTGACCTCCACAACTTAGTTACTGGGTAACACGATACCCCTTGGTAAGACTGGTTGTCAGATTTTCGAGCTTACGACCCGTAACGACTGTCAAAGATCCACGAATGACAGCCGGGACCAACGGCTTAACGTGCTTTCGAGGCACGGAGGAGTCTCGGTATGTAAAGATGGTCACCCATCCATGGACCAACCCCAGCAAGCGTAGCTTAACCTGAAGGATCGGTTCGTGCGGCTGGTATTACTTAGCCACGTGCTCCTCCTAAAAACCTAATTCGGACTATTACGAACATTTTAAAACAAAAATAGTCAAATCGATCCAGCCGTTTTCAAGCGATGCGTTTACCAACGAACAGCATTTTATTTTTAGGGTTCCGTAGTAAACAAGGAACCCTTATACTTTCACCATGTCCGTCTGTCTGTCCGTCTGTCTGTCTGTCTGTCTGTACGTCTGTCTGTCCGCGGCTTAGCTCAGAGACGGTTAGTACTAGAAAGCTGTTATTTGGCATATGTATACATATTAATCATGCCAACAAAGTGGTAAAATAAAATCAAGTTTTTTTTTTTTTAGGGTACCTCCCCTACACGTAAAGTGGGGATGTTTCTTTTTTCCTCATCTACCCCATGTTGTGGGGTATTTTTAGAAAGGTCTTTCAAAAATATTGTGGGTTTTCAAAACCATTTTTGGATTCAGTGATCTGTTTGCTAAATATCAAACTTTTAACTGAATTTTTTTGTTAGAGTCAGGTGTTCCCTTCTAGCTAAATGGTTGTACTTGGTCTTTTGAAAAAATTCACAGCATTAGTATATATAACGAAATTAAAAGGAAAACTATCAGAGCTAAGTAGGCTCTACAGGTTAACGAGTAATAATCGACCAACTTAAATTTGCGGTTTGAAAAACATGATCTCCCATACATTCCGTGTGGGAGAATATGTTTTTCAACTACAATGTTAAGTTTGTTCTTGGGATAAATTTATCCCAACTACGGAACCCTTCATTGTGCGTGGTCCGACACGCACTTGGCCGGTTTTTTATTTATATAGATTTTGTTATGTAGGTACTTTTATTTTTGGTACGAAGACTTAAGTCTGATAATATAATTTATGATTTGAAGCGCTGAACCTGCGAAAGGCGGATTTATTATTTTTGAATAAAACAGCAAGTGGCAGGTACCTAAAATAGACAACTAGATTTATGAAACCTAGTTAGTTCTATTGTTGGCGTAGGCTGACAAATTCATTCAAATTGCCTTTGTTCCATTACTTTCTGTAAATACCTATTTGAAACAAAGAGAGGGTTTTACACCAAATACAGAGCTGACTAATTAAGGAGTGCTGGAGTCAGCTCAGTTATTTACGTAAGCAGGTTCTCATAAAGAAACAATTTAGTGGCGCAACCGACACGGCTTGTAACACGCAAAAACTTGAGTAGAAAGTTTTTTAATTAAAACTTGAGGTGGTCACTTATTTTTTTCTATATCTACGAAATCTTCAAACTACTCGGCGATTATAAACTTTTCAGATTCTTATCTATGGCAGGTACTGTAAATGGAAAATACGACAAAATGTTTGAGAGCTCTGGACGCTTGGTCTTCTCTGTTTCTTATTCTCCTTGCTCTCTTTCAGCGTGTTCAAAGTCAACGGATTTTACGCACAATTAATTTTATTTCGGCTGCTTGGCTACTGAAGAAGTCTTCTTTAAAACAAAGTTATAAGCGCAAAATCTTTCCATGTTGTGACGTTTTCTGAATCTGAATTTATCTAAATGTTGTTTTTAATTCAGTTGAAAGTATTGCTCCAGATTTCACGTCACAGTTTTTCAGTGTTATATCAAATTAAAAAAATAAATTCACTTCGCATGCCTGAAGCTCACTTGTCACATGACCCATATTCTAAATTCACGTAACATTTTTATTTTGAATATAATTCCGCTTATGTCTAAAAAACTACGTTTGAAAGTGACAATTTCACTGTCCTATATACATGATATATTTTAAGGTTAAGCGAACGTGAAAAAAGTATAGAAAATGGGACACGTTCCCGGACAGTAAAATAAAAATCCCTCAGATTTTCCAAAGGCATAAATCATCGGTACATTTTTAGATGTAAAATCAGAATAGGTACTAAAATCGTATATAAAAACGATTTCAAGTTTAGCAATTAAAACATTTACTCACACACTTGTAACTTTCAGGCACTTGAAATTGATCGTAACATTTTAGATATTTTTTACTGAAATTCAAGTGTTTGTGTAACGTATGCTGCGTAACTAGTTATTTCCACATTTATGTCTGGCATAGCACTTTGTTTGATTGTTTTAAAATTAATACCATTTAGTTTCGATATAAAGGATCGGTCTGTTTTTGAGTTGTAGGAACAACTCTGACCAACTGAACAACTGTACACTTTTGGCTATTAAATTAAATGGGGTTATCTATTCTCTACCTTATTCAAATCACTTTTGCACGTTCGTTTTTTAACAAGCTCGCTAGAGTTGAAAACTTCTATCCGAAAAGAAATACCGCACCAAACATAGGTCGAGGTCTCTTACTAGGTTCAACGATTACATGTTCATCGCATGTTCAATCAATTTCAATGTTATTTTCATTGAAATTTATTGAACATGCGACAATTTATTCATTTTCTAACCCTTAAACCGTCACGTTATAAGTTATAAAATTTTAGAGCCTCGTCGACCAGCTAGCTCGTAAGTTTTCAGCTAACCCGCGACCTTTGCTCGTTATATGGCAACTTTATGGATTCTCGGATATCGTCCACTTACTTTCTTAACCGTTAGGGAACTAGGTTTTTCTAGGAATACATGAAGGGCAATTTTCGTACTTAAAAAACGTTTAAATTGAAGTAATTATCTCATCTCAGCAACAATCGATGTCAAAAATTTAGGTAAATTAGAGCTGTTTTTGGCAGATTGAGAATGAGATTAGTGTGCGAACATTCTTAAAAAAACAGGAATTTGGATCAACAATTTCGGTTTTGAAGGACCATTAAAGGACTATTAACCGATCCATATAATGGTTTCTTAAACATTCGACGACTATTAAAAAAACGGTGGCCCACATTACCGTTGGGTCTAAATAGTTGGAAGTCATGCGGAAGGCTTTTGCCCAACAGTGGGATAATACAGGTTAGCAAGAACCAGGAACCAGTAAATCTGCCTCTTTCGTGCTCACTACGAATTTTTGTCAATAAATTCAACAAAATGTATAAATTGTATGATTTCAATTTTCGTTTCTACACCCTTTTGGTTTCTTAGAAATAATATAATTTTCATCGCATCATCTCGATACCCTGAAAGCTCATGACAGTTAAATTAATGATACTTTAAAGGCAACAAGTCTCCGCCTACTTAATTTATTTTCCTTCGGTTGACTGATTCCATTGATCTTCGTTATGAAGTAGAAAGATATTCAATAACTTTTCATTCGGTATTTTTATGAAGTAAATTATTATAATTTGAGATATTTTCTAAGCTCGCTATAGATACTTAATTTGATATTAATGAAGAGAAATGTTGTCTGTTATTACAAGATTTCTTGGAAGAAAATACACGTAATTATCTGTCTAATAAGGTGCTGCCGTAGGTTTCTCAGAAATATGTTTGCTTCATTCTGCGGTGAACGGTACTTCTATTGTTTCACCCAAGCACAAGGAAAAGTGATTTATTATGTTTGGAAGTTGCAATAATCCACAACTGATCGTAAGTAGATTGGCTTTTTATTCGTAGAACATTGATATTTGTTAACATTTTCAATATGATTGAAAATAATTAAATGGGATTCAAAATGTGTGAAAATTAAACATACGTTGGTCCAATAAAACACCTGCTGGTTTAAATCCATTTATTTAAAAACTCAAATGACAAAAAAACCTACACAGCTTTTTATAAAACCCCGCTCAACTGAACAACATTTCCCTCCACAGTTAAAACTCTAAAGGATTAGTTCGACGATCTCGCGGCAAAGTATAAAAATAGCTAACTGAAGCTGCTTACCGCCGTGACATGTTCAGAAGCCGTAAACGGGTGCTATCCGGTACTCCGGCATGGCCGCACTTAGAGCGACCGCCTCGGGACTCTTGACATGAATTAAAAATGCACGCTGCATTAGTGTTCCAATGGCGGGCCGTCCCTAGTGCACATGTGAAATGGGACCGGGAAGCTACTCTCGTGTCATGTCGTTCGCTACTAGGGCCCTGCCTTTGATCTATTAATGCTGAGCTTGAAACTATTGCGAAATTTGGTCATGAGGACCTACCATGTCACCTGCATTGAGGACATAACGATGAAAGACCGAGGGTATGACCGGAATGAGACTCGCGCAGACCAGGGAAGCATGGCACCAAGGAGATGAGGTCTATACTTAACAATAGAACAAGGTTTCCAATGAAAATGGTGATGATAAGTAGACACAGATAATAGTGGACAATTTAAATTTGGAGCGCCGCCAGTCACTTGTGAGAATCCTTTATATTTAGCAACATCGCCTAATAAAAAGCTGGCCTCCATCCACTCGTTTCACAAGTAGGTTTAGGCTATGTTGATGACGTACAAAGCAGGCGGTTTTCCCTAAAGGGACTCCAAAGGTAAATTATGATTACTTTAATAAACCCTTGCGTTATTAGCGTTTTTGAGCCCAAATGTGGTAGGAAATTAACTGATTGCTGTTTACTTGGCAAAACTTGGACTATATTTTTCAATTAATGCATGATATAAACTACTTAAAGTAAACAATGTTACTAGATATATCTCAATGACTCAAAGTATAAATAAAACATAAGAGGTACCGTGAACAAATGTTAACTATCACTTTAATGATGAGGCGACTATAGAATGATACACCCACACAATTTGAACAGAAAACGATCAATCAACAAATACATCAAACAACAAAACTAATCGAGGCGTAACAAATGAAACATGTTATCAACGTATTAAAACAAACCGTTCATTTTCACGTTCCATTACCAAATTAATAAACAGACACTGCAAACAAAGGACGGATACGGAGGGATATAAAAAACGCTTACAAAGAGCGAAAAAAATTAAGCACCTTACCAGAGGCGCGTGGGTCAACAAAGATAATTTTCCTGCAATAAATTGAAGTAGCGTCGTGGTTAATTACCATACCTGGGTTACGGAGATAGAGAACGAAAATCAGCAGAAGCCGCCAGCCACAGATAAGCTCACCATAATAGAGACTTTAAAAGAAATTAGCAGTCGCTCATTAACTGAAACTTTCTGTTGCATTTTATGTGGCTGTACGGATTAGCGCGGTTCGGGTGACTGACGTAATTGAGCGAGTTTAAAAAATGGAAGCATTTTTGTCGCTTCATTTTCCATAGACTGAAGTTTTGCTTTATGGTCATGCTTGTTGTGTCTCTACGCTGAAACGACATTATTATTTTGTGCTCGAAATGATATTTTGAAATGCATGGTATTTTATTTCGTTTGTTGTTATTTTATAGTTTGACGTGTTTTCCATTTATTTTTAGTCCAACGTAATACGATTGAGAAATTATAGATTTTCGTTCCGCATTATTTTGATTCGATTATTTGTTTATATAGTGTTTACAATACATAGAAAAAGAAGGGGTAAACATGTTATCCAATAATCATATAACATTTCAGAACCATCATTTATATTTAGCCAAAAGCAAGCTTTTGGAGAAAACTACAAAAAAAAATGTTTTGACTGCTGAAGCTTTAGACGCGATCATAGACACAGACTAAAAACAGACCAGGTAAATGAGTTTCCCGCTGCATATTTTTAGACCCTTTCATGCCGTGTATTTAGCGGCTGTGTTATTTATTCATAAGTTATTACGTTACGGGATGATGTATGACGGCTATGTGATGGACGAGTAATACAGGGTGTGATGCATCATGCATAATCACTTAGCAAGGCAAGGGGACTACTGCCGCTGTTGTGTTTTGAGTTTTGCATAAGTTTTTCTTAGTAAATAAGTAAGAAAATAGGTCCATATATTGAAGGAAAAAATATTTATTTTTGTTTTATCTGACTAACTATGTCTATGTTTGTGAGGCTGTATTTCGTAGCTTTGGAAACTTTTAACTTTTCGTTTGGATAAGTTAGCTAGTGGTACTACTACTAATGCAAACCCATATATTCAAGTAAGTTTATAATTAATTTAAAGAGAAGTTACTGAATTGGTTATGCTACGTATAACCACACCATGACACCTTCATTCAACATTTGCACGAGTTATGTCGAATGAAAGTTTGAGCTTTTCCTGTATACTTAATTTATGAAAAAGCAAATGTTGCCCTTTTCAGTCATCCGACTTAATTATATAAAAGGCTAAAACATTAATTAGGCAACGAAGTTGAATGAAATCAAAGTAAACAGAAAATGTTTAGTATTTTACAAAAGTACTTAATTAATACTACATAAATGAAGAGGTCACAGAAAGTGAGGTGCAAAATTCTGGGATTTGTTTTCAAACTTTCCCTAGGCATTGAAAGGATTATTCTTACTAAGCGCTGGATGTTTTCAGATGAAATGAAACCTGGAATTAAATCTCTTTACTATCCACATTTTCTTGGTACCTAATTTATTTATAGAGTAAACTGAAGTCGGTTGCACATTGAAAAAAATTGTTCGTTCAAGGTAAACAAAACAATGTCTACCAGTTACATAATATGAGTGACAGCTGAACCAGTGTAACACATAACAAAAGCCAGTTGAGTTGCTGGAGTAATGTAGCTTTTGACTAATCTATTGCTAATTTCCCTTGCTCAGTGTTCTTTTACCATTGTCTACGGCTTAACTCACTACATGTTACCTTTTGCTTTTCGGTCAATATAGCACCTCATTTATGTTTTAGCAAGATATCTGATTCTCCATAAGTAATTGTATTTGCGGTTATATTACTTGTTTTTTTTTTGTGTTTTTGAACTAGCTTCTGCCCGCGACTTCCTCCGTGAGCCTAAAACCTTCTTCAAGAATACGGCTATCCAAAGAAAAATAATTTTTCAAATCTGACTGGGAGTTCCGGAGATCTACCCTCTACATACAAACAAACAAATTTTACCTTTTTATAATATTAGCGTAGATAAACAAATTTCGGTTATTTCTTAAATAGCCAAAATAGGTTCTGTTATTTATATTTTGCAGTGCAGTAGCATCAGCTTCGTAAAATTATTAGCTCATGTGCATATGTGTGTGTGTCTGTTGCTCTTGGCAACTAGGTCATTGTTAAGACATTTTATTTAAGCAGATTACTGAATTAATTTAAAGTTCATAAGATAATGCCCATAGTTAGCGTTTGTATTGCTACTATCTGTTATCTTTGGTACTGGTAGGTGTGTGTTTTGCGGCGCACCTCAGTGAACTATACGTAAACCAGTTTTATAACACTACACATTTCTATCTACACCTATTTATTACAAAACTACTATTTAATTTTACAAACCTACTATTTAATAATCTACTATTTACAAACCTATTATTTACAAAATTATTATTTACCTACCTATTTATTACAAAACAACCATTTAATTTTACAAACCTACTATTTACAAACCTATTACTTACAAAACTATTATTTACATATAGTATAAAACTTTTGTGTTATTTTATTGTATTCATTCTTTACTTATTTACAATTGGACTAAAATTAATAATATTATCTGAAATGGGAATTAAAACTATTGAATGTGCACTGAAAAAATTGATATTACTAATTGACGGAATTATTTTACTTTATGAAAATGATGTCTAAAGGAGAAAAGTTTCTTAAAGTTGGTTTTCTTAATGCTGGTTCATTGGGTACAGGTCATGACAACCTGATTGGCGCACTCGACAGGCATTGTCTTGACGTTATGGCTATTAACGAAACTTGGTTGCGACCGGGCGAGGAGGGGCGTGCTCCGGTGGTGCCGGGCTACCGTCTGCGTCACACGCCGCGGCCAGCGAGTGTGCGCTCGGGTCGTGGTGGGGGCGTCGGCTTTTATCTGCGGCGGGGGCTGAGCGCGCGAACTTGGACAAGCGCGGTCGATCCCAGGTTCGAATCGGTCGAACAAATGTGGCTAAAGCTCTCAATTAACGGTAAAACAGTTGCTATAGGTACAGCGTACCGGCCACCATGGCTTGACCTTGTTCTTTTCCTGGACGCCATAACGGATTCGCTTAGCTCACTGGGAAATTGTGACCATTGCATATTACTAGGTGATTTTAATGTTAACTTGCTGGATACCGACTGCATAAAGACGAAAAAAACGAACGAGTTTCTAAATAGCCTAAGTCTTGCTCAATTGGTCACTTCTCCTACTCATTTCACAGCCTCCAGTGAAACTCTCATCGATCTCCTGTGTACCGACCTAAGAGCAAGATACACGTCAGTGGAATGTTTTGGTTCACTTAACGGTCATTCTATTATAGTTGGGGAATTTCACGTTAAACGCGATAAGTTTAAACCATACGTAGTAAAATTTAGGCCACTTAAAAATGTATGCATGGATAGTTTCAATATGGACTTGTTGCTTTTATGTCTAGAAAGTATTTCCGCGCTTGACAATGTAAATGACATGGTGCATGTATTTAGCTCCCAAATAATTTTACTTTTCGATGTTCACGCACCAATCAAAACATTTACTGTCAAGGAAAAGTCTTATCCGTGGATTACCGATACGATTAAACTCATGATGCGCTTACGGGACAATGCTTTAACTTGCTCCAGGAAATCGAAATCAGATTCTAAAAGGGAATACTACAAACAGTTAAAGTCCTTAGTGTTAAGTTCTTTGTACAACGAAAAAGTTGCGTACTTCAAGCATAACGTAAACAATAATATAAAAATCCCTAAATTACTATGGAAAAATCTTAAATCCACTTTATCACCCTATAAACCTAGACAAGACCTTCCGTCGCATTTTACGGATCCAGATCTTATTAATAGTACTTTTTTGATAGTTCCCGGAAACCCCATAGCATGCATGACACTTATGACGTATTTTGAGAACCATAGACATGGTGAAGCTAATTTCACAATCCATCCTGTGGAACAGAATGAAATCTCTCGTATTATCTCCAACCTTAAAAGTAACGCCGAGGGTTACGACAACATTACCCTTGACATGCTAAATATGACTCTGCCGTATGCACTAAGTACTGTTACTGACATTATAAACTGCTCAATAGTGACGTCCACTTTCCCTGACCAATGGAAAATTGCTTCCGTTAGGCCCTTACCAAAAAATGCCAATCCAACTGAAGTAAAAGACCTACGCCCCATTAGCATTTTACCGTGTCTGTCTAAGGTGTTGGAGAAGATCGTCAGCCAGCAATTAACGCAATTTATAGAACAATATAACTTGTTACCGGACTTACAGTCTGGTTTTAGAAAACAGCGAAGTACTGCGACTGCCTTACTAGATGTGACTGATAATCTATTATCAGCCCAAGATAAAGGAATGTGTTCATTGCTGGTCTTGCTAGATTTTTCCCGGGCATTTGACACAATACATATCCCGTTATTACTGTCAAAATTAATTTATTACGGATTTGACCCCAGCGCAACGCAATGGTTCCGCAGCTACCTTAGTGATAGAAAACAACTTGTGGATCTACGTCTGGGAGACGGCACTGCCCTTACATCTACTCTTACTTCCATTGACAGAGGGGTTCCACAGGGATCTATATTAGGCCCAATTATGTTTATTTTGTACTGTGCAGATATAATTAAATGCCTCCAGAGGTGCAAGTACCACATATACGCCGACGACGTCCAACTTTACATATCCTTTAGACCAGATGAGTACGATGGTGCCATCAAAGGTCTAAACGATGACCTTCGTAGAATCGCCGCCTGGTCCGAAGAGAATTGCCTATCGCTAAACCCAACCAAAACTAAATACATGGTATTTGGCACAAGACAGCAACTAGCTAAGCTACCCGCAACGTTTCACCTGGAGTTAATGGGCGACCCAATTGACAGAGTCTATGAAGCCCGAAATCTTGGTCTTATTTTGGATAGAGACCTTCGTTTCGAAAAGCACGTAGCCGACTCGGTGAGAAATTGCTTTTACCGCCTGAAGGTTCTATACAAGATTAGGCCTTACTTGTCAGAAACATTACGGGAACAGCTTGTGGAAACCCTTGTTCTGTCTAGGTTGAACTACGCTGACACAGTGTACGGCCCGCGCTTATTGGCTCGTACAGACCGCCTCATCCAAAGGGTACAAAACGCTTGCGCTCGGTTTTGTTATAATATTCCTCGCAGAAGCCATGTAACACCTTTCTTAAACAAGCATTTTACACTAAAAATGAAGTCCAGACGCAAACTACACTTGGCTTGCCTTCTGTTCGGTGTAGTTAGATATCAGAAACCGGACTACTTATACAACAAACTAAGTTGGGTTACGAGTAGACGGGAATGCGGAAGAAGGCAATGCTCGCAACAACTGTCGACTCAGTCTCAGGGTACAGCCGCTTTTAGAGGCACCTTTCGTTATGCGGCCTCCAAAGTATGGAACAACCTGCCACCACCGATTAGAGCTATTAACACGATAGGCGCTTTCAGACGACGCTTACGGCAGTACCTCATAGATGCGCAACGAAAGCTGGATATGGTCACACTAAATGTATCAATTATATGATGTTTATGTACCTTGCCGTGTCTCTGTTGACAGTAACCGTAATATTGCACGAGAATGTAAATATCTGCTGTTGTACAGATGCTTTGGTGGGAATGATTCTTTCTCATTCTCACACTCGGTCCCCTGTGTCCTCGGCCCGGGGATTGATGTTGCTTTTGTCAAATCCGCGGCTTTCATTGTTATTCTGGTTTAAGATCATTTATTCTCATAAGAATAACACTATTCACTTACATGAGAATATTAAAACTAAACACTTAAAAATTGCATAGGGTTGGGGGTATTACAAAGTTTAGACCTCGATTATCTAAAATGTTTCGAGGGTAGGTTATAAATCTTTTGGTCACTCAAAATGTTCGTTCGATACATGCAAACAACAATTATTATCTTACACAAATTTATTATATTTAAGTATACATATACACATTGCAGTATGTAACTGATTTACATCCGTCACCTCACACTTCAGGTCTAGTTGAAAACCAGCGTCAGGCACTAGTTGTCTGGCATTTTTGCTGAACTAGGCCTATTTGGCGCAGCCGCAAGGCACACTTTCCTGCTAGTATCATAAAACGCAATTTACACTTTATTTGTTTTCATTCTTTTTTAATTTGATTTTTGTTTATAGTATAATATGTTGTGTTGTGTGCCTTTTGTGTGCGTGTCTGTGCTAAATAAATGTATTTTCTTTCTTTCTTTCTTTCTTTTCTTTAGTTAGGCCAATGTGCCAATGCTCGTGCCTTCTCTATATGAGAAGAGGCCTTTGCCCTGCAGTGGGACAGTAACAGGCTGGTATAAAAAAAAAGATAATGACAAATAGTCATAAAATGCCAATAGTTAGGTCAGACATTTTCCTCTGAATTTCAGATCTTTTCCAGTGCCGTCGGCTTTGTTCGCCATATTTTATTTTCAAACCAGAAGGGTAACATGAATATTTCCACAATTCGTTGTTTTGCCTCGCGTAGCACTCATATTGCAGTTCACAAAAACAAATGTAAAAGCAAGCCAATCTTGGATTCGATTCTCACCGCCTCCGCGAATGTGCACTCTACTTTAGATGACTCGCTTTTTCAAATGTATTTTTCAACTGAAATCAAATGCTCCGTGTTTCAAGACGAAGAAAGAAGTAACCTAGGTAACTAGGTGTGGTTTTTCAGTCACGCTTATTAGCGCAAAATTCTATACTAGATAGGTATACGCTCGTATTTTGTTTTAGTATCACACAGCTTTCATGAAAATTCGAGTTTTTTTTTGTGCAAAACCTGAGGGCTGAATCAATGGATGTGAACAACGTTGTAGGCGCGTTCATAATTCTTGTGGAGCAATAATAAGTTGAAGTGTATGTGAACGTGTGCATTAAACTGCATCGGGCATTGTGAGAGTCGGAGTGACCACTGCCCGCGCCCGACGCCCGACCAATTTAAATTTATTCGTGCCTCTTCTGCCGCATCGTTAAAGTCAAGGGCGTGCTTAGTGCCAGAACCCATTAACTTAATATATGGGTATGAGCAATCGGCTTTTTGTTATGTTCCCCAGTTAAACGTTACTCCTTCTCATTCGTAATTGCTAAATGGCTCGTATTACACAAGTCGTTACTGTCAATGGGAGGACGCTGTAATCAGTGTTATTTAACTTAGTGTTGTAATGGAAGTCTTTGCTTCCAAGTGAAATATTAATACATAAAGAACAAACATGAATTGCCAGTCACTTTTAAAAAAATTGAAATCGAAATACAAAAAAAAAGAGTATTAATATTAGTTTATTTTTACGTGTAAATAGTCGACAATTAAAACATTTGTTTATTTAAAACTTGAATGTAAATAAGACCAGTGTCCAGTAATATTTGCGTCGGGTTGATTGCCTCCACCCGACTGAGCTCGCCCTACATATATCTATTTTCCAGCATATGTAAATTTTCAACAAGCCTTTTCGATTCGACGGACGCGTCCAATTCGCTAGTGGAATGGAACTGAAATTGGAAAAATCGCCGTGAGCTATGTATAAAGTTTTCCGTACTGATGAAATAATACCATTAAGGCCTTGAAAGTATTTTAATAAGCACTAATTTACAGACTTTGATAGCTTTTCTTCTTAAAAATTTCGGTTGTAAGTTTTCTTTGTGCGATACGATATTAAACACTTAATATGCTTTTGAATAACTCAGTCCGAAAATAACTTGTTTGTACGAGACTGCAATGTTTTGATTTTAAAAGAAAATGTTTCGTAACCCACTGTTGTTATAATTTTTTTGCAAATGAAAAAGCTCACTTGCAGGTAAAACTAAAGCCATAGTAAACATGCGATTCCGGGAAGGAGAAAGCAAAACAGCTTAGTTATAATTGCCCTTTCTTTATGCAACTAATTTTAGACACAGTCGTTAAAATTTCTTGGAAAATTTCATTATGAGAACTTCTCTCTTTACTCTATTTTCATTTTAAACTCTAAACTAATTGGTAGTTTATTTATATTAGAGCTAGCTAACTAATGAAAGGAGGAATGGGCTGTATAATTTTGAATTACACTCCCAGACACCTGAATCGAGCTACCCTGCATATGTTTTTTTAAAGGTCTCTTTTTTATAATGGTATTCCAAATTTGAAATCGGAATACAACAAAAAAAAGAGTTTAATTGCAATGAGTCGTCTTTTCGCGTTTCTCTGGGGCAAAATAAGCGTGGAATTTTTGAGGAAAACAATGGTTTACATAGATAAAACGTATATTTAGTAACTTGTATTACATCCAAGAGCATTTACGATGGCCGTCATGAAGTTCGCCATGGATTTAATTATATCAGTACGACGTGTTGTCGAATTTTCTCCTATGCTTCCAAGATGGCAGGTTTCTGCTCCTGCAAAGTTTATGGAGCTGGTTGGTTAGTTCGAACACACTTCTTTATCTCATCCTACACGTGCTTTATTGGATTCATATCAGGGCTTCTTGCTAGCCATTCCATTACTGCGATACAAACGTCATGCAACTATTGTCGAACAATTAATGCAGGCCCGTGCATTATCATGCATAAAAATACTATGAAATACTTTCCCTCAAACTCAGCATATAGCGTCACATGACCCTCTAAGCATTGTTGAAACGATTGCTACCACTAAATAGCGACAGATGTCGCTATTTAGTGGTGGCAACCGTTTTCCCATCACGCTCAAGGCCAATTTTTCCTTCGGTGAAAATTGCGCCCAGACTGTCCATTACCCACCGCCATATCTCACCTTCTCTTCAATGAAACATTGCTGAAAACGTTCTCCCTGTCTTTGGTAGGCTCTCCTACGTCCATAATTGCCATACAGCATAATATTGGATTCATCCGTAAAAGAGCCTTGTTCCGTTGACCTTGAGTCCAATGCAAATGTTCGCATGCAAACTGTAGGCGCGCCATTCTGTGAGCTCGTGTTAGTTTGGGCCCATTGGTTGGCTTAGAGGTTTCAGGCCACGTTCTGCGAGTCTCCATCTAACAGTTCAAGTGAAAATAATCAGTCAATGAAAGTCTCGAAGCCGTTCTTGGACCTGTACTGAGGTCAGGTGATGATAAAGCAGGCTGTTGGTAATGATTAACCAATGTTGTCGTGCTGTAGTTATCTGGTTTCGTGGTCCTCCTGGAGGGCGCACAAAGCCGCCAGTCTCTAGAGTCTCAATGGTAAATTCTTTGAACGGCAGAACGACTAACATGAAGACTGTACACTCACGTTTCGTTGACTAAGCCTAGACTGAAGAAGTGCCACAGCTTGCGCGGCTACTTCAGGTGCAATAACCATAGTTGGATCGTCAGAATGGATAAAAAAATAAGGAAAAACAAGTTGGATACTCTTATTATGCAAAACAAAACAATTAACAAAATAACTATTGCGATTGCTCTAATCAAAGTTTGTTGCTTTTTCAAGAGCGACCAAACTCTGATTTTCTTCTCTTATTCAAAGGAGAAGGGAAAGACTCCATAGTATCATGTATCTGTATTTTTTATGGTGTACATAATAAATAATATTCTATTCTATTCTATCATGGGCCCAGGTGTTAACTTAATCAAACTACCCTTATTTATAAGAGGATATAATAACTAGGCCTCACTGAAAATTTGGTTAAATTTGGCTATCCAGCAATCAAGCTAAGTAAAAGCTAAGTATAGTAAAAGTGAGGTTACATTGTAACATTGTAGTTTTTTATGTTATTTGCGTAATATTTTTGAATGGCTTCGGTTGTGTAATGGTTTTATGCATGGAGTGCAAGTAGAGAGCCTCCATGTGTGACGTGTCGAAGATCTGACACGTTTGACATGCCCCGGACAGTCGCTTCAGTCGAAGACAAGTCTCTACACCCAATGTCCTGCACTTAGAAGCAGTAGGTACGTAAGTAGTACTTTTTAAAAAAGGGAGAAGAGGAAGGTTAATAAAACACCAATTTAATTATGTATAAAATATTTATTAGTCATCTTCAATAATTATGAGAATATCATCTAAGACTTGTGCAGGAAGTACGAGCTAACAGTGAACGACTGCAGCGGACACAAACACTGGAATGGCCAACTTGGGTTGGTGCTTCAATCAGACATCTCTCAAGTACGACATCTATGGCCAAGTTCCAACATGCTTGGCATACATAGTTCTCACTGGTTACCTGAAATAAGTTAACTATTTAAATCATATTCTACCATAAACAAGCTTCATTCAACCAAATCGCTACGTCCCGGCCGAGACCGAAATGGTCCCAATAACTGTCAATACCTCAAAGCACCAAAGCCTGGGACCGAATCGGTCCCATCGGGACTTGACGGTTAGCTACACCTTTTTTATGAGTGAAACGGTCAAACGGCATCTTTCATAGATTCGTATGGCTAATTAATCAACTTATTAGCTATTAAGTATTGTTTTAATATATGCTATCCAACAAAAAGACAGCTGACAGACAAGACGCCGGAGACCGTAATCAGTAGGTACATAAGTCTAGTTTTGTTCGCTTGATAGGCTAAAAGCTCGATTTGAATAGGTACTCACAGGTTGAGATGCACACCACAAAAATTGCCTCATCGTGCAAGACTCTTCTGCACGTGGATTATAGAGTCACTGCGACCAGTCGCAATGGTACAATTCACACAGCGATCCATGTCATCAATATCCATCGATCGGATATTGATGACATGGATCGCTGTGTGAATTGATTAGGCGTAATCAATTTATCCAAAATAGAGAGCCAGGTAATTCAAAGTAGCAAGATCCGTCGAATAGTAATATGCAACGCCGAGGGTGTACAACAAAACATGGAAAATACGTGCGCATTCAGAACGAAAGAAAACGAACACGTGCTGGTTTTTTTTTTGGCTGTCATCGGTCAGTGTTGCCAAAAGAAGAAAAAATAAAAGACCTCGATCCGCTATGAATCGATTCCACGAAACGATTGACAAGCAATTGTCACTCGATTTTCATACATATTCTGAGATTATACCGATTTTTTATTCATTATAGATTACTAAAAATTCGGGCTTGTATTGAATCGATTATTTAGTTTCATAATTTAATTTTACTTTTCTTGCTTCCCATATAGAAATATGGTAGTGTATTTTGTGATTTCCTTTAGAAAAATATAACGGTTTTTTCAACACATTTCAACTAGTTAACTGCTGGGCCCAGGATTTCCCATCTTCTTTGGAACTATGGTGATACCAAAATGATGGCCAGTATGTCAGCTTCAATACTGCATAAAACTTTTTCTCAGACTTATCATTATTTTGATGTTTTAGGCCTATAAACATAAAAATGGAAGGTCGCTCGATTTAGGAGTCCAAAAGTGTATTATCTATTTTCTCAGAATTCCTTTGAAATTCTTGTCCCATGTATTTATCTAAAGAATTACTGAACGAAGTTAGCCACCCTTTTCATATTTCAGTTGTGCTGAAACTTGCCATTCATACACCTTTTTAAGTATAACTTAAAAAGGTATATGAGTGGCAAGTTTTAGCACAACTTTTAAAATAATAATAGTTTAATTACCCAACAATGAACAAATTTTTAAGAATAATAGCTAGTAGAAATTCATAGACATCTTGGAAAGTCTAATTATAAGTAGCTTTTTTCGTGGTAATCTAGGAGGATTAATATTGTCTCAAGAGCAGAAAACATTGCCTTTTAAATCTTCTTGTACCATAATTATTACACTTTATACCCCTGTTAACAATGCAGACTAAAGCTTATTTATTAAAATTAATTACAAGGATAATTCAGCAAAAAGAATGTTCATTTTAAAACATTTTGTTAGAAGTTACAGCGGCTAGGTATTCCTGGTATTTGCGATGTCTGCCTTATAATGAAACTGTACCTACGACATGGGTGCTTCAGACAGACTGTCGCGAGCTAAAATAAACTTATATTGGCTCTACTTCATTGTAATGCTTAGAAAATAGAACCGTTTTATGAAAATATAGCTCTAGAAATGTCTTCATTTAGCTCGTTCTTATTTTTCTAGTGATATTTTTATGTGGTGTCTTATGAAGTCACGCCAGATGTAAATGGTTAGGACAACTGACAATAAGAAAAACTCGGAACGTGAAAAGCGAGAATTACGAATATAATTGGTGATTGGAATTTTTGAATTACTTACTCTCTTTTAAAGGTTTCAAAAATCTTCTGTCACTTTATTCACGATGAAAACTACATAATTATTGTTATTGCTAATCAGAGGTGTTTGAGAATATTTCTCTCACTTTGCTAATATTATTTTGCCCGTACCTACGAGGTTATGTAAACAAAATATTGACTTCAGAATATACGAATTTGTGTGCCTTAGGTAAACTGTGGCTTCCTAACCGGTATTTCGTGGTTTCAAAATCCTAATACTATTGTTCCGATGTTAGTTAGTTCTGTTTAACTTGGCTTAAATAGTAAACAAACTATTATACTTCGGTTAAGTATCTTGTTATTGTTATAATGGTAATGTAAACAAACACACGATAATATGGCATTGAATTAAAGCGGCAGTTGTTTATTGTAATTTTGGTAAATAAAAAGTGACAAAATACTTAGTAGCCTACTACTTCATCGTTCATCATTGAAGCAATGTCTGGATATAGCAGACACAGGCCAGTCTATTCAGACGATTCGATTTTATTTTACTTAAACCATGCCCCCCTCTCCCCCCCCCCCCCCCCCTGGAACCGCCCTTGTTACCATGTGTACAACAACATTATGCATTGCAAAAGCAAGCTTAGATGCCGATACTGCCATGGTCGCTGTGATACTGAAGGTTTCACGACACTAAATTTTATGCAATTTTCCAACTTTTTAATGCCGTGAAATAAATTTCTACATGCATGAAAGTAGTTACGCAGTGTAAATTCAGCTTTAAATGTGCAGTCGCTGCATTTATTTAGTGACTGCAATCAGGATACCGCAGTAGTTTACTAGTCCATGTGTAACCGCCCTAATATTTAATATAACAATGCCGTAAACATAAATTGGATTAGCTCGGTGTGATCCGAAAGGCTGCGGTCAGTGAAATTTTGCAACACAAAGCGAAATGAATGAAAACCGACTATGTCACTGTGAATAGTGTAATGTCCAGATACTCCTGGGCTATGTCGCTATTGTTGTAGATAAGCGCATTGACAATAGTTACTTTCTTTTGATATTAGCAGCTAAAAGCTTTTTGAATGTACTGCCATTATAATGGCTAGGGGACCTTACTTTGTGTGTTTAGGTGTCGTAGTAGCTAGGATGTCCGAAGACTGCGGTGGCCGCAGCATAGCACCTGAAATTTACAGTCGAATGACGTCACTGAAACGTTATTTTTTACAATAAGTTGATGTGCTTCACCGTGACGTCATTCACCGGTAAATTGCGGACGCTATTGGCAGCCATCGCAGTCTTAAAAAACTTAGCTTAACTGAATAAAGGTTTTAAGGGAAAAGGTTACATTACTCGTGGTCGATATTTAAGGGAATTCTATTTTACCAAGACTTTAAATCGTTTGATATGGCTTGATAGAAATAACATTTAAAATACCGTGACCGTCTCATTGCAGTGAGATTCCACTGGAAACTAGGTACAGAAATCTGGCAGAGTCAACGCAGCATTCATAACATTAACTTGAGAAAAAGGTGTCGTTGTACAGAGAAGGCTCGAGCATTGATCACCACGCTTGCTCAAGACGGATTGGCTGAGGCTGACTCAGAAAGTACGAGTACATATGAATTGAAAAAGTCACATTGGTACGAACATGAGTGGTTACGCCTGGCCACTGGGCCATCAGGACTATGTATACCATAATATGTATACTAGTATTAAAAAGTTATTAAAAACTTTGTGAGTTTGTATGTAGGGGATAATCTACGAAACTACTGATCCGATTCAGAAGATTTACTAATGGGAAGTAACAGTATTATCGAGTGTCATAGGATAAATATAAGTTAAAACAAGAAATTTCACGCAAACAAAGTCGTGGGCAGAAGCTCGTGAAAAAATAAAATTATCTATCACCCGTCTCTTATGAGAAAATAGCAAAACAATGTTCCCTTCATCTTGGATCGAAACAAAGAACAGTGTTTATGTTTATTTCATCTCGCGTTACTACAATAATCAATTCAAACTAACTTTATAAATGTAGCTCTCATATTTATATTATTTACGAGTGATTGTTAATCATATTCGGAGTCGCGGGTGGTCGGCGCTTCGCAAGCTATACGGAGTATCCAGTATATCTTGATAGGCGGCGAAACGAGGAACTAAAAGATTATTGTACTGATTATGACATTTCGGCGTTGCTAGCAGCGCCACCATCAACTCTCTACTTATATTGGTCTCCCTGTAATTAATTTGACGTTCATGAGTGCTATATTGTTTGTCGTACGTTGTACATTATACAACATATGTATTTATAATGGATTGAAATAATCCTTTATGCGTCATAAAGGATTATTTACAATTACATTTTGTTTGGGCTTTTGTGAAAAGTTTTGCGAACCGTGAGCTGCTTTTTCAACAAATCTGTTTGCGTTTATGTTGCGAGTTTTGGTTTTATGTCAATTTATTGTAGTGGGAAGTTAATTTTTTTTTTTAATTTTTAATCGACTTCCAAAAGGAGGAGTTGTCAATTCGGATGTTTATATATATATGTCGGCGGATGGTATGAGTCTCTCTAGTTATCAAGCATATTTTAACTACTGTGGGCGTACTATGGGTAGTGTTGGTTATTGCGCAATAGAAAAACCGTTGCAGTTCAGATCAAATTATAATTTACAATAACATAACTCACACTAGCATTTCACACACTGTAGGTGCACGACACAACTATTCGAAACGCGGGACAGTTTCTAAACGTCTTCACTGGTTGACCGCCACCCATCCAGTCTGCCTCTGCTCTGCCGCTCTGCTGAGTAGTAATGTCAATTAATGCGATTTCGCATAAATTTCATTAGCATGTGAATTCATGAGTCGTAGCATGCTAATTGCTATTGCTATGCTAATTGCTAATAATGAAGTATGTGAATTTTGTTAATATGCGAATTAAATTATTATTAACAATCTCACATTCATTCAATATACAACACTAAGTACGCGCAAATCAAAGAAAATAAGATAACAATTGCTTAACCCATTCTTCGCAAGTTCGCAGCACTGCTAATAAATTTCACTCGCGAACGAGGTCATGGTTACGTGAAACCGATAGATTTAGTATTCCCGACTTCCCGTGGGTACGACAGAGAGCGCACGCTACCTCTGCGTGCGTCGACGCTCTGACGTATGATAGTATAAAAAAGTACGAAGCGATAAATTCACTTAGCACTTCACAGAATTTCGCAACTATATTTCATTTGCTAAATGCTAAATGAGCATTCGCATGCTAACAATGAATACGAATGCTAATTAATCCATCACTACTGCTGAGCCCCGGGCTGGCGGCCGATCAGAGCGTCACGTTATAGACTCTGTCGAGCGCCGCCGCTAGGCGGCGCTGGCGTCCCGATTAGTCAACTCAGCAACGAATTTGCGACATATATATATATTTTTTAAATGTATGTTTGGGCATAACTCCGCCATATATAGACGATTTGCAAAATTCTTTTTTTGTTGAAAGGGTATACTTTCGAGATATTCCCATTGTCATTAAATTAGGATTTGATGATGGGACCCTTGAGAAATCGAGGGAAATCTTCAAATATTATAGGCACACCTATAGCGATTTGGGTACTTTTTATAGTAACTCATGCAGTTTATCTCCGAAAGCACCATTTGGTGCAGTGGAACTGATGATGAAGGCCACAGATGCCCACCGGATCTACTCAATAATAAGTATTTAACGGGTTGCGATTCGATTAGTTTAATATGGTTGCGAAGGAGTTTATGCTCGTCACAATGCATATGGAGAAGTGGAGCTGATGGTGAAGTACCAGGAGAACTACTCAACGATTAACGTCCCTGCGTCGCGAAAAGCAATGCTTTATAAAAGGTGATGAGTTGTTGACATTAGGCTATTGTAACTTAGATAAATTACAAACTGACCTACTAAAAAGCTAAAAATAAAAACTTTTTAACAAAAAAAAAACGACCGACTTCCAAAAAAACACTACAAAGTGAAAAATGACTTAGATTTCGGAAGTCGGTGTCTTTGGTTTTGTATTTTTGTTATTTGCCTGTTGTTTTTTTTTGTAAAAAAGTTTTTTTTACATACAAATTATAAGAAAATCTCCAAATGGCTGTTTGACACTTCCCGTGACCCAATGGCTGTCTTCTACTTTGGCCATAGGCTAAGCATTTCCATACAGCGTGGCAATGCTGTCTCTTTGGTACATTACCACTACCAGTCGACAGCGATGCGGATGAATGTTTTGACACCATATTTTAGTTTGTTAATAGTATTAGTTAAGTAAGGATATTATATTGTTATTTTTATTTATTAATTAGGTATAAGTTGTTATTTATGTACATATCATTTTAATTCAGAATAAAAAAAATATTAATTATAATTTTCATTTGCATAGTCAATTGTCAAGAGCTACACTTCATTGGTCGTGGTCAATCCTTATCTTTGCAGGTGAAGAGTTGTGTTGCCAACAAGTGACGTTCGCTCAGTCATGTGGAAGCGCACGCGTCACTGAGAACAGGGTAAAGGCCACGTCAGATACTCTGCACTTCATATGTCAACAGTCAACTTGTTTACATTGCATAGAAATATATTTAAAAAAAATGGAGATGGTGAGTGATGGTGGAAAATAACGAAAAACAGGTTAAGCAGGGAAGTTACGAAATTACCATAGACATTGTGTAAAGGTTTTTTTATTATACGTATAAAAGAGTTACTTTCTTCTTTATTGTTTTATTTTTTGTGCTGCCTATAGTGCATCTACTATGAAGAATTACCTATTCTTCATTGTACTCGTATGTAGATACACTATCGGCAGCATTGCTTTAGTTTTTAAAAGTATTACTTTATTTAATTTCGTAGATCGTCTTGTAAATTACATGATTAACGAGTTAATTTTTGGTCTTTCTAATGTGGATTTTATTATTTTAGGATGAAGAAATATACAAAACACGAAACAGACATGCTCCACTTATTTTTACAAACGACCTCTTTCATCACATTTTTAGGGTTCCGTAGTAAACAAGGAACCCTTATAGTTTCGCCATGTCCGTCTGTCTGTCTGTCCGTCTGTCTGTCCGTGGCTTAGCTCAGAGACGGTTAGTACTAGAAAGGTGTAATTTGGCATATGTATACATATTAATCATGCCGACAAAGTGGTAAAATAAAATCATGAAAAACAATTTATTTTAGAGTACCTCCCCTACACGTAAAGTGGGGATGTTTTCTTGTTTCCTCATCTACCCCAAGTTGTGGGGTATCGTTAGAAAGGTCTTTCAGAAATATTGTGTTTGTCACAACCATTTTTGGATTCAGGGATCCGTTTGCAAAATATTAAGCTTTTAACTGAATTTTTTTGTTAGAGTCAAGTGTCCCCCCCCCCCCCCCCTTCTAGCTAAATGGTTGTACTTGGACTTGTGAAAAAATTCACAGCAGTTAGTTATATATAACGAAATTAAAAGGAAAACTATCAGAGCAAAGTAGGCTGTACAGGTTAACGAGTAATAATCAACCAACTTAAATTTGCGGTTTGAAAAACATGATCTCCCATACATTCCGTATGGGAGAACAAGTTTTTCAACTACAATGTTAAGTTTGTTCTTGGGATAAATTCATCCCAACAACGGAACCCTTCATTGTGCGTGGTCCGACACGCACTTGGCCGGTTTTTAATAAATACTTTATTCATGAAAGGGCATTCCAATATGTTGTGAGCTTTAGTACAAATTTATAACCGGGTAAAAGAGCAAAAAGGGAATGGCTGTGACATGACAGGTCTAATATATTGCATGGCCGGTGTATCCGGCGGCCACGTGTGCGGTGCGCGCGCGCCGATTCCTTCACGGCTTATTAGCGCGGGAAATTAGTGCGGGGACAAACCACCCAGTGTTGGGACACAGAAAATAGATTTCTGATTAATGACTGATATTAATCTGCTTGAAAGTGTATTTAGTTGAGTTTGTAAGTGTATTTAATGGTCTGAGTTCGCGGTTTAGACTTTTGTGATTATCGTGTTGTGTTGAGATTTCGTTGTCTTATTATGTCATGAATTCCAAGTTAGAGAACAGTATTTATAAATGATACATTATTTTTCATGTTCTCATTGAAGCGAATGAACTATACATTGTACGTAACACAAAATGATAGTTATGTATTTATGTACTTACCTACTAGCAGAGGCACTATACTTTCGTAAAGTAAGACAAAAGTTCTAAAGACAAGCAAACCGTGAAGTCAAAGACACTGGCACTATAATTTAGACGGTAGCTGATACAAACGGGGTCGGGTGCAAGGCTTGTTAATTTTATGTCTTGCTGGGAACTGACACACGACCCAACGACCCGCGCCAAGAGATTCCGTCTCGCATATTCCTTTATTTCTTTGGAAGTGAACGAAGCCTTGGGTACCTACTTTTCGAAGGTCGGGGTATTTTCCACAAAATTGGGTGCCCAGTGGGAAATTCTTTTATTACTTAATTTTGAATACAAAGATGCCCAAATGCTACACATTGCATATTATAAGTAGTAACGTAGCACTTGCTCTACGCACTTCAATACTTTCGCTTGGAAGACCTCCTGCGTATAGGAATGCCTAATGGGATATTGAAAAATTCTCTCATGCTGTGCCTAACATGTGAATGCCGAATAAGTACACAATTAGTGAGCTAATCCCAGAGGTCACTTGAAATAACCAGAACCCGTGGCGTTTCTATTATTCATTTGAAATAAAGCAGTCTCAACTTTCTGACAAAATTTATAGCTGCTCTTGTTATATTACAGTCTGGTTTCAATGTAAAGTCTGCTCAACAAAGTCAGTTTCGCTGAATTTGGAAGTCCAATATCCCATTCTAAGACGTATCTGGCTTGTTGTTCTAAATAACAACGGCTTTCCTGAGAAATACGAATGTTTGGGACCCCTAGGGCTCCAAAGTTTCAAGCTCGAATGGCTGTTACACGCAGTCGTTTGTTTGCCGACTCGGGTCGGTAATACCGGCGCCGGAGACCGGAGCCGACTCACAGATGTTGCACGTTTGCTGCCGAGGATTCCTGCCACATTCTACCCTACAGAGATGTTTGGAACACGTGATCGCGCAATCTCATAACACGGCCGCAACAAACTTGCTCACACGATTGTTGCATACGAAAATGATACCTATGGTGTGCGTACTAGCACATAACAGCGGTATTATAAAAGTTTTCACGGCGCCCAAGTTGTCACATAGGGGAGGATATTGCCGGGGGATTATCGCTCTTATTGTTATCGCGGTAGAGTGTTTTGATTAAGGGTTTGTGCTTGGCAAAGAGTAGAGTAATATTGGTGTAGGTGTAACAGCCGCCGGCACTATTATGGGGCGCCAATAGCTGTATCCGTCGGCGATCGATGCCGGAAGCCGCTCGCCAGTACCTACCGGAAGTAGCGATGCCTGTCGATGGCGAATTTATTTTTGACTGACAACGAGGGAGAAAGGTTTGTCGTGTACCGCTCGATTGAACTAAAACAATTTTGCGAAGTGCATTTTATGCTTTACACCTTCTTATTGGTTGATTGAATTCTTTCTGCACGAGCGCCTTGCGCCGAGAAAATTCGGTCGTGTTGTTTGTTTGATAAGGGGTGAAACAGCTGGCTACTTGCCGGCAACTTATTGGCTTTTATAAGCTTCGACGAGCAGCATAATGAACATTAATTTGCAAGCAAAAGTAACTAGAAAATCAAGGTTTAACCAAAAACTAGAAAAATATTTCACTTGCTCTTAAAAATATTGCAATAGGAATGTTGACTAAAATTTTTTTTTGTTTGTCAGTTATGTTATTAAAAAATATTGGTTACGTATTTATTATTTTTTTACGTAGTCAAAAGATTACGGCAATATATTGAGTTAAAATGTGACATGACTTCAGTTTCCGGTACATTTTATACTGACTTGTGACGTAGCGAGCCCCCGCTCCCCGACTCCCTAACTTTAATGCGTTTTATCAAAATCATTTTTTATTAATATGATAAAGCAAAAAATACTTGTCTAATATTTTTTTATTATCTAACTGATGGACTAAATAGATTTTTTTATATTTTATATATATATATATATTTTTTTTTAAATATTCTTAGGTATAACGTTACCATAATAAAATTATAATGTTAACAATCCATCTTAACATTAAACAAATGAATGCTTAGAAAATTTAATTTTTTCCAGAAAATAAATAACATTTTTATAATAACGAAGAGACCTTTCATGAATTAATGAAATATTACGTTGTTTATTAATTTTCTAGTTTATGAGACTACAATAAAAGTTCTTTGTATACCTAAATTAAATAATATCGTTGTCCAGATTTTCTGAATACCCATTTTGTGCTGTAATTACGTTATTAGCTGCTAACATGTTAGGAATCAAATTAGTAAGCTGGGTAAGTCGAGTAAAATGTACTGGGGGTCTATTTTTAAAACCACTCGCGTTTGGCTACCGCTCGCAAATGTTGTTTGCAAGGGATTTTTGATATCACTTTTCCTGAAACAATAACTCGCTATAGGCTTGTCCACTGTAGCCAGTAATCAAAAAGCTAATATATGGTTTGATATAGGTAAACTCGGGAAAGTAATAACAGCCGCACGGGTCCATCGATCAGGTTAAGCTACGTTTGCCGCGGTCAGTCCGTAGATGGGTGACCATCTTAATATACCGAGACGCCTCCGTGCCTCGAAAAGCACTTTAAGCCGTTGGTACCGGCTGTTATATCTTTGACAATCGTTACGGGTCGTGAGAAGCCCGAAAGTCCGACAAGCAGTCTTACCAAGGGGTATCGTGTTACCCAATAACTGGGTTGTGCAGGTAAGATAGGCAGTCGCTTCCTGTAAAAATACTGGTATTCAACTGCATCCGGTTAGACTGGAAGCCGACACCAAAATAGTTGGGAAAAGGCCAGGCAGTTTGATTAATATAGGTAAACTAAAAACTAACACACTAGGTATTTATTTATTAAAATTTAAATACATAGGTTAGAGAGAGTGTTGAGATCACAAAATGTACTAAAACTTTTTTCAAAGCTGTTCAAGTCAATCTTCTTCTATATGTATGTGTACGCTATAACTGTATAGGTCGCAGTAAGATGGTTGGAGCCGTGAAACAGTTATATCCCTAGGGATATAGCTATATACCGTAATATAGTTATATGAAAGCGGTTCATAACTGTCGGAGTGCCCTTTTGTTACAGCGACCAATTTCGACGGCGCTTGCGGGCCGCTGCCGTGGCATCGTTGGCTTCGCTCGCTCGGCTCTCGTGTGGTTGGTCACAGTTCTGACCTAATTTATTTGTTCGTAGTGCCCTAATACTTATATTACTAGATCGTGCTCGTATCATAGTTATATTCCTAGTAAGACAGTTATGGGCCGCTTTCATGTTAGGGTGTATAGCTATATCTCTAGGAATTTATTTATATCACGGCTACAACCATCTTACTGCGACATAATACGTGATGTGACTTTTCGTGTCGTCTGTGTGACCGCGTTGTTCTTCTAAAGTATGTAACGAATTTTTTTGCGATTTTTACCCAATCATTTATCTAAATGATGTGTATAATACAATTAATAATATAAAGAAATCTCAATGTTTTGTCAAGTCGTAAAACCGCACGAAGCAGGGGCGGTCGCTGATCTCATATAAAAGGCATGGTCTCTCTCTAAATGATCTGAAATATGTAAGAAAACAGAAAGCATTTCTCGAAACTCACCCCTAAGTGTAGGTCAAACGTGGGTAAAAAGACCAATTTTTTGTGACGAGAAAGTCAATCCTGTCAGATTTAAACGTAAGTTTCAATAATACCCTCCTTACGCTACTTATTTGCACAGGCACAACCGTGTGTCTCCATTAGCCATGTTTTCTTAGCTCCGAGCGGCCAACTAAATCAACATGGATACTTAACTTATGTCGCACTTACTGACATCTAACTACTTTTATTTTATTTTGTACTTATTTGAAAGTGTTAGTGCAGGTTTAGTTTGGTTTAGTGAATGTCAATGGCGTATAAGTTTGAATAGATTTGAATGCTTTTGTGGTTAGTTAAATCTTAATTTTTTATATTCAATAATCTCTAGTTTCTTCCAGTAAGTATTATGTGGCAAAAGACCTTTATAAATATTTTCTTTTAACTTCCAAGAAAGTAATTCTTGTTAGATATTATTCCGAGTTTATCACCTCTCAAATTTAACACGAAAGTCAAGAAAAACATAACGTAAACAATTAGAATTTCCACGAAACCCATATTTAGTTACTTCTGTCGTCGCCTCGTAACAATTGGATAAAAAGTATCTTGAGCAGAAAATGTCCTTACGGCCGGCCCTTCACTTGCAACTTCGGAAACCCAACGACACTCCACCCAAAGTACGTTACACCGTCTGAATATTAAAACCTTTGTAGCTTTTTTCATACATAGGTATTAAAGACTCTTAAAAACACAGTTCTTTGGCGCTACTCATCAAAACTGGGCGTTCAAAGAAAGTGCCTTAATTTTTCCTGCCCAACAATACCTTACCGATGTGTTGGAAATGTAGCCTTCCCACTTACAACACAAAGTTGACTTTAAGTGTGACGTAGGGGGAACATAAGTTTTCTGTTAATATAAGCCGGTGCGGTGCTAAGTGACGGAAAATGAGGTGCGACATTTGGTTGGTGAAGAGTCTGCGATACAGGCCGTCATTTGACCCAAATTCCGGCACTTGACCGTCCACTTTGGCGTTTTAAGAACCCAATTCTCCACTAGCGTGGACATGGTATTTAGCAGAATCATTAATCACATAACTCGCTCGTGTGTGGATCGCGCGTTTTAAATAAATAATGAGTTCTAAATTGCTGTTGGGACCGAACGTGGTAGGTATCGTTGTAAACTTGTAACATATTGTTAAAACCTAAACTGGGTCGCAAGTTTTTCGGAACACTCGTATTTTTAAATCTAGCTTCTTTTTTTATGTTTGCCGATTTAGTTTGGATGTTTACGGAAGTTGATCGAAAGTAAATCGTGCGCTGTGGAAAAGTAGTTTTTTGAATGGACTCGTGTTGTTAAAACGAGAACATCATCAGTTTTCCTTGATCAATGGAGAGAAGTATGGCTCTACTGTGTCAATATAGGTATAATCTAAATAAAAATAAGCAACTGCTCTAATTTCATCCAAGCATTGCAATAATGAGTAAAACAAATACTGAATAATAAATAAAGTGTAACAATGATCGTAACCCGAACCATCCACTTAGCAGATATTATAAAAACAAAACGATTGTATTATCTTAATGGAGTACATCTGGCCTTATTTTAACGGAGTGCTTTCTCAGTATTATTGTAGCCTGTATATTTAAACATTGGTGCTAGTATATGTCGATTTTCAAAGAAATGTAGGATACAATCAGGATTGAATAAACCTTTTGTATCTTAGTATTAGGATTGTCCTATTCCATGTCTTATTTCACTGGTTTTTTGTCTAATGTTGTTGTTTAACTCTGCGGAGACTGTTATTTACAATATATATTGTGATGAGTTCTGAAAAACAATGTGAATTGTGATCGATTATTGTGAGACCCGTATTTTTTTTTAAGCTCTGCTATTTTTGGTGAAAAATTACTGGATTGGTCTCATTTTTTCCTGTAGTAGTATAGAAAACTATGGATATTTCGTTACCTGGAATATTGATTTTCCTCTACTATCTTAGTTATCCTAGCTGTTGAGACAATATTATGTTTTAAAATATTTTTAAGTACTTTCTTTTGTGTTCTCCAACAAAGTAAAGTATTTGTTAACTTTTCTTGATGTGTAATTAATTAAGTCTTCCTTGAGGATTAGCCATACGTTTACATTTATATACCTTCAAACTAAAAACAGAACCTATGCAGCCATTTATAGAGATTAAATTTGCTTGATAATAAAATATAGTCTTCGGAAAATCTAGATACTAAGCTTGTCTGTACAATGTACTAACTTAGGCATGGTATCGAAAAGATTAATGAAGCTGCCTCTGTTCTTCTTAGTACAAAATGTGATCCAGGACAGAATGTACGGGAAGCTAAATAAGTAGTATGAACTTTTTAATTAAAAATATGTAGGTAGCTATTGATCTTTTTTAGGGATTCAAATTCTTTTGAGTTTTGGACGAGAATAGACTTCGTTCCAGAGATTTTCTTAGTATTGAGTAAGTATCTTAATTAAGTTCAACCTACATGTTAGTGAAGGTTTATTTTGATTCTATTTTTACGGATGAATATTTTAATGGAAATGTAAAGTTAGGTAGGTACAGTGGACTCCAGAGAAACCTCAATCTCTTGCATTATTTTTTACATTGCTACAGGGGGTGAGGTTTCTCTGGTACCTATTCGTTTTAGAGAAGGCGTGCAATATTTCAATGTTCAACAGAAATTAACTATTAAAATAAAAATTGTATTATTGCAATTGAGATTTCGGCTGTAGGTAACTACTAACTAACTAACTTTATTAATTTATGAAACATGTTTTTTTCATGTTAACTTATTCTGTCCCTCTGCTGAGCAAGGGTCTCCCCCAAATACTTCCAAGCATCCTTTTCCAGGGCCACCTCGATCCAGCTCTTGCGGTTCGCGTCTAGGTCATCTCGGCACCTCTTCCTGGGCCGGCCTCGGCGGCGCCGTCCATCCTCAGACACCATGATACGATTAAAACATGATTAATTTATTTATATTTGCTGCTGCAGGAGCAGAAAACCTCGACCGGTGCAAATACAACAATCTTATTGGTAGCTATATTTTTGGGCCCTTTGGGTTCGAAACAGGGCTGTGGGTTCCGAGTGCTCATCGAATATTTCGGGACATCGCCAAGCGGTTGGTCAAATCTTCTCGTGACCAGAGGGCTGGCCAATTCTTAGGCCAAAGAATTAGCATTGCCATCCAACGTGGCAATACTAATTCTTTTGGGCACTTTTATCGCCGACAATTTTTTCCCCTATCCCTTTGTTTTTCTTTCTTTCTTTAGTTTGTTGCACATACCTAGTTTACATAATATATAAAAAAAAATTAAGGTTTGGTAATTGTTGGAATGGGAACAATGCAGTTTCCAATGCAGAACTGCATTGTTAAAAGTCCACAGTCCAGTTGTTGTTGTGTTGACAAGCAAAACTCAGGTCAAATCATCATGAGCATCATTTCAGCCGAAAAACGTTCATTACTGGACATAGCCATCCCCCCAAGCACCCCCACTTCGACCGGTTCTATGTCCCACAAGCAATGAATATGCAGAATAAAAATAAGCTAACCGTTCTATCTACCGCCATTCTCCCTTGAGGACCGACCGACATACACGTTTCCCGTCCATATGCGATATAAGTGACATTTTCTTTTGTCGTTCTTCACTACGCTAATGACACGCAAACCTATTGAGTCAATTATCGAACGTTTCGTCGGAACATGTCGTAGTTAGGCTGTGTTTACAAGACTGTTGGGTGAGTAGCGGGGCGTTTTTCACTGTAGGTACTAAAGCTAAGCTACGGTTTCCTCAGACTGCGGTGGCCGCCACATAACGTCCGCAATTTACCTTCGAATGACGGCACTGAAAGTTTAATGATAGTAATTAGATGTTTAAAAAAATACAATAGACGACGTATATTTAGTAACCTAACCCGCTTAACTGTTCTTAAGGAGAGATAAAGACGAGACTCGACGCTTGACGTGTCCACACGTCGGGTCCGGGTTCGCAACAAGTCGGTAGCCATCCTGACGATGCCTCGTTGAGAGGTTAAACACGTGTCGATTTCGTACAGGGTTCTTTATGACTCCTTAAGAACAGTTGAGAGCATTAGGTTACTAAATATACGTCGTCTATTGTATTATATAATGGATTTCCGCAAAGTCACGCCTGAATCAATTAACTATCTTAAATTTGATGTTTTCCTAGTGAGCGTTTTTTAACACAGTATAGTCAAATCCTGGTCCCATAATTCTCATGACGTCGGTCACTGCGTTCGTTATGTGGCGACCACCGCACTTTTAGGAAACCGCAGCTTAGCGTGTCATGACAGACACTCCGTAGCCCGTTGCGGCGCTGTGCAGCAACAGCCCAGCAGATTCTAGGATATCATACGGTGCTCATCACTAAACTTCACGCTTTATAGCACGCCACCCATAAGATTAGTAACAAACAAAAGATATAGATGATAGTTTGCCAAACCTAGAACAACCAATAAAACTCTTCTTGTTTTATTCTTAAAAAAATTGTTTAACTTTTGGGTAGAAAGCTATGGCTGACGACACTATAGCATGGCGCAAACTGTTCTGTCAACTCCACTGTCAAGCTTTAAACTATTCGAAGGAAGAAGGACGCTAAAATCTTCCTAACCCGCCGTCCTGTAACCACAGTCTTATTGATACGTTCATATTTGCATATCATGTTAGAACGAGCTCACTAACCGTGTACTGCGACTTGGGAACGTTACAATTGCATCCAAATGGTTTGGAGTAGCTGTGTTGCATTTCTGACGGGTTGCTATTGCTCGATGCGGACCGAAGATAGTTTACACGCCATTATATTTAATTGACTAATGAAAGTGGCATGTCTCTTGAACTATGTAGTACTGAGTATGTTTTGAGAAGAAGTGTTAGTAACAAAGTTAATACAAAACTGACACTAATAAAATCTTGTATTTTGCTTGTATGCTTTTAAAGACTTAGCTATTAAGAAATGAAGTGTTCTTTAAAAACAAGAGGATCATCCACATGTGGTACTCGCATGCTTTTATGGAACACGTCACGAATACGTAGGAAAAATCTAAAATTTAAGTGTCGTTCCCGTCCCCAGGCAGGCCTCCCTCGCTGCCTCAGAACTGGTATTTGATCTGGCAACCAGCCAGCAATATGCCTAGCGACCGAAAAACTATACATCCACGTATAGAATTTTTATAACCTAGATAAATTTTATGCCATGTCGTTCTTTTTTCAATGAAGGGGGTGTAAGGAGTTTAATGAAACGTGGCTGTTTTTGCACATACACATACACAAAGTTTCACAAACTCTCAATGCAGTTGTAGCGATAGTCTGTAGGACACTCAATTTTATTTCAGAATCGGAATCGAGCCTTTTTACGCTGAAACCCAAGTGCTGCTACGCCAATTATACTGCTGCCCAAAACTATCTATGATCCCCAATTGATATCCATTAGACAACAATGTATTGTAATACAACTGGTATACTAGCTAAAATGCTAAGAGAGTAAAAACGTTTATTTCTAACATTTCCGTAATGTCAGCGAGTCTACTTAATCTTCAGTTTGTGACTTGGAATTATTCGTAAGTCTTAACTTGAAGCTTTTATTATCTAAAGAGTTTATGGGGTACACAACTTTGATCATAATATCAACAAGTCAAATGACCTATTTTCCTACTTTTGTATTACGAAAACATTTTATGAGAATGTTTTAACAAATAGGTAAAAGGTTAAAATGTGTGTTTTGATGAGTTATTTATTTGTTTATTACGAGTATGTATTATGATTGTAATTTAAATTACAAAATTCTGTTGTTAAGCAAATTGTGCGGTACCGCAATATGTTGTATTTTGTTTATTATTCAAATCATCATCCAAATGATTTGCATTTATTTGAAGATAGAATTTTCCACAATATTAACAACATCGTAAATTATAGAAATAATATCCTAGTTTGAAAACTAAGTTCATTATAAGCAGCAACAATTTAAAGTCAACCATTACCATTCCAAATGGCGACACGACGACGTTACAAAATAAATCAATGTAATGTGACAGGATGCCTGCTTAGTTACAAGTATGTCCTGCGGCCTAGTAATCGTAGCAGGTGATACAGATGAGATCGTAAGTCGCACACAAACACACCCATGCTCAAACAAATACACATTCGCACAATCGTCGATTCTGCGTGAGACACTAACACACACCATCACACTTGATCACACCCCACAGGTGCACATACACACACACATATTCTGTGGTTGCAATTTGCGTTAGCTAGCGAAGGAACCGACCATAAAGTTATGCGAGGTGATAGCACAAGTTATTGTTGGTATTCCAGTATTAAATCTCGGATCTTTATCGATGTTAATTTGCTTTGCATTATCCTATCTGGCGGAAGCATAAAGAGAGCCAATGAGTTTTTCATTATACAGCTACTTATGCTGTTGAACGCTTTTATGGACTCTTTATAATATATTTTGCGGAGGGTATGAACATTCGAAGGTATATATATGTTTTGGGTATTAATAAAAGGTGACAGGCAATTTATTTACAGATGAAAGGCAAAATTTGTCTGTTCTCACTGAAAATCACTATGTTGTAACTAGGTAGTTACAACACAGTGATTTTGAGTAGTATAAGTTTACGTTTTTTCAGAAATATCGTAATAGTTGTTCTGCCGTACATTGAAATAAGCAATTCGGACTGTGTCGAAATTCAAACTGTGAGAGCTACATGTGGCAACCCTTTGTGGGTGGTGTAATTAAAAGTTAATAATGTGAAAGCTTTTCAACTTAACTTTGCCTCCTCCGTGTTTCTGTATTCAATCATTAAGTCTGGATTTTGTTATTTTGTACCAACGACTGATATTAGGGATGATAAACGTTGATTAGTCGAAAATAGAACTAATCATTAACGGTTTCTATTCCACCCACTTTTCATAGAACTCATACGCCATGCCTCCATACATATTGGAAGTGAACCCTCCGAGGACGTTAAGAAAAACCTACATTTAAAATGAGCCCTCTGCGAGGGCTCCTGACATCCCATATGCGACTAGGTGAATCCTCCGGGAGGACTCCCGGCACTGAACGTGTTAATTAAATACAACATGTATTTTTAAACTTAGCAATTTTTTTTTTGTTGGCCGCTAATTGAATAAACTTTTATGATAGATATTCACTATATTATTATATATTATGTCATATATTGCCTTGGCCCGTTCCGGTAATTTGTTAAAATATGTTTTTCATTTATTGCACACATTCATGTTTTTTTATAAACATATTGTACAATTTCTCCGAATTATTTACAACTGAAATTAAACGAGAATACCTACAGTTGTTGCTCTTGTTGTTGTTGCTGGATAAAATTTGACTATCCCTCGTCGACTGTATGTTGAACAGTAAATAAACAGTCGGACGTCCAATTAGATTCCTTTGATGTTCCTAACATGAAATAAAATGCTGCCAAACTCAGTTGTCACGTAACAATTTTCATTAGCGTACATTACGTGACTGCAAAATTAAGAGGTTGTTTATGACTTGCCCTGCCCTGTACCTTCTTTAAACTTTCAGTTTTACATAATTTTCTACAAGATTTGCGTATTCATGACAACGCTTCGAAAGTGCATCTTTTTGAGCGACTGTAATTTAATTTTGGAATGCGGACTAATGTGTGTGGTTGCATATTGTGATTTGTGCTGAATCTAAGCTGTCTGAAAAGCTACCTAAGATTGGCCTACGAAAGAGAGTAACATACTGAGATAGGAGCCTTTTGGCCTCGTACAGGACTTTCTGCTTTTATTTGAATTTTACCTTGTTTTTTATTTATGTTTTTGTTTATTTTATGATTCCTCCTGTACGAGTCTCAATAAATACTTTTTCTTTCTTTATTTTCTTTCTTTACAGACTTTGGATACTACAAATAATATAAGACACTATAGACACTGAAGCAAAATTCGGTAATGGACTTTTCAACAGACTAATTATTATCTGATATATATCACTGGAAAAGGGCTTTTCAATCGTGTCATGAACCGTTCAAATCTCGTCGACTCTTTAATTTCAAATGACTTTAGTCAACTCTGTTATTAAAAATCACTCTGTTAACATTGCATGCTCTGCATCTTACATAACAGTACCGAATCAGAAACCACAAGAGAAGTACTGAACCGTGCTGGTTAGATCCCCTCCAGTATGTTTGCATTCCTGCATCCACGTAGCGGCAGTAATTCATACCAGCACAAGTATATCTGCTGGAACTACTTTATGCTTCTCTCTGCAAAAATATAGGAGATGTTTGTGGGGAATGGATAAGTAACCTCACGTACATATCTAGTGTTGACTTGCTGACATCTTATTTGAATATGCTTTCAGATTTTTAGAGTCACTTAAAGTGTCAGATGGTGTTAAATTACTTATCTACGTTAGTTGGTATGAGTTGTGTCAGTGTTCTTTTGAGTTGCGTTAAATTTCCATGCTTTTGATGCGGTTCGTCTTCAACTATTATTAACACAGCGCTGAGTTCCAACTGTAGAGTAACTGAAAAAAGTGATCTTTCGATTACTCGTTAATCCTCAAGTTAGATTGTTAAAGGAGAAGTATATTCAGTTAGGGACATGTAATATAAGATGTCTGATAAAGTATTATATGTTGTTAGGACTTCGTAGAACCAAGATTTAAACATAAAACAGCTAAAGAGAAGTTCCGAATTACAAATTAATAAATAACTAACCTTAAACTCAGTGAAAGAAGTTAACTAATTACAGTTTTATCGACCACCTGTTACTAGAATAACTTTATTTCCATCATTATTGATAACTTTATCTCAGTTTCGCCCACAATGTTGTATGAGCTATCAAGTAACAAGATTCACTAAGGTTTCGTTTCTAAGATATTTTCTAGACTAAGCTAGCGTCTCGTCTCAGCTGGATTCTTAGAAGCGTCTAAGTATATCCCGCGCAGGTGGAATGATGCAAAGAGTAATAATATAATTAAAAGTTTACAGTTGTTGCAAACCGTCTCTTGAGACACATTATGTAACTTCGACTTACTCAGTTTTTGTCTAAATTCGAAGAGCGCTAGAGATAATATATGTTATAGTTAGTGATAGGTGAAAAGACAACCCAGAATGTACTTAATCCTCTATTTTCTCTCCTAGTGAGGCTAAAAAAAGCTAACAAATTGGACACACTGACAATCAGAGAACAAATTGGGAACTCGCATCAACTTGCGAACACTGTTATTGCCTACTTTGATGTTAGTGTTAAAAACTAATTTGGCCAGAGGCGAGGGTGAGGTCGGGAGAGATCGGGAGAGGTCGGGAGAGGTCGTACTATCGCAAGTCAGATAATGTTTACTTAAGGCCAACTTACCCCGCGCAGATAGTGCCTATCTCCGAGGATTCCCGAACAAAAACAACGCCCACAGGCGTTTATTGTTACAAGCCCGTTCATTATACATAGTTATCTCTACTTTGTTATATTAATTTCGTGTTGCGGTTTTTGGGCCGAAGCGGCGCAAACTTAATGGTAATGCTCCATTATATTTAAGGTTATTTAACACTGCTGTTCCTTCTTGTTTAGGAGATTAGTGGGTAATGAGGACTTGTTTATGCTGCCCCTTAATTCAGAGCCTTAATTAACTGGAAATTATTTTTTGATGTACTGAGTGGTAATTAGACCTCGCGCTGGCTTTGGTAAATTGGTGGACGTTCATTTTGTGTATTTTTGGTATATTGTCATATTAACAGGACGTTTACGGTTAATACTTCACGAGTTAAGTTAGGTCAATCAATCGGCCTAGCCTTTTCCCAACTATGATGGGGTATGCTTTCAGTTTAACCGGATGCAGCTGAATACCAGTATTTTACATGGAGCGACTGCCTATTTGACCTTCACAACCCAGTAACTGGGTAATACGATACCTCTTGGTAAGACTGGTTGTCAGTCTTTCGGGATTCTGAAAGACTGACAAATATCCACGAGTGACAGCCAGGACCAACAACTTAACGTGCTTTCCGAAGCACGGAGTAGTCTCAGTATGTAAATATTGTCACCCATCCACGGACCAACCCCGGCAAGCGTAGCTTAACCTGATGGATCGACCCGTGCGGCTATTATTACTTAGCCACGTGTTCCTCAAAAATTAAGTTAGGTACTAGATAGTAAAGTATAGAGTGTAACATAACACTCTTTAAACTGAACTATTATTTAACTCTTCCAAGAGACTGATGAAACTGCAAGTTTGAACTAAAAGCAATATGGCTAGTTTGTTCGACATTGTTCTCTTTGTACAGGCACACATAGTTATATTATATCATTAGTCACTACGCAAACCTATTTGCAGAAACTATAAACACATCCCACAAATCCATAATAAAAGCCGCCACAATGGCATTTCAATTAAACAAACAAAATAAGTGTGCAGCTCGTATCTGTGACAGACAATTATTAGTGCTAACAAACGATATGCCAGAGCAAACAGATTTCCGTACATCCATCAAGGCCCTGGCAATATCAATGTCAATACATACGGCATTCATCCGATCCACGATCCATCCGACGACGCGAGAATTCATCCGACATGAGGTTCACTGTGTGTCTGACTCTAATTTATCGAGCCGAACATTCGTTCAAACAAACAATTCGAGACATGTAATGCCCGCCATCTGTATGGTATGCTCAAATCCCTGCACGCTATATTGATATTAATTGGACGACACAGAAACCGCTCGGATGGGACTAACAACAGATTAATAAGGGACGGGCTCGATTGTAGGAATTCCCTTTGTGAGTTTGTGATACACACGTCAAATAAATCCAAATTAAGCAAGGTTTTTAAGCTATTTTTATATCTTTCGGTATAATTTACTTGATCAAATTGAATATTTTTGATTTATGCTCCGCCGGTGTATTTACGTTATAAAGTCAAATGAGATGAGTAACAACCATGTTCAAGTTCACTTAAGAAGTAATCGATGAGCCCTCAGACTTCGATTCGAACAGCCCGATATTTTGTAAGTGGAGTAATTTTCTATTACATTGGTTAAAGTGGTCTTAAGTCTGAGGTAAGTGATCTCGGTAGTTTAAACATTATTCACTGGGGTCTAAGCAAAAACTTCAAGTAAATGTATCGCCTTTTGTATTGTTGGCAACTTAATTAAGCAAGGACACAGGAGTCTCCTAGCGCTTGAAACTGTTTCAACGAGGAATTTTTGAATTTTCAACCATCGTTTTCTGTATTCAATGGTTTCTTAATGCGATAGACACGCTTAACTTCTTAACGTTTGTGACTTGACTCTGTAATTTAAATTGAAACATTCAACGAAACTATTTCTAGTTCGAGGAGCATCTAGTGCCTGATTTATATGAGCACCTCGGTGACACCGGATATATAAGAGAGATTGCCTTTAAACTTAACCCGAAAATTGATCCGTATTTAAATTCATATGGTACCTACACTTACCTATACTCTCTACCTTTCAACGTTCGCGATTTAATAAACAATCATTTTACAAGCAGCTGTATATTGCATGTACTCGAACAAAGAGTATGTATGCTCTGTTTTTATTTTTATTGGCAATTAAACAATTAACCCGTCGAGAGGCACAAAGGAATGGAGGCTCCCTACTGTGCGGGGCGAAATTTTATACTCATTGAAGGCGTATTGTGGTGTATTTATGGTTTGTTCTCCGGTTCGCAAGATGAAAGCTTTGGACCCGTGAATGAGTATTCCCATAATATATAATAAAAATAAGGCAGCCTCACAGCTGGGTACTGCGCGCATAGGTAAATTAGGTCGCGTTTGTGCACTCTTTGTATTATTCATGTTATGTATATTTTGCTAATGTACGTGTAGCGCACGTCTCTTTTCTCTGTTCCGCTGACAAGCTCGAGGTTCCTGTTTATGAAATAAAAAGCAAATTCTTTTTGTAATTTATTTAATAAAAATCTCTTTTGACTTGAACACGATCACTAAATTACAGACAATTAAAGAAATATTATTTCATGTAACATTGAGATTATTTTACGTCGTATCAGTCGAGCTTAGAATAATAATAGTTACAAGTAAGACTCCTTCACTGACTGATAAAATGAAAATTTACATTATTACTACTTATGTACATTGCTCTTATGACACTGATGATAAATTATAATCTTAATCACGATAAAAGGCTTTTACTCCACGCCTGTCTTTTTGGTTGGGTATATTTATGCATGGACTGAAAAATCTTAAAGTATCTTTTGGTTTATAAGAACATGTTAGTAGTGGTTACTAAACCATTCGTTTAAACGAGCATATTATCATCTGAATCTGTAAAATTACTTGCCATATGCAAATTACAGGAAGGATATTATTTTAAACATGTAACATCTGTAAATCGGAAGCCATAATACAAAATCATGAACAATTACTGGGGCAACATGTGACGTAGAGTGAAAGCCGCTCAGTTTTATTTATGTTTGTAAATCAGCACGCATAGTAATTCCCATATGTCAAATCTGTACACGTAAAGCCGGTGCTCCGTATGAGACTGGCTCGAGCTAAGCGACTGCCTCGAATACAAACGACACCTCGCGCCGAGTACGCATATGTGATGGATCAGGGACTTAATACCAAAATACTACTACAAAGGCATGTGTTCCAATTCAACACTGCATTAGACACCCATGAATGAGTTACTCAGTTACCATTATACAATAAATATCCCACAAAAACAAAATACGATATTCACTGACATTTTTATTTCAAACTCTTATTACGAGAACACTGAACTGACAACTGTTTACGAAATGCATGTAAAATATAATTAAAGCGTTAAGACTGTGACTGCTTACGTACATTTATATCTATTTACATAAATTATAAACCAAATAGTGCACCATGTTTTTCGCATGTATTTACAAAATATACAACTATGTACTAACAATTATTAACAATATTTTTTACCGAATGAGATAAACGTTTTAAAACTTTATGAAACAAAATTTTACACATGTTCTCATGTTGGAAATAAATAGATTGGACCTTACAATTCTCGTAGCTCGGGTCATGACATTATTTATTTACAAGATCAGTAAAGAAAGTAGTGACAGAAGTTACAGTAATGTTATGTAAAGCACCATGTTTTGGGCAAAAATCTGTAGCTTTTAGAGTATTAAATTTTCTTATATCGAATTACATTTATCTAATATTTCTGATATAGAAAAGTCGCAGATAAACTCCAAATTGGTAGACAAAACTGAAGTATTAGCTAACATGGCAGCTTCATATCATGTACAAAATCGGTTTCAACTTTGTCAGCCTTTTATTGTACCTATTAACTACTAAAAATTGATAAGTAACAACAACGTAGTCATTACGTTTCTATGAAACGATCGTTATAACAATACAAATAATTAATTTAGGCGTTTCTATCACTTCAACGTATACTCTCCTCGTTTGTCCTACAGTAATAATTCCACGTCAGTTCACTATATTTACACTGGATACACCTACGAACAGTTTGTCTTTGAGACTCGCTGAGGTGTCGACAACTTAATGGTGCCCATTGTTGGGCTCAAATGGAATGTTTCTTCAAATGTAACACGACAGATTTACGAAAAGTTCCCCAGTCGCATTACGTCACCGGGTTGGCATTCATCGTTGTCCTGCGGTGTTGAGGAGTCCCTCTGAGGAGTTGGAGGCGGGAATTCCGCGGGGGACCGGCCCCTCAGCTCTGTGCTAGGGAATCCAGCGGCACCACCAGTTTTCCGTTGGAGTAGCTGTAACAAAGGAAAACTATTGAAATTACACGAACATTTTCCACTCCACGATTAAGTTTGCTTTTGCTTATAAAAGTTGTAAACTAGTTGCTATGTATGTTTAAGTTAGGTCAACGAACGGTAAGTAATAATTAGTTATTAACCTGTATGGTATAGTGGCTGTTCTGGATTTAGCTCTGCTTGGCCTACACGCGTCATCTGCAACCAAGACATTTCAATGTGAACGATTTTAAATTGTATCTATGGTCTTCTTTGTAATGAACGTTTGTCTTGGCGGATAAAACGGAAACTTTCCGCTTGTTCATAGTTTATATCGTATCGACGAGGTTTAATTAAGTGGTAGCGCACGCTATTGTCTCGGCTTTTGCGGAACAATACTTATCTTAAGCCGAAGTTAGCAGAAGTAATATCTGCGATACCTTAATGAGGGAACTTTGTATCGACTTCGTTAATCGTTTCTGACCTGGCCGATTCGATCTGTTCTGCCTTTATCATTTTAAGTAGTTTTGTTTGTTTAAAATTACATTGTTAAGTGTTCTATTGTGCTGTGTATAGTTGTGAGATGAAAATAAAAAATAAAATAAAATCTGATGTATGAATTTTTTTACGAGATAAATTTTGAAATGGACGCGCATTTGCCAATTCCAGGAGTTAATCATATAAGTTACTGGTAGAAAGTTGTATAGAGAATGTTATTATAATTGCCAGCTAATTAGAGATGGAAGCCAGTGTACTTTCTGCTAGCAAAATGACAAGTGTGTTGGCGGAGAGCCTTACCATAGAGCGGCTAACATCGTTGTGAGAGGCACGCATCGCATTGGACGGGCTCGGCACGCCGCTTGCCCTGAGAGCCCTGCGAGCCGGACTTACGCCGGAAAGTGTACCTAACGAGCAGACCTGCAATGCAAAACGCCGCACCGTTAACAAAACAAACAACTAAACCAAAATGAAAACAACAAACACAGAGCCACGCGCGCGCGTCCATCTGAAAAACGCCTATGGGCGGACGAAAGCGGGCTAAAATAAAAAAAAAGAAATGATGCTCTCAGGGTTTTCATGACTTGATACCGCTAGGATTCATTCGCGTTTTATGGCAGAATGAAACTTTATGCTTTATGCATTTCTGTACTGGATTTATGTTTATACTACGCTGTGTATCGTGAAACTTCCTAAGTGGCGACGACGAATGTTTGGAGTATGTGCTTTATGTTTTAAGTTTAGTTTGAGCTAAATACAGAAGTTATGAACTCATTATGAACTAAGACATTCTAAGATAAAACAGCTACAATACTTAAACGTTTACATGCATAACTAGAAGGTGAAGAAGACAGAAAGTGATTGTAGTAAATGATAATAATCTTACCAGTTAATCCAGCTTTGTTGATGCTGTTGGAACTAGAGAAACCCGATATTTTCTTCCAGGCTTTTTTGTTCCAAAACCCACTAGCTTTGGCGTCTCCACAGCTGGAGCTGCGTGGTGAAGGTATATCCTTTGGGCATCGCAGACCACACTCATCAGCTCCTAGGATCCGCACGCCGGCCCCTCGCGTGCCGTACGCCACAGCAGGCAAGTGCGGCACTGATCCCGTCGGTTTACGACGCAAACTACCTACATAACTTGCCCCGCTACTGCTGCCACTAAACCCGCTGTCTAAGTCTGGTGGATTACAACTTGCCGGCGAAAGTAACTCGTCCGTCGGACCAACTCGCAACAATTCCTCGATATTGTCTCTGTCTTCAGCGCGCTCCGAATCGGGAGATTCGCATTCCGGCATGAGCATTGCTTCTACACTAAGATTTAACTCTCCCAAAATTCGTTTGTGCCTCGATTCCACTCGACGAACTTCCTCCTCAACAACACTTCTATCCAAAGAAACTAGTGACTGTCGTGGAGCGTATCGATGTTTGGGACATGTCCTAGATCCGTCGGTAATTTCCTCATATATATTTTCTTCCGTGCCGTACCTCGTCACGTAATTATGTCGAGATGATCGATCTCGCGGTATGCCACCCCTTCCTCGCTGACGGTTGACCTTCCTTGATGACGAAGGCATTGATAAGTGGTGGTCGTAGTAAGCATAGGAGTAATCGACCGGTTCAAATCGCTCCATGGTTGCTGCGATGTTGCTCCTGTTCCATGTTTGAGGGGGAGGTTCTCTCGATAAATTGACAGCGGCTAGTCTCGCTGGGAGGATTTCATCCAGGTCCCTGGCACAGCGTTCATCAAGCGACTGCGCGCCATCGTCTTCCTCCCGTCTGTGCTTCCTATGCGGTCGCCGAGATGTTTGTGAGCGTGCGTGCGCTCGGTCGCAATCTGATCCATGACCATGATTGTAATCAGGTGTGTGGCTTCGATTATAATCAATAGGCCTATGTTTACAATCTAGCGTATGGTGATAATCAGGAGTGTGCCTCAGACTGTAGCTGGAGTTCCCTTCAAAATCTGAGCGGTCGTAAGAAGGACTATCATCGGCATTGCTAGTATGCGCATGAGGACAGTCGGCTGCTATGCCGGATTCTGACGAGGGGTAATCGTGAACCTCTGCTGTGACGAACGACTGTTGGACGTGGTCGTCTGTTCGCGCGGGCTCCGAAGTGGCATGGCGGTGGTGCGGGCGCGGTCGTGTGGTCTCGCGGCAGCTGGCGAAGGTGCGCTGGAGAGTGGGGTGTGGGTACCGTCCACAACGACTGTCGTACACCGCCTCCCCGGGCTCGTCGGGGCTCGGCGGCGCGCTTCGTGATTCCATGGCTCATCGTCTCATATCCAATTAGTACCTGTAAAAAATGAAAGATCATTATTATTTGATGGAACATTAGACATAAATATGAAATATTTTCTTTTTAATAAAAGCCACGGACCGACACCGGCGGCAGGGCCGAGGGCAATGAATCCGAAATTACGTGCTGCGTGATAAGGGTAGGGTAAGTGACGATCAACACAGCAGCCGACGTCGATATATCATCATCAGTCGCCGGGTAATAAATCGGGGACTTTGTGCCGTGTTTACATTTTATATGGCGGATTTTTAGAAGCTTTGTTGCTTGGTGATATGTGACGTAATGTCACGTCTGCTTTGTTATGGGAATTAGGAGTGATGAAGGTGTGTTAGAAGACAAATTACAGTTGTATGTGAAATATATTTCTCTTTAAAATTTTTCAACTTGCTAGCAATGCGTTGAACATTTATTTTTCACATTGTAATGCAAATTCTATGCGATTACGATTTATCGCCCACAAATACAGTAATTATCATAACCGAATTGAAAATCAACATTTTTATTGCGTCTCGCTCGGATATTATTGCATGAATTCCAGACCAATTTATTACTATAACGATAAGTGTCCGTGAACTAGTAGCAAGGGCGGGCGTCGGGACGCGACACCCTCGGTTGCCATGGCGACGGGTCCCCGCGGTTTATCGCGCTTCCGCCCGATATTCCTTGCATCTAAATCATCATCAGTGCTGGGAAGCGGATCGTAAAGAGCTCGTTGACCGTCCGTCCGATATAATTTGTTACATAACCCGCCATCGCATCGCTCAGGGTTTGGGCTCGCCTCTATTGCCCAAATGACTGTCTATGGCAATTTTCGAGACACTTCTGTGTCCTCGCGAACAAAATATTGTTTGGCTTCGAATATTTTCGTGAAGGCTGCAGGTGCGATCGTCACCCTCCGTATAAACCAAATATTTATCGATTCTATGTTGTATACATAAAATATGAATTATACTGTCGAAGTGGAATACATTTAGTGACAGAACGATACATTACCATAGCGTTCTCATACTGCGTTGTAAGCACATTTTAGCTCCCCTTTCTACTTTCCCCTAAGCTTAAGAATATATTACGTTTTGTGAGGGTTAAAAAATCATGCAATGCACATAACAGCGTCGTAATTGCAATGAAATTTATTATTGTTACACAGCATTACTGACACTAATTGCCGACATTCATTTAGGGGATTAAAAACGAGTATTAAAAACTTGACATTGCACTTTAATGGATAAACTAATGCGTTTTGTAAATCACTATAATTATTATGATCATAGGATAACATGAACATAACTTATAAATTTATTGTATTTTGGTTTTACAGTGAATGTATTTCTGCGAATGATGATGATTAGTGAATGCATTTGTGTCTTTTTCTTGTCGTTATTTTTAAAAAAATCTGCTGTTTCATAGAAAAGTGCAATACCTATACGTACAAGGTCAAAATGTATGGAAGAGCCGGTTTTTTTTTTTAACCGACTCTAAATTACAACGCAGGGCGTTTCAGAATCATATACTGAATTCAAAGTAACAGTTTTCGCGTCAATGCCCTGCCACCCTGTATTATACGTTTGATAAAAATACTAAGCGGTTACTTAACTGCAAAAATAAAAGAGACCTAGAGAAACCACAAAAAAATATACCCAATTCACTGCTAGAAAGAGACAGAAAATCTGATATTAAAATCGAAAAAGCACTACCTGCATTACTGTAATCACCATCCATCAGGACTCAATCAGGAGGCGATAAAATAATAAGTGTTTTCATTTTCTATGCACCCCAAGAACAACATTATAAATAATAAGGTTTTTGTACTGTGGACTCATGTGGTCGGTACCGTCCATAGTATAGGCTCGCGCAGACAGGCATGACGCGACAGTGCAACGCGATTTCCATCGATCCATAGAACAAATTATTTCTATGAAACAGAGCATCGCAATATGACACGTCGTGCGACAAGCCACGCCTGTCTACAGAAGCCTTAATTCATGTCAGACATTTTTTTTCTATACATTGGATGGCGCTATTGACAAATTGTTGATTAAATATTTATGGAATGTGTGTGTTAGGATTAGTTTGAAGAATGTGGTTGGTGCTGGAACGCGTCTGGTGGTGGCAAATATGATTTATTTAGCCGTAATATTGTTAAAAAGATTTTGTTTTTTGGCTTTGACATAAATTGACCAAACTAATATTGAATTTTTTGAACTAATAAATAACCAATAGCACAGATAGGTAATTATTTTTTTCGTTGTTTTCACTTCACATTTTTCGGCTTTTTAAGGTGACTTACGTCATTTTTTAAACGAACTGATTGGTAACCACTGCCACACTCACTATGTCGGCATCTCTGTACCTTTTCTTAAAAGCTTGTGCAGATCAGCGCGACTTGTCGCGCGACGCGACACGAACAATACAATTTCTAAGAAAACTGTACGGTATAACAATAACCGGCGTCGCGTCGCGCGACAAGCCGCGCTCGTCTGCACAAGCCTTAAACAACAAGTTTTTATTGAAATACCCCCGTTTTCCAGACTTAGGTATAGACAGGGAAATTTATTACTTATCTAATTGACAGAATACGTTACACATACGTCTACAGTTCACTGGCACCACACTGGGAGCCAATTATTTATGTATCAAGTACCGTGGCACTAACCGACTGGTGACTCAATAGATGGCGACCTAATGAAAGCTTGTCACGTTTTAATTTGTCGTTACTTAATACTTAACTACGGTCTATGATTGACTTGACCGGCTGTGGCGTATGCAGGCGTTATTAGTCAATTATTATGTTATGGAAGATTGTTTTGTCAGATGAATTCTCATCTTCAAGTAAAAAAAACCGGCCAAGGGATGAATGGTGGTTAACATTGTAGTTGAAAAACATGTTCCCCCATACATTCCAACTGTAAATGTAAGTTTGTACGCACAATATTGAGTGATTTACCATGTTATTTTAAGACCGTAGACTTTTTATAGGTTTTCCTGTAATCTATAAGCATAGAACTATTCTCTACATTTTTTTCAAAATTTTAGGCTCAGTAGTTTCGAAGATAAGAGGGTGTAACAGTCAATTTTCATCTACTTTCTTAAATATCTTTAAAAGTTTTTATTTACAAATTATAAAAATAATGAATTTGAGATCCTCGCAACAACCCATTTCATTTGATATGTCACACGGTACAGTTAGCAAAACTTTTTTTTCTTTTTTGACCCCCAAAACTGAACCCCATATTAAAAAAATCATTTATTTATATTACACGTCCTTGTTTGGGTCACAGAAATACATATGTGTACCCAATTTCAACTTAATCGGTCAATTAGATTCGGAGCAAATTGGCTGTGACAGACGGACAGACAGACAGACATACGAGTGATCTTATAAGGTTTCCATTTTTGCCTTTTGAGGTACGGAATCCTAAAAAAGAGCTTGAAATGGAAAAATAAGTTATTTTCTTTTGACAAATTAGTGGTATAGTTTTGTTTTAAAAATATAGAATAGTTCGATATTTCACTTATATTTCGTACTTCATAATCATCCAACTCCGTTAAGGTTGCACTAGCTCGAACTTGTTGGTGGACGTGGCTAATATGCATGCTATTTAGTAGAGTTATTTATTTATTTAGTGAAATAGACGATGATTTAAAACGAAAACGAGTGCGTAAAATTTCATGAACCGACTTTTAGGTGTATAGATATTATGGATAAACTACTAAAAATAAAATTATTTGAGCTTTGGAATAAATTATGTGTTCCTTAACGGTTTCTAATTTTCCATTTTCATACTACATAAGTTATTTATTTACGCCCACAGATAAGTTAAAATTAGTGTTAAAATATGGATGTTTCGACGCTCATAACTTCCTAACCAATATTTTGTTTCCAATTCTGCTTCCATACAAGGGCTAGATAGTGACAAGAAAAATGTATAAAAAAAATAGTTTTGAATGTACTCGTACACCGTCAAACAGACGAGTAACCACCATACTACGTTTATATGGAAGAACGACCGACTAGCATAACCTTAAGAAACGGTAACACTAGAAATACGAAAAATAGAAAATAGTTTATTGTTCAGATAATACAGTAAAAAGGTTCACAGGTTTACACCCAGTGGAGATGACATGAGTAGCTTAAAATATAACCTTCAGCTTAGTTACCCCAAACATATAATTTATATATAATAATTATAATTATAATTTATATATATATAAAATACATAAGGTTATCACCGTACGTATTTTATAGGTTATAAAACCTTCCTGAAAGTACCTACGTAGGTAGATTAAGTTGAAAGAATTATTGAAATTCGAACCATAAGTTTTCTGGGAAAATCGGAAACATAAATACCCATACATGCATATGGGTCGAATACAGAACCTCGTTTTTGAGGTCAGTTAAAAAGTTGTTGCTGCTTTTTAAAAGCTGTTTTGAATAATAGAGCTTATGATTAGGAAGATGCAAGCCACGCTTTATTTCCCAAAGGGGTATGAGAAGATATACTAGCTCTAGCGTTTACTGAAGGGGCACTACTTATTCTTAAAATGTCAGAAAACCATTTCAAGTCATAACGTGTAACACGTGAACAAATTCTCGTGAATAAATTCTATAGGATTTTTTTTACAGAAATATTTGTTTTTTTTAAGATAAGGATACCTAAGTGCATTTACATAGTTAAGTAATATTGTATCTTTATGCCAGAAGCGTCGTTGAGTTTGATTGCCTAAGAAAGATAGATCACGTCCGACTTGTTGAGAAATACCCTCTTTTTAGGGTTCACAGATATCCATGTTTCTTTGCATAGTTATTTATATCAACAACTGTTGATATCAATAACTATGCAAACATACAAATAAAATATTCAAACAAACAATACTTAGCCACAGTTATGGCTGAATATTTTACGATAGAGTTTATGGCCGAATTAAAACGTTTGGAAGGAGTAGATGTTGGTATAGACAATGGTCACTCTTGTAATTATTAATAGGTACTTCGTATTTACCCAGAATTATAAGAAAATGCATCGAAATCAAACTTTTAATTCTTGTAATAAGCTGGCTGTAAGGTTTACTATCAAATTCCAATTGTATTCATCACCTACCTAGTACCTACTTGAATACGGTTATTTGTCAGCAGAATATTATTTTATAACTAGCTTTCGCCCGCGGCTTCGGCTGCGTGGACGTCGGAAATTTATTATCCCCCAGGAATGTACTACTGCGATAAAAAATATCCTATATACCAGGTATATCCAGGTTATAAACCATCTGTGTGCCAAATTTCACATAAATCCTTGCAGCCGTTTTTGCGTGATTGGGTAGCGAACGTCCAAACATACAAACTTTCTCATTTATAATATTAGTAGGATTATAAATATTATATAATTATATTATATATATATAGTAGGATTAGCTAGGTCTATTGTAATTGAAGCAAAATGAAAAAGAGAGTGAAGAGTTATTTAATACACAGAACGAATTTCAATAAAATGTATTTCCTCGTAAATAGTCCGTAGTTACTCGGTAGTAACGAAGTGGGTGATGCAGTTGATTGAATATTACTACGTAATGGCTGGAGGGATTATTACAGAACCAGGCTGGAGCGCTGGTTCTGTAATAATCCCTTGTATGTGCAATAGCAATGAAGTTATGTACCCATTCGCATTTTAATTGGTGAAATATTTCGGATCCATTGATATTATTTTAATATCTCTACCATTTCCGATTAAACAGAAAAGTACTTATTTGTTTATAAATAAAATTATGGTTCGTTTATTTATAAGAGGAAACGTAATATTAATCAAATGTTAATTCAATGAAGTCAAACCGTATTTATTGCTCCAATATTTTACTTTATGGATGTATACTAATCAAATGAAAAAACATAGAACTAATCTCTTTAATAGACTTTCAGGTGCATCTTTTGGCATTCCTTCATCAGTTTAAGAACTATCAAAAGATGGGCGCTCATCGGCTAACGATGTCGCAGACTAAGGTATGTATGTACGTTGCCATTATTCTGTTGTCAACTTAGAACTTGAACATCGTTTCATTACGCATATCAGCTGTGAAATCATTAGACCAATCCTGTGGTCTTCCGAGGGTAGCAGAAACCACAAAAATAGCAATTGTTGGGAATCGAACTTAGGTTTGCAAAGTAGTCGTCGAACCTTTAAGCTATTTGCTTTGTTCTAAGTGGACTGAAATTCTTATAATATGTCATATTAACTGCTTAGCTCATACTTACCCGGTCGCATTGGTACTTACCCGGATTTAAACGCACAACCTCGTGCAGGAGAGGCGAGATCTTAACCACAGGGCCATCACAGGGTCCGTAAGGATCAATGCCTGCCAGGGTTGCGAGTTTGTCCGAAAGGGATATCGCGGCCCCGGCACACGGGCAACGGAAGGAACACGGGTAGGTTTTAGTCAGTAAAAGTCTGACACACTCTCCCGCTCCGCCCAGAGCGGTAGAAGGTAGAAAAATTCCAAACCTCAAAAAAAAAAGGGCCTTCACAACGACTCGGCTGATGAGTATGTTTTGTTTTTTATATTAGTTACCTACCTACCAAGCTTAGGACTTAAGTGTTTTCAAGTAATATCTACAATCTGTGACGCGTTCCGATTAAAGTAAGTTTAAGCAAGTTAATCTAAACAGTGAAATTATCCTTTGAAACTAAGTAGTAAAGTTTTAGTGTTCAAAGAGAGAAAAGAACTGTGTAATTCTACCTAGAGCCATTTATTAACTCAGTAAATTTCGTTAAAAATAATTACTTTAACTTAAGTTTTTACAAGGACCATAAATATTGAAACAATACCTACGTAGAAAATTGTATGTACTATTTAGTTGTATTTTATTAATGTAATAATTTGAAGTCTTTCAAGATGTTATTCTTTTCTAGCAGACTTGCTTCTACCTGCGACTTTGTCCGCGTGAAATTACTTTTTTTAACATAAAATATTGACACACGACACACGCCAATACTGTAGCTTGCCATTAGTGAAATAATTTTAGGAATCGGATCAGTAGTAGGTCGGAAGATTACCCCATAAATATAAACATTTACCTCTATACACAATGCCGCTCATACTTAATATAATAAAACCGGCCAAGTGCGTGTCGGACCACGCACAATGAAGGGTTCCGTAGTTGGGATGAATTTATCCCAAGAACAAACTTAACATTGTAGTTGAAAAACATGTTGTCCCATACGGAATGTATGGGAGATCATGTTTTTCAAACCGCAAATTTAAGTTGGTTGATCATTACTCGTTAACCTGTAGAGCCTACTTAGCTGTGATAGTTTTCCTTTTAATTTCGTTATATATACTACTTCTGTGAATTTTTTCACAAGTCCAAGTACAACCATTTAGGTAGAAGGGGGGGGGGGACGCCTGACTCTAACAAAAAAAAATCAGTTAAAAGCTTAATATTTCGCAAACGGATCCCTGAATCTAAAAATGGTTTCCATAAACTCACAATATTTTTGAACGACCTTTCTAACGATACCCCACAACATGGAGCAGATGAGAAAAAAATAAACATCCCCACTTTACGTGTAGGGGAGGTACCCTAAAAAAATATATATTGATAATTTTATTTTACCACTTTGTCGGCATGATTAATATGTATACATATGCCAAATTACAGCTTTCTAGTACTAACCGTCTCTGAGCTAATCCGCGGACAGACAGACGGACAGACAGACAGACAGACAGACGGACATGGCGAAACTGTAAGGGTTCCTTGTTTACTACGGAACCCTAAAAAGGGGTTTGTTTGTAGGGGGTTATCTCCGGAAGTCCCAGTCGGATTTGAAAAAATCTTTTTGCATTGGAGCCCAATTCTTGAGGAAGTTTAAAGGCTGGCGGACGAAGTCACGGGCAGAAGCTACTATTATACAATGCCGCCCAAGGGCATGTGACCGCCCGTTTTTTCTGAATATTCAATTTTAAAAGCTTAACTCATAAGCTTTTAGAAACAATAAAACAGAATCCAAATCGAGCCAATAATATCGGAGATATGGCGAAAAATGTAAAGCAAGGTCACAAACACTACTTAAAAAATTAAAATTGAATAACATGAAAAATATTAAAGATAGTTTCCTTAGTAGCCTTTTAAAGTTAACTATCGATAAATTTTCATGAATATTCAGAAAAATACGGGCGGTCGCATGCCCAGTTGTATTGTATAATACTAGCTTCTGCCCGCGAATTCATCCGCGACCCTATAACCTTCCTCAAGAATTGGGCTATCCAATGCAAGAAGAATTTTTCATATCCGACTGGTAGTTTCGGAGATTATCCCCTACATACAAAACTTACAAACAAACAACTCTTTATCATATTAAGTATAGTATACTCGTATATAAGCATAAATTAGTGTGTTTTCTGATCCTAATATGTTTTCTAAAATGGGCTCATATCGCACTTTTGATCTACTTAATGATTCGAAACTTTATAGGTCCTTTCTATATTTGAGACCTGAATGTTCAAGACCCACATAAGCACGTAAGTACCCAAAGTGGTACATTTTACAACACGTATAAGAAAGCTATTACACTGAACGCCGTCGTTCACAGATTTGAATTCAAAACGAGCTGAGCCTTTTTCGCGACGATTCTGTTTATTTTATGCTCCATTCCCGAAGTGCTCGAATTCCGGAAATAAATAAGTAACAAATGAAAGTTTAGTTAAAAGCTAAGATGAAGCAAAGCCGAGATAAGCGCGAAGCCGATTGGTCGGGAGAGTCCATTAATAAAGACAATGATTCTTAAGAAGTGTCTATTAATAGTCTCTAATTCCATGATCTAATTTGTGATTCTGAGGCCGATGTAATTACTTATATCGTTTGGAATAAGCAGCGGTCGGAATAAGCTAATGTTGTTAGGAAAGCAACACAATTTATTATTACTGGTGTGCATAAAATTCCACCTCGTTTAGTTTAATTTCTTCCCGTATTAATTACTATTAGTCTAAATTACGTATACATAAGTAGGTATATTTTCATTTATGTTGGCGTGATAGTAACCATATTCTTAGCCGCTGTTCGCTCAGAATGTAATGAAAGAGACTAGGGTTGAGCCTTCGAAACTATTACTTACAAATGTTATAGAGAACAGTTAATTCCGGTACCTATCGGCCGGTTTATGTGACACTCAACGCAGAACGGTTTAAGTGCCCTTTGAGAGAGATCTCCGCGTTTTATTGCTAAGAAAGTAGTTAATAAAATGTGCGAAAATATCTCTGCAGGACGTAACCATTCACAGTTTATTTGACTACTAATACTGCCCTTATGTAAGTAATAGTTCTTTGGCAGATTAAGTCTGTGTCTCTGTTTTTACCCGACTACGGCGAAGCAGAAAGGAGGGTTATGATTTTGACCGGTATGTATTGTCTGTATGTATTTATGTGGGTATGTATGTTCATCTGTTCCCTCATAAGTTCTAAATTACTGATCATTATTTGACAAATGAGGTATCGCTGGAAGCGTCTTGATCGTCCGTTAGTTATAGGCTATGTGACGTCACATTAAATTGATATATATATATAATAGATAGATAAATACCCTCTAGAGGACATCAAATCAAAAACTAAAATATATATAAAGCAATAATGCCATCTTGTTCTATATGCTACTAGGTTACGAATACTTATAACTACTTTTTAGAAATTAATTTGAGTAATTAGTTAGGTATTTAAGGAAAGTTTGAAAATTTTTGAAAGTTTTCAGAGTGTAGGTTAGCTCAGGGAATTTACTTAATAAATTAATAACGTTTTTGTTCGTCTTCAAATTCAATCTGATATGTATAATGTAATGAATCTAAATACATGGTTATATCGTTTAAAATTACAGCGTTGTTTGTGATAATAAATTAACTCTAATAAAATGTTTCGCTCAGCCTTTTTCCGTCGTCACGCTTGTCTGGCTCTTGTGGTTTTTGCAAGAAGTAAAATGCTGTGGTAAAATGTTCTGCATAATATTCTTATGAACTGACGACGATTCAACGACTGTAATATGTAAATAATTTGTGTTTTCCTTAAACCTAAGCTCCATAAAAAAGTCGGTTTTTGTGTCTGTCTGTCAGTTTTTCTAAATTACACATTTGGACGCGGTTTTCACTATCATTTAGAAAGTTAATTCTGGAAGGTTTATATATATAATACATTAATATTTTACGTAGATATAGCACAGGTATCTCAATGTTTTGACATGTTGCCACATCAGTACATTGCTCTCGTTCGAAATAGGGGTGGGTCGCTAATAAACGATAATTAAATCATCATGCTCTTGGTTTTCGTTTTGTTTTTTGTAATACATATACATTTGTAAACAAATTTCGTTGTAAAACAAAACTAGCGACCAGTTCGACTTGTAAACAAAACATAGACACGACATAAGAACGCTCAATAAAATACAAATGTTCGGTCATGTAAATTGACGGCATTGTAGCAACGCACACGCAAGAAGAAACGATGCCACGAACATTTGAATTTGGAATCATATACCTCGAAGCTTTAACTAATCGAGCGAGTCAAAAGTTTTAACACAATTTTCTTGTGTACAGTCCAGGGCAAAGATTTGAACATCTTTCCTCTCGCTTTCCTGCGATCTGTGGGAGTGATTTCGTGAAAAAGGACGGAAGTGTGTAACAGGAAGCCGGGTTAGCGCGCGCTATTTGATTTGACCAATGAGCGCGCACGGTGCTAGAGTTGGCCGTCAGAAACGACCTTGACGAACACATATAAAATTGATAACTGTAACTGTTTCCTAATCTGTATATTGTTTCCTATTGGTTCATAAAAGATTTAGAAGTATTTGGTTTACAATGAAACGAGCATGTTTACACCAAAAACAAGTTTTGTTATTTTCACGCATGTTTTCATCGGTGTTTAAATACTTTGAAACCACAAAAATGTCTCATATTTTAGTTCTCATAAAGTCTATTGTCTCCGCTTTCCCCCAAAATGAACAAAAGTAACTGTCTTCAATAAAATATTGCATTACTACCTACCTAGCTACAATAAAATAAAATAAAATATTCATTTTAAAAAAAACTTCGTTACTAAAAATCTAAATAATACCAAAACAACAAATCAATGTTCACGCCTCCTCGAAGACCTATGCTAAATATTTGATATTCGGACAGCCCATAAAGTGACCCACCATGACCTAAAGATGTGCCATAAAGAATATGAATTAAAAATCTAGACTAATTACAAAGTCATGCAACAACGCGAAATTTCGCGAGTATTCTGGTAGGATACAAATATTCAAATGTCATTCTTAACTAAGTACAAATAATTTTAAGATGATTTACAATAACCAATCCAGTATGAATGAATATTATTATAATTAGTTATTCGTTACTTTAAAATCAACGTCAAAATTGAGCTATGCGTTACATATATTTTTGCCTTTGACTGTACATTCTTGATTCCGCGAACTCGCAATCAGTCACCAGGTCGGGGAGCCTCGTTAAAATTCAGTAAAGCTAAGAACACATTACAAACGAATAGGCTCACTTCGTCTTAACAATTATACCCCAGTTTATACACGCTTTGCAACCGAAATTAGGGACGCACCCCGAAACCCTGATATGTAAGAAAAGCTATATATTTGTTTAACGAAATTGGGTGTGTAATTATTATAATAAAGTCTCTTCAAACGTTTCTCTAGAGTACTTGGTTGATTTAAGTTATTGTTTTGTTTGAGCGTGATCCTGTACTTACTTATGGACGCAGTGGGATGCCACCCACATAAAAAGGCTTTAATTTATTTAGTTTAAAACGGCGTGCGTACGAAATTTTAACATAAATGAATATACCATCCTGTATTTATGTACCTGGTTTGTGTTTTTGTAAGTATTTACATAGTGATTGAATATTTTGTTAATTTAAAACACTATTTTAATAGTGTGGTATACGATAACATATTTCAATACATCCCGATTGATCTACTGTCGAAAGGTCAGATGTCCCCTTAAACAATACTGCCACCGTAGGCGCGGGCTTGCGGACGGTGAGCAATGGGCAGCTCGTCATCCGATAAGGACCAGGCCTGTGTCGACGGCACGTTGTGTTCCACGCGCGCCTCAAAGAGATGTCAGCACCAACTGACGGGGTCGAAAGACCAATGCCTGCTGGGGTTGCGGGTTTGTCCGAAAGGGATATCGCGGCCCCGGCACACAGGCAACGGAAGGAACACGGGTAGGTTTTAGTCAGTAAAAGTCTGACACACCCTCTCGCTCTGCCCAGAGCGGGAGAAGTCATTTGATGATATCCCACCCTCAAAAGAAAAAAAGGCTACACACACCATAAGCTACCCATGAAGGTACGAGTAAATGTTTATTCACCGTTCGTGGCAAACAAACATCTCAGTGAAAGGGAGTTTAAGAGCAAAGTTTAAATGGTAGGTAACTGTAGAATATATTAACATTAAAGTGAGGAAAGATATTCGCACTCAACACGTTATTATTGCACGCGGTAAAACTGATATCCTTACTTGGCGACTTGCAGTTTTCATAACATACTGGGGAATGTGGATACCCATCCCGCTACTGGTTTCACATGTGGAATTTAAAGACAAAGCCTTTTTCCTAACTTTCTAGATTACTAGAATTGAACAGCGGAAATTGGTCTTCTAACCAGATCAAATTGTTTAAAAATATCATAGAAGACTAAATTTTAAGCGTTAAATGGCGGAAAGAAGAAAAAAGCCCCAAAGACTTTGAATTGCTTATTATTATCTACTAAACATTTCTTAGCTTTGTATTGATTAAATAGTTAAAAACTAGAATTAAACACAAATACTTATAAAAGGTTGTTCGAAAAGTTATAAAGAATCTTACCTTAAAAACTTTTAGAGGCAAAGAGCTTAAATCGCAAAATACTTTACAGTATTTCAAATCCCTCGTGTCAAAGAATTATAGCTACGAACATGGCAAAATCTGTTCGTTTCAAAAATAGTTTTTCAACATTTTATATAACGTCTCGGATTATGAAATCGTCCATTTATTTTATGGCGAGATTTTCCTAAGGTGGGACGCGTGACTACCTTCAATATTGCTCCGTCCCCGTGGCTCCCAATAACACATTTTTAAGGATTTGTGTCAGGATCATTTTATATGAAAGGGAAAATATTTCCGAAGCTGAACGATGGAATTAAGCTTTACAAAATCTGTCTTTCATCTTTAACGTTAAATATGTATTGGTTGAATGTTAGCGCGATTATCGTCTGCCTTCAGAGGATTACAAAATTTATACACCACTTCGAGCTATTAAATCGCAGTATAATATAATATTGTGCGATCATTTAATTATAATAATAATCCAGTTGCCAGACATCGAACCACAAATTAAATAGCATTATGTTTGTTATTTATGTTGAGAACTTAATTCCAAAACTGTTCATTGTTTGTACAATCCGTATTGTTGATATCTAATTGTCTATTCCAGGTCTATTCCCATACCCAGACTATCGTATCGTAAATTGCTACACGCAGACGAAATTACTTACACGGATAGCTCGATAATATGTGGCAAGCAAGTTTAAATTAAACTTTATGAAATTCAAAGTTTCTCTTCTATTACTTAATCCGATTTTTAAATCGCTTCAGTGTGTATCCATTGAAATACCACTAAATCTAAGGGCATTTCTAAGTGAAAATTTCCCGCCAGCTTCAAGGAAACGAGCCGGCGAATTGGCTACCAGCCTATAAAACGTAATGTCACATTCATTTGCAATTCAAGAGTCCTCAGTCTGTATTATGCCTAATAAAATTTACATATTTAAATTAAACTGAGAAATAACAAGATACTGTAACCATTATGGCGCTTAGATTGCATGGACGTTTGTATTTTTAAATACACATACATACTTTCATATCTTCCGAGTTTTCATGACATTTTTAATTTAAGTCACGATGAACAAACGGAGTCTCGTGGTCCCGGCTGTGTGAACTCACGCCCTGAATAAATTAGTTTGCGCGCCGGATGAGAACGAACTCAAACAGCTGACTGAAAATAGTAATGTTATTGTAACGTCTAGCTTGTGTCAACTAGCTGACGTAGCACCTAACATCAAATCAGCATTTGACCCGAGGTGCAAAAATGATGAGAGGTCATTCGCCCCGACTGACTTGCATAGTAAACAGAGATAATTAATCCAGTATTAGTCACCACGAATGCCCGGCATTTGATGCGGCTCTGATACGTCCGTGGTCACGCCTCAGTTGACAGATGAAGCTGTCTAATGACGTTATCTTAGCGTACACGTGTTGAGAACTGACTAGTTCATTCAGTTATAAATGTGAGGAATTCAGCACAATGTAGCTGGTTGCTGTACCGGTTATAAATCAGAACGAAGCCTACGCAATGTCAAATTGTCAAGCGCGCAATATTCATGATTGTATCCGACCCTTTACAATTAGTCTATCTACACGATGGTATCAAAAGAGGAATGTGAGGAGCTTTAAAAAATGATTTACACGTTCGATATAAAGCTGCGTTCATACTGATATGAATGTCGCATCATAACAGATAGGCACGTTACGTCATACGAGCTGGCGACCTTTGGCATCAATCAGTCGGTGCAATATGATAATGCAGATAGCCTCTCTGCGATACCACTGTTTGTCACCATGCAGCGTTCAATACTTGTTGTGTAATGACACTAATATTAATATCGTCCATTTATATCAGAATTGGCTAGATTTTAGAGACGAAATTTAGGCGTTGTTGAGTAAGAATTATAAGAGCAAATTGTGGAACAATTTCTACCTGGGTTTAATTTTTGCGACCGCCAGCTTGAACTAATTACATGAAAATTTCTTAGCATAAACGTAGCATTCTTTGGCATAATGTTGAGCTGTGAGGTATATTCGTTGTTAAAATATGTTATAAAACTTCTGAAGCTTTGTACTTATCCATATAAACGCAAAGCAGCGTAGCTTTGCGTTTTAACTTGTCTATGTAATCGTTCATCAGCTTTAGGGTCCCAGCTTATCTAGCTGAAATATACCAGCTATTATACATTTTGCCAGATAAACGATATGTTGAAATATATTGCCCAATCTTCCGTTCCCCATCGCAGCTTTCGAGAAAAACACCATTCATGTTTCATAAACAGGCTAACATTGAAAGTTATCGAAGAAAGTATCGTCTAACGCCCCAACACACTGATAAAATATTTAAAAACATATTAAATTGAAAAATATGGTGACATTGTATTGCTTATAAATTGAACGTAAAGAAAAGAAAGCTCAGAATAAAATTTCAACATTATACAAAATTGTTGATACACTTTTATGTAAGTTTAATATTATTTTGAAATGCGTTTTACAACGTATATATTTACATGCCATAAAATGATGTCCAGAACTAAATAATATCATGCATACGATTGTGAAGGAAATTTAGTCAGTAGGCAAATAAAATGGTCGTGCAAGCTAGTAAAAGACAGGTAATAATTTTACAGAAGTTTACGATCCAATTACGAAATAGTGTGATGAGGCTCGACTTTATTGCGGTGCTATCGGCGACGTGCCGGTGGATACCCCCGTGTGTACTTAGCTGATACCGTTAATTTTAAGTGCATGCGACAGTAGGTGGAAGTCTATGACGTCATAACTCACAAAGATACAGCTGTAAAGATAAGAGGAGCTGACTATTTACACGAACTACCTTCACTACCTACCTACTTTTTAATGACAAGGAAAGTTAAACAATAAGGAAAATATGTTGTAAGCCGCCTGCTAAAATTATATCAGATAAACTCCGGTGTTAAAAAACTTTCGTAAACTCGTTTCAAGTAAAATCTGATAAACTCGAATTAATAACCCACACGGTTGAGGCTTAATTTCATTTTTATAGCATAATTAAAACTTAAAATATTATTAATTAGTCGATTTTTGAGTCAATTAACAACCGGAGTGTTTTTATTTTTATTGGTGGCTCAACCAAAATGAGTCAATTTGGACACTTAAATTTTTTATAAGAGCTATAAAGTTTGGACAAAACAAACAATATAAATAGACATGAGCGTTCTAAATTCGAAACGTAATTAGTGTAATGGAGCCGGTGAATCCGGGTTGTATTTTAAAAGCAGTAAAACCGTGGGGCGGTCGCCATGGGCCGGAGTCGGGAGTGGTCGGCGGTGGTCGGTGACATTCGCTTTTACACTGCAAGTCACGTGGACTAATGAATCCACTCACCTTCACGTCCGAACCCACCTTTGTAAATAATTTAATCAATCTGTTTATTTTGACACTTTACAAATTAAGCGGTGATGCTTCACAGGCTGAAAACATCCCGAGAGTGACAGGCTTTTAAGTATTTTAAGCTTACATTAAATAAAATTATGAATGAACTCGCATTAACTACGAAACAAATGAAGAAAACGACCAAATCCAGCACACGTACACGGCTGTTTGAGCTTTCGTCGATAATATTTTCAGGGCAAGATTTAGATCCCATAGAAGTACTTCGTCATCCATGGATCAACGAAAGGGTCGTCGTAACCTCTTTTCGCGTAGTTTGAACATAAAAAATGTTATCAGTCGAGTAAGGGAAGCATGCAAGTCATGAAAACAATCAAATAAATCCTCAAATGGGGTAAATGTTTATGTGTGGAGAATTTATTACGGGACTGTGGGCTTGTAATAAAACTGTGATAACGATCGCTATAAATAAATGACCGTTTTAGAGATATTAAATGTAACTAAAAATAATATTTCTTGTTATTTAAGAATTCATGGCGTGATTATTTTGTTTTCAACGTAGCAATTCACTGACAACTCAAAATTCAAAATTCAAAAATCATTTATTCAAAATAGGCTGAGAATCAGCACTTTTCAAACGTCAAAATTACATAAGACAGTCCCCCAAAAACGCCCACCCTTCATCACTTCCTAGTGCTTAGCTGGGAAGAAGAAGTGGCGCAACAAACTCCCCAGCAGCACAGCTGTCTGTCAAACAAATTAAACTTTTAGGTAACGAGATTTTTAGATAGGTATATATAATAAAATAAAATTGTCCGGTTAGTATGAACTGTACAGTAATCACACAAAAAAATGCAAGCCCAGACATAACCCGCGTCACACGCGAGACTCGTTCCAACACAAACAGCAAAGCTCAAGTAAGCGTAGCGTAGCGTCTAGTAAGCGTTACAAAACCATTAACGTATCGTAGACTCACAATGCAAGTCACCAAACTAATGAATACCCAGTTTTTAGACTGTTACGCGTGAATTTGCAATCTCCCCTTTGCATATGAAGTTTAAAGTAATGGCTTCGGGGAAAATTTACGGACGACGACGACGTTCGGTAGGTAGTACGAATTACTATATATACTATACGTTTCATGTAGGTACCTAATGACTATAAGACCATACAAGCACGTACACGAAGCACAGTTGAAACCATTAGGAACGACACATTGCAATTGACAATTTGCTTTGAAACTGAATAAATACTGCGAAATTGAGGTTGTTCCAGATTATATCGTGGTTAATTAAATTTGCTTACGAAGTTTAAAGTTCTGCGAAATATAAACTTCGTCCTCCGTCATTACCAAATCTTTCATTCAAGTTCTTATGCGGATTTTCAGGACATATTTAGTTCATTCCACGCGTGCCATCGGAAAGCCTGTCCAAAACAAGTCATATGAAATACGGAAGATCCCAATTGTATTCAACGAAATACCAATAATACACCGTGAAGGGTTCCTATTTTAAGATCTTATTTCCCATTGACCTTTCATTCTTGCGACTATATCAATCGGCAGAGTTATGGGACGTCGACTGTACCTACATCTATATTTATGACTTCATTCAGGAGACAGAAAAAAGCGATTCATCTGACAACTCCTGCAGATCTCTAAAAGTACATAAATTTTATGAATTTGTTCAAGCATTTTTCTGCTCTATTTTTGTCGGGTAGTAATTTTTTTTTAACTTTATGATGTTTTGATTATTTGCGTTTAGTGAGGCATTCCGTTAAGGTATAATTTGTTAATTAGCGGATGGCGTGCTTGTAAACCTTACAAATAAATGAAAACAGACAGGCTCGTTTTGGTACAATGTGTTAATTACTTTTTTCCTACGAACATTGCTAACAAAAATAATGGACACGATATTAATGTTAAAAGTTTTAGGAATGTCGTTTGTTAACCTTAGAACGAATATAGCCTCAGGAATGTAATTTATTTCTTGTGCTCACATACCTAATTACGAAGGGTTTATTCAATTAATGCTTTAGTTTCGGTAAGTGCCAATGGCTTTGGGGAGTCGCCGACGCATCAATCATTTTCTCATCCACTTTATGTCAACTTCAAATTTTGATACTAGGATGATGGATGGCCGTTTCCACAATGTCACCGCCCCGCCGTGGAACCCTCGGTTATGAAGAGACAACTACTCGCATGAGGAGTAGCTGCTCCAGACTAAATGAAATTTCGACAGACGCTGCAGAGACCATTAACATATAAATCAACGTTCATAACTCGTAGACTTTGGTTTACGACGTAAAAATAAAAATGAAGCGAGTGGTCCCCGTCAGCGCTCCCGGCGGTTCAAGCGACGACACAAAACGAACAAATAAGATTTCTTCCAACACGACTGGAAATACTTAAGACAGAATTGTTTGAGAATTGCGCATTGTTGTCGCTTGTATAAATAAATCGGGGAAAGTTTAAGGTTACGTTGTTAAGCGTTGTTTTTGCGTTTATTGGTATTGACTGTGTCCAAAAATGTTTTTGAAAATATTGTATGTCAGTGGAATGGAACCATTTCAAAGCCAACGGGTCTGGTAATCAGACAGAACGGTCAATTACTCGTGAAATAGTGGTCGCGTCGTTGCCGTTGTGCTCGCGGCGTGGCGCGGCGGGGCGGAGGCGCGGGCGTTCGCCGACAGGGCGCGCGCACGATCGCACGCGTCGCTCACCGGAAAAATGAACCTCTCATGAAATTTAATGTGGAAATGTCTTGAAACGACGCCAAACCCGCGCTTGAATTATTTATGATCCGCTATTTTAATGGCGTCCCCGTTCGTTCATTACAGTAAGAGTGTTTCTTGATTTCGAATGCGAAATAGGTGTTGCAATTCCTTATTATATTCGACGCTATGAGCGAAATAAAACGTTGGCAATTATTTATTGTTTTCGTCCACTTCTTTATTATGGAAATGCATTCATTGGAGTACACAGGAAGTGTTCTGTCTGCTTGTTGCGAGAATGTAATATGTAAATATATAAAGTACAGTTAGTTATGGTGATTCTGTTTTGTTTTTGTCACGAAATTCCCAAGGGGAAGTTAAATGGTGGTGTGGCTTCTGTTAAAGCCAACTTGCAGGTTTGTGATGCAGTTAGGATTCGGTGGATTTGCTCAACTGACAGGAAAAGTTGTTCCAACTCACATAGTACTTTTATAAAACCGACGAAATGGAGCTCCAAATTTTTCTGAACTGTCGAGGAAACATACTCGTATTAAAGTTTGTGAGTCAAATAAAAACTCTTACTTTTGTCTTTTAAGGAAGGAGGAAATATAAAAGGACATGCATTACATAACATGGCTATTACTTTACCCCTCGTTTATGTAAATAAATAAAATAATAGAAACAGTTATTTGATTAAGTACTAAACAAATATATACTTTGCAATTACTAAAGTAGGTACTTTTTACATAAACCTATTTCATTGCCGTAAAATATAGAGAACTCATATTTTTTCTATTCATCCACATTATGGATTTATATAATTTTTGGTTTATTATGGTGAAGGCAATAACTTAGTTAGATATGGTAATTTATCATCATCAAACCACCATATAATTGATTACTGTTGAACATGAACCGTTCCTATAAGCTACTGGCGCAATTCTGAGCAATATTGCTATAATCAACGTACCTCATAGGCAGAATGATAGCATTAGCAAGTACACAGGTGCCGCTACCCGTGCATAATTTAGTAATTTCAGGACACCCACAGGGCACGATGAGGTGGTCCATTCTTATAAAAATAACACAGCAAAGTTTTCTTTTGAAAAGTATTCCTTTCAGAACCTTACTCAGTAGTTTTGCTGTATAAAATGTGAGTTTCAACTCCCTCGCGACGTGAAGACGACAATGTAGACACCTCAGCAGTTTATAACGACGCCAAACAAGCGCAGTGTGGGCAGTAGTCCTGTAGCAAGGAGACGCCTATTGTCGCGCGATCGATCGCCGTAAATCAGAGCCCACGCAACAGGCTGCCTCGGAATACGACCATCAGCGAAATATACCACAAATCGTAAACACATCAATAGCATAACTTATACACCACACTGTGAGGGCGTCAATAAAATAAATAAAGCTATATCTGTAACAATTTGCGCGCTATGCGCCGCACAGGAACTTCTAGCGAAATTTGCGTGAAACAGGTCATTTGTTTTATGTTCGACGTTTTTTTTAAGTTTCATTGCTATTTGTCCTTTGTTCGTTGCTGTTTTAAAATTGCTTTAATTCAGTTCACATGGATAACTTTTATGTACATTTTGCATTGGTAGTAATGAAATGGTAGAAGTTTAGCAAACAAGCGTAAATACTCAGATTCCAACAACTAAGAACATCAATGAATTGAATACAAAAACAACCAAAAATCAATAAGAAAGGTACCCTCAATAATACGAAACTAAATACTTGATAAATTCAAGTCGGTGGAAACGTGGGGCGAACAGTCGGCAGCACGAAAATGTTATGTAAACAGCGGAGTATCTCTCAACTGTGGGCCGGGGTCGTCCTACTGAATAAATAACGCCAAAGCAAAAGCAAACTCAAACAAAAGTAAATTTATTCACCAAATACGACGATTAATACACGATCTCACGACAGATTTATTCTCGTGCCCAGAAGAGTAACTATGTATACCGATGACTATATGAGCATTACGTATTATTAGTAGAGATATGTCGCGCGACGCAACGGTCGAGATTGTTTGGACAGGCGTTTGTTATTGGTAATGATAAATCAATGAACTCATGAAAATAATTTTCTTTGTTGTTAAAGATGTTTTGGTCATTTTCTTTTAAGACCCATGATATTATGGCTACCAATCCTACTATCCAACTTCCTACATATATTATAAATATGAAAGTTTGTATGTTTGGATTCTCAATCATGCAAAAACGGCTTAATGGATTTGGATAAAATTTGGCACACAGATAGTTTATAATCTGGATTATATAGAATTCTTTTTATTCCGGTAGTACGGTCCCGTAGGATAATTTCTGACCTCAACGCGGGCGAAGCCGCGGGCGAAAGCTAATAAGTATAGAAATTAGAATTTCAAAAAGCTCATCCTTAGTAAGGTGGATTTTTAGAGGCTTTTGTATAGCTGTGGACCGCAATAGGCTTACTTGAGATGAGAACTTCATTAGAAACAACTTATTGAGCCAAAGGCACTACGCAGGATAATATTCTCGGTAAGACTCCTCTGTTTGAGAAAACTAGAAAAGCTTTGAATTTAAATGGACTAAGATGCCACTACGGTAAATTATATCTGTCATAAATATCGATAAATGTCTACAATGCTGATCGAAATTGTCGTTAAAGTCAGTCTTACCCCTCTTAGATCAAAGAAGTACTGGTCCCTTCATTATGACGGGCCTTTCCAATTTGTATATGCATTGAATACGAAATTCTGTCAATAAACATCTTAATAAAAAGTAAATAAATAGAAGCAGTGTTGCTGTCATAAAGGGAAAATCAGCTTTGGAGCGGAAATTGAAGTTCCGTGGCTGGGGGCGCGCGGGCGCACGCCGGAAGCTACGCCATTAAGTCCACTTCCAAAGCTTTATACAGTTACAGTAATTATTATTATTTCATTTAAGAATCAGTGATACTTTCACTTTTTTCACTTTGAAACTGAAACTAAGCAAAAAGAGGCTATGCCAATTTAGCATTGCGAAGTAGATCGCTCTCTTGCAAAAGTTATGGCCTATCTGAAGATGACTTATTTAACATTCAACTTTGAAAGTAAAAGAATGTTCAGCAGTGATTAACTTTTCATGAAAAGGAAAACAATTCTAAGTTAACCTGACTTTTATAGCAGTGATAGCCTAGTGGTGTGACCGTCGGACTGCCAAGTCATAGGTCTCGAGTTCGAACCCAAGGCACGCACCTCTGACTTTACGGATTCATGTGCGTATTGTATAATTATCACTTGCTTCAAAAACGGTGAAGGAAAACATCGTGAGGAAACCGCCATGCCTGAGAGATATTTCTAGACGGCATGTGAAGCTAAGTCAGAGACTCATGGGCGGCTTTAAAACTCTGACACCAGGTTAGTCACTAACCACACGAAAAGAAGAATGACTTTTAAACTTTCCTTTAATGTAATGTCATACAATTGAATACAATACATAATAAAATAAACAGGACCATTGGCTACCAAACGATTTACTAGAAAAATAAACAGAGCCATTGTTTACAGTTTGACGGACAATCTACTAAACTAATGATTAATATTCATCACAAACCGACAGTTACAAATTGTATGAGTATTATAGAAAACAGAATAACAGATAAAAGTTCTCACAGTATCGGTCCATGATGTTCTTTGTTTTGTCTGGGACTAAGACAAACAAATTTTAAGGATACGCGTCCCTGAGTCCAACATGTGGTGTTATTTCTATTTAAATTTTGTTGGATAACAAAACACAAAATAAACTTTCTGTGAAAATAACAAACACGTGTGCCTACCGGGGCGTTTCACAAATAACTGAGCTTTGTAGAAACGGAAACTAAATTATTGTTTCCATTGAAAGAATTATTTATTAGTGAAGCATTCTTTCCCATGAGCCCACGATGGAAGTGCCCAGATGTGTCAACCTTGGCACCTATAATAAAATACTTCCACTATCACCCAATGAGTTGTCGACTGAGGTGTTGATGGAAATATTGCCGTACGACAGTTTATACATAGACCGATGTGCAAAAACACAAATGTTTACGAGGGCCAGGTTCCAAAGAATATATCTATGAACTAATAAATTCTCAATTACTTGGTAAACCTTTAGTCAATATAATTGTGGTTTATCTTATTGTGCTGTACGCTGTACTTACAATAGAAAATAAATATTCAAGTTGAATTTGTTTTATGTACCTTTGTGCTTCTTAAGATGTGTCCAAACATTGAACGACAATCGTTCGCGGCTGCCTCGCGCGGCCTGCCACGCTGTGTTTGGACGACTACCGCGCCAAAACCTTTTTTAGGAAACATTCGTCACTAATTGTGTCTGGACGTATTTCTGCGGATGTATTTAAGGCTAGGCATATTGATATTGCCAACTGAAGTGAGCGGCGTGTCTCTGATGTGCCGCACAGTACTGCCGTGCAAACATTCGTCGGTTTGGTCCTAACAAGAGCACGGCAGAAATGTGTACTGCAAACGCCGCGTGTTGGTGCCGCGCTCTTGCCGCTCAATGTTTGGACACACCTTTATATTAGATTCTGCTACAAAAGCTATGATGCTGTTGAAAATAGCACATCGATTTGTTTGGTAGTAAGTTTTTCTCTCCTCGATTTCGTACAACCGATGATTAATAAAGTTTTAGGTACCAATCTATTTTACTTCTAATTGAAATGTTATTCTTGGAAGGCATTTGAATCTCTTTGAACGAAATTCTACAAATATTTTCGTATTGTAATAACAATTATCGGAACTCTGATTAAATCAGCAAATCTCGGATAACATAACCTGAGGCGTTTCTGCTTCTCGTTGGGATAATATTACCTCCATTATTAGTGTCAGTATTAAGTAATATTGTGGTGCAAGTTGACAATGGATCAGTGCGGATTCCGATCGAGGATTTCACTCTGTCAGTTGTCTGGATTATGTGAGAGCCGCGACTGTCATGTCTGCGTTTGCCGTGACATCAGAATGAGGTCATTGCATAACTACATTATGTATTGATAATTTAGTTATAGGTACGTAGCGATGATATAGAGGACAGCTAGGTTTATGGTGATGATTATAACGTTTTTAAGTATATTCGTAGAGCATTGATCAACATTTAAACAGAAAATAAATAGTAACTAAAAAATAAATGAAATGGCCAGCTAATATCGGCCATATCGTTTAAACGTCAACATGTAATGATATGTGAGTCTACGTTTGGCCATATCATTAATGTAAGGTATCCTTGTTGTAAGGTGTAGTAAAAATTGCCAAGTAACTGCGAGCACCTTGGAAGTAGCGCTCGTCGGCCGCTGCCGTGGCACTGCTCGCTACGCTCGGTCAGTTCGCGCGCGGTTGGTCACAGTTCTAACCTAACATAACCCGGTCGAGGTGCCACATAAGCGGCGTAATTTTTTTTTAAACTAATTTTCAGTGCTATGTTGCCTTTCACGCCTCGGCATCAGCTCGGCGACGAGTGCTACTTCCAAGTTGATCGCTTTCCATAATATCATATTTGGAAACCCAATAAAAGTCAAACGACTTTTTTGCGTGGTCATCCTACTGTGTTTGATTTGTTGTACGCCGCCACCCTGATTCACAACAAAAACAAACCGACAACAACGCCACTACCAGTCCATAGACATCAAAAGTCTCTAAAATTCAAAAGTCATTTATTCAAACTAGGCTGAGAATCAGCACTTTTCGAACGTCAAAATTATATAAGACAGTGCCCCAAAAACCCTTCACCACTTCCTAGTGCTTAAGCTGGGAAGAAGAAGTGGTGCAACAAACTCCCCAGCTATCTGTTCACTTGGAAAAACTTGATTCTATATATTAGTGCTTATGCAAAAATAATTTACGAGTATATTACCACAAATTGCAATACAACTCATAGAAATAAAACATTTTAATGACTAGATTATGTCAAAAATAAATGAAAAGAAAATTAAAATAAATTGTCTTACAGTCAAATAAAATAATCCAAACAATTATTCGAGCTCATATAGTATCATGTAGTCTTTGATTCTAAAACACTTGTTTGTAGCTTGGGGGGGGGGGGGTTACATTGGAATAGCTTAATTAGTCCCAAGCCTTTTTGTTGTTTATGTAATCTTTAACTTTATAGAAACCTTTTTGACATAGTTTCTGTTTAAATGATAAATGATTTAAATTTATTGAGGCTCAGTTCTTTGACATGGTTTGGGAGTTTGTTGTAAAAACCTATACTTTGGCACTTAAATGAATTACTAATTTAAGTTCCATCTACCGGTGGATAATCTAAATATTTTACGATATGATCACTAATTTTTGGCCACATCATGAAGTAGTCGTGCGAAAACTGTTCACATCGTTAAACGTTGAGTATTCAATAATCTGTCCAGACCATAATATCATGATGTGACCAGTGGTCAACGTTCAATTTAAAGATCTAACCACGACATATATATGTTTAACAAAATGCGCGACTCAATTATTTAAATGGTTTAAGCTTTTGACTCATAAAAGTAATACTGTAAGGCTTTGAAGCTTCCTACGCAAAAGCTAAAGTTAGGCTAGGTCGAAGGTTAATTGTAACAATTTACTTAGTGTCTGGTTTCGTAACTAATTTTCTGTTTTAATAAATAAGTTTCAGAATATTGACCTCAAGCAACCAATAGTTATTAATAGGAACAAGTTTCAAATGACGTGTTCCAATACAAGACAGCAACTGTACTTACACAACTACGGTTACTAACAAATAATTTAATAAAATGACATCTGGAAAGCGCTCGAAGCACAATAAATCGCAATTGATTCACCAACTGGCGTCTTCAGCTTAGTCAGGGAAGGCCAGAGTGACTTAGGCACAAAGAAAGCGGATTATGGCGTAATCTCGACGGGCGATGCTGGGGCACGCGTCTCGGCTCCGGGCCACATTAAACCCACATTAGGTCTCCATCGATTACGACTTGACATTTTGTTACGCGAAGGTTATTTTACGTGATGTCGCGAAAAATGTCTTTTTCGTGTATCGTGCCACTTTGCTGGCGTTTTGTTTCGTTGATCTTTTGTGAGTTTTTGTTTAGATCGCGTATTTTACGTTCCTTAGCTATTTTTTAAAGTAAAACAGAGTACTATTAAAATGCTACACATATAATATATACGTACATACATTATTAAAGAGCATAGAATGGATCATCATCATTTTCCTTAAAAAGCATAGAATAGATAGTTCGAAATATTACGTCTCCGTCTTTATCTCAACGGTAACTAAAATAAGCAGCCATTTGAAACAATAATAGATCGAATTCAAACCTGCGCTGATCTAGATAAAACAATAGTAAGACTTAGAAGATCAAATTTTGGTCTGCAAAGTCAAAACACGCAGTCTGTTATTTGGGTTTCAATTTGAGTAGTCTTGTTACTTGTTATGCCAAAGTCAAATATTGAAATTGTAACTCCATTTGGATTCTTTATTGATAAAGGTATTGAAAGAATAAAAAAAAAGTTTATAAAGAATCCAGACAAGTAAAACGTTGTTATAGCTAAGAATTTCAAGTACAAAGTTGTTTAAACTCTTTTTATTTTTATCTCTAACGAAAATACCTAAAATGAAAGCCTTTTTGCTTTCATTTTATTGAACAGATGAAGTACTATCGATATTAAATATTCTGAAATGTTTAACTAATGCTAAAGTAGTACCTACTACTTTGCGTGTAGGAAGACGAGAAGAGCACAAACATCCTATTAATTATTAATCCACTTGTTATATTATAAGAGCGTGCTTGTTTGTCTGCGATATCAATATACAGACTGAATCAATTAACGGGACTTGCCAGTTGTAGATATATTATCTTCTGGACCAGTAGGTAATAGAATATATTTTATCCTGCCCATAAATTACATGCTGAACAATAAATAATCTCGAAAACAGAGCGACTGTGCCTGAGGCAAAAGGCACTAAAGGCAGAGCAGAGATGATAGTAATTTAGCGAAGCGTATAACTATCACTCAATAAAGCTGTGTAGTGGCGCGTACAATATACATCACAGGGTCTAAACAGATTCGGGCCACTTGACGGGCTTCGGCAACATTCTCAGCACAAAGCAATGAAAGCGGCTTAGTTGAGAGAAAGGGGATTAGAGCATAATCTGCAGTGGAGCGGTTGACATACGGCCGGGTGCCCGGGGCGAGGCGTGGAGCGCCCGAGCCGTGTGTCCACGGTAAATACGCGGCGGCAACAACCACACAATAACTGTTATCGAAGCACACTGATGCGACAATTGACTCCATGGGCTTTTCCGGCTGGTGTTAGAAGAGGAGATTCAAAAACCGATGTACTTTTTCTAATATGTCCTTAATTTTCTTAATTGAACGTAATGTTTCATTCAAAAGTGAACGTAATGCTTCGTTCAAAACTGAACGTAATGCTCCGTTCAAAACTGCGAATTAGTTATTTCTTGGTCTTCTAATAACGTCTCTTCCAGTTAAAGTCATATATATACTAACATGGGTCTCCGATTCTATCTATGGTAATTTTATTATTATATTATTTGAAATAACTGCTTTGTGGTTTTTGTTGGTGGTTGCTACTTTATTATTATCGGAATTAGCCGTATGATTGGCTATTTCATTAGTTGTAATTAAAACTAATATGTATTCAGATTAATCGAATTGTTTTAGTGGTCATGGCGTGTGGTTTACAGTTTATTTGTTATTAAAATATGAGTGGTTGTTTTGTAGCATAATATAATTTTTAAGCTGTTGGAATCGCATGTTAATAACTGATAACATTGTTTAATGAACAAAGAATAATTCGTTTCCAATTCCAATTGTAACGAAGAACTTATTATTAAATTATAACCAATGATAACTTCATTACCTTCTATGACCGAAAGCAGGTAATAAAATGAGTACCTAGGTCGTTACACTTAATTTCCAGTACCTGGGCGACCGAGCTCTGCTCTGGTGAAAATAGAGAATGCTCATTTAATATTATAGGAAAGTTTATACTAATTCCACTCTGCCATGATAGTAGATACTTACTAATTCCATGCTGCCATGTCAATTCATGCTGTCGTGTTCTAAACTTTGGGTGACCAAGCTCTACTCGGGTGAAAATACGGAGAAAACGAGTTTTCCCAGATATGAGACCTAGTTAGATCAATTTTCGCCCCAGTAAACCCCTATATTGCAACTTTTATCGACATTGTTATCGCCGTTTTCGAGAACGTGATTACATATATATATACAAATATTGCTCGTTTAATAGTATATTTGTAGGTTAGTACAGGTTCCAAGTAAGTACGAGTACATTCCCAGTTATCGTGAAATAGTATGCGTATCTCTGTAGATCTCTAGAACCTCATAAATTTCATGAATTGATAGCTGGATTCTACAATGAAGTGATTTAATAAGGACTAGACTAACATAATTCAGAGAGTTTGCGAATAAATCAAAGTTGTGCACTAACTTCGCATCAATATCAAGTGGCTGTTCTCAACTTATTTTTATGTTCTCCATTATGTTTGACTTCAATGTAATTTATTTATGAAGTTGAAAGTTTTATGTTTTTCAAAATCCTCTTCTTTCAGCTTCAATAAAATATGTACCTGGATAAGTTTGTCACAAATTAAGTAAGGGACATTAAAACTTTTATGGGTTTTTTAATCTTATTTACCATTGTTTTTGCAACTTGAGAATGAGTGGGATTTATTTTATTTACCCTTTTTATTTCATAGGCGGATAATATTTAACTCTGGATCCATGTAAACTAGTTTATAGGTTTTCCTTGCCAGTTATCAATTAAAAATAAGTACCTGGACGACCGAGCTCTGCTCTGGTGAAAATAGAGAATGCTCATTTAATAGTATAGGATAGTTCATACTAATTCCATGTACAGTACATACAAATTCCATGCTGCAATGATAGTACATACTAATTGCATGTATAGTACATAGTAATTCCATGCTGCCGTGACATTATTCTAAGGTAGTAAGGTAGCCATCTTGTTCTAAACTTTGGGCGACCGAGCTTTGCTCGGATGAAAATAGAGTAAACGAATTTTCTCAGTTATGAGACCTAGCTAGATCGATTTTTACGGCTTTTGATCGTTTTTTTACGGCTTTTGATCGTTTTTTTTTTCACGTAAACCCCTACATTGCAACTTTCATCGACATCGTTGGAGCCGTTTTCGAGAACATGATTACAAATATGTACTTATATATATACATACAGGGTGTTCGGCAGACGGTTGAACATACGATAATGGCGGAATAAAAGTAACATGTTTTCCGGTTTTGTTATTTTTAGATGAAATTATTGAAGTTTGAAGTTTGAGCAACGACGAATTTTGAATAAAATTTAAAAAGTCATTTAAAAAAATCAGTGTGGTCTGGGTCTTGTTATTGGACCTAAACACGTAGCAGACGGCCCCATGGATCCGTCATTTTCGTATGTTCAACCGTCTGCCTAACAGCCTGTATATACAAATATTGCTCATTTAATAGTACCGGATGAGAGAACCTGCCTTTTAAAACTATAGATCTACTAACTATCGACGAACTATCGTTTTCTGTGTGAATTGTAAAGGCATTTACAAAAGTTTATGCTGAGATTAATTTACTTACTTACTACTACTACTAGCTTACAGAAACAAAGAAAATACCTTATGACATGTTTAAGTTGCACTCCATTCGCCCAATTCTGAAAAAAGAAAAGAAACAACGTTAGACATAATGGAAGCAGAAGTACCCAATAAAAGTGATATAAAAATGTCGTAATGTCAATATGACGAGGAAGGCATACGTCAACTGATTAGTGAGTCCTGAGCGCGTGAGAGCTTGGCCGTCACGAAGACCGCCTCAATTGACCGATAATAGAGCCCACACCCACATGCGGGATTATTGACTTACAATAAACGTCACATATTTCTTAATAAACAAACACGTCACTCTGACGACGCTGACAGCCGCCTTAGTGAGCAACCATCATTAGAGCACTTTACGTGTCCCATACATACAATTACACCTACACAGGGTGCAAATAAATCACCGCTTTCCTACCTATTTACTGCTTATTTACGTCCCGTGTTTGATAACCCACTGTCACATCGGGATATAATTACCTCTACGTGTTGTAGCATAAATAATAACCCACCGCTGATAATTTATTGAATATTCAGACAATTATGAAGTAAATTTTTGTTTTCAACGGATTATATTAGACATATTTAAAATTCGTTCTACGATTAATGTTACTGGCTGTCGGGACTATTAAGCTAAAATATGGAAATTTTAAGCCAGATGAAAAAAATGATGGACGTTCCAATAATTATTGCTTGGAAATTAAAAACCTGAGAGTCATGATAATCATTATAAATATTATTTTAATGTTATTCATTAGATAATTATTATTATTACATAAACACAGTATAATATTTATATTACTAAACGTGTAGAACACTAATTAAATTCGAAAAGAAACATCTTTATCTCGAGAGACCCGTATTCGGATATTTGGTAAGTAGGCATCGGAAATTCTGTTAAGCGACCTAGTTCAGATAATCCTGAAGCCTTTGTAGATTACTGCTCTACCCATTGTGAACTCAATCTATTTGTTTATAAGTACGGGGACTTCAATCATCGCAGAATTCTAGATCGGAATCGGTTGTTTCATTACATTATTCATCTGCTCGCCGTCCAGACGACAGTCCATTAGCATTTTAAATTAAGTAATGAATTTACTAGGCAGACGACCTGTGGAGGCGGCCTAAACTTAAAACCGTACGTAGGTACGTTCGAACGGAATTAAACAGGAATATAAACCCTATATATACCTATATTTTGAACCTGAAGCAGTCCTTGTTACACCAACCAAGTTTCTACCCTGCATCTTAAATTCTGTAGTAGTTTTATGCATTGTAGTCTGAATAAATAAAAAATAATATTACAATGGTTCATGTAAGTATTTCTGCTGCTACAAAATTGTTACATCAAACTTCGAAAGTTCGTTTTTAGGGTTTCGTAGTAAACAAGGAACCCTGTATGTCTGCCTGTCCGCGGGTTAGCTCAGAGACGGTAAGTACTGGTCAAATTCAATGTCAAAGTCAAATCATTTATTTCAAATAGGCCCATGCAAGGCACTTTTGAACGTCAAAAATTACAAAAAATTGAGATTGATTCTAGTGGCCCCTTCTAAAATTCTAAAAGGTAGTTTTCGTATGGAGAAAAATAAGCAAGAAACTCCACCGTTACTTTTTTAAATGTTTTACAATATTTTGTATATGTAGGAACATTACTTATATAATTATATGTGAACACGATCCATCTAAAAAAAAGTTGCAAATTACTATACCACAACAGGTAAAAATAATAAAAAATAAAAATAAAAAAGCAACAACAGATGAACTAATTACTTATGTGATACATGGTTCTCACATATTTACAAACATTGTAAAAGTAAACGATTTTCCTAAAATTTTGCAATTAATAAGTCAGTGTGTGAGGAAGTAATCACAGAATGTAAAATCAATGTCATATAATAAAATATCATAATTTATACAACATAAATTAGCAACCAGTTTGATTTGGTCTAGATTCTAGATTATCTTATGGAGCAGGACCAGTATGTTTCCAAGCATTCTTATCTTGGGTAATTATAATCCTCTAATTTGTAATATGCTTGTTTACAAAGTGTATTTTTAATATGAGTTTCAAATTTTCTTTCATTTAATTGTAATATATCACAGGGTATTTTGTTTTAACATTTAATACAGTACCCCATAAAATATGTACGTACTTTAGATAACCTGAAAAATGGTTGTCTATCACTTATTTTATTGAAAATATGTAGATTTTTTCTTACTCTTAATATTTTCATAAATGAATTGGCAAGGTACCGTCATAATATTAATCTTTCCAAATAGTTCCCTGAGAGATTCGCGACGATGTAGATCAGAAATGGCTCTGACAGCTCTCTTGGAAAGCTGTCATGTGGCATGGGTATACATATTAATCAAGCCGACAAAGTGGTAAAATAAAACAATTAAATAAAAATATTTTGTGTACCTCCCTTACACATAAAGTGGGGATCACAAAAATCACGATCACGAAAATCACAGCAGTAGTATATATTACGAAGTTAAAAGAAAAACTATCACAGCTAAGTAGGCTTTACAGTTTAACGAGTAATAATCAACCAACTTAAATTTGCAGTTTGAAAAACATGATCTCCCATAGATTCCATAAAGGAGAACATGTTTTTCAACTACGAAGTTAAGTTTTTTCTTGGGATAAATTCATACCAAACTACGGAGCCCGTCATTGTGCGTGGTCCGATGCACTTGGCCGGTTTTTTTATTTATTCACGCTTAACACACAACATATACTATACATATTTCATCGCTACACAATCACAAAATTTCAATACACAATTCGCGTACAAAAATTCTTGTATGTTGAGCGTAGTATTGTAATATGAATAAAAAAAGTGTGCCAGAACGTGGTATACATCTATATTAAGTGTTTGTATAGCGGCCTAATTCGTTGTAAAAAGCCCCGTCACCTGACTTACGGCATTATAATTACGCCGGCGGTACATAGATAAAGCTCTTTTTAATTTTGTAGGGTGAGCCGTCTAAATTTCGAGCGAAGGTTAATCCGCGCCCACGCTGCGCACGAGACTCTAATCGTTCATTTGGATTACGATTATGTAGACGAATATGCATGAGGACGTTATCGCGCCATTGATTTTAAATGGGATAAGCCGTTGAGACGACTCAGACCGGTCCCAGCCGAACATCAATTAGGAATAGTAAGCTGGTGTGAATCATGTTTATAATTCAACAACTAATACTGTTTCTTGACACCTGCTGGGCGAGCTTACGTCTAGCTAGATATATTTTCTGCTTGTTATTTTTTATGGCTTCCGCCATAAAACTATACCACATTATTAGCTCCACAATTTCTTTAAGACTTCCAAAAACTGGCAATACTCTCTCTTAACGACGGAGCTTTTTGTTCACATTTTTAAATGCCCAATTCTCGTTAACGAGGTGACTAAACGATTATAATATTCCGTGATACTCGTTGAAAGTGTTTCGAAATAATTAGCTTACTTATATTCTTTTATAAATTTTGTTTGATACGTCTGGCTTTACTTGTATTTCGTGTTTTACTTTCCCAAACAGAGTCACGTTAACTTAAAATATACATACTTTGAATTGCAAGCTAGTTGTACTCGGGCTACGTAGACGAATAGCGTATCAAAATATTCATATAAATATATCTTGTCAAAACATTTCATGGACCGAATCTATATATATCAATTCAAATTGACTTACAAATTCTGAAACCTAAAACAATAGTCCAAGTTTCAAGAAACAGCAAATTTTGCTCATTTTAAGTCTAAAAAATCATTTCATTTCGAATCAAACTTTGTGTCTTTCGTCTGTATTTCAATATCGAAGTTCAAGAATCGAATGTCACTTGAGTCAACGTGGTTACGAGTATATAATAGTTGGAAAGAGATGCCACGGAGATGATGAGCCACGGAGTTTTTATACTCTTTTCACCCAAGTATATCATAATACATTTTATACTTATAAAATGTCACTATCAGAAACTGCAAGCACATAATCCTCATCATTTAGATTGAACATAATAGTGAAAGCTTCATTTATCTTAACAGGCCGACGTCAGGGACAGATCTGAAGTACAAAGGGCCTGGCTACATGTGAACTTGCCTCGGGGGCGTCGACAATAGCACCGGGGCCTAACAATAAGAGGTCTAAAATTTCATCGTGTCTTCTACTGAGAGATTGGTTAATGAATTGGGTCCATTATTTAGGCTGTCACGGTTCATGTCTGCGACGGATGTGGTACAGAAGAGAGATCCTATCTGTAAAGTGTTTGTGATAATCCTTGAATGGAAGGTTTTGGAAATTCCAATGATTTGAAATGGGGATAAATATTTATGAACGTTAAAATTAAATGACTTTCGAACAGAATGACTGTGAGTGACTATGTACTTACTTAACTGTTTTAATTACTTTTATATACTTCATTTGATGTTTCACCATTCTCTGAGGATGAGCATTGACACCTCAAGTATTTTATTGCTCATTCATGTAGCTATTTTGATATCGAAATAGACACATAATCGAATTATTTATATGAGTAGATAGTTCCTTAGAATGTAATTTTAATTGCTCTCAAAGAAGAAAACTTAATTAAAGTTATCTAGGTAGGTACTTTAGTAATTAATATTATATCGTCATGAAAAATATTACAGGCAGTTTTACGTCGGTACCTCTTGACTAAAGTCGACGAAGTAATGCCTTCTTTTAGGCTCATATTGCATTAGTCGTAATGTCTCGTAATTACGCCGGTAAAGAGCTTGTCCCACCGGCGTCACCTGTGATTGCCAGCTCTTTCACCATAATTAATGGTGTGTTTTTACCTTTATCTTATCACCTTAATATGTGAGATAACTTAAGTTCTGTTTTACCACTTAGAGATATCTTAAAGATAAGAAAATCCCAATTCGTTTTTGAAAAAATTCGAATGGCTGTCGCTGACGGGAAATACTAATTGATATCATTAATTTTATTGGCCGCAAATATTCTTTTTATGTTCAGCGATTGTGTCCTTAAAAGTAATGTTACTACTTACATTTTAACGACTGAAAGCTTTTAGGGGGATAGTGATTTAAACGTACGACTAATTGAAATAATTTTTGCCACCACACTTAGGAAAAGCGAGCATGTGTGAAAAAGATGAGACGCCAAGCAACAGCCTAGGTTCTAGGAATATAGAAGACAAAAATGGGCGAAGCAAATAATATTATTTAACTAAATAAGGATATAGAGACATTTTAAATAACAAAACACGAAACCACAACCAAGTCCTGGCAAGTCTAAATTCGATAAATTATTACATCAGCGGCGATAATCCAGCGGATCCGGGAACCTTGCGTAACGCTGCACAATACAGCAGGCAGTTCGTGACAAACCGTAGTAATGTAACCTGCTTTATTTCAATTATTGCCCAAAGTAAGCTACGAATGTTGAATACCCTTACGTGACCGAACGTTGGAGTGTTTCCTGACTTATTCGCTGAACTAGAACAAGGTGAGTAATGTCCTCACATTGATGTTTAAACGGCTCTTGAACCCTTGATAATGTTTCTAATTATATGCTCGCTAGATTTATAGGTTTGACAGCATATGTGATAGCGTATTTCAATCATATTATTTCCTGCTTGATTATGATTTGTGGGGCAATTAGATTGTGTATCCTAAAATATATGGTTGTTTCAAGAAGTTAAATAATTACGTATCTGTTATGATGTTTTACATTAATATTGTGTATGTTTATGTGTTTCGAAATTAATGTTCCGTTTGTACTATTTAATAAAAATACATCTGATTAACGGCTAACCGTTTTAGTTACATAAATATTTTATTTAAAAACAGTTTAAACTTTATTTTTGTAATTTACTTAATAGTTACATAATTCTGAATTAATTAATCGTTCCATAAATATGTAAATGCTATCGAACGTGAGTTACTTATTACAAATTCAAAGCTATATATGCTTAGTTCCTTGTCCAGCCATATCAAATACACAGAATAACTGTAAAAATTACCTCTTTTAAATAAATTGACTGCAGTAACTTCTCAAATAACAGGTGGCATACAGGTGTGCCTAATGTATTCCGTTAGTTAATCCCATAATAATAAAATACGCAACATTATGTGGCGTTAAGAACTGAGGGGGCAACATCGTAATTTACTACGAAACTGAGCTCTCCGTAATCTGTACGAATTGCGTGATACGAAAGGAAATGTCACTCGTTTTGTTTCAATTATTCTTATCCACGTTAGTCCTTATATATGTAAATCGCCCATATAATATACAACCTGTGATATGCTCTGTGGTTTATTGACGGAATTTCTCCGCAATGTTTTGTGTTCCGTAAAATATTGTTACGGATTTTACGCACGGAAATGTCGGGGACACATGATAGTAACTGTCACGACACGTTGACACTTTTGTCACGCAGATTATATACGAGCTCCTGTAATTTTCACTTTATAAATGTCAGTCAAATAAAAATGCATTAAAAGTTAATAACCGTATTTTATTGTCATTACAGCGAAACGCAAGTCTATTATTATATTGATCCGGTTACGACTCATTTTTTTTGCGGTTGTCTAAACAAAAAAGATGGCTACTCCAATTGTAATTGATAGTTGAGAGTTAATTGAATATGTATAAAAAATATGTATTGGTATTTATTAGACTGGAGCGGTCACTGTCCGATATTAATATTTATAGAACGGTTATTTTTCTGATACTATTAAGACAGACTATAAGACATTTGTAGTCTGTGTCTCTATGCGTTGGTTGGCCAAAGGTAATTATAATTCAAAATGTGTACAGCTCTTCCTTCCTACTATCCCTGGTTGTTGTTCAGTTATTTATTTACACTCATTATTTTATTGACAGGGATGCAATACTTAAATATGTAGGTAGGTACCTCAAATTAACTGCACTTTTGAACTGAAAACGTTAAGGTAAAAGCAATTTACGACAAATTAGCCTAATTTTGCGCTGACATTATTCCAAGAAAATTCCATCGCATTATCTGTAAAGCTTAGGTATTTATTATAAATGATTCATGAATGACTAAGTGGCTTTATCTGTTTATACCTACAGTATGCCAAAGAACCGAGTGTGTACCGATAAATCGCGACCTCATTTTACATTCCCCCACGAGTACGATTCAGTGCGAGCCAATAATAAAGTATGAGCCATGAGCCACTCATCCACCATCGACGGCCCTCAAGTCTTTGAGCAGCTCCGCAATGACGAAACAAAATGAAAAGCGAATTATTATTTCTCACATCCGAGTGTTTACGCGCCCCGTAACACTGGCCCTTTGTCGCATAGAAACAAATGAATTATTAAAATCGCTTTTGTTTATGTACCTTTGAATTTGTACGCAATTTCTGAAAGTAAATAATAAAGCGCTCTTAGCTCTTAATCCGCTTTTTTGTTACAGAGAAAACTTTTGCTGGCTGAAAATGGGACGGCAAGAGGACACAAGTAGTAACCATATATGTAAAAGGAAACTTCCAGAAGAAAATATTTGACATATTGCTACGTTGACGATCCTATGTAAATATCGCACCGAATATTCCGTAGACTTGAAATTCTGTCCACATTTCTTTTTATAAGTTTTTCATACGAATAAAGCTCCGTACAAACCATAGGCAATTCGTGAGATGGATACTAGTGAGGTAAAGGATGGTTCAATAAGAGTGAAGTCAAAGTAACGAGAACAGGATAATAATATTATTATGACTTATTATATTTATAGCAATTTTTTTATGACATTGTAATCCAAACCGTCTCTTACACGAACACGTGTATACGTGTAAGAGATATTATCATTCTTTCCAATTGGCACGCAATTTATAAACTGACAAGCATCTACACTACATACGTACATTACCACATAATCATGTTACTTGTATAAAAAGTTTTCTCTTTAAGGAAATTTCTTTCTCCATATACTTTCTCAAGGAAAATGTGTGCTCGAACAAATTTGTCTCCCAGCTCACGTTCAGCACAATTCGGAGAATGTTAGAGATACGTAATGCGTTGGTTTTGCGCATATTTCTATATTGACATGCGTACATCACTCTTTCCTGTAAAAAGAAGGAAAAACGCGGGAAAGAATCGACGGATTGTATCACCTTGACTAAAGTTTACTTTAGTTTGAGTAGGTTCATGTTTTAGGTCTTCATTAGTATACCACAATAGGTAAAATCTCCTTAAAAAGTTTTCAAAATACAGATTCCTCAGGAAGTAAATGTGTTATTTGTCTATTCATTTTGTCTATGAAGATAAGATATTACAAATAATCGCTGAAAACCTTTTCAACCCTTGAATTTTGAAGAGAATGAAACACTTTGTTCAGTCAGTTCTTGTAGCAGTTTCAGGTCATAACGCTACTTAGCCACGCTCGTGTAGGCAACTCGGAAAATTTACCGGAAAATACCGTTATAAAAATATTGTTATTGTAGGCCTTTACGCTTGAAATCATCTTTCATTCAAAATAATGATCCCGTAATTTAAAATGAAATCTCAGACAGTAATTGTTTTAAATTGCGTTTATGAGTTTGTTTATTTAAGGAATTTCTTTGTGAAATAAATTATGATTTACAGCCCCTGACGGCAGGGGTTGTCGAGACGGCTCGAATAAGATACGAAGGGTCAACTGCCTGGGGGAAAATCCTCTGTACAGCAAAACTCGAGGTGAACCGACTATCAGCTTATGAAGAATCCTGCTACAGCACTTTTTGTTCACGCTTTGATGTGAGGAAATATAATTTTATACGATAATTCAAAGAATCCTGTCAATTTAGATGAAAAGCTTTACGTGTAGTGCATATCTCTGATGTTTATGATCACTTGAGAACTACAACCACGATTTTGGATCACGGAATATTCGTAGAGATAGTGAAGAGAGAAGGTTTTTACAATAAACTTTTTTACAAAGAAAAAACAACCGTCTTTAAAAAGAACACTACAAAGTTTAAAATAACTTTAATTCCGGAAGTCGGTGTCTTTGGATCTGTATTTTAGTTTTTTGCCACCGACTTCCGAAATTAAAGTTATTTTTCACTTTTTGGTTATGTAAACAATAGTAACAAGAAGTATTATTAACGTCATCAAGACAAAGTGGATTAAATACGTATTATCGAAGCTAACTCAAAAACGATCCAAGCAGAGATAATAAAATGTATATGGGACTACCGCGCAAGCTTATTATACCAAATGAAAAATAACGTTTAAAATCGATCCACGATTGACGAAAATATCGATCAACACACATTAAAAAAAGAACTTACAGACGAACATAAATTTACTCTTCCTTTTTTGAAGTCAGTTAAAAATGCAAATGCTTACACTAAAGAAAAGACATAACTTTAACAGTCATACTTTTATTTGTTTAATTGTTTAACTATTCCAGTTGTCTGTCCAACTATACAAGAGAGATGGATCGATAACCACCTTAATGACTATCACTACTATTTTTATTCCATTTTCTTAACATCAGTCGTAATTAAGGGTGCTTAAACACATTTGACGGTGGTTACAGCTGATGGTGGACGCGATACGGACAAAACGCTTCCTGACCAGGCGTCTCACTGGCCACTGGGCGCATTAATTATGATCTACGTTGTACTAGATTTAGATCGAAGTCAGATAACGTATGATTAACTACCAACTGTTGGTTTTCGTAACACAATACTAGTAGTTAATAGTAATATTTCTCGTTATTTGTTAGCGATCGGCGACCGCTGCGACGTGTCATGGGTCGCGTTCTGTTCATTTGTTTTAATGAATAATGCTTGAGCGTGTTCTTATTCTGGATTTAATTAACGTGGCGTTTCTGATATCTTTAGTATTTCAGAACGATTGTTCGAAATAGATTATTATTTGTTTTTCTAATGTTGTAAAACTCTACCTACAATTTGGGAAGTAAATAAATACTTAGTAGTAGTCTTCAGTATCTAGCCATTATTTTTGATAGATTGTATTTCAATAAGTTATGAAAATATTGGTTATTTATTATATCTCATAAATTACACTCAAATTCAGCCAAGCTAAAAATAATTATAAGTATCTCTCTAATATTTATTTATCTACATATTTCGTTTATCTATTTTTATTTCTGCTAGATTTTTTCAAGAGCTCCAATAGTTTTATCGGCCTCCTAGATATTTATTTTTAATTAAAAACACATAAACAACAAACGTTCGCTTCACATTCAGACACAAAATCGTTTCTCAGAATTAATAAATTCCTAATAAAGATAATCCATTCCGATAACGAAATAGCTAAGAAATACCTACACTGCTATTTACATATACAAGTTCTTTCATAAATTATCGTCGTACAAATGACCTTCGGGACTCGAGAATAGGTACGATTTATTTCCGTCTCGAGTCGTTTCAGTGAATCAGGATTATGGCAACGTTTGAAAACGTAAAAGTCGGTGGCTTCTCGGCGTCTTCCGGTTTAACATATTCGTTTAGCCCGAGGTATTAGGGGTTGTGATTAATGAAGAATTCCTTGAACATGCCTGCGCCTAGCCACCCTTCGTCTTATAAATAAACGACAGTTAAAATTTATAAGTTATGGTTACTAGTCAGTTTTTCGTGTTAATTTTTGAGCTTAATTTTAAGTTATTTGAGGATTCAAAATAAAAGTTTAATTTTGTTTGCTTGGTAGTGGTGGTCATAATCATAACTTAAGTATACAGGTTAAAATCTGCAGAAAGAGAAAGACTTTTCTACGTTTAAATAATACTGATATTATTTAGACGGAAGATCACATCTATCTAAGCTTTATGAACAAAGGTTTTCGAACATTTATCGTGCGAATAATTAGATACAATTCTTTCCTATTTAGAAAAAAATTAGGTTCTCAATTCAAATCGCATAGTTTATTATTTTCGAAAAATAGTTCGAATAGAAAAAACGCTAAAAATGATCTAGTAGTTAATCCTTATCCTTATTTTATTAATATAAACACTGATTTACTTCTGCCAGATTTAAAATTATAATGAAATACAAATTCATCAGCAATGTAGAACCACTTTAACTCACATTACTGCAATTAAAACGATCATTAATTTGTAAGCTACACGTCGAGTGACGTCATCGAAACAGAGTTTAAATTACATTTTACATAGTCGCGAACGGTGGCTATACCCACAACTCCAGCCATATTCTGCCACGTCCATACATCGCGTGCATTACGAAACAGAAGCATTTGTTACCAAAAGCTTTCCTCAGTCGCTGTCACTATATAAATTGAAAACCATTTATCATGTAATACATAAGGAGCTCAGCGCTATCCTATTTTTACATGTCAACATTTACGTGGTTAATACAATATTCGATTACAGCATATATTTATCGTAAAGTCCAAACATTAATCTAATATTTATCCAAAATAAGGGTTTAGAATTATATAAAATTACTTAGCTGTCAAAAAAGCTTTTCGATATAAAAACCCATGTAAGATGTGGAGCTCAAAAGTATATGCCGCAAACATAATTTAATGTGAAAGGTCGTAGGAAAATAAATGAAAACATCAAAAGGAGATAAAATTATCCAATTGCTCATGAGTTCATGACACATGCAATATTGTTTTGAGTAGGTTCATTCATAATTTTAGAAAATTCTATAAATCTATGTTATTGCTACACCTGGCTAAGCTCTCTATAAACGAGGAACGCTTACACAATCAAGAGGAAACACGTTACCGTGCTTGATTAATACTAGCAAATCTACAGTTTCGTGGTACTTGAACAAAATAGCAAAATTTTCCTTGAAATACAAACAGCTAAACTTCAGAATAAAAGGCTCCGATCGCGTGCTTTGTTATTTGATGCAAAAACCTAACAGTCGGCATTTCAAAATGTAGTGAGATACCATCCGTACAAACAGAGAGGCGAGCGTGGCAAAATGTGCAATATCTCAAACAAAACGCCCCACTTCACGTTCTCAACGAAATGAAACCTTACTGAATGTCTGCTCAAATTAAGCTTAAACATTTTCTCTTTGAGAAAAATATAAAACACACCTCCCTCTTTTAATGTTGCGTCTTTAGTGATTTACGGGATAAGGGCTCCGTGTACTTCTGATACAATTACTTTTAAGCCATAAACTATAATAGAGAGTGACAATCAACGTATTGGGATCAAATATCAACGTCTTGTTTAATTGGATGAAAGTGTTTTATGGAATTGTAGCTTCACAATGAGAAGTCGTTAGATACTAGTGAGTTCGTTAATGGACCATTAAACAGACCTATAAATTTAAGTTAATCATGACTAATTGGACTGACGCAAGGGGGATACGGACACATCTAGATCGAAACTAGTCGGAATGTGCGGGTGGTCTCGTGAAGGCAGCCTTGAGCTTTTATATTATAAGATAATACACGACTAAAAGGTTAACCACATAAAAATTAAGATATCACAGGTATGCCTAATGGAAAGCTAAATAAAAACGTCGTTAATACTATCTGTTATAGAACTACATTCGTGCCGACCAACATAAAACACGACGATGATAAAACAAATATTTTAGGAGTTTCAACAATTATATTTCGTGCTTTTGTCTTACCTAAGAGTGAAATCGAGAACCGATAGAATCACCAATCGAGTGGATTGTACTAAAGGATCTCCGTTTTAGTAAAACCCTTCATTAAGCTTATCTGCGTCGGATCTAAGCTTGAATCCGTGTAATGTAATCGATTTCGGAACGAGAAGCCGCGAAGGACAAAGTGCGGTCACAAATTTACATATAAATTCGGGATTATTTTAATTTAAAACGCATTTGGAAAGTTTATTAGCATATATATGAGGGTCCATTACCGTTTCTTTGTCGCAGTCGGCTAATATAGCAGTTCAGTGAATTTGTACATTATGAGCCGCGAATAGAGTGAGGGTCACAGCGCTGTAAATACTTCCTTGCGAACAAACACTGCACTCAGCCCAAATGTACCGCCACTTAATAAAATTAAGCAATTTGTCAATGCGCTGTGCCTTTATTTGTTAGCAGACATTAACTTAGGCTCATTAAACAGATTTTCATCGTGAAATTGAATTACTTACTGCGTTAATACTGGCCGTACATCACCCTAAACAAGGCGTCAGGGATTAGTTCCTACCCACTAACATTTTGTCTGTCGAATTAAAAACCAAATAAGCCTTACATCGAACATGCACAGTTTATCTTAAACCTCTCTCGGATAAAAAGCACAATAGTCGTATATTTCAGACCGTCTATTTTCAAGCTTAACGGCGAAATAATGGGAGGAAATTGTGTCGTATAAGATAGATTACGTTTACTTAATGCAATAATATACGTGTTATGCTTGAGTGTTGAACGTTATAATGTTTCAATTCAAAGATCAATAACGCGTCATTTAACATAAAATAATTTACTGATATATGTCTTAACTTCAAAAGATACGAATATAGCAGGAGATGCGACATTAATTACTTAGTCTTAATTCTGTAGTGGTGTTAAATCAGTGATGCGCTAAGAGACGCCTGTGATCCGGCTTCCGAGACGCATCTCGAGTGCGTATTTGTTCTTGTTGCGCTAATAGCTCGTAAATATTTCAGCGCACAGGGCGGACACACATGCGCCTCCAGACAAATGGACGCTTATAAAATATATGTGCCCCGTCACTTTTAACATTCCCATACGTTAGTTCGTTACGTTTCCGACGACTGAAATAACAATACTGGCCCATTACAACAGTCCCCAGTTTTAAAAGCCGAACGGAAACGCCCGTGCCATCCATCACTTTTGGCCAGCACTTGACAAATGACAGCTGTTTAAGCATACTTAACTGGAGTTTAAGCAATACAAAGTAATGATCTCTTCAAAATGTAACACGAAGCTTGTAAGTTACTGTTTACTGAATCTTCTTTCCGAGCAGAGTTGCTCATTGGCTCGTTAGGGAGCGGTTCGAAAGGGTGCTCCGAGTATGTTTCAAGTTCGGATTCTTGACATCTTGACGTCTTTCCGTACAAATAAGAATGTTCTTGTTTGTCCCGGGCTCCGGCACTCTTTAAATATACCTACCTTCTATTTTCGTTCATCTTGTTTGCGTTCTTTATATCTATGTAAATTAGACATGAAGAGAAAACCAATTAGACTAGTTTTAGACAAGGATAATATATAATGTCGAAAAACATGTGCTAAACAAAGCGAAAAGCATGAGAACAGGTGGCCAATCCATCCTTCTCAAATTGAGACATAACAAGATATTCAGAAGGCGTTTCACAAAAGAATTTTAACAAATAATAAGTGAGAGAACCTCGGGAACACGTTGTCACAGGAGAAAAGTCAGACAAGGTGGGCGTACTTGTCAGTCGTTCCTCATTCGACGCCCCGAGTGGGGTCTCGAGACTAACAGATTTTATGGGGATTCGGATTAGTCGCGTGACACGGCAGCCCCACGCGCCGTGCGTGTTTGTCAGTCAGGCTAGTAAACTATCTAAACAACTACAAAGATGACATTTATTTACGATAATTGAAGACATCCACAAATTAGGGCCTTATCGCATGTAAAAAATGTTTTTCTTCGGGTGTTTTAGTACAAAAAATGGTCAATATTTTTTCGTGAAAAAATCTTAAAGTAAAAGATATATGACAATAAATTGCAGCCATTATTGTAGCAACAAAAAACATGAACTCTGCGTACGTCAAGGAGAGGAGGTCGATATAGTCGGCGAGATCATGTCTCGTCGCGTCGACTATGAGAAAAGTTCTCTTGCGGGACGGGGGATTTATTTGTCAACTTTGCGCTGATAAAACTTTGTTTGACATTTGATTGTGAGGTCATGCCCCGCTCCAGCTTCCTCAGATAACTTTCGAGGGCTCTCTTTTAGCTTCATATTAATTTCTCTCGGTAATATTGACGTTGGAAAACTTAGTTTTATCATTTTTGTATAACCCCTTCTTCTTGTTTTAACGAAATTTTGAATAATGCGTAAACGACCAGACTAACTTTCAGATTCGGTGCAAAAGTTTGAGTATCTAAGTTTAAAATTTTATTAACAACAAATGTTTCTAACTATATTAACAACCTTGAAGATTTAGCTGGAAAAAAACCGAAGCAGAAAATAGTTGTTTATTGGGTAATTTAAAAGCTAATTAATTAGATTATAATGCAAGGGAGAGTTACAAAGATTAAGCGATGCGAAAAGCAATTTAGATAAACTATTGGCAACAATTTGATTCTAAAAAACAAAGCACTTAGGTATATTTAAACTTTTTCCATCAAGAAACTTTGGACAACAAAACTTCGTAGACGAGAACTTGATTCGGCAATCAAGATTAATTTGTTCTGGCGATGTTACTAAATAATATGAGGTATTAACACGGACCACCCCTAAAGTTCAAAATAATATTTCACAGTCAGTTAACGATCTATTTGGGTACCTGTGTGAGATATTGTATGCGTTCGACGGCGATGCTTCGTCGGTGGGAGTTCACCTCAAAGGAATGCCATAAAGGCTCGGAAGTTGACAAATCTCTCGACGTTATTTCTGTACTAATTAGGGGCGGGGGCGTGGGCGATGTCACCCGAGTGACAAACGAACACGTACGATGCTCGGTTCTCATGGATAAATTCATTTGTTGATCACCTCTAGCCATTGGTGAGCACTAAAAAGTTAAGTTAAACACAGTCGTCACGTACAAATGATTGTCGACATACGTTGAGTTTATATTGAGATAATTATCTTTTACATTATTGTTGATACGTGTTGTTATGAAAAATAAATAAATAGACAATTCCTATGACGAAATGCACTTTAAAGTATTAAGGATGTGGACATTTAAATATTCATAGTCCATATTTTGTAACCATATTGTATACAGTACCTAGTAATCTCTGAGAAACTAATAGACGTTTTCATAATGTAACATAAATGAGAATTATTCAAGGGAAGGGTATTTACGAGTATGTCTTACCTGCTCCAAGAAGCGAAGAGATAAATGACGCTTAATGATCTGAAACAAAAGACAAACACTGTTAGAACTTTGATTTACAACCTCTACCTTTTATCGGAACCCTAGCAAATATTAATTTTCTCTTTAATTGCTATTGTGTAGTTTTCTATTATACATTGTAACAGCGCATCAAATTTCACACCTAAGCAAACGCAGTTTTTAAGACATAGGCAAAATATTTTTTGATATTCGGATAATTCATGACGTCATGACCTAAAGACGTGCCTTATAGAATATGAAAAAAAATCTAAAAATATTGGTAGTTATTGAAATAAATATTAAACAATACTAAGCCGCAAATTATGAATTACTAGATTCGATTCGATTTCACCCGCATAAGTGTCGATCCCGTGAGAATATCGGGATAAAAAGTATTCTATGCCCTAACCCAGGTCATGGTTAACCCATGTGCCAAATTTCGTCTAAATAAGTTCAGTCGTTTTAGCGTGAAGTGAAAGCGTAAGAAACAAACAGACAAACTTAAAAACACAAACAATCAAATCCAATCAAATCTGCCGGTTGCAGTTAAAATTTATATTCACGTCAAAACGGACCGTACTTACGTACAAACATACATAAACTCACGCCTCCTTCCCATGGGGATAGGTAGAATCTACAAAACTCCACCTGCTACGATCCTTACACACTCCTTTGCTTTTTTTACGTTCTAATTTCAAATTAATTTAAATCAAGTTACATTCATTAACGCATTTCAACGAACCCACTTGACGGTTGCAATTGTGCTTAAAACATAATTATTGAAAAGGTTAAATTATCTGGCTTATTAGTTTATACATATAAGTTGAATACATTATTGGATATTTAAAGACATGTAGCGCCGACCCCAAATAAATTGGGATATATCAATATAACAATGCGGATAAAATCCGAAGCGATTACGTAATATTTCAATAGTAAATAATTTAATCATAAAACTGAATTATATACCTGGTGATATACGCAAAATAATGTAAGTACCTACCTAATTAATTATGGAAAGCAATAATTCCTTCCATAAGTACTAGGTACTAAAACTAAATGAGTGAATCGACAAATTCAAGGACACATTGGCTGTTGTATCTAGCAGTCAATATGTAAATTGCGTATAAGAAACCTCGTGCTTAGTTTGTTATTACCATTGAACTTAAAGCGCGCTTATCCTAAAAGTTGGCAACGTCGCAAATAGCTGTCAAATATTTACCTGTTTCGATAAATTTGGCAATATTACTGTTTGGAAATATGAAATGTGGCTAACTAGTGAACTAAAATATTGATTAAGAAATGCAATAATGAATATCGTAACACCAAATATTTGGTTTTAGATGTACAAAAAATATTTGGAAACTTTCCAAATTCCTTGTTTACACCTAAAACGGTTACAACATTAAATTCAGTGTTATAATTGCAATTCATTATTAATATTCTAGTTCGTTAGTTAGCCACAATACATATTTCCATATATCGTTATAGAGCCAAATTAATCAAAGCAGCGAAATATTTGACGTCTATTTGCGACGTTGCCCCCTTTCAGAATATACGCTCTTAAAGCACCTCAATATCACTAGAATAGGTGAAAACTCAGTCTAATATGTTACTTTCTCTTACCAACCAAGTTGACGTCAATGATGACCAGCAAAACATAAAGCCGAACCGAACCGACCCATGGGTTACGAAGAAAAGCAATTCATGTTAATCCCAGAATACATTACACCCTCCGCTCTCAGATCGTATTCACATTTGCTACGGTTTTTTAACCGTCTTCCTACCGGCTACCGGTAACTGTTCGTTTTTTACAAAGACGGCCGGTAACCGGTCGGCTGTGGCTTCTCCTTGATTCCCACACTGTTTTTATCTGATCTGTTAAAATTGGAACCTTATTTTGACTTATAGTTAACAGGCTATTTATGTTCTGTTAAGTTTTGCTTGCATTATGTTTAAAATATGTATTCAGTAGGCAGTTTTCTGTAGACGTTAATCAAAATAATAGCAAGTTGCTCGTGCATAATTAATTAATACTGTTTTAAATTGCGACGAAGCTGAACACGCAATCCTTCACTTTGTGAGTAAAACTTATAACTTTGCGTTTAGATTAAAATTAAATAAATGTGCTGCCGGCTCCGCCCTTTGAGAAAGGTTAGTTCTGAAGGATGAAATGTACCTTCATAGATCAAATAATTTAGAATGAATGTTTAGTTGTTTTGGACCGTTTTGGACTATATGAGATCCGAAACCCGCACGCCAAGGTTTACTTCATTATTGAAATAAATTAAGCAAAAATCAGGGTGAAACAAGAGCATGTGGTGGGATGTATTTATAACAAGGACAAACTTAACATTGTAGTTTAAAAACATGTTCTCTCATACATTTCAACTGCAAATGTAAGTTTGTACGCACAATATTCCATCCATGCCATACCGGGAGATTTACCATGATATTTTTAGACCATAGAATTCTTATAGGTAATCTATAAGTGTAGAACTATTACCAGTACAAAAAAAAAAAATTGCCTCTGTATTTTCGGAGATAAGGGAACTATATGGTAAATTTTCATCAATTTTCTTAAATATCTTTAACAGTGTTTATTTTAAAATTATAAAAAAATATTTATTTGAGATCCTCACAACAAGTCCTTTCATTTTATATGTCACACATTACAGTTTGCAAAACTTTTTTTTAAATTATAAAAAAAAAAAGTAAACTTAAAACGTAAATTTTAAAATTTGCCCTGGAAAAGTGATTCCCGTATTCAAAATTCATTAATTTTCGTTACACGTCCGTGTATGGGTCATAGAAATTGATATGTGTACCAAATTTCAATTAAATCGGTCCATTAGATTCGGAGCAAATTGACTGTGACAGACGGACAGACACACAGACAGGCAGACTAACGAGTGATCCTAGGAGAGTTCCACTTTTTCCTTTTGAACGAAACGGAATCCTAAAAACCTTTCTTTAATTTATTTTTCCATCTATAAATATAAATCATAGTTCTAGTAAAGCCACCCTAATTAACCTACATCGATACAAGTAGGTATTATACCTATAGTTACGAAGACAAGGTTCAAGGAACAACGGGTAATTTTGGTTCAAGGAACAACGGGTAATTTTGGTTCAAGAAACAACGGGTAATTTTGGTTTGTTACGCGAGTTACACTAGTGGGTACATGTCTTTCGATTTTCCTCTTGTTTAAGTCTTACTTGCAACGGTAACAAGCTTATTAGCTAGCCTTTTTATACGTCCTTAATATAAACAAAGGCTGTAATAGTGAGGGAAACATTGATGGTTTGTGTTTCATAGTTTAGGATTATTGACTATGAGAACGAACGCCGGCTTAAATACAGAGCTATGATATTCATAACCTATTTGGAGTCAGACTAAAATAAAATTAGGTGTTAGTATAATTTTAGTCTGAATTTCAGACAGGCCTGGCAGTGAAAATACATAAGTAAAGAATAATTAAGAAAATAAAGAAATATTTATTACTATCTGTTTACTCTTTTACTGTGCCACTGAAACACACATTAGTCGACTAAACAACAATCACAGTTAGTTTGAAAACTATAATAATATTATAATACGAAATCCAACATCTGTTTGCAGATATTGAATTTCCTATTATGCTTAACTAGAAAGAAAGAAAGAAAAATATTTTATTTGGGACACGCACAGGAAATACAAACAGTAAGTAATAATAATAAAAAAAAATATATAAAATTAAAATACAAACAGAAAAGTAAAGACCTGTGCGAGGCCAAAACGGCCACTATCTCAGCATAATGCGGAGATATTTAAAAATAAATACCGCAGCGCTGGTATTCTAATAGGGCCCAACTAACAAAAAGGACACAATTTGCGGACAATTTAACAAACATCTTATCATTTGGATGGTCATATCAACGGCAGCAAAGTACAAAGCGTCAACTGCACGTTTTACGAAATTCTCAATTTTACATAATTCGACTCAGAATCCTTTGTTCTATCATAGGATTATTTTTTACATTTAATTCTCAATTTTGACTAATATTAAGTCACGTAAGCATATAAAGACAACTAAATTATTTGTGACGAAGGAGACACGGACATTAGTCCCTGTACAAGTCGGACAACCGCGTTCCCTGTTCTAAAAAAAGATATCAGTCGCATAAAAATTAGCGAAAGTATTTTGAAAAAACAAAAAGATTAAAGAGAAAGTGTTTGGCCTTCAGCATTTATTTGAACTTTCTTTCTTTTTCGTGTGGTTAGTGACTAACCTGGCGTCAGAGTTTTTATGCCACCCATGGGCCTCTGAATTGGCTTCACATGCCGTCGACAATATCTCTCAGGCATGCCGGTTTCCTCACGATGTTTTCCTTCACCGTAATTGTAGCTTGTAATAATTATACAATACGCACATGAATCCGAAAAGTCAAAGCTGCGTGCCTTGGGTTCGAACTCGAGTCCTATGACTTGGCAGCCACTAGGTTGGTCTTGGTCACGCCGCTAGGCTATCACTAAATACTACTGTTAATGATCTATTAACTAAATGTTATGTGTGATAGCTTTTTTCTACTATTAATTATCTCAGTTTTGCATTCAAAACGCTCTCCTTTAAAATCATGATTTTGTAGATACTTTGCGGCTATCGATTTATAGTTTCATTGTTCACAGACTAGTGACAAATAACTAGTCAGTATTCTTTAAATAGCAGGTCGATAGGTTAGACTAAGGCTTCATTATTTTACCACATCAAGCGTAGGTTCGATAATATAGTCGCACAACCCAAATAAATTACGAGCCCAATAATTAGCACTGATATTATTAAATGTAATCGAAACTATATGAGACCTTTTGAGTCTTCTATATACAAGTAAGTATATACTGATCTAAAATTAAGGGAATTCTAGTAGAAAATGAGATAATATTTAGTTGGGTATATTTGGAGTAGCTAGCGCGAGGCTTTATTTCAGACTAGCTGCGTACCGCGGTTTCACTCACATAAGTCTCGATCCCGTAGGAATATCGACATAAAATGTATCCTATATCCTATCCCAGGTCATGGTCTATCTTAGTGCTAAATTTCATAGAAATCCGGATAGCCGTTTTAACATGGAAGCGTAACAAACTCACTCACTTTCGCATTTTATAATATTAGATAGGATTAGGATAGTTAGGATAATATTACTGCGCAACAGAATTATCATAATCATTTTCATTGTCAATATAAGCAGTTTTTTGGAACAGCTTTATCTTATACTAATGACCTGTTCATTTTACAAAATAAATGTTAGAAAATAAAATTTGGTCCAGCACACATAATATCTTTCTATAAATAAGATAGAACGGAGGATCTTATTACTACTAACATAAAACAAGGCATCCAAGCGTATATTTATTTATACATCCACTTTAACAAGAATACGCTGAGAGAATACGGGGACGAGTGCTCTTCAGTGTACGGAATGCCGCTCATTAGATCCTATTGCGCCCTTTAAATTATACACTTTACAACTTTACCTGCCGCGTACGTTTTCAAGCAGCACTAAGCTCTAGTCATCTCATCTTCAGAACATAAGCTATTCACATCGCGCATAAAATACACCGTGTTAATTATATTTTCTAAAGAGTGTCTTCGTACGGAGCGTTTGTCAAGCGCGTAGGCGATTACGCTGCGTAGAACCGTCGTAGTTGCTGCGATGGAAGTTCGTAGAGGCTGCGTAGGCGTCTACGCGGCTGTGCTACGCTAACGTAGCAAATAGGCGTAGTCGGTATTGGAATTATACACATGTTTTCTTTTGTTTATTCAAATAGCCAGTTCATATCTATGATTTTGTCGTCGATTTAGGTCAAATTGTCTTTGATTAAATTCCCACCAGATTCTCTTGAGCTGCAAAAATTCTGGCATTATTCCACCTCTATTCTTCTTAAAAAGTCATAGTTACTGCAACATCGCATTTTTAAAAGAGGTCAATCGACAGCTTAGCAAAACTAGAACCTCGCAAAATCAGAACCAAACGTGCGCATAACATGCAGCACGTGACCAGTTTATTTAGCGTAGTGGACTCGGACAACAAGCCAGAAAACGATAGAACGTAGCACAATTATTATATACCGATAATTGGTTACAATATCTCCAATAAAAAGCCGTAATTTGAAGCCATAAAACATAAGGAAAAATTATTTTTGATGTGCCTTTATCCGTCCAGCGCTTCGTCTGGAACAAATCAAGCCACAAAAGGACTTCATGTATGAAATTTTATTATCTGTAAAAAGCTATTATGGGAACTCATCTGTTGTATTATTTACATGTATACAAATATACTATAAGTAGGTATAAGTTACACAGATATATTTATTTTTCTATAGTTATATTAAAAATAGTAACGATGTCAAAACTGTATACTGAATATTTTTGAAAGAAAGTAATTACTACGACCAAGTTTGATGCCGAAAATATAGTTTTTTTAGAATTTTAGTCTGTTTTTCGGATAGGCGCAAAAATGGCTGACCAGATTAGTATTAAATTTTGAACGCGACCGAAGCCGCGGGAAAAAGCTATAAAAGTTGTTAAATATAATATTGATTCAAGTTAAAACGTTAAACAATTTCTCATTTTGTTTTGTCGTCATAATTATTAAACAAACTAGAGCTCGGGGTAATGTCGAAAACTTTTTCTAGAAAGGTTTCGTTGTTCTCATTTTAACACACAACGCCGCTGGCGGCCGCTCTTTAAAGCTTATATTCACTTTTGCTTGTCAGTTAAATCTCATTCAAGATAATTCTGCTATTTTTAATTCATTAATATATATGAGACCCGTTTTTCGCAACAAGACATATGCTCGCTACATAGCGACTAAACTCCCTTTCAGCGGAATATGCACACCAAAATACGTAAACTGAACTAAAGTCCCGCTGACTGTATAAGTACACCTAATCTCTGCAGCCGAGTAAGCCTCATAATGCCGACTTAGTGGCAACAAAAAGGCTTCTACAATACAAGAAGCGGTCTCAGTGAGGCCAATGGCTAATTAACTGAGTGTATGCTCAGTAGGAATTAGCTGCTCAATTAGAATCACATTACGTGGAACAATTTACCGCTAACCGGTCGTGGGGCGCTCGATGCGCTCGGAATAACAAAATGGCTGTACGCACGAGATCAAGAAGATTGTAGAATTGACGCTCTTTTATTTATTGGATGGTATCGATCGTTTTAACAGTCTTAATGGAGATATTGCTGTGCTGAAGGTGTTCCTGTAGCTCATTTATTTGTTGGTATTTTGTTATTTAGCTTAAGCACGCAAATGATGAGTATTTTTCAAATGTGCTCTCTCATCTTTAGATATGGAAAACAAAAATTGCTGCTATCATAAAAATGTTCAGCAATCATGAATAAAGAGTTGCATTTAACACAATGAGCAATCTATAGGTAAATACAACTTGTATTGATTGCTAGTCTGTGCCATGCGGTATAACTATGACATAATGGTTTTTCATGTATTTGTTGTCTTGGCACTTTTTTCTTTTTGTCAGTGCAGAATCTATCAACTTTTCCTACAAATCAAGAACTTTATTGTTATTAACTTTACTTTATAGATACTTAGTTATAACACAAAACCTCCATCTTACCAAACAACAGAAGTGAAAAAATAATAACAACAACAAGCCTTCCAAAAGTTAATACTCCCGAGTTTTATTTCAGGACGCAATAACATTATCTTGCTTTATTACTTTACTTTTGGGAAATTAGCTATGTTTATTTATCCGTATGGCACAAAGCCGAATAAGTCAGAGGAAAATTTAATTTTCTTGTGTACACCATATAATGCTCACGATAAAATTAACTGGAACCGCGAAGATTTCATACACGAAAATTTTGCTCGTAAATACATTTTCAACTCACCTTTTACGTTTCGGTTAATTATTCTAAGTGTGGGAGAGATATATGATCTCAGATATTAAAAAGACTTTGTATCCGTTTTAATGTATAATGTGAGAAGTTAGCTGGGTTTATCCCCATAAAAGCGAATCTCCATTGATGTATGTAAGAACTTTTACAAGTAAAAATAAACAATTTTGAAAATCGATTGTCTGAAAAAAAACATAACTCTTTCAAGCAACCGGCCACAAACGACCTTGTTATCACATTGCTAACTCTATGGCGCAATCAGTGGAACTTATTGGTGAACATCGCAACCCGAAAATCGTGATCAGACCACCCACAGCCGCTGTGAGAAGGCAAATGAAATAAAACAACGATAAATAACAGTGCCCTCGCATAATTGATCACAAATTAAAACTCGCGCCGCGTTCCAAATGTTAAACGTCGACGTCGCCGAAAGCGAAATTAGTATCTGCATACACGACCCACTCACACATGCGCAGGGCAGGGCTGTCCCCAGACGAGTCCGGAATTACGTCCCTATGTGTTTTGATTTGTCATTCGAGAAATACAGGAGGATATATTTTACTTTAAAGTGAGTTAGCCGTATGGAATTTCAAACCGTTCTTAAAGCAGAATTCCAGCAATGCATTGTGTTAGTAAGCTAGTCATTCACTAGCAATTCTTGGCACACGATGTATTTATTATCCCATGAATATTTAGGAAGTGCATACAGTTAAGGTTTGCTAACTCTAACAAGTGCACACACGCGCATTTTACGACGTCAAACAATGGGCCACATTCAGGACAATATGTCACTAAAAATAAATGGATTTTGTTTAAGACATTCAGTGTTTTATTATAAAAGCCGCTTATTGTTTCGAGCTGTAAAATTGTTATTAAACTATAAAATGGACATAAACAAAATGTTTATAAGTTTCTTGTAAGTATCGTTATTACTTCGTGGGGGAGTTTTTATGGATTTACAATATACTTTTGTCGCACATGTCTGAAATTGTCAAAAATACACTGAAATTATTAATTTTATTGCGTTAAAGTATTTTTGTATATATGTGAATTAAGGGTTGTGCAGACCAGCGCGACTTGTCGCGCGACGCGACACCGGTTATTGTTATACTGTGAAGTTTTCTTAGAAATTGTATTGTTCGTGTCGCGTCGCGCGACAAGTCGCGCTGGTCTGCACAAGCCTTTATTCTTATGAAATGATATGAAACCAATAAGAACGAGTATAAGTACACTATATTCCAACAAACAAAACTTATATAAAATAAGTAAGTGGTACTTAAATTTAAATACCAAAATGATTAGGGCATTCCGAAACGCTGCGTAAGTGTAATTTCCAAGAAATATTATTCAATTTACTGTTCTCCGAGAAGGCTAATTCCAAGAAGGTCTGCCATTAACTATAAATAAATTCTTCATCAAACCGATTTTATAGTTCTATCAAAATGTTTTCTGCACTTAGTTATGGTACTTAAACTATTATATTGAAACACAGAACAAAACGAAGAAACCAATCACTATACATCGGTAGCTAGAAAATTATAGGTAACTAGCAAATTATACATGGTAACATCACGCTATTGTTCCCCGAAGAGGTATACAGAGGTATACAGTACCTACTTAAAATCCATAAACGTATTTAAAATGAAATCTTAGATTTAAGGTAATACAGTCTATATCTTCTATTCTATTATACATCTATATAAATAAATAAAATTTAAGAGTCTGTATGTGATGGCAAAATAATAGCTTTTTACTAAATGCATATGAAAGTATGAACAGTACATATAACCAAAAAAATTTTTTTTTAATTTCGTCTGTCTATCTGTTTGTTCCGGCTAATCTCCGAAACGGCTAGATCGATTTTGACGGGACTTGGGCAGATAGCTGATGTTATGAGCAGTAACTTAGGCTACTTTTATTTTAGAAAAAGAATGAGGGTCCGCGCGGGCGAAGCAGCGGCCAGCAGCTAGTATAACAAATAAATCGTTCGAGGCCCATGCGGTGGCAAGCCTATGAGCCTATTGTCATTTTTGAGAATCTCAAGAAAAACCTATGAAAGTCAATGCAAAAAAATATTCCACTTGGCTTTCAAGAGAACTGGATACATTTGAGACATCTATGGCTAATTACATCACGAGGTTTCCGGCTAAAATCCCCCATCTACGACGAAAAGCTTGTTTTATTAAGGGGTGCAGACGTAAGACAAGAACGAATGCTATTATTACGTTCACAGTGATTGAGCTTGCTTGTTTTGCTTGCTAATTGCTGATTTTAATTATAACGGACGAAAACCTAAGAGGAAAATGGTCTTGCAACCATTCGTGGAACTTTAACTTAAAGCATGATGTACAAGTATAATAGACAAAACACTGCCACAAGTGCCTTCAAGTCGTTGATGGAGGTAAACACGTCTTCATTATCATCAACATAAAGGCAAACGGGAATAAAACGATAGAATAGCGAATAAAATCACAACATAAGTCGATTAAATCGATGTAAGGTCAGATTACTTGAACATTCGATCAATCACTGCACCCAACCGCACTGAATGGCCGATCCCAAGACGGGCATCTTGGACCGCATTAAAATTCATTGAAAACTTGTCTAATATGGTGGTACGTGACGCGATTGTCAGTACGTTACCCCCGCTGTTGGCTGGATATGAAAATTTAACATCGATTTGAGTCCATGTAAGATGGTATTAATATGTAATGGCTGAGTTGGAGCGACGCACTGACGGACGGTGATGTGTTTATTTTGCACTCCGACTGCTAATTTGAATCCGTAATGATAATCGTTTTGTTAGCTATCTACATACAAAACATGTGCTGTGTATCGCATATAAACTGCAATGACTAACGCCACTTAACGGATGTTCTAGATTTTACCTTACCTACCTACCATATTTCTCCATACTACTAATATGAGTTACTTCACAGATATTCGTAGATTTATGGGCAACGGAAAACGGTCGCATTTCTTCTTAATTCCCATACATATTTATATTCCGGTGTGTCCTAAATAAATAAAATATGACAACTAATATTTGCTTTCAACACATCATAAGTTCATAAGTCGAGGTTGTGAAATGTTACATTTGAGCAAGCGTGATGTTCATAAAAATAACTGGAGTCGTAAGAGGCGGACGTTCCTTATCTGCACGTAGTAATATGTAGTTTTATTTTAGTTGTGTCCTTGTTGCGGCCACCGAGAGCATCATTCGCGTGCCTATCTCGACTACAAATCAGTACCTCTGTGGAACTGCCAGATAAACACTTTAAACACAAAAAGCAATCTTAATCCGTTGCATTATGATTCGTTTTTGTCCGCATCAGATAACAAAGGTACACTCCTGAAGTGCCTCATTCTATGCAGTCCACCAAGGCTTATCGAGCTGTGGCAATCTGCGAACACTATTTTGTTATTTTTGCAGAAGTAATGTAGATGAGGGAAGAAATATTACGGGCTTTGCCATTAAGGGGGATATTTATGGGCTGAGCAATGTTTTCCTTGGTGGTGTTGAAATTATTAATGGCGCATTTCACTGCTGATATAAAAACAGTAGAGTAGTGCCTACTTACGGAGCTTATTTTCTTTTAGACGGACAAAATGTAAGGAATAATAGGGAATCGGCTTCTGTGCATTTATTTTTAGATTTCTCTGCCAGAATTAGGAAAAGGGAGCATTTACTGAATCTGCGCAGACTGTCTGTCTCGTTTTCATAGAGACCGTTTCTTTTTAATTTTATTGTTGCATAAACAGAATGCAGCTGTAATAGCTGTAAACGTTCTAAGGTATTCTAAACAAATTTAATTTCTTAACTTCTAAATACGCATTGTTTAATAAATTGCTATTTTAATTCAACCAGTTCGACAACATAGAGATTTTTATCTCACACACAATTTAAATAAAGTAATACCGTTTGTAATAACATTTTCAAGCTTATCGTGTGGATATTAAAATTATTTAAACATATTAATTTAATATTCCTGGTAAAAACATTATCAGTGCAACTCAATAACAGTTGTCGGATTTCAATATTGTCAACCAACAAATAGCATAATATTTAGCTTTAACAAACTGTTATTTAAACTGCCGTTATTAACTTATTATGCACTACATAAATAATCGTTGCATTCATCAATTGTATGGACTAACATAACAGTGTATTGTTGATATTTTCAATTAACTATCAATCTAAAATTCTAAATGTAACGAATTATTACTAATTCTGATTGTATTGACGCGATGCTCACATAAACTACTAAATAGATAAGGATGTGGTTTTTGCATTTTACAATTGTTTTGAATGGTTTGTATTAGTTATACTGTCATGGCGAATGATGTTGATAGACGAACTGTATAATATTAATGTATTAACAATAAATCAACTAGACCTCTGCAATTATACATACTTCTTAGGGAATACCTGCGACTAAGTTTGTATGTACCTACCTAATAAAAAAATAAAAAAATAATTTTGATTGCAAGAGATATCAAAAGAATGAGTTTTCTATCCTCCTATCGAAATCTGTCACAGGTTTCGTGATTGATACATCTTTTCATTTTCAAATTCCTTTGTTATGGCAGATAGCTACTGTAAAACCGAGTCTTCTTTACTTATTGATGCAGGCAACTGAACTCATGTATATTCTATGGCTCGAGATAAAACTTGCAACCACGACTTTGCATTCACGACAATATAGTATTATGTTGGATAATGAAAGCATGAACTTCCAATCCGATCGATATATTCTAATACTACCAGCCCCAGCTTCTCATAGTTTTTACAACTTAACAGGACAGTGAGATTTCTTTATTATACTCGTAGGTTAATTTAATATTAATGTAAGCAGTGATAGCCTAGTGGCGTGACCGTCGGTGTTGTGTTACCAAGTCATAGGTCTCGAGTTCGAACCCAAGGCACACACCTCTGACTTTTCGGATTCATGTGCGTATCTTGCTTCAAAAAACGGTGAAGGAAAACTTCGTGAGGAAACCGGCATGTCCGAGAAATATTTCTCGACGGCATTTGAAGCCACGTCAGAGGCCCATGGGCAGCTTTAAAACTCTGACACCAGGTGAGTCACTAACCACACGAAAAGAAGAATAATATTAATGTATTATATAAATAAGCTTTCCGGAATAAATTATCTAAATGATGGTTAACCCCAAAAAAATCCGTTGCGAACTAGAACAATGCGGTCGCAAATACAGACACGAAAAGCTACTTTAATTTATAAGATTTTGGTGTTGATTGTGCATTAACAAAGAAAGAAATGAAATAAAATATCTATTTACGTTTGAAAGTGACGCACATAACCTGCAAGTGAAATGATTGGGAAATCTAGATTTTTTATTGAAAACAAAATACTCATAGCAAAATTATTTGGTAAAGTTGAGATCAAATGGTGTTATCCGACGCTCACAGGTTTCAATAACGGTATTAGGTAGGTGACCCTCCAAGTATTAGGTACCTATATAGGTAAACGCTGAGTTTTATTTACAGCTGAATAGAGAAACAAATAATAATTATATCCAACCTGAAAATCCAGCATCATAAACAAGTATATATACAACAAGTAGGTATATATTATAGTAAATATGTATGTATGTGTATGTAGTTTGTACTGTTGTACCTATTTTAGTTATAATGTATTAGAATACTTTTTTTAAATTTATCTTTGTTCAGAGCACCTGCCATCTAATCTCTTCACCACCCTTGGTTGACTGGTAGAGAATGCCTAAGGCATTAAGTCCGCCTTTGTACTTTTTTGAGTGTGAAAAGTTTAAATAAATAAATAAGTAGCTATAACTTTTCAAGTTATATTTGTATAACTATTTAACTGACAAGCTACCTAAGTTGGTATGTTGCATTTCCATTTCGGAATAAGAGTATACCCAGAAATGTATAAAACTAGACTGAGTGGGTAGTAGGTACCCAGAGCTTTACTTTAAGGCTGCCTGTCCATTGAAGCGGAGCGAGGCAGCGGAGAGGAGAATGGCAGCGGAGTGGAGCGGAGTTACGGACTGTGTGGAGCGAGGTAGCGGAGCGGTGTTGCGGACTGTGCGGAGTTAGACCGAGTTCACGCGACGAGTAATAATTCCCCGCTACGGTTACCCACCCGCTCCAGTTCTCCGCTCCGTTTCCCCGCTCCGCTTCCCCTCTCCGCTTCTCCGCTACGTTTCCCCGTTCCGCTTCCCGGTTTTGTATGATTTTTTAAACTAGTTCGCAAATCCCTGTCCACTGAAGCGGAGCGGAGGTTTTATGCAATTCCATTGGTTAATATTGGCACACCGCTACTCCGCTCCTCTCCTCTCCGCTCCAGTGGACAGGCAGCCTTACAAGCTACAAGCAAACACAATTTGTTTGCAGACTCAGCCAAGATTGAATAGCCGTGGTTCTTCCTCGAATATGTTCGTACCATCGCATGTAAATATAACATACCGTTTTGTATTCACAACACACTTACGCCGTGGTCGCTGGTCACTCATGTACCCGTCTATTCTGTATTAAAGCATTTAGGTCACTCGATTCCCTGTATTTAGCTTTTAACTCCGTACATCGGACTAGCTGCAGAGCTTATAAATAATTCGTGCACTGGCTCCCAGCACAATGTACATAAATCTAATAATTCCGTGATTTACTACGTATTATAAAGTAGAAGCTCATGCTATTGTTGTTGCCGTTGAAAACAAGACAGAGCACGAAACATATGAAATGTACGGCAGTTGTTTTTCAGAATATTATCTAGGAAGATAATCAATCTGCCTAGCCTTTTCCCAACTATGTTGGAGTCGGCTTCCAGTCTAACTGGATGCAGCTGTATACCAGTATTTTACATGGAGCGATTGCCTATCTAACCTCCACAACCCAGTAACTGGGTAATACGATACCCCTTGGTAAGACTGGTTGTCAGACTTTCGGGGTTCTGACGACCCGTAACGACTGTCAAAGATCCACGAATGACAGCCAGGACCAACGGCTTAACGTGCTTTTCGAGGCCCGGAGGAGTCTCGATATGTAAAGATGGTCACCCATCCACGGACCAACCCCGGCAAGCGTAGCTTAACCCGATAGATTGACCCGTGCGGCTGTTATTATTTAGCCACGAGCTCCTCTATCTAGGAAGATAATAAACATTCTAATTAAAATAAATAAGCATAATACAAGAACCGACAATCAGCTCAAATCCAAGTAAAAGAAACTAAGAAGATTAAAATTCAACATTTTGGTAGATAATAACAGCTATTAGGCAGTAACGGCACAGACAAATCTGCAATATGTTATGTGATTATGTTCCCTTCCAGATATAAATGCTAATCGAAAACATTATTCATGTCTATAATTTAATTCTATAACAAGCGTCGTAATATTTTTTACTTCAAATCTTGTGAACTGTAGGAGACCGTGTTTGGACGTTCGCATCACCTTTTCATTACAAGAGCCTTTGTTCGGGTACCACAGTATTAGTTTTTGTCTCGGACCACCGACAAAAACGTTAACGGGCTCAAAGAGTCCGCAACACGACCGACGGACGACGGTTAGTAACGAGTAGTATCACAACACGTACACACGGCTACATATCAAGAGCTATACTATTCCAGTTTAAGCTGATCTCGCATTGTATAGGATTTCCGTCCAATGAGAGGTCAGTTTATACTGGAAATGTATAGCTTGATATGTAACGTGTGTACACAATTGTATAAACAAATCAACATTAACCTCTCGACCTCAAATCTCGGAGATTCCCACTCAAGATTACTTCTTCACTCTTGCCCGAGGGCAGTCACTGATTTATTTTATTATGTTAATAGAATCAAATTTAAAATTAATTCAGGAGATGAAAAAATGACTGCCGCGCTTGTAGTGATTAAATACGCTTCACTTCCTGCCCTCTCTTTTTATCCACGTAGGTAAAAAGTACGTTCGAAACTTTTATTCAGGGTCGAAGAGCGAGTGATTTTAACGAGCTTTTATTCGCAGGCTTTTTTATTCCGAGTTAGAGAGGTATTTTTATGAAACTAATGAATGTCAAAGAGAACTTAATTTACTTTCATACGCGATCAATACCATTTTATTTTTACGCTCTGGCATCAAATCAAAATGGTGGCGTTTCCTTTGAAAAACATGAACGTGAGTGATGCGCTTAATTTGTAAACCTGTATCGCTATTGGAGATTATAAAAGTAATCTGTTCTATATCGGACATTGTTAATCCGATGCTGGTCACCCCTGTAATGACTTATATGATGACGGGCCACGTTCTACAAAATGGTACACGTCAAGCGTATTTGAAACTTGATCATAAGTCAATTATAATCGCATTATATGGCGTCGACGTAAACCGTGCGTTAAATTTAATTATGAAATGTTGCTTCCGAAAGAAAATGGTGGGTTCACGAGGCGGCGCGGACAAGGGAATTATTTGAAGCATCATAAGTTATACGCGTGGGCATATTTAGTCACGGGTTGGGTACGTCCTGCAGCGACTATGGCTCTTAATAGTTGCGCTTATAGCGTTCACTTCGAAACTATTCCTCTCGTAGAACCGGTTTCCATGCACCGAGAAGGGTCACTACGATATAACCGCTTAGTGTGGACATGCCTTTATTTCTGTTGTGATTCGATGTTCGTGTTATTGAGTGTCGAAGACCATCGGTGACTTGATTTTTTACTTGTACGCGTCTGAGCGGTGTAAAATTCGATTTAAGAGACACTTGTCATAAACAGTTCTCACCGTGGGATTATCGGATTTTTATTTTTTTGGTAGATATAACGAAGTTTTTCTTTGTATTTTGTGAGTTTGGCGTGTCTGTTTATTGCCCTCTCATAAATAATAATAATCAAAGTCTAAACGTTCTGTTCTTATAATACGTAGGAACCGGTTGAGTTGTTATTATTGTATGCTGTGATTTAGAGCGTAGGTACTCACATAATGGGTGCGCATCCATCATCGTCTATTTGTACGTATCGTTTAATTCTGTCGTGTTCCGACCCATAGAGACGCGAATGGTAGATTGTTACCACTTAAACCCGGCGGCAACCTGTACTTTATGCAATTAAAATTTATTAATTTCAGTCGAAAGCTTTTATTTTTACTGTTCGTTAATGCGACGCTGCCGGCCGGCTCTCTGCAGCGAACGATCAGCTTTTTTTATTTTACGGCGTGTTATTGGAAAATAACATTTATGAAATTGGGTTTACACATGTAATTGTTTTTTACTGGGAACGTGTTGAAGTTTTTCGTCTCACCGGAATCAGCCGGACGTTTATTTTGAATTAAAAACGCTAAGCAGCGATGGCTAAAGAAACCTTAAGTGACAAAAAACGTTTAATCTTATCTGAAGTTTTCTCATACTTTGATAGCATAAAAAGTGAACAGTTACGAACTTGGAAAGGCTTTTTGTAATACGGTAACACTCATAATAAGCCGGCAGATTGACAACCATCCGCCTAAAATGGCCGGGTTCGTGTGACGGGCTCGCCGGCTCGCAGGCTGGAGAGCAGCCATCCGCAGGCCGTTTTTTACCCGATGTTTTTTCAAGCACAGGTGGAGCGGCAACCCACACTTAGTCGGCGTTAACCTGTAATCTAAATTCATTTCTCGATCCGACCCACCAGCGCCATATCTCTGTTTTTATTATAGGCTTAAGACCCATTTGCAGGTTTTTTTACTCCAAACAAATTATCTATCATTGTGGAGAGTGGTCGATCTTATTATGGAACGACAAACGAGAGCCTTTCGGCTCGGCGGTGCTCAGCACAGAATATTCAAGTTTACACTTGAATTTTCAACAATAACGAGAATCGACAAGGTCGTAAAGCATCGTCTGAATCGATTTGCGTTCATTGAGTCGAGTAATTGCAATGTTTCGTTGAGGAGTGGAATTTATTTTGCTGTACCACGAAAGCCTTCATTGTCTTTATTACGAGACGGCAAAGGTTTGTTAAATATGTATTAGTCGCCGGTCTATGTCCCACGGAATAACGATACCGACGTATGAATTATTTAAAAAGTACATACCCATAAAATATTCATTTATCGGTGGTCTCTTTTGGGTACGGTCGTAGGTACTTAGCTAGCGTAGCTTATATTTATTCTGGGTGACCGACAACTCACGAATAATAAGCTCTCTATACTTTCACAGTTCACAGACTTATGTAAGAATCATACTGTATAATAATAGTATACGTTTGAGACTGGTCTACCTCATCGATTCCCCTGGGTGTCGTGAAAGACGACAAAAGCATAAGTTTTGCTATTAAAATTGAATGGACGCCTGCATTCACCTGTACTGCCAAGACGTGGTTGTTCTAGTATTCCAGAGTTGAATATTAGTTGAATATTATTTTATACAAAGAATAAGGAAGAAAATGGTTTCTTCATCTATTGTTGCAATAAATTGCATTTATAGTTTTACCATTTACCTACTAAGACGTAACCGTTGTATTATCTAGACACTGAAAACTGTATCTTCAAATACCTACTTAATTCTTGATATCTATACGCAACAGCCGTAGGTATCATTTCGCGTCTTTAAAACCCCTTTGTATGCTGATAAGTACCTATAATTAAACAAAATTGTAACACAACAGTCATTGTCACGATCAAGTCACGCGAAAGAAGAATGCTGCGACATCCATTACATCCCATTACAGTGCCGTGAAGGCGTCAAACATTACAAAAAGTTACCCAATGCCGCCCGTTCGTCATTTGAGAATCGTTTTACAGCCATAATAACAAGAATTACAACTATGAAGTTAATGTTCATGATGGTCCATGACCACGACAGGAGAAGAGGTTTGCTTGATTTTTAAATCTTGCCACGATTATACTGAATAAGTAGTTCTAGGGACATGTCCAGTATGAAGAGCCCTAGGGACAAAACTTTAATGGCTTTATTTTTTTAACTTGGTCCATGATTATGCGCTGCTTTTACGTGCAGCTGTTCCATTTTCCGCAAATGTGTCTGTAGGTAGGTACTTCTAAGAATAGTGAAAATTTTAAGTGGGTACAACGGATGAGAAGTGCAGAGGGACAGGTCGAATATGTAGGGATGCGACTCTAGTCCAGGAGCTTTATTTTTGTAATTTGGTCCACGATTATACTCTGCACTCTCGTGCAGCTGTTGCACTTTCCGGAAATGTGTGTAGTTCCTAGACAAGGGCTAATTACGATGTGGCTTCCATCTACAATCTACATTATATGAGTGCTTTCTAGACGGGAGATTGGAAGTTAAGTATAGCCACTTCCATCTCCTCTCGCTGGCAAATACGCACGGTCTCCTAAATGATTCATATCAATTAGAGTCGGGTCTCAGGCGAGCGCGGTGAGATCACCCACGATCATTTAACTATAATTACATGTCAACTTATTTATGTCCCTAAATTACCTTTGAAAGACATGACAAGGACAACTACTTACCAACCTACTTTTCTACACAATTTTGGGATCAAAAGGTTAAAAAAGAAACATGGTTTTATTCAATCAAAGGACCTGTTTGTGCCTGAGAACTCTTCTTTATGGGTGATTGGAACGCCTTTGCCCAGCGGCTATATTACGGCTAATATTATCGATGATGAATAAGAAAATAAATTACCTAGATGCTTTTTACTGTTTTTTTTGCGTGTTTTGTCTCTTGTTTCTGTGCCAACGAATTGAACTGACATTTAAGTTAAATTCACAATAACGGCTGTCCAAATAAAGAGCGTTTTTTGACATCTTAATGTCAAATACATACTGGTGAAACTGACAGATTTTCATGACGGCTTTCCTAGGAAACCAAAGCTTAAAAGCTACGCTACTGTCCGAAATTACTACGGCGTTATTATTGTAAAACCAGGAATATTTACTCGTATATATTTAATACAAGAATTTTTTTTTCAAGGATTTTTATTTTTTTTATTTTTATATATGGACATTTCCCTCAACAGAACGTAACCTAGATCTAACATAACTCGCGGGACAATCGTATTAAAACATAATCTATTCACCCTGGGATCACGCCTGAATTATTGAGACCAGGAACCGCGAAGGTTACGTTATAAAAAGTAAATAAATTACAATACATTAGCAACATGTTGCACCTGTGCCGTGCATGACGCATGGGAGCCATTGTCTCCGCGGATTGTTTTTATATCGCTAATATAATATTTTGTGTTATTCTATAAGAAATTCTTGCATGTGTAACTCTGGGTTTGTGTAACAGTTATGCGGAAAAACTGTGAATGAATTTTTCAGTCTACGGGTTAGAACTTGGAATTCAGTCCTCAAAAATGCCTAACTACCTGTCTGCTTGATTCTTTTGGGAATAAACCTAAGTATTACCTGTACCAAGTAATTATCAGTCCATGAGAAATTTATTATTCATACTTGTTAACAAGAGCCACGTGCAACAAATTATAAACATAAATTAAAAGCCAGTGAATTTCGCTGACGATTAATATTAAACGATCCCGTAATCAACAAAGTTATGATTATAAATCAGACAGTTAATTGTTTTAACACAATATTGCCGGTTATAAAATTAAAACGTTTTTAAAGAGCTTCGCAGTAAAAATAAAGTACCGGCTAAGCTGGACTGAAAGTTATTCTCGTTTATAAGCCTAGTTTTTCAATGAATGCGGTGCATGTTTTTATAATAACTGCACATGGTAAAGGCCGTAAATACCTGTATGCTACCTTTTATGGTCATCAATATTGCGGCAATGAACCTCGTAAAGAAGTAAAGTCAAATACTGGTACAACTTTATATGCATCTCTCGTTCCAGGGAAATTAATTCAGCGTACAATCTTAACTTTTTACGCAACAAATTGAAGCTGACGAATGCGCCGGCGATCCACCGCTGACGGACGTTAAGAAGCACAATCTTGGGAAAACAAACTAACAGAGCAGCCACTGATTGGCTCATGGCAGGTACTATATTCACTAGCCGCCATGCCCACGCAACTTCGTGCAACTTTCTAACTAACGTAGGTAAGTAATCGCTAATTTGAGATGTTAAACAAAGCGGCGTGCAACAAAGAGTGCGCTCGACCAATCACGGCCAACAATCAGCGCTGGGCGTGGCCAATCTCGTGCTTTAATCTTTACACGCCGTTAACAAAGCCACGCTCATACAATTCGCAAAGGAATGGAAAATAATTAACGCATTGAATGCTAAGACGCGAGCATTTTCTAAAGAACCCTTATGAAAAGAAACGAGAATTACTTGCATCCCAATTTATATTATATTTCTGGAAAGTACTCCCATACCTACAAATAGATAGATGAACGTATATTTTTCTTTTAAGACCAGTGCCCAAATATTCAAGAAAAACATAGGCAGGTACTGAAAAGTTAGCTTTTTACGCAATCCGCACTATGTAGAGTTGAACTGTTAGTAGTACCTAAGTCTGATAACTAAAACATAAGCAATGATACAGCTTCAGCACAAATCCGTGAAAAATACTATTGATACATTACACGGATCCACAAAAGCTATGAAAATCGCAAAGAATAGACTATAAAAGGGATTAAATGACTACCATAAACCTAACAAACGTTGATAGCAAAGGAAAACACCCATTGAACGATTCCTAGGAGTGCGCATACGGTTTTATGGATATTAAATCACTCGCGCTTAATCCGAACTTCATTCCGAATATTTCTGAACCTGCAGTTAAATATTTAAACCGGGTTTTATGCGGGTCTACGTCATTTGAGCTAGGTAGCTAGCTAAGTAGGTATTCTATTTAAAAGGTATTTTCATCATAGCGAGCATTTTAAAACTTTATGGCACGTAAGTCCTTCAATTTTCATTTTGCTTTCATAAATATGTTATTCGTTAATCATAAAATAATAAGCCCTGTATGCATAAAATTATCGCAAATAGCGAGATGATTCATCTGTTTATTACAATAATGGCTACTTGGCCTCATAATTACCCCTCCCATGCACTTTAAATTAATTTCCAAGAGCAGTGAACCGGCGGACAAGCGGCCATTAACTTTTGATATTTCTCACTGATACAATAATAAGCACCTAGGCTTTTGTACAGCGCCCACGCACACCGAACATTCCATGCCGTCTCATCAAGTGTTAATTTCTTCGACAAATACGATATTGATCAGTCCTATTTAAATTTTAATTAAATAATTTAAGTAAACAAACTCTATAAATATTTAAATCAATGCAATTCAAAACTCGTTTCTTCATACGAATTGAATTCAAATAAATAGTCTGAACGATAAATTGTAATGATAGTAGACCATTAGAGTCAAACCTACCGTAATCATTGGTCGAGCCGGTCTACTAAACTACAGGTGGTATTTAATTTTGTGGACCAGCTGCTTCAGTCGAGCCTCGGGTGAACATAATGTAATCATATTATTCTTAATGTCTTCCAAACGAATAGTGTTTTCCCTAAAAGAATTCAACAAACATGTAATTCTTTAGTAATTTTATTTTTATTTAGGTGAATATGAAGATTTTTTGATATAAAAGTTGATAAAGTTGTCGTTTTGTTACTTAATCATGTCTCCAATATGATAAGGTAATCTTGCGTTTAACATTTGATTGATTCACTCTTTGTGATTGGGTAGACTTTTTATGCTGAAAACTGTAATTTGAGTGCCCGCATTTTTATTTTACAAAAAAACCTTCATGAAGACCCGAGGGTCAATGTAATTTAGGCAAATAAAACGAGTAGAAGAAAATCCGTAGGTATCTAAAAATAAAGAAGTCATGACTCGAACTAGTCCAAATGTTCATGTAACATACTGAAGAGTCCTTAAAATCCTCCATATCAAACAGAATCTGACCCCTACTTTAACTGAATCATATAAAATAGGATTTTGCAAACGGACATTTCTATTTGTTGAATATTTAGCAGGCATTCCAAATGGCGGAACCCACATAAAATAAATGGCCGAGATTGACCCGTGATAAATCTTTGGAGCGTTAATTAAGCAAAGGCTTTTAAGTAGGAATAATTTTGTAACGGCCCCGACATGAACCTGAATTTAATCATTTATTGTCAGTCGGCTCTGGTTGGCCAATTCGTCTTGACAACAGAAAAAACATCCTGTATTTCAGTGGCTTTTGTTAACGGATGCTGATAACTAATTTTAGTGACATAGAGAAATAACAAATAGTGTTTTATACCTACACACAGTAATTTGTGTTGTGTACACAAAAAAAAACTCAATAAGGATAGTTAAGAGCGGCTATCCCGTCATACTTTTCATACAAACGCTCGTACGTGATTATGGCGTTGTAACACATCTTTCTTTCATTTTTTTTAACTAATATGTATTTTGTGCACTATAACTAGGTTTCTATGAAAGCAAAAAATAAAAAAATTGTGAAACAAATTCAGTATAAGTCTATAAAAATAGGCATTTTTGCACAAATTTTACCCGAACTTTGGCGTGTCATAATATACTCATAATTGGTAAAAGTAAAGAAAACATCTACATAGAAACCTCGCACATGTAATGGAAATTCTAAATATCAAACAAGTTTTTCACAAACTTGTAAGGTTTACTCAAAAACACGTATTTCCTGATACAACTTTTTACACACAATTTTTCGTACAATGTTATCGCGTTCTCGCTTGTTTGTTAGCGGTTCTCACTTGCGCTCGATGAAACAACAAGCTTTTCGACCATGCTCGCGTTGACGATAGACGGACCGGGAAGGGCCCACTTAATATTAGGTCCTTAACTATGAAATTGCCGTTTTACATAGAAAAAATCAAACATTTGTTTTTAAAGAAAAGTATTTATTTATTTAATCGGGGTATTGGTCTTTAGTGTCGATGCACTTTTGGCATTTTAATGGAAGTTCGTTGATGCCAATGCTTTAGAAATCCTAGGAAAGGGAATCGATGAACTCTTTAAAGGCGTTTTTCACCGCCTCGTTGGTTTTGAATTTTTTCTCCCGTAAAAGTTATCAAAAGTCTGAAAGACGGACGTTTTCGATTGTCACACAGAATCCTCTTTTCATCATAGGTGACAATCCGATTCAGAATCCCCTCAGTTGTGTGCCTTCCAATAAGTAAAGACAAGCTTCGACGCGATTTAGTTGTTTTTGTTCAGTGAGTTCATACAGTTTTCCAGCTTTTATTTTTCTAATTTGACGTAAATGAATTAGTATCGATTTATCACTTAAGTTGATGGCTACTGCAAGTTCCGACGAGATTTGAGATGAATCTGCTAACACTATGGGTTTCAATTCGTCGTTACCACGGGGCTCATTGTTGAGATCAAAGTTTCCAGAACGGAAGCAATCAAACAAAAAACGCACCCTGCGTTGACGTGCGGTACCTAGTCCATACACGTCGTTATTATTGCGTGCTGTCTATGCTGCGTTGGTGCCTCGATGGAACTCGAATTCGAAAATAACGCGCTATTTCGATTTTTACATGGTTACAGAAACATCGATATCAAAGAAAAATCGAACGGCGGGAAAACAAATGAACAACAGATTTTTAAATATTTAAAATTTAAAGTCATGCTATAATAAAAAAATTACATGAATTTGGAATTCTAAATAGAATCAAAAATTATAAATTATAAAATTATAATAAAATATAGTAAGGACCCAATAGTTACACAGTTATTGAGAAATAATCATTGTGAAGATTTACGTCAAACTTTTTTCAAAAGGCGTAAATTGCTCACTGATTCTAATCTGGCAATATTTATTTGTGTAGCAACTAACTAAGTATAAGAGACAAAATAAGGCTGCGTTTCCACCAGAGATGAGAGAGGATGCGTAGCGAGGGATGTGTGTGAAACTAACGAATATCAACGCTAGTTTAGCTCAAGCTATGACAGTGAAGCGATGTTATTGGTTAGTGTCACACACATTCCTCGCTACGCATCCTCGCTCATCCCTGGTGGATACGCAGCTTAATAATGAGGTAAAAATGTCGCGCTCTGGCGCTCTTCGTAAGATTCTCCCTTCATTAGTTTCATGGTAACTGGAATATTACCTACCTATATACTTATTCCGGAACCACCAAAATAAATGAACAAAGCGTATAAAGCCTGATATTTAATACGCGGTAAGTTAATATTCTGCGTATAAAACGACAGTAAACTTTTATTTTATTTGTGGTTACCTTCTGGTCGATTGAATGCTCTCTGATACTCCGCCGACACTCAATGGATTTTAATGGGACGGCTATGCATTAAATTATTATAAGTTACATACCATTATAATAGTGTCTGGCCACGCGTAGGAGGCGACACTCGTAAAAAAGGAATTAATTTAATATAGAATGGGCTTAAGCTCCTCTCCTCATAAATCGCGCCATGACAAAATATTTAATGGCGCTATTTATTAAGATATCAGCAATTCTTGCCGCATAATCCGTTAGAGTGAGAATGTAACGGGTAATATATGAGTAGTAATCGAACTTCCACATGAATATTTATCACCAATATCTACGCGCGTCGACTCGTGATTGATAGTACAAAATGAAATATTATTATGCGCGCGGTTCGTTAAACAGAAAATAAATGTATAACAAATAGACCGCATCCGAATTACACGCGCATCAGACTTCCTCGGAGGCCCAAAGATCATTAATAAAAATTTCGTTAAGGCAACAAGTTCCGTAGCGCTGTGACTAAGCATTACCGTGCCCGAATATCCTATAGATGCGAACCCGTTCTAAACACGCCTCAAACGTGAATACCTACTTAAATGGACGCCACTTCCCATTTTACCTCTAACAGGGCATTGTCAGAATGTTAACGCATCATTGTCATGTCACAGTTTTAAAAAGGTTTTTTAGACGGTCGGTAACTGTATGTTAATATCGGAGGGCGGTTCCGGCTGACGAAACACATGTCGTTGCTTCGGCTATTGTTGAAAAAACTCGAAACCGACTAGCTACATGGATGGTTTAGTGATAACATCGACAAAGGTCGTTTTAACATGATACATACATATTTTACATTCGATTTCATGAATAAATTACGTGTTTATTAAACTGTTCGAATGCCACGTTTCTTTTTTACATTTTACAACAAATTCCATGATGGTTTTGTTAACATAAAACTATTTTGAATTCTCAACTTATTATCCACTTATGCAAAAATTGTTCCAAAATTACCGCAGACAAAAGTTTCCTTATAAGATATTTAAATTGGAGAGGTTCGAGAGCTACTACCCACAAAACAAGGACGTATTAAATTCCTAAAATAGTAACTTGGAGTTACAAAGATATTCGTGGCATAAAGTTTGCAGCCAAAATTAATTATAAACGAAAGCAGTCTGCTCTGCTTAGCTGGCTTTGGCAAAAGACATTTTGATATACGCCGTGGAAAAACTTTCTCGTTGGTCGAGTGTTGTCTCCTAAAATAAAACAAGAGACGGTCGCAGCCGTAGATGCGTCCCACTCCAAATTAGACGCTTTTTCACACGAACACGCGAAGGTATGTGGTGAATGTATTGCATATAAAAAACCTTAATCAGTATACGAATGTAATATTGTTTTTTCATTCTTTGGGATAATTAGACGGCCTTGTTCTGTTTTGTATATACATATACTATATGCAAAACACAAAACGCTTAACTACTCATAACCCAAACAATAATGTTTGGGTTATGAGCGTTTTATTCGAATACCACATCTGCGTAATTCTTGTCAACAGTTTTTCCTAAGCCGCTTTTCATGTTTATCATAATTAATTAAAAAGCAATGAATTCCTACATAAAGTGCTTTTAGTCGTCACTGAAAACCAAAGTAATAAAAATCGTAAAATAACAGAGCACGCCGGAGTTTCGGCAGCAGCGCGCACCGCTTCCAGTCACCGCGTTTCTGTGGTATAAAGTTGTTCGGGCTTTGAAAAAGCAAGACCAAATTCCTGCCGCGGAGAGAAGTTAGATCACGCCTGCACTCAGCTACTACTTTTAACTAAATTGAAGTTGCGGGCAAAGAGTGCACCAGGGTGCACGTGACGCATCAGTCCGTCTGTCCGTTTGTACTTCTACGTGAGTGGATTGCAGTGGACTTCTTTATTCAATGGTGCGGATGCATTTTCGAGGACGCTTGTCGTTCGCGGTTGATCGGAATGACAAGTATTTGCGGTGGCATCGCGACGCCAAGTCAACGTTTGATGGCTCTTTATTGGCACGAGTTCTGTGTGATGACTGGAGAGTTTTCTACAAAAAATCATATTACTTAAACACGTTTCGTTTGACCTAAATGTACTGAAACTTGGACTGGCTCAGAAATATATCCGGATACTTAAGCTTTCTTTTTATGTTTTAGCCTACAGCTATCCATCTTGCGTTCTTTCGTAGAGATGTACCTAAGTAGCGTTTATAGTTTAAGCCGTAACTTATATCAGACGTTCATAAGCATCTCCAGCGAAATATAGCTATTTACTTAAGCATTAAATTAGACTTAGGACCAGAGAGGTCTTGTTTGCCTAAAGCGCTACTGATAGAACAGGACCTAATTAAAACAGGACGAATACCTTCGTAATTCTACAAAGAAACCTTTCAAATTAAAGGTAACATAACCAAGAAATTGATCAAAAGAAACACTGGATAGTTTATGTTCGTTAGTAATTCAATTCTTCGGTAAATAATCAAGTATCCCTGTCAACACCGACCTAGCGTGTTATTTTATACAGACAAATGTCCTTCATCACAAACCAAATTACTGTGATTAGAAAAGTTTACCTAAGGAATGGAACCGAACACGACAAACATAATTATAACTTGTACTAACAAACCACAAGGATATCAGTATAAAATCCGAATAACAGCCAATTTCAATCGATATGAACTTTACGAGTTTACTGATTTTCAATATTATTACATTACACATACTGAAGCCGTACATGCGACGCCCCGGGAAGGTGAATAAACTCTTCAACCCGTATCCTGCAATTTCGGAATACCGAACAAATATTTTCGATACTTTGATTAAAGAAAGAATACTGTTTATTATGTATGAGGCTCACAAAATGATCAAATTTCCAGAAGTTGTTCGTGTAAAGTTGTTTGTTATCATTTGGGCAAGTAGGTCCCTTGTGGGTTCCAAGATTTCTGAAACCGCGCTTGGTAAGAAAAGTCACAATAGAAGAAGGACGATCTAAAGACGTATATGTTGCTTAGATTTGTACTTGCTTTTGATAAAATGTTTAGTTTGTAACAATAATACCGAAGAGTCTTTTAACTTAATAATGTCCAGATATTTATAATGTCCACACATGAGGTCCTGGGCTCGATTCCCAGGCAGGGCAAAGTGTCATTGTGTTTTTCTATCTGAAATTTCTCAGTAGCAACCCGGAGTCTGGATTTGTGCCCGGTTGATGACTGGCCCCCTATTACATGGGACCTAAACAAAACTCCCGAAATGTAGGTGTACTATCTGCCAAGCCTACCCAACCCCTCCCAACCTCTGCCCAACCTTTCGGGGAAACAAGGCGTGATGTTATGTGTTATGTTATATTTATAATGTTATTTTTAGAAAACTTAATTTAAAAAGTTTGTGGCCTACGGGTTACGAACAAGGAAAGAATTACTACGAGATTGATCCATTCAAGTTGCTACGAAATTTTCTTTCTAAATAAATTCAACAAATGTAACGTAATTTCCGCTGAGTATCGAGCAGATAAGTAAATAAGTAAAGTACCTCCATCTGTAAGCACTTTACCTAAAATGTTGGCGAAGCTAAGTACCTACACTAAATGGCCACGCAAGGGACTCACCAAGTGACACTAGAAACCACTTATGTAGCTATCATGGCGTATCTACCTATCATGTACTGTAACTCAAACGTAATAGTGGACGCCTCGAAATTAGACGCATCCGGCGTAAGCGACGTATTGTAAGGTGTTCAAAACTACATTAACGAATCAACCAGCGGAACAATACAACACGATAAAATATTCAAATTGACGGTTACTATAAGTTATGGTATTGTACTGTTACCTACTAAGAAAAAGTTGAAATAAGTTTTTTGAATGAGTTTTGTAAGAGTACCTATGTTATAAGTACCGTTTCCATAGCATGTGCAAGTGCTTTTCGCGCAAGAGAGCTAGATTCAAATTATAACTTTTAGCTAAATACAAAAAAGAAACTTTGCAGTTTATTTTTAAGTATCCTAGCTATCAGCCATCGTCTTGCCAATCAGCCACTAATAAAGGCCCCACAAACTCCAACGCCCGATGAATTCAAAATTTTCCAAAAATATCCGACAATCGAGCAAACTAAATGTTCACATAGTTCGGTCCGTGACAGGCGGCGGCCGAACGCTGCTACCGGCTAATTGACAGGCCCGGCCAGCCACTGCTACACACAATACAGTGCCACTATTTTAGCTAGCTACTAATAGATCGATGCTTTTATGTGCTACTCTGGTGAGCGGCGACTGCTGTAACCAACCATCTATGCAGCTCCGAATTACATTGTCGCGTTCGAAGGAAATGAGATACAGTGTTTGTGTTAAGAATACATTCACTAAATTCCGCTTGACCACGTAATTGGACATTTTGCAAACATTATAGAAAAATAATAGTCCCATTAATAAAATTGCCTTTATGCAAACACTATTCAGAAAAAAAAAATCTGTAGCCGGTTACGTCAGCAAAGCTTTTCGGCGAACGTTAATTTCCGACAGTAATAATTTACCTATAATTGACCACCCACGTTCTTCGAAACAAAAAACACGAAACGCTGGTTTGCGAATTTAAGGAAAATGTTAAATTATAAAGTATGCGTATGTGGAGGAGTTCAATAGGGATGATGCCTAAAAATTTTTTTTAGTCCGTCTTTGAGATTATAAAAAAATATTGGACATGTATTTTTTCTTTTTTTACGTAATCTAAAGATTACGGCGATACATTGAGGTAAAATGTGCCATGACGTCACGAGTATGTAGATTTTACACATACTAGTGACGTAGCGACCCCCAGTCCCCAACTAAAAATGCGTTTTATCTAAGTAATTTTGTATTAATATGATAAAGCAAAAAATACGTGCCTAATATTTTTTTATTATCTAAATGACGGACAAATTAGATTTTGATTTTTTTTACCCATTCATCATCCCTATTCATGTAATTTCTTTATTATTTGCTTAAAAGGACTAATCCTTTGAATAAGACGGGATTGTGGCAACAGGCGGGCAAATGCGCGGTGGCGGCTCGAGCCCATGAGACTGCGAAATTAGTAGAGCCGTGTTACACCCCCACCCCCCCACTCTTGCTTACGTCACACCCTGCACGTGAAGCCTTCGTTACAAGTGGCCGACTGCAAGAGATGGCTGCTACAATTCAGAGATATATTCAAAGCTTTAGCGGTATGATTGGTAGAATGTGCCAAGACTGAAAAATTTGGAAACTTACAAGCTTTGAAAGTATGTAGCATGATAAATCTAGTAGTCTTCTTGGTTAAGTTGGTTACTTAGTTAGAAGACATTGTGAGACGAACATTTACAATTTAGGAATTAAGGACCAAGACAAAGATAGAACGCTACGGGGCAGAAAATCAACAAAAAGAGTCTGAAAGAAACTGAACAGAATTTGACAGTCAAAAATAAAGTAAATACAAACATTGTTGAGTAATTTAAACCTAACAACCTAATCATTCACAGCCGTCCGATCCGTTCACAAACTAAGTGCACAACAAACAAGCGCGTATTCAGAAATGATTCCCCGAATATGTACACAGAGTAGCGTGAGCAAACTCTAAAACAATTACCTTTGTTGGCACTACCAATAACAATAACATTTATCAAATTATTCGGGCGAGTAACTCGAAGGCGATACGAGGAGGAGAGAGGAGGGCGAACGACGAACAAAATTGACAAAGCAAGCAAAAGGCTTTCAAGGCTGGCTCGCGTGTTGCGACGTGTTTGCATCAGTAATTTGTTTGTTGGCGGCAGCACACGGCTGACTACATTAATGGATCTGAGCTCAGCACGCGAGCGACCAGACATGCCACTCAAACAGGAACACGGGTTATCTTCAATGTCTTGCTCAAAAAGAACAAAGAGACCTTTGACGTGACGCTCACTCGTGTAACGTTGTGTCGACTTTTTTGTTGGCTTTGTCTGATCCGATGAACTGATTTGTATGGTGACAGCGCGGTTGAAAATACTTAGATATTTACTAGAATATAAACTTGATATACGATCCCCATAACGCTAGATATTAACTAGAGAATATATTAACACTAAAACACCTTCCAAGTTGGTAAGGCTCCAAGCGCCTCAGAGTATGGACTGAACATATAAACCTAAAGTTAAACTTAAACTGCAACTCCATAACTCGCTCTGTATCGACTCTGCCGCGCAACTGTTTCATATGTTTGAATAACAGTTAAATATAATGAATGTTTTATTCAAACTTATGCAAATTCAAATTATTCCGTCCGCAGTCTTCAAACTCCGCCATTACCTCGCCAGAACTATTTCTGTATCGTTTCGTCTTTAAGAAAATTGTGGATGATTTTTAATTTCAATTTCGTTTTTAGTTTTTATAAATGTCTGTACCTACAGACAAAGATTGTTTACATTACACGCCATATTTTTCGTATAAAATGAGTCGTGCCGAAATTGAATTTCTGAAATTTAATAACATGGATACCCTATTGTATGTTAAATTTTGTAAAATATCGCACGTGGAAAATACATTCACTGAGCTTAATAAGTTCTTTCAATATCTCCCATTCACGTTAGTCCTTATCGAATCTAAAATTCCGGGAGATTGTCATAATTTATTTTTAATGCACACGACCCCGGCACAGGAAAGCCATATCCGAAGTGTTATCGTTTAATAATTGTCGCCATGCTTCGGCAAGTGGACGTACAGTGTGGTATAACCGGGCTAAGTTAAAAATAGCCTTGTAACGTGGATATTGTGGATAATATAGTGAGGAGCATAGTGCACACTCTTGGAGCGTATTATACCCGTGGTGTTATCTTACACGCCACACTGGAACGTGTGGTGCCGGCCAATTAAACGAACTTGCCTACCACGGCTGATCGCAAACAATAACTAGCTGTCACATGCTACGATGTTACTTTAACACGTAAAAAGCGTATTTATTTTCAATTGTGAAATGCCATAATATGATATTGTGGGCATTAAATTGCATGAAATGTATGATAGGTTTTATTACATTAAATATTGCTTTCTGAACGTTTTGTGCAGTAACTTTCAGACATATGTGCATAAATGATTTATTTTATATTCCTCTGTCTATTTCTACAATTACTTTAAAGAATGTCTCTCAGTTTATTTTTATCTTCGGTCCTGCATATTGGTGACATCAGCTTTCCTCGACATTCCTCACCATGCTATAGAGATCGACTTTAAATATGTGTAACCTAACCATGACAGATTAAGGCCCCATATTCACGATCATTCTTATTATGCAGGGCAGTACAAAGGGGGCTTTTATCGCATTATTTAGCGGCTAAAGCATTATCGTGTTACACAATAACGCAGTACCTAGCAACTATAAGTCGGTAGTCGTGTCGCGCCCCTCACTATAAATCCATCAGGTCGACTAGAGTTTAACACTCGCCGCCGTACTTCCGTTCATGTATATATAGTGATATACTGTAATGTTGTAATATTTACATACTATACGTCACGCTATTGAGTTAAGAACTTATAGGTGTAATGGCTGATAGTAGAGCATACTTCGTAGTCACATGTACTAGAAATATGTTTTTAATAAGCATGTATTTTAAACAGAAAATAAATACTTCATATCATGCTTACTCCAATGATTAATTACCCGTAAAATTTACTGTCCGCAAATATTAAATCATTTTAACTTCCGCGCCCACTCCAGAATTCCTCGCAATCCTCTAACGCCTCTCTGCCCTCCGCAGAGAAGAACGGTTCTGGGTGCTAATTCTCCCTACGCGTTTTGTAGGGCTGTGAACGATTGTAGTGATCGGATCGACCTCCATTTTGATAGTTTAGGCAAATTGAAAGCCAGCTTTTATAAGGATCTCCCCGAACATTGAGTTTCAGCCCTGCGTTATCTCACTGGGTGGTTGGTTATTATTTCTATTACCAAATTTTGTCTATTTTTTTTTTTTGGTCTGTGTTTAATTTGTCTGTTTTAATTTTGTTTAATTAATTCTATTCGGTGCAATATTATAGGTAATATATAATTTTATTTAAAAAAAAATTGATACTTTCAACAATGTTTTGTGTGTATGCAGAGTTTACCTATAAGTGATTTTTACACTTTATTCTTATTTGTTGCTTCTGTTTCATTTGCTTATATCATTTTATATACAATTTTTGGTGAACCAAATAAATAAAGAAATTCACTTTTTTCGGTTTTGTTTAATAAATGCAACGATAAGTGAAAGAACGTAATCATAAACGGATTAAAAAAAACAGATTCCCCTGCCGAATCGGAAACGTATAACAGTTTTTGTCCAATATAATTTGCTGGTATTCCGACCAACTGTGTATTCAATTGTACCCACTAATCAAGTTTCTTATTATATCTTAATTAAAAAGCTATAAAATAACATTGAACATTCCTGCCTGAGTGTTGACAGCATTTTATTGCGTTTTTATTGAAGCAGGTGAAAAGTTTTATTGAAATGAATTGAGTGTAATGTAACAGTGCGTAGTTAAGCTAAGTGTACAGCAATGTTATTACAGGCATTTATTTGACACCTCGCAAAATTCCAGCAGTAGGTTATATAACGTTTTGATATTTTTGGATGATAACATAATTGTTAACAATCAACAGGATGACTTTTATGTATTTAGGTAACTATAACTTAGGTTCATGTAACTATGCCATTAAGGTACTGAAATTCTAGCCCAGCTAATTAAATTAGTCGCAAGTTAAGACCTAGTCTGCAAAACGGAATCATAACATCAAAGTTTGTTCCATAACGTTAGATATGTTAAAGACAAGTTTGTCAAGTGTTGACTGGTGGACGAGGGGCTTAACGTGGCTCCACTCATTATTTATTCAACGAGAAACCTCAGTACATAGTGGTCGGAGCCTTAAGTGGAGAAACTTCACACTATGATTTAATAAACGTGGACGTACCTCGAACTAAACAAGACCGTTTTGTCATGGTAATGATCAAAATTACATTATTATAATTTATTTCACAATATTTCATATCCTGTTTTCCTATATCCGGGCGTTATCGGCACTAACATACTAAATCCATGGTACTTATTGGCAGATCTCGACAGTTAAAAGCCGCGTTGCCTATGACGTAAGGAGGACGACCAGACTTAATTTATGTAAATGCCAAGTAGATATCAACTTTTCCACAAAGTGATCACAAGAGCAGTTAAGGCAAGGAATAATATGTGGGTAGGTATAAAAAGCTCCTATAATATGTACTCGTATAATCTGACTTAATTTTTTTATCTTAGGAAGTTAAACTGCAGCAGTAAAAAAAGTTGAACGAAACCTGACTCGAGCCTTTTATTAATTCGCCAGAAGAATTTTATGCCAATGTTCTCAATAATCGTGGGAAGCTCTTTTCATAATTACTTCCCAGTTCCCAATAACAAAGTATTGATCAATTCAACGAAGACGGTCTTTGTTCAGATTCGATTATGATTATGATTCATTGTTTTGATATGAAACAAAGACCAGTGGTCGAAGGGTTTAATATTATGTATGCAGCATCTTCTCATAGTAACAAAACCTCTATTTTACTTCATAATTCTTCGATTTATACTTATCAAAGTAAACAAAGTGGTATCTACGATGAGCATTTCTAGTGGGTTACTTACAATTTCGCTTCATACTTAATTTAATGTCCTGTCATGTCCAACTGCGTAGAACAAGATGAATTATAGTATTGTCTGCCAAAACTTTGACCGTTGTTTCGCTAATATCAAAAGTATATACTCCACTATGTACATAACCCATTTATATATGTAGATTACTTAAGTAGTAAGTACTTACGTTGAAAGAAGCGTAGCCAAGGACAGAAAGTCAAAGGCGAAAGTAATGTTTTGAACGACCTTCGCAGAAAACTTGGTACTTTTATTATAGGAATTCTCCTCATATAACGCCCTACTACTTTTTCACAAAACTTCACTTCATAAGTTTTTGAGAGTGCCATAAATTCAGTCGAATGTGTGCAATCTTTTTTGCTAGTTTATTTCGTTTTGTTTTCATCTCTTGCTAGTAGGAATATATATTTATTTGTTGTTAATGATTATGATCATAACATTATAGTCGTTTTAGTATCAACCTTTAGTACTAATCATGGTGATTGATGCTAAACACAACCGTTTTAGTGAGATCTTTCAGACTTTTACTGTAAACTTGTAGAGGTTTGCACAATTGTCCACCGCCATAAACCTTTCCAAAACTGGAATGTAGTGTTTCTAGTTAGCTGACCTATGGGTTAAGTGCAGATATAGATATAAGTATCTTAATTTGAGGTGTGGTTTGCCTTCAGATGAAAGCACCTCAAATTCAGTAGTGTAATACATAAATAACAAGCATTAAAACGAGTAAGGATTCCTAAATGTTGGTTTTTATTTTATATTACCTACTTACATCTTTCAATCACCTCCTATGGGACTTAAAATATTTCCAGAGTACATCTATCAACCTTGCTGACTGGTTAAATATTTTAACCACAGCTTAATCCGTTCTCATGTAGTTCGTGCAGACGCAAGAGTTGAAGATAAACCAGTAGGTAGGCAGTAGTAATGAGAAACAGATGACCTGTTATCCGATATCGTTAATACAGAAAGAAATGTATTCATACCTTATTTATGAGTCTATTATACATTTCAGAGTATGAAAATTTTATACAAAATATAACGTATTGCCTACATTTTTGATAAATGGTAGAAATAAATGTTGATAAAAATTTTACACTACCAATAAAAATCATCGTAAAGTTCGTCGCATCTGTTAAATCTTAAAGCTCATACATTAGTTCGTATTTTTAATGTTAATCTATGGAATCTTATCTCTATGAAATGAGATTGAGAATTTACATATTTAGAACGTTGGTGGTACATTAAAAACTACTCAAAGTTGAAACTCAAATCCTCTAGCTTTTTGAGTGTCTGTTGATATTAGCATAACATCTGGTGTTACAAACTACACTTTGTCTTCACTCATTTTGTGGATAGAATTTACTCAAGAGCGGTCAGTTGATACTAGTCCATTTTTTATGTTGAAAGGTCTACCAAAAAATTGTCGTAAAAGTAAATGTAATATAGGGAACGAAACAATATTCTGTACATACTTAAAACACAATGTTCTGGGGATGATAAGAAATGTTTTCACAGAAAAATGTAGTTATGATATTCGTAGCAGTTTCGTAGCACTTCGTAGCAAACACCACAATTTTCAGTTAATTTCTGTTTCATAAAACATTCTTGGCCACTCAAAAAAAATACTTTTATAAGTTTGCCATGCTACATAAACCCAGGTGTATCAAAACTATCCAACAATATCCACCGTGTACCTTTTGCGGGTGTGGCTCTGACAAAAAACACAACATTCACGTGTCACTGTAAATAAAATATGGTTGTACAGTGCAAAACTTTTCGCGCACCCCTAAATATTCCATTATGGTTGAAGTATAAATGGGACATAAATTCGAGGAGCTAAGTTGTGACGATTACTCAGCGGGATACAAAGCGACGTTGTACTGGTTAAGGGCTGCCATCAATATGCATTTCTCAGGATTTGTCCCAGTTTTTAAGGCGCCCCGGCATGGTGAGATGGTTTGTTCAATGGACCCGATTTAATGTTTGCATAGAAAAATGATTGAATAATTGATTTCGATTACGGCTAAGCTTAGCAATGGATATTAATTAATTATGACTTCAATATTCAAATTATTTTATAACCTTATATTGTTTTATTAGTTTGAGAAGTTTTAAATGATGTCATGACTGATTAAGCGCCAACCCTGCAACAGTCCAGTTGAAAGTACCAAAAGTAATGACCTTTCCCATTAAAATAAATATGGTGTGACACCATACAGTCATGATTTCAATGTTCCATTGTATGTCTGAACGAAAACATTTGTTCTTGGCTGTGAACCAAGTTTTTAAGTAAGCGTATTATGATTTATGAAGGCTAATTTAACAGTTTTTGTGAGAAATACAATTTTATTTGAAATTAATGTTGGCTAGTCGCATTAAAATTGATGTATGAAATGTTTCTGGCAGTATAACATTGTAGTTATTACTGTGTTTTTTGTAATTGTGTTTACTGTGGTCTTAAATCACATTTACATCTACTATACAGGCTGAGGCTTTAACGATAACAAACTGTTAGATTAATGAAACTCCGTAGGTCTTAAGCCTCGATGCCGGCAATGTAGCTATCGACCGAGGAAATTCGGAATTTCTTAATTCAATCACCGCTGAGACTGAGTGGGAGTTGATGCAAATAATGCCGTTTCTCCCTGGTCTATGCAATCTCCCAAAAAGCTATTCAATCTTATCTAACATAAAGCAAAAATGTCGGTCAAAGTTAAGAAACTTGATTAAGATACCCTCTTTCCTTATTGCTTTATGTAGGTATGTTCAAGTCAAACCAATCAAATTGCTCAGCTTTTCGGGCTTCCAATACATTCACTGTAAGCCTTACGTAGGAGTTAGGTACTCTATGTCCTTCCATTAAATAAATGTACGCGATTATATTGTCTCAGACGTGACAAACAATAGTTTTTAGTTTCTTTCACGGACTAAATACCCTATTGTGATGCAAGCTGGGACACTAAATCTCCACAGTTAAATACGGCAATTATTCAGGGAAGGCACAAAGTTTCATTGTGCGTGGCTCGCCGTGTTTTCTCGCGCCATAGTAATATGCTCAGTAAATTTGGATTTTCATGCCTTGTCATCCGACATAAGTGTTTTAATGCGCTCCGTATTATACATATTTAATAGCATGTGACATTGATGAGATGACGTCGGTATCTCCATTATTTATGCTATTCAGAGCATCTCCGAGCCTTACTTGAATTCGATGAGTTATGAAATAAATTCCGTTTCAATACAGTCCGTTGAAAAAATTAAACCACAAGCTTCGTAAAGTAGGTACTCGTTCATAGAATTGGATCCCCTCGGATCGATTGAAGATAAGACCTCGTAACCAGAGAAACGTCTCGTCTAACAAACTGTACCCTGCCAATATTAAACTCACTATAATTCACGGAAAAAAAATGAGCACCGAGATGTCGTAGATGTTTATCGCATTAATATAATACGGCATTAAGATTACAATGGGTCGGCTCAAGAGAGGTCCAATATAAGGAGCTCACAGGCTCCGCGTGCTTTGTTGTGAAGATAACTTTATGCCTCAGAAAGCGGGGGACAGTATAAAGCAACCAAGGCTTTCAATAAAGCCAATGGTCCTTCTTAGATGTTATACTCTCTTGTTCATATCCTTTGTGGAATAATGCAATGTTATTGTGCCCTCATGATAATATTACTGCTCTTAAAAGGTTTAATAGCAACTCAGTTTAGAATATTTATGTAGTCTATTACAATGACATATTGTGCGCACTGACGGCGTATTACTTAAGCAATGACCGAAAACGGTAACCCGCAAACAGCACTCCAATACGCAAAAGGTAGGAAGGGGAGCCGAGGCTGGCGCAAGCAAGATTGCTATCAAACAGCGCCGCCCGCCTTATAGTAACAGACAATCGCAGCTCCGCAATTACAAACAAGTTATTTACAGCAGACCATACGGAGATATTTTAAGCTTATTTCCATCTAATCTATTCACGCACGCGGCATTGCAAGCTTTTAACGTTCTTATTTAGTCCAATCGGTATTCCGACTTGATACCGAATAAGGCCGGGCCGGGCCGCATTTATCATTGCTCAAGTGCTCCAGCACCCATCTTTATTTCACTTGATAACGATGAAACTTCAAAATTGCTCTCTTTATTTATTCCGAAAGCTCGTACGAGTGAAATCGTAAGCATGATCGGCATGAAAAGATCGAATTTATTAGTTCATAAGTCATGAGGGGTAAGTAATAATCGTCGACAATGGGCAATAAAGAGTTTATAGGCAGTAAAGTTCGATTCCCTCGCACGTCGGGGCTTGGAAGTCAACTGCACGAAATTCAGAGTTATAGCCACCTAACTTATACACACACCCTGAACTCAACAATCGATTTTCAATGTAAACAATTTAATTACATTGGAGTATGTCTCTCTCGTGGAGTCGGCTTTCGTGTTGTTACTTAGGAACTTTTGATTATACCATTAACACGTACAGTTTACGACTTGATTGAGATCGAATCAATAATTTTTGTCAAGAATGTAATAAAGTACCTTCTAGAATTACTGTTTACGATGTTTGTTGTTAAGTAACAAAATAATTATTTACGTGACGCCGTAAACATTTTACGTCGATTTTTATGTTTGACATCAAATTCCGAACTGAATGTTATCTAATTTTAAATATAAATGACTTAACCGTTTGCCCACAGAACAGTTCTGATGCAACCCGTTTGTAATTACATATCTGAAACCAGTCGCAGTCGTTGAACGATTTGGTTAACGATTACTTACAGAGCAGTCGTTGCAACTAGTTTAATCGTAAAATGTATTTAATAACAACTCCTCATCAACTATCATTCCGTATTAAGAGATATAAATAACTTTTCAGTTATTCATAACACAACAGTACCGTTGAGAATGTTGCGCTTGCGTCGGTGGAACGGAAGATTAATAGTTATTATCACAGACAACTACCTGTTATGAAATAGCTGGTGTTTACCGAATTGTTTAAAGTAATTTGTGTAAACAAAATGCGGGGCCGTCAAACAATGGTTCGGAGGTAAAGTACACACCCTTGGGTATAGCATTACAAGGAATATAATCTTACCGCGGCTGGCAGCGAATGTTTAAAATAAACAGAGGTGGTCCGCAGCCGCGCCCGCCGCCTCCTATCATAACATTATTGTTTTCATTGCTCGCCCAGCGCTGGACGTGGCTAACCATAACCAGTTAAGTTACCGACGTAACCTCAGATGGCCCGCCAACCTTATTTGAAATTTAAAAATAATGTAAACAAAACACCTGTAATATACCATAACTAAAGCAACCACTTGTACTGACGTAGAACTTGTTAGAACTCTGTTTACATTGCATTAACCATTCTTTATAACGGAGTTTTGTTTGAACAAATTAATTCACACCAACAAAGGTGTACTTAATACTGTTTGTTGATAGATAACATAGTTACGATAATATATGCATCTGCTTATGAGAGAGAATAAAAAGCTAACACCTAAAAGTTTGTTCAGTCGTGCAGCGAAGAGACAACAGCTTTATTAGAAAGCTCTAAAGATTCTTAACAATGCCAATCCGCTGCGAACAGTATAAAAACGTAATTGGTATCTTCAAACGCGTTTCACCGAAAATCAATCGGAGATATCTTCTATCATTTTTCTTTGGAACTGCAAGAGTTCATTGTTAGCTAACTAGAAAGAAAAGATTTGTCCTTTTTGTTCATTCAAACGCGGTGTAACCTCTGAAACGACCTTTACATTACCTTTGTGGAGGTTATGTAAGTGGGCTATGCGTAACAGTTTATCACACTGCTCTGTTTTGATTGCCCGACCACCTCGCTGTATTAGATGGAAGACGGCGCGGTGCGGGCGACAATGGAATGTATTACAAGTACGCTGTCACAGCCGGTTTAAGCTCTTACAATGATTAGCCGAAATCCAGTCACGAACGAGTATTGATGAGAATCGATACAGAGGACCCGAAATAAGTTGAGATGCATAAATACACGGATATCGTTTCTTGACATGTGTATTGTCAATGACCTCGAAATTTCTGGTTGTAGAGCAAACAAAACCGTTCTCAGAATCAATGACTGATACATGGTAGTTACACAAATAATGCATTATTCTGTTTTGTTTCCCGAAGCGGATGCGTATCCCAACCATCCCGACTCATTCATTTTCATTAGTTCCCATTATGTAATCAAAACACTAAATGCAACGGACGCATCGAGGAAGCAAACCGTATATGGTACAATCAACCGCGATAAAGGGGTAGCCAACCGAAGACCTTCAAAAGCCCTATCAAAACGAAAGGAGTTTTTTTTTACATCATGGCACCATATTTGTCGGAGAATAGAAAAGAAAACAAAGTTTTTATTCTTTCCAAATGTTGCGAAAGATCATTGTTACATTTTACTTCCATAAAGTGACTCTTTACGCAGCAGTAATAAGATGTAAAATCCTTCACCGGATTGTGCATATTTCACTTTGTTGGGATCGTAAAGATTCGCTTACCTGCTTGTTTGTTGTGAGTAGGAAAGGGGCCATCGGGCGAACCTTTTTTTATCATTGAATTTTATGTGTGGGAATTTTAATGTGCACCCAGAACGGCACGTTCTGCTCCTCACAGCTGGGCCGCTGTTGCTGAGGATTCTTGCAAAACACGTGTCGCTGTGGTAATAAAATGTCTAGTAACGCTTGCTTGCTTGCTTGACGCCGGAATAAAGAACATATTTCTGAATAACGATAATGAAATGAACATTTTCTACGGTACTCGGTCGTGGATCGTATTTATTGTTTTATCGTAAAGCTGCAGCTGCATGTTTTCAATTACTACCGGATGATTGATGTAGTAGTATAGTATCTTTCCACACTCAAACAAGTTTATCGCCGCTATCAATAGCTGGGCTAGTATTAATATTATCTGAGGGCTCGCAGACGGCGCGGCAGAAAACGCAACGTCATCGATCTCATACTCAGCTGCGGCTCCTCGCCGGACTCTTGAAATTACTTCAATCATTTAAAATAAACACGCCTTCCTCGAAATGTGTCGAGAGAGGTAGCTATTGGTCCCATCATACCATCATAAAATCCACTTTGATTTATGATACACTCCGCGATCCTCAGTCTCAGTCGCTTTTGCATCTGCCGGTGTTTTTTTTAGGTTGCAGGATATTGAAACTTTTTGGTTTACTCGTATTTCGGAGATATTTGACTCCACAGCTGGTTACATTGATATCTAATTAATGACAATCATCAAAATTACGACCCTTTAAAGTCTAATCATGAAATGTAGCATTTAATTCGTTTTCTTAATCAACTAATAAGAAGTAACTAATGTTTGAAACAGCTGGAATTCTAGCAAGAAATCCAACGGGCGGTGCTCAGCGGGACGCCTCGACAATGCCAACCAAATTAAAAGGAACCGTAAACGTTTCCACTTGAGCCTTGCTAAAATTTATTGCTCTGAGTTTTTTCTCTTGTTTCACTTGCTAATGAGATTCGAATGCTGCAGCTGTATTATTCGAGATGTCGGACGAAGATTAAAAAAATCCTGCTGAGAGTTTCTATTTACGGTATTGCAGGAGAAAAGATGTTTACCGCAAATTAAAGCTTTTCGTTTTGTTTTCTGTTTACGTAATACTGATTTTGTTTCTTAGCAAAACGATACGGGTGAACCGACATAAAATATTCTACCGGTACGCATATTGAAGTTTGCGCGAGTAGACGCGAGTAGATTGTAGAGCGTCTTATTGCAACCGATAGGTATGATGAGAAACGAGAATCTTGATTCGAAATTCTATCTCGATGTTATAAAGCTGGTATTGAATCGGAGGCAATTCAACGCGGGTGGTCCTTAGGCTATGTCGGCTGAGCGAAGCAAGAATGCAAATTTCACTAGTGTTGCTGGCCGGTATGTTCTTGAACTCTGTTGCAACTAAATGAAGGCGGCTACCCATAAGCCCGGCTAGGAAATTACTAATTAAGAACTCCATAATAAGGCTTTAAATTATACGTTACAAACTATTGTGGTACGGGTATATAATTATAAGCTAGCAAATCGCCGATTGAAAAATATGATAAGGTAAGTAAGTAGTGTAGAAAATTTTGTTACGAATGCACGACACGACATTGGGGGAGTTATCGATACGATCGATGTTAAAAAAAGAAAATGGTGTGGAACGAATGATGCAATACGAATTAAGTGCGGCAAACTAGATCCATGGAATAAAGAGGCGCTCTTTTGACGGGCTGACGGAGCTAAGTACGGACAAAGGGACAATAGTGAAAGAGCAAAGTACCGAAGCGTGGCGATCCAGTGCTTGCTTCCGGCAACGTGGGAACGCCTTTTTATGGCTATCGATAATTTCTAGTCTGATATTCGATATCCATAATCCACCCCTCATTTAATAGTGTTTGTGTCCCTGTGCAATCAATTTGGTTTAGATAATAATGTAAAGCATTTAGGATTTGTGAGTAAATGAGAATATTACGTTTTTTTTTCAAAGACAATAACTTATATAAATATATTATAAAACAAAGTAGCTTTTCGCGTTGGTCTGTATGTCCGCGTTGTTCTTCTAAACCACGCAACAAATTTTGATGAGGTTTACACCATCGTTTAGAGAATTTATTCCGGAAGGTTTATGTGTACAATACGTTAATATTAAAGTTTCGTTTACCTAAGAAATCTCGATATTATGTCAAGTCGTAAAAACCGTGCGAAGCAGGAGCGAGCTAGTTAGTTATAAAACTAGAAAATAACGTCTTACTAGAAAGAAGTACCTATTTGTCATGTTTATTGTGGACTGCATTAAAATAATGTAAATTGATACACAAATAAAAATAAAACTCATGCAACTTTTTGATAAATGATACAAATCATGCTACGTTTTGTTCTTAGTCTCATACATTCATTGTAATATGTATGTGTATACAATGCCGAAATTATCGACGACCATTTCAATTTACTCTAACCAGAATTATCATCTTAACTGCACTACCAACCAAATTATATTAAAAGAGTTTCCTAACTAAATTCCAATTCATGTTTCGAACGTCTGTCTACACAAAATCGAAGCGCGAGTCCAATCCGCCTCCGCCCATCGCTACATTCCTAAACAATAGTTCATCAAATGGTATCGGTTCACTCGACGTGTCATTTCACGGACCATCGGCCGTCGTACCATTTAGCACTTCCATTTTCTTGACGAGAAACGCTTTTCTACAATTACCAGTTTTACCACCCTTTCACAATACCGTTTTAGCGCAAAATCATGCTATTGCTCATGTTCTATTAGTATATTATTATCCATTATTATATCATGACCAACAATGACAAATTGCGTAGCGTAAGTGGACTTCAATTTCATTCATGTAAACGGGCTTCAAGTACCATTTACAATATTGCCTTCGTGTTATTTGCTGCTTTGGTAATTTGAAGCTTTTATCGCTGTTGATCAATTCATCGCGTATTTGCTTCTCAAACATTTCTGCTGTCCGGGAATCGTCAAAAAAAACTATAACAATTCTTTTTTCTACACCATCGATTGCAGTTCCGATAAGTATATGATACAAAACTAACAAAGGCAAGAGCAACCCTCACTGGTTGCTCTTGCCAAATACTGCCCCAACGTCGGAAGCTCCTCACAGTTTCGGGAAGCATGATTTATCGGACAAACTTACGCCATTACTCATCTCACCATTCGTTACTCCAATAAAAAGACCGTCTTCCGATAATTTATTGGGAGGAGTATGGATTTTTTATTATACACGTCTATTTTAGAGTGCACTCTGTCGCATTGTTATTACTTCATAAATAAAAGATTTGATTTACTATATCCTCAGAATGCCATTAAAACTTTTTGAGAGGTCGTATGATAGTTTATTCCATTTTACGGCTGCTCTATCCTTTATGATGTTTCCATGTACATATTAATTTTTGTTGAAATATTTGGGGCTCTTCAAAAACAAATCGTAGCCGGTTCCGAGGACAGCTGATGCGGTGAACAGGTGAAAGCATTTAATCACTAACAAGAGCTCAAACACAATATACACAGACTGTAAAGCAATAAAAACTCAGATGTATGTACAAAATTAAATTATGCATGCGACAGTTGTAACTGACATTAAACATACAAAAATTGTTGTCAAAGCGACTGTGCATTTCGTTGGAAAAATAAATATGCGCTTAGCTTAAAGATATATATAAATAACTTGCTACATAATAAACTGAATAATACAAATACAATTTAATAGTAAATACAATACCTTTGAGGGTGCGATCATAAGTTGTTGAACTTGAATCGGATGAAACACAAAGGTACGAATAGGAATTCTGATTAATTTGTGAAAGTTTCAACTTTACCAAATTACTAAATAACTGCAACTTCGCATCAACTTTTCAAATAAACAGACGCGGCACATGAAACACGACTTCAAAATACAGTTTAGTTCACTTTACAAGACGTATCACTGAAGGAGATAAAAATTAAACTTCTCATAAACTTACACTCACAGTTAAGTTAAACTCACTTAGAAGTTAGGTTCTAGTTAGTTGGACAGTAACACTGTGTCCATATAGCGAAAGCTTCTCAATTGTCCAAATAACACTGCACAATTATAATGTGTCGCACAAGGTGTAATCACAAGACCGGGCGGACCGGTCGGCGAGCGGCGGCGAGTGACGGCGAGTAGCGGCTCGGTGCGTACGGCGGCGTGGAGTCGCGGCGGCCGCGCGAGCCTCTCTGCCTGCATCACAGAAACCCTACGGCGCGCGCGGGGGCCGCCGATAGACGAAAATGGCTTCACAAGTTAATTTTTTTCTCTTTCCTCCTTTAATATTCCGCATATGCCGTGCGCGGCCGGCGGTGCGAGCGCATGCGTCCCAACCCCGGGCCCATGTAGGGGTTGTAGTGTAACGCGATGCACCCGCACTTTACATAACTTATTGGGCCGTTTATTGAAGCCACTGTTTAATACCCTTTCCATGTCAGCTTTGTGCGTAGCTTCCTCGACATTCATTTTCAAAGCGAGAGGTTATTAATCCTCGTTCAAAATACTTTAATCTAACAGAAACTGTTCATCAATCTCAATGTAGAGTGTTAGTGTTGCTTGCACGTGAACTTCCACCGAACAATGATGGGTAAATTGTACATAGTTTGTTTTAATTAACGCTTACCTCTTATACGCCGCCTCACCTCACAGAAGTTTAAAATTATGTTTTAATATCAGTTACACTGTACTTGTTTGTTAGTAAAAGGGATTACACGAAACTACTTTACCGCCGTCTCTTTTCAACCGAGAAATACTTTTCATTATAGAATTAGTCCTGAAGTAAAGTGCTTTAGATTCTCTCCATAAACAATTTTATAATTTATGAGGAAATCTCTTTATGAACTTATTCTTTGTCGGTTTATTTCGAGCTTTTAGTTGCTTCATAAAAAATAGTGGAGAAATGTAGCCGAAATAAATTATTTATTGCTTAGCTCTTGGACGCCCATTAGCGCAGCTATTACATTTTATTTTAGTTCAACGACGGATTGTCGGTCTTGTTTTAAAATTAAGAGGATCCTATTATGTTTTATTTTTTTAAGCTTAGGAGATATAGGATCGATGAAGAAGAGGCAAGAAGCAAAAAGATTCCTGTTCCAGTGAAGTTTTGGCAAAGTCAACAGTAAGAATGTGTTTCAAGTCCCACAAATTGGGTAACAATACCTCCTACTTTAATAGCTAAAGCTAGAAGCATTAAGCTTAAAATGTGGGTAGCTTTAAAGGAAATCATCAGTGGTTTTTATACATATGCGAGAATATCTAATATGTTATATACCTATGGTTTTAGGAAAGAACAAAATTAAAATAAACTTCGAACAGGCTCCGCATAAAAAGAACATTGAATCAAAATTAGATAAAAACACAAAAGCTCTAAAAGACACGTCACACACATCCCCTAGTCACATTATACACTACATTCCGAACGATTCTCACACAAGTAAAATAGCAGTTTTTTTACCGAAGCTCGTGAGCAAACATCCGATTGTTCGAAGTTTTTGCATTTCGTCCACGTTCAGTGCACACGTAGTAGGACAGGTACAGAAGGCTGTGTTACTCGTTGACAGTGCGCCGAAATACTGCCGAGCGAATTAGCATACAGTTCCCATGTGCACCGTCAATCGGCCGCGTCCTCTATTCGGCTTCGCGCCATGCTTTCGTCTTTTATGTCATCAGCGAACTATAGCAACGCGAAATAGTGATGTGAAACAGTTTGACAAGCTTTTTGTTGAGCTATTTTATCGATATCAGTTTAGAAATAAAACGAGGCTCTAGTGAAACCGATAGAGTATCCAGTTATTATGAAGTGTAATAAATACTTATGAATGTTTAGGAGTACGTATCGAGTTATTGACTATGTTAGTCAGTATCTCATCGTTTTTATTAGAAAAGTTGTATTATTGACGTAATAGATACGATCTTTAAATCCAATAGATTGCAATATTAAATTTCTCACCAGGCGTATTCGTAGTGTGACGTTAATGTCAATAAAAATGACATTTCTATTGAATATTTATTAAATGCTCATGATGAGAAAGGTTCAATTAATGCTTGCACTGTAAACATTTATATTTTATTTGCATTTTAATGGATATAAAATACACCTACACCAGAATTTTGTGTGAGAATTTTTTATTAGGAACGTAGATTCTCTCGGTTTTGGTGACCTTTGTTTTCTGAACTTTAAGTAGCTTTTCCGCTTGTAATATTTTGTGCAACCCTAGTTCTGGATAGGCTTTAATCACAACCTCATCTGTAAGCCACGATGTGGCCTACGATTCAGCACGCTTGCCTAAAAGATGCCTATTCACGTTTGCCTTGAGGGCTCTAAGGTAAAAGCATTCCCGTTTTGGCCTATTTCTTTTCAAAACGGCTTCTAGTTGCACCGAATGAATATTAAGTTACGAAATACTTTATTAAAGAGTCAAGATACGCTATAAAGTTTATAGCGTTACTCAAAAATACAAGACTTTATTATTAGAATTTTCTAGAAATAATTTATTTGAATGATATTAGAAAATATTGTTATTTTTATTTATTGAGCAAGGCATACCAACGAAATATTTAGAAGGATAAACAATAGGTAATCAAAAATCTTCAATACTGTGTAAATACATCACATAAAGGCATGCACAAAATTCTTAATATTTTTACTGAAAATATCTACTATTTATTTAGGTACATTTTCTTTGCCAAACAAATTTCACTTTTCTGAACTTTAAAAGGAACTTTGTAGCGTTACTACGCTAATCAGTTCACTTCCAGATACTTCTGATTCTTTCAGCGTATTTACGGGTTTTCATCAAGCCATCCAATTCTCCGAGATACAGAGAGATAAACCATTTTATTAGACTGTCAGTATACTTTTTATTAAAAAGGGAAAATTCGTATAAATTGACAATAGAAAGAAAGTCACTAACGAACACAATTATAATAACAAAGGCTAAATAAACGTTGACCTAAATTCGGCTTCAAACATAAAAGAACGCAATTCCTTCTTTGAAAGTTTCGTAAAATCACGGAAAGGCATTATGAATGTATTGTTGAGGTGCTAAAACGTAGTTTCGATATGCATTCATTGTGGTCTCAAGCCTGATTGTAGGATTGCGTGTGCCGACTTGATAACTAAGCTAAAAGCGCACTCTGTTATTAAAATATGGATATTCCGTACGGTAGCAATATTTCTTTTTAATTAATCTGAGGAAAAAATGAGCTAGAATTATTTATGGTTTATTAAAGTGATACATCACCCTTGTAGTTCTTTGCCGAGCAAGCTATTTAATCGAGTTAGTTTTTGTTGAGAATTCTTTGTAGTTATTGGAACTTGCAATCGTCCACATATAAGGCTAATTGTACCTTACTCAATTTACAAACTTGTTGATATTATGTATGAGTGCTTTTGAGAAAATGTGAATCTACTTAATATGGTTTGTGGGAATATGACATTTAGCGCACAAGCCTCATTACTTTATTAAAATAACCATTGCTAGATGATTAATTTGACATAGAAAACTTAGTTTATTATAAAAAGCTACAAGAACAAAAAAAATACTAGTTTTATTTCCAACAGGGGACCACTATCGGAGGATAATGATGAATGTGCCGTGTTTAATAGTCAAAGACATTAAAATTATTTACTTGTTCCAGTGAAAATCGTTAGTACCGTAGCAAGCTTGCTACGTGCACAACTATACTTAGCACTATGATACAAAGATGTATTCCTATAAAGAGTTTTATTTTTCTCCATCATCTTTTCGGTCGCATCCAACCTAGTCTTTCCCAAAATTTTCCACGTAGGGTCGGCATCGTCTGGGTGCACGTAAACACAAATGCCATTAACAGCTGACTAAGCGACGCGAACGCCACCACTTTTACACAGCTATTGCCTTTATTTTTCCATTTCCGTTCTTATTAATTTTTCACTTAACTTTGCTTTTAGTCAGTACATTTCGGGTGTAAAAAGTTTAAGAGTCGTGTTCAAAATTCATGAAGTGCCGAATACAATGTTTTGTTAAAAGCTCATTTTATAATTTAAATACATTTAACCTACAATGCAAAATTTTGTCCGCAACAAAGCAAGATTGTAAAATACAATCCGTATTTCCACAATTAACTTAGAAACAACGAATTAGTTTAACAGAGGCTGCTTTTCAAATTATCGTAATGGAGATCTGTGAACTCTGGGTAGACAAAACATGGCCGCTAATGAACGGTACACAACACAAAGTTGTAAGAAATTCGTTTTAGGTACCAGGATACCTGAAGTAGTAGCATCTAACTGGTTATTATGGTCGTAGGCCCAGAACTACTCGTAAGCCGTAAATTATTACTACTTGTGCACTGTTACCGTCCGGTCCTTGGTCTGATGTGTAATTATCGTACAGCTTTAAGTGGGTAATATGTATGTATGGATGTTGCAAGCACAGGTACACAATATACGGGCTACGCAAAAAGCATGTTGCGAATAGCGCAGCGATGCATAACCCTGTACCTACGTATAGTATTTACAGGAAAGCAGACTTTATTGTTTATGTTATTTTTATTTAAAAATGTTACAGTTTTCTCTTAAAGCTTTTCACTGAATTTGAAGTGCGTACTCTCAATTCTCAAACTACAGAAATTTAGACGTAAAGACTTCTTTTATATTAAATCATATTCCAGCCGACAAGCTTGGCTGGCAGACGTCATTATTCCAGCAATTATAGGTCTATTAAAAACGTCTACTTATTTACAGTTACGTTTTCCATTAATTCAACAATAACAGTGTTAATATTCTACAGATAAAGACATTCAATTTGTAATAAATTTCTCTCTATCTTTCCCTCCCAGTATTAAAAACAACAGTTCTAGATAACATACCAATTAACTTCATAAATAATAGTCATCAGAGTATAGTGTAGAATTTTATGAGCTCTATTTTATAGTTAAGTTTTATTGGCAGATATCAATAACGATTGCATATATTAACGTCAGCGACAAACGAGTATAATAACTAGTTCTTGTAACGTGTTATAGTTATCGCCTCATTCAATAGTGCAGTACAAAGAGGTATGTAGTAAGCTGGACATGGCATAGTCTTTCTTATAATTAGGTATATTTTTCCCGGAGTCTGCGTATCTAGTTATATATATCGATGATAGCTTAAACCTGGAAGTCTTCAAGTCTCTAATCAAGAAATCACACTTCCAGTCAAACGAGCACCATTGTCGACTGCATCATCACTAAGGCTTATATCTCACTAGGACACCATTGGGGCGCAACCATTGTCGCGCTGCCAGCAAAATATAGACAGCTTTATGGTTACTATTACCAGCCGTCTGATCGATTGCGCAACCTACCATATTTTTTTTGGCAGTGCGACCTTGTTTGCGCTGCTACTGGTTTGCTAGTGAGGCAGGGCCCTTACCATCTGATAAGATAATCTTCAAACGCGAGTATATCAATAACTTAATTACGAACAAATCTTCTCCTAGACGTCCCAGGACATTGACTTAAGAACAAAAAGAACCCGCTAAACTATAGAGTAAATATACCAAAGTTTAAGTACCAAAACATGTACTTTGTTACTTCATAGTAATTTATTAACAATCTAATTGTAAAGAAGTTAAGAGTTTCTTTAGTTGAAAAAGCTTTGTATTCATTTCAAAGAAAAATAAACGTGCAGCAATGCTAATTGAAACTCATTTGAATCAGTGATTCAAAATTTGTTCATTTACTTTTTGTATTTTTTTTAAACAAATAAAACTTATCTTAATTTACACTAAATTACTGTTATGTATAATTCAAAGCAGTAAATGAATTCCATTAGTTTCAGGCCAGCAATTCCATTATTTTAAAACATGCCATATTTACAGAACATCTTCAATTAGGTACACTGGAAGTCAGTTAACAAAATAAGAAAGTTGTATAAACCTCGCACAAACAAAATAACTCATATACAAATAAAGTGTGAAAAGAGCAATTCCCCGAGGCCATTTCCTGTATAAATCCTGTAAAGTCTACTGAGGTGTGAATAAAGTAGTGTTACCGGATAGCACCTCATTAGTTAGCTCCAAACGAGCTTGCTGCAAAAATAAACTCGCGTTACTATTTACATAATTGAATTACATTTGAATACTGCAGTTTTCTTGTAGGCTAGATTAGTTGGTGTTGAACATGGCCTCAAATACCTTCGTTAAGTAGCCTTTTAACTGGTAAAGCAGGTAAAGAGGATATTTCTAGATGTGTGAAGCGGTTTAAAGAAACGTCGGTATTGAATCTCTTTATAACGCTAAGTTTATCAGATCTAGTGCAGATTAGAGTTTTTTTTAAATATGTTGAAGGTAAATAGACGTATTTTATTGACTAGAAGGCTTCCGCCTAGGAAGCCTTCTAGTCAATAAAATACGTATCTTCCAAAAATATCGTTTGTGGGAATTTATCGTTGTGACAACGTAGGTAGCCAATTCTCCTTGCGTGTTGTGTCAATACGTTGGACCTCCGTGATCTACTGCTGAACATATGCTTTCATCTAAAAGATACAACACTAGAAAAACTTTACCCTTTTCCTCGCTTTACGCTCGATACCTGAAACTGAAAATACAAAAAGATAAGCACGAATTTCTTTTCACCGGGAGCTATACCTACACACACACAATTTGCCTGATTGATAAAAAAATCCACCCCTCTCGACATGATGATTTTATAGCTTTTTTGATTACCGGGGTATTACGGGGTGGAACAGTGGAAATCCCATTAAAATCGTTGTGCAAACAAAATGATTTTTGACGGTGTTTTCGCGAATATTCAGTCTGTGAGCTTGTTCCTATTCGCAATCTTATCACGTACTTTATCATGACAGATAACAACTTCTATTACATACCACGGTAACATGAGACGGAGGATGTTAGATAGATATTTATCTAGGTATATGAATCTAGAAACTTTCATTAATTATTGGATCAAAGCGAGTCAAAAATTGCTTGAAACATGGATTTATTTTGATCCACCTAAAAAGTACTATTTAACTTTTTTCAAACATATTAATCCCGGACCCCTCCAGGCGTTTTTTCCTGTTAGAGTGATTAAATCCATCAAACAATAAAATCCATTAATCCTTTGACTAGGAGCTTAGATTCAAAACTACAAATCTCTGCGGCTTTTATCATGCAAACGAATGGACAAATCCAATTTCAAAACCTTTAAAGAAATTAACCAACTAAAATTCGAACGTTGGAATATCGCACACAATACGTATCCAAAATTCCCTACATGAAAAAACCTAACTGAAATGGCGAACCTGTGTCATTTTGTTCTCATCTAATGCGTGGAAATACACAGTGAAACAGTTTCAGTCTGGCTTTTTCAGAGATGAGGCCAAACTGAAGTTTAAACTGATCATGCATGTTACCCTGTCTAAACACTCGTATAACCCATCTTCAGTCGACAATCAAGGTAGAATGTAGAACACAAATATTTACGTTCAATTACAAGCTTTTTGTTTATCACTAACAGTGTGAATGGCGAGGGTGTCTGCCCAAGTTTGTGCCATAAAGGCGGCGATGACGACAAGCTCCCTTGTTGATATTCATGTCGGGACAGTGGTCCGTGCCTCCGTCGAAGCCGCGTCAGCTAAATTACTTTATTACTGCCGTCTATAGGTAAATAGCTACAATACTAACTGTTGTTACGCGACACTTGGGGGTTACAACACTGTATTTTTGTTTTAGCTGTTTTTTTGGTCAGAATAAGTGTAAATACAGTTTTCAATCCTACGGAAAGTTCACTCCAGTTTAACGCAAAGACATTATAATTGGAATGGTAGTTTTATTAAGTTAGAGTAACTCTTCCGCCCGTTATTATGTACATACATAAAACATATTCGAAGAGAGAACATATTCAAATATCTCTTGATAAATGTCACCATTATTATTTTTATCTGCGGGAAGGGGACGCGCTCAGAGGGATGTGAACCCCACAAGTGAAGGGTTCACATAAGTAAAACTTTGCTTATTAGTGAATTGAAGCATCTTGAAATAATATTTCTATTACAGCCAGTTGTTTTGTTGGCCTAAATGGCATAAATGTGAAAGTACCTACCTACTAACCGTGAAAATCTATTTGATTGTACTCCAAGGATGGTTTGATCATGTCTTAGACTCTTCATAATTTTATTGTTCATAATGTTGATATCAAAATATCTCCAAAACAGACGACAATGATACAAGAGTCTTACAGACAATGATAAAAGAGTCTTACAACCACACATAATCACATCAACTGAGCGGAAAATATCTATAAAAACGATGTTCTAACTACCATTCATAAAGCATATAAATGGAAATGAGAGAACATGTCACAAGAATAAAAGACTCGAGATGGACGAATCATGTAAGCAAATGAAATCGTAAGAATGTGTAATGAAACCACAAGCCAAGTGCGATGGACACAGACAGACTTCTACTAAAGAAATGTTATGAAGCTCCTTTTCATAAAAATGATGGACTTGAATATTTAAATATATGTTTATTAATATAACTTTATCTTTTTTAAAGCTTCGCTATTTCTAAAGGTTCTATTACTATTTTATATAAGGAGTAGTTAATGGCTTTAAGCATCCAGGCAAGTTAGGCCGAAATGCTTGTAGACTAATTTACCTAAGAAGCTTAATAAGTCAGTCAAGTTGTAAAGCTAGACTGAAATGATTTATTGGTGAAGAGACCTGGCGAGTGTCTAAGAACTGAACACTTGAAAGGTGGAGACTATGAAATTAGCTAAAGTAGTGTGTATTGACGCGGGGTTTTTGTTTCACCTATAACTTGAAAGAGACCATAGAGTAATTGGCTAAAATAACATTCTCACTTAATGGTATTAAATATTTTGTTTGTGGTGATTAAGCTTGTCGTCAAGAGAAATAAGTAATTCCTACTTTTCCAAAAAACCTAACTAAGCCACGAAAACTAATATTATTATGTATTTCGATGTCTCAGCAATACTAATGGCATTAATAGTTCCAATATTTGTGTTCTTACTTTAGCTCCGACAGTTATTACTGCCTTTAGTTGGCAACAAGATTATTACTATATCCGCCAGCACGATTTGTAATAATGGCTTTTATTATTTACAAACAGAAACTCATATTTCATACAATAGTCAGTAGTCACCAATCAAATATAATTTCGTCAGTTGGTAGACAACAAACATAAACAAGTGAAGGAAGTACTAAATGAAATTGCAAATAAACGAAAACGTCAAGTTGTACAAAGTTTAGTGCTTTCCTCACAGTTTTAATAAACAAACAAAGAAATAAGGAAAGTTTTGGCCGGAGGGTACTTATTGTTTTGCTTGACCTCGATAACCGAAATTAGAATAGCGCGGGGCAAAACAAATTTGTGAAAACACTGTGACGAATATTCAACATGTTTTTGGAGAGATGGACTTAAAAATGTTGTTTAGTTTCCCCCGTTTTGAAAAGAACAACCACTAATCTAGATTGTTTTTTTATAAAATGAATACACCTAATAATGTTTAAGTAATATTATTATCCACTAAAAATGATTAATGAGCATCACACCCTGCTTCACTTTAGAAAATCTTTTATTTTACACGGCTAAACCTTGCGTCCTAATAAAGTATGTAACCATTATTTTTATCCGAATTTTTCGTTGAATTTGCAACCCGTAGCGTACCAGCGAATCGCTACGCCACTGCACCAACCGTAGTGTTAAGCTACATTCACTGCTACGATCTGTGCTACGCTTCTGCTAGTTGTAGCCACGTTTTTACATACCTATTTATAACTGCGACCAGCATAAATGAACTTACTTTTCCACTTTATAGATACAAACAAAAAAAAAAGCAATGCAATAGTTCCGAGAAAGCGAAAACTAATGACGAGATCGCCTATCTCGTAGGCTTATATTTCCCACCTAACCATTTCGATTTGTTGCATTCATTCATCCAGTGCTTCAGCGGTCATGATTACTCGTTCGCGTGAGCACCTCTGATAGTTTCGTGGCCGCACAAAAACTACCGGTTATCTGTACAAAATGAACGATCGAAATGAACCATAGATGCATAAATAATATAATATATATGCTCACAATATTAAATAATGGTATTCGTGACCCGTGCGTCTATTCTTTTCAACACTGCGTTTGTTGTATGATGTATGGCGGGTTTATGATTAAATTAGACAATGCGGTGACAGTCATAAGATTTATATCACTGATTTATTAAACAGGCCTGTTAGATTGAGATACCGGTCGTTCCAATGTTATTTTTAACCTGCGTATTCACACGAGCTGTTTTCTTTTTGAATTTTCAACCTAAGCTGTTGTTTTTTCTTTTTCAGAAATGTGTAAGCTCTCTCTTTAAACTTAAAACCATACGTCAATAGTAAATGATGCTTAAATAATTTGCTATCAAATAAAAAGTCTTAAGTTAGACTGTTTAATGGCGTGGTTCAAATGTCTTACGCAAGCTTCCATTAAAGTCTGCGTAGCCTTAAACTGAACGAAATATCTCTGTACAATTTACCTAAATTTAACCAATTACTGACATTATATTTTCTTAAGAGGTTTATGTAAAGATCGCTTTTATTTATTTTCAAGCAAATTGTGTTTTCTTTAAGTAGGATCGTTATACAATAAAATTGGGATTTATGTATTAATTGGGATAAATATTCGTAAATGTATGTGGGTGGATTGCCCAAGTTTGTAACTTAAGACCGGTGCAGGAAGGATTCAAACAACGAAATCCAATGAACTTCGTAGCTAAAAGTTATAAAACAAAACTTTGAAAAATCAATGGAACAAGAACTGCACACGCTCCAAAACCTCGCAAAGTTAACCTGCCAACGTGAAATGTGCTTATACAAAAATAAATGCAGAATCGTAAGTAGGTATTAATCTGAAAAGCCAGCCGATCAGATAAGTTCCCGCGTCCTACCTACGAAGGCATTGTCACAGTTGGCTGATAGTCCGGCGCGCTTGCCAAATATGTCGCAACAGATAGCGTGCCGTCGCGTACGCCCGCCGCCGCCGCCCGCCGCCCTCAGCCGCGTTTTGCCAGAGATTTACTACTGAAATTCTGTCACACTCTCTTCCCAACACGACGCGCCGAATGCGCGTTCTATACCAACTCAGACTTCAATACAAACAGTTCGGGAAGTTCGCTGATTTATTTTCAAAATTTTAAAGAACTTAACAACAAATATTTGGTTTCTTGTTGGTTTGGCTTTGTAGTATTTTCCTATTGAAGAATTTTGACGTATTCAGCAACCCAAAGGTACGTGCCGTATTTCAATCACCAAACCGTGGCGAGCTCACTGAATTAAACAGTAGAAATGTTTTAATGGTGTAAAAACATGAAAATGTGCAAAGGACGCGATTATGAACCACGGGAGCGACTGATATGCAAACGGAAACTTGATGTGTGGTTTTAAATTCGGAAAGTTTTTAATTTGTTCGCTCGTTTCGGCATGGGAGTGACATGAGGAGCGCGGCAAGCACTCCGTCGTCGCCGCACCTCGCCGAGGTGGTATCATAACATTTTCCCTTTAACTCTTGGCGGCACGGTCGAGCAAGCACAAAAGGCGAGCGCAAGCGCCGATTCCACTATTCCCTAGCTCGACTACGTGCTCTCGGTAAATTCACGCGTCGCCTCATTATTTCGCTACGAGACCGCTTCCTTCTAAATAAATGTTATTAAAATGCAAAAGTAATATTTTTTAAACGTCAAGTTTAAACGTTTCGTTGGACTAGTGCGGCTCGGGCGCGTGCAATTAAGATTTGCACGTGTGCTTCTGTTTGTGGAATGTGTTTTACGCTTTCCAAAGGGTTTTTTTAATCTTACGACTTTCAGGAGGAATTTAATAACTTTGCTGAGTTATAAGCGTATGTAAATGAATGCATATGAATTTACTCACATTAATGATAAATGCCGGTGAAGATTTATTACATCGTAGTTAAAAACTAAAAGAGGATGTTTAATTTTCACAGGTTCTAAACATTTTCAGGTTGTTAAAAAGTTATAACCTATCTTATTGGGTAAAACTCGTAATATTCTAGAGAAAACAAACTTGAAAGTAACGGTATGACTTTACCTGTAGCTAGCATTAAATTAAAACCTATTCCCATGCGGGCCGAACGTTAAACAGGCCACTTTTACAAGATTCGCCACTGTTATGAAACTCCTAAAAAGAGCCTGATTGAGACGGAAACTTTCTAGAATAGTAATTAGTTTCCTTCGTCTGAAAACTCTGAGATTTTAATAACCGGATAACTTTTATAAACTTCGGTGAATTCGGTGGCTCCTGTTACACTTGCGAAGATTTGCAGGGCTTAACTAGGACTAACATAAACTGCGAGCTTAGAAATCAATACCCGACTTGATTCTCTTCTCAGATAAAAGAATTAGCTTCTATAGCTTCAATAGAGTGAAGTACTTTAAGGTTAGATCGAAGATACGAATAAAAGTCGATAAAACTTGCGAACTTTTCGAATAAAGATCTTCGCTTCGGCACAGATGACCTAATTTTTCAATGCTGTAAAGTTTCTTTCGAGAAACGAAGTACATAGTATGACTCAGTAATATCTTTGTACACGTAAGCATACTTACTATTTACTTACATAATTACGTAACAAAAGTAAAATGAATTACTTTTAAACAGTCTTTTTCTTTTCGTGTGTTTAGTGACTAACCTGGCGTCAGAGTTTTAAAGCCGCCCATGGGCCTCTGACTTGGCTTCACATGCCGTCGAGAAATATCTCTATGCCGGTTTCCCCACGATGTTGCTTCACCGTTTTTGAAGCAAGTGATAATTTTACAACACGCACATGAATCCGAAAAGTCAGAGGTGCGTGTCTTGGGTTCGAACTCGAGATCTATGACCTGGCAGTCTGACGGTCACACCACTAGGCAAAACAGTAACGATTGTTTTTTTTTTTAAATAATTTTCATAGTGAACCTTTACTCGGAAAATTGAATGAAATATAGGTAGGTTCTGATAATAGGTATTTCCGCTCATTCCTAGTATTTTATTATTCTTGTTTTCGGAATTTCATAAGTCCACTACTTCACACTAACTTGTAGGTTGTATTTTGTTTTGCCAATTTGTACACGCGTTACAATAAATCACACTATTCATTATTTTCTGAAAATGCATGAAGAATTTTCAGCAAGGAAGGGATAGTGTAAACAGCAAACGGCAGAAAATATTCAATAGTTTTATTCCCGCTATTAATATACATAGTGGGCCGGACCTGTGGGCGATCGGGTCAAAAAAGCGTCTATGTCTCGAAGCGTCCATTTGGAGCAAAAACCTAGGCGGCGCTTCCGTACGCCGACAAAAGGAAATTCAATAAGAACGAATTTCCCGTGATTTACGACCACTATTTCCTCGTTAAGGCTCCGCCGGCCCTCGAGGTGTGTTGCTGCACGAGATTTCATAGTAAAGACAATTCAGTTAGTATTAGATGTAGAGAAATACCTTAGTGCGTTGTTTTAACCTTTCACGTGACCGGTATGTTCCTAGTTGAGGGAATTGTATTTCTAAAGAAGATATTCTGAGAGGACGTGACTTTGTATCTCCTTGCTACGTTGAATTGGCGTTACTTTAACTTGGTATTTTTAAAGTTCCGTTTTAAAGATTATTTTTAAAGAACAGTTCGTGAAAGTGATGTTTAATCTACTCTGAGTATTGCGACGAATACACTACCTAGCTATAGCGGTAGTGTATTCCAATAACAGTAAGAATCCTGTATCATATAAGAATCCATATCCGAATAAATCCTGTCTATAGAAATCTCTGAATAAACAAACAAAATATTTTCTCATATAATTTTCGCAGAAAAACGAAATAAATCTGTCCATAAATGTTTAGTCGATGAACCGAAATAGGTTCGAAACCGCCCAAAGCGCTTAGCTTTACCTAACTATAGGCGAACTAAACTTGTCAATAAAATGTACCGACCTCATTTTATTGCGGGGAGACGACCCGGAAAAAAGAGTTTGGTAATCATTTTAACGTTCTATATTATAGTTATTTGTCTGATCCTTTCTCATCTGAAGATCGTTTCGTAGTGATGTAACAACCTAATGAATTATAGGTAAGTATTAGTAAAATAGTCGATTAATATGATCGCAAATCGAAATATAAACAGGCATATTTGAATGTGCCAGTCCTATGATGACAGGTGTGGCAATAAAGTTCTAAAGTTTAAGACCAAGAACTAACGCAGGTATGTCAGTTATCAGCTAACTACATGGGGTGATAGGGTAGATTAACCACTTTCAGAATTACAGAAGGTCGAAGGCTGCACTCAACTAACAAAAGCTGAAAAAGGGGTAAAAATATATTCAATAACTAACTGCTGTCCGCGTCTTCACCTGTGTGAATTCAATTCTTTTTGTAAAATAAAACTACCCTAAGTTACTCCTTACAACACCATCTATCTGCCAGTGAAAGTTCCGTCAAAATCCGTTCCGTCTAGCCGTTTCGGAGTTTAGTTTGAACAAATAGTGAAACAAAGAGACTGTAAAAATTTTCAAATAAAAAAATTGTGCCGTATATACTTTCATATGCATTTATTAAAAAGCTGTTATTTTGAAATTACAAACAATTACTTTAATTTTATTTATTTGTAGTATGTAGTACCTATGTATGTATATGTATGTATAATATATTTGTAGAATGTATGGAAGAAAATACAATAGACGCGGTATATTTAGCAACCTGATCCGCTTAACTGTTCTTAAGGAGTCATAAAGAACCCTGTAAGTAATCGACACGTGTTTCACCTCTCAACGAGACAGTGTCAAGCGCATGTCAAGCGCTTGACGGGGCAACACGTCGTGTCCGGGATCGCAACAAGTCAATCGTCATCCTGAGGATGTCTCGTTGAGAGGTGAAACACGTGTCGATTTCTTACAGGGTTCTTTATGACTCTTTAAGAACAGTTAAGCGAATTAGGTTACTAAATATACGTCGTCTATTGTATTTTGATGATGGATTTCCGTCACGCCTGAGTAAATTAACTGTCTTAACTAATGTATAATAAATTATAATATAATGTCTAATATTATATGTCCTGTATTTGTATGGTTTTGACATTACAAACAGACATTTCAATTTTACTTATTTGTAAAAGTTGTATATTACTACCTAGGTTCAGATGTTACAACATTTCATCCTTAATTTTCGAAGGCAAACGAAAAAAAACAGCTATTCTAATTTAGGAAACACACGCCCCGACGGTATGTCCGGATAGATATCCCCGTTTCTCTATCGATCTGTCATTACTTTGCAGTTTACTCCTCTATGTACATAGCACAACTCAATCAAATCGCAAACTCGATTAATTTGTCTTTTAGTCGACAAAAGCCGTCGCGGAGTCAGTTCAATCGACTACCTAATCGATTGCTCGAACATCCCTATTGAAGTTTTATGCGGTCCTTTGAAAGGATTTATTTATACGGTATATTCGCAGCATGGAATATCCGTGTTGTTCTTGTAAATTCACAGCAGGAAACTTGACCCAATAAAATTTCCGTATAGGTTAGTAAAAGTTCCGGTTTAATTCATATAACTACAGCAAGTATGGTTGGAAATATACATGCTACGTCGATACAGTTTTGTAATAGGGATGTCGACAAAAAAAAAATGGTGTCCGTCAGGTAGTTTATTAAAAAATATTGGACACGTATGTTTTCTTTTTTTACGTAATCAAAAGATTACGGCAATAGATTGAGTAGGCAATGTGTTAAAATGTAGCATGACGTCACTGGCCAGTAGATTTTATACCGACTTGTGACCTAGCGAGCCCCCAATCCCGGACTTTAATGCGTTTTATCTAAACCATTTTTTATTAATTTGATAAAGCAAAAAATACGTGTCTAATATTTGTTATTATCTGACTGACGGACTAAATAAATAGTTTGTTTTTCTAGTAAACATCCCTATTATTTGAAGGTATCGATATTATGATTCTTGGGAGAGCCTATGTCCAGCGCTCGACGACTTTTGGCTGATTCGTAGAGTCTACATCCTTCTAATGATTCGCTGATTATTTATTTTTAAAAGAGTAACAAATTCCTTTTAATCTAATTAGGTATTTGTATCAGAGAACTATTTCGCTCTCGGGATTGAAACCCAGTTCTTGTGCTTACGTGCTTACTATAGTAAGAAGCTCCTGTTAATCTGCTAACATGTGACGGAAAATGTATAGAGAACGCTAAAATAGGTGCAGCAAGTAGTACAGTTTTATTTTATCGCACTTTGTATCGAGTGTACACTGTGGGAATGAATGTCTGCAATATCAAAACGAAATTCTCAACTTTGTACCGCCAATTACTGTCCTCACAACTCACGAACACACATTGAAATTACACAAGACCGCATCAAGATGCCTTGAGACAAATTACAACGCTTCCAAAACATTGTAAAAATGTACGCAGCCGGAAACTTCAGTAGGACCAAATAATGGGGGATAGGAACGTATGTGACGTAATTTATGTGCAAAATTTTCTCGTAAAAACTTCGCTCGCCGCGTGTTCTCTGTAACATCGAATTTTTCGAGTGGCCTCTCTCTCTATCGTCATGAGTATCATTAAGTCACGATTTTAAAACGATCGCCCTTATTTTTGGTTTTGTTTACTAGGATACTCCATATTTTGTGCCTTAAACACGCTCCTGGGGAATCCTTTGATGGCCTGAGAGCCTGTAGGTACTCGAAAACCTTTGAGCTGTTTCGTTTGTGTGACGCGTAACAAAACACTCTTCTAAGTATTTGTCGAAACTGAGGATTAGGACTTGAGGACAAGATCAGATAAGATGACAGAGACTAATAAGAACACTGGAAATAATTACATGCAATAATCTCAAGCTTCTTCTTCTTGTCGAATCGATGGTTCTTCTGAACAGGATCACGTCTTGGGCCCACTAGGTGGCCATGTTAATCGCGGGATGGACACTCAAGCCAGTCGAGAATTGTCAATCTGCCCAGCCTTTTCCCAACTATGTTGGGGTCGGCTTCCAGTCTAACCGGATGCAGCTGAATACCAGTATTTTACATGGAGCGACTGCCTATCTGACCTCTACAACCCAGTAACTGGGTAATACGAAACCCCTTGGTAAGACTGGTTGTCAGACTTTCGGACTTCTGACGAGCCGTAACGACTGTCAAAGATCCACGAATGACAGCCGGGACCAACGTCTTAACGTGCTTTCTGAGGCAAGGAGGAGTCTCGGTATGTAAAGCTGGGCACCCATCCACAGACCAACCCTGGCAAGCGTATCTTAACCTGATGGTGCGACCCGTTCGGCTGTTACTACTTTGCCACGGGCTCCTCCCAGTCGAAAATTGTATTCTTTATAAATCATCTTTATCAAACAAAGGAAGCAGCTTCAGTAAATAAATATTAACTAAAAACTTTCATGTTGCATGTTTTAGTACCGACCTCAACGAGTAACCTACATGCATCGAATATATTTCGCTTCCAACCAGTGACTGTGGCGACTGCAGGCCTTCAGAATTTGCTTTGAGTACTAATACCATGATACAGCGACCAATCTGCTAACGAAGTGTGTGATCATAGCAACGTCCCACAGGATAGTTCGTTATACTGGTCTGGGTATATGGAAGTCTGTATTAATTGCTTACCCCCTTTGGTAAGGTATTTTACCCCAGTTTCTCATGAATTCAGCTTTCCGTACACCTACTGTAACGAACTATGTTGTACATTACAAAGTGTAAGTACATAAAAGTGCGCTCATATTAAGCACCGGATGTCAGAATTAACGCTAATTGCAATTAGATATTTAATATGAGTGATCAGAATCACACAGATTTTTGGGTACCATTTTACCTTTGTCAGATGTCACTTCTTTGGCAGAGGTCTATGTTTATGACAAACATAACCCTCCAAGTCGTGGAAAATGTATTGGATAAGAAAAAAACTTCGAAGAAATGCTTTCAACCAACATTTCTAATACCATATTCTTGCAGGATAATCTACAAATTCGGGGAACGTGCGGAAGACAGACGTCGTCGCGCGGCGGCGTATGCACGCGATCTCTTGGCAGCCCCTCCAACACTTAGATTTACATGGCAAATGTTGTAGCACAAACATAACTGCAGAAACACGCTAACTGCGGGACACCGACTCACACTGCCATCGGATTAAAATGCGGCTCCATTTGTTTGTAGTGAGGAAATCAGTGCTGTTACGAATGTCTTTGTGGCAATTTGGCATTTGATTTCGAGCTAGGGATTCAGCTTTTCTAGTCTTGAGTTGTGAGGTACTATTTGCAACAATGTAGAAGCTACTATTTCTTTGTTGATTATGACCTAACCTTTTATGGTAGTGTGGAGCAGTACATAGGCTTAAATGACAAATATGAAAATCATGTTTCCGGATAATTGAACCAAGAATATTCCCCGGTTCAATTTGTATATGGAAACATGATTTGACTGTCACACAAATTAGATGCAGCAAAAATAATGGCTTAGTCTCAAACAGAACTTTAAACGACGCGTATATTTCTAAACACTTTTCTGAACAGAAATCGTGGCAAACAGCGCTTAGTTACACTAGATCCGACATAAAGATAAGTACACACCAAAACCTAAAGCAATTATCAGTGGAATAATCGTCAGTTTAACTAATTTAACGCAGTGCAAAAGTAATTGTGTCGGTTTGTGGGGGACCCTAATCTGGACTCATAAATAGTTGGAGCGGGCAGGCCCTTCGCAACCGCAAGCCGGGGCTCTAATCACAGTACCTACCGTACTGACTTAGCAACCTGCGTATAATATCGTGACTGCGAATTAGACATGCAATTACGATACCATCTTTTAATTTGTTATAGGATATTAGTAATTCAATTCAGAGCTCTAAAGTAACTCTAAAAATGGGGAAATGGCATTAAAATGAGCTAAATAAAGATGAATGTTCCTAGAATTTACTAGCACAATTACATACACGTAACTGAAAGAGTTAACAATAGCATGACAAAAAAAAATTGACGACATCTTCCCAAGAGTGAGCATAAAAAAATTGACGAAGAACCTCTTCCGATGGATGTTTTCACAATAAAAATACTAAAATAGCTATCAATAAACTCTCTGTATCAGTAAAACCTCTTACTTGGTTTGACTGAAATAAAAACACCGAAAAAGCTGGCAGCGATGAATTTTTTAAAACCTACCGTTCTGGTAGATTTTAGAAATACCTTTTAAAATCTTCCAGAACGGTATCAATCATGTGCTGTAAAGCAATTCAAGTGTTGTTTCATGGCATGAATAACGGTAAAAGTTTTCCTCTACAGTAGGTACTATACGTAGAGTATATGTACATACAACTACTCAGTGCACTTCTATTGCCTCGCCGATCCTTCATGAAATTGCATTATGAAGGTTTTACTGAAATAGAAATAACTGCTGCACGAATGTGCAGCAGTTATTTTTATAAAACCAAAACCAATTTATCAAATTAATTAATTATGATTATTATTATTAATTAATTATTACCAAACCAATTTAGTAAAACCATCATCACCATGATGGTTTAACCGGTCAATGACCGTGGTAATGGTGATAGGGCTAGAATTGGGATGACGCCTAGGTAAAAAAAAAAAAAAACTAATTAGTCCGTCAGTAATTTAATAAAAAAATATTAGACACCTATTTTTTGCTTTATCATATTAATTAAAAATTACTTAGATTAAACGCATTTTATGTTGGGGAGTGGGGGTCGCTACGTCACTAGTTTGTATAAAATCTACGTACTCGTGACGTCATGGCATATTTTACCTCAATGTATCGCCATAATCTTTAGACTACGTAAAAAAATAAAAAATACGAGTCCAATATTTTTTTTAAATCTAAAAGTAAATTTTTTGTCATCATCCCTATTATCCCCTATAGTAAAAGGATATATATTGTATTGTGAGAATACAGAATGATATTACTAAATATCCGGCCCATATTTTTCATTGTTTTTCCCTTATTTTTTCATTGTTAGCACGAAAGCCTGACAACCAGTCTTACCAAGGGGTATTGTATTACCCAGTTACTGGGTTGTGGAGGTCAGATAGGCAGTCGCTCCATGTAAAATACGGTATTCAGCTGCATCCCATTAGATTGGAAGCCGACCCCAACATAGTTGGGAAAAGGCTAGCCTCTTCCCAACTTTAAAAAAAACAATGAAATTCAATCAATCTTCCTAGGCATATTGATTGATTTTTCATTGTTTTTTACAATACCCAAATTAAACGAGACTAGGAGATGTCCTCTTTGCTGTAGAAACACCCGGTAAGCAAGCTCAATATGCACCTTAATTCGCATCTGCGTATTACAGTTCCAGAATCATGACAACAATACAATAAAAATAAAACATTCTAGACTTCATAGTTTTAACATTCCAGAGTTTTATTTCTAAATTGTGCCGGAGTTATATAGGCAAGTAACTGTCCTAGTTCTCACAGTTTGGCTAGCAAATCTAGCCGTATGCCGAGAAGGTGATTTATAACGAGCAAACCTTAAGTGTCAACTGTGAACACGACGGTTTCCAAAGTTATTTTGGTCAGATAACTAGGATTATTTATTTAAATAATTGTTAGTGTCCTACTGCAAGACAAAGCAACTAGGCACAAGTGTTGATAATAAGGCAAGCAGATTGGCTTTAATTTTGGATTTAATTCGAGTTTGTTCGAAATGCTTTCCTTGTTGCATCACAGGTTATGCAGTTATATTATATGTATGTATGTTCATCTGTTACCTCATAACTTCTAAACTACTGATCATAATTTGACAAATGAGGTCGTTGGAAGATTCTTGATCGTCCGTTGTTTATAGGCTATGTGACGTCACATTCAATTCAATATGGCGCCTTCTAGAGGACATATAGTCATGAAAAAAAATAAAGAATAAAAATAATTATACCATATTGGGTATCAAAAGAAAGTTACAAATATATATATGTATATATATATCATAAATATGTTTAAATTGTTAAAAACAAGCAAAAGTGCGACTGCGCTACGTACGGTGCGGCTGTAAAATTAATATCTATTATACAAAAAAAATTAAAGCAGCTCTGCAAATACTTTATCACGAAATTAAAACCCCAAAATAATTTAATTAAAAAGTAAGTTTAAAAACTAAAACCCGACTACTGAAATCACGCTCTAAAAAGTATGAAACAAGTAATCCATTATAATTTGGAGGTATACAGGCTTGCGACCACTGCTTTACGTTGACCATTTTTGTACCTATGTCTTGATTTCTGCCTGAAATATTTTCTTGTTTCATACTTTTTAGAGCGTAATTTTTCAGTAGTCGGATTTAGTTTTTGAACTTACTTTTTTGGTAAAAAAAACAAATAAAATTACAACGAGGGTGTAAACGGAATATTTATCTATTAGGTACTAACGAGCGAATATCGGGGATCAATCTGACCGTCCGTCCTTAAAACAAAAGCGGTGGAGGATTTTTTTTTAAATTCATACAGGTTGTTCTTAAAACTATATTTTACTTAGGGTTAATTTGCATGCTGCGGTCATTCTGTAACTGATCAAAAGGACAGCATTCAAAAATTCAAATTACAGGTGTATCCCGCAAAATGATGCAGGAAGCCGATAAACCAACCCACCTCAACTTCTTCTAACGCTTTATTTCCCCAAATCATCTTATCACTATAACATTACAACACAAATAAGAGCACGCAAGTGTCTGTATGGGTATAGCATGGGTTGTTAAATCATGACGGCTTAGTTCGGAGATGTCCCTCTTTCCTTCCAACTGTCCCTTAGGACTCGAGATAAACAATGTACAGAAATCCTTTCTAAAGCCTACAGGGGTATCTGATGACTTATTTCCTCTCTTTTTTTTCACATTTATAAAAAAAACATGGGACTAAAATCTCATTTTGTATAAAATCGCCTAAAACCTGAAAGTTCTTTAAACTTATGTAATTATGTAATTGAATCAATTGACATTTCATTTTTATACACATAACTAAGTAGCCTTATCCATAAGAAATCAAATGCTTATTTTTCATATATCCCTATACATATATTAAAAGGTTCGTAACGCTTTGAAAAAGGAATACAATTATAAAGAAAATAACCCGCTGTGTTGCCACAATGAGTGTGAAATTTGGGTGAAACTTTTGACATCAAATCTCTAACGAGCCCAAAAAAGGCGAAAACGACACTTTGTGGGTAAGTAATGTGACAAATGTGAAATGGAGTCACAGACGAATCCCTCTGGAACGGAAATTCCCGATAAAAAAGCTCCATTGTCCTGCCCTCCTTATGATTGATGCAGTTTTCGCGTGTCGCCGACATCGGTCCCGCTCCCGAACGCGCGGCACGTTTGTCTGACAACATAACACAAGTGTGTGCGCTGTGCACAATCACCACACAGTTTCGGTCTGTAGCTGTATCCACGAAACTTAAATGTCACTGAGGTTTGAGAATGTTAGTCGTAAACAACTTTGTTACCTACTGTCGCTGTTAGACACACACAAAATTACTATATTACGTGACGTGAATTATTGTTGCTAGGTTAGTTATGACATAATCGAGTATTGAAAACGCAAACGCAAGATACATCAACGGAAATACAAAGCAAACAATTGCTATATTTACGGACAATTTCGCATTTATTGTAATGCCATTCAATCCGCACGACGACGCGACGGCTGAAGCAGTCCTCCAGCCGAGGGTCGGTAACAGAATGTAAGCCGCTCTCAACAATTGCTGCTTTTGAACTCATTAAGGGAGGATTAACGTTGACTTTGAGCGATCGCATCTATTTGAAAACGGCGACGATCAGATAGAACAACGCGCTAATCAATTACTATTCGTTCAGATTCCTTTAAAACCGTGTAATTAATAATGGTAACCCCGGCTAGAATACTCATTTACTCCCCAAGGATTCCTGCGAAAATATAAAGGTACTGACGAAAGCGGAACGGATGTGTGACTGTTTATTTTTTAAAGTTTCAAAGTTACTAGGAAACAAAAGAAGTTGAAAACAAACATAGCGACACCCCACCACACGCACCGCCTGCGTCTCAGTAGCAATCGCAAGATAAACAAATAGGGAGAGAAACTGTATTCGAAGGGATACCCTATATGCTTGCAACTTAAAAAGCGGCTACAAAGTCGTATCTTCGAAGTTAGATTCTATCTGAAGCACTGGGGAATAGGCTAGGTACGCGAGGCTCCAGCCAGTGTCAATATTGAATCAGCACGGTTCGTGTTTGTGAGAGGAATAAATTGCGGCCAGCCACCGGAAACTGTTCGCGTCAGACGAATAATTTTCTTATCTATCTTTTTTTATCTTACTTTCTTCCCCAAATAATTTGAAAGGGATCGCGGTGGCGCGTTATTTTTAATTTCTGTCATCCTTATTTAGTGTCGCCTCGTTCACAAAAATGCTTCGCCATTTTTCTGCTTAAGGGTTCGCATAACATGAATTAAATATTGGAACAATTTTCAAAATTGTTGAGCAAACACCACTGTTCAGTTTTAACATTTAGGTATGTTGACTGAGCCTAGTTCGGCACGTCCCGAAAATTAAATCTTAGTTATCAAACCTGTAAGCGAACTTGACGTGATAAATTAAATTGCCTTCCATAATCGAATTTCTAGACAAAACGAGAGCACTTTACAAATATAAAAAAGTAGATGCACTTTATTCTTTGTGAGCTGAATGCGTTATTGCATGACAATATTATTGGGGCAGTGTAAGAGGCACTTGTGAAAGGAAATAGAAGGCAATTCAACAATCTCGAGGACATAGTGCCTGATAATATACTTTACTGGCTCTTTGAAGTGTCCTCAGAATGTCGTGTATTCCTTGCATATACAAGTTATATGACTCTTACTTTTATGTAAAAACCCGTTTCTTTGAAAAGGGCGGGAGATTGGCGTCGTTGAGTGGATATGAATAATATATACTTACTTTCTTTAAATTTATTCGACCGGTCAAGACGCTCTTACAGAGTAGATATTGGGTAAACATTCATATCTTTGCCTGTGATGAAAGGGACTTTAGTTATCCTTCGCAATTTCGATTTTGTAACGAAGACTCTTATGAGGAATGACATATTGATCGATCAATGAGAATATAATATCTACTAAAATATAGCTCTCCTTTTGTCCAAAAACTGTCATCTAGCTTCTTCACTTGACTGAGTAAGATAGAAATTAGAAATGAGTGATCTCAGATTACGAAACAAAATTACAAACTAAGATTATAAAAATCTGTTCTCGTATTTAGATAGCTGATTCTAAAGAAGCTATTATCTGATTTGTCATTATTCGAGCTCTTGCTTCAAATTCAATATCTTTTTAACATTAAACCTAAAATTGGATATTGTGATTCCAAATTCAGACAAAGAGATTACAACTTTGAAAGCAATTGTGAGAAAAGAAAAGGTCAGACAAAAGAGCAAAGACTTTGAAATGTAAAAGTTAGCAAAAAGTGTCTAAATCGAAGAAGAAAAAGAAATTAAAATCTGTTTTATTGTAGTGCGTATTTTTGTATAGCGTAATAAAGGCTAAACGATCACTGGGTGTATCACTTCCAGGGCATTTGATCCGCTATAGCGCCATAAACGGGGAGGTTCGTCCCTCCCACCTATTCCAACGGCCACTAACCGACAGATAATACACTATAAACAATTTGTTATTGTATTCGGGCACATACATACATCGATAAAATTATTCACAAATGGAACTTTCCTACCGAATATTACAAAGGTTTTTGTATTGCCTGCAAATTGCGGCCTTCGTTTAAGATTAGGATACCAAAAGGTCTTATTTATGTCTCCTTGTTAGATTTTTCGGTGTTTTTGTTTGGCTTTTATTCTATCTTTAATGGGTTTTCTACATTTGTGGAAGCGATAAACGTTAACGATTCAGTTGTTCTGTTTTTTACTTTCTATGGCTATCCTAACAGTACCTACCTATGTACCTACCGCTAATCCTGTCACCACAAAACATTACTACAGTCATGTAGTTAGTACAAGTACATCGTTTACATTGAGACAGTTCCTGATCGCTATGGCTATCGTTTCGATCATAGTTTCCGCGACACAACACTTTATAGTCACCCCCGAGACGGCTGAGCATCGCTTTAATGTCGTCTGCATATCGTAATGTGCAACCAACATAAATGTACATACATATATTAATCGAGACAGACATTGTATAGACAACAATAGAGGTGAACATGCAGGCAGGTACTATTTAACCCATATTCTATGTGAGCTGAGCATTAGTCTTTGACATCGCTCCTCATATGTCGAAAAAAGTAAAAAAATAAAATACCCCTTTAAAAAAGTGTACTTCTTGTCTTTATCCCTATTACCTAACTCTTTTTCTTGTTGTGCTTTGTCCATGCTATGCAACATAAAACAATATGGGACAAACTATGTAAAGCCTTTGCAAGTACGCCAAGTAACTAGACTGTATACGTAATAAAACAAATAATTTTCTTGGGCCTCAATAATATTCTTGTCCTCAAATATACGTATTTTCTGATGGTAACACAAATCAATCGGATTAGCTACATTTATTTGATATTTGTACCGACCACGCAGAAAAACAAAGATTATATTTTTATCTTATACCTAGTATTAATCTGAAAGTTAATATCCTCTTGGATTTGTAATACAAACCTGTTTCAGAACAAATCCTTATTTTTTCGATTACACCACGTAGGTACATCTGTTGATCCGGACAAAATATCAAGCATTTTGTAAACAAAGAAACAAGAATTCTTCGCAATAAGGTTTCCCATTCATCTCTTGGCACAAAGCAGGAGACGTCGCGATTGGATCCCTACGGTACAACTTTTAATTAAATAGAAACGCTCTTATTCGCACTTGAAAATTTGTAAAGTGTTCAAGATTACGTTGTCTAACTGTAGAATGGCCACGCAGAATGAACTACTCCATAGAAAACGCTCAATGGCTACAGTTTTCGTTCAGTAAAATGGTGATTAAACTCAGTAGCTATCTGCCATAAATGTGTCATGTTGCCGCGATTTGTGTTTTTTGTCGTTTTCGTTCATCGGGATGTTTGTTGTTTTTCTAATAATAAAAAAAAAAAAAAAAAAATTAGTTTATTTGCCACAGAAACACGTGCATACAATACTATTGTTGCGGCATCTACATTGCTTTAAGCGAACTACGCATCAAAGACCTGACAGCACACAACATGCTGAGGTCACACAAATCCTGCATCGCGCAATTATAGTTTACCGTGCGATCGACATATATAAGATTATCCGACATCAATCGTTGGGCAGTTGCCCCCCATATATAGGTACACAATGTGTACCTATATATTTTGCTTATGCTTTTTCATTTAAAATATCAAAGGAGGTCGGAATAAATTGAAACCGTTTGAGATGGCTCCTTATAGTAACGACGTATTGGATTCAAGTTTGTGGCAGCACTCAAATACCGATTGGTTGTCGAACTGCCTTATAAGCCTGACGTTAGTTTATTAAACACTAAATATAAAAGATGGATTGTCGAATCAACTGTTTTATATAACCGCCAGCTGTTTTACAAAACAGCTTCGTTATGTAAAACCGCTAGCGGTTATGTAAAACAGGTAACCAAGCAATTCATTTGCGATATTATTTGTATTTTATTTTTATTTAGTAAGGGAAAACAAACAGTAGTATATTAAAAATAAACAGAATTCACTTATCAAATATACTACCCACTACAGTTTCCACGGATTACAATTTATATTTTTCCAAACTGATGGCAACCGTAACTTACTAGTCAGGGCAAAATTAATTCAGTAAACAAAAAAATCTAAAAATAACAAAACAAAACTCTTGTCTGTGTATTCTATACTACGGGTTCTATAAAAATAATAATATTTTGCTTAAGCATACGGAATCTACTGCTGATCCCTCAGAATTTTAGCTTTATTTTATTAACACGTATCTATATACGAGTATATAAAAGAAAGTCGTGTTAGTTACACTATTTATAACTTAAGAACGACTGAACCAATTTGGCTGAAAATTGGTGGGGAGGTAGCTTAGAACCCGGAGACGGACATAGGATACTTTTTATCCCGGAAACCACCCTCTAAAGGGGTGAAAATAGGGGGTGAAGGTTTGTATGGGAAGTTAAAAACTGATGACTGGATTTGGATGAAAATTTATCACTAGGCTTGCATGAATTCACGAGAGTATTTAATTTTTTGGAAAATCCAACGGAAAAGTAGATATTTATCAAGACCGTTCTGAGCTAACCTAACAAAAAGTACTAGGCTTGCATGCATTCACGATAGTATTCAATCATTACGTTATGCTACTAATAGGATTTCGATTAAGGCAGACAGAGGTAGGTAGGTAGGTAGGTAGGTAGGTAGGTAGGTAGGAAGGTAGGTAGGTAGGTAGGTAGGTAGGTAGGTAGGTAGGTAGGCAGGTAGGTAGGTAGGTAGGTAGGTAGGTAGGCAGGTAGGTAGGTAGGTAGGTAGGTAGGTAGGTAGGGTAGGCAGGGAGGGTAAGTAGGTAAGTAGGGTAGGGTAAGTACGGTATGTATGTAGGGTAGGTAGGGTATGTAGGTAGGTAGGGTAAGTAGGCTAAGTAGGGTAGGTAAGGTAACCAGGGTAGGTAAGGTAGCCAGGGTAGCTAGGGTAGGTAGGTAGGATATATAGGTAGGGTAGGTAAGTGCACCGTAGATAAGTACTTAATGTTACCCGTGCGAAGCCGGGGCGGGCAGCTAGGAAGAAATAAAACAAAGTTGACTAAGAGACTTTATAATTAATTTATCTCAATTAAATGTTTTGTCTACGACGCTTTAATTTTACTATCTAAAACATTGTAAAAATATTTATAATACAAGGACTAAGTAATTCCAAGAACTAGACAGTAATGAAACCAAAATAATAAAAATGAAAGAAAAATAAAATCCGTACAAAGGTAAAAGGTCAATTCCATTTTTCTACGTTACAGAGAACACAAGCTGTTTATAAATATTACATTTTCCACTAAACAACATAACTACGTTTCACTTAAAATGAAAAGTTTTAATACAAATTGGATTAACTACAATGGATATTATTATATATAAGCATTTAATCTCTAAAATATATGCGTAAAGTTATTTTTGATCGCGAACTCAAACAAATGAAAAGTTCGTAGACACATAACTCACAAACGAATGAGGTTACTTCGTGCTGACATATACTGAAGCTATAGCTCACATATGGCATACATTTTACATATGTAGAATGTATGCCATATGTGAGCTTTTCACTGCGTGAGGAATCACAGCCTTTTTAGGGTTCCGTAGTAAACAAGGAACCCTTATAGTTTCGCCATGTCCGTCTGTCTCTCTGTCTGTCCGCCTGTCTGTCTGTCCGTCTGTCTGTCTGTCTATCTGTCCCTCTGTCTGTCCGCGGCTTAGCTCAGAGACGGTTAGTACTAGAAAGCTGTAATTTGGCATATGTATACACATTAATCATGCCGACAAAGTGGTAAAATAAAATCAAGAAAAATATTTTTTTTAGGGTACCTCCCCTACACGTAAAGTGGGGATGTTTTTTTTTCCTCATCTTCCCCATGTTGTGGGGTATCGTTAGAAAGGTCTTTCAAAAATATTGTGAATTTGTCGAAATCATTTTTGGATTCAGGGAAATATGCGAAAGATATGTTTGCGAAATATTAAGCTTTTAACTGATTTTTTTTGTTAGAGCCACGTGTCCCCCCCTTCTACCTAAATGGTTGTACTTGGACTTGTGAAAAAATTCACAGCAGTAGTATATATAACGACATTAAAAGGAAAACTATGAAAGCTAAGGAGGCTGTACAGGTAAACGAGAAATAATCAACCAACTTAAATTTGCAGTTTTCATGTTTAAAAACATGATCTCCCATACATTCCGTATGGGAGAACACGTTTTTCAACTACAATGTTAAGTTTGTTCTTGGGATAAATTCATCCCAACTACGGAACCCTTTATTGTGCGTGGTCCGACACGCACTTGGCCGGTTTTATCCCCTTATATTTTGAATTTTATAGTCGCGGGTCAGACAGAAATTTCAATCAAAATTACTGAAAAATAAAAACAGAACTGAACTGTGCAGCGATCAATTTGAATAATTATCGTACACCACTTTCTTCATAAACACGTAGTTCAGGAAATCTAAACGTTGTTTTTTTTTCATACTTCATTTATTCAACTTTATTATCTGAGTGAAAGACATAAAAATACCACCCCTTATTACAATTACAAGTACAACCGAAAATAAATTCTCGATTCTTTTCACTTCAAATCGTTATTAAATGGATCGTTACGGTTAATTTCCCCAAAGGTTTCTCGTTTCTTCAATTTTGAACATAGAAACAGTCATAACATACCCAGAGGTGTTTATTACAACGAATTATGAAGCCAGACACTTATTTCGAAGGCTAAGGATATTACATAGAAATAATTAAACAGTGTTCATATAAAATGGAGGAGCATAATATTTCAAAGGAAAATATGTTAATTTACTGTTGTTAGTCGAAAATCCTCATGTGTAATAAAATTAAGAGAGAGTAAATAAATGGAAATTTCTCTTAAATTTATTGAATAAATCATTTGATTACCCCTATATTATTTAGTTTTTACTTCAATTTAAATTGGAGTGATCATCTCGTTCAAACAATTTTCTTTTCAATCCTTTGCAATTGTCATACCTTTTTTTTTTTTTTTTTTTGAGGGTGGGAAATCATCAAATGACTTCTCCCGCTCTGGGCAGAGCGAGAGCGTGTGTCAGACTTTTACTGACTAAAACCCACCCGTGTTCCTTCCGTTGCCTGTGTGCCGGGGCCGCGTTATCCCTTTCGGACAAACCCGCAACCCCAGCAGGGCAATTGTCATACCTACGGTTCCAATGCTTATGACCACTCTGATTTAAGAGTCCATTTTATCAACACGTATTTCGCGGTCTATGTCTATCATAATATTAGTTTAAACCAGTGTTAGGCAAGGTGTGTTTTAATAAAACTTTGAAATTTTATTAGAGTTGCACGTGGATATCAAACATGGCGCATTCCTTTAAGTACGTGGGAAGATCTTGTAAGCTGTGAATAGTCACCCCGGCTCGTGAAATACATCCGAACATCGGAAGGTGGATTTCAGGTAAGGGGGCGCGCCCTCTACGTGTCGTCTATTATAGTTTGATTTTCATCATACTCTCGTCCCAATACCTAGCATTATTTTGGCTTGGCATAGCATGTCTGCTTCTTCTAATACATCGTTTAGAACAGAGATTCCCAACTGGTGGAGCGGGAACCCCCTTAGGCCCCTTAGGCCTTGGGCGTAGAGTGCCCAATGCGGGGCGCGGTGGCTCCAATAATAAAGAAAAATGTATACAATGTTATGTTCTTGGTAATAGAAAAGGTTAAGACTAGTTTCCAAACCCCAAAAGTTTCGTAATACTTACTTAGGTGCTATAAAATGAGGCTCAGCTTTTCTGCATAAGTCGACAAAATAAGTTTATCTAGTTCTGTATGAATGCACTAAAGAAAACCGAACCTTTCCATAGCAGCTTGCTACAATTTTCGAGCTTGCTTCGCTCGCTCTTCTATTCTATATTATCTTGTTTCATCAATTTTCTGAATAAGTCGACAAAATAACTCCTTTTTCTGTATGGAATGGTCAAAAGAAAAAATGTAACTAGCTCTTACATTATGCATTCTCATAATTCTTGAGTTTTCATGCAAAACTTGACAAACTAACTTCTATTTCTGTTTGAATAATCAAAAGAAAATCAAATATATTCGACCTCACTTCGCTCGGTTTAATTCTTATGCTTTTCTGCTTATGTTAACAAAGTAACTCATGGGCTTCGTGATCTTAAAAGAAAGTTAGGGGGGTGCGTATGTTAAAAGGTTGGGAACCTGCCAACCCCAAAGTGGCATCAGCCAAAAATTGCTTAAATCAATAAAAATTAAATTAATTTAAGTAAGCTGTTTGCACCATAATAATAAAAATAAACGTTACCATTCGTCTAGAAAATAAATAACGGTAGGTAGTTGTTGTGTTGTGCCAATGTACCTACTTTACTATAAATGTCGAATAATACCTACTGCCATATAGACGCGAGAATGATGTAGGTACCAACATGATGGATGACCGGCCTCATATCCGGGCTTACCCGAGCCGTAGTACTGCACTGCATATTGTTCTTAATTACCGTGTAAACACCATCTGTGCGCCATTCAATCAAGTAATAAATTGTAGGCACAGTATTGTACGCTGTACGCTGTACGGCACCACTTAACACCGAAATCAGTGAAGGCTGGATTCATTCTTGTTTAACGAATGCGACCCAATTTGTGAAGTCTCGTTATAAAAATAAATATTATATGGTATATTTTTACTTTATTAATATTTATGTAGAAACCTAGTAATAATGGTAGTAGTGATTGGATTATTTCAGTAATTGCTATTCAGTGAAGTGAATATTTTTACGTAACAAGTATATTTTACTAGCTTCTACTCGACCGACTTCGTTGACGGGGAAGTCGTAAGACACCACAGATGAGTCACATTTTATAAAACTTCCCTGTATCTCTATACTGCGTTTGTAGTTTTGGTCTCAGCAGCCAAAATATACAAAGAGTTATGGCTATGTGTGGTGACGCGGGAGCAAGCGACGTACAGCATGTCGATTCTGTAAAAATATCACCGTGAAAACTTGCGTGGAGTGAGCTGTCAGTAAAAACTCACTGATGCTAGGGATTGACCAAGCATTACATTGCAACTTTCTTCGACAAATCCTTCACTGTCCAGGCTGCTCGTTTATGGAATGCATTGCCAGTTGAAATAAAGCGTGCGAAATCATTACCTGTGTTTAAGAGGCTCGTGAAGGAACATTACTTGTCGTTGTGATCTTGTTCTCATAACTGTAATTATCTATAGTGTTTTTTTTTTTTTTTTTTTTTTTTTTTTTCTTTCGCTGCTTGTACGTTTATATTTAGTATGTATGTATTTATGTATCTATGATTTAGGATATGTTTATTTAGGATATGCTCGATGAGCATTTTCTTTAGTACTTAAGTAGCAGCAACGTGTAGATACCTGTGTAGGTACGTTCTATTTTATTTATTGTTGGTAGGTACCTACGTGCGTAACGCGGCGCGCCTCAGGCTATTTATATTAAGGTAAATAGGTCTAGGAACAAAATAGAATAAAACAAAATTGAGTTTCTGATTGGATATCTGTTTTGCTATTTTATTAAAACCGTGCACAATTGATGTAAATACATTAACGAGCACAAAACAGAAATTAAAAGCAAAAACCTTTTTAAAAAAGCTTTTATTTAAATGCTCTAAAGGCTTGTGCAGACCAGCGTGACTTGTCGCGCGACGCGATATCGGTTATTGTTATACTGTGAAGTTTTCTTAGAAATTGTATTGTTTGTGTCGCGTCGCGCGACAAGTCGCGCTGGTCTGCACAAGCCTTTAAAAGAAGAAAATAAAATTTTCTTTTAAAATTTTAACTATCATTTTATAACCTCATTTACATTATTCACAATTTATATGATCATAAAAGCTTGTCGTTATTTCTAATTATTCTCGGCAAGCCCTTTCATTTGATACCCATATTGCAGAAGTGCATAAAAAATAACTATTCCGCCATCTTGGATGTTCCGCCATATTGGATTTAGAATGACGTCACATTATTTTTCGAGTTACTCTGAATAAGCCCTTTCATTTGATACCCATATTACAGAAGTGCATAAAAAAAAACTATTCCGCCATCTTGGATGTTCCGCCATATTGGATTTAGAATGACGTCAGATTATTTTTCGAGTTACTCTCAATAAGCCCTTTCATTTGATACTCATATTGCAGAAGTGCATAAAAAAAAAAACTATTCCGCCATCTTGGATGTTCCGCCATATTGGATTTAGAATGACGTCACATTATTTTTAGAGTTACTCTCAACAAGCCCTTTCATTTGATATCCATATTGTAGAAATGCATTAAAAATAACTATTCCGCCAGCTTGGATGGTCCGCCATATTGGATTTAGAATGACGTCACACAGCTTATCGTGTATTGTCATCCAAACTAAACGTGTACAAAATTTCAGTTCAATCGGTTGAAGATATCTGCTTCAAAATTGAGTAGCAAGATTCCACGCGAACAAACACATAGATACATACATTGCGAGTTAAATAAAAGCTTTTAAAATAGTCGGCAGCTGCTGGCACATCATGACTGTGACAAGAAGATTACCAGTCAGCATGATGCTGTGCTATGGGGACCCACAGCACAGCGCTGATTTTCAGTGGTCACCCGAAATATATACTATCTAATGGCACAACATTAATACACTGATTGATGCATTCTAACAGATTATTGCTGACGAATGGCTGTCGCTAAAATAATATAACAAAACATTGTAAACACACGGGATTTCTCATTGAAATTTAATGAAATGACAGTCTCCTTAGACCGTTTTTCTGTAGGTACTCTGACTACCCCGTCTCAAAAATCCACCCTGTATGTAAAGATTGACTGCTTGTGTCTCTCGTGATGATAGTCGTTTAAAGGGTTAAATCTGTAACTACCTGCAATATTCTAACCTTTTGGCTCGAACAAAATGAAATATTCCTCATCCTCATAGCAAATAGCGTGATAATTTATACCCTACAGACTGACCAGACTTATAGGGAATATGTAAAGTTTGAACTGAATCTATCCGGTAGTATTTGCGTGATACTGGAACATACATTCATACATACGTCGTTTCCGGGTTCGCAACAAGTCAATCGACATCCTGAGGATGCCTCGTTGAGAGGTGAAACACGTGTCGATTTCATACAGGATTCTTTATGACGCTTTAAGAACAGTTGAGCGGATTAGGTTACTAAATATACGTTGTCTATTGTATTTTAAACAGATAAAAATTATAAAACTTTATTTTTGGCATAATAATCATTCCCAGACCTCGTATCAATTACCTTTTTTCAAAAGTATTCTATGTACAGTTTTGTCTTCGGTACAATTGTATTATATATACAGGATATGAATTAGTAAATCAACCTTATCTTACAAAAAAATACATATTTGGTAAGTGCCGGTCAATTCTGTAAAAATCTCACCGTAAAAACATAGGTGACGTAATCTTGAAGAGAGCTGTCACTTCATTCTGTATTTAATTCAGGAAAATAAGTAGTTACCTAAAGAAAACATTCTGGTTCTTAGAAATTGTGAAAAGTAACTAAGTATGTTTTGTCTACACAAATTGACAGGAATTGAGAAAATTGTGTTTGTTGTGTTTTAGGTACAGGTGGTCACTTAGCTTGGCTTGTCTACATTAAAGTGAGTTTACTCGCGAACAACGCTAGTGTAATGTAGTGGGTAGAAGGGGAAAAATCGTCCTTAAATCCCCTAAAAAAGTACCTAAGCATAAACAAATTACCTACTTAAAATTTTATCTTATACATACCTCACGTCACATTGAAAAAATGTAAGTGTCAGCTTGTGCTAGTCGGTACTAAGTACTTACCTGCTTTATAAAAAAAGAAAAATCCACGTGAATCTGGAAAATTATTTTTATGGCATTAAAGAAGTGTTAATATATATTACCCGAAACATTATTTTGTATGGCATGTAATCTGCGTTCCCAATTTATTTGCCAAACATGTAAACAAACACGAGTTTTAGAAAAAACAACTGTAATGCCTAAATATAAGGTTCAGATTGCGCTACAACTTCATATTTTTAATGACTTTTTCAACAGTACTAGTCAATCTAAAATCAACTTTATTTACACTGGCATAAAGTTGATGTTTGGTAAGTGGAAATAACATCAATTGGAAAAAAGGTTATAAATAGAGCTTAGGTATGTCTTATTATACCTACAACTAATTAAGAATCTTGCTCCCTAACAATCTACATCGTCTTATTTTGCCTGCCCTTGTTCCAAGTTAATGTCCGTCTGGATTGAGGAGCCATGTCTCATATTTGAACGAGGGCTCATATTGGCTATTTTTCGTGTTCTAAGGTGGCTCCTCAATTCAGACGTCAGAGCTGAGGAGCCACCTTTAACGTCGTATAACTTTTTAAGGGTTTTACTATAAATTCCAGGATCCGGCCTACAAAATCGGCTAATTTACTACTAAATATTGGTAGTACCCTCGTTCAAATATGAGACATGGCTCCTCAATCCAGACGGACACTCCAAGTTACAAGACATTTTATCAAAACAATCTTCATCGAATTAACCAAAACAAACAATCTAACATTTAAACGGTACGTCCATTTTCCAACATTTACAATCCGCTACCACCAAGACACTCCAAACTTTACCTATAGTAAAATTCACAATTAAGTTAAGTAATTCTATTCGCCACAGGGACAAATTGGATTAAGTTTGATAACGAGTGAAATTCGTCTACAGGACCTATTCCCAAATTATATCCACTTAAAATTTCCAATTCGACGTTGTCTTAATAAGATGGTTACAAGTTTTCAACCTTGATTGACGAAGTAAACTAATTCGGGAAACTAGAAAATTAACTTTGATAACTAACACCCTGTATGTGCTGGAGGCACTTACATTAGTTTCCACCAGTCACCTCACGATGCATTATTTTCCTCCATGGTGGAGGTATTTATTGAAGCCTCGTAGTATTGATTTGATTTTGATTGTACGTCAGATAAAATTTTAAGCAACTTTGGAACAAGAACTACTTACAGTTTAATATTATAAAATAAAAATAAAATGACAGCCAAAACTTTTTTTATTTTATTCCTGAGCCGTAGTGACAGCATTTTACATTTAACTGCAAATTATACTACAAAATAACCCAGTAAAAAAATTTAAACAACAGAACATCCAAAACTCAAATGGCAGTTGCTATTTTTGTATTGTAAGCTTATATGACATTCAATAAGTACATACAATATACGCAATCAAAGTTTTTGAGCATACTCATACAATACAATTAATTTTCAACAAGTTCATCCCATTTCATGGCTCGTTTGTTCTAGGTTCATACGACTGATATAAATGTCCAAAAAAGGTAAAAAACATGAAAATATTTATGAGATTACATTTTGTTGTCATGCGTGGCCGTCCATCACTAGGTACAAACAAATGGTTTCACTTAGCACAACCCTAGAAATGGCGGAAAAATTAAATTTGAAGTGGCTCTATTGCTAACGTTATTGAAACTATAGTGCTCTATGTTTAGTAGTTACTTTGAGTTTATATATTTATTTAGAAAGGTATGTTGTACCTAAGGTTTATAATAAAGATTTAGTGGGGACAGAAACCTCAAGCTTTGAATTATCAAAGCTTGAGGTTTCTGTCCCCACTAAATCTTTATGATGTTGATGTAATTTGATTATGAGTGCCAGTATTTAATAATACTGGCACTCATAATCAAATTACATCAAATTTTCATTTACATAGTCTCAAGGTGCTGATAAATTTGAGCATTCACTTGTAATAAACATTCTAGCAAAAGGATAGTAAATTTGCTTCGAGCTTTTTGCCGAGCCAACCCATTCCGACACTGTTCTGTGTCCTTGTTCGTGAAGAATATTTTTTTGACGAGCATTGAATAAAGAGCGTTCGCTAGAATTATGAAAATGTTCGTTGCGATGTTTGGTTCTCTGCTTGGCTCTGTTCGTTGTTCAGTTCGACAAGTTTAAAAACGGTGAATGCTCGATGTTCTGTTACAAGTGAATGCTCAAGGGTATATAGAATGCTTTAAACTTGTAAACACCAAAATACGTAGTAGTTTGAGGGTTGAAATGGTAACAAAACAGGATATTTGTTTTGTTACCATTCCAGCCCTCAAACTACAGTTTTTAGCGACTTTTTAAAACATAATAACTTCACTTTATGGAGTAAGTAAACATCTCAATTGGGAACAAAACAAGTTGTAAGTAACAAAGTTCAACTATCAAAATTAATTGGAGTATGAACCATACCATCCGCAGTAACGGAGCCCGACTAACTCAAACACAAGATAACTAATCATAAGATCTTGTGACCCGTGAATCAAACTTATTCGTCGGAGAAATAACACATTGTAGGACATGGATACATAGATAGTGTGACAAGAATCTAAAGCGATGTTAGATAAAGATTAAGTCATCCGGTATGTGACCAAGCCGTCATCAGTTGCCGTGAAATGGTCCACGTTATCGTCACGTTGGCTCATTACCTTGATAAGGTATTGGTACATTGTCGTCACACCGCCTGATACACGACATTCTCCGCGCTCGACGACGTAAAACACGAAATCGATCGCACAACACCGCCACGTTGACGAACTAAAGACAACCTTAAGTGCATATATCCATTCCGATACCGTTCGTAATGGAAGCTTTCATCGTTCAACCAGCAGAGATAAATGTACCGTGCTTGTGCAATTTGCTTTTGAAGTTTGCCTCGTGTGTGCGAACACGGTAATGCACTAAAGCACTCGTCTCGCCAATAATTTAACCATTTAAATTGAGTCTATCAATCGAGCACTAAAATATCCTACGTGATGCACACTTTCAGCTGGCTTGTTACATATTCATACGTACATCTGTATGCACCACGAGCGAACTCCTATTTTCGCACTATGTAAGCTTCTGACAGAGTAAGTACATGCAACTCGCTAAAATAAGTGAAGTTACCAGCTCTAGACAACTTTATAATACAGAACTCGGAAGCTTTTCATTTATTCACGCGTTTTGTCTTACACTTTTACATATTTTTTCAAGTTTTAGCCAGTTTGTAATGGAATTAATTTAATAATAGCTGCAAGTTTAAGTTATATTTTGTTACTTAACATTACCCACCCGCAGCATTTGTTAGGTGCTTTAGTACTTACTATGTAAGTTGTAGGTACCTAACAGTACGCAGTAGATACTTATAAACTTTAAACAACAATTTACCGCCTGACGTTAGAGAAATACAGCTACTAGAACGATTAATTTATTTTACGACAACTCGCCTTACACATGGCGCGACCATAGACATTGTATCATTAACACAACAGTGCGTAGACGCTGGAAAAAGTTTTCCGTAGAGCATTTCTTAGGGAAAGTCATTGCGTCATAACATTCATTACTTAATGCGCCATGTTATAATTATTACGTTACCAGTACCTAATATAATAATAACCCATATGTTAAAACGTCAAACAAATCGTTTTTATGACAGCTGCGTGCACAGATTGCATTAAGTCTGCGGCGCGTGAGTCACCGACGACGCGACGGTACGAAATATTATATTTTATATAAAGTTTAGGACTAAGTATTGTATTTATTTTATTTTTGTCTTATTTAATTATTTCACTTTATGCTGCAATGGTCGACATCATCACGACAACTCCGGCTGTCGCTGAAAACCAGCGCTGGGGCTCTGTCTCTGTAGGCTCGTAGCATTATGCTGAGGGGTGGCCGTTTTGCGTGGATGTGACGCATATTTTTCCCCAAATTGTTATTTTCGTGATATGTTCTTTCCTTGCGTCATGAGCACCGCAAATAAACGTATTTTCTTTCTTTCTTTCTTCCTTTTCAGCGTCTCTCAGTTTGGTTTTATAAATATTACAATGTTAGTTCATCAATCGATAACTGCCCCTTTTCGTTCCATAATAATTCTTGTTTATTTTTATTTAAAGTTCATTTTAGTACGTAGATAATAGACAGTGAAATACGAGAACATTTCACTTAATCATACAATAGCCGAGAATGGTTACTTGTTTCAAACAAGTACATACAAACAAGTTGTCTGTATGAATATGTTTTTGAAAAAGAAACGAGGCGAAATTATCAGTTGAACACTGCTGTAAGTGGGCACATTCAGCATCGTACCCGTTTGCCACGCCATCTATATCGTGTAGACACATCCTAATTCCGGTAAAGTGGTGAAAACGATTATTAGATGCCATTTTATTCGTCGACATCTCCAGTGTAGGTGCAATCGCGTTGCGACTCGGGCCCGGGAAATAAATTTCAAATCATGTTAGCACCCTGTGACACGGTCGGTGTTAGTTAAACGGAAAATATTTCTGTATCGCCCATGGGTGCGAAACGGGCCGGCTCATGCGATTTTCTCTGCGCTTTTTCCGGACGCTGCAGCGAATTTTAAAATTTTATTCAGTATTCTGTATCGATTATTCGGAAAGAAATATGTGTTGGTAGAACGTTTAAGATGGACATGAATGCTGTTGGAAGTCTACTTAAATAGTCTATCAATTGAGATGTTAACGTTATATTTACATTGGCTTTATATAGTTACAACATAAAAAACTTTCAATCAATCTGCCTAGCCTTTTCCCGACTATGTTGGAGTTGGCTTCCAGTCTAACCGGATGCAGCTGAATACTAGGATTTTATATGGAGTGATTGCCTATCTGACCTCTACAACTCAGTAAGACTGGTAAGACTGGTTGTCAGACTTTCGGGCTTCTAACGAACCGTAACGACTGTCAAAGATCCACAAATAACAGCGGGGACCAACAGTTTAACGTGCTTTCCGAGGCACGGAGGAGTCTCGGTGTTTAAGGATGGTCACCCATCCACGAACCAACCCCGGCAAGCATGGCTTAACCTGATGCAACATAAAAAACTTTAAGCGAACAAAATATAGAATACAGAGCATTTATAAATCAAGTGTTCAATTGCATAATAGATCAGGAAACCTTCACGGACAACTATCCATATCTGGGTCAGCAGTCACACTTCAGAGAAACTTTGATACCAAACTCGAGGCAACTTTGAAAAGTAGGAATTATAGATGAAGACCTAGTTTATCGTTTGACTTGTTCAGTTTTGCAGTCGCCAGTGGGCCATAGTACTTGTTAATATGAATCAATCATCGTCGCAAATTAGCAATTATGTAGGGACACTGATTACATTTGACATGTACAAATTAACCTAGATTCATAATTGCGAGCATATGAACTGGGTCACCTGTATGACCTAGCTCTCATAACGTCAAAATGAAGTGTATGAAATATTATTATTACCTACAAAAAACATCTTCACTTCACACTCCTTTAAAGCTGCTTACTATTTCTGGAAACTTGAAATTGAATTTCTCATCTATGTGGAGGGTAAAATTGAGTTTAATATTTGCCTTAATTTTCGTCCTAGAGATGTAGTGTAAATTGGAGCTAGCTATGTATCTCCCTAAGGAGCTGTACTACAATTTTATATGTAGAAATATTTAACTTCATTTTCTACGCAATATTTTGTGTAAAAGCGACCCTAAACCCATCCATCACGTTGGTGAAGGTCGATTACTTCAAAATTAACGCTGGTAAGGCCGCGAGGGATTAAAGAAATTGCGGTTTTCACCACGCATGCCAAATGGAATGGTGATCAGCTGTTGCCCATCTCTTTTCGTCACAGAAAAAAACAACATAACTCGGACAGAACCATGACTATCCCGAACACATTAACGACATTCGATAGGTACATAACTAGCGGTAAAGTTGCCAAGTGTGGGGACACTCGGCAAATAACGATTCACACATGCATAAACATACAGCGCATGCATTAGCGACACGACGCGAATGAAAGCCTTGAATACCATCAAAATACCTCGATATTTGCGCGGGCCTCGTTCACTCTCGCCCCAAGGTGGGTAGATTACGTTCGTGTGATGCACACCATGCTGTGATGCAGTTCGCGACTCACACAAAACATCCGATATTGCGCACAGTAGACTGTAATTTACCTCAAGTGGGGCACTCGCAGTGCCAGCGTGCGCCCCATGTCCCCCGTGCCTGACGCGACGGCAATCAGCCAACGAGTGTGTGCCCCATCGCTCCCCCAAGTCTGCCTCAAAAATAACATTAGAACCTATAAACAGTTCGACAGCTATGATATAGACTATATGGGACAAGTTTGGTGAGACGCGGCGCAAGCAAGATAACCTTCTTACGATTTATTTGTATGACTATCTGACAGTTTACTTGTTGAGTAAATAATCTTATGTTATACTTTATTATAAAAATCATTTATGAAAATCTTATAAGTATATTAGGTTAATTCTATTATTACAAAATAAAAGAAAAGGGCGAATTTTCCTCGACAAGAATGGAAAATTTCTAATCTTCGGAACAAAAATGCCCGAAGCTCGTCTACTTACAAATTCCAATCGAGTACCTACTAGATCGTTGGCCGCTTAGGATCAGAGGATTAAATAACAATCCAATATTAGTATCTGAAACAGACCGTTTATGTAAGCTATAATAACGAAAGAAATACACATTAGAATACACGCTATTTCCATTGAAAATATAAATGACTACATTTCACCCCAAGAACGGAACAATGATGGCATAAAAAAGAAATCAAAGAATCAGAGAGAAGAAAAAGTGGATTTTCTCGCAAAACAAGCTGAATCGCCGGAAGCGACAGGCACTACTGATTCCGATTTAGAAAACAATATAAAGCTGACGATGGTTTTCCGTCCAATATTTTTCCGATAATGATGTTTATATAACTTTACAGACGCGATGACTCAGTTACTCGTACGTTAGAGACCATTTACACCAGCTTGTCAAAATTAGTGATAGTTTCATGTGGAACACATCCAATTGACACATCAATGTAAAAAAGCTGATTATTTTACAGTTACAACGATTAAGGCTGCTATTAAAAGCGCCTTTTACGTGTCTAGCAAAATAGCTAGTCGTGAGCAAGAAACATTTTCTTACACGTACAGGGGAGGGCATTAAAGCGGAGTGTCTAATTAAATTTGTTAGGTGTCAACATAAAGTTTCGTTTCGTCTGCCAGCGTCCGCTGACTTACATTTGAATCGCGCTGTTGTGAAGGCGGCTCACGTCGCGTACTGAATCAATTTCGCGTCAGGCTGAACTCCCCGCCCGACAGTATGTCGACTACTTCACTTAATGTCGCCGTATTCGATGCTCGGAATATGTACAGAAATGTATCAAATAACGAAGTTACGTGTTACGTGATCGGCTGTACTTTTGACAGGAATTATCTTAGTACTTTTTGGAGTACCTAACCTGTGTATGTTTGTTAACTTTAACATATGTGGATGCTATTAGTAGCTACACCTAATGCTATTAGTAAGACTCTTTTGCTATAACAATAGAAGATACCTACATTAAATCAGTGAATAAATTGCATCCTGCTATATACAAATAACCATGTCTATGGTCACTAACCGTCATGACATAGTATTTTTAACAAAAATGAAAGACAAAATAATTAAATCAAAAGATCATTAACGCGAGTTGCACTGAGCAGCCGGGATGCACTCGCCACCATAACGGGGCAATAAATTCCAAATAGTGCTACTATCTCGGGTAATGTAAACGTTCTTTAGTTAATCGGAAAATATTTGGTAGCTATACCTGTCACGAGCTGAGAATGGCTCCTTCTAGTTGCAACACAGAACGAGAATTATAGTTTTCATGGAAAGCTGCGAGATTTTTAGTAAATTCTACGTTTAGAATATTTAAGAAGGACATTTTTACATCTATGTACCTGTGATTCCATGAACTTAATCGTAAATAATATAAATAAAAGTCCTAAAGAAACCCAAAAAAACCCACTAATTATAAAATTAAAACAAGTTTATAATTTCAGACTATTAAAATTATGAACTTCCAGTTTAGTCAAGTTATTTTCTCTTTTGCGGAAAACTCCAAGCGCAACACTAAATAAGTCAGCAAAAACCGTAAGTATTCTTTTATTAGGTCTCATAAAGTTAGTCGTAATCCGAACAAAACTGGCTTGAGTGGAAGTGTAAAATCTGCATATTTACGCGGTGCTTTAAAATGTTGTAGACCCCGACAACATTGGGCCCAAAAACGTTTTTGGTTGTGGGGCCCGAGGCGTGGTAGAGCTCAGAATCGTTTCACGCTAGAGGCTCAGAAACGTTTCGGTCGTGAGGCCCTAAATTATTTTCGTTTGCAAGTCCCAAAAATAATATCCTAACTAATATTATAAATGCGAAAGTGAGTTTGTTTGTTTGTTACGCTCTCACGCTAAAACGGCTGAACGGATTTGGATGAAATTTGGCATATGGGTAGACCATGACCTGGAGAAGGACATATAATACCTTATTCCCGATTTTGTCCCGGGTTTGAGATTTATGCAGGTGAAACCGCGGGACGCAGTTAATACTTAATAATACGAACATGCATCTTGAAAACGTTCCGATTCATCTTGTAGCCGCTTTCCTGAACATTTGCCTGAGTAACGTGAGAACGTATAGAGTTGTTGTGCACTAGTTTGTACTAAAGTCTGCATTTGTGGGCCCCGGTGGGACTGTGAACGTTTTCAACCTCTGCTCTAAAAGCTTTGTCGTTATCTTTAGAAATGGTGACGTTGTATCAGTAAATTGTGATTTATTTTTAACATATCAATAGAACTGGATGAATATTTGAATATTCACTAGGAAATGCTTTATATTCAGATATTACTTGAACTATGAATTGAGAAATTTCAAACTCAACTTTAGCATTTCTTTAGTGTTATTGTTGAAGCGATATAAGAATACAGGATATTGCTGTGAATAAAACTGACATGGCAATGGCGGTGCAATCTTTCAGCTTACTCTCCGTCGGAAGAATTTTCCTTACATCCAGTTTATAACTAATAAAGATTGCTACAAAACTAGTTCAAAAAGATATCAAAAAGTTTTAACTACCTAATATTCCTTTTAATTTCCCTTCATAAAAAACAGTCACGCAGCCTTCAACCCTCTGCACGTATCACTCAAAGTGAGGTACATATATTAAAACTATATAGTTGAGTTGTTATCGTAGTGCAGCACAATAAAGCTTCCCCTAGGAAATTCATAAGTATTGCACACGCGAACAAAGAGCACATGCGTGCTTACTTCTAAACAATGCACGTCATCGCTGGCAGCTCAAGTGTTAACGCCGATAATATGGCGCTGGAAGACGATCTTCTCGATGTCTTTCGGAAAAAATATTAATCAAGTAGGTTAATACTAATAAATAAATAAATATGTAATGCTAGCATTATAGGTAGGTGCAGTTTGTGCCTTTAATTTTCTCACACCAATTTTTTTACTTCTTGATGTGTCATGTGGACTTGATGTCATATTTACTTGAAGATTATAGACCTATTCATATTATTCAGAAATGTTTATTTCGTACCCACAAAGATGTGGAAAAAAAGCTCGTTTCAGATATTTAATTAAACCAAGCTATTTCATCTTCGCCTCCTGTTCAGCCAAAAACACAACGCATTCATGCCACTGTTATATCTACCAACCATAACGAAAAATAAATAAAAAAGGGCGCAAAAAAAATGCGAAAAAACATATTAAACACCTCGTCAGAACGAGAAGATTGACTAATTGCAGTTACGTAGCTCCATTTTAGCGTTGCCCGGGAGTCAAACACAGGCCATGTTGGGGAGGCGGGCCCCTGACGCGGTGCCGCGCACAGAGTAGCCCACTTAAGCAAAATTAGCTTCTTCTGTAAGCGTAAAGAACACTATCGGATGTTTTGTGCGAGGTCTGATACGCCCCCCGTTTGACGTCCTCACATGAAAGGAAGGGCGCAGACGAGTTGGTGTCCCAATACACCTCGTTAATATCAGCCGGCACATTAACGAGGGCTGCAGGACTTATATAGACGTACCTACCTATGTATACCTGCACTTATTGATAGGGTTAAAGAGGGTACGTACGTGTTTTCCTCATAGAGGTACGCGCAATGCAGTCGGTTTCACATTTGAAATTAGGGGTTCAAAGTTATAAATGTCAGTCTAAAGTTCAGACAATTTTACCTTTCCGCAACAAAATAAAAGCAGCATGAAAACCTCCAAAACTGACTGCTTAGCGCCGGGAACTAGGAATATGATGTTAAAAGTTTTAAGCGAATTCACTCAGAGCTGTAACTCGCAGGCATACTGAAAAAAAATCTGCAGACTGCTTGAAAACAAAAGAAAATCTGTTTCTAAATAGCGATATAAGTAGCACAAGTGCCTCCGAGAACAATTTTTTTTATTTTCTGTTATGGTATGATATGTTACTAGTTACAATTTAGACTAACATAACCTATTTTATATGAATACTTAGGTAATTAAGTCTTTGAATATAGATATCGGATATATCCGAAATCAGGCAGACGACCTAGATAGGCAGCTTAAATGTCATTTTAAAGTAAATACTATCTCCTCTGAGGCCGTAATCGAGATTAAAGGCTTGTGCAGACCAGCGCGACTTGTCGCGCGACGCGACACCGGTTATTGTTATACTGTGAAGTTTTCTTACAAATTGTATTGTTCGTGTCGCGTCGCGCGACAAGTCGCGCTGGTCTGCACAAGCCTTAATTAATTTATCAGTTATAAATAGATTCCTTTCCAAAACTTACTCTCTGGTCAGTCTGTAATCTAGTTACCATTAAACCAAGTCCGGTAAGCCTTAGAACCTTTGCTAAATAATACTAGCTGGTTAAACCGCGGTGAACGTCTGCCCACAAATGGCTAACTAGCCCGGCGACTTACTCTCCTGACTCCTGACCCATTATGCAATGCATTTGTGCGGGATTTCATAAACTTTTTAAGCACTTAATTTGCTAAATGCTTAAAGGAAGGTGCGCTTTGTTGAACATTTAAAAGGAAGAAGTAAGTTAGTCGTGTTAACTCCGAAAAGATTTTATGATATTCAATGCGTAACTACATATTTATACAGGATTTCCTCGAAATAGGGGAAGTTTTCAAAAGAGCTTAGTAAAGGAAACATAGAGGATTATTTAGTACCTAACAAGTTTATATCAGAGATACAATATTTCGGGATAAAGCGGCACAGATACCTACAGCTTTTGAAACATCCACAGTACAAAATGTGTAAACTGCCAGAAAACTTGAACGGAAACATTCAGTTTACTTTTAAACTTTGTAGGGCGGATCACGGCATTGTTTGTTAGTGTTAGAACTCCGAGAAATCCACATTTATAGCAAGCGCCTGCGATTCAATTACAGGCAAAGTGCGGCAGCAGTGCGTATTGCATCGTAAACTGTCAGCCGTAAGGCGTTATGACGCCGCGTTGAGAAATAAAAACTACGAGTCTAGAACTACCTGTGACCTCAATAACATGAGTTTGAATAAATTTTATAATTTCTAGGCAAGCAATAACCGTTTCATATCAGTTAGTTTTTATTGCAGGTTTTACCGCATGCATGAGTTTTATGTTTAGAAAAACTGATCTCGGTGCGGATAAACCTGTAAAAAGATAATAAAAACACAGAACTTTCAAAGTTTTAATTAGTACCCCGTATTATTAAAAAAATTGGGATGATTCAAGGTGGATTTTTTACTTGATTTCTATTAACAATTTGCCTATTACAATAAAATTACAATCGTCCTTCAAGTTCCTATTGAGTATAAAATAGCAGTCAAAGTCAGAATCGCAAACAAACCAAAATGTGCTCGTAACATGTATTTCATATTAAACTATAATAGAAAACTAATCAAGACTTCAGCGTTGAAATTATACACCTGCATCGCAACTACCTTTATTTATTTTAAAATGTTGCAAGTTACAAGTTAAAAGTTTCCCACTCGTCGCGTGTCATGCTATAAATGTTCCCTTTTCTCTTTATGAACTCCAGTTTTATTCTAACCAACAGTTTTCATAGTTTCTACTACCTTTTATTATTCTAACACATGACTATAACGATTCCGCTAAAAAAGGAATACCTAATTTTATAGGAAAACTCATAAAAAACTTCCACTTGAGTAATAAAAAATATTATTCCAAATTCAAACTACAACTTCTTCATAATAACGATATTTACGAAATTACGAAAGAGTTTTTGAAACAAAAAGTTTATTTTTGTAAGTCTTGTACAATAAACAAGAGTGGAAAAGTTCAAGAATCCTTAATTTAGTAAAACTTCGGTACTCGTTAAAAATATAACAGGGAGTATTTTTTTTTTTTTTGTTTTCTATTGAGATATCAGCTCAGGGTTTTCAGTTCCGGAGGACACGGTGGAGCATACGGTGGAGGTCTGCCCGGCTTGGGCGGAGCACCGCCGTGTCCTCACGGAGGCGATCGGCGGCGACGATCTCTCGCGTCCGGCCCTGGTTCAGGCCATGGTTCGGAGCGAGAGTGCATGGGAGGCCGTCACCTCCTTCTGCGAAGCAGTTATGCTCGCGAAGGAGGAGGCGGAGCGCGCGAGGGAGATGCAAGCTGCACGCCCTCGCGGCCCTAGTCGCCGCAGGAGACGCCCCGGGCGTCGGGAGTCCAGAGCCGACTTCCGGCCACCGTAGGCGCGGGCTTGCGGACGGTGAGCAATGGGCAGCTCGCCGTCCGATAAGGACCAGGCCCGTGTCGACGGCGCGTTGTGTTCCACGCGCGCCTCAAAGAGATGTCAGCACCAACCGACGGGGTCGAAAGACCAATGCCTGCTGGGGTTGCGGGTTTGTCCGAAAGGGATAACGCGGCCCCGGCACACAGGCAATGGAAGGAACACGGGTGGGTTTTAGTCAGTAAAAGTCTGACACACCCTCTCGCTCTGCCCAGAGCGGGAGAAGTCATTTGATGATTTCCCATCCAAAAAAAAAAAAAAAAAAAAAAGGGTTTTCAGTTATTACAGTACAATACTATCAATTTCCACTTAAGTACCCACTTGAAACCTGATTGCGAACGTGTATAAGGGGTCAGCCCAATAAAAATACTCACCGTTTATCAAATTGCTAAGTAAATGGCCAACAGAATTACTTGAGTAATACCCAAATAAACGAGCAATACAAGCTAAAAGTCACGTTCTCCGGCCATCCGTGGCTCGTTCCCAGCTCCCGAATGACCTTAACATTGTTTTCCATATCGCCTTCGCGAAAGGTCGGCATCGCAATAAATTATCAATAATCGTTTGGATTTTGTTAAACTTTCAGGATTTCGGCGCAAAGTGAAAATCTCGTTTATATTTTGATCGGTGCACGCTCCCGACGGAACCGTGCTTATAAACTGCTCCCATTGTAATTTTGTTTTGTAACAAAGTTCCCGCCTTTAGGTCGAGCCGAAACGAAAGTTACAACATTTACTAGACTACCAACAATTCACATAAATTCATAAGCCCCAAAATGAAATTTAATTCTTGCCGCCTTATCGCCGCCTCGTTTGGACTTGAATAACTATAATGGCCGCAACTATATATACGTTATTCTATCTTTACTGATATATTGTACTGAAAAAGAGAAAATTACATTAAAACGATATTTTTTTATTGCGATCCCGATTTTTGATTTATGAAAATGAGTTTTTTGTTGATATAACTCATAAAAATTGATCTATGGGAGCAATATTATATTTCGAAAAACTATTCAATGCAGATACAAATAGAATCTGTTCCACAATTTAGGAGCAGCGTCTAACCAATGACGTGAAGCACTATTTAATCCTACGACGAATGTCCCCCGCTGGTCAGTGAGTGAAGTTTTAAATCGATTGAATAGTGCTATCTGTGTGTGAAGTAGTAGCAATTCGTCAACGTCCCGATATAATCCCCCCTCAATGAGTCCTAAGCCGGGCTGGAGGGACGTCGCGTCATCCATCACCGGCGACTCGGCGAGTACAGCGATCTACCCGCACCGCGAACCGCTAAGTCATCGCACACAAACTATTAAGTTGTTCTAAAAAACTTCAGCACTAATAAATTACGGCTCAGTCTGAGTTTCGTCCGGTACAAGGATCAGTTTTACAGGCGATTGAGAAAACGGTACATAGTTTCCAATTTACTTCTCAAGATTAGTCCCCTAGAAGCCAATAATGAAATTCACGAAAGTTAATGACTTCAGAACGCTTTTGTATCCGTTGTGCAGATCATTATAATTAAGCCAACTAAGGTTTTCAGCATACAATGAAATAAAACTAATAAAAACTAAATTAATTAATAAAGCCGCTGATAAGGTCTACTACTAGTCATTGTCAGCTGCTCATCAGCTGCTAAATTCTGTAAACTTAGAGACTTAAATCCATATTGTAGAAAATAGAGTGATTGGTTAACAAAAAAGTCACTGACTCGGAAGATATCGCCCTATCCTAATGATGAAACTATCACTATAAAACTGCCCCACTGAATAAAGACTCCCAACAAGCTGCTTGCGCACGTCTCCTTTATACGCGTACAAAATAAACCTTAAAATAATAATGTCAAGAAAGTGGTGTGTCTGGCCGTGTAAGCAGCGTGCACATCTGCTACCAAATCAATTTATCGTGGATACGTGATGTTGGCTCACCGAGCCTCCAATACTCGAATTTGTGTCAATGAAATACTCCAACATTACTTATTACGATTTTCCCGATACCAATAGTGGTATTTATTGAATACTCTGATCATCTATCAAGTCATATCGGACACTTGAGGAAAGTTTGTTTCTTTCGTCAAATGAGATTACAAGACGAGTTCTCTGAATGTCTGCGTTGAGTTACGATCTTATGGTGTTGACTGTCCCGAATCTCAATCCACTTCCCAACTTTCAAGAGAGAAGTTGGGAACAAATAAGCGGAATTTTTTTATTCACCTCATTAACTTCGTCGTAGTGGGTTTAACTTTTCCTATAACAAGGGGGGGAGATCTATGATTATTGAGTAGGTATAAGTACCGACCTAACGAAAATAAGTGCGTTTCAACTTTATGAGAGCCGTCTGGTATTTGTTAGGACAGAATGAAAGAGGGAATTAATAACAAAGTAAGCCTCGCGATTCGTTAGGGAGAGGTAAACCTGACTGCGGCAATATATAAATGTCTAGACAGGAAATCAGGGTAAGCGTTAATCCTAGGTATAAAGACTATGAAATCGAGCATACTTAATTTGAAGACGAACATACCCATAAACTACGAGTGATCTATGGTTGTTTGTTCAGTGGTTAATGGTAGTCACGGCACGCCCACTCCTACTTAACCTACCTGAAGGCGGCTTACTTCAAAATCTGTGCAACACAAACAAGTATGATCAGAAAGGCAAATAAACACGTGAGGCTTACATCAGAGATAAGAAGGTAGCAAACAAGCTGACGTTCCGGATGCGCTCCGCTCCGTCAGTTTCCGGCTCCAGCAAGGGCGGAAATCCACCGCTGGCATTAACGTCGTAAACATAAGAGAACTAAAGAAATAGCTTCGCACACGACATCTCATGTGGGCCATCAGGTCTTTACTCTCCAACTGTTTTATTGATGCCCCAATGATAATGAATTTGTAAATTGTACGGAAAATTGTATCGGCCATCTTCTTCCTCCTATTTGTCGTGAACCGTCCTGTGAATGGCTAACAATTTATCGCTACATCTGTTAAACTGCTGATATAATAAGCACGAAACTTTTTGTCATCCATTCAGATGATTTGAAGCAAAATGCTGTCAGCTTATAAAGTATCGTCTTAATTTGTTACTTAGATTGTAAACTAGATATTTTTCCTTCGTCGTATAGAAGGGACTATATCTCGCTTGGCCGAAATATCGCATAAGATTGGCGTATCTACTGGAACAATAGCTGTCTCGGTAAAGGAATGGCTGAACATAATACTCTTGTTACATGGGCTTTTAGCACGTTATACTGCTCCTAATATGGCAAGTCAGCGTGGAAATTTCTACTTTCCTTCCAACGCTAGGAACTCATTTGATTTCATTGTAAGTTTTATACCTGTCGAAATGTGTATTACAACCCCAATCTCCCCTTACTACGGATCAAATTAAGCCACATTACCCGTGAAACGGTTACGTTTTATATTTTCTATTACATACAATCATAGCTATTTCATAGAGCGTAGAATCCTAAAGCAATATGTTTGGATTATCCACCACTTTACGCTGAAAGTTGTGAGGGAGGATTAGGAATTTTATCTCTTAGGATAGTATTTACTTGCTATATGGAGACTAAGACGCATGTGGGTAGTGTTTTCGATCGGTATCTCAGAGTAGCAGTAACATTGTTGTTTTAACAGCGGAGCAGGGATAACACAAATCGTTTAATGGCGTTTTATGGCCCATTGCGAACCTCGGCACGGTTTTATGAGTCGGTTGTCAACTCGCATTCATTGCTTTTCGAATAATCACTCGTCAAACTCATCTCCGATAAAGTTAAAATTAAATCTGATTAATAAAGTGGGATATAAAAAGATATTGGTTATGTTACAGCAAAAATTAAATAAGTAACAAGTGAATAAGTAACATAGAATAAATATCCTTAAACCTAAGTTACATTATCGATAGGCAACCTCAGGAATTATAAAAAGATTATTAGAAAAATACATTGCTTTACCATAGAATTACCCCTTTTCCCTTTTCAAGTTGGAAGAAAAATCCATGCATGTATTCATAAAAGGTGACCAAATTACATCAAAGTCAAAGAGCTTTCGAAAAATATTAGCACCTACATAACTTGGTTTCCGACAAATATGCGGGTAGAAACAAGATTTGTGATTGATTTCCGTGCGCATACGTCTTCTCGGCATTCAGGTGTTGAGAAAATATTGCCCGCATACAGAGAATAAATAGTTCTTTTATTGAATCATGGTGATTGATGCTGGGGAGCAGCGTCTACACGTTGGCTGCCAACTAAATTGAATATCAATGAATTTACTACCATGCGGCTTTGCTACGACGCTCTATTTTCTGTTTCATATTTTTAAGTTTTTTTTAGGTAATTTTCCTTGGCTGTTGTTGAATATTATATTTATTTATACATATTTTTTATTTCTATGTGTAGCTTATTATATGAATAATCCTCACAAAACAACATACATAACAAAACACCAGTAGTTCGCGGAGAGTTAGGTAGAGTCTTTGTCCTTTCTTTCTTTCTTTTCCTCCCAATTTTAATAGTGGTATACCATTAACCTAAATTATTCGTCCTTCAACAAAACTGATACATTAGTCAGAGGATTGGTTGGTTTAAAATTAATGAAAATAATTTTGAGGGATAAGTTTTCATTACGCAAAGTGGTTTCCTATATTTAAGCAAAAGGATATATTCCTAGGTATTCTTACTGAATGTGGATCATATCTGTTTCCATTACTTATTTAATCAAAAATCTGTGACCCATTTTCCAGAAAACGTACTGGCTACGTGGAAAATTGCAATGGTTAGTTTTTTTTTTTTCATTTGTTTAGTTAGTTCGTAGTATCACGAATAACAGATTTAGCGGTGCCACACAAGCTTACCTATTTAATCCCTCGGCTCCTGATGGACGTGACCCTCTCAGGCCATGTTTATCGTTCGTTGCAGCTGTCTACACTGCTGTCAATTAGTAATGTTACCACAGCCTCTGACTGGTCCAGACTTAGTTACTGCATCAGGTCACCTATACTTAGTGTAGCATCCCTTAGTTGCATCAACTACTGGAATCAGTAGCTTTAACATCCCACATTTTCCGACATGTCCCTGGGGGTAAAGGATAATGGGTAATTTAATGAATGCCAGTTGATATGATAATTTTTCTTCTTCGAATAAGTACTTGAACTTTTTGTAGGACCTTTTTTTCCAGCAACCCTTCAGTTCCCTTCCAATATTCCCATTTGCAATCATTACTGCAAAACTCCAAATAGAAACATATACCTACCTACATGTACAGCCATATTAAATGCAGACAATTCACAACTGCCAGAAAGTGTAAGTGCAACAGTGAGCTCCGAGTTCGAATCCCGACAGAACTACTTTTAATTAAATTGAGCTCTCTTACCTGCACTTGGAAACTCTTTTAAGTGATTTCGCGATAAACTTGGCAACAAACTGAAACAATACTTAGCCACTTACAATTGAAATAATATTCTTGTTACTTTGCATTTTAATAAAAACTTACATTAGGTATAACAGTTTGCAAACTGCACCTGCTTATGTAAAGTCAGTTTCTACATTATTCAAAGAAAACCGGAATAGTTTTTCTTACCAACTGCAAGAGGGTTCGTCTTGTTATGAAATCCATTTTGTCTAGTAATAACAACAGCACTTCTTAAACGAAATCAGTTGAATTGAAATTGCTAAATTAGTTCGGTACTATTTAGTTTGTATTCAACTTGGCATGAGTTTTCCCAAAGTCGAGAGCCGCCTATCTGTCATATTGAAAACATACTTATTTTAATCAACTTTATTTTTTAATTAAACAAAACTAATTGAAAAGAGTGAAAAGCTTCACGATATAAAAATTTTGATATTCGGTACTCATCCACAAAAATAATTCAATAAAATACAAAACAACCAAAATACGATCCAATTTGTGGAAAATAACGGAACCTCCTTCAATTATTAGGGAACTGTTGCGAGTGGCTCACACGTAGTTAAGGCAAGTTATGACACACGTTCCACTAGTGCTTATAGTTCTAATAAAATCTTATATAACAGCAAAAACCGAGGAGGCGGTGTAAAAACTGTAACACGACAATGTCGTCAAGCCACGGTGGCCGCAAAAACTTTAATGGTTTCTTTTATCGGCCATTTGCGAAGCGTAATGGTCACCTCCTTTTGTTCCTAGCAGCTGTAATCTTTTAAGTATTGTTAAATTTTCATGTAAAATTCAATGGGGTAATAAATTTACGTGTATGCACTTAGAGAACGGTGAATTATTTTGTGGTCAGATTTAATTACTTCACTCTTACTGGTGGAAATGTGGCAAATTTACCACATCTGCTGTCGTTTTTGTACTAAGATACTTCTACTACTACTCCTTGTACCTACTCGTACTACAAGGATCTCATTTGCTAGTTGTTATTACAAACAACATATATATATATATATATATATATATATATATATATATATAGCCATTTTTTCTCATAATTTTCAATGTTGCAGAATTACCTTGATTTGGCAATGGGGTTTCTTCGTATTTCCAAAGAATTTTGCACGAACATTCTTTGCCTCAGTCAATGTCGATGTTGGCAGCAGTTGGAGTTTTTGTCTAGCAGACATGCCAAGTCCTTTTGCAATCTACTTTGATTTACCATTTTCGATTTTCACTTCTTATGGGTTGGTATGACAAAGGTACCGAGACGAACTTTTTAACAGGAAGTCATCTTTTTCTACGATATTACACGACCATAGAATTTATGGCGTACTATTTAAATCTGACCTGGTGAATTCTGTTACTCGTTACTCGTCAACCTTGTGGGTAAATGAAATGAAATGAAATGAAATTGTTTATTCTGTAAATAGGATATAGGAATCACTTTTACACGTCATATTAAAAATATATTAAATTTTGCTAGATGAGTTCGGCGTTTCCTATCCGACTACTCTGAGAAGAAAGGCCGAAACAAACTCAGAGGTCACAGTCTCTTTTAAAGTCCAGACATAATCTTGGTCAAGCCATATGAGGACCATGTAGATTCATGTCTGAAATGGTCTTTTGAGAAAAGAACCACACAGATTTGAGTGGACCTGTCCAGTCAGTGCAAGCATTTGTCAGTAATCGTGGAGCTCAACTCAGAACAAAAGGAGCTCAACTCGACGAACAATACCAAAGAAAGGACATTTGGGTAGGCCGCATAAACTACTCAAACTGCCAGACCATCATTAAAACTAACTGAGAGAGGATAAAAAAGGAGTAATGAGAAAAAAAAAATTAAATTAAAAAAAATATCCACATAGTCCTCACATTCACAATAGGTAATTAAAATAATATTATACTTTACAAAGTAATCATGTCATTTTGTTTTAATGTTTAAATAAAACTGGTATATTTTAATGATTTTACTAAATAATTCTAATGTCAAGTTTTATGGTTTTATCACAAGGTTTAGCAGAGCGAGCAGCTCAATCCCAAGCTTTTTTATCTTCTAAATAATCTGAAATTTTATAGTACCCTTTTTTACAAAGTTTGGTTTTAATACAAATTTTAAATCGTTTAATGGGTAAGTTTCGAATGTCAATGGGAAGTTTGTTGTAAAAGCGTATACATTGACCCATGAACGAGTTGCCTACTCTGTGGAGACGAGTGCGATGTACAGCAAGGTTGTGTTTATTCCTGGTATTTAAACTATGAATATCAGACATTTTCTTAAAATTTGATATATTTTTGTGTACATACATTAGGTTTTCAAAAATATATTGTGAGGCTAGAGTTAGAATATTTACTTCTTTGAATTTTCCTCGAAGGGAATCTCTCGGACCTAGGTTGTAAATGGCTCGAACAGCCCTTTTCTGTAGAACAAAGATAGTATTAATGTCCGCACAGGTTCCCCAGAGAAGAATCCCATATGACATAAGACTATGAAAATAACTAAAATAAACAATTCTGGCTGTATCTACGTCAGTTATCTGTCTAATTTTTTTAACAGCATAGGCGGCCGAACTAAGCTTTCCTGATAATTTTTCTATGTGTGGGCCCCATTGTAATTTACTATCAATAGTGATTCCAAGAAAAACTGTCGACTCAACAGGGTCCAGTTCTATTCCATTAACTTGAACATTGGTAGTTAGCTGCCTGACATTTGGCGTTGAAAATTTTATGAGTTTAGTCTTGTTTTCGTTCAGAAGAAGATTATTTACATTAAACCAATGCACAACTTTAGAGAGTGCATCGTTAATTTGTTCAAAGTTAACTAACTGACGTTTGATTTTAAAAATAAGGGAAGTGTCATCTGCGAATAATACGATCTTGTGATTATCCCTTATGTGGTAAGGTAAGTCATTTATATAAATTAAAAATAAGAAAGGACCTAGAATTGAACCCTGCGGAACGCCCATGGTGACTGCAGATCCTGCAGATCTCTTGCCATTAACATCGACCCTCTGAATTCTGTTGTTCAGATAAGAAGTCAGAAGGTCGAGAGCTTTGTTCCTCATACCATAGTGGTACAGTTTCTTGATGAGTGTATCATGATGTACGCAATCGAAGGCCCTGGACAAGTCGCAGAAAATGCCAAGAGCATCCTGCGACTCCTCCCAGGCCTCGAATATGCTCTTCAGTAATTCCACGCCCGCATCTGTAGTTGAACGACCCTTTGTAAAACCAAACTGTTTTAGATGTAATAAATTATGTGCATTGAAATGTTCTAACATTTGTTTCAAAATTAATTTCTCAAAAATTTTGCTTAATGTAGGTAATATCGAAATAGGCCGAAAATTCGTAGGATCAGTTGTGCTGCCAGACTTGAACAGTGGAATAACTTTACTAAGTTTCATCTGATCAGGAAATACACCAGACGCAACACAAGAGTTAAAAATAATTGCTAAAAAGGGTGCAATAACATCAATTATTGAAGATATGGTATGTACTGATAATCCCCAAAGGTCAGCAGTTTTTTTTACATCAAGATTTTTAAAAGATTCTATAATGTCTTTAGCAGAAGCAATTGAAAATTCAAAAAGTTTGTCAGATTCTGGTACACATTCTTTTAGTATTGAGTAAGCAGAAGTGGAGGACGACGATGACAGAGTTTTGGTTGTTAAAATGGGAATATTAGTGAAAAAAAATTCAAACTCAGTTGCCACCTCCACGTCTGCTTCAATATCTACATCATTGATTTTTAGATGGAAGTCACGATTCCGTACCGTCGTTCTTCCCGTTTCTGAATTAATAATATTCCAGGTTGTTTTTATTTTATTTCCAGAAGATATTATTTTATTTTTAATGTGTAAGGCTTTTGCTGAGGAACAGGCTCTTTTAATTATCTATAATTAATTCTATCTATAATTATGGTATATGGGTATCTATAATTAATTCGATCCCAACTCTTCAAGATTCATTATCTTTCAGCAACATTGTTATTATACGTACATACACACGCAGCTACCTTATCGTAATACCGCCTAGCAACAGATATCTGAGGAAAACTACCTAACTTAACTAATACAGCGGTTGTTTCGTTGTTATCGTCAATGTTAAAAACCTTCAGTATTATCCCCACATTAGATCCACGTGTGTCGTTATAAAGCACGATTCAGACCATTTGAGCTCGATACTAGGATAACATATTATATGGGATACTGGCTGTTATTTTTATAGCAAGTGCCCCTAGTGGACTACAAATCAAGATAACAAGCGAAGATAGAGGCCAGACGGAAATATTTACACATTGTCCTATGTGTTTTATTCAGGACTACTGAATAATCATTTACAATAGGTACCCACCTAGCTATATTCATTGTGTATTACGTTTTATTTAGCCGTCAGATAATAATTTCCTGTCAGGAGTAGGTACCTATTCAAGCTGCCAGAGGTGCCTCTGGCAGATTGAATATGTACCTCGGTGTATTAAACCTTACTTAGTTCCAGTGATGGAACTAAGTAAGGTTTAATACAACGATCATATTTGAATCCCTGCCTAGAATCTGAGCTTGTGGCGGCACAAAATCACACAAAATCCTGACGTCACACAAATCCTGCATCGTGCAATTAGAGTTTACCTCGCGAACGACATATATCCGACATCAGTCGTTGGGCAGTTGCCCACCAGAGACGACACCCGTCTGGTCGGATGATCCTCCATTTTCTACAGAGGATGATTGAACTTTATACCCTGTTTCCCATACCTCTAAATTGGTGACCCCGATTATGAACGTCAACGCAGCCTTCGTGCAACTACTTCAGCGTGACGTCATCATCATCATCACTCCCGCAAGCTTTCGTGAGGTGAATCACACAGCTAGCTAGCACCCATGGCTTCAACGGGTATCCTGACCACCAGCATGCAGCGAACGCGCATTCCTGGTCGTCACCCTCAGCGTATTCAGCAACCATGGCACAGCACCTGCACTTTTGGCCGGCCTCACAAGCAGAGCCCATTCCACCCACTCCTGGCCGACGTCAGCAGTCAGCCACAACCCGCCGCTGTACCACATCCGACTCACTGGATCATGACGCAGCGCCACCCTGACTCACTGTGGAATCAACGCAATGACCGCATACAGTTCCAACTCACCGCGTACTATACGGTACCCGGTTCCGACTCAATGGAACCTCAGCTGGCACTGTGAAGCATCGCAAGATACAAGACTCAGCCCACCCTGCACACTATGACCTCCGGTCTCCGGAGGCTGTAATGGCGGCATCTACATTATCACATGCGGACTACGCATCAAAAACCTGACGTTACACAGAATCCTGACGTCACACAAATCCTGCACAAAGCAATTAGAGTTTATCGCGCGAACGACATCAATCGTTGGGCAGTTGCCCGCCAGACACGACACCCGTCTGGTTGGCGGATCCTCCCTATTCCAAAGAGGATGAGTGAACTTTACACCCTGTTCCTCATACATCTAAAAGCTTATATCGGATTTAATCCGATATAAGCTTTTCTTTTCCACCAGTATTTTTTTGTCCGTGTAAACGGATCATGGCTGGGAAAAAACAAGAAATAAAATTGTTAGTTAGTAAGTTAGCGTTTTCCTTGAAAAGCAGTAGCCTTTCTTTCAGCAATAACTTTGAAACGCTATCATCGCAACGGTTAGGGTGTGGTCACTTACCGGAATGTCCTGGGTTCCAATAATCCTGTTGATTTACGGTAGCAGAACAGTTCCTAGAATGACTTTTAAAATTTTGCAGGAGGGGTTGGAAAGAATACAAAGTAAACCTATGTACCTATGAAACATTTTAACATAAAGAATCGATAGTATTTTAATGTTTCACTATAGAAACATTGTTCATTGCCAAAATAGGATAATAGTGGTTAGGTAAACCACAATGAGAGGTCAATTTGTCCGTAGCGTGACAGTTTAATTACCTTGCACTAATAACACAAAGTTATAATGTTATTGACTACTATTATACATATATATACATTAGTTATGTCCAGAAAATTCTCTATTTGTACTTTTTAGGGTTCCTTACCTCAAAAGGAAAAGGATCGCTTCGTTGTCCGTCAGTCAGTCTGTCAAGAACTCAAGACCCACTTTCTCAAGAACGCGTGGTGGTATCAAATTGAAATTAATATCAAATAAGTAGATCTATGTTCCCATGGAGCTCTAAAAAATGTATGCTTCTAAGTCAACGCAATAAAAAAATACGGCCATTTATGTGACATATTTTGATACTCGCAAATAAATCAAAACCTACAGGGTACTTCCCGTTGGCCTAGAATTATAAAATTTGGCTGGAAGCAAGGTCTCACAGCACAATGATAGGAAAAAGTCCGAAAATTTATAATTTGTAGTTTTATCACATACAAAAAATATTTTTTTGCGATTACAAACTTACATTTGCAGTTGTAGAATTAACCGTGACGTATATCGATGTATTGGAGAACATGTTTCTCAACTACTACATAAGTTAATAGTGCCCTTTGAACTCAAACTCAAACTCAAAGCATTTAGTAAGTTTAAACCCTTCATTGGGCGTGGTCCGACACGCACTTGGCCGGTTTTTCATTCGATGTAGCTATGTTATCAAACAATAAGATTTATTTACTTATGACATGAGCAAAGGAGATGAAATAATTGATTTTCCCTCACACATAAATACAAAAGTAATATCAGAAAAAAGTATATGAATCCTGTATTTTTATGCGACAAACTGATATATCTTCCAATCTTGTTATTTATAAAAACAGTGGGGATGTGTGTTTGCTCTGCAAACATTGATCTATGGAACTTTCCCTTTGTTTATTATAGAAATAAACAAAACAATGTGTATCAGTCAAGATAGAAGGTTATTTGATGAAAATTAATACAGTATTTAATAAGAGATATACCTAATTTCTCGCAAGCCGTTAAAGTTAATTATTCTTATACTTACCTACCATTTCACGTAGTTTCAGAGTTCGTGAAAAACTCCAACATATAATGGCAATAAGTCACCAAATCCAGTAAAATTGGAAACATTTTATCAACTAGTGTTGTTGTCTGTGCAGTCTGTTTTCTGGGTATTTAATTTAATAAAATACAGCGACACAGGCTCCTCGTATTTATAAATTGTTTATTTATTAGTAGGTAAGTTTCATAAATATCTAAATTAACTTTATATTAAATTCCGGATTAAATCGGTAAACTGATAATTTGTTATGACATGCAACAAACAGTTCCAAACTTTATTTTTTGTGATATGAGATGAGAATCGACATTGGCCACTAAAGCAGCGCCAAACCATGTTTGGCACTAGTAGCACTTGCACTAATTTAAACTCTGCTATTAGGTACCTATTACTGATCGCTGGGTAGCTATTACTCCTATCTGACATATGGCGACTCGTAATATGGCTATCGCTGGAAAAAGGAACAAAGCATGTCCTGCAGAAAGATCACCAATGCTAGAACGCTTGATTTACATGGCGCGATTTAATTATCTGTCAAATAGCATAAGTTGAAGCAATAATTTAAAGTTGGACCGTCTAAACAGTGTTTCGACGGTGCAAGTTATTTGTTGCTTCAATTTTATTGTAGGCAAGATACTTGCATCGTGTAAATGAGACTGACACACACGCATGGCATCTGGTGACGACGTCCCCAGGAAGATGATGATCATAACTATGGCTCTCCAATTACCCGAAGCCAGAGATTAAAAAAATTACAAACCCCACTAGACTGCATTGTGAAATACAATGTAAAATTAAATCAATCATAATATTCGAGGCACACATCGAGTCACAAGTCCAAAACAAATATCAGTAAAGTTAATGGTTGTTATTGTTTACTTAGGGAATGTGTCGGGAGTTTTACAATGTTTTGTTTACCGACGGTAATTGGCTATTTGAGCGTGCATTAATATCACCGGCAGCCGCCCGCTGTCCGTACGTCAATTGTCCGGGTAACGTTACATAATACGGTGGCGACCTCCCTCGGTCGCCGACGACGTCGATGCCGGCTCACTCTCTTGTGATTAACTTCTGAATAAAGCAATTCACCCAAAGAACAAGTTTACTACTTTCAACTTCTCCGCTCAATGCGAGAAGGTCGCTGGAAATTCACTCGCACAATGGGCCCAATTACAGAAATCGTAAAGATTCGACAAATTTCAGCAGTTTTCATCGTTTTTCGACACTTAATCTACTTTTGCTGAATGTCGGATATAATTATGGAAGTTTATGAATGCCAGAAACATTATTGCTGGGAGGTATTTGTATAAGAACGGTAATAACGCATTCACGTGTGTGCGTACAATATTCTGCCATTGCTGGCTTTGTGTAAGCCCGTACAATAATTCTTATGGCTCATAAAGTTGTGCAAACTTATTATAGAAGGTAATAGCTTTGTTTACTTTTGTTTACGCGTAGTTACCGCAAGTACCATTTAGCATGCAATGGAAGAAAATTATAGTTATAAAGATGATGTCTATGACGTACACGTGCGTGGTTGTTAGAACTCTGTTCTTTTATATCCAGAGCCGGCCACACCCGCCGAACATAGCCGGCGATCCCGACACAATGTAGTTACAAGTTAGGACACGTCTTCTCTATTATTTATAAACGTTGTTTAAGCTTGGCGAACATTCGCCGGAAGAATTACAGCTGATTTAACTGGGACGTTGGTAGTTTGCTTCTCTTAATAAGAATTCTCCGCTCATCTGGGAATAAAAAAGGAGAGCTTATTAGCCGCTCATGGTCTTACGTGAAGTTTTAATGTGTGCGATGAAGTTATTGTACTGTAATTGAAGGTGCTTCATTAAAACATCATGATCTTTGTACAAAAGACGTCATTACACTTTGATTTGAAAAATTCCTTAGCAATAAAAAAAATACAAACTTTTATGGCTATTTAACCCCTTTTTGGATGGATTTTCCAAAAACCCTTCCTTAGTGCTCACCTTTGTGTGTAGGTGCGTTGTCCGTCAGTGAGGAATTTCACATATTTATTAAGTAAAATAAGATATCATTATAAAATAAAACTACTATTACACCTATTCATGATAACTACAATTTCAATGAAACATTTCTGCGAGCAACTTGGAAGTAGTGCTCGCCGACCGCTGACCCCGGCATCGCTCGCTTCGCTCGCTCGGGTCGCACTCGGTTTCTCACAGTTCTAACCCAACCTAACCTATTTCACCCATTTGCTCGCAGAAATGTTTTCACCATTTTCTAATTATCTCTGTTTTCAGAAAATCTGGGTTTTCGTTAAATTTGAATTATAAAATCATCCTACGACATATATTATACATAAATATATATATAAATTTATTTATAATATTATATAATATATTATAATTTATTATTTTATATATAAATTTTGTACACATTTTTCAACTTGTAATGAATTGTTATGTAGAGTATAAATGTGTTTCTGTATTTTTTTGTGAATAAACTGAGTTTTTTTTTTGTTACGCATTTCGGCACCATGGGGACCTTTAGTTACCTAGAACTATGGAAGGCTTATGTCCCCTGCTTGATCAATGTTATAGTATACACGGAATAAATGGCAGGGAGTGACTGGATAATGAGCCCCCGAAAACTCTCACTAGCACATTGTGACGTAGCGACAAGGGGGCAACATGTCCTGAGGTGCTTCAGGAGTAGAGAGGTATTCAACGGCTTTCAGAACAATCCTAGAGCCCGGAAGATGGTCAAGATCGCTAGGAGCACTCACTGGAATACTTTCTTCCTCCGAGCACGTTTGCTCGTGCGAATCTCCACTCAACCCGGCCAGTTAAGGAAAGAATGAGGTGGGACCTCTATTCCTCGTCAGTGTTCACGCCAGCCAGCCAGAGATGAGGAACAAGATTTCATCCAGGAGATAAGGTCCGTGGGGTCGCTACTGCCCAACAGCTCGCCACATGCTACCCTGCGGGTTTTTGTATCTCTCTTGGTCTGGCTCCTAATCCTAGACCAGTTCCGGCAAAGTAAACTCTACCGTCAAAGACCTAGTTGGAGCGCGCAAGCCCCACCACGCGTCGCGAGAGTAGAGATACGGCAGTGGGGTTATTATTATTATTATACCGAAATCCAATAACGAATAAAAACTGATTATTAATCAAAGAATACAATAATTTATATTTGAAATACCTACATTAAATTCTAAAATGTCCTTCCAGATAAATCCAATCACCATTTCCCGTTTTACTACCGCTAATATAATCGTGTAAACGGAACGTTAGAACAGTCGCTGCAGTGGAATATCTAATGAATCTGTATGTCGTGATGAAACCGCTGGGTGTTAGGCGAAGATATCGGAGTATAGAACTAACCAGAAGCCGCAAACGGGAACGCACATAGAAATGAGGCAAATAATCGTCAAAAACTATTCTTAATGATGTAGTTGAGTATGTATTTGATTTTTTCTTAAGTAGCAGTCTTTTTATATTAATTCTGCTTCGACAACAGAAAGGATAAAACATTTCTCCTCAAATAGGCCATATTTCGTGGGACCGTATGTGGCAAGAGAGCAACGGGGTAATTGCGTAACATACTTACAGTACATAGAAATATTAAAAAAACACGAGAAATGGCATGGGGGCGTGTCTGTGTCCGCGTATCGTGATTGCGATGCTTGTGTCTCAGGCAAATGGCCGACTCCGCGAACAAGTGCGCTTTGGATCGCGATCGTGACAACGTTTAAGAATACCGTGTTGTTACGTGGTTTCTTGGAAAAATCGAAGCCAAACTAGAAATTTTATAAATCATAGAACCAATTATCATATATCAGCACAAGTATTTTACTATATTTAGTTGAAAATCATGAAAAACAACAAATCGTAAAATATTTTTTGCCTTTACTACGTTATTTTTGTTTTCATATCTCACTGCGACTGTAGTATTGTTGCAGTAAATACATTGCTTCTTAACCACTACCTAAGTATGTCGCTAAGTGACTGGACAAGCAATGTAAAAATCACAAAACGATACTTCATTTAAGCGGTTGCATTGCGTAGTACGGCCGCTGTGTCTTGCAAAGTTTATTCTTCAATTTGTCAACAGCCTGGTTGGAAAACCGATGTGAAATATTGTTTTATACTCATTTGAATTTTCTCATAATGTTAAAGTTTTTTGATTTACTTCTATTATTTTTTTGCTAGGTTTTGTTTATTTATATCATCTTATTATTTATATATCGTTTTTTCTTTATAATTTTTTCAGGAACTCGTAAAAAATTTAATACAATAATAAATGGGAGAATTAATAACTTTCCGATTAAGTCAATCTGGTGTATGTATAAAATAAATAGCTTTTGCACAGCACAACGATAGCGATCGATGTTTTCGTGTGAGTGAGTTGTGCATGGTAAATGCACGCTGTGTTTGATGGGATAAGGTTTATAATTGATTGTGTAGTACGTTCGCATTTATGAATTGCAAGTGTGAGCGCGACATCGTATCTATTGGGTTTACTGATCTGCATGTGTAGTTGTGGCGTCGTGGTGGGGACCAACTGCAGACATTGGGTTTCGATACATTTTCAACTACCGGGCATATCTCCTTCTTTCATATATCTATGTTACAGTAGCAATGGCTTTCATTTTGACAGTGCAACAACATTCATTTCGTTATTTATACGTTGTTCACCAAACAAATTTTTCGAACATAAATGAAGCTATGGATTAACAATATCCTTCAAAATCATTCAGATTGTGATTGAATGTGTGTTACGGAGTTAGGGTGCAGGTGCCCAGGTGTTTGTTTTGTGTTTGGACGCAATGCGAGACATGGAATTATGATGGCCTTCTGGTGTATTCTGTCTTCTGAGGCGCCAGTATACACCTCGCTCGTTAACTTGACGATTGTTGTAAGCGCCGCGATTCCGTTCTTTGTTTTATGACGCCACCGACGATGCTGCAATTTGTCAAAAGATTCAACTAAACGCTTATCCATTACCTTCACATAAAACGCTCATTCTGACGCTGATTACTGGTATTTATATTTTCATCGTGGATACATAGTAGAATGACTAAGTTAGTCTGGTGGTGACTTTATAATGAATCTTTATCTTTATCCTTACATATCATAAAACAAAGTCCGCCGCGTCTTTCTGTCTGTCTGAACGCGATAAACTCAAAAACTACCGAACGGATTTTCAAACCGTTTCACCAATAAATTAAGTGATTCATGAAGAAGATTTTGGTGTATAATTCATTAAGGTTTTGTGTAAATCGACTGAAATATGACGATTATTGTCGAAATGTCGGAAAAAATCATGCCGACTGGGAGTTTTACTGGCCTGCGCCGCGTATACCGTGAGAGATAATTAAAAATTATGTTTCACAGGATTATCTGGCATAAAAAGTCCGCGGTAGCATATGTCTATCTTCTAAGGATGACCCACAATAACCATTTTTATCTTGAAAAATTTGATAAAAATTTCATTGTTATTTCTGAAGCAATTTTGACCGGTTTTATATTTAGGTATCCTTATCCAATAAAATATGTTATTTAAATTGGGTATTTAATTTAGATTAAAATATGACTTGACATCATATCATGAAAAATATGAATACTTGAAAAGCTATCACAGATTCAAAATTACGCGTAACAAAATAATTATGGTTGACGACAACGCGGGCGCAGCGGTAGGAGTCAATGACCTTTTCCTCGGCTATTAGGTATCTAATCCCGGTAGTACTTTCTTGTGGGATATTTTCCGACATCCACGCGGGCGAAGCCGTGGGCAAAAGCTAGTAATATAACAAAAGTGATGCTAACACGATGTGAACCGATATAATAAATGCATAGCATTTACTCGACCTATACCTAAACAATTGAATGATTACCTAAGTAATTAAATTAATTAAATCATGTGTCACACTTACGAATAGATCTTTGTTTGTTTCAACGTTACCTATCTTTAACATCGCGCATTTTTGTTGGAAAAAAGGTAGAACATATTCCTTTTGATCAAAATAAGCTGTACAATCAAGCTTATCTGAATTCCGATTTAAATGTACACATATAGTATGATATCCGGAAATTGATACCAGATTCCGGATTTGCGTCAGATGCACATTTACAAACCGTTCTCTACGTGTTTAAATTTCAAATGAAATCTCAATATTCAATCTGGAATTCGTTCCGCTTATACTTACGTGAGGAAAACAGAAAAAGAGAAATTGCTCGCGTATGCAAAAAGTCTTTATGCATTTCAAGGGCTCACCCTAACCGCGAACATGGTGGAGGAATTGAAAATAGAGCCCTTGTTATTTCGAGTATATGTGGAGTGGAATACAAAGGGGAACATTGTCTTTGGTTCGTCGTTATGCGCCGCTCCAGACGTCTGATAACAAACCACGGGTAAGGCACTCGAGCATAAAAGTATTATTTTATTTGTTACCCAGTTAACTTTATTTTTGTGAAGTTGGGCGGTTGCAGTTTTTCTTCTATTGTTAGGTATGCTTTTGTTTTTGATAGAGCTTGCACTATGCCGTGGTTATGCCGAGCAAATAAAAGAGCTACCCTTCTATGACCGCGACCGTCGTAAAGACTGACCGCATTATCTAGTCTAGTAATAAGATCAAAAACACGAGCAGCATAACAGCCAAATATGATAATTACGGCAAAATTATATTGCTTTTATTATACCTATTGAATACAATGTAGGATTGAAGTAATTGCGCGACAGTGAAAAAAACGCTGGAACGTAAGTACCTATGTTTAATTAGGTATTTTAAATTACATTTATTATCGTACGATTATTATAACAAAACAAATAATAAGATGGGATAAAACAGAAGCAGAAACTATAATTTTAATAATTATCTGTTACCTTTATCAATAACAGCTGGTTGCCAGGGCTCGGAAACCGGTTAATTATCCAAACCGGATTTGGTCATTAACCTCGAACCAGAAACGATTGCGGTTTAGGTTTCGGTTACCGGTATTTTAACCAGTTACTGGGAGAAACCGTTTTTTACAAATTCCGATTCAGTTGAGCGAAATTAACCGGTTAATTTAAGTTTCGACGGTATAAACGAGTTCTACCCACTATGCCGTCTCTCTGACATCTACAATCAGAAAGCTCTCGCTCTACGCCAAAGAATACGCAAATTAATGTGACAAACGGCGACGGCGGGCATGCGTCTGGGTAAAACCGGTTTATTCAGGTTAGCGTAAGTTTTAAAATCCTATTCTCTGTAATAACCGGTAACCAACATTATTTCGGTTTAGTCGAAACCGTTTTTGTTCTTAACCGGTTAATCGATGAACTGTTTTATGAACAATATAAACCGGTAATTAAAAACCGCCATGAATTCAAGCCCTGCTGGTTGCTATTAATTTCAATGACTTACAAAATCATCAACAAATCTGAAGAAATCTTTGTACATATTAAAGTAGCCATGTATACGTATATACACATACAACACGACATATTATGTACGACATTATCATACTATATATTATGTATTTATTTATTATTATGTATTTGTCATATTATGTATGTATGTGTTATGTACGACACGGTTGGCGCAGTGGCTGAGCGATCGACTGCTGCGCAACGTGTCGCGGGCTCGATCCCCGCACGGAACAAATATTTGTATGATCTGCAATTAGTTGTTCCGGGTCTGGGTGTTAGTATATGTGAGTTTCTATGTTTGTAAACGCACCCACGATACAAGAAGAAATTCTTAGTGTGGGGCAACGTTTTTAAAAAAAAGAAAAGAAAGAAAGAAGAAAGAATATTTGAAGTCATGTATGAAGAGATTTTTTTTTTTTTAATCTACTTTATATAATAATGCAGTAATCCCCAGCAACTACACAAATATATGTACGTACATAGGTGATTAAGTTCCTATAACAGACATACGTTGATCGCAGATGTCTTATTGAAATCATTTCCTGTGAATAATATCTCGACCATCCTGTATACATCCCTACTTCATATCGTTTATACAGTATGGGGTTTATAAGCGACGTTATACCTAACACTAATTAGTACCATATCACACAAGGGGTGATGGTGTGCAAGTAATTGCTGCAAATTCTTGTCATTTACGGACATTTCACGTTGTTATTACGTTTTGTCCCTTGTAGGTAACCTACCTAAGTATAACATTATTTGTAGTAAGTGCTATCCTGAAATCGTTCGTGAAATTTCAGAAAAAATTTCAAAACACCGGTTTGTGCCTTTATCTTTGCGTAAAATAATGTTAAATATAGGTAAATCTACCAGATATTTCAGAACTGTTGAACGGATAATTAATAATAACGTAATAATAAACGTAATAACGTTTATTCAAAAACAAAAATTGGTAAAATACAGTATATATCTTAAAAATAATGTTGGTATTACAAAGTATGATGCCTGTACTAGGATAAACCTGTATCACAGGCGGCATGAGTTCTTACAATTACTATTTGGACAAATGATTTCTTAAACAATATTTAATTTTAAAAAATTAGGAATAGTGACATAGTTAGTTAATTTATTATGTTATAATCTACTTAAGCACTAATAATTAAGGGAAAAATTTATATATTATTTACGGAAAATACACAGTAGTTAGCACTAATACACTAGGCTAGACCAATAATGATAATCGCAACAAAGATTGAGAGGTTGTGCGTGTGTATTATATTTATAACACATTTTATTTCTTCAGATTAGGTTAGTAACATTTAAATTAAAATAAAGGTTTGCGTGCCTTCTTGTTACTAGGCGATACAATAATAGCTTAAGACTAGGAGCAAAATACGCGCCACGGCATCCAAAAACATCGTTAATTTAGCCACTCATAAAGGTAGATCGCACCTCACAAAGGATCTTCCAGTGGCGTCCATAGCAGCTAATTACACAAAGAGGAGCTCATTACAAGCGGGATATTAACCGTGGCGTAATCAAAGCCGTGTTTAATATTACTACGTATATTCCTTTGTATACCGCGTACTAACTGAAGTTCAAGACAATTTTGTGCTCGGTTTTTTTGCTTAAACTTAATACAAGTACGTCTAATTTGAAATCTAGAATCTAGACTATGGCCTTAGCTAATAATCTAGATTGTAGAATATTGTTGCTTGAGTGTAATAATCTGAACACAGCACAGTTGTTTGTACATCATAACATCACACTCATCTCAAAAAGACCCTGTCTTGTTTTACAGACAGCTCACAGTTCATGAGTCCTGCTAAGGTGACTTTGTAACCTGTACCCATGACCAAAGGAAAACAGCTGACAAAGGTAACCACAAGCAAAACTCAAACATTTACTCCTTTATTACAATTTTACAATATAGTGCTTTTTTGCAGCACATACGTAATAAGTGACATGACTTTGAACACGTAAGTAGGAGCAATTTGAAACTAATGATAAATGGAACATGGCTCTGAACCAGGTTGATACACGGTCAGACTGAACACGCGACATCGCGTTTTGTTTAATACCACACACTTCTGGCATATGGTATATGCTGTGCTGTATATAGATAGTGTAAAATGCTTATTATTTAGTCATAATTGTGCTACTTTAACGATGGATATATCAGAGAATCAGAAGTATGTTGTAGAGACACTTTCTTTTTGAATTTAGACCAACATTATTTGTTAACGACCTGCAGTAACAATAAATAATGTTCTATTCTATTCAGAGTCAGTATCTCATTCTATTATTTCAGTGAAATGCATAAGTAATGCAATGTTGTATAATCATTTTCACTAAATTCTATTATAGCACCTACTTTGCATAGCGCCCCTTTTTCAATTATCTTTCACTATCATTATAAAATTAACGACGCGTCTAATTATAATTTTAAATCAATTAGAATTTTACCCAACTCAATTTAGACCCTCATAATATGTTATAACAACAGCTGGCCACTTTCCAAATAATCGTAGTAATTATTTAATTTCATGTTTAAAATTACGTTATTAGCGAATTCATTGATGTTGCTCTCGCTGCGGTAACAAAATGTCTGCCTTATTTAAGCCTTATTTTGTACGAGCCTTCCGAGGCGAATATTACTCATATGCAAGAGAATAAATCATACGTATATTATATCCTCCTGGGATCTTCGGTGACTTCGTATGTACGGGAAATTGCATCCGAGTCCCATAGAGCGACAATTTATTAATTTGTCCGCACATACGGGGGTCATAGGCTCGCCCTGATGAATTATTAACTGCTAGTGTCTGACAACCTGGCGGAAGTTAAGGAAGTAATGAAAGGAAGATATGACATAAATCTTTTTGCTTCAATATATTTTTATTCGTTGCCGGGTGGCATGGAGCTGGCCTTGTTGGTCTCGCCATAAAAGATGAAAGATACGTCGCTTTCATGTGAGTACCTATTAAATAATAGTAAGAACATACTGCGAATTGTGTGCCATATGCAATTATGTTGTCTCGACTTATAAGGGCTATGCTAAACAGTAAATACTCATTATATGAATTAGACCTAGAGCTGGTCCAAGCGCAACCATACCTCAAGTTTCTAGAGTAAAGTCTTAAAAATTCCAAATTCGAGAATGATAAAAAAAACTATTAAGCAGCAGTGGACGCATGATAAACAACATCCCAATAACATTAACAACACACTTCACTATCTATCAATAAGGTTCAGGATATAACCCTTATGGCGACAGGTTACAAATCCCCAGCCTTCCCCCGTAACCTCATAGGCTACAATGTGATCCCCGATCGACTCTCTACGTGTATTGAACGAGCTATGTTCTGCTTTGTGAGTCCCGGTTGAGCAGAGAGGAAAAATTGTTCTATAAACACCGCGACAACTGTTGAAGAAGGATATTTTCTGAAATAATCTAAAATGCTAGACTAGAATATTACAATTGTGAGTTCAGACTGTTGAGCATTGAGTAATTATAAATATCACAGCATCATTGTCATAATACGAGCCTTATACAGCCTTTTAACATTAAACGCTATGTTACAAAAATGTAAAAGATTGTTAGAAAATGAACTGAGTATTGACCTGAAACATCGAGGAGTTTTTACGTAATTCATCTATACTTTCTTAAAAGAGTACCTACCTAACCGAATAGCTTTCACAGAACGTACTAGTTTGTGCTCTAGGAGATTGACAGTACCTAGCTTGTTAACCTGTACCCTGAAGGCATGAACTACGTACGTAACTACTACTACAAATGAACGTAAACACTGCAGCAACACTTGAATACAGCGTCAACGATTCACTATTAGCACTACATTCCTACATGAACAAAGCATTGCAACTGCATAAATATAATGTATGACGATTATATACCATGATTTTATAAAATTAGATCCATCAGAAGTCTTCACTACAATAATTTTAGACTAGACAAAGGTCTCGAGGTCTCAGGATCTGCCGTACCCGGTTGATCGATCAGGTTAAGCCACGCTTGCCGCGGTTGGTCCGTGGATGGGTGACCATCTTTACATTAACCGAGACCCGTCCGTGCCTCGGAACGCACGTTAAGCCGTTGGTCCCGGTTAGTGGTGGTTAATAAAACGTATAGCGCCAAAACATAACACATTATGTGTACAAAGCATCTAGCGTTTGCTAGATCGACTCTGACTTCGCGCTAGAGTATAACACTTCAACAAACTAAACGTGTAAAAGCGGGATAGCAACATAGTTTTATAGTCTTACACAGCGCTTCGGGTGAACTCGGGCAGCAGTCGGCCCTCGTCGTCTGTTATTTTATTACGTATCGCGTATGACCTAAATAGTTATTTTTTTGTAAATAAAATCAATGAACTTTTCAATACGAATATAATAAATAATAATTGGTGCCGATTAACTTGTCACACATGCCTCTAAACTAGATTAAAATTCGACTAAAAATAGTAGATTATTAACCAAGGGGATAAAGCAGTGTCTTCTGTCGCGGGTGACGATTTAAATCGCGAGCGTAACGAAGGACTCGAGGTTTAGTCCCGAGCGTAGCGATGGTGTTAAAAACTTAAATCACGAGCGAAGCGAGGGATTTAAGACGAGTCCTGAGTGTAGCGAGGGATTTAAGTTCACCCAAGACTAAGACAGCTTTATCCCCTTGGTTAATAATCTACTATTATTCCTGTCAAACGACGATTTCTCATTCTGTGTGTCTAAAGTGACACAACTTAACTATATTTTAGTTTGATAGCACTAAGATGGCACTGAGTTAATAATTTTGTGAAAATTTTAATTTTTCTATTCTGAATTTGACGTCTTCACCAAACATTTTGATTTTTAACTAAATCTGACTATTTTTAATCACGAATAAAAAGGTGTGGAATAAAAATAGTTGTCATGAACTAAAGTGCTTGCTGTGAATTTTAGATCATGACAAAAACTATTTTTATTACACTACTGACTTCAGGTGCAAAAACAGTACTGTATCTTTTACCGTCTAGCGTGTTGCCAATTATAATGATAACGTTTCCGCGTTTAACTGCGGCCGAGTTTTGTAACAACGTTATAATGATAATAGCGTATAAAACAACGCGCTAGAAAAATATATTTTATCTACTCTCATATCATAATATTCGAATTATAAACCTCAAAACGAGTTTAGATTGACGTACAATATAAACACAAAACCGAAATTTAAAAATAGAATCATATTATAACACTTTTTCTGTAACAAAATAATGTTATAATAGTAGTTTATGGAACTGTTGCATAAAGAGGGGTATTAAAATACGAGTTTGTGTTTAAAATCCGAGCCGTAGGCGAGGTTTTTAATAGTAACACATGAGTGTTTTAATACCTAGTTATGTGGAGTTTCATACACTACTTTATCTACTCTCATACATTGGGATTGAACCTACTAAATAAAAGATCAAGAATAGAGAGGGTGTGTCAGACTTTTACTGACTAAAACCCACCCGTGTTCCTTCCGTTGCCTGTGTGCCGGGGCCGCGATATCCCTTTCAGACAAACCCGCAACCCCAGCAGGCATTGGTCTTTCGACCCCGTCGGTTGGTGCTGACATCTCTTTGAGGCGCGCGTGGAACTCAACGCGCCGTCGACACGGGCCTGGTCCTTATCGGACGGCGAGCTGCCCATTGCTCACCGTCCGCAGGCCCGTGCCTACGGTGGCCGGAAGTCGGCTCTTGACTCCCGACGCCCGGGGCGTCTCCTGCGGCGACTAGGGCCGCGAGGGCATGCAGCTTGCATCTCCCTCGCGCGCCCCGCCTCCTCCTTCGCGAGCATAACTGCTTCGCAGAAGGAGGTGACGGCCTCCCATGCACTCTCGCTCCGAACCATAATTCAGTACAACCTCACGTATGAATTGCGCCTGCACCGAGCACACCACCGCGCATGCGCTAGAGCGGTGCTGCTGTCCCCCGCTAACGTTCCATTACAAAAGTTTATGGAAACTCCTTAGTTATATTAACTTCATGGATTTGGCTTGTATCGTAATAGAAAAAAAATTGTTTTATAACATTATTTTATTAGAGAAAAAGTGTTATAATATGATTATATTTTTAAATTTCGGTGTTATGTTTATAAAGTATGCCAATATAAACTAGTTTTGAAGTTTATAATTCGCATATTACGATAAACTCAAACTCAAACTCAAACTCAAAGCATTTATTTCAAATAAACCAATTACAGGTACTTTTGAATTGTCAAGGGGTCGGTCAGTCAGAAATATGAAGCTAGTTGCCCATTCCAACGCGTAGTAGGTTCCTATGGAGAAGAACGGGCAAGAAACTCCACGGACACTCTTTTCAATCAGAATATTTATATATATGAGAGTAGATAAAACATTTTTTTTTTCTAATCCGATACAGGGCAAATCGAAGAAGTTAATATCACCAAGGAGTTTCGATCTATTTTTGCAAGGGAACGTAAGCGGGGGACAGCAGCACCGCTCTAGCGCATGCGCGGTGGTGTGCTGGGTGCAGGCGCAATTCATACGTTTTATTGAACTGAATTTCGTGGGATTTTTTTTTTCTTGATCTTTAATTATGATCTTTTATTTAGTAGGTTCAATCCCAATATATGAGAGTAGATAAGGTAGTGTATGAAACTGCACATAACTAGGTATTAAAATACTCGTGTGATACTATTAAAAACCTCGCCTACTGCTCGGTTTTTAAACACACACTCATATTTTGATACCGCTCTTTACAACAGTTTCATAAACTACTATTATAGTCTATAACAGGTCTATGGTTTATAGCGGATTTGAACATCACTAGTCCCGTGGTACATAGTTGGAAAAAGACTATAGATAATGACGAAGGGTGATATCCTTTTGTTTAATATAAATGCTATAGGTATGTTGGTAGACCAGGTACCTACATGTGTAGTGAAATAACATCAAAATAATTACACACAAACAACACCATTAATTAAAAGCGCCAGACAATTTCATCAGACGGCAGAGTTCATATTATGGAAAACAATTATTTTGACGCGACGACTTTCAAAGGATGACACGTTACGCGAAACATGATAAAGCATTGCCGTATATAATGCTGATGTACTGCACATATATAATATATATACAGTCTGGTGGACAATGCAGTCCTTTACAATGTTGCGTTCATTCATAGACGATATTAAATGGAATTGCAACGCAATACACTAAATTGAAACCGAGTTCAACCCGCGAACTGTTAGCGGATGAAATTTTTACGTATGTGACTAAACAGTAACACCAACAACAGTTCCGCTTTAATATCACAAGAGTATACTAATATTTTTTTCTTTGGGATGTTTAATTGAATATGCTGTGAAAGCCGAAAATTATCAATCTGACTAGTCTTTCCCAATTATGTTGGAGTCGGCGCCCAGTCTAACCGAATGCACTTGAATACCAGTATTTTACATGGAGCGACTGCCTATCTGACATCCACAACCCAGTAACTGCATAATACGATACCCCTTGGTAAGACTGGTTGTCAGACTCTCGGGATTCTGATTCACGAATGACAGACGGGACCAACGGCTTAACGTGATTTCCAAGGCACGGGGCAGTCTCGGTATGTAAAGATGGTCACCCATCCACGGAACAACCCCGGCAAGCGTAGCTTAACCTGTTGGATCGACCCATACGACTGTTATTACTTAGCCACGAGCACCTCAAAGCCGAAAAAGATAAAGATAACAGAGGTAAGTAAAGTACACATGTGAGTGTTATATCCAAGATAAGAATGCTTGGAAACAAGCTGATCCTGCTCCATAGGACAATTTTGAGTCCAGACAAAATCAAACTGGGTGCTAATTAAATTATATAATTTGTAAAAAAAAATATGACACTGTATTTACATTCTGTGATTACTTGAACTCACACACTGACTTATTAGTATCACATGTTAAAATATTAGGAATATCGTATAATTTTACAATGTGTGTAAATATGTAAGCACCATGTATCTATCACATAATTATTGTATCTGTCATTGCATAATTTTTCATTCTTTTTTACCTATCGTGGTATAGTAATCTTATTCTAGATGCATCGTCTTCACATATAATTATATAATTAATGTACCTATACAAAATATTGTAAAAACATTTTAAATGTACTCTTTTAAAATGTTTTTACGGTGGAGTTTCTTGCCCATTCTTATCCATACGAATACTACCTTTTGGAAGGGGCAACTAGAATCAATTCTATTTTTTGTAAAATTGACGTTCATAAGTGTCTTTTATGTGCCTAATTTAAATAAATTGTTTGACTTTGACTTTGAGACGTAGACTCAGCGATCATGATGCCGATAGTTTTAATAGCCACTACTATAATAGACAAGAACTGCCTAATAATTTTCATTAGGCCGTCGTCGTTAGGTCAAGGTCTTGATGCAGAAAGCTCATGTACCTAATCTTAGATACGCCTCTTATTGACAAGAGGTACCTCTCTCTAGCCCTGAGCCAGATTCTGCGGGGTCGGCGTCGGCAACAATACCCATTAAGTCCAAAAATGATACACATTAAATGTACAACGAATTTGACTTACTCGAGTCAATACTCAGCAATAGCAGTGCTATCATCATTAAAATTAATGGCATTTTATATCATGATGATATTGTAAACAAACACTTGAAATAGTTCCAACTTACGGTTATCATATCGGACTAGTGATCCCACTCAATTATTTATAAGTGGGTTATATAGAAACGTAACCTTCAAATACTTCCAACAATGGTAACGATTATTTTCTGCAGAAAATAAACTATAACCTCCTCATCAGATATGAAATAAAGTAAATAAGAGCTGTCGAGTTATGTTAGGAAACATTTTAGAATCAACTAAAACTAAAAGTTATGTTCTAGGGTGCAATATCAGAACATGTACCATATTAAACAAACTAGCGCCTCTAAACTATCACTTGACGTTTTCCTACGCTGTCTGTTAGTAAAAGCAATATATACCTATCTTTATTTCAGTTAGTTGGTACACAAGAGAATCACCACCAAAACGAGACATCTTAAACTAAATTGAGTGAAAAAAGGCGGAACAACTTTTAAAAATGTTTTATAGGATCGCAGGAATCAATTTATAACGTCAATTGGACAGTGCGGTGCGGTCGGGTCGGTGCGACCTAAGCTGGAGTGGCGGCAATCCGTCAATGTCCGAAGTAAAGCCCCTTAAATGCGTTCTTAAATACGGCAGGCCGCGGCCGGCCCGCAGGCCCACGGACCAGCCCACGCTCTGTCCACTCGGATGCTCTCTGCGATCGATAACATCCTTCCCTATAAAACCTATGGCTCGCCTGTTTCCACGTACGTATTAACCCAGGGTACGTCGTCATTTATATTTTCTGTAATTTTAAGGTTTCCGCACGGTTTCCACCAAGGATTTTCCTTTTAAGTACAGTTTTTATATCACTTCAATATAATTTTTCATTCAGCATTGAGTATGTAGGTACAGAAACTTCAACCTTGGTACAAAACATTTCATATCAAATATTATATGCAAAAGGATCACTTCAAACTTAATTCGTATATTTCATTTCCTTCACGTAAAAGGTTACGTGAGCAAATATTATGTTGGACTCTAGCTTTATTATATTAACACAATCTTTATGACTTTTTGAAGTTTGTTACCTAAATCCCTTACATAAAGTTTTGTACCCTTAATTTAACTTAACTTTGTTATGTAACCAACTTAAATTTATCGTTTACCGATACACCAGTAGAGCAAAGAATAATCCGGCGTCTGTATTCCGAAGATAGGTTGTATGTGCAAGAAATGAGCAAATAAATCAATTACACACCGGCAGGCGGCGCCACGGGAAATAATTGGATTTGTACTCAAGCGCCCGCGCCCTGGGGGCCGATCTCCGCTTTATTGTCTAACATTCCTCGATTTCACGGAAAAAACTGACAGCGCTTGAAACAGCAGATATCTTCGTGAGAAATTATATGTCGAGTTATACGGAGAAATTGTTGTTTATTTCAAGAAATCCTCTTTGTTAAGCAACATAGTCTATCTAAACAATTTCCCAGAATTCCAGACAAACTGGGTTTACAACATCACAGCAAATTGTTTCATCAGTAATCACGGGAGTTATTTAATTAAAACTGTTACATGTAACTCATAAAACTAAGCCTGAAATCTTTGTCGCAGACGCGCGGCCGACATAGCTGCGAAACTTGGCTCGACTTATACATATATAACCTACCCGTACTTTCGTTAACTAACAAGTGTAAAAGTTTTAACTGCACTTCACACGATTATACCGGCGATATTATACATTTACTGTATTTTGGGTAGTAAATGGAAATGACCTTCGTTTGTGGCTGTAGGGGGTTAAACCAGGTGCTAGTTCAATATATTATACTTTTAAACCCTTCAACCCTCGTTGAATGGTCAAACGGAGATCTTTGAGAATGGCCGATAGTTGACTACAAGGGCCTGACAGAATCTACACCTTAACAAATGACTTGTTAGTTAATTATCACATAAATTCTTGATAATTAGGTACATAAATGTGATAAGCAAAGAAATAATCTTGAATTTTACCGGATACTAAAACTTATAGGACACAGGAGATCGAGGAAAAATAAAGTCCGTCTCAAGACACCCTTACTTTTATCACTAACAATAGAACTAGAACTTGGAAACAAACACGGAAGCTCGTAGAATCTTTCGACTTTATTATTCCTTTATGAACTCTCATACTATAGAAATTCTAAACGGGTAAATACTGTAGTTGATAACAGTAATGTGACTTAACCGTAGTTTTCATACTTCTCGTTACGTTTTACAAGTCTCCAGTTATTTCTCGAGACTGGTGTAAGATTCAATTAATTTTTAACTGTAGGTAATTAACATGATGCGTAACTGGGAAAGTAACCGTAATTACTAATACTAGAAGCCAATATTTGCAAAGATAAGATGGTTTTTATTTCGATTCCCTAATCGTGTTTACAGTAGGTAGGTACATGGCTATACCTAAAGTTACGGAAAGGCTAGAAAAGGATCAAAGTCAAAGCATTTTGGTATTTCAAATAAACCATTTATAGTCGCTTTTGAACCGTCAAGGAGTCGGTCAGTTAGTCAAAATGTTATGAATGAAACAGATTAAGTGCATTTAGACTAATTATACATCATAATATACAACCAGTTACAAACTTAATAATGGTCCTCTATCCTATCTGATGTCAAACTTCAGCTCCACAACTTTTGAAAGAAAACAAGTATCGACTTTATTAAAATTAATGCAAATTTTGCTTAATTACTCGTCCTAAGAATATCAAAGTACAGTTTGCATGCGAGCCGAGACCGATCCAAAGTAGACTTGCATTTAAAATGTAAATTATTTGTGAGTGCAATCACAAATTGACTAAATCTGAATATTATGTAAATAAGTGAAGCGGAGATAATTGTGTGACTTAGGAATTAAGATACGCCGCACGTGTTATGAGGCGCATTACTTGCAGGTATCTTGGAAGAGTGGGGGGGACAGCCCACATTGTAATCTAATTATGAAAAGAAAGTGTAAGTTAAGGTGGATATGGGCACTCGGCTTAATGTATGCTGAACCCCTTAAAATGAAATGTATGACAGAATTGAAAGCGCAGTAACTTTAAAAACAATCCAGATTTTTTTTAACTTAACTTTTCGTAAAGATATTTAATAAGTCTTTAGAGGTGGGTATTGTAACAATAAGCCTCTAATGTTCCCACTGTTGGGATACAGGCCTCCTCTCTGTGAGTGGGAGCGCCGTAATCCAACACCCGGGCCCAGTGCGGGTTGGTAGATGGCACATGTCTTCGAATTTTTGGATCTAGGACATGCCGGTTTCCTCGCGATGTTTTCCTTCACCGTTTTGAGAGCAGTGAAATTAAATACACAAAGTAAAGTGTCTGCCTGGGTTCGAACTTACGATCTACAACTCGTAATTCGGGGCCGATACCACTGAGCCACCACTGCTCTCATGGTGGGTATTAATATCTCTATAAAGTATTAAATTATTTACCTTACTGACAATCAAATAACATCAGCTAATTTTTTATACATCTTCGTCCTTGCACATGCCACTAATCTCTGCCTACAACACTGTGAGGCTCTAATAATCTAATTGGCGGAAAATTCCTCAGTACATAAATAGGTATGTTACGTACGTATAACGTGTATAGTTTGGAGTGTTTACAACCATCTTGAATATTGACATTGTTATTAATTACAGAAACGCCGGCCAGCCGACCGAGCAAATGGAATTGCAATTCCGATCATAGACAAGATACTCAATATAGGTACTCTTGTACAATACTACAATTTGCAATATAATAACCGTTGCTATTCGATAGCTATTCAATTCTAGGAAGGAAATTAAGTGCATGTAGTGGATTATTGTAGTGTAGTAGTGTTTGTAGGAATTACGTGAGTTTCGATAACTGTTGGTACACCTCGGTGGTTGCAAATCTACGAGGAAATTGCGTAACACACATAAAATTACAACTGATCACAATGGGTTTCATTTTGACGGTTCACCCACGTCCATTGCGTTATTTACGTGTAGGTTATTGAGCAGTCAGCAGACGAATTTTTCAAACCTATGAAACAATGGGTTAGAAATATCCTTCAAATTCTCTCGGATTGTGAGAGATTGATAGTAAGTGTCTTTGATTTTCTTTTTTTCTTTTTGCCACCGGCTTCCAATATTAAATTTATGTTTCAGTTTCTAGTTGTGATACTTACCCCACACAAATTCGTATACCAATATGTAAACAACAGTGAAAGGAACTTATTATAACATCATCAACATACACAAACTGGACTAAATACAATTATTGAAGCCAGCTCAAAAACAACTCATCAAAACTGAACAAATTTATATAGGCCCACCTCTAAAGTATACCCTTTCAAACAAAAAAAGAATTTTCAAGATCGGCCCACAATTAAAAAAAATATCGAAGAAAATACATTTTTTTTAAATACACAGACGAACATTGAACCTCCTCCTTTTTAACTCTTCCCTCAATAAAACAAGATATTTCCAGTATCCAATGTCAGAACACTGAAACAAAAACTAAAAGACAAAAACCCTAATCGACTTCTAAGTTCTACATCGTGAAAGTGAGAAGCAAACATAAAAACCTGCTGTGAACTATTAACCAGTACATTAACGGCTCACGACACGACCAGGAGTAAGTCGACTTACTGAAAATTGCGGCAACAGCAGGCCATGTCGACGGCTGCCAAACGAAGTGTGAAAATAATGGGTACACTGTAATGCGCGTCTTAAATCGGCTAATGCACTCAGCGCTCTGCCGTCACTGCTTCGCCATATTTCACCAGCAAACGTTAAGCATCGACGTGTAACCAGCTTAATGAACTCTTATTGCTGTTTTGCCCTTTCTGTAGCCATTTTTAGAAGCATTTTCAAGTACAGATGTAACTTAAATTTACTCTTAAATATTGTGAAGAATGATACGCGTTCTATTACGTTATGGTTACCTTTTTTTTTCAGGATGGAAAATCATCAAATGACTCCTCCCGCTCTGGGCAGAGCGAGAGGGTGTGTCAGACTTTTACTGACTAAAACCCACCCGTGTTCCTTCCGTTGCCTGTGTGCCGGGGCCGCGATATCCCTTTCGGACAAACCCGCAACCCCAGCAGGCACGTTATGTTTACCTAACAATCCAAATCACAACCAAAATTATAAATTTTAAAGTGAATTTGTTTGTTTGTTACGCTTTCAACCTAAAAACTCTGAACGGATTTGGATGAAATTTAGCACACGGGTAGACCATGACCTGGAATAGGATATAGGATACTTTTTATCCCGGTAGTACGTTCCCGCGGGAAAATTTCCGACATGCACGTGGGCGAATCCGCGGGCAAAAGCTCGTTAGTAATAAGTTTATCCCGGTGATTTTAAGAGAGTCATTTCTACTTACTCGGTGTCCCGTAGATCAGAGAGTTCAATTCAGCTCTTAAACTCCTATTAATTATATAAGTTTTTAAGTGCTTAGTTCTTCCTTCATTCTGTCGTTTGTGTCTTATTTACTTGCTAAGTCATTAATAAACTGAAGTGAAAACGGTTTAAAAATACCGACGGAGTTGCGAAGGCAACAACGGAAAGTTTAGTTTAATAAGGTAATTAATAGGTCGACTAATAGTGTAAAATAAACAGATTTGGATAAATGATAAGCCGTTACATATACATACTACATCTGACATCTACAATATTTAGTATACATGCGTTTAATTCTTCCCTTTGTCGCGTTTCGTAGGGAGGTGGCCAGTGTTTTCCCACCAACTATTTCCTCCCTGAAACACTCCGGAAATTAAAACCAGAGAAAAGTCTCGCGGAACATTAACTCGACGAGAGAAAGGGATTTAATTTAAAATTTGTTTCGTGGCTTATATTTGTTTGCGGAAAGATGAATAAGTGCTAGTACTTTCCGGGGCTCGACGTAAAATGCCTTCAGTGACGGTTGTTTAAAATATTCGTCCCTTAAAAGGCTACGAAATGAAAGGCTGCGCTCAAAGTTAAATAATTTATAGGAATTCTTTTTGAGAAGTTATTTTGTTTTTTCGGAGGTGTAAATATTGTAGCGTTTCTTTCGGAAATAGCGTTTCAATAAAGCTGTTGTGATTCATTTGCTTTACTCAGTTATTCCTAAATCTAGTCGACGGCGCGTTGTGTTCCACGCGCGCCTCAAAGAGATGTCAGCACAACAGAAGGGGCCTGCTAGGACCGATGCCTGCCGGGGTCGCGGGAAAGTCCGAAATGGATACCGTGGCCCCTGGCAACGTAGAGGCAACACTCAAGGAACACGGGTGGGTTTAGTCAGTAAGAGCCTGACACAAAGAGCGGGAGAAGTTATTTGATAATTTCCCACCCCAAAAATAAAAAAGCGCCATGTATCAAAAAACATAAGCAGATAGTATTTGTATAAATTGTGATGAGAAAATAAGCTCTTAACACTTTAGGTCCATAAAACAGTCGTAGTTCACGTCAGAAGCTAGCATTACTAAAGTTCTGGCAGCGCACGAGTTAATAAATCCTCTTTATTAATCAGACTGCTGCACTATTCTATGTAACTCTACTTACGGTCGCCGGCACTCAACAACTTATTATCAACTCCTATAATACGATTAGCAGTTTTAGAAAATGAGATTGTTTTAGTAATCGGAAACAATCTGTTGAGTCGTATAATATGAATTCGAATAAAGCAGCCAAAACAATAATATTATGATTTTTTTTCCGTACAGAATTAGCAGGTATGTCAGTATGGGGACAGACAAGCGTAATGTAATATGTAATTTAGCCACTCAACATGAGTTCGGGAATAAATGACCTATTCTTGAAATTGAATCCATTGGTTTTGCGTCTGGTGTGGTGCAAACTCCAATATTTGTTTACTTAACGTAATTTTAGAATATAGAATAATTTTATTTCGGACAGAGTCCATAGGGTTAGTAAAAATTTTACTTAACATCTAGTGTTAGTAGGTACAGACACGGATAAACATAAAAATTTAAATTCAGCGTGGAGCTGCATCCACCTCCGCAACATCAATTTTAACAACTCACTTTGAGCAGCGTAATTACGGTGACACTGGCTCTATATTTGTCTGCCCTTTCGATTATGCGCTGCGATGGCGTAGCCGTGTGACGTCATCGCTGTGGGTTACGTCGTAGCAAAAATATGTTTTTCGTACCACTTGCTCAAAAAAGTGACATTCTATGCCACAAAAAGCGAACATAACAATAGTCATTTTTAATCTGTTAAAAACAGGGAAAGAAAATTGTACTGAATTTCATTCATCCTCTAGGGGGAGAATGTGATTTAAATTTGGAATACTTACCGAAATTTATACTGAACTACATCTGTGTTTACACCATTGAGTTTGTATATACATCATTAAACATCTTTTTGAAAAAGGAATACGCATTTATTATGAAGTTATGATTATTAAATAAAATTACGAAAACCGACGAGGCCGTATGAGCTTGATGCCTTTGCTTTTCCGACAAAAAAATATTAGTCTAGGAATTTGCCGCGTTTTTGTTTTCTTCAAATACGTTAAGTTTATTTTAATTTATTTTTATAAATAAGTTAATGTTCTAAAAATACGTTACGATGTTAAATCAAAGCGACAGTGACAGTGAATTGTCGGATTCCATCAGTGCAAATGCTGCCGCAATTATAAATAATTTGCTTCCAACAAAATCCAAGGAAAATTATTTAACAACTTATGAAGAATTTTTAACGTGGAGAAGTGCGAAAGGCCTATCAATTTCAGAATCAGTACTTCTTGTCTATTTTGATTATTTATCCAAGACAAAGAATCCGAATACACTTTGGTGCATATACTCAAAACTGAAAGCTACAATAAGCATCAAACACAGCATTGAAATAAATAAATTCACGAAATTACTGGCTTTTTTAAAAAGAAAATCAGAAGGGCATTGCGCAAAGAAGTCTAAAATTTTTACGACTCAAAATGTGGAAAAATTTCTTAATGAAGTTCCTGACGAAATTTTTCTGGCCACAAAAGTAAGTATACATGATTTAACTATGAATATTTCGTATCTTAGTAATGGTAATTATTCTATATATTTACCGGTTTTTATCTTTGTTATAGGTGGCCTTAATTTTTGGACTCAATGGTGCTTGCCGCGGATGTGAACTTGTAAACTTAAAGGTGGAGGACGTTGAAAATCATTCCAATGAGTTGCTGCTGATTAATGTAATGGAAACTAAGACAAAGAAAAATCGGTTATTCATTGTACAAAGACAATATACTAAAAGCATTCATAAATACCAAGCATTACGTCCCACCAACATGAAAAACAATAGATTTTTTATAAACTATCGGAATGGGAAATGTACTCGACAAGCCATCGGCAAAATAAAATTAGCAATATGCCAAAGGAAATTGCTAAATATTTAAAACTTAAAGATGTTGAACTCTACACCGGTCACTGCTTTAGAAGAACTTCGGCGACTTTCTTGGCGGATTCAGGGGCGGATATTACGTCAATAAAAAGACACGGTGGTTGGAGCTCTGATGGAGTAGCTGAATGTTATATCGAAAGCTCAATGGCGAACAAAACCATATTAAGCAGTCAAATTAACAAAAATATAAAACTTAATCCATCAGAGCCACAACCATCAACTTCCGGCATTTTATCTTCGTCCGTAACTCACGATGCACCACCACCACTATCTCCGACGTATACTATCTACAATGAAACGCAAGTTCCTCAGACGCAAGAACAGAGAAATACTCAAATCAACTCATCAACAATAAATGTCCCAAAACAAAAATGTAACTCTCTCTATCAATAATTGGACAAATGTTTCGAATGTTAACTTTTACTTTTAATTGTCATTATTTTTAATAAATGCTTATCTCATATTATTATTGTGTTAATTTTTTCGCAAATGGTACGGAAAGTAGAGTATATTCCTCGGTGATAAAACTGTCTTAGTCTTGGGTGAACTTAAATCCCTCGTTACACTCGTGATTTTAACACCCTCGCTACGCCCGGGAGTAAACCTCGAGTCCTTCGTTACGCTCGCGATTTAAATCGTCACCCGCGACTATTATACTTTTAGAAACAAGTTTTCCAACTTATACAATGATTATTCATCAGCTTTAAAGGCAGAGAACGTAAATTGAAAATAAACCCCAAAATTGATGAAATATATTTATAAATACATTTAATTCATTTATCGAAATGTAAATAGAATTAACTTTGATAAGGAAAACATTGTTTCGAATGAAATATGAATTGGATTTTTTGATGAATTCGATTTACCTAATCTTCACGTACCTACGACTGACAGAATGACGAATAATAATCAGGGGTCAAGGTTGTTACTTTAAGTGATAAGTGCATGCAATCATGGTAAAATAAACATATGGATAAACGACATTTAAACACTTCAATACTTAACTAAAGGTTATAGTTTAGAGAACAAAGAAACAATCAATAAAAAATAAAAAAATAAAAAATATGAGTCCTATAAATTATTACTCACACAATACTGAAGTCATTTTAACCGACTTCGAAAAAGTAGCAGGTTCTCCATTCGGTTGTATTTAAAATAAAATAAATCAGCTTATTCAAATATTTTTGAGAGATCATATTTCTTTATTCGAATAAATAAATAAAAAACTATTATGTAGTAAAAGCCGTCAAAAACAGGACATTTATTTTTGAATTAGACCGATCATTTGATTAGATATGCATAAATGACATTAAATTCGGATACACTAGATATATTTAACACATTGGTGAACAGATAAATATTAGTGAATAAAATAAAAATAGTTACTATTTCTTTATCTTATTTAACTCGGCCATAAGTATTTACATTCATATAAACTCATGGTGTGATGTTTTCTATAAACTAAATGACAAGCAATATTTACAGGTCATGGGTCATGGGGGCTGAATGATAGTGATAAGTGCATGAAATATCGTGCAATAATAAATACTCGACTATGCATAGGTTACCTACATACAGATAAAAAAAAGGAAGAGAGCAAAATAAACTTAATATTAAAAATAGAATTGGTTTCATATACCGAATTGCATAACCAGCCTATACCAAATGTTCCCACTGCTGAGACACAGACCTCCTCTCTGTGAGATGGAGTGGGCCGTAATCCACCACGTGGGCCCAGTGCGGGTTAGTAGATGGCACATGTCTTCGATTTTTTTTTGATTCTCCGACATATACCGAATTACCGCTGCTTAATTATTTTGAAACAGTTCGTACCAGGCGTTTCTACATTTTGAAAATTTATCATCGTATTCTGAAACACATTACAATAGAATAGAATATTATTTATTGTTGCAGGTACTTAGTTTACAAATAAAGCTGGTCAAACATAAAAAACTGTAACCCTTAAGGTATATATACATTTTAGTACTAAGTTAATAGAATAAAATTATTTGACTCAGCTTATTCACTATAGTTTACAGAAAACTCAAAAAAATATCTAGGAACAAAAGCTTGCTTTACAAATAATAGTAAAATTTTCAATTGTCCGAATGAAAAAACGGAACCCTTATAGGATCACTCGTGTGTCCGTCTGTTACAGCCAATTTGCTCCGAATCTACTGGACCAATTTAGTTCAAATTCGGTACACATTTGAATTTCTGTGACCCAAACACGGACGTGTAAACTAAATTAGTGATTTTTAAATTTGGGGGTCAATTTTCGAGAGCAAATTGTTCTTTTTTTTAAGTTTTGCTTACTGTACCGTGTGACATATCAAATGGAAGGACTTGTGAGGATCTCATTTTCCTTTTTATAATATTAAAATAAGTCTTTTTAAAGATATTTAAGAAAATTTATGAAAATTTACCATTCTTATCTCCGAAACTACTGAGTCTAAATAATTTTAAAAAAATTAGAGACTGGTTCTTAACTCATAGATTACAGGAAAACCTTTATAAAGTCTATGGTCTTAAAATAACATGGTAAATCTTACATTTAAACTCACATTTGCAGTTGGAATGTATGGAAGAACATATTTTTCAACTACAATGTTAAGTTTGTTCTTGGGATAAATTCATCCCAACTACGGAACCCTTGTGCGTGTGTGTTACTAATCTGAGGTTATGCAATGCAAAACAAAACAGTATCATTCGCTGTTGACAACGGCATTGTCATTATTATTATGTATTATCTTCATTATTATTCACTGATTAGTTGATACGATAGGTTCAAGTATATAATACGAATCTATAATTACTTACTGCCATTATTATCATCGGCTAAGGCTAGCCGGCTGTGTGGTACACTTTAAAACGAAGCGAACGAATAAAACGAAGATTTTAATATAAAAATAATTTATTTTTAATCCAGTTTTAAATCCGTTATCTGGAATAGTTGTTAGCTTTATAAGTTCGTGGTGTATTGCACCTAGTGCAATTTGGCGTGAAAAAAAACGTAAGTACCTTCGTCAATATAAAAGTCAATCAATCCTTCAATCATTTATTTTGTTAAACATAGGTATGGTTACAGATAGTACATTGTCAAAAATATGTGCACTATGCCAATGACATGGCGTACAAAATTAACATAAGCAATTACAATATTATGGTGGCATGTTAATAGATTACATTTAAAAAAAAACTATTTAAAATATGTCAGTTAGATAAACAGTCGGTCGATTCTGTAAAAATATTAACGTGAAGCTTAGGTGAAGTGAGCGTGAAGTGAGCTGTCACTGCCACAGAATCAACCGGCAGGATGCTAGGGATTAACACTATTGACAGCTCACTTCACGCTCACTTCACCTAAGTTTCACGGTGATATTTTTACAGAATCGAACGGCAGGTCATTACAATTTAAGATAAATGAACACATTCAACTTAATCAATAAATAAAATCATAAGTGTTTAATTAGCAAGTCAGAATCGTCATACCTCTGTTTATTAGTAGTAAACTCAGTCAGTTTAGTTAGAAAAAAAATTAATAAAATACTTTTTTCATTGTTAATTTTCTGTTATTTTAATAAAGGTGAAGGTCATCAGAAGTTACGTGTAAGTGCTGCAAGTACCTAACGTGCGACCTTTGACTCGTGTTTTAAAGATATAATATGATACATAGATTTGATTTCTGATGTTATTTATTTACAAAAATATTAATTAAAGGATAACACTTATTTTGGGTCTGTCTGTTCGACTTAGTTATCATAATGAGTAAGTACTCGTAGACTTCAAAACATACAAATACAGGGTATAAAATTACGTCAGCACAACAGTTAAACAAAAATTTTCACTGATCGACTATCGTGTCAAATTTTCACTGATCGACTGTCGTGTCAAATTTTCACTGATCGACTGTCGTGTCAAATTCTTTATCTTCTTTCTTGTCTCTTTTTCTTCTTCGGTTCTAAAAATGTTCTCATGTAAGTGAAAATCTTGTTTTTTTTTTTAAGAAATGCATTTATGTAATCATATTAGGTACGATTACCATTTTGACAAATCTGAACGATTTTCATTGCTCGTCACAAGAAGAGAAATTCTAAGACAATCTTGAATCATGATGCTATTACACGGTGGTCACGAGCAGAGTAACAACTTTGTTTAAACATTTTACATATTTATTGAATAAAGTTATTATTTTCCAGTTTCCAAGCCATGACTTTTGACAACTTGAGGGTGTCTTCTCCGAGGATAGTGGACCGTCAGTTTGTGAAGCCGCTGCTGTGCGGACCGGGTCCCTGCGACTACTGGCCTTCCGTGGCGAAGGCTCTCAGCAGAGAGGTCATCACGCCGAACTGCGATGAATTCTATAATGTAAGTGAGATTACTTTTCTTAATCCTTATTTAAAATCATCTTTGTTAGCCGAACTCACTTTGTCCTATTCACAAATGTCATGCAAGTTCAAGGACAAGATGAAGCTTATTTACAGGAAGTCAACACAAGCATTGTTTGAAGATAATTAATTCTATCACGTACGTGTATCACCTTCGCAATAATATTAATTCTTGTAAATTACATTGCCGCGGAACGGAATGGAAGCGATTTTTGTAACGAAATTGTGTAAAGGATAATGAACTTTATGTCAATTGTGTAAAGTACAAACTAGATACATCGCTGCTTTGTACAATTTCGTTCCAAAAAATCTCTTCCATTCCGCGGCAATGTAAATTTAGCTTCATATGTACTTACACACTTTTTCCTATCCCAAGCTCAAGGACTAGGTGAGCAGCTTTGCAGGAAGTCAGAAGAACAACACAAGCATTGTTCGAAGATGTCGTCTATGTTGTTATCTCAAGAGAAAGAGACTGCCTAGCCTTTTCCCACCTATGTTGGCGTCGGTTTCCAGTCTATCCGGATGCAACCTGAATATCAGTATTTTACACGGAGCGACTGCCTATATGACCTCCACAACCCAGTTACTGGGTAACACGATACCCCTGCGTAAGACTGGTTGTCAGATTTTCGGGCTTTTGACGACCTATAACGACTGTCAAAGATCCACGAATAACAGCCGAGACCAACGGCTTAACGTGCTTTCCGAGGCACGGAGGAGTCTCGGTATGTAAAAATCGTCACCCATCCATGGACTAACCTGGGCAAGCGTAGCTTAACCTGATGGATCGACCCGTGCGGCTGTTATTACTTAGCCACGACCTCCTCCCTTTAAATAAATAAATGTAAATCTTTGTAACTTATTTGCAGGTTTTGGACGACATACGTGCTGGTTTACAATATGTCTTCCAAACCCAAAGTAAGCTGGTGTTAGCCATGAGCGGTGCCGGCCATGCTGGTATGGAGTCAGTGATTAGCAACCTGGTGGCTCCTGGGGAAACCTTGCTCATCGCCTCCAGGGGTGTTTGGGATCAACGCGCGGAAATCATCGCCAAGAGATTAGGTAATATTATTAAAATTTTGTAACACCACGTTGGATTATTCAGAAAACTATTATATACTTAGACTATGTATCTACTTTTTATTTTAATGACGGCAGATTTTATTTTTATGTTTGGGGCCCTTTTTTTTTTTTTGACTGTGGGTTATTATCAAATAACTTCTCCCGCTCTGGGCACAGCGAGAGGGTGTGTCAGACTTTTACTGACTAAAACCCACCCGTGTTCCTTCCGTTGCCTGTGTGCCGGGACCGCGATATTTCGGACAAACTCGCAACCCAGGCAGGCATTGGCCCTTACGGACCACGTCAGTTGGTGCTGACATCTCTTTGAGGCGCACGTGGAACACAACGCGCCGTCGACCCGGCCATTGTCCTAATCGGACGGTGAGCTACCCATTGCTCACCGTCCGCAAGCCCACGCCTACGGTGGCCCGCAGTCGGCTCGGGACTCCCGACGCCCGGGGTGTCTCCTGCGGCGACTAGGGGCGCGAGGGCGTGAATCTTGCCTCTCCCTCGCGCGCTCCGCCTCCTCCTTCGCGAGCATTTCTGCTTCGCAGAAGAAAGTGACGGCACTCTCGCTCCGGACCATGGCTTGAACCAGGGCCGGACGCGAGAGATCGCCGCCGCCGATCGCCTCCGTGAGGACACGGCGGTGCTCCGTCCAAGTAGGGCAGACCTCCACCATATGCTCCACCGTGTCCTCCGGCCGATCCACACAGTGGTGACACCCGGGCGTTTCCTCCCGCCTTACACGGAACACGAACCTCCCGAAACAGCCGTGTCCGGTGAGGACCTGCGTCAGGCGGAAGGGAAGGACGCCGTGGCGCCTCTCTAGCCATTCCTCAAAGAGGGGACTTATCGCCACAATTGTGGCGTGCCCAGCGCTGGGTTGCGACAATCGCACTCTCCATGCCGCCGGAGCTCTGTCCGCTGTGCCGTGATTTCTCGCGGCAGCGGAATTACGCCCCGGCGTTTCGCCTCCTCGCGACACTCCCAGATGTGCGCGAGGACTTTTGCCGCCAGATCCCATGGCGGTAATCCGGCAAGAAGGCTCACGGGTGACCATGCTGTATCCTCGGACCAGCCTAATGGCCATAACCCTTTGGTACGCGTTCAACCGCTGGGCCGGTCGCAGCCTCAATGAACGCGCCCACACCGGTGCCCCGTAAAGGGCCATGGACCGCACGATCCCCGCGTAGAGCCATCGGCAGGAGGCGTTTGGACCCCCTAGATTGGGCAGAAGCCGCTTCAAAGCAGCCCCAGCCCCCTCCAGGTTCGGAGTCAAACGTCGGAAGTGCTCCACGAAGTTCCACCGGCTGTCGAGGACGAGTCCCAGGTACTTCATCGTCGACTCGACACCGATGTGAACCCCTCCCGCCGTTATCTGGGAACCCGACAGTGGCGGCGTCTAGCAGACTACGCTGACGCCGCTAGGGAGGTCGGCGCGCAGCACCCAGTCGTAGCCGATGTCCCACAGATGCAGTCCCAGGACCGATCCTTATGGGTCAACGCACGACATCTCTCGCCGATTCCACTCTCCGTGGTGACCGGGGTAGATGACGGCCCTGTCCGTCAGATAGGCCTCGACCACTCGAAAGAGGTAGGTCCGGCATCCGGTGATACCGGAGTGCCTCCCTAATGCAACTCCAAGGCAGATTTCTTTTTGGGGCCCCGGGTGTGATACTGGTTCATATTAAGAGGTTTCATTTTATTATTACGTATTTATCTATGGCTTATATCACGTTTAAAAAAAATACGACATCAATATTTCCAGAAATTAAAACCGAAGTGACCAAAGTTCCAATTACCGCCACCTTTACTCTGGATCAATTGGAGCCTGAACTAAGAAGATTGCGTCCAGCTGCCCTCTTTATCACCCACGGTGATTCCTCAACTGGAACAGTGCAGAAAATGCAGGGCTTGGGCGAACTTTGTCACAAGTAAGTGAACGTTGATGTGAGTAACCCTTCCTTTTAGCTTTGGTCGGGGAAAAAAAGTGTTGACGATATTATTAACTCCGCATATTTACCATTTAAATAGATGACTTCATTCGCCGACTTAAAAAAAAAGCTTTACTTCCTTATTTTATTCTGAGTATGAAAACTCCTTGCTAGGTATAGGTTCTATGAAGTCTAAAAAAAGCTGGCCATTTATGCCCAAAATAATTTGAGATGCCACAAAAGTTTTATTTTTTGTGGCATCCTTTTTACTAGTAATTTAATAATATTAAGTCTCACATTCTTACCTTTTTTCCTTGTTAGGGTTCCGTAGTAAACAAGGAAACCTTATAGTTTCGCCATGTCCGTCTGTCTGTCCGCGGCTTAGCCCAGAGACGGTTAGTACTAGAAAGCTGTAATTTGGCATGGGTATATTAATTACGCCGACATAATGGTAAAATAAAATTACGAAAAATATTTATATTAAGGTACCTCCCCTTCATTTGAAAAGGGGATGTATTTTTTTCTCGTCTATCCCATAGTGTGGGGTGTCGTTGGGAAGGTCGTTTAAGGTCGTCTCTGCCAGCTAAATGGTTATACATACTTGGATTTGTGAAAAAAATCACAACCGTAGTATATACTCATATAACGAAATTAAAAGAAAAACTATCACAGATAAGTAGGCTGTACAGGTTAACGAGTAATAATCGACAAAATTAAAATTGCAGTTTGAAAATCATGATCTCCCATACATTCCGTATGGGAGAAAATGTTATTCAACTACAATGTTAAGTTTGCTCTTGGGATAAATTCATCTCGACTACGGTACCCTTCATTGTGCGTGGTCCGACACGCACTTGGCTGGTTTTCATACTTTCTATGCTCATGTTAAAATTACTTTCTTGCTTGTTCTTTTACGCAATATATATTTTTTCCTTTCGAATAAAAAGCTTGCTGATACACTGATACACTTTTAATTATTTATTTACTTAAAATGATTAAACTTTACTCTATACTCTTACGAGAAATAGTAGGTACATCGAGCTTGTAACACATACTTAAGCAAATTATAAATTTACGATTATTAAATTTCTTTTTAGATACGGATCCTTACTCCTGGTAGACACTGTAGTGTCCCTCATCGGAGTTCCCTTCCTAATGGACGAATGGGAAGTAGACGGGGTATTCTCCTCCACTCAAAAAGCGTTCAGTGGACCAGCCGGAATAGCTCCTGTGGCATTCAGCGCCCGCGCAGAGTAAGACGTCGTTTTATAATTCAAATTCAACGTACTAAAAATTATCGTAATGGATCAAAGATTTAATACTGGTAGTATTTTGTGTAACCTGCAGTACTTTGCTTTTCTTTTAGGCAAAAGATTAATAACAGAACCCATGCACCTTCATTCTACTTCGATGTCAAACTGTTGGCGCAGCAGTGGAACTGCTACGGAGACACAAGACAGTAAGTGTTATCTCTTTATCGGTATAAACGAAGAGATCATGATAATCCTGAAAGAGGAAGGAGGAGAAAATGGGAGACTCCTTACAGTAAAACTGGACTCATATTCAACCGAATTCAGTGCTGGTCTCGCCTGTCTACAGCTTAAAGAAAAGTGTATTTTTCTAATAACAAATTCCAAGAGAAATACCCTAGTCATGTGTTTTTATCTCACTAATGAAATCATCAAATTTTCCCTCAGATACCACCACACAATGAGTCCTCCAATGCTGTGGGCTCTCAGGCGCTGCCTACAGGAGATCTCAAACGAAACCCTGCCAGTCTCCTGGGCCCGCCACGCTGCCAGCACTGCACACTTTCACAAGCGTCTCCAGGAGTATAACTTCGAGTTCTTCGTCCCAAAGCCAGAAGATAGACTGTCCACCGTCACTACTGTGGCGCTTCCTCCAGGAGTTGATCACATTGTGTTCATAAGTTACTTGAAAGAAAAGTAAGCACAAAATTATACTATAGACTGACCACTTAACTAAAACGGTTCCTGAGGTAGCAATGAGGTGCGGGAGGGGTGTGGTGTCGTGATACGAGAGCTCTGTGATTCGTCAACTTGTGACAACTGTCACCCGTCTCGCACCGCGCAGTTACCTCAGGAACCGTCTCAGTTATGCGGTCGGCCAATAAGATCTTTTGGCGCGTGGCCAAACTTGGAACTAACGCTGACATCTTGTTTTTTCTACACAATTTCACAAATGTTTACCAACAGTGTCCCTCTGTCAATTTCATTCAAGCGTCAAAAGATCCTTGTCCTCCTCTACATTCATTTGGTATCTGATTGTTCCTATACCCGGTAACCCTATGGGAGGGGTATACGAGAGTAGCCCCGCTTTAAATACTCTGCATTTAAACCTAATGCACCTCTTTGAATTAGGTCCTCACAATATTAGCAAAATAATCAGACGAAATTGACGAATAGTATTTACTCAGGGTTACACGCGTTTGGCTCGTGTCCTAAAACAAATTACTTGGAAGTTATTTTTCCATTCAGTCTCATTCGCTACATAAAAATTCTCAAAAATCACTAATTTATGCATTTATAGATAAACGTATTTCCAAACATTCTGTTGTAGCGGCATCTACATCGCTACATGCGAACTACGCATCAAAGACCTGACGTCACACAACATCCTGACGTCACACAAATCCTGCATCGCGCAATTAGAGTTTACCGCGCGATAAACATATATATACATAATAAGTTTTACTCACTTTGAAATCACTGATTCGAAAATGATTGTGCGTGTTCAACTTGAATGTGTGTTTCTAATCATAATGGGTGTCAATGTGTCTCCCACCGCTGGCTAACGAGAACTGACGATAAATGATGATCATTAGTTTATGTACCTATATAGATAAAATTGTTATGATACAATAATTTACAGTTATGTTATGCCTCTGCCATAGATATGAGAGAATAAGATATCGTTGTCGTCCAATATCGATGTACTTTGCACATTTAAAGTAGACATGGGAAGGGAAATGGTTTTGCCGGGTACCCGGCAGGGTGAAAGCACTGACATGTTGAGACGCGTGCGTGATCAATTATGGAAAAAGTGCTGCTGCTAATAACGGGTCAACCAGTAGTAAATCAAATGATGGTTCAAAAAATTCTGCCGCATCGGAATTAGAACATTATTTAAGCTTAAGATAGGCAGTACGGCCCACTTGCACCAGAAATCTTTAAATGCATTTAGCGCTAAATAAATTTTAAACTTTATTCTATATCTGTCATTCGTTTGAAGATGACAGAGACAGTTTAGGGGTATGAGGAACAGGGTGTAAAGTTCATTCATCCCCCATAGAAAAGGGAGGATCCTCCGACCAGACGGGTGTCGTGTCTGGCGGGCAACTGCCCAGGGGTTGAAGTCGGAAAGCTTGTATATACAAGCTTCCCGCAATTAGAGTTTACCGCGCGATAAACATATACAGGGTGGCCCAAAAGTCGTGGATCAAACGCAACTAGGGGTTAGATGGGGTCACCAGCTGTAAAAAGTTGTTCTACGGGAGGTTCTTAAGGCCAACCCTGCAGAGTTATAATTTATTTTGTGTTTTTATGAGAATATTGACTTTTTCTAACTAATTCTTATTAAAATTCGAAAAAATCTTCATCCTGTATCTTTTTTATAATTTTCACTAGATTGGTACTGATGAGTCCTTGCGTTAGACATGCTATTTATGGTTGTTTATTGGGTGTGTTGAAGATAATATTAAGTTTTACGTTTATTTTTTTCTCAAATCATAACTTTTTATTTACTTCGGACCACACTGTGAAAAAAAAATACTCTACCGAAAAGTGACCCTGTATTACAAGTTTTGGCGCATTTAATAGGGATTCTGAAAAGGTATTACACATGGCCATGAGTGGCTCTAATATGTTTCTAGGACGGAAAAAACAAAACAACGATTGTGAAATAATTGTTTTATTAAGCAAAACATTTTACAATAAATGCTCAAAATTACTGCCTCTGACCATAATACATAATCTGCACCGTCTAATAAAATTCCTACGTAACCTACGGAATGCACCTCTGTTGTTAGTAACTTGTACCCTAGCAAATTCGAGCTTTTGTCGTAGTTCTTGTTCGCTATTGTTCTCTCCTTGGTAAACTATTTCTTTAAAATAGCCCCAAAGAAAAAAATCTAATGGATTTAAATCGGGCGACCGGGGTGGCCACGCAATATGTCCGCCTCGACCAATCCAATAGCTGGTCAATACATCAAAAGAAATTCAACCTTACCCGTATGATTTAAGGTCAGAATTACAAAGTGTCAAATAGCGAACAAGAACTACGACAAAAGCTCGAATTTGCTAGGGTACAAGTTACTAACAACTGAGGTGCATTCCGTAGGTTACGTAGGAATTTTATTAGACGGTGCAGATTATGTATTATGGTCAGAGGCAGTAATTTTGAGCATTTATTGTAAAATGTTTTGCTTAATAAAACAATTATTTCACAATCGTTGTTTTGTTTTTTCCGTCCTAGAAACATATTAGAGCCACTCATGGCCATGTGTAATACCTTTTCAGAATCCCTATTAAATGCGCCAAAACTTGTAATACAGGGTCACTTTTCGGTAGAGTATTTTTTTTTCACAGTGTGGTCCGAAGTAAATAAAAAGTTATGATTTGAGAAAAAAATAAACGTAAAACTTAATATTATCTTCAACACACCCAATAAACAACCATAAATAGCATGTCTAACGCAAGGACTCATCAGTACCAATCTAGTGAAAATTATAAAAAAGATACAGGATGTAGATTTTTTCGAATTTTAATAAGAATTAGTTAAAAAAGTCAATTTTCTCATAAAAACACAAAATAAATTATAACTCTGCAGGGTTGACCTTAAGGACGTCCCGTAGAACAACTTTTTGCAGCTGATGACCCCATCTAACCCCTAGTTGCGTTTGATCCACGACTTTTGGGCCACCCTGTATATGTTTATCGCGCGGTAAACTCTAATTGCCAAAAAAATAGCCAATTAAATAATGTTCACTTCAACAGGCACAATATCCTGGTCTTGGAGGGCCGTGGTCCAACGGTGGGCAAAGCATTGCGCGTCGGCATCATGGGAGTGAACGCGAGAACAGAAGTAGCAGACATACTGGCCGATGCCATGGCGGACACTATTCGAGCCATTCATTCGCCAAAATAATTAAAAAATATATGAAAAATAACTGTGCAATTGTACAAATCCTTCATGTTTGTATTGTTAATAAGCATTTGAATAATAAATCAACGCAATCAATAAATCTTCTTAAATTCATGTCTATCTACAAAAAAGGCGACGGCCCGTTTTTTGGGAATGAAAATGAGTTAAAACTTCTTGTCTGTGTACATGTGTGTGCTTATGTCGATAAAATAAAAGGATTTTTCCCGAAAATAGTTTATTTTTTCAGTTACAATCAAATATTATAACCGCCATATTAATTGGTTTTATGTTCTGTTCAACAAATACGACTAGACCAACAGGAATTTGTATAAACACAGAAAAAGAAACCCACAGGCTCCCTATCGTCTCTCCACGATCTGCTACATATTTTAAAAACCCCTCTTTTTAACCAACCACATAATATGTGTCTCAATTAGGTGCATAAAAAGTGATAAAAATATTACAAAGTGATAAAAATATTCAAAACACTTGCTAGAAAACTTTCTAGACAATTATACTTTAAATTAGACATGGTACCCTGTTTTGATCTGGCACTTTTTTAGGATCCGTCCGGGTAACGGGTAATAATGCCGAAGGAAAAATAATGACTAATATTAATTGATAAAATATTAATTAAGGAAGGAAAATACAAAGACAATTAAAATACAAATGGTGGTTTTATTTTATTTAACACTAGCTTCTGCCCGTGACTTCATCCGCGAGCCTATAACCTTCCTCAAGAATTGGGCTATCCAAGTATCCAATGCAAAAAGAGTTTTTCAAATCCGACCAGTACTTCCGGAGATTACCCTCTACATACAAACGATTTTTACGTCTTTATAATATTATTATTAATTATTATACTTCTCGCACTTGACAGAGTGTTTGTTTTACGTATATGAATTTAATATTTTTTGTGAATATTTTATAATTAAAAAATTAAAGATCTTTTGATTTTTATAGCAGGTATGGATGCTATAATACTATTGCGGGTTAACGGGAACGCCCTATGTTAGTAAACGTACTGTATAGATTTGTAATTTAAAATTGGCAGATTATGGTGTAAAACACCAGTTTTTCTGCACTATTGGCATCAAGTCGAGTTGTTTTCTTCTCATAAATTATCCTGCTTCAGAAAACAGGCATTCGCTGTAAATAGAACATGCAGGTGGGATAAATACTTAGTCGCAGATTTTCGTAATATCAGATAGTGTCCTTTTTTAAAACCCCACCGTGTCTCAAGCTTTGTTTCTGTTCTAACCCTTGCCGAGCTTAAATAATGTTCTAATTCCGATGCGGCAGAATTTTTTGAACCATCGTTTGATTTACTAATGGTTGACCCGTTATTAGCAGCAGCACTTTTTCCAAAATTGATCACGCACGCGTCTCAACATGTCAGTGCTTTCACCCTGCCGGGTACCCGGCAAAACCATTTCCCTTCCCATGTCTACTTTAAATGTGCAAAGTACATCGATATTGGACGACAACGATATCTTATTCTCTCATATCTATGGCAGAGGCATAACATAACTGTAAATTATTGTATCATAACAATTTTATCTATATAGGTACATAAACTAATGATCACCATTTATCGTCAGTTCTCGTTAGCCAGCGGTGGGAGACACATTGACACCCATTATGATTAGAAACACACATTCAAGTTGAACACGCACAATCATTTTCGAATCAGTGATTTCAAAGTGAGTAAAACTTATTTTTTCATTAATTTCTTGCTGACCCGTTTATTTATTTAATCATTTTATTCCAATCCGATCACGTGTTAGTTAAGACTAAGGTGCAAGTTCGATAGCATCACAAACATGTCACAAATTCAAATGTGTAAACAAACAAATATTCACGTCGCATTTTGCGGCTGCAGCTCTGACAAGACGATGATATTCCTGCCGGAGTCGCATTGTTTGTAAGCGTGAAGGTCCCGACGGTGGGTCGTTCGTCTTTCGCTTCGCTGTGTCCCGCCGGGAAGCCGGGATCGCTTCGACAGCCGCGATGGGAATCGAATCAATTTGTCGAGACAACATTGCGCTCGTTCGATCTTCATCCCACGTCTCAGTCTTATATAACCTCGGTTCTAGCTGGGAAACGACGAACTATCATGTCAATAAGCGCGCTGCCAAATGCACTCTTGACCTCCCTTATCTGTGGCACGGTTGAACGTTAAAATACATTCGTGTTTATTTTTTGTAAACGAAAATACTGTGAATGAATGGTAAACTGGGATATAAAAACAATTGTTAAACCGCAGGCTAGCAACGATAGCATGTGGAACAAATATGAGGCTGGCAAGCGACGCGCGCCCCGGGCGCGGCGCACTTGCCAAATGTGCCATCCGATAGCACCAGAACATTGTAGCAAATTTACAACCACCCTATTAGCACTAAATCTAAACATTAACCCGATTCCGGTAACCAAACTTCACGAATACTTGCGCCGAATATCGGTCACTGAGTGCGAGATAGTTTCACTCGAGATGCGCTTGTTTCTGGCGAGCGTGGCTGTAATTGAACCTACATCTGAATGCTAATGAAACGAAAACTTTAAAAGTTGTCTTGAGAACACAGTATTACACCATAATATTACTGACATTACGCTGTACCTATTGAGATTACAATTACAATGTTATCTCTTTAATGACGATGCATGAATTATAAAATATGGGGTGCACAATTATCTTAACCACAACATTACTTGGTGTGATATAGTTAAGTACGTGCCCAGTAAGTATTAAAACCGAAGTGTTACCTATTTCCAGCAAGTTTCCCCAAGATGTCGTCCAACAAGTTCATAGTGCCTCCTCCGAGGATAGTGGACCGGGAGATAGTGAAGCCGCTGCTGTGTGGACCAGGCCCCTGTGACTACTGGCCGTCCGTCGCGGCGGCTCTTAGCAAGCCTGTCCTCACACCCATCTGTGATGAGTTCTTCAACGTAAGTTGTTATCATTTTAATTATCTTAGACCTTATTCTTTTCCTATTTTCGCATTTTGAAGCCAAAGTTTGTAAGTGTTCCTTACTTCATCGCTATGACGATTAAGCTTTCGAACTTTAGTTTAGCCAGAGAACATGCGAAAAATGTTAGTGACGTCACTGTTCGGTGCTTACGAGAATACACGCCTGTTATGTAGAAACAAAAGCTTGGTTTCTTATGTATTCAGTTGAAATTACATGAATAATAAAGTAAGGTCTCGCTCATGAGTAACAAGAATGCTACTCACCGCAATACTCCTGAGTGTTTTGAGAGGTAAACAACCTTTTTGAGTTTGTTCCCATTATATAAGGGTTGGCAAACATACGGTCGACCAAGGTCAGCCCTTGTCATATCTCAAGAGTAAGCTCAAATATGAGTTGAGGTTTTTTTTTTCATATTTTGTATTCGAACATACTTATTTGAAATGTGAATGTGATTCTGAATGAGAAAGCCTTTATTTTGTTAAGATTTTAAGTTTTAGAATTGGTACTTAATTTATGAACGTGATAATCTAATTAGCAATTCTGGTCTCCTGCATACAGTAAACTTTTTCAATATGCAGGCCATTGTACTAATGCATGTCATTTTACGGTTAAGTGTATTTTTTATTGCTACTCTTCGTTATGAATTTAAACCTTGAATCTCCGGAAACAATCATGTTCATTATTTTGTATAGGAAGCAGGAAGGTTGGATACAAATTAAAAAGAACACAGGCCGCTATATAAAAAAATTAATGGCTTTTTATTTTTATTAAACAGGTTATATTTTTTTACTCAAAGGAAACATTCTTTTATTTTTTTTTAAGAAACAAATCTGCATTCAAAGATTTTCAAAACGTCGCATGCCTCATTCGGGAATTGAATCGGCTAAAATCCGAAAAAATAACATCCTGTACTGTTTTATGGCATGAATCGATAGGGTCAATCATAAAGATCTAATCTTTTTATCAAACACGATAAATTGAATGTAAGGAAAACCATAAAATCTTAACTTATTTTAATACCTCCTTTGTAAAACCTACATGGTATTATAATAGGGTCTCCCTTGTTTCATCGAAAAGAAATTGCCAAATTATCACTTCCCAAACAATTTTCCGCATAATTTAATTTGCCAAATTATTACTTAGCAAAAAAATATCTTCACAAATAATTGTAACGCAAACCTAATGTTTTGCAAGTGAACGTTTAAACAATAACTTGTTTACCAACTAGTACTTTTACCAATTTTTATGTAGTCAAATATTTCAGTTGGAATAATTAATTTTACGCAAAATAAACACGTACAAGGGTGTCTTTTCCACTTGGGACAAATTCTAAACAGGTAATAATAATATTAATATGGCAACACTGATCTGATAAGTCAACAGCGTATTTCTTTTTCTTATCTCAAATTCGCGTAATTTGTTATTTCCCTAACATCGTATAAATACGAAATACTCAATAAAACTCCATAGAATAAACAACAAATATATAATAAATAAAAAACACAACTACAATGGAAAAACCAAAGAAATATAGAAAAATCAAAAATGACGCTGTCAAATTCGGACTCCCGATATATATGTAATAAATTATGTGAGATGTGAAACCACCATATGTTGACGAGATCAGCAGCTCGCCGTGCACGCCTACCATCCCCGGACTCGCCGCTCAGCTCCACCTCGCCGCCGCCGATACCCAGCCCCATCGTGTGCGCTGCGTCAACACCGGTCGCGGTAGTTACGTCGAGCTCGAGCGACGAGTATTTCTCCCCACCGACGTCGCCAACACCTGTACGTCGACAGGGGAGAGGCCGGCCACCGAGGAGCTTGGGACTTAGGGGTCAACCGACCCCGAGCCGGGTCCCCGCTGCCGGTGGTTGTGTGCAGCGCATGAGATGGACTCAGTCTATGAACGAGAACGTCATGCGCGCATATTACGGGTCTACAGAGGGAGGAACTAACCTCACTGCGTACCGTGTTAGGATGCTGTCTCTGTTTCAGGAACTAGAGCCAACCGCCAACGTCTCGGCCCAACGACTGTCGGATCAGGTGCGTGTCATCCAACGTAATCATAGGTTGGATGATGCCGCACTTGATAGGCTGCGCTCAGAGGTACTGAGCAACCATATCGTTTCAACTCCGGCACACATCGCGGCACAAGCGTCAAATATTGATGCAATCCCGCCGCGGTTCAATTATGGTGGTGAAGAGGAGGACGATAGGGCTGCCACAGTAAGTAGCCAGTGCAACGTTCGATTGAGGAGCGCACTGGAGGATGCGTTTCGCGAGTATAGGTACACCCCGACCGAACTTAGACCCCGATTACCACGCCTACCCATGCATAAAAAAAATAGGGCGCTGGTGTGTGCCTTGGACTCGCAGCTTAGGAATTATTTCGAGAGCAGCGAGAACCTCATTGATACACACTCGATCCTGTATTGCGCGGCTGTTGCGGCATGTCGTTTAGCTAACGTCAAGTTGACGGAGCTACTCGACCAAAACCAGCCGTACCAGCCTGGCAGTGCAGGATCGAGCGACGTATCGATGGGACCAGGGCACTCATCGGTAAACTATACTGCTTCAGGGAGGGCAATACACGACCACGAGTGATGCGCTTTGTAAGGCGGGCATTCTCGGGGACTGGAATCAGCCCTCGAGAATACATGCCCCGTGTCGAGCGCATCGACTTCCTGAAGCAGAAAGTTTGTGCATGGGCGAGCCGAATTCGGCGGTATAAGCGGAGGGTTGATCGATACACGCAGAATCGCATGTTCCAGAGCGATGAGAGGTGGGTATACAGAGCTTGGGAGCGACCCGAACAAAATGTGACGGACTTGAGCCGCCCGGATGATGCCGTCACGAGTGCATTCTGGCGCAGCATCTGGTCGGTGCCTGTCTGTCACGCTGAGGCTGGCTGGATGCAGGATGTTGAGCAAGTGTGTGAAACTATTCCAGAAATGGAACCAGTACTAATCACGCCATTAGACGTAACCAGAGCAGTCCGTCCGTTACCGAATTGGAAATCACCGGGACCGGACGGACTGCAGAATTTTTGGCTTAAATGGCTAATTAGTTCACACACTTGCCTGGCATCTCAGTTCCAGTCATCCTTAGAGTCTGGGTTGCTACCACAGTTTCTAACAACAAGCGTCACCCACCTACTCCATAAGTCAGGTAGCCCTGCGGAACCCAAGAATTATAGACCGATCACATGTTTGTCAACGGTTTATAAACTTTTTACATCCATTTTGAGAGCAAAAATTAACACACACATTGACAATAACTCTATTATGTCTGACTCTCAAAATGGATGTAGGAATGGGTCCCGCGGTACTAAGGAGCTACTCCTCATTGACATGGCCATAAGCCAACAGGTTCGTCGATCCCGCAAGGATCTGTCGACATGCTGGATAGACTACAAGAAGGCCTACGACTCGGTGCCACATACATGGCTCATGAGGGTGCTGGAGTTGTACAAGATAGATGCAACTCTGCGCACCTTCCTGAAGTCGTGCATGGGGCAATGGAGAACGGTCCTTTGCTATCCAGGATGTCGACAGATCCAGGGGAATGATGAGCCTGTTTGGATTAAACGGGGAATATTTCAGGGCGACAGTTTGAGTCCACTTTGGTTCTGCCTAGCCCTGAATCCTCTAAGTACACTGCTGGAGGATTCAGGTCTAGGCTATCGGTTGAGGAAAGGTGGTCAGGTCATATCTCACCTCCTCTACATGGATGATTTGAAACTCTTTGCCTCCAACAAATTGCGACTGATGGAGCTACTGAAGGTAACTGAAACATTCAGTAGCGCCATCAGGATGGAATTTGGTGTGGACAAATGTGCAGTCATGCATTTAAAGCGAGGGGAGATTATGGAATCCGAGGGAACTCAACTCTCGGAATCCATACACCTTAGATCCCTGTCCTCATCCGAAAGCTATAAGTATTTGGGTATGTCGGAAGCGTTAGGCATCAATGTTGCTGACATGAAGCAATCGTTGAAGGAGCGCTTCTTTGGCCGCCTGAAGAAGGTATTAATTAGTCTTCTTTCAGGCGGAAACAAGGTGCGTGCCTTCAACGGTTGGGTCATGCCGGTTTTGATGTACTCTTTCGGCATACTCAAATGGACTCAGACCGAACTCGACGCCCTGGATAGGAGGGTCCGTACACTGCTGACCGCAAACCGGATGCATCACCCACGATCATCGGTAATGAGATTGTACATCCCGCGGAAGTGCGGGGGTCGAGGCTTCTTAAATGCGAAGACCCTCCACAACCGCGAGGTGTGCAATCTCAGAGAATATTTTTTAAAAGCCGAAGTGGGTATGCACCGTGATGTGGTGGCAGTGGACAAGGGGCTCACCCCGCTCTCCATGGCTAAAGAGAACTGGCACAAGCCTGTGGTACTTACTACAGATGACCGCAAGAAGGTATGGCAAAGCAAGGAGCTTCACGGGTGCTTCTATCGGGCTCTTCATGAGCCCGATGTAGATTTCCTAGCATCCGTATCCTGGCTACGTTTCGGTGACCTTTTCGGAGAAACCGAAGGTTTCGTCTGTGCAATTATGGACGAAGTTATCTTGACGAATAACTACCGGAGATATATTATGAAGGACGGGACGGTTGACGTGTGTCGGGCATGCCACCGTCCGGGTGAGTCCATCAGACATATTATCTCTGGTTGTTCTCGTCTAGCTAACGGCGAGTACTTGCACAGGCATAACCAAGTGGCCAGGATTATTCACCAGCAACTTGCTTTGAAATACAAACTTGTGGATTCTGAAGTACCGTACTACAAGTATGTGCCCGACCCAGTTCTCGAAAATGACCATGTTACGTTGTACTGGGATCGGTCTATCATTACTGACAGGACTATTGTTGCCAATAAGCCTGATATAGTGGTGATAGACCGATTAGCGCGCCGCGCAATGATAGTCGATGTTACCATTCCACATGACGGGAACCTCGTGAAAGCTGAGAAAGAGAAACAAATAAAATATCTCGACTTAGTACACGAGGTTGTCGACATGTGGAATGTGAGCTCGGCTATCATTGTGCCGATTGTCGTAACGGCCAATGGCCTGATTGCCGAAAGCCTCGACCAACATCTCTCGAGGCTGTCGTTAGGCGGTTGGATCAAGGGCCTGATTCAGAAGGCAGTACTCCTCGATACGGCTCGCATTGTGAGGAGGTTCCTGTCTCTGCAGCCCTAACCACCGGTAGCTTGGACCCTGCTCCCGACACCGGCGGAACACTATTTTTTATATTTTTAAATGTTTTTTATATAGTTTTTAAGAAATATTTAAAAATGTATTTTATATGTTAGAATTTTAAATCAATGAAATATTAATATAATCACTTCATTAGACGTAGCCAGAGCAGTCCGTCCGTTACCGAATTGGAAATCACCGGGACCAGACGGACTGCACAACTTTTGGTTAAAATGGCTGACTAGTTCGAACACTCGCCTAGCATCTCAATTCCAGTCATCCGTGGAGTCTGGGTCGCTACCACAGTCACTAACAACAGGCGTTACCCACCTGCTCCATAAGTCAGGTAGTCCTGCGGAACCCAAGAATTATAGACCGATCACATGTTTGTGATCTGATCACATTCTGAAAGCGAAAATCAGCACACACATTGACAGTAATTCAATTATGTCTGCCTCTCATAATGGATGTAGGAATGGGTCCCGTGGTACTAAGGAGCTACTCCTCATCGACATGGCCATAAGCCAACAGGTTCGTCGATCCCGCAAGGATTTGTCGACATGCTGGATAGACTATAAGAAGGCCTACGACTCGGTGCCACATACATGGCTCATGAGGGTGGTGGAATTATACAAGATAGATGCAACTCTGCGCACCTTCCTGATGTCGTGTATGGGGCAATAGAGGACGGTCCTTCGCTATCCAGGATGTCGACAGATCCAGGGGAATGATGAGCCTGTATGGATTAAACGGGGAATATTTCAGGGCAACAGTTTGAGTCCTCTTTGGTTCTGCTTAGCCCTGAATCCTCTAAGCACACTGCTAGAGGATTCAGGTCTGGGCTATCGGTTGAGGAGAGGTGGTCAGGTCATATCTCACCTCCTCTACATGGATGACTTGAAACTCTTTGCCTCCAACAAATTGCGACTGATGGAGCTACTGAAGGTAACTGAAACATTCAGTAGCGCCATCAGGATGGAATTTGGTGTGGACAAATGTGCAGTCATGCATGTAAAGCGAGGGGAGATTATGGAATCCGAGGGAACTCAACTCTCGGACTCCATACACCTTAGATCCCTCTCCTCAGCCGAAAGCTATAAGTATTTGGGTATGTCGGAAGCGTTAGGCATCAACGCTACTGACATGAAGCAATCATTGAAGGAACGCTACTTTGGTCGCCTGAAGAAGGTATTAATTAGTCTTCTCTCGGGCGGAAACAAGGTGCGCGCCTTCAACGGTTGGGTCATGCCGGTTTTGATGTACTCTTTCGGCATACTCAAATGGACTCAGACCGAACTCGACGCCCTGGACAGAAGGGTCCGTACACTCCTGACCGCAAACCGGATGCATCATCCACGTTCATCGGTGATGAGACTGTACATCCCGCGGAAGTGCGGGGGTCGAGGCTTTTTAAACGCTAAGACCCTCCACAACCGCGAGGTGTGCAGCCTCAGGGATTATGTTTTAAAAGCCGAAATGGGTATGCATCGTGATTTGGTCGCAGTGGACAAGGGATTCACCCCGCTATCCATGGCTAAAGAGAACTGGCGCAAACCTGTAGTACTTACTACAGATGACCGCAAGGAGGTATGGCAGAGCAAGGAGCTTCACGGGCGCTACTATCGGGCTCTTCATGAGCCCGGTGTAGATTTCTTAGCGTCCGTATCCTGGCTACGTTTCGGTGACCTTTTCGGGGAAACTGAAGGTTTTGTCTGTGCAATTATGGACGAAGTTATCTTGACGAATAACTACCGGAGACATATTATGAAGGACGGGACGGTTGACGTGTGTCGGGCATGCCATCGTCCGGGTGAGTCCATCAGACATATTATCTCTGGTTGTTCGCGTCTGGCTAACGGCGAGTACTTACACAGGCATAACCAAGTGGCCAGGATTATTCACCAGCAACTTGCTTTGAAATATAAACTTGTTGACTCTGAGGTACCGTATTATAAGTATCTGCCCGACCCAGTTCTCGAAAATGACCATGTCACGTTGTACTGGGATCGATCTATCATTACCGACAGGACTATTGTTGCCAATAAGCCTGATATAGTGGTGATAGATCGATCAGTGCACCGCACAATGATAGTCGATGTTACCATTCCGCATGACGAGAACCTCGTGAAAGCTGAGAAAGAGAAACAAATAAAATTTCTCGACTTAGTACACGAGGTTGTTGACATGTGGAATGTGAGCTCGGCTATCATTGTACCGACCAACATCTCTCGAGGCTGTCGTTAGGCGGTTGGATCAAGGGCCTGATTCAGAAGGCAGTACTCCTCGATACGGCTCGCATTGTGAGGAGGTTCCTGTCTCCGCAGCCACCGGTAGCTTGGCTCCCGACACCGGCGGAACACTATTTTTTATATTTTTAAATGTTTTTTATATAGTTTTTAAGAAATATTATAAATGTATTTTATATCTTAAAAACTTAAATAAAGGAAATATTAATATTAACTATTCTGGTAGTATTGTTTTTTTTAGTTAGTAACATTTTTTTAAATAATTAATCTCGTCTAACTAGTTCAGTTTCGGGTAGCCTGTTTTTTCCCATTTTTTTTTTTCTATATCGTTTCTGGCGTAGGAGGTCACAGTTTTAAGCTCACCTAACCATTTTTTTTGGAATAATTAACCTACTCTAACTAGTTCCATATCTAACTGACCAAACCTTTATTGTCTGAAGATTGTTTGCTGTAATAAACCATTTGATTAAAGACCAAATGGCTAAATTAAATTATCCTTGATAATATTCCGGTCTATTCGGTAATATTTAGCGGTCGTAATAATATAATATTTATTTATAATATGGATTTTTTTAACCTTACCTGGAGGGAAAATACTATAGAGATAGCAAATTTTACTCAAACGAAAAATATTCATTTAATTTTAAAAAGAAACAAATCCGCATTCAAGCGTTTTCGTAAATTCGCTTACCACACTTCATCTAAACTTATAAATTCAATGGGACAAGATAAAGGACTTTTACTCAAGGGTCCATCGGATTACTTATGTTAGTATCTAATTAACAATTATCATCAATTATTATCAATTATTATTATTTATTATTATCTTTGACGTCAATTTATTAATTAAAATGACAAAGAACTATTTAGATAAGAACAAATTGCAATATTTCTTTGTCATTTTCATGCAGACTCTTTATTAGATGCAACTTAACTGCGTGAGGCACGAGTACTATAAATATGGAATATTACATTTGAAAATGGAATTCACATACTGAAATAGGATTGTAGGGCGTCCTATTTCAGTATGTGTCTTTTGTTATTCACATTTGATTGTTTTTAGAAATTATTTCATATTTGACAGCGGCAGCGTAGCTAACCGTATTAATGGCTTATCACAAATAATTTGAATTACTGGAAGCTTATTTTTTTATCACAAAAGATGTTAATTTGGCTCTGCCAACTCGATTCGTTTTGAAGAGAAAGGTAGATAATTTAAAAAAATACTGGTAAGTAGTTACAAAAGGCGACAGCAACGTCCTCAGCAGGACTATTCCGATTTTGATGTAAGTGTTTTAACGTTTTAACATACTTCGAAGCATATCCAAAGACTTCAAGCAGACGAGCTGCCGAAGAAATTGTAACCACCCATTCTCGCGTACTTAAAGTGCTGAAAAAGTATAATTATAAATGTTATCGTGATGGTCGGTGGGTTAAAAAACTGCATCCTGGAGATCGTGGTCATCTTAACACTGTCAAGTATCTTGAAATATCAACCTCTTAAGACATGAGTTAAATGTTTTACCCGAGGAAGAGTGAAACCGTATATACCATAACAACAGAATCACTACTGCTTATGTTAATAACCATGTGGCGGCATCTACATCGCCACATGCGAACTACGCATCAAAAGACCTGACGTTATACAAAATCCTGACATCACACAAAAAATCCTGTTATTTTTTTTAGTTTTCCGCGCTAACAGCATATATATAACTTCCCCGACATCAATCGTTGGGCAGTTGCCCGCCAAACACGACACCCGTCTGGTCGGAGGATCCTCGCTTTTCTATAGAGGATGAATTAACTTTACACCCTGTTCCTCATACCTTTAAAACCATTTCATAGGTCAACTAGCACACGCCAATATACCAACCAAAAACATCGAGAACTATACTCAGCAGAAAAAAAAAACCTAAACAGAACTTAATATCTAAATTAAAGCCTCCAGCTGTAAGTGGAAGTCATAAATGTTAAATTAGGACCATCGAAGTAAAATAAATAAACAGGTAATTACTTATAACAATAACAAAACCATGATCAGCAAGACGATCAGTCACCACAAGCTGCACCGTTCACGATTATAGCCCAAAGATCAACCATTATCTCCCTCGCCATGGGCAACTCAACCCCCGACGCTACCGCAGTAACAACTGATATCTAAGGAAGCATGAAGACCTTGCTGCTAGTTGCTTGAGCAAAAATAATATGATGAATTGTCGAGGTCGCTAGCTAACCACATATTGCGATACAACTCATAAAAACATTGTAATGAGTAGATCATGTCAACATTAAATGAAAATAAAATTAAAATAAATTGAGTTAAACACCAAATAAAATAAACAATTATATGAACTCATATAATTGTTTATTTTATTTGGTGTAACCAAACCGTTATTTACCTGTAAGCAAGCTAAGCTAATTAGGAAAGCTAAGATAATTAATTAATTTATTGTAGGTAAGCTAATTCTGGAGAAAGAACATAAACATTGTCTTGAGTTAATCACAGCGACCAACTATTCTTATCATTTAAGTAGTCGTTGATAGAATAGTATGCCTGTGAACAAAGGATGGATTTTACTTAAGCTTTAAACGCATTAAAAGGCAAATCTAGCAAACAAGAGGGTAGCTTGTTATAAAAGGTTATAATACCAAGGCCAAGAACCTTATGAAGCCGGTGAAAGGGAAGTTTGTCCTTATTTCTAGTGTAAACATTGTGAATATAACTGTTTTTAGTGTTTATGCATATATTTTGCTTAATATATTCTAATATGTTATTTGCCAACATCTTTGTTGGCAAAGATGAAGTTGTGATACCACCGTGAGAATACGAATATCAGAATATAAATCTCTCAGAGAAACTCTGGGCCTAGCTGGTAAATTGCTTGAACAGCTCGTTATTGAAGGACAAATATATTTTGAGTATTAGCAGCTTTGCCCCGCAGCAGAATACCGTAGGACATAACGCTATGAAAATAACTAAACTAAAATAGACCAAGCTGTATCAACGTCAGTGTGTTGTCTTACTCTCTTGACGGCATAATAGGCAGCGGAACTGAGCCTCGCTAGTCTCGATATGTGTGGGCCACACTCAAGTTTGTTATCTACTGTTATGCCCAGAAAAACTGCCAAGTTTACAGTTTCAAGCACCTCTTTATTTAAGACGAAGTCGGGTCCTATATTTGTAACATTCGGTAGGGCGAACTTTACACATTTCGTTTTCTTGGCATTGAGAACTAGGTTATTTGTCGTAAGCCCATCCGTAATCATTGAGCTGAGATCAAAAAAGGTTTCTTTAAAAAAATTAAGGTATTATAGTACTTTCCCTCCAGATGAGGTTAAAATATTCCATCCTGATTATTATGACCACTAAAGCCATTGAATTTTTTGAAAGAAATTAATATAAATAAAAACCTTATGGCATCATATAATTATGTTTGGCCCATGTTGCCAGTGGCAGTAGCTATTATACCATGCAGGTTATACAAAGGAGGTAATTAATAAGTATTTATCAAAATAAGTACAAATAAAGGATGTCTGAGGACCAAGAGTCAGAGTCAAACTAAAAAAACTATTGTAAGTAGGTTTAACTTAAATATTGCAAGCTAAACCCGTCCAAAAAGAAAAAAAAACCGGCCAAGTGCAAGTCGGACCACGGGATGAATTTATCTTAAGAACAAACTTAACATTGTAGTTGAAAAACTCTCTCCCATACGGAATGTATGGGAGATAATGTTTTTCAAACTGCAAAATTTAAGTTGGTCGATTATTACTCGTTAACCTGTAAAGTCTACTTAGCTCTGATAGTTTTCCTTTTAACTTTGTTATATATACTACTACTGTGATTTTTTTCACAAATCCAAGTACAACCATTTAGCTGGCAGGGACACACACACTTAACTCTAACAAAATTTAGCATTTTAAAATATCCCTGAATTGAAAAATGATTTTCACACACCCTCAATATTTTTGAAATACCTTTCCAACGACAACCCACACCATGGGATAGACAGGATAAAAAAAAACATCCCCACTTTACGTGTAGGGGAGGTACAAAAAAAACTTAATTTATTTTACCACTTTGTCGGCGTGATTAATATGTATACCCATGCCAAATTACAGCTTTCAAGTACTAACCGTCTCTGACCTAAGCCGCAGACAGACAGACAGATAGACGGACATGGCGAAACTATAAGGGTTCCTTGTTCACTACGGAACCAAGATCGGCTTTTTCGTGAATTTTATTATTATAATTTTGTTCTCTGTTCGCCATTCTAGGTCCTGGATGATATCCGTGCTGGCTTACAATACGTGTTCCAAACTCGAAGCAAGCTGGTGTTGGCAATAAGCGGATCTGGTCACTCTGGCATGGAGACTGTGATCAGCAACCTGGTAGGTCCGGGAGAAACCCTGCTCATCGCCTCCAGGGGCATATGGGATCAGCGCGCGTTCATGATAGCTAATAGATATGGTAATTTAAACTTTTCTACTGTTTTTTTTATTATAACAAATTAATTCTTTTTTTTTTCAAACTAACCTTATAGACTAATAAAGCAGGGGCGGGCGGCGCCGCAACGCATTGCAAAAATCCACCTTCATCACTTTTGTACATATTCTATGAACAAACGCACACTGCGGACGGGCCGCACCACACTTTTTGTATAAACATGCATGCCTGTTGCGGCTGTAATGTGCGCTTTACTTTTATAGGAATTTCTTAAAGAACAGCAGACCTTTACACATCTGTACACTTTAAGTTTTATAGTATGTCGTTCACCCGGTTTCATATACGTAAGTTTTAATGAGATCCCTTTGTAAATGATTCTAGGCATTAAAACTGAAGTGGTTAGTGTTCCAATGAACGCCACCTTCAGCCCTGAACAACTGGAGCCTGAACTAAAGAGATTGCGTCCAGCTGCCCTGTTCGTCACCCACGGTGACTCCTCAACCGGAACTGTGCAGAATCTTCAGAGCTTGGGCGATCTTTGTCACAAGTAAGTATTAATACTTAAGCTAAATTCGCCTCCAAACTATTATCCCTAAGGCCTTTCAGGCCAAAACAACTGCAAAATGTGGCCTAAAAACATTGCATTCACAATTAAATGAAAAAAAGGTGACTACACTCGATCACTTATGACATTTTAAAAATGCTGGCTGGTTCTGATGAAAAAAATAAGTTAAGACCATAATTAAACCATTAAAAAAAAATTGCGAAAAAGCAAACAGTAATGGCATCATATAATTATTTCGGGCACGACTGGCCAGTTAACACTGCGTTTAAAGGAATTAATAAAAGGAAGGAGGTTATAAATATTGTGTTTGCGGACTGCTTGCTAATTTCTAGACTATTTACGTTTATTTAATTAATATACACCTTGACGCAAATCTCAAATAATGAGACCATATTTTGAATATTAGTGTGTTTTTTTTACAACAAAAAATACGTCAGTCTGTCTTATCTTACCAATGATTCTCTATGCCACACCGCATCTTTACAGAACTTCAAACAATTCAATCAATTTCTCAACGTGAAACGCAAAAACCTCGCCTTAAAAAACGCGACTCTGTTATTTGCACTAGCAAATAAGGGATAATAGAATCACTGACATTGCCTAGTTGCCAGTCTAGTTCAGAGAAGGGATAATCTATCTAATAGAATAGGTTCAGTAGGTGCCACGTAGTTATCGAGTTAAGTCTAGGCTGGGTCAGTTGGTGCGTCCCGGATATTACAACGATGACTTAGCTAGAGAGAAAACACCTTTTACATAACGAATGTTTTCAACTTTCTTGCTTTTTATGCTGATTCAAATAATTGTTGTGATGTTAACTTGCGAATTTTAACAGTTTGCTGACACATATTTTTATCACATTGCAGAAAAGCGTTAGAATGAACACACATCACCCAAATCAAGCGGTCACTACACTATAAGGCGAAAGTTATCTATTCCACCTATCTTTGCTCCCTGTCTGTCAACTTAATGAACTGTTATAAAAACCACAATCCGGGCTTTATCCAATCTGTGCTGAAACCATTCGCACCGTCGTCCTTTCACTTCCAAATTAAAAAAGCAGCGAACTTTAGCAGAAAAACTATTTGATTGCCCGAGGAATACTGAGACTGGGACACGGGAGCCGAACAATTTAATTACACTCGTTGTCTCTTTCATTCCTGACTTGGCTTTTTACTTAGATCTAGGTCTCCTGAATACGTTCGAGTTGAAAACTCTTTAATTGCATCCTGCGAAGGAGTCTGCAATTAGCATGCAATGGAAAATACCAAGCGCGGTAAAAGTTAAGATAAAAAGTTTTTCGGAGATTCCGACCGACGACGATGATTCGAAAAATTTCCAAACTTCTTTAAGTGTAGTCGTTTGACTTGAGTTACTTTCTACCCTTGTAATACCTGTAAAATGTCCTTTGAGATTCATAAATGTTTTTTATCTTAGAAAATCTTCATGACCTTACCATACCCAACCTACTTTCACAGAATTTTCTTTTTTTGTTCTCAGATATGGCACCTTACTTCTGGTAGACACCGTGGTGTCGCTGGGAGGAGTTCCATTCTTCATGGATGAGTGGGGAATCGATGGAGTTTACACCTCCACGCAGAAAGTGTTCAGTGGACCAGCTGGTATATCTCCTGTGGCATTCAGCGCACGTGCCGAGTAAGATAATTAAATTATTATACGTACAGCTACATTTATTTAATTACAATAAGTAGATGCTGGGGTCACAAAAGCCAGAATATTACATAACTTTGTTTTTATTACAGGGAAAAGATAAAAAATCGAAAGCACGATCCTCCTTTCTACTTTGACATCAAGCTATTAGCGCAACAGTGGAACTGCTACGGTAACACAAGAACGTAAGAATTCATTTTACTATCGTTGAATACGTTAATTCATATTCTATTTATAGCTCTGCCGTAGGCAATCTTCTCAGTTATAAATACTTATTGAAACAAATTACTTATTCTGCATAAACCCTATATCTTGTCCTAATGTTTGCATGCATATCTGCCAAGTGGTAGGATTCTAGATTCAGTTTCTAGTTTCAGTAAATATAGTGTTCCAAACGTTTGCCTATGTCTCATTATTCTAGGATATAGTCAAAAACTAATTTCAACTTTGCATGTCTCTTGTATTTCTTCAGATACCACCACACTTTGAGTCCCCCGCTATTCTGGGCCCTCCGGTGTTGCCTCCAGGAGATCGTAAAGGAGACCCTGCCTATCTCCTGGGCTCGCCACACCGCCACCACTGCTCGCTTCCACAAGCGTCTCCGGGAATATTCCTTCGAGTTCTTGATCCCAAAGCCAGAAGACCGCCTGGCTACCGTCACGACTGTGAAGCTGCCTAAAGGATATGATTATGTTGAGTTCGTGAAGTATATGAGAGCTAAGTAAGTACCAAAGTTACGTTATTTGGTTTAACGGTGACCCACCCTGGCGGAAACACATTCAAACTGTGAGTGTGAATTCAAATACGCCACTTTAATCGCTGCATAGAAAATGTAAGCATTTAAATGCTTCTGTTTTTGCAGTTTGTGATCCTATAACAGCATCGACTGTATAAAAAATAAATCATGCGGGGTGAAAACTAAGTAACTTGTGAATTGTATATCTATGTACGTACATATAGATCATGGGAAGCGTGCGGTAAATATGACGCGAATTTCACGCTTTTTGTTCATCAAAAAGTTCACATATAGACACAGTGTACATATAGCTCATGGAAAGCGTTCGGTGACGATGACGCGAGTTCCATGATTTTTGTTCACACAAAAAGTGCTCAACGTGCCGAAACAAGCTTTCACTTCAAAAATCCGCAAAACAGTTCATATTTATCAAAATATTAATATAGATTACAGGATATAACATTAATTTTTAAAAGATATTTATGCTTGTCGCTGTTGTAAATAGACTATATATTTATAGGTGAGTATTTTGACTGCCGCGTTGGTCTAGTGTCGTGGTCGAAAGCGCTACTGCAAAGTGTGAGGTCCTGGATTCGAATCCTAGGTCGGGCAAAGTATTATTGAGTTTTTCCATCAAAAATTTCTCAATCAAGCCTGGAGTCTGGATTTGTGGCCGGTTGATGACAATAGGCTCACCCCCTCTATTACTGGGGTAATAAACATAACTGGTGAAATGTCTTACCAGGCACAAGTCATATCTGCCAGGGTTGCCAGTTTGTCCGAAAGGGATATCGCAGCCCCGGCACACGGGCAACGGAAGGAACACGTGTGGGTTTTAGTCAGTAAAAGTCTGACACACCCTCTCGCTCTGCCCAGAGCGGGAGGAGTCATTTGATGATTTCCCATCCTGAAAAAAAAAAGGTAATCATAACGTAATAGAACGCGTATCATTCTTCACAATATTTAAGAGTAAATTTAAGTTACATCTGTACTTGAAAATGCTTCTAAAAATGGCTACAGAAAGGGTAAAACAGCAATAAGAGTTCATTAAGCTGGTTACACGTCGATGCTTGACGTTTGCTGGTGAAATATAGCGAACCAGAGCGGGAGAAGTTATTTGATAATTTCTCAACCACAAAAAAAAAGGTACAAGTCATATGTAATTAGAGAAGTATCGATCGACAAAAATTGATAACGTGCATTGGTGGCACGCTAGCGAGAAATCAGTTGGCAAAATAAAGTGTGGACGTGTGGTTTTTAAACTGTACTGTGTGTACCTACCATAAGTATCTTATTAATTAATCCATGTTAATCTTCAACAGGCACAATATCCTAATATTCGCCGGTCTGGGCCCGACCGTGGGCAAGGCGCTTCGCATTGGCATCATGGGCGTCAACTCCACGATACAGGTCGCTGACGCGGTGGCTGATGCCATGGCTGACACCTTACGGGCACTCAAGAAATCATCTCTTTAAAATAATAAAGAAAATCTGGAAGATATAGGTGTGGCTTTATCTTTCAAAGCTTCAGCCACGCGCACCGATTCATAGATATAAGGATTGCACTTTTTCCTTCCACCGTGTACATGCTAAAATTTCCCGGAAACAGCTAGTTTAATTTTATGGCTATTTACTTGTTATGTTATTTTATATGCAAAATAAATGCGTATCAACTTTAACTACCACAGAGTTTTTGTTAAGGTTGAACCATCCGATGGTGTCATAAAAAATACCATGTTCTCTTTTCGCATTTGAGTTTGTTCGATTCCCGGGTCAAGCAAGGGACTTTTCAAGAATGTTTGAATGTACTTTTTCATACTTTCGAAAAAAAATTGAATGTTTCACTTGAGTAAAACTTGGTAGCATCAATGTTTAGTGTACTTTTCAGGGCGACGAGCGAACGACCCGTTTTTATCACAAATCCGCTATTCAGTTTTTGGCTCATATCTCAGAAACGGGACATGCTGGGTATAAAATAATGAATATTTAGTATCCCCCTTGTATAACGACACAGTTGACGCAGTGGCTGAGCGATCGACTGCTGCGCAACGTGTCGCGGGTTCGATCCCCGCACGGAACAAATATTTGTATGATCTGCAAGTAGTTGTTCCGGGTCTGGGTGCTAGTGTATGTGAGTTTCTATATTTGTCAACGCACCCACGATACAGGAAGAAATTCCTAGTGTGGGGCAACGTATTAAAAAAAAAAACAACGCCTCCCGGAGTGCAAGTACCTCGATCTATAGATGACCTTTGATTGACCTTGACCGTGACTTTGTCTAAATGGTTGCCTATAAATAGCATGAGGGCTGTGTGTTAACAACATTTATGTTAATACAACGCTTCTAAATGGTCAGGCGGCGGCGGCTTGTTTTAGCAAAACGACCTTTCCTGGCTTATGTGACTAGCGACCCACCCCGACTTGCAATTTACATGTGACGGTATTCTGGTCACGACACGTTGTGTATAAGTTCTGAGCTTAGAAAAAGTATAAGGGCTCATACCCACGACGACGATTGGTGTTTTTTGACAAATCGCCTTTTTTCACGATTCGTTTTTTTTTACGGCGGCAATGTGTTTTGAATGCCCGTTCACACGCATCACGAATCGTGAAAAATTACGGACGTCTTAAATCACGTATCGTCTTTTAAAAATCACGTTCGTCAAAAAACATGATTCGTGATTCTTTTTGTGACAGATCCGTTGAAGCACTCGTCCAAGACTGAATTCTGAAACACGAATCAAGTGTGAATATCTATTCGGAAACTTTGACGAATCGTGAAAAAACTCGTTTTCGTATGCAATGTGAACGTGCATCCGTCATGACGTATCGTTTTTTTTTTTACGAATCTTCAATGACGGTTCCCATGTGACTGAGCTCTTTTTTTTTTTTTTTTTTTTTTTTTTTTTTTTTTTTTTTTTTAAAACGTTGCCCCACACTAAGAATTTCTTCTTGTGTCGTGGGTGCGTTTACAAACATGGAAACTCACATACACTAACACCCAGACCCGGAACAACTACTTGCAGATCATACAAATATTTGTTGGTATCAGAAATTCGCTTTGAAAAGCGGAGCAATTTAGCTCAAAAATGTGAAAAATTAACGAAGTGTGTTAGGTTAGAATTGAAAAAATATTCGTAACTGTTATTTTTAGGACATAGTTATACAGCGCTTAGTGGACTTAGGAAACTCTAACGCGTCAGACTGACACATTATTATTGTCATGACAACGATCTTATCTTAAGGTAGTCACTCACCGGGAGCATTTACGTGTAATGTAACAGTTCTGCTACATACCGGTCCCGGTAAGCTCCATACTCGAATCTGAACAGATTCGAGTATGTATGATAACAGTGAATGCGTCCAGGTGAGTATTACAGTGCGTAATGATACAATTCGTAAAACTGAACTGAGTGCGGAAAACCGAGCATTACCTACACCTGAATCACTGTTACATATAAGTACGAATACTCACAGTTCGAGCATTTACAAAAGCGAATGTTCTAGTCAGTGTGTCGTGCTGGCATACTTCTGAGGACCTAAAAAATGCCATTGATGGCACGATTGGCGTGGCCATCTAGTGGGTCCAAGTCATCTAACATAATACATGTATTTACCATCGACTCGAAAAGAAGAAGAAGTATTGTAACGCAATGCTCAAAATAAAATCATGGAATGTTAATACCACGTGTATACCCGGTGGGTGACCACCTTAAAAAGCCTAAGCAACATTCGTTATGAACATTCATGATTTACCTATTCGTATTTCAAATCAAAAAACAAATGACAGATTAGTGATGTCATCCTGCTGGGGTTGCGGGTTTGTCCGAAAGGGATATCGCGGCCCTGGCACACAGGCAACGAAAGGAACACGGGTGGGTTTTAGTCAGTAAAAGTCTGACACACCCTCTCGCCACTCCGCCCAGAGCGGGAGAAGTCATTCGATGATTTCCCATCCTCAAAAAAAAAAACAAAAATTAGTGACGTCATGCATGAAATGAAGAGTACAACAATAAAATTCTTGTTCTTCTTTGAAACGAAGTTAAAAACGTGTCATTCGATAATACCCAAATTGTATTTTATTTATTAAAGGAAAGGCATAGCACGTATGTTTAAACTTTTGTATGGTAGCAGAGTTTATTATTACGAATGTGTAGGCGAAAAATTATAAACTTAAATTCAATATTTCGCATAAAGCAAAGTAAAAATATAATAACTCGTGACGCATATTACATTTAGTGTATAGTATAACTAAGCCCTTTAATGATATAGGAATGATATGAAAAGCTTTTTTTATTTTATTGAAAGAGCTACGGGACATTTTTAGTTTTCCATTGTTCCACAGTAATAGGTATTGTGGAACAATGGAAAACTGAAAATGTGCATTTGCTTGCATTTCCAAACTGTTAGCATTTTCACAAATGAAAAGTTTAGATAGTACTAATATAGTAACAGTAAAGTATTGAAAGGGAAGGAAGGGCTACGGTAGTCCGAAATCCACCCGAATGAAGGCACCGGCAAATTGTATTATGTGTCGTTGACATGAAGGTCCTTCCTCCTCTTCCACCTCTTCTAAAACTTCCAATCTAAAAGAAGAATACACACAAGCTGGGAGAATTGAAAAACATATTTGTTCACAGGTCATTTATTTCATATCAATGTATGACGGTTTACAAACTATTGACTGGATGCACCTAGACAACCCAAATTGTGTGATATTATACCACAAATAATTAAATTTTTCAAAGAAGTTAACGTTTCCGAATTCAATCTAAAGAGTTCTAAATAAAAATAAAATGAATATCATCCCGTAAATAACACCAGTACATCGGTATTGAATGCAGTGATTTATGAAATAGAAAAACATTGCAATACAAGCGAGTTCATAGTATTCTTTATGGCTATTAGTTATGTTATTCGCAAGCCATAGGTGACTACTTTTCTATTGTTAGATTATAAAAAAAATATTAGAACCAAGATAACTCTTGTGCTTACTCGAGTGATATTCTCGTAATGTCAAATAAAAATAAAATAATAGCCAATGTAACATTTAATTAATACAACAACTCCTCAAAATTTTGACTGGACTAGAACCCACAACGAAATGTGAAAATTTTAATTTACAAGATATTTTTGGCAAATGGACTCTCTCAAAAAAAAATCAAATTGCTAAAAAAACGTGCTGTTACGGCACAATATTACCTTCAGGTCTCATCTTCACGTGATGTAAAAACTGCTGCGCTTTTAAATAATCCAATATCAATTTGAAGAAAGCCGCCTTCAAGCGCCCGCGCATAACATTTATAAAAGGCGTCTCATTCCCTAACACGTGAACGTACGTACTTAACGCTAGTGTTTTTACACCTAGTGACTATGAGGCCTCTGATACAACTTAACAGTAATAAATTCCTATTATAATCAGTATTGAAAACAGACATTCACTAGCTACATGGCATTCATATCCATCACATCGAAACATTTGGACTAGCTTCCTTAATTACGTTACTAAACCGTTAACCTAGTAATTAAACAAAACTAGTCACAAAATTTGCGTAAACTACACCTTATCTATATAGATGTATATCGGTACAATACGTAAAAGGTATCTGTGTATGCAGTACATATTGAAATGTAGACTCTAGAATCATATTAATATTTACAAAATTTTATTTAGACAAACGTATATAAATTCTATTGATAAGTATAAGTATTAAAACGTCATTTTCCACAAGTAAGATATGTGACTCAACCAGTGATTATTGTTCCTAAAAGCCTGTTCTAATGCAGAAACCACTGGGATTACAGTTCATTATGTAATAGAATATCTTGAAGCAACATCAATTCCAATACGTCGATTGTTATTGTCTATAAATAACATTAAATATCTCCTCTCCTGTTCACTACAACTAGTTAAAATAACACAGGTAATAGAATCATTACGTGTACAGACACTCGTGTGGTATTAAATATAGATATACAAAACTATAAGCAAATGCACAAACAAGGCGATCAATAAGATAGCATTTGTGATGGTTCATACATGATTACCTAAACGTGCGGTTATCCCGTATCATATACAATACAGACGTAAATAAATATGCACATAAGTAGTATTATAATTTATATTTACATTTAAGAAAATATGGCACATCTGTTATCGACCGCGCTCGCAATCCTTGTGTAACGACCGAGCGATCGAGCCCTACCACTAAAATAATACGAATCAGTATCGGATCATGTAATGCGCCTAAATTTCGGGTTACCATAATACCAATTAAAATACCGGTGGGTAAGTAAATATTCAACGCAGTTAAAATAATACACAGTAAAGCTACCGTCTGTCGTCGATCGACTCCGAGCCTCCGCGCGGCCGACCGTCTACCGCCTGCCTACCGAGTAGTACCGAGTCACCGCCGCGCCGCGACCGAACGCACCGCCAGTCTAGACTATCACTCCGATGATGACATTAACCTCTAATTGGCCAAGCCTCATATTTTTAATTAATACAATCGAATTTGTTTACTCCGTTCTCGTCGGGTATCATAGAGAAAATTAAATTCTGTACATTTCATACTCGTGCAAACAAGAGTCACGTCTTGTGCCGCACTGAAACCTTCAGTCAGCGTTTCGTATGAGTCGCATCGCAGTCGTTCGGTTCGGTGACGGCGCGCCACCGATGACGCAATCTAAAACTAGAGACACATTCGAATCGCACGAGTACATAAAAATATGTCAGTCTATAGAGCTACGCGCTCACTCACTTAGCCTACGAGCAGTCTGGGGTATAGACGGGGTGGTCGGGCGCAGTAATACTGTGTCCGGGGAGGGCCGGGGCGCGCTCAGCTGGGCGGCGGCGGCGCCGGCCGCTCCGTGCGCGGCGCGCGCTGCCGCCGGTGGCGCGCGCACGCGCAGCACGCGTCCACGCGCCGCCGCCGGGCACACGCCGCGCGCCCGCACCGCTTGCGGACGCACGTCACCTCTCCATCCTGGAACAGACAAGAAAACACATTTAACATAAACGTCTCTGAGCCTCAGGCATGTGACCCACAAGTACTTCTAACTAAAAGGAAGGGAATAATTAATTCACTCATTGTCTTTTTCTTTGTGCCATGGCCCTGGCGTGTTGCGCATAATTTAGTGTATCACCTATTTGTGACGGTCAAAAGGTTAAATTCTTTATTGGAATCCATTTTCTCCACTCTAACATTGTCATAAGTTCTTTAAAGTTCTTAAAGAAACAAAATTAATGAATATATTGATCAAATTTATAAATATAACACTTGCATACTTGTACGTAAAATAAGTAATAGAGACACATACATAGTAAACGAACACAAAATGAGAAACACAAAAAGAATGTAAAAAGTTCAAAAGCGCATGACTACGCAGGTTAACCATGTAATTTTAAGAGTACCCAGAACAAACTAAAGGACTGTCGTATATGACGCACAACTCTATAATCAATTACCTTTTTAAAATTATTAAGAAATCAAAATCTCTTCGAACTTTGAAAATGCCTAAATTGTAAGTTTTTACCATTAGTTATATCATCCAGCGAAACCGCCGCTTAACTTAATAACTACTATGCTTTTCCTCATCGAAGTGAAAACTGTATTGTTTTTGAGTAAAATATAGTATGTTCAACCGTATAAGTTGGTATTCACCTTGCACCGGCACGTGACGCAGCGCTGCTCCCCGTGCGAGTGTATGGAGGGGTGCACCTCCTTGCCGTTGGGCAGCGGCCCATCGGGGAACTTGCACCCGCCTTCCGCCAGGATCTCCTCAGCCGTGCGCGGCGCACCCTGGTCTTTTGGAGTTTCTTCGTCTGGTTTCTTTGCTTTCACCTGAGGTCAATAAAAATAACTCGTGAAAAATCTGCGAAAATCTTCGGAAGGTAGCAGCTGGATGAGAGTGTCCGAGGATCAGCAGTGGACTGCTGTAAGTTGATGTAACAAAACTTATCAACAATTAATTATTGACTATGTTCAAAGTACGTTTCATTCTCACCTCTGGACATACGCGGCAGCACGCCTTCTTGTCCGGCCTATACGCGTCCTTTTCGCTACAACGTAATGGCGGGCACTTGACTCTGGGACACTGTATCTGCCTGGTGGCGAAGTTGCACGTGCAGATGGCGCACGTGTCGTACCCGCCGGGCACCAGGTAGGGGTGCCACGACGAGCCCGGCGCGTAGCTCTGACCAGCAAGGACGCAGCTGCCATTTTCTGACCATACCGCCGTTGTAGAATCTAGAGAAGGAAATGCTGTCAATTCAATATATATACATATATATATATATGTAATAACTAAACCTTTTTATAGTCCGTTCTCGTCCGTTCGATTTTGACTTCTATTGCATTGGTGGCATGACAAATGGCAGCTGCAGTAAACAGTTGATATTTTAACCACTTTTTTGCTTTTAATGCCGTTCTTATGCCTACGATATAGAAGTGAGAATCAGTTGAACGGACTGTAAAAAAGCTTTGTTTAAATGTCTTATCTTATTTCGGAGTATAAGTCGATACGATCGATGTTTTCCGAGATTTAGCCTTGATGGCGCTACTTGGGCGGATATCAGATTCTTGTTTACCGCTTTCATTTTTGGATGGCAAAGCGGCTGCCATAAACCGGTGTCCTTTACTTAGATATTTCGACTTTAAATCTAATTTCCGATTAAAGTCTACTTAAGTTTCGCCATTTTTGCTTGATCTGCAAGTTAGTAACTGCATTGTTGATGAGTTGGCTCAGCGTTATTGTATCGCGCTTTTGGGTGATATTCGACATAATGCGATACTTACTGGTACATATAGGGCAGCACTGTCCGGACGGCTTGATGGTGGGCACGAGGCAGTTCACAGGCGGACACTGTACCGCCTCGCACTTGGGAATACCCAGCACACACCAGCATTTTGAACAAGTCTGCAATCATTAAAAAACTCTTTAGAACATGAAGCACTCAAGATACATGGTAAGTGCTTTTCGTCAGCACTAATGCACTAAAACAGTTGATGTGACTCAGTTTAGGAAGACATGTTCTATGTTATAGGGTTGGTTTCCGCACTTAGTCCGTCAGGTGGACTATTGTGCGTGGGCCATGGCGGCTGTTTGGTGGTTATTCCAACCAGCCTACCTCCCTCCAGAAGCTAATTAAAGCTCCTGGTCTGTTTAGAACGTCTGTGAAAGATCTGGGTGACCCGAGGGTTTCTGTTCTAATCTGGGTGACGCCTGTGCATTCAAAGAGCACGTGCGCGACGGTTTCCTCAGTCTCCATGCATGCCCTGCACAGAGGACTGTCCGTTATGCCAATTGTGTGAAAGTGTTTGTTTAGAGAGCAGTGTCTCGTGATGGTCCCCATCACCAGGCGCAGGCCGTTCTTGTCCAGGCGTAATAAACGCCTGGTCAGCCCCGAAGACATAATCTACCTTAAGTTCAATAGGTTATGTTACGTTTAAGTACCTCAGTATCTGTCCAAGTCTCTCCCAGCTTGTAGAACTTATCTCTCTGCGTACAATAGTTGACGTTGAGGCGGAACAGGGAGTAGTCCGTGATCTGGTCGTCGACTGGTCCTGGGGTGTACTTGGCACTGAGTTCGTTGTCCGACGTCCCCGGGACCGCTGGCAAGCACGATAATGGCACGCTTATCTGGAACCACGAAAAAATTACTGTGAGTCCAAGCCTTTTTTGTTTAAAACCAGTATGAAGTCATGTTAGTATTATATCCACTCACCGATTAATTGTCCAATCTATTGCGGCACAAACAAATTGTTAGTCAAATTAAATATAGTTCAGCTAAGTCTTATCTTAATCGTAAAGGGAATTAAGTTTTTTAGAATTAGTACAAGTTTGGCTTATCTCTGCTATTAAGAAAATTTGGTTTTTACATTTTTACTGTTCTACGATAATTTATAATGAACTATTTAGAATGAACTAACTCATAATAACAAATAGAACGTAGCTCAGTGATGAAACCATTTTTCCAATATGTTGTCAATTTGTATATAAAGGTGAAAAACCTACGTCTGGTGGTCCGGCTACAGTAAACAGAACCTTCTCTACCATAACTGAAGGTTCCTTCGATATTATAGTTATGTAGATAGTTTTATTCACCTGTGGTACTCGCGTGCGCAGAATCACAGTGACATTGTCGTGTGCGCGAAGCTCCAGATACGAGGCTCCTACATGCAGGGCGACTAACTCAGCAGCAGTGGGCTCCAGGACCCATCCCTCTTCACCCCCCAACTCTCTCGCCCCACCCTCGGCGCCTGCGTGAGACTCCAGCCACCAAGATGACCAGGAGCGAGCGTTGCCGCCCGTTACCACCGTCTGATGAAAAAAAAGATGAGTTGTATGAGTTGTACCATAAATACAATTTTTTTTCGCACTAAGCTGAGTAACACTTGTACCCATTCTTCGACCAGCCTCTTGATGTGGTCCTACGGATAAATATAATGAAACTGAATTTCAAAATATAATGTCTGTCTGCTTTCGCGCTTATATCACTGGAGAACCTACTTATTTATTCATTAAATACTACTTTTGAAACATGTTTCAAGAACAATTAAATATCAGAGAATCTCTTATCCAAGGGTATGGCAATTGGTAATTTCCAATTTGATTACCTCATAATACAATCCACAGAGCATATCGACGGACAGCCAAGCCAGACCAGCCATGTTAGCTGGTAGCCGGACTTGTCCCGTTCTTCGCAGTAGGGCGGGACCAGACCCGGCCGCATCAGGCAGCATCCGAGATGTCAAGCGTCCACGGAGTATAGGCGGACCTGGAAAAGTAGAAATAAGGCAAGTTTGTAAAAGTGCAGAGACCCAAAACCCATCATCTACTAATCTAACAAATGTCATGCTGCGGTCAAGTTTGAAGGTTATATTGCAACATTGTCAACTTACACATGAGAATTTTCAACATTGTAATAAGGTGACAAATTAAATGCAGTTAGGACAAGGTACAGCGATTCTGTTAGAAAGAAGTTGTGTCAATACCATCAAAGAAATCTCAACACTAGATACGAGGACTTTGTTACAAATAATGATAGGAGATTCGAACTGTCAAAAACCTTTATTGATAAATCTCACATAAATCCCTGTATTGACATTGTTAATTCAGACTATTTGCTTAACAAAGCCGAGGCACATCTTAATAGGAACAAACTTGATTAGGCATTCATTTCAATTGAGTGCTCAGCAAACGACAGCGCAACATTTATTTTAATTATACCATCTTTTGTTTCATCTCACGTCTTTAGGTATTGAGCTACATTACGAGAAAAAATATAACATCACGCCTGAAAAAAATCTCCGCTGACTCCAGGACCAGACCTTGAAACCTACCCTTCTGTAGTGAGGGGTGACACAGGGAGACGTTATATGTCGAAACTGTTCATTGTTCACCGCTGCACTAGAGGATGTCTTCAAGGTTCTGGACTGGAAAGGGGTTGGCACCAACATCAATGGCGAGTACATCACTCACCTTTGATTTACTGACGAAATAGTAGTCATAGCTGAGACTATGGAGGACCTCAGTACAATGCTCGATGACCTCAGTAGAGTTTTCGAAAGAGTGGGTCTTGAAATGAACATGAACAAAACGAAGATTATATCAAATACCCAAGTAATATCCACCCTCATCAAGATCGGAGACTCAACACTCGAAACGATGGATGGACTGTGTGAAAGCTAATATGGCTGGAATGGATGAACGGTTACTACCGAGATTACTAGAGAAGTACGGAAGACAAAAACATGTTGTATCGACCACAAATAAATTGTGCCAAGGGCGGGAAATTGATATTTATAGTAGGTTTTCACCACGACGGCCAGGTTTATTGCCATTAAACTCAAACCATTTATTACAAATAAACCAATTACAGGCACTTTTGAATTGTCAAGGGATCGGTCAGTTAGAAATATGAAGCTAGTTGCCCATTCCAACGCGTAGTAGGTTCCTATGGAGAAGAACGGGCAGGAAACTCCACGGACACTCTTTTAAATCAGAATATTGTTACAAAATATCGGTTACATCATTCATGTTGTAATTATACATGTGAGAACAATGTAGAGAGACGTGCATGTTAAAAGCGTCCGTTATAAAACAAAAAAAAAAAAACAAAAAAAAAAAAACAAAAGCCGTGGCAACTAACAGATGACCAGTCCCCACTGACGGCGCCCGTCGTTCACGAACATGACGCATGGATCAGCACCATTTATCTCAACCATTTTGAAGGGAACTTAATGATCCAACACACACGCCACCACCAGCGATACATTTGAGCGAGCATTAATCGGGCAAAACCCTAGTCTCCGAACTGTTACCGAGAAGTTCCTTCGGATAACCCAAAAACACTTATCACCTTATCTAGTTTTAAAATATAATTTTTTGACAAGGAAAAGTGTGAAGCCGAGAAATAAAAATAATTTATTATAACTTTTTCGATTTGAGATTCGAACGACCTTGCTCAACATCATTTGCCTGCAATGGCTAACTCTTCATCGAGATGCATTCTTCTTGTTATCGGAATCTGTTGAAATAGACCTTCTAAAGACTACTTTAACCAGCTGATAAGAGAAAGTCTTACCGGTATCAGCACTGATATGCACAGCGAGCTGGTCCTCATACAATGGCTGGAAGATCCTGGCACTTGGTCTCGCCAGCACACCGATGCGGGTGTCCAGTATCTCCACCTGAGAGTGTCGCTTGCCTTGCTCCTCCACCAACGTTATCTTGGGATCCGTTATACCCAAATTGTCAACCTGAAGAAGAAGAATCATTAGTAGTAAGAAATATGTTGTTCCGCATATTACAATGGGAATTTAACTAATTGACGACACGGTTGGCGCAGTGGCTGAGCGATCGACTGCTGCGCAACGTGTCGCGGGTTCGATCCCCGCACGGAACAAATATTTGTATGATCTGCAGGTAGTTGTTCCGGGTCTGGGTGTTAGTGTATGTGAGTTTTTATGTTTGTAAACGCACCCACGATAAAAGAAGAAATTCTTAGTGTGGAGCAACGTTTAAAAAAAAAAAAAAAAAAACTAGGGACCCCGCTTTGCACAGTTTTGCGACTTGACAGATCATCCAGAATGATGAATGATGATGAAGATGATGAATTTATTGTCTGAATAAAGATTCTGAAGTCTGTTGAATGTCCATATAAACCTTTCGGAATATTTTTTTTTCATAGTGGTAAAACGGCAACAAAATCAGTTACGTGGTATAGATAACAACGCGGTCACACAGACACACAGACACACGAAAAGCGACTTACATGTATAGATACAGTAATAGTTATAAGACTTTTGGATATACAAAAGGGGAAGGTAAACCATTGATCTCAACATGATAAGTAGATGATTATGATGACATCAGCTTCTTTTTATATCTAATCTAACTTTAATGACAACTAACTTAATCCAAACAAAATTAAAGACACTATTAACACTTGTGTCCAAATCTAGTAAATCGTGTCTCCGAACGACCTCAAGTAACCTATTAAGGAGCCTCTTCAAGCAATTTCGTTTTTAATGATAAATATCATCGGAATCATTTAAATTCCTTTAATTTAAACGAGTTAAGCCATTGGAATAATCACATATTTTTTTATTGAAAGATAATATTGAGTGGAAAAAATTACGATGGCGCTAATCTGAGAGCTAAAGAATAGCCTAGAATGTGCCAACATCCATTTTTAACTACTTTATGACACATACATTGGCGCTTACACAAGTTGTTAAGGTTTCTATAAGAGATGAACAATGAATACACAATCATTCATTATCATTGCTTGCAGCTACCGTCCTGTGTTCTGTTGTAATTAGTTGTAATTTATCAGCACATGTGTGCTGATAAATTACATGTGTGCGGTGGACTTTCATTGAATGTTAATTGGAAAACGGAAACTTTGAGATAATCAGCGAGATTTAAACTTGATATTACATACTATTTCATTTACTTCAATTCATCTGGTGGCTATTTACCTGTATATCATAGACGAGCGATCCCTCTTTGTCGATGTAGAGCAAGGCAAGTCCTTCAGGTGCTGGCGTGGCTGACAGCCTCTCAGACACAAGCGGTGCGTTGTACACCTCACACGCAGCCTTCTGCCTCACACTGCCCACGATCCTCCTCTCCGGAGTGTCAACAGCCTCCACAGTAAGCAGTAACCGGCCTCTTGCTAAAGACCTCAGTTCTGCGGCCGACACCGGGGTCGACACCTCCAGGACATTGAAGTCATAATGGGGTTTGCTTACCCTCTGCACCTGGAAAGACACATTAATTTACCTAAGACCTGTCTCCATTTTTACTCTTAAAAAAATTCAGTTCTAAAACAGTACATGACTTTTTATTAGTTGTACAGACGACTACACATCAAGCTATATGTTTCAAGTATAAGCTGACCTCGCAGTGTACAGAAATCCTATATAATGCGAGATCAGCATAAACTGGAAATTTATAGCTTGATGTGTAGCCGTGTGTACTAATATTCCGAAAATAATTAACGAAATTCTTAAGACAAATTTGACAAGCTCTTCATACGTTGGACTTAATTTACGTTTGTTGGTAGTAATTAGCCACTTAAGAACCTCATTAACAGAAGTCGTCCGAATAGCTATGTGCTATAATTTGGACACATCACGAGACAAGTGTAGGTAAAACCTTTTTGTTTTCTTTATTATAATAAAAAGTATAGAAATAAATATGAATATACCTGATCGATGATGGTCTGATTTTTTTCCGGTAGTGTGAGCACTACTCTGACGAGATGAGATGTGACAGCAGTTTTAGGGAAGACTCCATTGAAGACTAGAGCCAAGTACAGGCTGGGCGTGGCTCCGGCAACCGCCGTGATGACGGCAGTGCCACCCCACCAACCGTCCTCGTACTCCATCGTAGGATAGTCTCGACAGGCACCTTCACCGATGGAAGTAGGTGGGTGTTCTGGCTCCAATAGTGTCGTGAACATCTCTGATGATAGTGCTGGATACCTAAAAGAGAAGTCTTACTACATTTCGATCTAATCACATTTTCGGGAAAATCAGGTCTGTCATCGCAAAAATTCTAGCGTCATTTTCTCCGAAACTGACATAAATTGTATGAAATAGGAAACTACAGATTAAATAATTATTTTCCTCAACTTTTTTCCAAGTAAGATTAATTATTTGAAAAGAAGGTCAAAATAATTACCGTTCGATTTCCGAGATATAGAATCTAATCTCGTCTAATATATTTCAAAATATCAACAGTCATGTGCTCAATGCACTAAATCTATCTAAGATATACTCGATAGCGTTAAATCAATTAATAGTACGAATCAATTGAGTATCCGAGTAACAGCATTATGGTATGTAATAAAACATATGTGTCTAGGTTTTTTCCCAGAATTATCTCTAATTGTGAACCTAATCATTTCCGTTGTTAATCACGCGGTTCATTGAATTTACAATCCAAGGCGAATAGTACCACCATTAATAGATTCCCGGGAATAATTTCGCGATAGTATTTATTACTTTGATTTGATAGGCTGCTGGAGATTACTCATACATTCCTAATAGTTCTCTATCATAATTATGTACCTACTGTTCGAATCATTTAAAACCATACTGCATGCATGTGTAAGTTAATATAAATCAAGGCGGCGGCTTGTACATAGTTGGTGTTCATTTAAAATTCCTATTCCTTACCTACCTGTCGATTCTGCCGCTGAGTGCACTATCGATGGAATTGTTCCGCGCGTCGCCCCACAGCAGCGCCACATGCAGGTCGCCGTCTCTCAACAACGTCTTGTACTGGCGCGGCACTCGACGCCAGACACCGCAAAGCTGTAAACAACACAGATTCTTGCGTTAATAGCCTATAACAAGTATTTAATGAGTATGTACTTCAATATTTCATAGAATCAGTCGATGTAGGTATGGTAGCACGAACAATCACTTTAATTACCTTATCAGTTTTGTCTTCATACGTTGCGTGAATTCCGGGTATTTTGATGAGCGACTGTTCTAGTAGTACTCGGCCCTCTCGGTCGAGGAAGGCGACTGCTCGAGGCTGGTTCTGTATCGAGGGGCTGAGAAGGACGGACCAGTAGAGGTGCCGTCTACGAAACGTGAAGCGCGCAGTGGCCACCCCCTTCGCGACCGGCACCCCTGACATGTCATCACGTCGCACGCACAGCGGAGACCGGCCAGTCAGAAATGATGCAAAATCTAGAAGATGGGGCAAATTTACATATGTATGTGTCACATAAACGGCAATTCAGTGCACATGTCTTGAAAAAATTTCATGCAAAACTTACATTTCATGTTTTTTTCGTCTTCTTCAGTCGTAATGACAACTGGACTATCTTCTTGGACGATATCAGGAGCTGAAACAAGGAAAAAGATTTACTTTATTATATAATTATCAGTTGCGGGGGCAGTCCCTACACCAGCTACTAAGGTTAAGCCGGCAGGCAGAAAAAGGATAGCCTTCCATAAGCTTAGACAACGAAGCCAACTATAATGAAATGCAATAGGGTACTAAAATATTATGGTTGGTATCGATTCGATAAAATTACTTTCCCAGTAAACGGTGAAAGGTGCTTAGGACGTATTCTATAAAGGGAGATATTGGTGCCGATTCTCTTGTACACCGAACTAAACTAACTAAACTATCACTAAAATTCCTTACTTTTGGCTATGAGAATCTTAGAGCTATTCTGCAAATAAAATTCTCTAATAATTCCTTGGTTTGCCCTAACCCGTGATTTTTTTTAGAGCCGGAGGCGCGCTGCGGGTGCCGCCTCGACATGTTTTATATGGAATTTTTCACTTTTTGTATGGAAAAAATTAAAAAATATTACCTACACGTTCAGGTTTAGGGGTTTAACAGTTTTATAAAGGGGGTGGAAGTTTTCATTATTTTTGCGATAGGACACACCATTTTTGAGATAGAGAAGAGCAAAAGAAAAAATAAATACAGTACTGTTTTTGCACGTGAAGTCGAGATGTTGGTGTGAATTTTAGTTCATGACAACTTATTTTATCCCACACCTTTTTAATCGTGATTGAAGATTGTCAAGTTTAGTTTGGTTTGGTATTTTACAATCAAAATTTTAGGTGAAAAATGTCAAATTCAGAATAGCAAACTTGCCATTTTCACTAAACTAAAAACTCAATACTGTCTTAGTGCTGTCAAACTAAAATATAATTAAGTTGTGTCACTTTAGTCTATTTCAGAATGGGAAATCGTCGTTTCACAGGAATAAACTAAATTTTAGTGATTTTTAGTCTAGTTTAGAGGCATTTGTGACAAGAGAATCGGCATCACTGCCTTATAAAAACAAATAAAATTTACATTTATAGGTAATCATAGTTATGTGAAATCTAGACGGAAGGAAATATATTTTTAAGTTAATGTTAATGTTTCCCTGTTGGTATAGATTTGAGTACTTTCTCCTCTTCCGCTGCCTCATAAAAAGTCGTGTATAGTTCGATCAATTGATGGCGAGTGCGCCGGCGTCGCGGGGCCTGTTCGCAAGACCTCCCCGACCCCTCCATTCGGGTTGATTGGATCAAATGTTATTCAATCGTAACAGGATCGGCGCGGGCGTCCAGACGGCGCGCGACGGTAGAATTTGCGTTTTGCATAGCTTTCTTGTTGGGTCTGCTATGGACAGAAATAGAGGGAGCACTGACATTTCGTGCGACACTTTGATTGGTACCCGATTTGTCGATGTACGCTCGTTAAATGCTCATAAACCCAAATGCATCGGTTGCGTATTGTATTAATTTATTGTGTTGCCGTAAATAGAATTGAATGCATACATTACGTGTTATTACTATCAAGTTTGGTTAAATGGGATGTAAGTCGTGATTTAATGCTTTTGAGACTTGTAAGTTTTAAGTAACGAAGGTAGGTATTAAGCTATTGATTTATACTGGTACCTAAGGCTGGAACTTTCTACATAGGTAGTGGCCTAATTAAACAGTTTTCATGCTTTTCTTGTTATTCCTTTGCGGCGACACTTAGAAATTTGTGGTTTATTAGATAGCGTAGTTTGATTGATCTTAACCCCCAACAACTGACTGGTTGGTTTTTTAATTGTAATATATTTTTTTGTATAATTTATAACCGTAAGAGTTGTTTTTCTCCTAGTTTTATTGCAGAAGTCCATTTAGCGGAAAATACCGTCAGACACGGTTATAATCACTATTTTTCAGATTCTTACTCCTAGTTATAGTTGGACAGAAATGTTATAAGTAACCCAAAAATAATTAAGATAAAGTTTGAATACGAAATGAGTATTCAAAGAGGGTTGTGTTAAGTCCGTAAAAGCAGAACTAAAATATATTTATCCCTAATCTTAATCTGTAAACAAGAAAGCTATCTACAAACCCAAACATAATTTTTGGAGACATTAAAATAACTTTAGTGACACACTTTTCGGATACCTATCCAGCGGAACAGCTTTTCCTACGTAAGCTTATCAGAAAATCGTTGTTTATGGTAGGTAAGTACTTATGAACCAACGAAACGATACAGGTACCTTTAAGGCTTGTGCAGACCAGCGCGACTTGTCGCGCGACGCGACACGAACAATACTATTTCTAAGAAAACTTCACAGTATAACAATAACCGGTGTCGCGTCGCGCGACAAGTCGCGCTGGTCTGCACAAGCCTTTACTTATACTTACCTAACAAGTATCAATAAATAATTCAAAATTAATAAGCACCTGCATTAGCATAATGCACAATACCTATATAATAACTAACGACTCAAACACTTTACATTTTCCAATATTTTTCCATAAATTTGAAATGTCAATTTTCAATAACTACCTGTCTTTAGAAGTAATTACTTTAATAGAATAAGTGCTCCCAGTCTTAATAAACATGTAAATGTCACATTGTAATATAATATCAATAATGGCATAATTATATTGCAACTTGTCGATATCTATGTTCAAGCGCATTACGTATAGTTGTGTGTGAATTAACGCAGCACGAGTTAGACTAATAAATCGTGTTATCTGATCATTGGTAGTGGACAGGGGAATGACATGATAAACAAGTATATAGTGTCCAGTAAACATTGTGATGAGGGGACCTGTTTACGCCACTATGCGTATATACAAAGTATACGCGACCAGATTGTGATCTGGCACGCTCCGGCGCCGTTCATAATTCACTCTGCAAAATTCATTACATATCCGAGACAGCCCTAAATTTATTTGCAAATGGCGCCAAGGCGGCGATGAGTAGCTCTAGGATATTTGCAAGCACAACAAAGAGTAGCGCGCACGGAGAGATGGCGGCGAGGGAATGTGCCGCCGATACACAGGGCTGACGGCACGGTGATCGTACGCGACGCGGGTTACTAGTTGCTATTATAATGTACCAAATTGTGCTCGTTACCTGCTGCTCTGTTAATGCCTCACGCGACAAAATTAGAGTCTACGTTATTTAGGTTATTTTCTACTTTAAACTCATCATCTCAAAGTAAGTCACAACCCGTAGTGTGCAATGTTTCTGTCTGAATCTAGTTCATAAACTTATTCTGTTTTACGCAATATGTACCAAATTATATTAAAAGCTGTCCTAGTGTTTGTGTAATCGATTAACAAACATTCCACTTTGGTATTTATACTATTAGTTAGAATATTACCAACGTGTTATATCTGAGCATGGCGTATGAATAAATACAGTACAATATGCTGCCGGCCATTAAAATGCATTAACAGTGACAAATACTAGCGCTAGCGGCATAGTAGGACAACCGTGAACATTTCTGTTTATTATTGTTTATTTACTCATACATAATATCTTGTGTGTCTGGTCTCTACAAGTCAGGGTTTTTTTTTTTTTTTGTAAAGATTCTGCCTTCCTATCATCGCTATGTACATTACTTCATTGGCGAATCTAATACTCTACGGTATGCCTTCTGGTGCTAAAAGTAGGTCTACCTATGTTTAGTTCCGTAATGGGCAGACTTTTCCTGCAAATCTCCTCATTGATCTAGTGAACTTGAATAATAATGCTGTCAGTACAAGAATGCGGCTAGTGGCCAGCCCTAGTAGAGAGTGTGCGATCGTCGTCGGACACCTTTGACTCGGCCAAGCTTGGCTCACTCGTCGCGCCTGTGCCCGTATGAATATTTATGCGGCTTGCATAGCGCACACTAGCATCTCAGCGCGAACAGAGCGACACGTAGCGTTGCAACCGATACCACTCATTAATGTCGTTTAGCGTAAATTTAAACTTTTAAAAGCAACCTCGAAGCCGCGACGTGCCACGACTAGAGCCGTGATCACTTCATTTCTAGTCTGGTCGCGGCCTATCGTTTAGTCCTCTGCGTCGCGACGAGTTTTCCAATAGTGTGATGTAACCCGGCGCCGCGGAGCCGCGCGGGCGCAGGCGACGCCGGCCCGCACCCGCTCCGCCGTGCACAGAAGCGCACAACGCCACTAAATCGGTTCAAAGGGGCCAGATATAAAACTCATTCGATGTCATATCACACAAACGATTGAAACTGTGCGACGGCTGCCAGATATCACTGCCGGCCGGCCCGCAACAGATTCATACTGCTATATGACTATCTGTCATTAATTAAGATGTATTCTAACAAGCATATAGGTGACCACAAAAATCTTTTATATTTTTGATGTGCAATAATACATCACTCGTTAGACCGTCTTAAATTTTTTATGATGTCTAGGATGAAACTGCTTTGAAATAAATAAGAATTTTAAACGTCGTAATTTTATGAAAAACTTTTTACAATGGTAATGCAGAAATACTGATGAAGTGTTCAGGCGCCGTGTTATGTCGTAACTAGGCGAGTTCCGTCACCAGCAGACGGAGCAGTGAGTGCTAACAACATGGCACCGCCGAAGGTTTATGCAGCCAGTTCTAACAAGGATTGCACAATCAATCGCGTCTATATAAGACGTCTTGAGACAGCTCCATGTTTCGTACTTCCTAAGTAAGCGCGTGCATATTTATGGGTCGTTTAAGAGCGGATTAGATAAATTATACAAATACTTTGCATAAGCGTAATTCGGTTCCTATCGAACACTTATCAAGTGACCGCAAATCGATTTATTATGCATTACCTATGACAGGTACACGGGCTCATCATTCAACAAAATCGATTTATCGAATGCAGTGGTATGTTAAATATTTACAAGTTACAAGAACGTAGCATTGAACGTTCAGGCGCGACCACTCATACCTTGACCTTGACTACACCGAAAAACTTCGTTTACCGTGTGGGGTCGCGGTGCGCCCGCGCCGGAACTATTCTGAACAAAGTGACGACGCGTCTAGTGACGTCATGCACGACGCTCCACTGAAAACACCGTCGCTCATATCACCTCGACATCTAAACCGCGTACCTGTCACTACTTGTAACTATGCCAGAAACTTTATTCTTCATTATTTTCCCCGACAACATCGCACTGATTCATATCGGTACATTAATCTAGTAGAATCAATACTACTTCTCAATCTTACACTCGACCTCATTAACCATTAACCTAAATGTTTGTCACACAAGCTCATAGATAACATTGATATATCGCGTCACGCGTGCCATTGTTTCAACTTCTTTAAGCGCGATGTTCTTATCTAGAGTTGTACGAAGATATCTAATGCGAAAAAAACAGCACCTGTAATTAAATTACATTCATTATTTCTTCATTTTTAATCTTTTCTTAATTCTCAAAGATAATACAGATTATACTTATAAGTATAATCTGTATTATCTTTGTATATATTACATAACAATGCAAGAGCGGGAGACCCGATTGAAACAGTTTTGAAATCAAAGCACTTTAAGGTGGACTAAATGAGTTACTTGTTAAAAGAATGTAAGTATAATTTAAGGCTTTATAAATTGTATTGAAGGCGCAAGCTCAGTGACTAATCCATAATGTGATTGGGATATCATATGAGAAGGAGTGGTGAGGAAGACGCTCGGTACGGCGCGGCGGCTGTGGCGTGATACAAGTACGGCACTATTCCACCGAGGCTGACAGTGCTCTTGGGCGCACGGCCCTCATTGCAAATTCCCGCGACGGCGAGCGAGTTGTTCGAAGTCGGCTTTGTGCTAATTTATAGGTTATATTCGTAATGATTGTGGCAAAGAATGTTTATGGCACAAGGCGCGGTCTTATTGTTTTCGATAGGCACGCCGGCCGCGGCGTGGTGCTCGAGCCGCAAAGCCGCAGTGTCGCACACACGCCCGCATAACTGTCGCGCTGTAAGAATGCAACGAGCGTTGGCTTCGATTCAACATCCATTTCCATAAAATATTATTTCGCCTCGGCGCTCTGGTTGCATCTCGACGTGAATGTTTCGACGCCCGCCGCCTCTACATACATTAGTTGCTCGAATTGCGAAAATTAATGCTAGTGACGTGAACTGCTCTACATATGAATGCATAACAAATATTTGTTCCAAACTTATACCTACTGGCAGTCGCTCGCAGTGTTTTCATAAAACCAAAACTGCTTGCTTCTCAAGAATAACTCAAATGGGTGTAGAGTACATGTTTGGGAAACATTAAACAAGGTGAATCGGTGCGTTCACGCCCGCGCCTCCCATGTACGGCGGCGGCAAACGAGCCATTGTACTGACCGCGGTATTTCTGCGGCGGCCTATGCACCGCCGTTTACGGACAACCGTTTACCCAAAAAAGTAGAACAACAAACCACGTCCGCGCTGTTTACAAGACGCGCAACACTCCGGCGCATTGTCCTACGGTGAAACGCTCGCGATTTGCATTTTACGCCTACTGCCTTGCTCGCGCCGCCGCCCGCCGTCACCATCGCCGCCAGAGACAGCACAGTGCTTTGCATTTCACTCTATTTACACCAACATTCCCACATACCTAAAATAATAATGAATCTTGCGTTATCTTCAAAAAAAATAGGCCCCGGACGATAACGACAATATTAAGAATGACTAATGAACTGCCGAAAAACTGTTATTAGGGATGTGATAAAATAATCGATTATGGAAAAAAACGATTAATAATCGATTTTTTGTTTTAGCACTGCCGATTTTTTTTCATCCGCAACCCCCGAAATTACTCCAGACTGCGGAGCTAAAATTACTATTAGACCCATCACTATTACATTACGACGACATCTGTGCGTCTACATGGCAGTCCTTGTGTGCTTTGAAAACAGTTAGTTATTTTTTTATTATTTTTTTGTTTTTAAAAAAATGTTGCCCCGCACTAAGAATTTCTTCTTGTATCGTGCGCCAACCGTGTCGTCATTTAATCTTTCACTATCTGGCGTTAGTCAACGAACTGTATTATTTTAGCGGTATTCGTTTAATAAGTTATATGTCATTGATGAATTAGCTTCGCTTTTCAAACGACAACGTTTTGAAGAAAAATCGTGACTGAGTGTTTAGTGTTTTACTCTTGTTTTTAGTTGTTTTTAATTAACAATGCCAATGACCAAAAGGCCGACGAGTAGCTGGCGTCAACATTTTAGTATTGACAATAAATCTGGCAAAGCTCAGTGTAAATATTGCTTAGCTCTTATCCCTGAACTCATTGCCCACGAATTTCTAGCTTGTTTAGTTGAATAATTTAAAAAATCTTATTTATGTCGACTATTCTAAAACTTAAATTTGTTTTGATTATTTAAATAATTCAAATTTCTGTTTTTTACGTAATTTCGTATTTTTAATTTTAAAAAACTATGTTTTTTTTTTAATGTAAATATTATTCATGTTAATTATTCTAGAACTTTTTGTGTTAATTATTTTTCAAAATTAATTTCTGATGTGTACTTTTAATTTAATAAAGGTGTTATCAATATTGGTTTTATTATTTATTATAGTTAGAAAAAAATCGCTTATTTTATAAAGAAAAATCGATTATTTATTAATCGATTTATCATGCTACGAAAAACAATCGATTAATGAATAATCGATTTTTTATGAAGAATGTCACATCCCTAACTGTTATACAGTTTGGCAGACTTTATGTATGTTATTGTTAATACAGATTTTGAATAAATAAATATAAAAAACTACTGTTTCCCGATGTCAATTTCTTCCTGCTTAACTGTTTGCGCTGCCAGTTAATCGCTCGTTAACTCACACTCAGAGATAATAAGATGTAAACAAATATCGGAAACAGACACCTCTTCACGTTTTCTTCGTCCATGAAATTGTTTGTTCTTTTAACTGTATAAACACTTAAACGACCCACTCGAACACCAACGACAACACGAGTTCCCTATAATTACTTTTAAATTAAATACATTCTAAATATTTTTAAATACGTTTTAAATTTTTTAGTACATCATAATTTCCAAGCAAACTGCCAGATAAATAAAAAATATTTTTAATATATAAGGTACGCGTACGGCGCGGACAGATTTAGGAGGAAGTGCAGTTCTATACGCTGCACAGCTTACATTCAAATTATGAAGTGCAGTGTAATGGCGGGCGATGGTCTCGTTGATGGAATTAATTAGAAATGAGGCGGACGAGTGCTGATTGGCGAATGACGGCGTATCTATCATCGGAATATCGGCAGCGCAAGGCCGCGGCGGCCGCACGATCCGCTCTGAATATACAAGTTATAAAAAATATACCACCATGCATCATTAATTACGAGAACCATATGTTAACGAGTCATTGATTCCATCTGTCAAAATCGTGATTTCCATTCATAGCATTGACAGCCCTACTTTGAAGTACAAAGGAATTCGCGTGAGATTTTCCCTGAGCGAAATACCTAAGCTCGGGGGTACACAACCTGCAACACTGAGTAGGGAAAGAGCAAAACATCATTTAATTCTGCATTCATAACTACTTATTTATCTTTTTGTTGTCATATTATGGGTAATTCCTATTGGCATAAGTCGGAGAATTAAACGACGCCAGCGTGTCCTGCCGACACAGACTTCCAGCCTTCATAACAGTAAGGAACGCACATACGAAATATCATTTTAAATTATAATCACATAGTTAGACACACTGTAGACTCTAAGACGACGTTACAATATACGTAAAGCTCACGATAATAATGTTATTTTTATCCTTGGGTGACTTGAACGATGTTTTAATAAATAATATGTTCCTTACATAGTGCTTCGTTGGTCCAGTAGTTGCAAGCCCTACTGAGAAGCATGAGGTCCTGGATTTTGAGTATCTGGAATTGCTCAATAAGCAACCCAGAGTCTGGATTTGTGTGCCCGGTTGATGGCAATAGGCTCGCCTCCTATTATATGTGACTGATACATAACTAGCGCAATGTGGGTGTACTATACATACATTTTTTTGGGTGGGATTTTATGAAATAACTTTTCCCGCTCTAGTCGGACCGGGAGGACGTGTCAGACTCTTACTGACTAAAACCCATCCGTGTTTCTTCAGTTGCGTGTGTATTGCCAGGGGCCACGGTAATTTTATCGGACTTTCCCGCGACCCTGGCAGGCCCCCGTCAGTGGTGACACCTCTATGAGGCGCGCGTGGAACACAACATGCCGTCGACCCTGGCCTGGTCCTTGTCGGACGGCGCCGCGCCTACGGTGGCCAGGAATCGGCCTGGGATTCCCGACGCCGGCGTGAGGGTGCGAAATTTGCTCTCCCTCACGCGTTCCACCTCCTCCTTCGCGAGCAATACTGCTTCGCAGGACTAGGGCCGGACGCGAGAGATCACCGCCGCTGATCGCCTCCACGAGGACCAGCGGTGCCCCACCCACGCCGGGCAGTCCTACACCGAGGTACACCTCTGCCTAACCCTTCGGGAATAGAAGCGTGAAGTTATGTATGTTCCTTACATTAAACATGTATGACTGTAGATCTATCGATATGGAGAATCAAGTACGTACATGTATGAAAAAGTAAATAAAACATTACACTCGTTCATGAACAAGATGGAAACCAAAACAAAAATGAGAGTAGGTTAAAAGCTTATTGAATGGTATTACCGAGTTATGTGATGACACATAACACATTGAAAATGGGAAAAATATTAAGGTTACTCTGAAGTAACCATAATATTTTTCCCATTTTCAATGTTTATACAAAGGTATGTCATTGCTAAATCGTAATTATTTTAACTCTGAAGGCCATCGTGCGCACACACATAAGATCATCGTTATTTATGTGCTAAATGGCATAACAGACACAAGTATGGTACAATGAACTGATAAAGTAGGCTAATACGTGAGGACATGCACATCGCAACGTATCGCTGTGATTTTCTAACAGTACTTTGCCCCTTTAGATTTTTATTAAGCGAAGATAATACTGCTTGTATCTTTAAAATTTTCATTTGATATTCTACTACACAAACCTAACCTTTTGGGACTTCGTTTAGCCCAGATGCTTTATTTCCTACTTTTGTTTTTCGCGTAGCGATCGTAGATAAATTGCTACGCGTCGTCCTACGCGCGTAGTAGTAACTACTACGCATAGTTTCAAAAACTTTCCTTTATGAAAAACATTGTATGCTCTCATTAAATACCGATTAGACAAAAAATGGATGAATGACTAATCTTGTGCTGACTAAGATGACATTATTATAATTTTCTATATTTATGAACTTCAAATCATTTTAGAAGAATATTCTTGAGAGTAAATTTCTTGGTTAAGTTCATACATCTTCCATTAAACATCACTTGATTGCGTGAACAATAAGGCCACGCATAGATCTAGTCAATTGACTGCGTGAACAATAAGGCCACGCATAGATCTAGTCAATTGACTGCGTGACCAACAAGGCCACGCATAGACCTAGTCAATTGACTGAGTGAACAATAAGGCCACGCATAGATCTAGACAATTGATTGCGTGAACAATAAGGCCACGCATAGATCTAGTCAATTGACTGCGTGAACAATAAGGCCACGCATAGATCTAGTCAATTGACTGCATGAACAATAAGGCCACGCATAGACCTAGTCAATTGACTGCGTAAACCACAGGGCCATGCATAGACCTAGTCGATTCAATCAAAACAGTTTTGTCTTAGAAACACTGTTTTGTATCCTTGTTCTCATAGAACGATAGTCTGACGTTGACACAGTCTTGACTACTGCCGCGCACTACCTTATAGGAACAATGAGAACTACTAAGCAATCACGATTCGTATAGATTATGTTATTAATCAGCAATCAAATCACCGATTAAAATAGAAAATTTATCACCATTTATTACGTGAGCGTCACATTACGACTTATAAATCAATTACTTTTTATTGCAACTCATTAAGTAAGACCATTATTAGTCCTATTGCAATAAAAAACAATTAATCTTTTGCGTTATTATAACAGTTACGATCGGATATTATTATTACAATAATATTAATAAAATTGCAATATCCGGCTGTAGCTTGAATTGATTTTATTGTTAATTGTTGCACGTTTGTTGAAATTGTGTTCTCAATCATTGTTTTTATCATAGATTCTATCGTAAATTTATGGTTTTCATGGAACACTAGGTTGTCTGATAGACAGTTGACTCAGTGCACAGCCTAAAGGTGCTGATAAACTTTAGCATTCACTTGTAATGAGCATTCCAGCGAATGTTACATTATAAAAAATAAATGGGAGCGTTTTAGCGAGCATTCTAGCGAAAGGTCAGTAAATTTGCTTCAAACTTTTTGCCGAGCCGAGCTATTCTGTCATTGTTCCGTTTCCATCTTCGTAAATAATTTTTTTTTGACGAGCATTGACTAGAGCGTTCGCTAGAATGATCGCTGGCTCTATGATTGGCTCTGTTCGTTGTTCAGTTCGAAAAATTTAAAAACGGTGAATGCTTGATGTTCAAGACATGATGATGATTGATGATTGATGTACAAGTGAAGGCTCAAGTCTATCAGCACCTTAAAACGAACAGACTATATTCCAAATAAATTGTAAATGTATACGTATTACTTTCCTATACATATTGCACACAACTAATTGAATTTACATAAAATAAACAAACATACATCAAATAAAGTTGTCTAGCAACATGTTCACACAACAGAAATTCCATGTATGGCGGCTAAAACGTTAATAATTAATAAACATTAATTAAGTGCAGTGTTTGTTGACCAAGTCAGCGCTAAAGCTAATGACCACACGTGGTCTAAGTCATTCGTCTTCATTAGCGTGTTTATTTTAGAATGGACCAACACTTGTTATGCCTGACTAAGTCTGAACTCATTTAATTTTTCAGCCTAAACTTAACTCACTGACTTCGTAATATTTTAGTAAATGATGACTTTATACTAAGTTACTATTTATTTGAAAATTTGCATTACTTTGTCCACCAGTGGGCAGCCATGAGGTATTTTTTTAGAGTCCATAAATTCTCTAAACTATTTTTTCTTGTCAATTACTATAAGAACTGGACTACTGTACTGCGATAAAGTACCTAAGGTTCCCCAAGCTTACACAGCTTAATTAAAACTGAATGCATAAACTACATAACTTAAATCTTTTTCATTAGAATATGCTAACGAAGAAGTATTATTCGGTATAATATCAAAACCGAATAATTCGCCGACTCATTTATCACAGCAAGAGCGCCTACTCATACATCAAACGGTCTGCTAAGCCTTCCTTTTTGCTTTGCCTCTGTGGGGTAAATTAAAAATAAAACGTTACCATTAAGGATCCTCTTAGTCAGTCGACCATGACCTTCCCATTACCAAGGTCGTGATGAGGCGCAGACATCAATGGCGTGATTTACCGTCTAAATATTCCACACTTTAATTGTTAATGAACACATACAGTTAATTGATGTTGCCATACTCTAGGGGTTTCCCTATCAACGGTCGAGGTTCTGCGAATCGTGAGGGAATTCAGTTGCTCTACATTTCGTAATAGTAAAATTCAAAGAAACTTTAATGTATACAATTGATGGAAATACCCGCAGTTTTCTTGCAGCACAATCAACTGTAGGCCTATCGAGTTTTTAAACAAAACGCTTATCGAAGTTTGCGTTTTCTTCTACAAATTTCGTCTTTGGTAACCCTGACACCGCCCATGCGGAGCAGTGATTTAATAAATCACTGTATCATTGCGTAGGTACGCAAATGTGAGACATGAACATAGACAAAGGTCAGCTGAGATTAAAAACACCGCCGGGTCATATCAACAAAACAATGATTGGAAAATAAACACAATGGACTTTGTTATGGCTCGTCAAGATGAGTCCGTTGCAGATGTATTGTTCATTCAGAACCTAATTATAAATAAATGTGCCGATACGAGTTTGTAACAATGTGGAGCCTTCATACGTTTAGCTTTGGTTCTGTACATTCATATAGATATATTAAATTTATTGTAAAAAAAAGACCTTTAGCAAATATGTTGAAAAAATAAGGCAAATGTAAAATGTAACGAATGAAAGCTTATTCTTTGGTTATCTGTTTTTTATTATGCCTGTTGAAGAATTTTTTATAAAATATTATGTTATTACACTGTTGCCTTTTTGAATTATTGTTAGTGTTTCTTGAATGGAAATAAAAAGTGCACAGCGACATCAAAGTTTACCTCTATAACTTTTAAATTGGATCGCCAACAGAACATTCAACCTTGATCTTGCCAGAGTTCGAACACATTACAATAATAGCGGCGGTGGGTTGGTTCCTGAATGGCTTCCGTTGTGCCATGCGCCTGCGCTTCCCGGCTCCACGGCGCCGGCGCGGCCATGAGCCGTGGCCATCACCGGCCAGCCCGCCATCTCCGTGACCTCCATTCTAAACCGCCTCATCATCATTCCTAGATATTGTCTCTCACGAAGAAGCGACATCGAATAAATTAACGACTGCCATATAAATTAAATACTACTGTATTTTATGGTCGCAGTAAATAATTTTATATGAGTCTTTACTATTTATATACTAATAATTTATTAAGTGGTGCCTGCTCATCAGATCATGTAGGTAATTACGCGAAATGATAATTAACCTCGTCACTATTGTAATACCTAATATGGTGTTGTTTACATTAAGGGAAAACGCTGTATTGCATAGATAATACCGAAGTCTACTTGTTACATGTGAAAGCTTGAGATAGGAAACATTACTGATTTATCATTAAAGAACATTATTCTAAATAAATAAATAAAGTTACAGTAAACTGTTTTTACAGTCATTGATTATACTGACTACTCTGACCAAATAATGCTGTCAATGATCAGCATTTATGGAACATTTTAGAAAATTATCTGGAAAATTCCTCAATGAAAATCATATTCTTCCTATGCTTGTTATTGATATGTAGAAATCTATGTAGGTATATTGGATGACGTGTATGTTAGTATTATAACGCATCACATCATATAATTGTAAGTTCTGCCATTTTCATTATTAACCATTTAAAAGGAAAAATGTTCAAAATAATTATAGCTAACAGATTAGAAATTAGTGTGGACCTCTTTGAACACCTCCAGCACAGTATCTCCAGTTAGGTAACTACAACCCACAACTAACACGGTTAGTAAATTAATTTAAAATATTATGTATGAATTGTCTTTCAAATAATTTAATCGAATCTTAGTACGTTTTAGTTAAGACGCAGATATATGCCAGTGAACTTGAGTGGTTAGCTTGCGTGTTCTGTGCTGAGATCCGCAATGCGTCGTACGTCCAGCCAGTAAAAGGACTCGCCCATCCAGGAGCGCTGTCTCAAATTAGACGCATTATTAATACATAAAACAAAATGTATTTTAACAAAACACGTATACTAAAAGATCAATAATTATATTATGAAACAATACGCTTGATAGACTTTGCGTGATTCTCAGTTTTTTATCCGCGTTAGACGTAACTTTTCAAATTAATTTCACTATGTAATATAAAAATAATCTAAATTATTCATATATCAAGTTATAAAAAAAATGCTCTTATTCAACATATTTTTTTTTCAAATTATTAACACTAGTCGTTTAGAAGTGATCTTCAAAATACAATCAGTAAAAGTCGGATATCGTCGCCTTAAGTATAGTCTGCGTCTGTAACTTTGTGTACATTCTGCAATAAATAAACTTAACCGGAAGTGAAAAAATATGAAGAACATAAATGTAGGTATGAAGTCTAAGCTGATAAAAGCATACTACCGATATACTACTGACATACTACGCTTATATATTATAACGTATGTAGTAGGGACTACACGAACTTGGCCAAGTTTTTATACTTACATAGTAACTAAGCATATTTCTACATATGACGTCAGAATCTATAGATCATGATCTCCTGAACTATATTAGCCATAATGAATATGTAGTAGAATACTATTCTCACTTTATACACGCTACGATTATATCATAACTAGTGTAGTTCAAGTGATATGGACTCGATTTATGAAGACATATTTCTCGTTAGTAGTAATAGTAACTATGGATCATTATATTTTTTCTACTATCGCGCTGAGTCCTACAACTACAACAAACATGATCGTATAAAATGAATCCCTCCAAAGATTAACTGAGTGTGAACAACCTCTTAATATCTCATTGATTATTATTAATAAATTTTGTTGAATAGATAAATTGTATTTTCGTGTTGAGCGCACCTATTTCAAAAGACGCTTGTATTCGTTTCTCAGGGCACAGGTCAAGCCTGTAATTGCGAGAATCAATTGATTAGCATGAAAATTAATTGTCTAGCTTAGATATTACAACGATGCACATAAATTTATCGCTTCAATTATATTTGCCTATTTATTGATCTGATCGGTGGGTTAAATGTGAAGGGAACAGACAGAAACGTTGTTAAACTTGTGTAAATTATTAAGGTAATGATTAAGATGTGAGAAAGCTCCGTCAGTTGGTTGAAGTTGCAGTGACGTCGTTATACAACGTTAAGTATAGCAACAGTGTTGCAACTAAATACAATTGACGCCAGGCGCCTGCGAGCTTAATGTTTATCTAAATATGTAGCAAGAAATATGCTTATCGACTGAGCACGAGATAGAGTGACTGATATTTTGGTCAGATAGTTCTCGATTTAAACCTCAGTGCAGTTCTTATTACCAAACGCCGTTGAAATAGCTACTAATAGCCACTTCTAAACGTGGAATTAAATACCTAGATACTTATCTTCGGTGGCGACTAAATATCGGCATCAGGAATTCCAATATCTAACTATGATTTTGAAATTAATATCTAGTTGCCATTTATCTTGTAATTAACTAGAAACAGCTATTTAGGGCTTCTTTACGTCTCTGCAAATTACCTTTGCGGTATTTGTGAACTAATAATAATATATAGCACTAACTTCTGTTTGTTTTCTTCTTCACTTCAAAAGTTTTAAAGAGAAAATCAGGTATGTAGTGGCAGGCATAAACGTGTATTGTGGCAATAAGTCCCCTCTTTGAGGAGTGGCTAGAGAGGCGCCACGGCGTCCTCACCGGACACGGCTGTTTCGGGAGGTTCCTGTTCCGTATAAGGCGGGAGGAAACGCCCGGGTGTCACCACTGTGTGGATTGCCCGGAGGACACGGTGAAGTATACGGTGGAGGTCTGCCCTGCTTGGGCAGAGCACCGCTGTGTCCTCACGGAGGCGATCGGCGGCGGCTATCTCTCGCGTCCGGCCCTGGTTCAGGCCATGGTCCGGAGCGAGAGTGCATGGGAGGCCGTCACTTCCTTCTGCGAAGCAGTAATGCTCGCGAAGGAGGAGACGGAGCGCGCGAGGGAGGTGCAAGATTTGCGCCCTCACGCTCCTAGTCGCCGCAGGAGACGCCTCGGGCGTCGGGAGTCGCGAGCCGACTTCCGGCCACCGTAGGCGTGGGCTTGCGGACGGTGAGCAATGGGTAGCTCGCCGTCCGATTAGGACCAGGCCCGGGTCGACGACGCGTTGTGTTCCACGCGCGCCTCAAAGAGATGTCAGCACCAACTGACGGGGTCCGTAAGGGCCAATGCCTGCCAGGGTTGCGAGTTTGTCCGAAAGGGATATCGCGGCCCCGGCACACAGACAACGGAAGGAACACGGGTGGGTTTTAGTCAGTAAAAGTCTGACACACCCCCCGCTCCGCCCAGAGCTCCAGAATTTGATAATTTCCCACCCTCAAAAAAAAGGCATAAACGTGTATAATATATTGTCACTTACAATATATATTATATTCTCAGCAAAGTGCGTGACTATATCATGAAAACTTATTAGGGTTCCCCAGGATATTAAATCGATCATCTCCGTCCGGATTACGGTCGTGAATTTATATTATGTTACAGTTATTGTCGGATAGTAATCCTATTATAGTCGTTATCTATTGAAATCTGATCGTGTGACCGTCTAGAACCCACTGTCGGGGCTATAAATCTGGTGAGACACTGTGACCTATTTGTTAGTCTTAGCAGTCACGCTTGTGTTTAATCCTTTTTATTTAAATACCACTGTCAAGACGTATATTACTCGTAAATATAAGCGAGCATGTCTCTGATTCAGTTTTAAAATTAACGTTTACATACAGTACCTACGGATCTTTTTGATCGTGGTGATAATAACCTTATTTTATTCATTTAAGTACAAATCTTATTAATTATTATGAGGTAGATAGTTTTTATCTGTTTTATTTTAGGAACCTTAATAATTAATTTATGTTATTAAAATATGTGTGTTGACTACACTTATTAAGAAGTCTAATAGCGTTGCTGACATTTAGTAGAATCGCTCTAAAAAAATCACATTAGCATTGTATGTAACATTGTAAAGTCGTCAGTTCTCAGAACGTACAAGTCAATCGCTGCTCGAGATACCGTTCGGTAAGTTTGAGGATAAATCTCTCGTCGCCGGCGCGCCATAGACCGACTCGTGTAGTATTCAAGGCACAATGTTTAAATGTTTATAAATTCCACTCATCGGCCTTTCGCACTAACATAGTTCAATAAACATACATGCCATCGCTACTGTCTGACTTTACATCTAATGTTTCAAGTTTAATTTGACACGCCATATGAATGCTCGCACGCTCCCGTTAGTTTATAACACAGGTAGCTGTGTACATTTCCTCTGGAATATTTTAAAAACATGTTACCGCATCTACTTAAATCTCGATTCGACCTAATTCTCATTCAAAAATGGCTCATGAGTCAGTTGTTCCTGGTCGGACGGTGCACTTACCGTAAATACGATTGAGTAACGCGTTGTTTATTGATTCTGTCGATTCGCTTCCTACAAAGAATAACAGCCGAAAGCCTGTCATATTTAAGAATATTCATGAGAAGAATTCGGAGCACATAAACAAACGCTGCACGCTGGTGAAATGTTAAAAATGTAAACAGTTAGTAGAGGATGTCGCGTTCTATTCACAAACAAGTGGGCTTTAAGATGCGGAGAGAACAGCGTTCGCAAACGACGGATCATAAAATTACATATTATGAACGAGTGACCGCACGGCCGCGGCGCCACATTTCTATGAACAATGAAATGGTATGGAAATGGCGCCAAACCCTCCATCATAAGCCGCGCACGCGCATGCCATAAAACTGCATGTATTAACGTTTACACTCCGTTTATGAGTTCGCCCGATTGTGTCACGTCCTTGGGTAATGACCAAGCTTTCAGTTGCTGTGGTTCGTACCTGTGCCTGTGCCTTGCGTAGGCAAGTTATTATCCTTCTTTAAATAAATATACAAGTGTGCCTGCTTAACGTGAATGCAGCACACTTAAGTTAATTCAAATTCTGTTTCAACTGTGTTAACTGCCTTTTAACGATTATTTCATTAAGTGGATTATGAAATTTTAATCGAAATCCATGAATCAATATGTTAACTGCTGGCTTTATTGATAGGTAATTACTAACTTGTTAGACTTAAATTAGCTAAACCTCTATATTCGAAATATTAGTTACATACTAAGTAAATATAATTTATGTGTCAATGAATTATTAGCTTATTGGACAGACTTGCATAAAACTATCATCTGTGTTGTTTTCTGAAAAGCTTATTTCGTCATGTAAATGATTGTCATTGATATTAACAACCAGTTTACATTATTTTTATCATTATTTTCTTTTCTTGGTTTACATACTTGGTTCACGTGTTTTTATCTTATAGCGAAACTTTCTAGGGAACATATAGGTATAGATGATGTGTACTACCAGATAGATGTATGAACCTAAACGAAGCAAAGGAGTAACCTAACGATGGCAGCACGTGGCGTTCTGTAGATTCTGCCTACCCCCGTGGGAAGGAAGCATAAGTTTATGTATATACTAGCTGCCCGCCCCGGCGTCGCACTGGTAGCACTATGTACTTATCTACGGCGCACCTACCTACCTACCCTACAAACCTACCCTACAAACCTACCCTACCTACCTACCCTACCTACTTACACTACCTACCCTACCCTACCCTACCCACTTACCTACCTACCTACCCTACCTACCTACCTACCCTACCTACCTACCTACCTACCCTACCTACCTACCTGCACCTACCTACCTACCTACCTACCTACCTACCTACCTACCTACCTACCTACCTACCTACCTACCTTACGAGTATGAAAAATAGATAGTAGCCGATTCTCAGACCGAATATGCATATAAAGTTTCATAAAAATCGGTCAAGCCGTTTCGGAGGAGTATGGTAACTAACATTGTGAGAGAATTTTATATATAAAAAGATGTATGAATCAAGTTATAATTCAAACTGTGATAATCTTCATAAACTCTGGAAAAGCCCAAAAATATAATTTAAGAAATATTGAATGAATTCCTTATATTGACATTTTCGGGCTCAATGTGGATGATCTAGGTAGATCATGCAAAAGCAAAATTAGCAGAAGCTAAACTACAATCAAAGCCATCGTCTCCATTTCCTAAAACACTTAAAAATTCGAACCTACGACATTCTTGCCTAGTGATAGAAACAAGGTATTGTGAAAATAAGAAACTTGCCAATTCGTACTTTCCTTTTAGAACTCTGTGGCGCGCGCACGTGCAATCTACCGAATTTGCTTAGACCAGGCGCTGCGCCGGCGCCAGTCCACTTTCCGAATAGCCTTCGCGTCTCGCTTGTGACCTTTTACGCACGTTATACACGCCTTACGAGTCTGTGTTCCACTCCTAGCTCATAAACTAATCACGACTTAGAGCGATAAAATATATAGAAAAGCTAAGACCAATTCCACAGTGATGCTACATATTTAGTACACCATGAAACCACACATTATATAAACTTAGACATTTGAATGGCGTGATGTGGGCGCCTAATGTCAGACATAAGTTAGTGCGAAGTGCATCGAGCTCGTATGTGGGCTAATCAATGATCAGCCAATATATTCAATTGAAGTGCCATTCAGTCGATGATTGGCAATTCTCAGAAATACGCTTTTGTAATAATACTCTCTGTCTGAGTTCTGCAGAGTACCACTAGCGATAACAGTGGAAAATATTATGTTATAATGGTTAGTCTAAGAAGATGGAAAAGCGAATGATACAATGGGAAGCTGAGGCGGTCACGTACCTTTTCTACAATTTTTCATCGTTCATGTGAGTTTTCCACGTGTTATGTATTAAGGCGAAGATAACCGACTTTTAATGATCTTATACTGAAGAACAAACGAGCATTGTTAATGTTTTGGAAAACATATATGTTTAATTAGAGCATTTTCTTAATAACTTAACAAATAAATATTTTAGATTATGTTTATGTAGTAAAAATAATTTGTAAAGTTATGTCTAATTTGTAAACAGAGAAACTCGCAAAATCTAACAAGCGTATTTTTCTGAAAATTCCAACATTTTAAAGATAATTTATTTATTGATATTTTAGTATACGTGTTTTATTAAAATACCTTTTGTTTTATGTATAATAAATTAATAATGGATCTAATTTGGGACAGCGCTCCTTGATGGGCGAGTCCTGTTACTGGCTGGACATAAGACGGGTTGCATGAGCTCAGTACAGAACACGCAAGCTAACCACTCAAGGTCATTGGCATATATCTGCGTCTTAAATATTGCGTTAGTGTTTGCTATCTACTGTACTTACACTAGGACTCTAGACTAAACCTAAGCCCATTAGTATTCATATTCATATTACATTCAAATATTTGTCCAGAGTCAGAATATTTGCGTATGTACGATTTATTTGCAAAAGGGCAGCCACGGCACAGCCAGGTATAGCTATTAATATGAAGCGTTTATTATCTCTTAAACTTTATTGACGCACTCTCTCTACTTGATATTTGTAAGTATACAAGTAATGTCGTAATAGAGGTCATTACAAAGGACCTTTAACTACATAATATGATTTAGCACTACAATGTATTAACATATAGTTCAACAAGATAACGATATTGGTTCGACGACTCCGCCAATGAGTGAATGTCGACAAAACCTTAAAAGCAGTATAAATACAGCATTAATAACGAATAAATTTAAATAATATGAATTAAATTTAAATTAAATTATCAATATTACATTAAACGGACCAATTTTATGGCTCGCGCTTAATCTGTCATTTATGTTTTTTAAATATTATGTTAATTTCGATTTCGTATCGACAGATATACAAGTAAGTTCGAAATTTAATTTTTAAAGGAACATATTTTGTAGGTTGGTTTTCAAAGGGTTTTTCCTACGTTTTCAGGCAAACCTGCAGATTTCTAAATGAAGAGTAGGTAGTTACTACGTAGCTGAAGTAATGCCCACAAGTTTGAGAGTTAGTAAAATTTTAATGATTTATATTGTTAAAAAATAATAATTTATTATAAATAATTTCATTTCATATAAAATTTTATAAATTTTTATACTTTTTATAAAGATTTTTTATTTTTATTTAATAAAATTTGGTTGAACCTATTTTAAACCTATTATTTCCCGAGTGAAACAGTTGAAACAGCTATACTGCATTTAGGTACGTCACATCAATATTAGGTATCATCGCAAGCGGAAGATGTCCACTACTTGACATTATAATGGGGAAGTCATATATAAAATGCAAACGCAACCTTAACTTTTTAAACAACTTGCATACTTCTTTTTGGCTCCTTGAATCATCTTCCTCCTATCCCAGTAAAGGACTAGTTTTTCGAGGAACCTAAAGTTTAATGTTACAAGTCACTTATGAACGAGAATATATAGCTCAACCTCATTCATTCATCATGAGATATTGTAATAAATATAAAAAATATAGAGCAGCACGCCTATCGCCGTCTTTATTAATAACACATTTAAGTGTTTTAAGCTCTCATGCCGCACACGTATCACAGAGTGTCATACAAGTGCCGATAAATGCAGCCTCGAGCGATTTCAGTCCCGCAGATAACCACCCGTAAGCCATCCACAGTTGAACGCAGACAGCGAGTCAAACAAACCCCGACTTCGAACAACCAACGCATTGGTAATTAATAGCTTGAAGTATGTTACCGCCTACACACTATCAATCGACGGTACAATAGCTAGGCATTGCTTGTGTGATTTATTGCGAAAACGCGACGCAGTTTTGATGTTTAGTTTCCTATATAACCTTTGTTTTGGGAACTGGTACGAAAGGAAATGAGTCAAACGATGAAATTGCTAGTAAGTTCGCTCAAAAAGCAAAACAAATTGACAAATGAACACTAAAAGACGATTCAAATACGTCTTCTGAACAAGCTCCGTTTACTCAGCTTTAAATGATTCTTATAGTGATTAATGGTGGCTATTCAATACAATGACTGCTGGTTTTGAACAAATTAAACACTTAAACCTGCCAGCTGAACATCCAAACACAAAGACAGTAACTTACTATAAAAAAGACGGGCACGGCGCATTTGGAATTCTAATATTCTACCAAGTTGATTTACTGCGTAAACCTGCACAGTGTCACTCGTGTCGTATTGTGCGAAATAAAATCAAGAGTCGTGCTCACATTAACCCGCATATTGCTGGCGCCACTATCTGTCGCTGTTTCCATTGTATCTATCTACTCAGTAATAACAATAACAATAATGATTAGATAAAAGGATTTATCGTACGCGTTGACATCACGACGCATCACTAATGTTGCGTCTTGACAAAATTATTAATGTTCTAAAATTATCTTGTAACAGGCAATTAACTATAACTTACGAATGAACGCGTGCGCATATTGTCTGTTTGTGCAGCTTGAACAGGCTGTTTTGATTATATTTAATTGAATTTTGAGCGCATCTTGATTATTATAATTCAAGCAGATATAGTGTTTCTCATAAAAATACAAAAGTAGTATTTTAAAATGTCTACTAAAGCTCTAAATATTTTAAAACTTAAGGAAATCTTTCATGAAACACAAGCAAGTAGTACGCGTTAAGTATGTGATCAGATTACAGATCATGTTTGTCGCCAGAGGTTGAGGGCCACTCAAAATATTGTAATTAGCGTAATGAAATAAGTATTCGCGTCGTAGATCGCGTGTCCTCGCGCCGCGCGGCGGCGCCGGCATGCGCTGGCGCCGGGCGTCGCGACGCCGCCGCCCGCCTTGTTTGCACATCGCGTATGTTCTCTATTTACGCAAGTACGTTTTCGCATTATTTCAACAAACACGTACCAAATTACGAAAATCATGACGTCAGCGAATATCCGATACGAATAGTGTTTCTGTTTTTATGACTGCGACCTTAGCCTTTTAGCGAAGCGAGGTGAGAGAAATTTAACTGCACAAACAGTTCCGAATGGATCGGCGAGGGAACGTGGCCTGTAATTCGATAACTAGATATTTAACTGTCGCTTAGATACATAAAGAACTAAGCGACCCAGTTTAATCAAAAGATTAATGTTTAAGGTAATCAGAAAGGGTCTGGCGCCACAGCGCGCTCGTCGGCGGGCACGCCGAGTCACGCACAGTTCGCACCACTAACCACTCGCTATTACTCATGCTAAGCCTGCCCACAAACCGCATTTATCTAACACTGCCTCATTAGCCAACATTAAAATAATATCGGGTGCGCTTGCGGCCAACAACCAGCAACCATCCCCATCATTTACGATAACATCCGGAATGTTGAGCCCGCTACAAAAGTAATCATATCAGTCGAGTTCGCGGTGACGGGCGGCGGCAGTTAGATGTTCCGAATTAACGATCATCCGTGTCTACGCTCACGTCTACGCTCGACGTTCGTGCTTCAGTGGCGCTCTTAATAAAAAGAGAGCAATTTAACATCAAAGCGTTTTACGCAGTAAACGGCGAAAAAGGCTCAAACAAAATTATGCGCCGAGGAATGTGTTGCAGCGAGAGAAACCGATTTCACAAAAATAAAACGTCGATTGTGCTCGGCATCGTGCATCGGCGTGCACAAAACAAATTCCTCGGAGGCACTTGCTGTACACTGAATTAGATACACTCGTGATCGAGTGGTGAGGGGCGCGCTGCCCGCTGAACCGTGAACACCTACTGCCGCAGCACGTCGCGCTCGCCACGCACACGCATGCACGCGGTGCCGCGTGCTACAGCGCCTGCAACGTAGTGACGTCACGTGCGGAGTTGCGGACAATACGCAAGCTTTCAGCCGTATTGCAGAGGTTATCTCCACATAAAGTTTTTTTTTCCAACTATAAATAGACTTGACATTATATACGATACTGAGACACTTAACCTTTGCATGTAACTCTGATTAATTGGGTCGTCATACTGCAATATCAATTTTAAAAGAGTAATCATTTGAAAAAAATACAAGATAAAGTTATTACAATCAATGCAAGATTGTTATGAAACAGTTGCTAAATACATTCAGTAAATGTAATATTTCATGAATCATTCACAGAATGCGCGTTTCATTCGTTTCAGCAATAAAAAAATAAGAAAAGAGATGAAATTGAGGCAATGACAAATTATTAAGAGGCTATAACTTGTCACTTCCTCTATACTATACGTACAATAGGTACTTGAGGCGCTGTTCATTTTCAGCGGTATAATAAGAAGTTAATTAATATTGTTATTAAGCATAGTGCAATGTTACCCGCATGTGGTCCGTTTACCGTTTTCATTGCAGGGACACCAAGGTACAAAGCGCAGATTAGAAATTTAACTTTCTCAAAATTTGTTTAAGTACATTTTGGGAAATATGCCTTCATGCGGGAACCATGTAGTTCCTTTTGAAGCTTTTTATCGTGTTACTTTACGTACATATTGTAGGTACATCTACTGATTAATATATATAAATAGGCCATTCGTATACAAATATGTGCATGTAGTTATCAACTCAAAATTATATTCTCAACGCCAACACGACACCGTCAAATCGTGGTTATACAATTCTGAAAACAAATAAATCAACACAATTTCTTTGAAACATATATTAGGTTTTAAAGAAGACTTTTAAAGAAGAAAGTTGCATTTTTCATACTAACATTTTCTTAATTTATGTAACAACCATGAACACGAATGTTTTAAAACTTTTATGCACTAATGTTTAAAAACTAAGTTAACGTAACTTGCCACTTACGGTGCGTTTGCACTGGCTGGAAACATTCACGACAAAACATGTTGGAATCTCTATTTTCTGTCAATGTTCTATACAATTTTTGACAGGAACTAGATATTTCAACATGTTTTGTTGCTATGTTTTGCCAGTGCCAACGCACAGTTAGATTAAGCGACAAAAATAAGTGTTGGCTAAGTTAAAACAAATAGTGGTCATTTCTGCTAACAAAATGAGGAGTAATTTTTAAGGTATTAATGATGTTTACAAAACTATAAGTAATAAGGTTTTTTTACTAGTTGTCTATGATGTTCATTATTCGATATAATACCAAGCAATTGATGAATATTTTAAATCATAGAAGTGACGAGGTTCTCTATTTGTGAGAAAAAAAACGTCAATTTCATAGGTGGGAACCCAATATTAGCTCAGAATAACTCTCACTTCACCGACTTTGCAAACGATTCCCTTGCTGAAGGCATGAAATTCATTTAGTTTATTACGGCAACACCTGGCTAAGATTCAATTAAAAATTATCCTTTTTACTGTCTTCGTAAGGTACTGAAGATTTATTAAAAGCACGATAAAATATATTATTACGGCAGCCGGCATACGGCCAAATGGAGTTCACACAAAGGCTACAGTGAATCAGATTTGATGCGTTTTATAGTTACGAGCCTCAGATAGAGTTTATGGCCGGCTTACAGTTCCGCCATGCCGTGCTTTAACTGCTTATAAACCATATCGGAATCACAATTAATTCATTGTGCTAGCATGGGCCGTTTGAATTCACAAACCATTGTGCAACCAGAACTAGAAGGAATTAGCTGCAGTCAATTCTTCAAAACATTAATCGTAGCTAATAGAACAGCCACTTTTGTTTACATATCACGCCGTGAGCTAAATGAGTCTCGACCACGGGAACCTATTTAACGATGAAAATAAAAACACTGGCGAGACATTTATTGGAGCGAATATATCACATTTTTTCTTGGAATATGACTTAGTAAATATAGTAAAAGAGCGCGTACGTTGACATCGGCAATATTTGTTCGCAAAAAATGTGTGTTGTAAGTTGTGTTCGCTAAAAAGGCGAGCAGACGGCGTCGCGGCGACGGGTCGACGGCCGCGCCCGGAATAACCAGCAGCAGCAGCTATATTTGCAGCAGCGGCGCGGGCGCAGGGGGGCACCAGCGCGTGCCATTTCTGCACCACCGCCCGGTGCATCTGAGTAATGCCATTGTAATGCTCTCGATATAGTCGTAATGAGTGGATGCGGGCGGGCAGACGCGGCGTCGGCGACGTCGCCGCTGCGGCTGAGCCCGCGCGCAGTCACAGCCTCCGCACAATCCGCAACTCCGCACCTCGTAAATCACTATCTGTCGCCACTGGCTACGGAAGATCCCAGATAACGCCATGCCAATAATTTGACAACATTATTTATGTTTTATTGAATTGATTACGAATTTACGAGTAAGTGGAAGATGATGATGAACTGTGTCGGGTTGCGTGGCGTCCCGTCCATGTGTGCTGCTATACCTAATGTATATTGATGAGAGCGCTCGTGGGAGCCGCCGCGCGCCGCTCGCCGCTACACTGTCATTTGTCATCGCCAGTTCCTGTCACTGCGCATACGCATACTTTCTTATTTTCTGCAATTACCTTTTAAAGTCGGCAAATTTGCCGATTACATTAAAAAATGTACTTAATGGGATGATGAGCGGCAACAATCAAGAATCACACCCAACTGTACGAGAGGCGACATTACAAAAACGGTAATGACTTAAACGTCATAATGTACTTTTAATGTTACTAGCTAAGGAGGTACAATATTTCCTTTGAGAAACTAAAATCAATTTGAATTCAACTTTGGATTTTTGGATATCGAAAAAAATAGGTATGGTCATTATAAAATAATTAATTTGCTCTTAGGTATACCTATGTGTTTAATAACCTAAAAACGTGGATGTGTCGTGTTACACACACGAAGCAGGTCACACCAAAATGGCATATTAATAGCGGCCATCAAAGAGACACTGCAAAAAGTCCATAAAGTTATATGTCGTCCAGTCGATTTCCACATGTGTGGATAGTTTTCGCGACAGATGGCCCATGACTCACTAACCTGTTGCCGGTCATATACGTTTCCAATGTGATCAAGATGACAATATTTATAAATCATTTTACGCCAATATTAGATGAAAAAACAAACGAAACACGTCTATTAAGACAAAATTAAAGACTTTATAAGCTATAAAACGACCGCTCCTGTTTGTTCAACTTTGGATATCAAATGTCTAGTGTAAGGTATGACATCAGCACCGTGTTACTATGAACATGGTTGTAAAAAATTACATCACTAACTAGGAAATGAAATTGTCCAAATCACTGTGATGACGTCAGGCCAAGTCTAATGAGCCGTATATTCATTATTGTATTTAACCTTTCGAGTGCGGTTCCTTAGAGATGCAAATCGTGTCGTGAAACTGGTCGCAGTGAGCACACGTCCATTGTGGCGGTGCTCAGGCGCAGGCGCGAAGGCGTCAGGCGATCACCTCACTTATCTCTTATTTCATTATCGTGTTTACGATAATATTATCAGGCCGGGTATCTTCGTGCGCGCCCGCTCCCGTGACGACTCCGCCTAATTAAACAGTCGCCGACCGAACTGCGCCCGCGTCATTAATATTGTTCAAGTCACCGTCTAGATTGGCTGCAGACCTATTGCTATCACGATGCTCTTTCACGGTAGCTACAATGCGATTGATACGAACTCTTGAACGTATATTTCTTCCTTTCAGAATTTACTGTCGCAATTAAACATGTGTGATTATATTTGAAACGAAAAAGAAAATACACATTTTGACTGAGTATAGTATTGTGACGAGAGAAACATGTAGGTAGGTCCTAGGACCTATGCGTCTTTGTAATTAATGTATTATTCTTCATCATAATCTACCCAGTCTTTTCCCAACTATGTTACGGTCTGCTTCCAGCCTAACCGGGTGCAGCTGAATCCTTAGTACTTTACATGGAGTGACTGCCTATCTGGCCTCCACAACCCAGTTACTGGGTAATATGATACCACTTGGTAAGACTGGTTGTCAGACTTTTGAGCTGCTGACGACACGTAACGACTGTCAAAGATCTACGAATAATAGCCGGGACCAACGGCTTAACGTGCTTTCCTAGGCACGGAGGGGTCTTGGTATGTAAAGATGATCACCCATCCACGAACCAACCGCGGCAAGCGTACCTTAACCTGATCGATCGACCCGTGCGGTTGTAATTACATAGCAATGCAAGAATTTATCATTCTTCATACACAATATGAACGACTTCCGAAATGAAAGTAATTTTTCAGTTTGTAGTGTTTTTTTTCGGAAGTCGGTTGTTTTTTTTTGTAAAAAGTTTTTATTTTTCACTTTTTAGTTGTGGTACCTACCCCACACAAATTCGAATACCACTACCTGCTATGTAAATAACAATTACTTAGGAAGTTATCATCATATCATCCACATGTACTAAGTGGGAAAAATACGTATTATTGAAGCTTACTCAAAAACTATCCAAGCAAAGTTAATAAAAAATGTATGGGACCAATTCGGGAGCATACCCTTTCATACAAAAAAGATTTTTTTAAATCAGTCCACAATTGACGGAGAAACCCATAAAAAAAACCTTACATACGCGACGAACATATAACCTCCTCATTTTTGGAAGTCGGTTGAAAATATAAATACAGTTTACACATGAGGTCGCAAAAAACCTTCGAGTAATATTGAAGATAACTTTTTACAATCATTACAGTTTCAAAAACACTTCTTAGGTCTTACAACTACCTATTTAGGGTTCCGTAGTAAACAAGGAACCCTTATAGTTTCTCCATGTCCGTCTTGTCTGTCTGTCTGTCTGTCCGCAGCTTAGCTCAGAGACCGTTAGTACTAGAAAGCTGTAATTTGGCGGCATATGTATACATATTAATCATGCCGACAAAGTGGTAAAATAAAATCATGGAAAAAAATTATTTTTAGTGTACCTGCCCTGCACGTAAAGTGGGAGTGTTTTTTTTTCCTCATCTACCCCATGTTGTGGGGTATCCTTTGGATTCAGGGATTCGTTTGCGAAATATTTCGTTTGCTTTTAACTGATTTTTTTTGTTAGAATCACGTGCCCCCCCTCTAGATAAATAGTTATACTTAGACTTGTGAAAAAATTCACAGCAGTAGGATATATAACGAAATTAAAAGGAAAACTATGAGAGCTAAGTAGGCTGTACAGGTTAACGAGGATTAATCAACCAACTTAAATTTGCAGTTTGAAAAACATGATCCTCGACGAGTTCTCCCATACGGAATGTATGGGAGAACACGTTTTTCAACTACAATGTTAAGTTTGTTCTTGGGATAAATTCATCTCAACTACGGAACCCTTCATTGTGCGTGGTCCGACACGCACTTGACCGGTTTTCTTAATTATTAGAAGGACCATTATTAGGAATGACCCAATCTTCTATCGTCAAACTACTGAGAATACGAGAGGAACATCACATCAGTCGTGTGACTTTTTGACTCCACAAATTAGGAGAGCTATTGAAAAATATGCAGTGTCATTATAATGAGCAATTCCTATTAGACAGAAAAAATATAGCAAATGACTTCACGGTCTGTCGTGGTTATTGTTATCTACGGTTGTCTGTTGTCAAGGCGGTTAGTAAGTATGATGAAAATGGTGGCCATTTTTCCGCACAAGTAGATTTACCCTTGGCTTGCCAGATCATCATATTTATCAACACAGAGAAAAATAAAATAGAGTTACAAACTAAAATGCCCGTACTTAAAAAAAATGCCAGATTCAACAGTTTTGTCAGGATTTTACTAATCTCGAAATGGTAACCCTTCTCGCATTCCATTCTATTACGAACAACTATGACTATTGACGAACCTAAGAAGTCTAGCCTAGGAGACGGAAGAGTTTAGGTCGCAATGTGACTTATGGTCTCTTTTTGTGTCCTAGCAATAGAATTGAAAGGCACTTACAGTTCAAATCTCCGGGACACGTCTTGCAGCATCTGCCGGGCAGGAGAACAGGAGTGTCACAGGAAGGTTCAGGACACTCGTTCTTGATGTTCCGACAGTGCACTTTAGCTACCACACGCCTTTTCTTTTGGACCTGCAATACATCGCTTGTGTAAGAAACAGGGTTTCTTTAACGTTTTATTATTTATACTTCGTTCATTTTATGGCAGTAGATATGACACATGCTAAAGGTTCGCGGCATATCATCAATAGAAAATAATTGATACTTTTAAAGAACTCATTACATTGCCTTCAATCTCGCTTTGACGTTTTATTTTACTAGGTACAGTACGCAGCCGGAATTATGGCACATTTGGCTCTAGAAAAAGTTTGATTTTATAAAGCGTCGTCACTGTCACTCATTCCTGTGTGACAGTCTCCTTCCAAAGCTCGATGTATCCTATTACAGCACTGCATGCTATGTAAAATCATCGGCTTATGTATGTGTCAGAACGATCATCATTAAAATGAACACAGTATAATAGGTGCAATGTTTTGGGAATACGTACCGCAACACACTCACATTTGATGCAGTACATCACGCCGAAGGGCGGGCCGAGGTCCGCAAACCACTTGGAGCCGAGCTCCATCGCTTGTTTGCCGAATAAACATTCTGTAACAAATATAAAAACATCATATTAGTATGACAAATCGGTTGTTTATTAGTTTAATACTTCGTAAAGGCATATTAAATTTGGATACAGTACACAACTTGGCAACGTACTTTACGCAGAGACAAAAGTCTTTAAAAAATAACACACAGGGAGTATATATTTTTATTATATTTAAAAAAAATCTAGTTAAATACGCACAAAACTATAATATGAATAAGAATATAAAATTGCACGCATCAGAAAACGATACAACACAGAATATACCGCATTAAAGAAAACAGCATTCAATGAGTAAACAGTGAACGAACACGATTATTTAGATAAACCCTAAACCAATACACATACGTGGTATTACCGTTATTTATCTCTAATGTATGTGAATAATGATTTGCAGCTAAGTACATACAAGTTTTATCGTCCGTCAAATATGATTTTGATTTATTTAGAATTATTGCACTTTGTCTACGCACTTAAATCCTACGTAACACGCTACACGCGTGTTAATATTTTTGGGTTTACCGGTCGTTCATTTTACTCTATATTATTTGATTTATAAGTTAGCAGCTATGGTGCCTGCAAGCACAGGTTAACAAGTCGCATTTACATATCGAACCCGTGAGCGAACATCTAAAAATAAAAGTTGCATCGTAGTGTTAAAATGAATGTAAGTAAGTACATACGTGCATGCGGAATGACACTCTTGTATCTATGCGAGGGAAGATCATTAGGGTTTGTATTGAGCATGACAGTTTTAAGCATGCTGCCAGGTATTATGCTAAAACAAGCTATAACAAATTTTATCGCTCTTTTGGTTGGTATTTCGAAACGTTTTCTGTCGCTTGACGCTTCCTGAAAAGTGTCGTGTAACTTGAATATGTTTTTAGGGTCCCGTACCTAAAAAGGAAAAAACGGAACCATTCTAAGATCACTTCGTTGTCCGTCTGTTTGTCAGTCTGTCAAGGCCCTTTCTCGCAGGAACGCATGGAAGTATCAAATTGAAATTAATAAAAAATCAAACAATTCTAAGTCAACGCAATAAAAAGTACGGTCATTTATGCGATGTTTTGATACTCGCATATAAATCAACAATTTGGCCTAGAATCATGAATTTGGCAAGAAGCAAGGTTTTACAGCACAAATAAAGAAAAAAGTCCGAAAATCGCTAATTTGTAGTTTTATCACATACATTTTTTTTGCAGACTTCTTGATTTGACTTGAAACTTATTTTGCAGTTGGAGAATTAACCGTGACGTATATCGTATCGATGTATGGGAGAACATGTTTTTCCACCACAATGTTTTTGGGATAAGCTCGTCCCAATTACGGAACCCTTCATTGTGCGTGATCCGACACGCACCTGGCCGGTTTTTTTTTAAATTAAGGCATGCTGGTAGTTCGCTCCATCAGACTCTTCTTGAATAATTTTCTGATGACAATAGGAATGCAAATTCAATATTTTACTCATACGATTTATTATTTGCACAAAATCAAGCCAAGATATTTACAGATTATTAAACATTTTGTATTGTTATTGCAAGTTACTTATATAGTAAAGCGTAGGTATATTTAAATACAATATACCATAAATTGGCTAATTCTATAAGCTCTGGTGCATCTGATGGTTACCCCGGCTGCCCTTCACCCCACTAACTTCGTCTTTAGTAATATGTCAGTTCCATGGGATAGTCGAGGCACATCAACAATTACAAACAAACTAAAACATCCATTCGACGAGGCTTTTATTTAACGTAACCTTCAAGAGTAAGCACTTTCCCTTAGATTCGAACAGCTCGAAGTTGCAGAATTTTAAATCAATATGCTCTTACTAAAATCTTAATATAATAGTTATCTAACTTTATCCCGCAGCAAGCGATTAGGTGTCGTAGATAGATTCACTATCAGATGCGTCGGGTCGATAAGGTGGCCGGCCTCTATATATAGGCGTCACTGTTATCTTCCTCTCTTAACTATTTAATTAACCTTACTCCCGAGTGCACTGATAACGAATGAGACATGTTGCGTGAGAACATATTGCTCTTGGTGTCCATTTACAAGTAGTAACATTGTCGTTGATCTAGACAGAATTTACGATTCGAACTAAGCTTTTAAAACGTTACGGATTACAGTCCATTCCTTCTCACAGAGACGAGGTCTATTTCCCAGCTGTGGGAACATGCTCTGACATCCGTGGACAGACTTACACGTCCCACATTTCACCAAAAAAAAAATACAATAACTGATTACAGCGGATAATATAAAGTGGTGGACAACTCAATAACGGAGCTAGACGATATGAACATAGTTGTGGCAAGACGACGTCACGCGTAATGAGGAAGAAGGGTGACGCCAATGATGCGCCGGCGACCCATATTCAGGATGCAACGATCAATACGTATTGCGTTACCGACGAGATACGGCCGACATTATCTCCATATTTTATTACAGAATTTGCACAAGTACGTTAATTTAATTAAAATTGCAAATTATGAATGCAGCTCGAGAAGAAAGTAGTTGTTTATTATTTTTTCCTTTCATGTGCGGAGTGCCAAAAAAGCATTATTTACCGTCACACCTACTCGATCGTTAAAAGTCGCGGGCGGCGCGGGCGCAGACAAGCCGACAAGCCGACACGCCGCGTTCACACACACCACCTATTTTATAAGCCGCGCGTGTTTCTGGACTTGAATGTATGTATATAAAAATATTATCTCCGACATGATTTAGGCATATAAAGTGAGGCGAGACATCGCGTAACCTTCCTTTCGTTTTCTCGGAAACGTTGGCGATGAGCCAGAAACGCTTCGCCAGGGAAATGAAGTATTGGCGACGCCCGTCTTATGCTTCTTTCACGATCTGTTTATGGAATGTACTCGATACGACCCGCTGTTTATTTTGAATTTATCGTCCGCATATTGGAAATTTTCACGATTTCATAATTATAATAATATAGGCTATAATAGATACTATCCCTTCGCAAAAGCATGCGGAGCGTATCTTTTGTTTGTAAGCTTTGAAATTACATTTACAGTAGTGCATTTTCAGTCATTATAATCTGCAACACGAATTCATCTCACAAGTAAGACATATCTCCATATTTTATTAATAAATTCTGTCCTCTGTATGTGACCACACGTAGGTATCGTCTCGGTACAATTTGTGATCTCCAGAGCGTGGCATGTTCGGCCGGGCTCAGGGTTACTGCATTGTGTCATAGCATCGCATAGATCACGATAAGTATGAGCTGCATGTCAAACCAGAAGTATATGGTCGGCTCATTGAAGTGTGCGCAAGTCGCTTCAATAAATCCTCTACATAAAAGGGTTGAAAGAGGCGTGCGCCGTATTTCAGCGCGCGTGGGCAGCGCATAAATTGTTCGTTCTGAATTAGCCTTAAGCAGGATATTTTGACATTCGCTCTGCCGACACGCTGACTAGTTTACACTCGCACTCCGAGTGTGGAAATACTTCACGAGACGATACCGCCGCACAGATTACCATTCATCATCACTAATAAATTCAACAACATCCTTTGCGTCGGTGTTTCTGTTAACGAACTGAAGAGTTGGCTTTCTTTTTGCAGTATTATCGTAGAGAATACAGTACAGTCAGTATCAAAGCACGTACAGTACAGTGGGGGGCGCGCGTGTAGGCGACTCGCCGCAGATCAGTCAGTTTGCTTTGATCAGTGTATCAGTGTATCATTAGATACACACACCCACACGCTGAATGATTGCTCATTGTGCCGCCCCTTGGCGTGCACTTAATATTACGTATACTTCGGTTGTGACGCTATCATACCCAACCCACGACGACTAACTATAGCTGTGCTATGCTATAGCTCCATACTTTTCTTGTCGTTCTTTATTTTGCGCCAAACTGAGACATAAGCTTATTTGGTATCAACAATAAAGTGAAACTGTTTGTTACCTTAAAGGACTCCGCGTTTCATTTCAATGTTGCCTGTATTTGTCAAATTACATGAGCAAAGTCCTCGGAGCATATTACTTGTCTTCCTTTTTCAGAAGCCAATGAGACGTTTTATTTTACGTCCATATTGAAATGTACAAAAATAGACCGTCCTATTTTAGCTCGGCATTGCTTTAGATTATTTCTGTGGGTACTCTGACATAGTCTCATGCATAACTCCTGACAATCCCATACAAGTGCTAGTCAAGCTATAAAAATAGTGTGTGTGGCATGATTCGTTAGTCGGTAGGTGTGTCCGTCCTCAGGTGTTGACCGGGCGGCGGCGCGCGGCTGTGGTGAGGCGCGAGTATTATGTAAAGCGCGGAGTATCGAGTGTCACCGACAGGTGTCTATCGCCGCTAATAAGTACTACTGTGGCACATTGATTTGATCACCCGCTGCAATGAATCAACCGTAACACTGCCATTACGCGTCTAATAAACACATCAGTAATCTGTATGAATCACCGTCGGTCACGCGTGCATTCTCGAGCGGCGGCGCGTCCTCTCGGTGCAACAAATAGCTTTATGGTGTTATAATGGACCACGTTATTTACAAAACTATAAACTGCGCCATGTTTTTTAGTACCTCTAAATCCGTACAGTATTAGAACTACAAGGATTTTTATTGGCAGCTTGTAAAACTAATTAAATTGGCCGTAGGCGAACTCCTTACTAAATTAATTGAATGTAGATAGCTGCATACTCCGCTTCACACTATTTTTGTATAACGAGGTGAACTGCACAAATAATACAAAAACGGTTGATAAAATGTGCAAAAAGACTGTGGCGCCTGACTGTATGTTAACATTATAGTACGAATATAGAGTAGAGAACGAATATATTTTTATTTTTAGTTGATATTCGAGATTGCACTGTCTTATTCTTAAGTTCTGTTACAACCGGCAATGAAAGAATCAACCTATGGGTTATTTTTGGGTCACCCTTGTTTCATCGAAAAGAACTTGCCAAATTATCACTTCCCAAACAATTTTCCGCATAATTTCATTTGCCAAATTATTAATTATTACTTACTTAGCAAAAAATCTCTTCACAAATAATTGTAACGCAAACCTAATGTTTAGCAAGTGAACGTTTAAACAATACTCGTAACTTGTTTACCAACTAGTACTTTTACTAACTTTATGTAGTCAAATATTTCAGTTGGAATAACTCATTTTACGCATAATAAAGACGTTTTATTACAAGGGTTTTTTGTGTTTTTTCCACTTGGGACAAATTCTAAACAGGTAATAATATTAATATTAATTATTCTGGTAGTATTTTTTTTTTTAGTTAGTAGCTTAAATAATTAATCTCGTTTAACTAGTTCAGTTTCGGGTAGCCTGTTCTTTTCCATATTTTTTTTCTATATAGTCTAGATTTCCGTATAATGTTGTCGTTTCTGGCGTAGGAGGTCACAGTTTTAACCTAACCTGACCATTTTTTTTTAATAATTAACCTACTAGTTCCTTAGCTAACTGACCAAACGTTTATTGCCAAAAGATTGCTTGCTGTAATAAATCATTTGATTAAAGACCAAATGGCTAAATGACATTATCCTTGATAATATTCTGCCGAGTAAAAATTTTACCAAATGAAAATGTGCGTACTAAAATCATTCCAAACATTGCATTGGTATAAAAAAAAGTTGCTAAAATTTGTTTGGGCAGTGAAATTTTGGCAAAATCTTCTCGGTAAATTAATTACTCAGTAATTATTAATTACTGAGTAACTGATTATACTTATCCACAGATAGGGGCGCAGTATTTATCATTCCCTCATAAAATTAGAGTCCAAAGCACAAACCCGTTGCCCGTCTTGGTGATTTTTGTGACTGTAGCGATTATTCGGAAACTAAGACCAGCAATGGAAGTTTATCTTATGAGAAAATTCAGAGAATACAATTTATTCAAAAACTAAAAAGTTTACCTTACATACCATCAAACCATCGATTAACAAAAATATTCGTAAAACCAGGTCAACAGTCCTCTAGAAAAGGATGTACCTACTTAATATCCTCTTTCATGCGTATTTGGGTGGCCATACGAAAATTAATTTTAGGAGAAACATATTCCGCTAAATTATATGACACTTAACATAAACTAATAATATCAACAGTTTACCCATGCATATAACATAAACAGTTTTTAGGGTTCCGTAGTAAACAAGGAACCCTTATAGTTTCGCCATGTCCGTCTGTCTGTCTGTCTGTCTGTCTATCTGTCCGTTTGACTGTCCGCGGGTTAGCTCAGAGACGGTTAGTACTAGAAAGCTGTAATTTGGCATATGTATACATATTAATCATGCCGACAAAGTGGTAAAATAAAATTATTAAAAATATTTTCTTCTCCCCTACACGTAAAGTGGGGATGTTCCTTTTTCTCGTCGACGAGTAATAATCGACCAACTTAAATTTGCGGTTTGAAAAAAATGATCTCCCATACATTCCGTATGGGAGAACATGTTTTTCAACTACAATGTTAAGTTTGTGCTTGGGATAAATTCATCCCAACTACGAAACCCTTCATTGTGCGTGGTCCGACACGCACTTGGCCGGTTTTTTTCAAGTGTATACATAGGTAGCGTAGAAAAAAACAGCATCTTCAAAGTTAACATTATTAATATTGACGCGCAAATGACATCATCATCACACATTAATTAATGTTAATTTACTTAAAATTCGCCAGACTAGCCGGCGAGCTGTTTCGATAATTTAGTCCGCTTTGTTTCCAACACCTGCACTAAAGTTCTCAGGTTACATTCATAAATAAATATTAATTGGTCTCACTCTATCATATGGCTGCAAGGAAATAAAATCATGAATTCAATATAATATTTCATCTGATTTCATCAGTTACATCGCAAACTTTACCATATTATTTCACACTAGGTAACATTGAAGTCACGTAAATCGGTCTAATGGAAAAACAAAACCTACTAACAATGGAATCTACACGCATTTTGAAAGGAAATAAGAAGATGCGATATTGTACGACATCACAATCATTTCACTGGCGCCGAGTTCGATAAAATTCTTTCACATCAAAGGCATTGTTTCAGTATGTACACAAAGTGGTGAAACAAGTCTGAATTTCTTAGAAAATTGCGAAATTATCATACACATGAATTGACAGTGTTGTGCAAATAAACCAGTAATTTTTGATTTTTATTTATTTAACGTGTGAACTGAATTAATTAGCGTCGGTTAAAAACGAGTGGAAATAATTGGTGCAAGAAAAACTGTTAATGTCAACTTTTGCTTAGTTGCTGAAGATGTGGATGATAGTCGATGAACTACGTCTGGTACGGATGGCTAAATAATTTGTGGATATTAGGTACCTACTTACCAAAAAATATGGAATACGATTATTATTAGTTTTAATTATTGCATAATACCTGAATTAATTTAGACGCAAGATCAAAACTCAAAAAGATGTTCACGGAAACTGCGACCCAAAATTTCAGTTACCAAAATATTGTAACCAGTGTAAAAGTTTTAAAAAGAAATGCATGTTCTCTTTTCAAGCTTTTTATTTTAGCTTCTTTGATAAATCGAAATAAGAAGCTGGGACTTTCAATCAGTCTGTGTAGTGTTTAATAAAATTATTACATGCACTTCATTTAACGAGGCGCGAGTCAGACAACATCACAACGACGCGAAGCGACGCCTGTCCCCGATTAAACCTTTATAAAATCGTCATAACTTGCGCTCCAAGCTCCAACACAAGCAACTGACTAATGCTTTTATTTTATTCTCAGACTAGTTCGGAAAACATTGGCAAAAATAAAGACATTTGTTTTGCTATTAATTTTATTACGTAATAAAAAAAGGCCATGCCAAACAGCTAACAACAACAAAACTTTCATCTATATTTAGATGTTTTCTCTGAAACTACTGCATGCAAAACTGTCAGAGCTAAATGATAAATGATTAATAAATTCAATAATAAAAAAGCCATAGTTTCGCGCAGTTATATGCTCTTCATGTGTCATCGCTGCTGCTCCCGGCAAACAATAAATTATTTTTATAAAAACATTTGAACGCGATGCAAGAAAAACAAACTGGCCGTGCATGCATAATTGTTATTAATAGATATAACAAGATGTTATAACATGTACAGTAAAAGGGTAGAAATATAATATTTATATTAGAACCAATTTTATCGATTGATATCGGTAATGCATAAACAGTTTCTAAAGGAATCTCGATTTCATTAATAAAATACTAATTGGCAGTTTTACTTAAGTTAATTTGAGCTGCAGCGATCGGTATGTCAGTGCGGCGACACCGAGGCGTCACCGTCTCTCGCAAAATCTGCGGGAGATGTTATCATGGCAATAGGCCGTTTTATAGTTGTGCTCGAGTGTAATCGTCCTCGCTTACATTATGTACACGGAATATGCATTGCAAGGTTGACGACATCGGCGCCGGCGCGCCTTCCTGCTCCTACAGACATATCCATTCCCTTTACTGACAGGCCTCCTTAACTTCTCGCCGGTGGTCCTTAACGATTCATAACCGACTTTATCCTATTTAAATTAAAGGGCACATAAATATGCTACTCTCATATCGAGTCTGCTAGTTATTGATAGCACGGCATATTTCTCGACGGCTCGGTTACGTCCAATACCAAAAATAAATTATATCTTTCAACATTTCTTATTTAGTTGAGCTATGTGGAATAAATAAAAATGTTTGATACAGATCATTTAGGTAAACTTATCAATTAAACAGATATTTAAAACATTATAATTCATTTAAAAACAAAACACGAGACGCTAGTATAACGTTCATCAGTCGGTATCTCGGAGTATAAATTATCTGTGTATTAATAGAGTCTCGTTTCCCTCAACTTTTATTTATTATTGTAGACTTCATTGACTGGGCCTGGCGCCTGCTTGTCGCAATTGTGACTGGTTCTTCTCGTTCTATATGTCCATAATTCAACTTATATATGTTTATTTCCAGTGTATCCTGATTAAAATGCAAGGCGACGTAAAGGCCGCGTTACGTTGTCGAACCAATTAGTAGGAACCATAAAAATCATACAAATCATTCTCCTTCCTTATTGAGCGTTTTACGTTGTCCGGCGGCGTGATCTTTATTTTCTTATAATTTCGGAACACTATTATATTGCGACAGTTTTACGAGGCGTAGACAGCTTAAGTAGTACAAGGTGCTGTTAATGCGATGCTGGGCACCATATCGGGAACGAGGCGCGAGCTTCGAGTTTCAGAATTCAGCTCTGCACATACAAATTGTGCGCAGCTCGTTAAACCGTTCGGATACTTAATGGCTTGTTATTGAATATGATAACAAAAATTTCCAGGAGCGAGCAGTGGACGTGAGCCAACTTACTCAACAAAAATATCGTATATAATTTATTGGATATCATTCTACGGATGCTTGGGGCATGTCTTACAGTTGCACCTCATAAAAACAAACTTAAAAAATATTTTGCGAACATGTGTCGCCATCGAACCACGGATTTAGACGGCGATGCATATTATGTTTCTCACGGAAAATAATATATCTGTCATTTCGGAATAGTTTTCACAGAGAAAACAAATGACGGGACATTACTTTCTGTCGAAATAAAACTTCTCGTCCTTTACGTGTAGTAAGGTCATCTAACAAAATTGTGACTAATCCAAATCAAAATAGCATCGCGCGGATGGAGATACATCGCGATTGACATCATCTCGTCTTTGAACTGAGAATAAGCATTAGTTACCCATAAATTAAATATATCCTTCTTTTATCCCGACAAGCCCATTAGGAACGGTGTGTTTGGCTGAATACTGTTCTACCTTGCTGCGCCACTATGCATTCGCGATTATGGGATCCTTGATAAACACATTTGGTACTACAAACATTCAACAAAAAGTCCTGTATAGCACTTTAAGAACCATGTCAACCCATGAATCATAAGCAGGCGCATGGGCAGTGGGCATGGCCGTAAAAAAACATTGAATAGCAAATAGTTGTGTCTACCTTCGGCTACGCCTACCCAAATCAAATACCGCCTCACTTACTCAACAGAGTTATCAATCAGACGCAAGAATGCAAATTTTAATTGTGGCCGGGGCTGGGTGTGCGTCGCGCGATATTATGATCGCAATTTATTCGCACGATCGCTGTGCGCATGCGCGGGGCGGACCCGCACGCACCGCCACCGCGGGGAGGGCACAACCGCCAATTATGAATAAACTAGCTCTACTACTATGTTAATAAGACTTGAGATTTTTCCTCGGCGATTTCACCAGGCGAGTACACTCATTAATGGTTTTGTGGCACCGTTATCAGACCTAGTAGAAAGCCTCATAATAATCTCTGAGTAATTATGCAGACCTCCACTCGTGCGCATGCTTGCAATAATTATGTAAAAACAGCTTACGGACTGCTGTTAGGCAAAAATGTGTATTTGATTTAATGTTAAAATTAATTCAGGGTCTTATTAAGATCCTCATAACAATAACTAATGTCGCTAACTCACAAATTCCAGCGCCTAAGAACCCAAAAAGACCATATAATATTTTGAAGTAAATCTGTTGACAGATATTGCTGTATGACAATTTTTTCTTAATTTAAATCTAATTTAATCTTTTTAATAAATTGTTGACATGTTATTACATCTAATTTGAATTGAATTTCAAGATTAAACTCAATTAAACGCGTAGGTTGCACGAGAGAGATACAGAGTAACCGGCTAACGTTCCAAGGTATACTGAAAGCGCTACAGAGTAATCTGCGTTCGCAATTTATTAGCCAAACATGTAAACAAACACAAGTTTTCCACTTAGACAAACATCAACTTGCAAGTGTAAATAAAGTTGATTTTAGACCGACTAGTATTATTGAAAAAGACATAAAGTTGTCGCGCAAACTGAACTTTATGTATAGGCATTACAGTTGTTTTTTCTAAAACTCGTGTTTGTTTACATGTTTGGCAAATGAATTGCGAACGCAGACTATATGTGTCACTTTTCCTTTAAAGCTCGTGTCAACTAGTTGGATATCAGATAAGGTACTATTAGCAGCATTACGAAACGTATCTTTGAACTTTCACGAGGATTCCAGTCAGATCCCACAGGGCGAGACATAGCGCAGCGTGGCGTGGGCTTGACCCATTTCCTGGTCTAAATATAATTTTACTTGATCATTTAATTATATGGAGATTAATGGGTGGGTGGGGACGCCAGTATTCACGTTAATAAACAGCAACATGGCGAAGCGCGGTCTACGACTCGCGCCACCGATACGCCACTACAACATCACCGATGCGCTACGCTAACGCTTCACTCTCGCCGATTTCGTAAGAAGTTAAAAAAACACGAGTGGCGTAAGTATTTATTAAATTCAGCGACACTTGCTATTACGAGTGTAATAAACCACTTGATTGAATTTTATTACTCCCAGAAACTTCGCTTCTAAAAACACATGATATCAACCAAAAAACACTGTTTACAGCGGACTGCATTAGTTGTAGACTTTAATTTGCCGCGATAAATGTTATATAAATCACAAATAATGTTTTCGGTAAACTACTGGAATAGAAAACCAATCAGAATTTAATCCTTGATAATTTATTGGCGATCGTGTATTTTAAATTGGAACATCATCGATTCTAGGAGTACCTGTAATTACAAGCAAATAGTATGACGTGTTATTAAAGTATTAAGTCCAAAACAAGGTTAAATGACTGCATGCAGGTCTGATAATGATGGCGTCGACTGTACGTAGGCTACGCGGGTGGGCTGCATACACATATCCGATGCATAGTTGCAAACCATGTCATTTACATCTCAAGTAATCATGTCGCCGAGCGGCACCAACTTTAATTCGATTATCTTATCGATTTCATTTTAATATTTCCACTTAAGTATCATAAAGTTAAACCAATAAAGGCTTTGTGATGGCTAAGAAGTTGGCGCTGCGCAGAAAGGAATAGAAACGACACTTTATTCACTATTTACATTTGAATTGGATAATGCGGTGCGTACCGACTTTCCCCAGAGAACTAGCCACTTGTATTTGCACTAAGTCTGCAGCTTGAGTGTTTACAATAATATACATTGGAACATCCCTATTAAATTATCTAAAGAGAATCTGTTATTTTCACTTAGAAATACATTTGATTTAACCGAATCCTCAAATCCATAGCTGTTACACTAAGTGAACTAATACACGACCATAAGAATTTCTAGCATATGTAGCAACATCGTGTTAGTAAAAAAACCGGCCTAGTGCGTGTCGGACCACGCACATTGAGTTCCGTAGTTGGGATGAATTTATCCCAAAAAAAACTTAACATTGTAGTTGGAAAACATGTTGACCCATACATCGATATACGTCACGGTCAATTCTTCGACTGCAAATGTAACTTTGTAAACGCAATTTTTTTATGTGTACGATTTTTGGACTTTTTCCTTTACTTGTGCTGTGAGAACTTGTTTCTTGCCAAATTTCATGATTCTAGGTCAACGGAAAGTCTCCTATAGGTTTTGATTTATTTGTGAGTATCAAAATATGTCGCATAAATGGCCGTATTTTTTTGTTGCGTCGACTTAAAAGCTTGGTTTTTTTTAGAGTTCTAAGGGACCATACACTTACGTATTTGATATTAATTTCAATATGATACCTCTACACGTTCCTGAGAAAAAGGGTCTTGACAGACTGACGGACATACAGACGTACAACGAAGTGATCCTATAAGGGTTCTGTTTTATTTATTTATGAGGAACGGAACCCAATACCCAACCCTAATACTAAATCTAACGAAAATAGGAAACGGTTTTAGAAATGATACAAAAATAATATTTTGGTAAATTGTGCTACAAAAACAAATCTCGTAGCGGCGTAGGCCCTGCATACTTCATCTATTGTTGGTAGTATCTTTAGCGAAGCTTGTTTTATTACATGAACAGGTCTTACCTATTACAGATGGTATCATTAAATTAACTAACTATCGATTTTACCCATAAATTAATACACATCTAGTGATATCTACGCTCGAGTCTATGAATTACATACATCTTCCAATGTTTTTTTTTTAAGCTAATTAAAACTCTTTAATTTACTAGAACTGTAATCAGTATACGATAGTAAATTCAGGTGTCTAAATTTGGCAATCTCATTAATCAGTCAAGATAATCTGAAAAGCAATAGTGGGTATCAAGCTCTCCACTTTTCGCGAGACTCTTATCAATGTAGTATCAAGATAAGCACCATTGTGGTACAGGCAAGGAAAGACCGATAATGTACACTGGAAACAATATCTACTGAATTATAAGATTACTAATTATTGTTATTACCCACATGATTTGTATTTATACCGCTTTTAAGAATTGTTTTGTTTTTATCACAATTATGAGAAGTTATTATTTGAGAAATGTGGCGAGAGAGTCAGTCGGACGGTGGGCTAAAAGCGTTATTTATACGTGTTTGGTGACAAGGCGCCTCTCTGCGCCCGCGCCTCTGGCCGCCCTAGTTAAAATTTAAATTTAAACCCGACTTTAGAATTAATTTGGGTACCTACCTTCCTTTACCCTATAAATACTGTCACTGAAGCAACACAGATCCCATTTTGATAAAATATTTGGCGCTGAACCTAAACAAGATTAATGATTTTATTATAATATGTTTTAAAAAAAACGATAAAACGGATCTCTTTATTGGATGTGTGAAAAAGATATTTTTTCGAAAAAAAGTTATGTCGTTCTTGTCGACTGTACCGCATAGGACAGGACCAAGTTTATTGGATTATGGAAAAAATCTTTGAATTTGATCTAGTTGATCTTTATAAAATACGATATTAATAATATTAAGTTTTCGAATGAAGCAAATGTAGTGTATCAATCTCAATCGAAAGAAACTATTTTAGGCAGCAAACCTTGGTTTTATCCAGCTAATATAGTAGTACATATACAGAAGCAATTTAACTGAAAATCTTAAGAAGTTCAATGTAATACATGCACAAGTTCAAATACATGTGGAAAAATAGGTTGTATTACGTAAACAGCTACATTTTTAAGTACATAATCCTATTACAAGTTTACTGTAAGCTTGCTAGACTTGCACATAGCTGCAATACACTGCAACAGCCCTAGCGATGGCGTTGTGTGGAGTATCTCGTGTCGGCCTCATGTTTCAATAGATGTCCTAGTGAATGATACGTCAGCGGGTGTTAGGTACAGTAGAGTGCGCGGGATCCGCGTCCGTTCGCATCAACAACGCGCATTACTTTACTACATAAACGCATTGACAGCACATAAAGTCGCTTTCAGTTCGCGTCAAATAGACACGGACACGTTTCCCTTTCGAGCTCCCACGACCGCAAGCCAGTGAAAAACTTCTGTTACAAAAGTGCATTCTATAATTAGTTTGTTGCTCAATTCAAAATAAAATGAAAAGGTGATAACAAATGGAGGGCGAAGGGCGTGTCGGAGAGTTTGAGTAATGGCCGACGCGGGCGCTTCGCGTCTTGCGTCGCGATCGCCCCATGTGCCCGCGCTGGTGACGCGCCCGGATTTGAATACAATGCCGCGATACCTCAGGGCCGCCCGCGTGCACGCATGCATAATCCTTTGCAGTTTATTTAAAATCTGCCACATTCTCCGCAAGACTGATGGCTACATCTACGAATCTGTGAACAATACGCCGACATACACCCACACGAATGCTTTTCGTACCAATTGACCTCCATTTGTAGTCCATTTGCAATTATAGTGACGCTCGACCGTCGGCTGCAGCTGGAAGTTATTGACTCCACACTCGTTTTTTATTGTGGCCTAAGGATCACATTCAAGCCTGCGTTGCCACCATGACAACGTCTGGTTGTACAGGCCATATATGACAATGAAGTCTCGGTAACCGCAGTTACTCGTTAAGAGAAATGTCGCATAAACATGTCTGAAATGAAGATAAATCCCCTGTTGAATAGTTTGAAATATTAGCTCGGCTCGAGTGGCAACTGTGGGTGTCGCTACGAACGCCAACTACACCGAGCCCACTCGTCTTCCTGCGCAGACGCACCGTTCATCTTGCTGAAGGTAGCGCATCCTGAACCCTAACATTACATGCATTATTATGTCATGTTAATGTTAGCAATGCGATGTCGCTCATGCATATATAATTTGCATCATAGTGAAACATACTTCAGTGTTTATTTCGACTGCCGACGTCAAATAACAAAGGAACTGATGACCAATCGACCTTTAGCTTGGACAATTATCTGAAGTGACGCAATGCTCGCTCGGCACCTAGACGTTCTGAACTCAGTATTGCTCTATGTGGACATCGGCCATGGTACAATATTGGTTATAAAGCGAGCAAAAAACTCGTAGACAATGAAAGGAGGCGAGGGGGGCGGTGTTGCGTCCTCGATAGCTACGCGGCGGCAGCAGCAGCGTCGGCCCAACCAGTGCCTATTTGGGAGCAGAGGGCTCCCTATTTGGAAGGCTGCGTTTCGAGTCGAGATCGATATCGAGCGGCCGGCGCAGCGATGCGACGCCACCCGTCAACGAGCCGTCACTCTCGCGCAACCTCCTTTATCGTTATTTTACATTACACCTCTACAGCATCTACAAACGTATATTTTGACTTAAATAAATATACCTATTGCTCTCGCTTTTGAAATTGTTTTAATTCAACTCAGAAATATTTATGTGATCTTAAAACAATCGATAACCGTAACCTAAATTCGAAGTAAGCGCTCAATCGAGTTAACAACTACGTAAAACAAATATAAGTATAAATTATTTAACTGTTAAATGTATTAGAGATCGTTATAGTACAGCCTACGTAACACACATAATACGTTAGAACAGCTTTGTATATGAGAGCGGATGATCTCAGGAGGTTGTAAATATACAATCACGAATATTATTTTTGCACCTTTGTTAACAGTGTGCAGTACGACTTAACACTATAAATAATAGGGGCCATATACATACACACAGTAAGTATATTACTGCTAACTTCTAGTATCCATGAAAGGTCTGTTTCTGGGGAAGCGTTCTGCAATAAGTGTCTATGTACGATTCTACGAGATCATGATAATAATTTCTATGACTGATTATTTTAGATTTATCATGATTAACTAATCATATCCTTAGATTATATTGTGAATTGTATTTATCAACTATCTTATCGAATTAAACAAACGTTATTTATTTAGTGACTCAAGCAGTAAATGACTGAATTTGCAAGGTCGTTTATTTACTATTTACTGTCGTTGTAGTTATAAAATGAAAAGGCCACCATTATGGCGACGACGTGTAAACTGTTGTAAGTTCTGACGGACGGTGAGGCCACCCATCACTTCGTCTGCAAGTGGGTCTACCGTCTACACACTAAACTGTGTGTTTAGTATGAGTAACGCTAATTTATGAGGGGCTCATACTTGTATATCAACGTAGCAGTATTTCGCTGTGACCGAATTACACCGACCTAACAGTTTTCAACGCATTCTGTTCTATTATCAAATGACTCGTAAAATGTCTGAGCATTCACGTAAAACGTGCTAGTAAATTTATGGACCAACATACATTAGGTCGTTAAAAATCACACAAATTTCAAGACAATTTATTCGGTGTTGAAATAAAAGAAAGTAAGCAAAATTTCCGCTTGTTTACTTCTATCTACCATGAACGTCTCAAGTCTGGTTGCGAACATATTTTCCCAAAATTGTGTTTGTTTACAAAATCGTTTATTCATTTAATGACAGGAGTTTTAATTAAAATATAGATTAATTTTGTCAAGTTACTGCTCCAATATTAGAAATGGCTGTCCTGTTTACTAATAGTCGTTAATTACAGTGTAGTTTCCGTTAACATTACCAAGAGGATATTTTATTAGCGTCAGCTACAACTGGCTACATCACCGATAGGAGGGAACGCCCCCACGGGTAAACATGAATGGTCTCAGCTCAGATATTCGCAGCAATTAAATTCATGCGTGCCCGCAATTTCATGCGAATCGTACTTTGGGTCGGCGGTTGGCAAAGCGAATTTCGCTAATGCAAGTGGGTATTAAAAAGCATGGTCATATTTGTAACGTGACGTGAAACCGCGGTGCGGGCGGCGCAACGGGCGCGCGTGCGCGTGCCGTTAAGCTGAATGAGTGCTCGTTAAAAAGCAACCCGCCGTGTAATTAGCAGCCGGGACTACATAAGCCAATGAAAATAAAACAAAGTCGCCATGTCCCACGGCCCCGGGCGCCTCGTGACTGCTCTCACGGATCCATCACGAAATTTTACACTCGCACTGCATCTTATTAAGTGTTATGAAAGGCCGCTTGTAAGTGACAGTGCCTTTTAAGGCAATCCAACGGCCTATGCGATACCGCGGGCTGACCATTTATGCTGCAAGCGGCTCTTTATATGTAACGAAATTTTGTTCAAGTCATTGTAAGAAATGTCCTTCTTATTTATCTTGGGTTTTTTTTAGGTTTACAACTGTAACGTGTGATTTCACGGAAAATTCAAGTGGAAGATGGCTAGAGTGATAAATGAAATAATTTTGCTAGTGACTCTACAATTTTATGTAACTGGAAACAGTACTTCTTTATTTTCTTTTTACCACTGATTGATTTCAGTATACAGTATTCTGATTTTAATTGAATTTTCATTTAATTTTGTAATTAATTTTTAATTTTGTTTTTGTTTTTGTTTACTGGTTTTCTCATTTATGTATTGTAGTTTAATATAAACCGCAAGAACGGAAGTACCTAATACAAGCATTGTTTTGCTTAAAAGGTACTTCCTATCATTATATTGTTGATTGTAAATAAGTTTTGGAAATAAGTTTTTTTAATTTTTTTATTGGCCTTGCCGGACAAACTGTTACTATGTATGTATAGTACCTATACCTTCCTTGTATGCTATATCCCCTGAAACGTATGATTAGTCTTTAATATTTGTGTCAGCTAACCAAGCATCCAAATGAAATAAAAAAATATGAACGAAGGCATAGGAACATGTCAAGGCAGCAGCAAAAATACCTGCATGGCTTAAGGTAACAATTCAATCAAAAGGCTGATCAGAATGTACGTTAAACGAGACGTAAATAGGAAAACGCAGCTGCCGGGGGTGGCTATTATCGCGTCAGTAAGAGCGAGTTTTATCTCTCAATTTAGTGATAATTTCATAAAGCGGCGTGGGCGGCGCCGGCGCGCGGCGTCTCGCGCGCGGGAGGTCCGCACTTGCATCGCTTAAGGTAACACTAATTGCAAACCGCTTTAAGGACGCTGATCGATAACACGATAATGTCTTTAATGCCGGTCCTGTGTCGGCTCTGAACATTACATTTTGTCTTGTCGACTCACAAAAATAATTATCGCTCCCACACATGTGCCGTAACTTACATACAGAAACGGTATGGGGCCCAATAAACGTGAATTTACTCGAAATACCGTCATACATCGCCAGGTCATTAGATTTGTTAGCGGTGTCGGCACATAAATCCTAAGATCCCTCGGTTGGTATGCGACATAGCCGCTCGTTTAAGATGGAATTGATATGAGTAAGGCGCAAGGTACCGCGTGCCTTCACGCCCTTTGGCAACACTCAAACATGGATTTTTCTGCGTATATTGCAAGTATATATAACCCTAAAGAGTACCCATTCTTTAGGGTTATATATACTTTACCTCATTAATAAAAACACAAAGATAATTATAGTTTTTTTATCACAAGGAAAATCAATGAATCTGTAAGAGACTCCAAGCGAACAAACACATAAAGTAGGAAAAATAACCGTAAACAAAAGCTTCTAGGAAAACATACAGTAAGTGAATGGAATTCTGTTATAGTCAGATGTGAGGAAAATACTAAAGTCAAGGAGAGGAGGATGTGCCGGCCGAGGACGATACAAAAAGTAAGGCAAATTCTTGTGTACAAAAACTTCAAAAACTTGCATTTAAAACTGCATTTTAACGCAGGTTTCTGAACATCGTACAATTCTTTTACATAAAATGCTAACGACCTAAATAAAACTGTTTAATATGTACGTAATGTTCGCATGTATAGTAACTCGTATGTGCGGGAGGCGTGAGACCGTGGAACAATTTAGCACGGCGCAAGAGAGCACAAATTGCAACCAGTTGCATAACATGCATTATTTAAACGCGACAACCTTATAAGAAAGTATTAATGTGATAGAGACTACGTACGTCGCATGCGGTGACTCAGAGGGAGCTCAATGACCCTCGCTCACCCGCCGACGCATACTATTCCTGTGCTGCCATGCACTACATTGCTTCATTTCGAAACACTAGCTAACTTTCAAAAATCACAATTAGTGTCAATCATAATCACTACAATCCTCTAAAAAAACAACTTCCTCCTTGACCCGGCTGCCAACACGAGTGCTCTGCATCACACCGGCGCAGGCGCACCGCCATCGACACTATTTATGTACAATTGTTATAAATGATCTCATCAAAGGTCTACGTACTCTCGTAAACAAAATTAGTTCAGGCGACCTTCGAAAAAAACGTTTGCCTATTTATTATGTCCACCGCACTACGAATTGTATGGTGAGTCATGAAACATTTCCCAAACGTTCGTCTATGATACAATATGGAAGGTTTATCGCAGCAGGCCTCACGCGACAACAGACGGACAGGATGGTGTCAGTACATCATTCATCAGCTGGCCGCAAACGTGTAAATTTGCATACGACCACGAGTGCAGTCTCGCGGGCGTCGACTGGAATTAAAGAGGGTCGAGAGAGCCGATCTCGTGTCGATACTGTCACATGACTAATGGAGCAGGCGCCGATCACAGATATCGACAAATAAAAATATGGCTGGGGCACCGCCGTCGCCGTTGAGCTGCGCCGCGCTCCCACAGCGTGCGGCAGCGCGTGTGACTCACCGTGCGACAAAACTTGTCATTTGCTGCCCGACAAGTTGACGTCTCCATCATTGTAACGGATCACACATCCACACTTATCGATATCATTATTTACAAACAACAATTTGACAGCAACACGATAGTGCTGAAGTCAGCTGAAGCCGTCAAGGTGACATATCAGGTGAAAGATTGAGCGCAAGAAGTGATAGTCATGCTCTTAGCACTTTTTTCAGAGATAGTTTCCTGGCACTCAGCAAAACAACTGCAATACCCCATTGATCACATCCATCTAGGACGAATTCTACGTTGCAATTCTTGCGCACCTCACACGACAAAGATAAAAATTAAAAGTCTCGAAATATGTGCCCGTAATTTCAACGGAAAGTATTTAAGAGTGGACACTTGAATGAGGGCAGTGGTAGCCCAGTGGTAACGGCCGCGGCTTACGAGTTGCAGGTGGTCGGTTCGAACCCAGACAGACTTTGTGTAAATTATTTCATGACCACTTGCTCTCAAAACGGTGAAGAAAAACATCGTGAGGGAACCGGCATTTCCTAGAACCAAAAATTCGAAGACATGTGACATCTACTAACTCACACGGGGCCCGCGTGGTCGATTACAGCCCACTCCCTCTCAAGAGAGGTCTGTGTCCCAGCAGTAGAAAAATTATAAGTATATTAAAAAAACTTGAAATCTCTTTTTTCTACACAGCATAATAACACCCCTTGGTAACTGAAATCGCTATGGTTTAGTACAATTATCAATATATTTCAGCGATATTAAAATAAATCAATTGCGATTAGCCCCAATTTTTATTACCTCTTCCCTGCCAAAAATATGAATCGTATACTATTAAATGAGCAATATTTGAAGTATTTGTAATAAAATACATATTTGTAATCACGTTCTCGAAAACGGCTCTAACGCTTTCGATGAAAGTTGCAATATAGGGGGTGAAAAATCGATCTAGCGAGGTCTCATAACTGGGAAAATTATTTCTCTCCGTATTTTCATCCGAGCTGAGCTCGGCAGCCCAGAAACTTAAATTAATACTTACAATTAAAGAAATATGTACGTCTTTTCTTGACTCAAAATAAATATTTTCTTTATCACTAATGTGAACATGCAGTTTATAACGTCCGTTGGGCAGTTTATCTGCTAGGCGGTGCGCCTTGGGCGGGGGCGCCCTTCTACGGCGGGAGCATAACTAAAGGTCAATGACTCGCTTACCTTTATCATTGTTATGCAACTACACGACATTCAGTTGTCAAATGGTGGAAATGTACTTATCTATTTACTCTGTAAAGTTATCGCGACGGGAAAATTTATCTCTAGCACTAATAGATCTGAGGAAAATGTTATCTTAAAAAAAGTAAATGAAATGTTAATCTTTGAAACAGTTTTATGTTACACATAATTTATGTGGTATAAAATAGGTTTTTCATGAATCATTCTTTAAATATTTGTACATAAAAAATAGACCATCAAGTTTCTGCTGGGCATACCGTCTTCTAGTAACGTCGCTGGCCTGGTCTTGTATCTCCGTCGTTTATCGACGATAAGCAAATCAGATACTTATATCAAAGATACGAGCTGCTTAGAAAGTGCTCGATGGATTGAAATGGTAGAAGACCAACCTATCATAAAAAGTAATGAACAATGTCAACGAGTAAAAGTCAGTACAAACTGTAATTAGGAAAACTGTTTACGTAGTTAACGTCATTGTTTGTCGGTAAAAAAGTTTGACGTACATGAATAGGCGAGCTCGTGAAATAGATTACGTTTACGAGGTCCAGCGGAAGCGCGTCTCGCACTCATTAAGTACCGGGACCTTGCCAAATATTAGTGCAGGCGCTGGTCGGGGCTGCAGCAGACGCGGCGCGGGCGACGGCGCGGCGGCGCGAGGACAGACGCATCCGCAACGTCGCGTGACGCGCCATCACCACTAAATATATCGCCGCGACAATGAGACACTACGCCGCCGCCCGCCGCGCGATATTTGCCTAAAACTGAAAGTGCTAAACTTCTCTACCCGCTTTTGTCAGCCTTAATAAAAAAAGGTTCAACAACCTAGCCGAGAACACGAATGACGCCTCGTCTAGATATATGCGGTATGCGGTTAATATCTACTGAGATCGAAATAAATCGCTAGGATTATTGCCAAGTGGAAAATCATTATACCTAATATATTGGACGCGTGGAATTCACTTTGACAATATTTTGACAGTGTGCGGTCTAGGAGCTTTAGTTTAGAGCCGCTCACTACGAACAGCGCGCCAGACTTTTATCATTATTTTTATTTTCTTAGCGTTTTGTAATAGTGATTCATCGGATTCTGCTTAAGGATCTATTTCGATGCGGCTATTAATGTGACCGAGTATTGTTATTTTAAGCCTACTAGAATGAGTGTAAGTTAGAATAGAGATGAAAGTTTTTGTGCGTTTCGCCACATGCTGTGTCGGCGTCGCATGTATTAGTGACACACTAATACATGCGATGCCGACACAGCATGTCAGAGTAGGCGTGCCCTTTATCTGCGCTCGCGAGTGGTGCCGCGAGCAGCGCTGCGCCCGCGCCGCCGCGCCAAGAGAAACGGGCGCCGCCGGTGCCCATCTAAGGAGCGCAACTGTACAACCGGACCAACTGCCCCCTATTTAGACTGATCAGCCCGTAATTTTGACTTGACATCTTAGCGCAGGCTCTCGTCTAGCGACTTAACGCGAAAATTAGCAATAATTATAAGTTGCAAACGAATAGTAAAATAAATTATGGTATGGGAGCTATTTTAAGAAACTGCATCCGTTACTTTGTATTCGCAACTTTCAAATGGTGACTATGTTCATAAAACTACAACTTTAGGTACTTGCACGATTAATTTAAAGCTTTGTAGATACTGTGATTAGCATACACATTGGCTTTTATCAATGCAACTTATTAGCTACCTAATGTGTTGGCAAGGCAATGCGTGACATGACAGTTACATGAAAACGACAAATTGTAACGCACACGTAAAATGAAAATTATGTAGGTAACAAAACTCTGAAGTTGAAGAAGTAAAACCACTAACTTGACATCTATCTGCACACTAAGTACCTACACAGTTTGTTGCGGTAGTGAATCTATCATGAAAATAGTTTCTGTATTTGTTGGTTGATTTTGTCGCATAGATACAAAGGCATTCAATATCCCAGTGCAACTCGATACGCACGTAAGTACTTCACTGTTCGATGATTTGTTTTCAGTACCCATAAAGCATGTCTACATTGTATTCTTTCTGGGACATCGAACATGAACACTGTAAAACAATGGTTTATAGCAGGAAAACATTCATCAAGCGCGAGGCTGTGCTTAATGCGCCCCTGTTGTGAGGTCGACGCACTGTCATTACGTACGTTATGTATGTATCACATACGCCAAACGCACTACTACAGATGTTCCAGTTTTTTCGCTAAGTAGCCTGGGAGCGAGCGCGACTCCGGTGATGCTCAATTATCTCCACAATATAGGATTAGTAAAGAATGCCCTCGAGCTGCGGCCCGCAGACAGCGAGACGACCGTTGATACTCTACACCGCAATCAATCGCTCCTGTTTCTAACTACACACTACACGTGCACATACTATTATGTACTCGGATACTATTATAAATAGCTGTGCGACGACTGCATTAGCTGCGGTTCAAATGACTAAACACTATCCTGATTGTAAACTATGCTACATTTACATATTTTAAAACAATGGAAGGATGGTCGTAGTTATTTAAATCAAATACCTGTGACAGATTGTCCTCGAAGTTTTTTCACATGGTGTTCAGTACCTACTATAGACATACATAGTAACTATCTACCACTAGATACAAGCTTACAATGTAGAATCTCAAATACATCCAACACAGTGTAAATACACAGTTTTCCTGAAAGCCTACTGAAAACGCTGTCTAAGCTAAAGTACGCGAAGGAATAATGTAGAATCATCGGACGCAGTTACGAACAGTTCTCTCACCTGTGAGAGAACTGTTCGTAACTCACTGTGCATACTTATGACAATCAATTAAGAACGCCTGCCTACTTCGCGCACATATAAGCTCTTTAATACTTTACTTTGTATTAAAGTGAACACATACTCTCAACTGTCATTGCTGTCAAGAAAGATAATAACGTAACTGCATACTTTGTGTAACAGCTCTAAGTCGTTTGACAACATAACTTAAAATACTCACGCATAAGGACATAGTTTACACACATAGGCACTTACAGGCTTTGCGCTCAAGAGCTTGGATATGAAAGTCACACTAGCATTTATCCAAACACGTTTCGCGACCGATTGAGAAGAGTGCTCGGATCCATTACGTGCTGCGTGAATAAACAAACTGTCGTCGCTCGATTATCGCCATTAGTGCATCTGAAATAAGTGCGAGGTTCGCGAGCCCAAGTCCACAGTCGTGTTTGTTGTCGACGCTCGAACAGCTCCGGCAATGGCCAATCTCTAGGAAATTGACATTCGGCGCCAAAAGGAGCTCTGTGAGTGATTGTGAGTGCACCATTTGGCGCGAACTGAGCGCGGCTAAATATTTATCGAGTCTGGATTCATAAATGGCAGCGTATTTGTACTTTATTCCGAAATACTCATCAGCATTGGATTCATACAAATGTTAGCGTTAATATTAAATCATTTTTATCCAACTATTTTGAGCCAAAAAAAAAAAAATATACAGATAACAATACTAGTTAATGAAAGCATAGTGTCGCACAAAAGAATGGCCATATGGAAGTTATCGACCCGTTTTTATTTTTCAGTCATTAATTTGTATTATTTTATCAATGAACTACATACGTAGACGATTAAGCTATGAATGTGTATTTTTCTTCAACACGAACGCCAACATCAGACATACCGGCATGTCGACAAAGCACCTTTACAAAAATGTACTACTAATAAAGCAAACAAATGTCTATCAACAGAGAGACATAGAAATAATAAAGTCATAAGTCATACATAACTCATTTCATTTTCAATAATGGTATAATTAATTATAGTGCTCATCTTTTGTTTTCTCAATACCAATGCAAACGATTATCATGTCAATTGGTACAGTAAAGAAAATTTATTTCTAAACAAACAATCAACACTCGAATAGCCACATCCTGTCGGTTTTTATTTGCTGTCTGTCCGGTCGGTTTCGTGTTAGCCTCCAGTTAGTCAACTGTGCTGCGAACATATTTGTAAGAAACGAGGAAATTTTATTATAGACACACTTGACGGGTTTCATTACCTATTTTTTATTTGTCAAGGTAATACGTACGCAACGAGAACAGCATTGATGCTTACAAAAAATATTCGCCGACTTTTTAATTTGCATCAATTTACTTAAGCTTTTAAAATAAGCTGTTACGTTTACCTTAATGAAAAAAACTTTTGTAATTGACTGAATAAAATAATTAAAGGTACCTATATATATTTTATTTATTTAGTTGCTCCTTGCATCTACAGCGGATAAAAAGGAGTGAAAAGAGGAATTTGTTCAAAATTTGCTTTCAAGAATCCATTCTACCTATCAAGTGAAAACTCTACAATAGGGTTTTCCATAGCTTATCAATTTCTCTTATTTTGTTTTTATTATAAACTTAATTTAAACAACAACTTAGTAATAGTACAATTGTATCGAAACTAATGTAGCATCATGCGTCATCAGCGCTACGCTAGCGTAGCACACGCGGCGTCTAAGCAGCGGCTGTATTGCTAAGCGGCTACGCGTCGAAGCGTCTACGTCTACGCTGGCAACAAGTAAGCGACGATAATTTGAACAACTATTGTTACAAAGTAAGCGCTTATTGTTCTGGAGCTTTTAAACAACAGATTGAGGCTCTCCTATGCCAATATACTTTAATGACAACGATGAACATAAAATATGCCATTCAACTAAAAAGCAGTTTATGACTCAAATAGAGTTGTGGAAAGATTTATTAAACTAACTAGTAAATATCCAATAATTAAAGCAAAATAACTTGAGAATAAAATTCCGCTAGATAACTTAAATCTGCAGTTGACTAAGACTTTACGCCGGACTCCCAGTCACACATAAACACTACGATAAGAACACTTTTGCATTATAATAATTTAATTGCTAATTTATGCGCGTGTATGTAGTAAACAAATGACGACGCCTCATCACACCTGTGCTCACCCAATTGATTATAAACTCAATATTGCTCAACGATCGACTCCATTGAACCTATTGTCCAGCTAGTATTAGAAATGTCCTACATGACCTAGCCGCAGTACCTACTCAGTGTCCTAATTAACTCCAGTCCACTACGCACATTTATATCGAACGTTATAGTATTAACTCAAACACTAAGGGTCTCGTTATTCATTCCCCAGTATGAATAATTAAAATATTGCGCAGTGAACTCTGATGTTTACGAGACAATCGCATGCAAATTACTTACTCGTACACGAGTGTTATATGTAATTTGTATCATGTTAATTATTACTACAACTGTTCTTATCTTCGGGCTGATGAAATTTTATACCCTTGTCGCGAGCGCGCGGACGTAAAGCCACGAACGTTATTAGTTTTGTTTACATTCAAAGTTCCAGTAAAGGAAATTCAAAGGAGTTAGATTTAATGCATCATAACTAACTATCCTATGTCGGTGTCGAGGATTGACAAACGCGATGGTGTAAGGTTGCACTAGAAGCAGAGAGGCGCGAGCGCAGCGCGCGGCGGCGGATGCACGTGCGCGGCGCAATGGGCTAGCGTGCTGAAGCGCGGCTTGCACTTCCGACTCACATTCATTCCCGCGCCATTCATACAACTGCGTCATTCATTTAATTCAAGTTCATAACGAGACCCGTACGTGGGAGGAGCTCCGTAAGTCGGCTGACACACCCGCGCCCCGCTCTCGGCGACATCTCGCATTATCCAAAACTTTTATTATCGATAAAGATAAACAGAATCGTTTGCGGGATCCGAACACTCCTCGCCGAAAATGTTCATAAAATAAATCGGATCGCTCAAAGTTCCGAATTGCATTTATCGTTTCTCCGTATTCAATCTCGGATGCTTTAAATTCTTCAAGGTGCGCAATATTTCACGGGTTCTCAAGAGTAAACTTCTAATTAAATGCCGACGGTGGCATCTCCGACACCGGACGTGCTCCTTAGGGGCCCGGACAGCTACAAAATGATCGAATTTAAGGATCGAGACAAGGTGTAGGTGGCATGCAGCGCGGCGCGGCGCAGCGGCCGCGTGGCGCCGAGATGGTATCGCTGCGGCGGCGGCGTGGCGTCCCACCAGCGTGCGATACTTTTCTAACTTTTTGGTTTGGCGGGTCGCGCGGGGGCATATTGTGTGCAATTGTAGCACGCGAGGGCACCGCAGGCCGACGACCCGCCCGTCGCTCGCTCCGTATAATCCGACAGCATTATGGTCGACCCGGCGCCTTTGTAGGCTACCGGCTTAATGAGGGCCGTGGGTGGCTTATGACACGTCAGGATCTGATCATAAAGGTGCCAAAAATTCTACCTGCGCGGACGACATTCCTATCTCACGCCTTTGAAAATTAATGTCTATTGTCTGCGGATGCTGGCAGGAGGCGTCAGGGATTAGGAATGACACGCTGTTATTTATTTCCAGAGGACGCAATGAGTAAGTCTGGTGCGATTAAAATATATTGAATTATTTGGTGTTCCGATGTGGCGATGACTCCTGGTGTAGCGTCGGGTTTAATTGAGATGTATGCACTCAAATTCTTTGACCCCAATTAATTTCGTGGAAGTGAGTTCGTCGGGCGTTAATTAAGTGCGCTAATATTTGTGCGGAGAACACGCAGCGGTCAAACACCATGTTCATTGTAATTGTAGATGATATCTAATGCAATTGCGTAGAAAGTACACGAATTGCTTTCTACGAGCAAAGCACTTCATGTAGCCTACACCTTACAGGATACGATACAGGTAAACCAATAAAAAACAAATTTATTTGATTATTTATGCGCGCACCGACACACATGCAGGTCCTCCACATGTCAAGGAACCTCGCATTCCGCACGCTAATTATTTTAACTTCTATGAATTTTGCATTGGTATCTTTTATCATCAGATAAAATTTTATGGTGTTATTCCGGTTTTGATTTTGCACGTAGTAACTTAAAGTGGTTGTAGTAGAATGGTGTGAGCATACTGTATGATGATGTGCATCAGTGCATGTGCTTATGTAGCCCTCGGGTAATGCAATTTAAGTGCAATGGTAATGATGTGACGTCAGTCAGCGGGTCGTTTGTTACGCCCAGCTTCGCTGCGGGGCAATGAACCAGCGACTGAATTGGACGTAAGTGTCCTGCGACGCTGCGCCCGCGCCACGGACATAACGCAACCCAACCACGATTTACGACATTACGAGTGACGCCATGCAATATGATTGTAACTTGCAAAATTAACTTTACTTCGTCAAAGTACGACAAGTCGGCAACATTCACATAATGCTACGTAGAGTCCTAATGGTGATGAGTCTATAAATCTATCAATTGCGTTTGATGTGCATCTATACGAGGTAATAATGTATGGAAGACGCATTAAGTAACGTGCTGCACACATCTACTTAGCTACTTGTTTGGTATGTCTCTTTTTGCATCCTATCTAAACAGATCCGATCAAGTACTTCGTAATATAGGTACCTACCTAAGTATGAACAGTTTATTTAAATGACCTACCGGTAGAATGCTGCGATACAGGAGAAGGCGATTGTAAAATAATACGAGTAGGTAAAGCGACAATTAGTGAACGATATCAGAGCGCGGCGGTGCGCGGGCGCAGCGGTGTTACAATGAGGCGCAATCAAGCGCGAGTACATTTTCATTCCGCGCGCGATGCGACTGCGTGCACGCAAACAATCTTATATAATATTTGCGTATAAATGCGCATTTAAAACATTCCACAAATAAGGGTTGGGTATCCGCTAATAACTCGCATACTTTACAACTTCACATTCTGCGTTTGAGAGGTGAGATTGTTATCTAGCGCAATGCTTGTGCCTCTAGAGTTCAAAACATGGCTAATTACGTATTTTATTGTTTAATTCTGAGGATTAATTACTTATATAGGGAGTTTTTACACGTTAAACTGAATAGGAACATAATTTTAATCTTAATTATTACGATATGAGTCGCTTGACTTCATATGGTCATTATTTTGACCGCGAGCAAAAAAATGTGTTTGTTATCAAAAGTAAACAAAGAACTCCTTCATATTTGACATTTCATTTCTGGATCATATTGTTGGGCATTCAAAACGTCGTGGATTTTTTTTTAAAGATTCAAGATAACTATATCAAGCTTGAAGATGGACTCATAGCAAATCACGGATCATTGTGGCGATCCTTATTTTCTTTTCGTGATCATTGTTGCGATCCTTATATTCTTTTCGTGTGGTTAGTGAGTAACCTGGTGTCAGAGTTTTAGAGCCGGCCATGGGCCTCTCACTTGATCCGCCTTCACATGCCGTCGAGAAATATCTCTCAGGCACGCCGGTTTCTTCATGATGTTTTCCTTCACCGTTTTAGAAGCAAGTGATAATTAAACATCCTTATTAAGACGAATGGTCCAGCTCATAATAATTATAATAATACAGTACCAAATAATATGATTCCCGGTAAATACTAGCTGGTTAGCTATCTACAAATATGAAGGTTTAATTGAATATTTGATAACTTCAAATTATCCTTTGGTGGTAACTATTGTAATGCGTAAAGTAGGAGGGAGGCAATACACCGGAAGAAGTTTGACGAATAAATAAAAGAATTGTAAATCAATCCAATACAATCCAAAACCAATCAAACTTCTCGTTGAGAGGCACCGAAAGAATATTTTCTTGTTTTTAGAAATCAAGATTAGGTACTGAAAATCGTAATGATAATAATTTGACTTGGTGCAGTGAAGAATCATAGCAACTATAAGGCATCAAATCGATTTATCGAACATTTTTGTATCGGGGGCTGGCTAGGCAGACATGTAATACAATCAAAATACTCGTATATGTGACATCAGAACCCAGAGCAATCACCGGCACGGACTAAAAGTCAAAGTACCAACAAATTTCGAATACCTATCCGCTATCAAGAGTATAAAAAGTATTTTTGATGGCACGCCGCTCTCGGGTTAAGAGATCAGCCCGATAAGGTTCGATCATAGTGTTAAAAATAACAATGCGCGAAGTGTACTTTTGTTTTCATGTTTATTAACGATCCGTGATGTTTTGGTCAGCACTTCCTGTTGCTCTTATTTTTTATTTGGTAATACCAACAAAATTTTGAATTCAGTTAAGTTCTGTTTATCGTCCCTTTTAGAACCATACAGGAAATTTACGCATATTTTCACAACACAGGAAAAACAGAAACTACGGTTCACGGAATTTTTATATTGCATAAATTTTATAAATTTAAGTGAACTTAATTTAAAGAAGTAAACATTCATAGTAACTACACGAACTGTTATCAATTTGTACAATCTTATTTGCATAAAAACATATTGTGTAGGTATAAAATATATTAATAAATGTCTGGAAATTTAAACTAAAATAGTTGTAGTGACGAGGTTTTTATAACAACCAATTTCGCCTCTACCATAAATAATCATTAGGAAAATTATACCCATCTGCCTTATAAATTGGGCCTACTGTCCCAAAGACTCCTTCCAAGAACACGCGAGGCTATTGGTAGCACATTAATCGTTTTATTTGCCAATTTATTAAAGCAATGTATTTATTTAACAGCATATTTTCTGCTGTGCACATATTTACAAAACAGACTTAGTTGAGAATAGGCACACGAGTGTATCGATCGATAATAAATGAATTGATAACCGCGTCACAATCAATCAGAAATGTGACATTCGAAGTTGTCAGGTGACGAGCGGCCATTGCTGTCGTTCCGCGTTGTTTTCGTTTGTACTACAGTTACGCAAGCCTCCAACCTGAAATTAGCACGCCCTTTCAGCCAACACCCACTGCTATCGCACGTCACGCGTTTGCGACGCATAACACTCCGTATGTACTTACGTAGTTATAAGTACTAATGACTACATTAAAGTTTTAAGAGATTTTTTTAAGATTACACCCGGAACCCGCCAGAATTATATAAATCGAGCCAAAACGGTCGTCAAAATGTCCACAAAGGCTTGAATATTTCGCGTCACGTCACGTCTTGTCTCGGTCGCGTGTCTAGACATCACAGACGAACACAACTTTTTCCTCTTCTCGGTAATACGATTTTTGGCAGACTTGTTAATACAATCTTGGCAAACATTTGTAACTTTTATCACGTCCGGAAAATGAATGAAAGCTGTCGCCGTGAGTCACGTCGGCCATCGAGCGGGACTTAGAAAGTCCTTGCTGTCTATTCCAATGATAAAACTAATGACATCACTCACGGGCGCAAGGCTAAAGCTGTAAACTTAATTAGATGTGATCATTTAATCTTACATATATTTCTTTATTTACAGTGCAAAGTGGATAATTTAAACAGCACAATAACCTTCAGTTAGAAAATGATTATTTTTCATGTTTTATCTTAACTTGATGCAATAGAATGCCTCCTTCAACTGCGTGTTAAATATGGCATAAGAGGAGACATAAATCGGTAATAAACTAAAAGGCCTAAGCTAACATAGGTATATATATAAATCCTATGTGCGTTTGAGGCAATCGTCATAACACAATACGATAAGATTGTGAAATCATACGACATTGATATTCACGAACATGTGCTCCGAGTATCTGATGATGATATAACAATCGCAAGACAATACAGCTTTATGAAATCATGCTTTAATGCGATTTTATTTTCCACTTTCGACCTTGTGATAATATTTTGATATTACTCGTACCTACTTAAACCTTATCAGATATAGGTTTAATTCATCAATAAGTGTGACTAACTGAAACATTAAATAAATATATTCCTATACTAGCTGCGCCCCGCGGTTTCACCCGCATAAGTCTCGATCCCGTAAGAATATCGGGATAAAAGTATCCTGTGTCCTAACCCAGGTCATGGTCTACCCATGTGCCAAATTTCATCCAAATCCATTCAACCGTTTTAGCGTGAAAGCGTAACAAACAAACAAATAAATAAACAAACTCACTTTCGCATTTATAATATAATATACAGTTAGGATTAACGACGTAATCTCAATGTTATCTCTGTTTATTTAAAAATTTACTGAACGATTTACTTAAACCTAATATGATAATTTTACATGTAGACAGTTCTTTCTTGCTAAAATGTTGTTGTTTGATAGAGCATTTTTAATCAAGTTTTAGTTAATACATCAATTATTAACTGGCGGTACATCTAACTAGCAGTATTTTCCACTTTGTGGTAATTAGATATTGCTTATCTTTCTAATTTTCAGATTAATTACGTAATTTCTTTTTTTAAATATATCTAGAATATATCTAAAAATGAAATTACTTAAATGATCTGGAAAGTAGAAAGGTATGCAATCTCTAATTATTATATACATTTTGCTACACAGCTATTGATTGTGTGTGTATACTATTGATGCACTTGCATAGGTACCAATAAAATACCATAATTTAGTCAAATACAATGAAACGAATACTTCATGCAAAACTTATCCTACGTTAAAATAAACATTAATAGACTATAAGTCCATATTACGGTCTCATAGGATAGATTAATACTCATATTGTACATAGATTCAATATTTTTTGGAAATTACCTGCATCTAGTAAAAATATTTAAAAAATACCTTCTAAACTCGATCTCTTTTAGCATAGTTTATTTTTCTAACATAATGATAAATTACTGACTAACAATAGTAACAGTATTGTCCCTACTTCTAACTTCAATCATACCGTTCCCATACTCGTTTGTATGTATGCAACCAATGTTTCTCATTCTACGTGAATAATTGTATTCTGTTTTTGGGAAATATATGTCATAAATCGTATAAATTATATGAAGGATCCCTCCTTACTTATAATTTTAGTTGTTTACACGTTTAACATAAAGTCCAGTTTCCGCGAAAACCTTCGGTGCGATTCATTGACAGAAATTGATAAAGTAATAAATATTTACTAGATTACTTTTGACGAGTCTTTGGCCGATAACAAATTAGTTATATTATCATTCTCCGAAAATAGAACCTCTCGACAATTCTCTCCGTTTGTTGACGAAAGTCAGCGGCTCTCACGTGGTATTGTTTTTATTATCCCCGAGTACCGCAGCTGGTATCGGCTCCGCTGATAACGATACGAGCATCGATAAACAATTTAAAACACAAGCGGCTCGCTAGTCAACTCTCTAAGACTAATGCATACGTGCGTTTTAATTGATCTATTCGTTGGAGACCGCTGCGGAAACCTCGGAATGTAATTATTTACATAAACACACGTGCCTATAGCTGTTCACTGTTTCCCTATGCAAAGCGAGCGCGTTCCGCAGCTGAGCGGCGGCGGCCGGTGGCCGGCTCGCTGACGCTGGGCAGATGAGAAAGATCGATGTGCATTTAATTACGTCGGCCGGCATCGTTGGAAGCGCGTGCGGCGCATGATGCAGCGTGCACTCACCGGCGGGGCGCGTGGTGCGGCGCGCGGGCTCGTCTTCGCGCAGGTCGGGCGCGTGGCGGCGCGCAGCACCCGGGCCCAGCGCCGCCAGCGCCAGCAGCAGCAGCGCGCGCAGCATGGCGCCGCCGCACTGTGTCTCACGGGATCCGACCGCTCCCGGCCACGAGCTCACTATTTCGGCGGCGCGCGCTCGGTTCGTACGGAGGTGCAGCGAGCGCAGGTTCGCGATCGTAGCGCGCGACTCGGAGGCGTCGTCGTAGCGCGACGGCTGAGCCGGACTGAGACGAGCGCCGCGCGATTTCCCGGCTGATGCGGCGAGGGGGCCGGCGCGCCCCTCGTGGAAAACGCGGCAATAGCGCGGTGCGGGCGGGGAAAATGCAGCGCCGTCATCCGCCCGCCCCGCCGCCCCGCCCGTCGCGCCGCCCGCCGCACCAACACACACCATTATTAACTGCCGATCATTATGACAACTTAATCCCTGCTACTGTTTCTGTTTTATAAACAAAACTTAATGTTCAATCAATCTGCCTAGCCTTTTCCCAACTATGTTAGAGTCGACTTCCAGTGGGACCGGATGCAGCTGGATACCAGTATTTTACACGAAGCGACTGCCTATCTAACCTTCACAACCCAGTTACTGGGCAACACGTCACAAAAACAAAAACACGTAACAAAAACTTAATGTTAACATATATTTCACTCAGAAAAATATTGACAATGTAGCCGCTATTTTAATAAATGCATAGGTAGTACACATAAAGCTCCTACCAACAGTCTTAGATAAGAAGATCTCTACTTCTAACGCGAGCAATTGTTTTGAGCGAGCCATTAGTTTGAAAAATCTGAATTTATTGCTAATTACGTGCAAAAACAACGTATGAATTTCGTACAAATGTGTCTGTGCACTCAAGACATCAAAAAAATGTGTCCACAGTGAAAAATGAGTAGAAGCGAAAACAATATGTTCGCGAGTCTTGTCCCGGTATTCAAATACCCATTAGACATTAATGATACAATATTAGTAAGATATTTTTTCTAATTTGTTGTCTTTCACCGAAACAAACATGAAGCAAGCTTTACAAAACCGGAGTAAGAAGTTGCGAGAACACAGTTTGTGAAGTACCCACCTATTTTGATATACTATTTACGATTATTTTAAGCATTCCTAATAGAGGTAATATTTTTGTCATCAACATCAGTATCAGCCGTTATATTAAAAATAAACATTTATTAATAGGTCTAATAGCCGTTAGCTACTGCCGTCTAATAGCCGTTAGCTACTGCCGTCTACAAAATAGTAGATATAAATATAACATAAAATCGTTGATTTATCGAAAGTTTTAGGACTTCTAAACTAATGTTTTGTTTCTGTTTAAATTTACTGTGGAATTGAGTTATCCCCGATTTTACGAGTCCACAGAATTAAACGTCTGTCATAAAAAAACGCAAATTGTTATTGCTTTGTCTCGCCGCTGCGATGTGCGTCGAATTCAGACATGTTGAACACATTCATGAGAATTTACAGAATTACTTACATATATTTGGTGCAGAATTGTATTTGGCAGCAGGCCCAACTAGTCGTATAATAAATATTTCATATCTTTAGAATATAAACGGGAATATCAATACCTGGTACAATGCTAGTGAATCGCTGTAAAAACTGTTAACGTCATGAGCAATGTGAAAGTTTATAAATAATTATTATGAGTATTATGACCTCGTACTGACTCCGGTGATATTGTACAACTAGATGTAAAGTCAGTTAGCTAAACATAGGATAGCCGAATACACTCTCTCTCAGATAACTGTGCATATACACTTCAAAAAAACTTTACCATTTCAAAGTGCCTGTAAATGATTTACCTAATTGAAATAAATGCTTTGAGTTTGAGAAAAAATGGTGTCTAAACTCTGTAATATAAACTTACTTTCAACTATCTGAGAGATCATTAAGTATCTAATTTCAGCTTCATAATTAGTTGACAATTTATTTTGAAGCCTTGTGTTCAAAGCGTTTCAATAATTTAGGAACCTGCTCCTTTCCAATATTGTTTTAAGAATTTGACATATTTATTTATTTATTTATTTTATTATTTATGTACACACAGTAAAATACATACAGATACGACATAATTATAATTTGAGTACAAAGGTACTGCTTATTTCTTAAGAAATTTCTTCCAGCAGACCTGCGAAAGGAGAAATGAGAAAGAAATGGAGACAATAGTGTGTGAGAACAAAAAGAGAAAAATATGAATATGCGAAGTCTTATACTAAAACATATCAAATATACCTACACGTATAACGTAATAAATTAACATATACTTAAATAAATACATAAAGCTTAAATAAATAAACATACATATTATAGGTATATAAATACTCACAGTAGAGAGGAAAGATAATGCTCTTTTACTCGATATTTAAATTGTGAAACAGTTTTTAAATCACGAATGCTAGGCGGAAGTGAGTTCCACAGTCTTACTGCGTGCACAGAGAAGGAATAAGAATAGTAGCTTGTCTTATGAGGATGAGATTTAAGGAGGGATCTAAGGTGTGATCTACACGGAGCGTCGCTAGGGCGAGCGTAAGAAAAACGCTCACGCAGGTAGGAAGGATAAGACGGGTTGTGTAAGATGTTGAAAACGAGACATAAAATCCGAGTGTTCCTGCGAAGGCGGATTGGGAGCCACTTGAGTTCCTTGCGAAGGTGAGAAACATGGTCATACTTTCGTAGACCGAAAACAAAGCGAATGCACAAGTTTTGCAAGCACATACAACTTTTATTACAATTAATTATTGTTAATGTTAACCGTCAATATCGTTTCAAGTATTGTGTTACTGCAACCATAAATCACATCTTGCAAACGAAATTCTGTTGCACTGACTCACTGCAAAATGAAAGTATACTTTACTGTAACTGCCTGATTATTGGCAAATCCAAACAAAGCAGTAGATCAGCGTAAAATATTCCAATAAATTCTAGGATATTAAATAAATCCTAGAATAAATTATGAGTTCGTAAATGCGGAAGTTTGAATGTTTGTTAAACGATAGTAGTGAGTAAATGGCTGAAAGGATTCGAATCATTTATCAAAATTAACTGGGTAGGTATTGAACATTTTGAACACCAATCCCCAAAGGTGCACCTGAGACGGCTAGCACAGCAAAATATATAATTGAAAAAGAATTGAATTTTCGTGGCCTCGCCTCACTATAGTTTATTGGAACAGTAAGTTCTGGTCGGTATTTACCTGCCATGGCACGCTTTCCTCGTTAACTCAGACCACACAATCTAAATAATATTAACTCGACCTAGCCGAAAATATTTTGATGAAATAGATATACTTATTAAGGTGGACTTAATTATATAGTTAGCATTAATTTCTTATTATAAAATCGGGTTTTAAACAATAATAATTATCTAGGTAGGAAGGTACTAGTGTTCGAATTTTATCGGCGCCAGAACTTTTAGCGGTAGGTGTACTCAACCATAAGATACACATATTGTAATTAGTTTTTTAACATAAAAAAGCGCATCTGGTTCAAAATATAAATAAAATACCAAGTTGTCACCTTGTTTTTCGTAAGTTTCTTTAGCTCAGAATAAAGTAATAATTCCTTTATCACTATAAATATATATCCATTAAATTAGATATGCAGCATGTTTACCGAAGTATAATTATTTCGTATGCCTAGGGTAGCTGTCCACTGTTGCTCGCTACGCCGCAAACTACGAGCTACGCTGCAAACGATGAGCTACGCTACAAACAATGAGCTACGCTACGCTACACATACGCTACGCTTTTCGCTACGCGACTCACTATAAGCTACGCCCTACGCAGCTACGGCGCGGCCACCATACCTACCTACCAAATACCGACTTAGTATCCGTAGTAACACCCACACAAGGTTTCTACAACTGAATATATCGTATTTCGACTTCTGACGTATATAAATGGAAATTTTATACTGAATGAGATATTTACCAACTAGTCTACCTACCTAGTATTTGCCTATTTACGTTTCTGTTATCTTACTTTACACAAAGTTGTAGTTGTGACGTCATGACAATGATATGATTTAATAATGTTGTTACATTTAGGGCTCGTGTAGATGACTATTCGTTTTGTTGTTCGAAATTGCTTTCTGTTTACCGTGGTAAACTAAGGTTAGGTAGGTTTTCGAACTTAGATCGACCAAAAAGAATCGGTAATAATTTTAGTCTATTTGTTTGTTTGTTTTTTTGTTCAGGTTCACAACAAATTTGTTTTGTATTTTTTAGGGAAGTTGGCAGCGTAGGTACTAAAAGTACATAAAAATTGGATCAATATTTTATAAATACAAAAAATGTGCGCTGGCATGAGAATACGGTCCGATATGCTAACGGCGATCAGGGGTCTACAGAAAGGGAATTAAAATCCTCCTAGCAATACGGACCGTCCATGATTACCTACCACTTTCGTTCGGCACCCAACTTTTACCCGAACTGCCTAACGGGATGACGATCGAAGCTTTTGTCTGTAAGACCTTTAGCCGTAGCACTATCACCACAATGACTTAGGTAGTTACTTGATTTCTCTTTCGACTTTCAGGAGACTTTCGTTAGTTTTATCAACTTTAAGTAGGTAACTGCAGAAAACGATCCAAGAGAACGCAAAGCATGTGAATACACCCCTGATAAAGCTCAAATTAAACCTTATTTTTCGTCATCGGGAGAAATTCATCTTTGGAAGGAGCTTTAAAGCGACAGGTAACCTCTCCCTCAACCGGCAGCAGAGACACATCAAGAGACAAATGAGTTTGACCCAAATATTAAATCTGTTTTCACTTGTAGTATGTGGCGCAGCTTCTCTTCGCTTATACGAATAAAATCGATCGTTACGGACAGAGGCTAGGATGAATAATTTAGTACCCCCCCTTGCCCCTAACTCCTATTTCTGTATGAATAAGTAGTCAAAAGAAAACCTGTCCATTCTGAGGCTGGTGCCAATATTTTCGATCTCGCTGCGCTCGCTTTTGCTTCCGAGATTCTCTTGATTCAGAAGGTTTTCTGCATAAAGGCTTGTGCAGACCAGCGCGACTTGTCGCGTGACGCGATTCAAACAATGCAATTTCTAAGAAAACTGTACGGTATAACAATAACCGGCGTCGCGTCGCGCGACATGTCGCGCTGGTCTGCACAAGCCTTAAGTCGACAATGTAACTCCTATACCTGTATGAATGATCAAAAGAAACTTTGACCTATCAGGTGTTATTTTCACTTCGCTTGCTCTTGTATCTTAGGTTTTTTTATCTTTCAATTTAATTGACTCAGGCGCGGCTTTGCGGAAATCCATCATAAAATACAATAGATGACGTATATTTAGTAACCTAATCCGCTTAACTATTCTTAAAGAGTCATAAAGAACCCTGTAAGAAAACGACACGTGTTTCACCAGGATGATGATTGATTTGTTGCGAACCCGGACACGACGTGTTACCACGTCAAGCGCCGCACGCAGTCTGGATTTCTAACAGGGTTTTTTATGACTCTTTAAGAACAGTTAAGCGGATTAGGTTACTAAATATACGTCGTCTATTGCATTTTACCTAAGTATGTCAAGTTATTTTAATTTAATTTAAATTCATTGTTGACATAATCTATTCATTATAATGTTTTTTTTATGAGTTGTATTGCAATATGTGGTTGGCTAGTGACCTCGACAATTGATCATATTATTTTTTGCCTGAGTAACCAGCAGCGAGTTCGTCATGCTTCCTTAGATGTCACTGCCTGCGGTGGCGTCGGGGTGACTGGTCATCTTGCTAATCATAGTTTTATTATTGTTATTAGTAATTAACTGTTTATTTATTTTACCTCGATGGTCCTAGTTTATATTTTAGTTTTTATTTCTGCCCGAGTATAGTTCTCGATGATTTTGTTTGGTATATTGGCGTGTGCTAGCTGACATATGGCTAATAATTTAAATTATGTTTTGTATTGTGTAATGTAATTTATTTTGCATACTATTATATAGAACCATTTATTTTTTTCTAACTGACCAGACTGCTGCGCTGCTGGGGAGTTTGTTGCGCCACTTCTTCTTCCCAGCTAACGCACTAGGAAGTGGTGAAGGGTGGGCGTTTTGGGGGACTTTGTTGTGTAATTTTGACGTTCGAAAAGTGCTGATTCTCAGCCTAGTTTAAATAAATGTCTATTGTTTTTTTTTTTTTTTTCAATTCCCGCGCTTTTTGCAACTTAGTTTATTTTAGGGGGGCCAAGGGGCACTGTAGGTATACAGATCTCGCTCCATCATAAAACTAGCATCTGTCCGGGTCTGCCGAGATATATCTTTCAACCGATATACAAGGTGTATATACATCGAGTCGACATGACACGCCCAAACTGTTACCATGTATTCAGAACATGATTCCAGGACCCCCTGCGTTGAAATTTCTTAAAGGTTATTTAAAAAATCAATTGGTGTTTCATACATTTTGACCGCATAGGTATACTTTTGTATGATGCTTTCTTAACAACCGCAAAAAAAAAACAACGCAGGGTTTTGTGATACCTGTCGAAGTCATTGAAGAAATTGACACACGACTGAAAAACAACTGTTAGTACCTACTTACATCTATCAGAAAAACAACACAAACGATTCATTAATACGCCACAGTGGCATGTAGGCGCGTCCAATGTGGCATTGGGACAGCCCCATACTGGATGGAGCTGTCCCTCCTATAAAGGGGGATGAAAGTTTGGATGGTATCGTAGTCATTTCTGTCGATGAAAAATCCAATCGTTCGCATGACTTATGTCATAAGAAAAACCTTGTTTTCATAATAATAACAATGTCTAACTCCATTAAAAGCGCCTAAGACACCCTGGTACGCCTTCTAAAATAAAACTGGCCTCTATTATAAAGAAATATAAAAAGAAGGTAGATAGGCAACTTACTAGATTTGCCAGACGTCCCGATTTTGGCGGGGCATCCCGATTTTTTGCCCAAAATTTAATGTCCCGGTTTTCGAAGATAAAAACATAAATACCTAAGTAATTCGTGAGTAATGTATTAGTTATTCATATTATATTCCTCTGGAGACTTAACTGCCTTACAGGGCAAACCAGACAGGTATTCAAATTCAAAATATTTTATTTCACTTATACCTACATGGGCACTTATGAAATATCAGAAGCTAGGTGCATGGGGTCCAACTGGTCGTTTCCTATGGAGAAGAGCCGGCAAGAAACTGCACGGTTAATCTTTTAAAAATAATTGGCTTTTACAATATTTTCTAATACTATAAAATACAGGTATGGGAGGACAGCGTAGGTATTTCAACAAGTACCAGGTACATATATAATATTGTTATTAGTAGGTATACTAATGTAACGTATTTTCATTAAAATACATTTTCTATGGCTATCTATCATTATTATAAACTTAATTTGAAACTCAAATAAAAAGGTAAGTAATAAAAAAATAAAGCTACTGATTACTTACCTACGTTTTTTTTATTATGTACCTACCGCTTTCGACAAAAGAATCCCGATTTTTTAACTGTACAGTTTGAACATCCCGCTTGGCCCGAAAAAAATCTGGCAGCACCGGTACTTACCCTTAGAGCGCGAGTCCAGCTTTCACTATTTGGTGATGATACCTATTTAGAATCTACAATTGATTATTTATAAAACTAAAGTTTTAATCGACTTTTGTTGATCTTTTAACGACGTAAATTCCGTCATTGTAGTAACTTTGATACCTATATCACATAAATAGTAAAAACAAATACAAATCAGAAGGCAGCGAACTAACCTCAAAACTCAACCAAAATAACCAGTGACAATGTACAATCGGTCGCGTTATTTTGCTGTGCATACTCTTTGCGGCAGACTAGATAGCGCCACTATTATGCCGCAAGCTGGCGGCGCGTCGGCAATATGCCGACAGTGATACAATGCTGTTTACGACCCTTGCTAAATAAAATACGGTATAATTTGTGTTTTGACTTAATTTCCTTCCTTTTTAACTAGCTTTTGTTACTCAGTTATAATATAGCATTTTACTGGTGAATGAATTTTTAACATCGAACAAACAAAAATAAGACTTACACATCTCGTCTTTATAATATTAGTATACCTAGCATTTTTTTTTTTAACGTAAAAATTCATCTATCAGTAAAACTACACTACAGGTAGAAAATATCCAAATTATGATGATTTAAACAAAAATAATTTAAGTAAGTAAATGTTCTCTTGTCCTACTATCCATGCACCAGAACTTAAAATTCATACTACCGCATACTGCATCACTTAACCATAGAACAATTCGGTAGCGCCTACTCCTACGATTATAGCAACATCTCACAGAAGTAATATCTACCTATTACGCTAAGCGTATGCTGAGACGCAGGTGACGCAGGTCAGCATAGTACAGATTTTGCAGGGTAGGGCAGGCGAGGCAGACATTGGGCGCGGGCGCATGCTGCGACGCAGCTGCGGCCTAGCTAGTACAAACAATAGACGTGTGCTGACGACCTGCATGCGTCGCTCAGAAATCTGTGCCGGCACTACGAGACGCAGAGTAGGACAGACACATGTCTGCATGGCACGTGCTTGAGCCGCAGCGTACGCAGCTCTCAGTACGTTCATGCATTACACAATCTGCTTTGCCCTGCGCTGCGTGGACCTGCGTCAACTGCGTGTCAGATTACTCTTAAGACTTAATCATGCACATGCACAACGGATGCTAGGTTAGTACCTACCAGAGGCGTAGCTACCACCGTTTCAGCCGTATGATACGGGTTATTGTCAAATTCTTAATGATAAAAAGACCGGAATGAAAACATCTTGAAACAAAAAAAAAAACGCACTTTGTTTATGGCTTGAAGCCCTTGTAGGGCTTCAAGCTACAGGCGCGGTCCAATTCTCAAACTCTTGCATTCATTTAGTAAAATCACACGGAAAATCTAAAGGATTTAGGACTAACTACGCCACTGGCACTTACACTACACATAGTAACGTTACCAGAGACCAGAGCCATCCATATTGGAAGCAGGGCCGGCCCGTTCATATATGTAGGCGAACTAGGCGACAGCCTAGGGCGCTCGTATTACGGGGCGGCAATCGGCAGCATCGAAATTAAAAAATAATACAGTATATTTATTTTTTATTTACAACTTGAAAATATTCCCAATTTTTTACCCATTTTTCTACCAAAATATTCATATCTAAGTTACCAAATAGCTGACGTGCATGATGCACTCATGGATATTAAACCATCAGTACGGTTCATCTGGAATTAAAACGCGATTTGAGGCTCAATCCATTGGGCACGCCACAATTGCGGCGATAAGCCCCTCTTTGAGGAGAGGCTAGAAAGGCGCCTCGGCGTTCTCACCTTCCGCCTGACGCAGGTCCTCACCGAACACGGTTATTTCGGGAGGTTCCTGTTCCGGATAAGGCGGGAGGAAACGCCCGAGAGTCACCATTGTGTGCATCGCCCGGAGGACACGGGGACTATATGGTGGAGATCTTCCCAGCTTGGGCGGAGCAACGCCGTGTCCTCGTGGAGGCGATCGGCGGCGGTGACCTCTCGCGTCCGGTCCTGGTCCAAGCCATGGTTCTGAGCGAGAGGGCATGGGAAGCCGTCATCTCCTTACTAAATGCTCGCGAAGGAGGAGGAGGAACTCGTGAGGGAGAGGCAATTCGCGCCTTCACGCCCCTAGCCACCCCAGGAGACACCCTGGGCGGCGGGAATCCCAGGCCGATTCCCGGCCACAGCCGGCGCGGGCCTGCGTATGGAGAGCAATGGCTAGCTCGCCGTCCGATAAGGACCAGGCCCGGGTCGACGGCGCGTTGTGTTCCACGCGCGCCTCAAAGAGATGTCAGCACAACTGACGGGGTCAGCTAGGGCCGATGCCTACCGGGGTCGCGGGAATGTTCGAAAGGAATACCGTCGCCCCTGGCAACGTACAGGCAACTGAAGGAACACGGGTGGGTTTTAGTCAGTAAGAGTCTGACACACCCTCCCGCTCCGCCCAGAGTGAGAGAAGTTATTTGATAATCAAACACGCAAAAAAAAGGCTCAGTCCATTGCTACAAAATCGTGAATTTCAAATTTATTGCTTCTTTTGTTGTATGGTATAATATTTTGTTCAAAATTTATTGCACTATAGTTTGACCGCGACCGCTGTACCGCATCTTTGATATTCGCGCGGCGAAACGGGGGAAGGCAGGGGGCAGTGCAAGCTACTCATTCGTCAACGCTCGCGGCGTCCCGCCGCTCATTCGTCAACGCTGCCCCCTGCCTCGCCGCGCATTCCTAAGGCGCGGTACAGCGGTCTCGGTCAAACTATAGCAAACTGCTTCAATCAAAGGAATTCGATCTTAACGCTTCTACAAAATACTCTCCTAAAAACAAAAACCTTTCTCGAAAGTTGTAGAATTGATTTGGGTTTAGAGGAAAAGGCTGGTAGAAGCAAAAGAAATTTCAAAAGAACCCAACATTCCCGCATCTTTCGCATCAGAATCAAAGCCAGTCCGCTTACGAAAAAAGAAAAGGCAGTTTAGTTAAGAAGCAGAAGACGAGACAATACATGATGAGAAAGACAAGTTTAAAATATTTATTTAGGTATATTGCCGTGCTGGATACTGCAATAAATGCATTCGATGAAAGGTTTACTCAGATAGAAAATATTAACTATGTTTTTGGATGTCTTTAGAATGTTCATGAGATGCAGAATAAAACTTCGACAGCTCTGGAACACTTGTATGTAAAGTTAGAAACAGTAGCGGATCCAGGGAGGGCTAAGGGGCTCAAGCCCCCAAAAGCATACAAGTTCTTCCGTAACAAATACGAGGGCGGAGTGATGTCTGGTAAAAATCTATTTTGGAATAAAATTATCGCAAATTGCATGTAACCTCCTTGTTCACAACTCTTTTGAGGGACTATATTTAAATTTTCAGCTAGTACCGCCGGTTACTTTTTTTTTGAGAGCCATTAAATAAAAACAATTGAACGCATTTTCGCAAGGATGGAGAAAAGTGAATTTCGAGTGTTGATTAAACATATTTTTTTGCGCAAAAAAACTATTACGGAAACGAAACAAAGGCTTGATAAATATTATAGGGACTGCTCCGTCGATTAAAATGATTTATAAATGGTTTACGGATTCTCGGTGTGGTCGTACAAGCGCAAGTGATGCTGAACGCCCAGGACGCCCAGTTGAGGTCACTACTCCAGAGATGATCGCTAAAATCCATGACATAGTGTTGAACGACCGAAGAGTAAAAGTGAGCGAGATAGTCGAGATAGTAGGCATCTCAGACGAACGTGTGCGCAATATCTTACACCAACATTTAAGTATATATGAAAAAGCTCTCCGCGCGATGGGTGCCGCGTTTACTGACTATTGATCAAAAACGCATGCGAGTTACCACTTCGAAGGCAGGTTTGGCGTTGTTACAACGGAATAAACCTGATTTTTTGCGTCGTTATATGACGGTAGACGAAACGTGGGTCCACCACCATACACCAGAAACCAAGGAACAATCGAAACAATGGATTGCTAGGGGCGAACCAGCTCCGAAGAAGGCCAAAGCAGTTTTATCGGCCAATAAGGTGATGGCTACAGTTTTCTGGGACGCACGTGGTGTAATCCATATTGACTACCTAGAAAAACGATCAATGGCGAATATTATGCCAATTTATTGGACCAATTTAACCTAAAAAACGACCGCATTTGGCTAAGAAGAAAATCCTCTTCCACCAAGACAACGCACGAGTGCACACCTGCGCGATTGCCATGGCCAAATTACATGAGTTGCGATATGAGTTGCTATCTCACCCACCATATTCGCCAGATTTGGCCCCTTGCGACTATTTTCTGTTTCCGAATTTTTTTTAAATGGCTCGGTGGAAAAAGATTTAGCTCCAACGAGGAGATCATGCTCGAAACCAATGCCTATTTCGAAGGGTTGCCTAAGTCGTACTTCACGGAAGGGATCGAAAAGTTTGAGAAACGCTGGATGAAGTGCATTGAGTTAGATAGAAATTACGTTGAAAAATAAATCATAATTTTTTAATAAAGTTGTCTCCCTGTTTAATTTTTACCAGACTTATCACTCCGCCCTCGTATTAATGTGAACTTGATATTATTCTAATGAAACTTTGTAGCAAGTATAACGTACCTATTGTAGTTAATTTATCCTTATCTTAATAAGTATTAAGTATGTTTTCAATTTTCAATTTCTATAAGATGTTTTGTTTCCGTGACGAATTTTGAATCCGTGCGCCACTCATTCTGCCACTCACGCTGCCTCCACCACCAGCCTACCGCCCGCGCGTCGCCGCGATCGCGCCGACTTAATGCTTACTGCATGTGTCGTTTTTAGTGCTTTTTAGGATCCCGTACCTCAAAAGGAAAAAACGGAACTCTACGGCTACTTACTCTTCCTGTGTCTCTGGCAGTGGCGGACTAACAGGGGGGCGGAAGGGGCGGCCCGCCCCGGGCCTCCGGTCTTGGGGGGCCCCGAAATGCCTCCGCGTGCCCCTGATGATGGGATTTCAACTCGAACAAATAATAATTAGTCTTGAAGAAAATTCAATTGATGGCAGCATAGGTAACATGAAATTAACAATCATTAAAAGCGTTAAACGGCAGATTATGGCTGAATACTAAAGCTCCAGCGTGATTTTTTCCGACATCTCCAACAATCATCGTCATAGATTTTTCTAAGTATGCAATGACATGTAAGAATGTACGATTCTAGCCACGATTTCAATTGCAAATTGACTAGTAATATGTGATCAACAACAACTTATTCTAAGCTAAACACGTTTTAGAGAAAAACCCAGAGGCGGCTTTACCTATGGTGCAGGGTGTGCAACGCACACAGGCGCAGGGTCTTAGGGGGCGCCGAGCGCTGCTCGCGAGAACTTTTTAATCAAATTCCAAACAAGACCAAAACATATTCTGTAAAAAGGCAGTTTGAGGCCCCCTACGCTAAATATAAACCTAGGGTGTTAAAATTTCGAGCTCGCTTCGCTCGCTCTTGCAACCTACCATTCTTTTTTTATTAGAATTCTCTGCGTAAATCGACAATGTATTTCCTATTTATAGTTATATGGATGGATGGTCAAAAGAAAAACTGACTTATCCAGGACGGAGTGTTAAATTTTCGAGGTCGCTTTGCTCTTGCATACTACATTTTCAAAATATTCTGTATAGGTCAACAAAGTAATTCCTGTTTCTGTATAGATGTTTAAAAGATTTTTTTTACAATGCAGAGTGTAAACATTTTCTTCTAATTTTCGGATTCATGTGCATATTGTATAATTATCACTTGCTTCAAACACGGTGAAGGAAAACATCGTGAGGAAACTGGCATGCCTGAGAAATATTTCTCGACGGCATGTGAAGCCAAGTGAGATGCCCATGGTCGGCTTTAAAACTCTGACACCAAGTTAGTCACTAACTACACGAACAAAAATTGTATTAATTTGTCACGAATTTTCTTAAAAGGGCGCCGTTCCAGCTTTTCGCTTAGGGCGCCAGGAATTCTCGGGCCGGCGCTGATTAGAAACTGCTAGGAATCAGGCCTCCTTTTTGTAAAAAATTATTGGGTCGTAATCTGCCAAGCAATTCCCGTGCGATTTGGTGTTACCTACACCAAACCACACCCGAATTGCCGTAAACTCAAACTCAAACTGAAAGCATTTATTTCAAATAAACCAATTACAGGCACTTTTGAATTATCAAGGGGTCGGTCATTCAGAAAGATGAAGCTAGTTGCCCATTCCAAAGCGTAGTAGGTACCTATGGAGAAGAACGGGCAAGAAACTCCACGGACACTCTTTTAAATCATGATATCGTAAGTCTTCGAAGTTTTGGTTCTATCTAATACACGCCGGAGTCCGAACCCACGACCATAGCGTAGGTTTGAGCCGTTACCATAGTATATATAACTACTTTACTTAGGTAGGTACCTACTACTATACCTTTACCTATCTATGATGATTGTGTGTTGATTATTACTTAGCGACATTTTTTATAACTTTGCACATAGTAGTGAACTGCCGCACGCCGCGGTATTGATCAATCAAAAACCGAAAAGTCCGCAAATCAGCACACGCAGGAAGCGATGAGCTAGATGCGAAACGTTAACAACCATCACAGGGTGGCTGGTAGCAGTTGGATAATAGTAGCAGAGGATCCACTGCAACGACGCGTTATTGGAGGCCTATGTCCAGCTGTGGACTGATATCGGCTGATTATGAGAAACGCAGTCAGACCCACAAACTCTCCTGTCTGCTGAACATGTGACAGGAATGTTATTTCCGTGCAGATACCGAATGCAAAACCCGATGGACATGAGCCAATAATTTATTCTCCCACAATGCCCTGCAACTTTCATTTTATTTGCACCTTTTCCACGATTCTAAACAGATTGTCTGCCACACCAGCGTTCGCCAACGCTTCTTTCACTAGGCTTTAAAGAGCAATAGAGCCTTCCAACTTCGAATAGCCTAGGTAGGTGCCCTAAACTATTCGAAGTTCCACCTAAGTCCGGGACAGGGCGAGTACCAGCCACTATGTATAGTGTATACAGCAGCGTCACACTACAGACCATCATAATGATAGATCCTTACAGACAATAATAATCTTTACTAGCTTTGCTAGCTTTATTTCCTAAGATGAAACTTAAATGCGTTCCACCACCAGCGATATAAATCACTGGCCATCATTGTATTTTCGAGTAACAATGGCCAACATCACATCTCAACCCAATTTCTTTATTTAAAATACCGGTCAAGTACGAGTTGGACTCACGCACTAGGAAAGGTAGGGAGTACCCTAATTTTTTATTTGCATTTTTATCTGAAAATATAGGCACAGCCCTAAAAGTGGTCGCGTGTCAGACAAGACGTAAGGATAGACATACAGACGGCGTTATCAAAAACCCTTCGGGAAAATAACCCAAATGAAAATTAATCAACTTTTGTTGCTGACTGTACCTACCTATAGCATCTTGCTGCCACCAGAGGTTGTGGTGCGAAGTGCAAAGTATCGTTTTACCTACCACATGTTGCGAGCTTGAGCCCGTTCTATAAACTGCTACAATCCAGAGGCATACGACTTCATCAATATTAACTGAATCATCTGTTACGGAATATAATATAAGGTTTGTTAGCTGGCTTTTGTAGTCTACCTCAGTTTTAATGTATTAAATCAAAAAATGAAACATTCGTGAGGATAAATTTTATTCCATAATACAGCATAAGATAAACCGGAATGTCACAATTCGCATTTTCATTATTTCTTGTTTTTCATAAAAATAAAAAAGAACCTCCTTCCATCACACTTGCCACAAAGTTACTGTTTCAACATTTTTTTCTAAATTATTATAAAAATGCTAAGTTACAATTAATTGTGTAGAGCATGTACCACTGAGAATTCTGAGCACTGTTCCCTGTAAGCGGAAACATTTCTCAAAATGACACCGTTTATCTAATACATATTTATACCTAAATTACAAATTAATCTCGGTTCGTCATGAGAAGCGGTTGACTTTAAATGCAGGTCAATCACAACGAGCCGTTTGAATAAGCGAGAATTGTACGAAATGGTTTTGGATGTAAAATACATAACAGCTTAAACTACCTAGATAACTTCCATAAAAATAAACTACCATCGTTATAATAGGTCAGGTGATATTAATGCACGAAACTGGTGACAATCTAACAGAAAGAACTTGGGATATCAACAGCCCAATCACAAAGCGATGTGTATAGGACGCGTGCGCCGAGCGGCCGGGCGGCCGCGCACGCCCCGCATCCCGGTGACCAAGAGACCCTACGCTTCCGAATACTGTTTGCTACTGTACCTACCTACGCAACGTAAAGTGTAGGTCACTAGTATCATAAACTAAATAATTAAAGTCATCAATTGTGAATTAACTTTAAATACTTTATTGCGACAACTTATTCCACATAGTATACATATAAAACATGTTATGATGTGATTCACTTTATCACGAGTCAGCTACAAACCTATCCACATCACAATGCACGATCATTCAGCGAGTCTAGGTACCACCGTTTTGCTCCTTCGAATATTTATATTGAAAACAAATCTGCAATAATTTTGTATCGTCTTTACACACTATTTTTTTGTTCAACGTCGTCAGGGATCGATCAAACAGCGCATTCTAATAACGTGGACCCTAACACCACATCGCTAAGTAGCGTGGTTTATTTGTACACTTACCACCCAATACCAAAATTAATTTTAAACGTTGAATGAACGCAAGTGGTTCTGAATGAATGCGATGCTCGATCGGTCACCGGGTGACGCATATCAGTAATGCATTCGCAGGTTAACTCACATAATACATTGTATTCAATATTCAATAGCAAATAAAGTTAACATATCTTAAACCATAGTCTCTTTCAGTAATCAGATTTGTCTGTGAGTTGGTAGCGCACATGCGGTTAGCGGTTGGCGTTCTTGAGTTGGTTGGAGAGCCAGTCCAGGCCCTCGTACAGACCGTCGCCGGAGGTGGCGCACGTCGCCTGGATGTACCAGTTGCGGTTGCGCAACGAGTGCAGGCCCAGCTTGTCTGTTATCTCAGCTGCGTTCATTGCGTTTGGCAGATCCTAGCAACACAATCTTTTATTAGTTCATGTATTTCTTAAGATCGTATTGGCACACAGGCTAATATATTAGAACATTTTCCCCCAAGTGCTGATTTAATCGCAAAGAAATATTCATTTATGGTTAAAAAAATGCCTTAAAAAAAACAATTGTGCTGCAAAAAATTTATAAAGTTAATTCCTTCATAAAATATGCATGTGACGTACCTGTTTGTTTGCAAAGATCAGAAGTACAGCATCCCGTAGTTCGTCTTCACTTAACATTCGCATGAGCTCTTCGCGTGCTTCGCCGATACGCTCTCGATCATTACTGTCTACTACAAAGATGAGACCCTGGAACAAAATAATACATTAACTACCATTTTGTGATAAAAACACTACGGTGTTTCCACAACCTTAATCACAGGCGACAGATTCTTGCAATACGAATGTGTAAACATTGAAGCTAGTGACGCGGCAAATGGCAAGCGTACCAATCACACATTAGATTTGCCAATCGGTTGGGCCTTTTTCTTCTCAGAGTAGTCGGATAGTAAACGCCGAACTCATCTAGCTGATTTTAATATTTTTTTAATATGACGTGTAAAAGTGATTCCAATATCCTATTTACAGAATAAACAATTTCATTTCCTTTGCGATTTACACATTAAATCTATACTAATATTATAAAGAGGTAAAATGATTAAGTTTGTATTTATGAAGTAATCTTCGGAGCTACAGATCCGATTCCGAAAATTCTGACACTAATGCGAAGCTACAGTATTTCAGAGTGTCCTATGATATATTTTATGTTAATACAAGAAATTTCACGTGGACGAAGTCGCGGGCGGATGCTAGTCAGGGTCTATTAAATAAAAACTTACAAAATGTAAATTGTACATGACAGGCTACAATTCTACAAGTTTTTGTTTAATAAAAAGTACAAGTTACAAATTTGTCATGGAAAATAATGGAAAATTATCAAAATTGTAAAATTGTACCTACAATTTTACATATTTCCGTTTAATAATTTTCACTTTACAGTATACACATTTATAGGAAAAACTACTTTGTTGAACACTACATTTTATAAAATATGTAAACTTGTAATTACAATTATTGTAACTACAAATTTACATATTTTGTAAATTGTAGTATAATTCTGACCAGATTACGTGAGACCATGGTCTCACGATGTGTCAAAATTTTACAATTGTGTGCCTCAACTCAATGACTAAAGAAATTAAAATATTATATGCAAATTTTTTTTTAATGTAAATTGTAACTTACAACTATATATATTTATAAATACAATATTGTCATCGAAATCGACAGGCGTTTTTAACATTATGTAAATGTTTATTAAACAGCATTTACAATTGCGATAATTGTAAGTTATTTACTTATTACTTTCTTACATGTTTGTAAGGTTTATTAAACAGCACATGTAGTAAAACTCAACAAATATGTGAATTTTTACAAAATTGTAGGATTGTAACGTTTACTATACAGGGTCCTGGTATAAGGTTTATTATTTTATGCTGATTAAAGAATTTGAAACCCTAAAACCAAACATGCCTTAAAAATGCATATAAAATTGTATATAAAAACAGTCAATAACCAAATTCTGTAAAATTTTCATGTCACATACTCACTACTCAGAAAAAAAAAAACTGGCTCTTTTAAAATTAAAAGACTTGAAAACAATTTTTTTTTATTTAATTTGAAAAGAGTTGAGATTAACCAATTTCTGTAAAATGGACGAACTAGTTACTCATGTTTTCAAATACTCATCAAACATGACTATGCAGGCGATTCTTATCACCTAAATATCGCCTTTATTTAATAATCCTATGAATAATTATTATCAAAACAATAAACGCCAAGGTTAACGCGTAAAACTAATATAACATACTAGACAACTTTATATTCGTCCTATCAACTCGACTATGTTAATTAAAATCGACGTATTACGCATCGATCTTTAAACTACGCGTTAAATTAAATACTTATTTAATAAATAACTTGTGTAGCTGCAAATTGACATCAGCAATTAATTAAAATGTTTTGATGTCAATATGACAAAGGAAAAGAAGACTTCGATTATCAGTCTGTTCAAACAGGTGAGTCACCTAAATTGCAGAAAGCATAAGCAATCAACAGTCTTCTTCTCAGTATAAAATTCTATTTGCAAAATGATTTGCTTTTATTACATTTACATACATTGAAACCAAACATGTTGATATGTGTCTAACATTTTATAATGAAGTCCACCAACAAGCTTCGTCTGAAACTTAATAACTTTTTTTTGGGCAGTGTTTTTTGAAATGCTATTAAGAAAGCATAATAAGAAAAAGACAAGTTACAACCATCAACTATACACCGTAAGTAAGAAAAGTCTTAATTGCTTAACTCAAGTTACATTCAAACAATAATAAAACTTAAGACAAAAACATGGGTTAAAAATTAATTACAGATGGAAACCCTAGAAGAAGAATAATTAAATAAATATATGAATGAAATATCAAAAGAAAAAAAATTCTAACTTTTGTCATGCTCATTGCTCTTAGAAAGTTGAGCATTAAAATGTGTTAAAATAAAAAAAACACTAGTTTAAATCACAAAAATTAGAAGAGAGAGCATAAGGTTTAAACAATACTAAAGTGAAATCATCTGTAAGTTTTAAGTTAGAAACAATGACCTACTTTCACAAATGTATGATTGTACACAAGGGGCACTCTCATGGCATTCTATGATCTCAATACCGAAGATAGATGATCAAGTGATAAATAAAATCAACAAACATTTAAGTGTCTCTGACATCCAGATCCAAAAAAGCAATTGAACTTTGTCCCACAAGTTACCTACAAACTTATTAATAAACCAAATTATTTGTCCTCATTAAGTTTATACTACTAGATCCACACTTTATACTTGAAGCATGAAATTTAACCAGTCATGTTTACATATTTGGGTTCATTTATGTGATGATCCATGAAATTGATAGAGATTTCTGATCACAACCTCAAAAAGTATGAAAAAAATATCCTAAGTTGGTGTGGAATTATTAAAGCAGTTTGTAATGAATTAAGAGTAAACATTGCACTGACCTGTGTGTTTTGAAAGTAATGCCTCCACAGTGGCCTAATTTTGTCTTGACCGCCGACATCCCACACGGTGAAACTGATGTTTTTGTATTCTACAGTCTCCACGTTGAATCCTGGAAACAGGATAATGAAGATGATGAAATTTCAGTCACTGATCACACAATGGGGAAAAGGAACAAGAAATTCCTATATGAGTAATAAAACCTTTTTATGAATAAACCTGAATTGTAAAATCATAATTATGCACCACCATATTACTTGTTACGCGGTTTTTAATAGTTCAATAAAGTTTTTATTGATTGTAATGCAATTTCATATTTGAATTATTGTTAGTCTACAACATTATTTTGATTAAATTGATTTTGCAAAAAGCATTTCTAATACATTTTCTTTTATAAACAGTTTCCATTATATGGCTATAACAAATTGGTATGAATCATTATTGGAAATTCGTAACATTAATAAATACTTATTTAAATATTATTATTTTTGTAATGCAGTACACATTAAAAAGTTTAATAGCAGATCTTTAATCTCAGTAGTGTCAAATACTGAAAATAGTGTGTAGAAGGGCCCAAATAAGCAGATAAAATTATATGACATTAGTAAAAATAATCTTGCTTGCAAGTTTTTACATATAAAAATGCTTATGTGTCAGGAAAAGTAGGGTCATAAAAAATCATTTTATTTTCCACCTTATATCAAGATAACAAATAGTATTAAGACAGAGTTAAGTAATTAGTTATCTTTGTATTAAAACAGTATTGAGTAAAATTTTACAAGATAAAAATCAATACAAAAGCAATTAGCCTTATTGTACAGCCAACATAGCTTGGTAGGTAATATGTTGAATATCATACAAAGCACTTCATAGGATCAGAGCATTTAATTTATCTACAACATATGGACACAAGAATCAAATCCAAAAATTATAATGATTTATGTGTCATATCAGTATGATGAAATAAATCAACATAGGGTCTTACTTTTAAATCAATTAAAGAACATCCACAGTAACAAAAACGTGAAATACTCACCAATCGTGGGAATAGTCGTAACAATTTCGCCTAATTTAAGTTTGTATAGGATTGTGGTTTTACCAGCAGCATCCAAACCAACCATCAATATTCTCATTTCCTTTTTGCCAAATAGGCCTTTAAATAAATTCGCAAACATATTCCCCATTTTGAAGCTTTGCGGTTAGTCTGAAATAACAAAATAATATTATAAATTCTACATTTTATCCGTACTGAGTCATCCGTCAAGTCTGCACGTTATTTCAATCAATGATAATGACATGGCAGGTCCTTACAGAAATTTGACGTAGAATGTTTTCGATCCTAGTTATTTACGGCGACAAAACTTGGGTTGTAAATTATTAAACAAATGAATTACAACTTTAACATTAACACTAGCCACAAATACAACGTCCAGCAACGATGATTTACAACAAAGATTGACCGACACCGCTGTTGGTCTCTCCTGCGGTCACCACCCTCAGTTTGTAAAGTATACAAAACGCAACTTACAGCTTTCTTAGGATAATCCGCTATAAAGAACGTTAAATCAACATACACTGATGAAATACTTACATTTTCAGATGCCAATTTCAACACAATCAAGAAAAAAAGCTTTAAATCAGTAGATTCTATACAATTCGCTCGATGTCAAAATGGCGGCGAACGTGGAAGTTGTTCGTGCCTATGCCACGTATTGGAAAAAAGTGGCCAGTGACAATAAAAATAATTATTACTTTGTAAACTTCACTTCTCTTGTAGTTTAGGCTTATGAAAGAAATGCCTATCTAGTGAAATAATTATTACTTATTTCAATAAAAATTCAATTAATTAAAAACGCATTTACAGGTTTAGGTTTTAAAAGGTTTATACGTTTTTTTAGAGAATTATCGGTATTCGCGTTCCCTCCGAAGGTTGAAAATGTTGGAACAGTCGGAGCTCTACACACAATTTTACGACTTTTGGAATTCTGTAGCCGAATGGTAAACCCTTCTTATTTGAGTACACTTTATATGTAGCCTATAAGGATACGGCGACGAGCAATGACGTGGCCCCGGAGACAGAGTTCCTTCCACTATCATCTTTATGAGTAACATAATCTCATACGCATTTTATGCAACGTGGCATTGAATCACGGAAACCCGTTTTGGATTTATTGTAAGAACGAATGCATCAGCATCGCGCTCGACACTTGCCAAGGATTGGTGCAACTTCTAAACACCTATCAAAGGCCTAGTCCACTGCCCTTTTGTATGTCGGACAGGGTGAATGGGGTCTCAGAAGACAATCTAATATCTCAGCCAGTTGATATCATACAGATCAAGATCTGCCAAGGAAATGTTGATCGCGAGATAGTTTAAAACCTCCTAACGCGTTTGCGTAGGTACCTATACATTATACAGGATGTAGAAAGACCCATCACATACACAAGCAGTTTAATAAGCATTTTGTACATCAAACTGAGTAACATTGAGCTAGAATATTCTAATAAATAAAATGTTTGACTTTAAGAACATTGAATTACCTAAGGATTTATGTACCGAAAAAATATTTGAATGTTGTGGATTAGAGATACCTTCTTTAAAATGTACTGTTATATGTATTTATAGAATTCCAAATTCAAACACATATCCATTCTTTGAAAAATTTGATCTACTATTACACAAATTGCTTAAACGAAAAAAGCGCATTATCGTTACAGGAGACCTAAATATTGATACCTTAAAAGAAAGCAATGATACAACTAAACTTAAAGATCTTATATCTAATTATGGCTTAAGTCTACATATTAATAAACCAACACGTCAGCTTTCTTGCTTAGACCAGATTATAAGTAACATAGAAAATTCAACTGGAATAACTCACGAAGTTTTTCTATCAGACCACAACACTTGCCAAACATTAACATTCCCAGTTGAAGAGAGGAAACCTGCCCTAAAATATTGGTATAATGTAAACAGGGATTACTCAGACGATAACGTCAAAAAATTTGTGGACGCTATTGGGAATTTGTCATGGATTGATGTTCTTGAGAACACTGATGCAAACGATAGCTTTAATATATTTCATGAAAACTTCTCACTATTTTATAAGTTATGTTTTCCCTTAAGAAAAACTAAAATTTACGTGAATAATACATCACCCAAATGGATTAACAAAGGTATAAGGAAATCTTGCACTTGTAAAAGACAGCTTAAAAAAATGTGCCACTTAAAAAATAAAAACTATGATATACGGTCTAGATATTTAAAATATAATAAAATACTAAAATCCTGCGTGCTCCGCGCAAAAAAATGTTCAAACCTTAAATACATACTAAAATCTAAAAATAAAAACAAAGCTACATGGGATATCATCAAAAATAGAACAGACACTCATAAAACATTTAATCAAATAAATGCAATAGATCACGATGGTTGTATTTTAAACGATCCGAGTCAAATAGCTAACTCTTTTAATAATTTTTTCATTGATACTGCTAATATAAAACCTCAACCTGCAAGAAATACCAGCTGCTCATCTCAACCCTCCAGAAACAGTTCCAGCATATTTTTGAACCCATGTTCTGATATCGAAGTGTTTCGTATAATAATATCTCTAAATAATAAAAGATCGGTAGGGTATGACGAGATCTCTACGCACATACTCAAATTATGTGCAGAAATCATAACACCAATACTGTGCCACACAATCAATTTATCTCTATTTGATGGAATCTTCCCGGAAAAATTAAAAGTTTCAATAGTTAAGCCCCTTCATAAAAGCAAGAGTACATTAGATAAAACTAATTATAGACCTATCACCCTTATTCCAATATTTTCAAAGATTTACGAGAAAATAATGCATAGCCGTTTAATTCAATTTATAAATAAACATAAAATTATTAATGAAGAACAAAATGGGTTTCAAAAAGGTAAGTCAACAACTTTGGCAGCATTCTCTCTAGTCAGGTCCATAACAGACAATATAGACAAAAAACGCTCTGTTTCAGTAATCTTTCTAGATATGAGCAAAGCCTTTGATCTCGTTAACCACTACACACTACTAGATAAATGTGAGCGGTACGGCATCAGGGGTCCAGCGTTAGAATGGCTAAAAAGTTATCTACGCAAAAGACAACAGTGTGTGGAAATATCCCATATGAATGATAAACTCGTTGCGATGGCATACAAATCCTCATTTAAACACAATGGGTCTGGAGTACCCCAAGGAAGCATCCTTGGGCCTCTTCTCTTCCTTTTATATATAAATGACTTACCAAATATAACAAGCCATAAATGCGTACTATTTGCAGATGATGTGTCAGTAATAATACCGGAAAATAATAAAACATTACATCAACAAGAAGTAAATCAAACTATCAACAATATAATAAATTGGCTATTTGAAAACAACTTAAAAGTAAATTTATCTAAAACAAAATACATTCAATTTGCAAACTATAAACAAAACCCCCCCAAAATTAATTTAAACCATAATAACGAAATAATCAACAAAGAAAATAGTATAAAATTTTTAGGTCTAACATTAGATGAAAATTGTAATTGGGGAATACATATTGAAAACCTATGTAAAAAAATTAACAGATTTGTATATGCACTAAGAGAACTACGTAAAACAGCGAATGAAGAAGCTGCACTCAACGCCTACCACGGCTACGTAGCGTCTGTATTGAGGTACGGCTTACTCCTATGGGGTAATTCGTCACATATCCAAAGAGCATTCATAGCGCAAAAAAAATGCTTGAGAGCAATAACTGGGGCGCCTCCATATGAGAGTTGTAGACCAATTTTTCAAAAGTTGAAGGTTTTAACGCTAGCTTCTATTTATATTTTAGAAATAGCCATATTTGTTAGGAAAAATTCACACTTCTTCTCCACAGTAACCGAAAACAATAGATTTACAAAAAGGGACCCCACTAAGCTAAAAAACCAATTTTGTAACGGCGCTCTGCACTACAGAAATAGCTACCTTATGTCCATAAAAAATTACAACCATATTCCAAAAGTAATAAGAGAACTACCATTTAATTACTACAAAAGAAATCTAAAAACATGGCTTCTCCAAAATAATTTTTATACACTGAAAGAATTTTTTGAATATAAGGGTAATAAATTATAGATTTATTTAGTTTTATAATACCTACAAATATTGTTGCTGTTGTGTTTTATTTTAATAGAGTATAAATGTATCTTTATATCTATAGTCTTAGTTTTTCGTATTGTTAATAGAGTTTATGTAGTAATAAGTTAGGTTTTTTATGACCATGTAAATGTAAATATTCGTATGCCGCTTTTAGCGGCGGATGTGTCTTGAACATATTATACCTAACCAACTTGTACGTACCATATCCGACGAATAAATGTCTTTGTCTTTGTCTTTGAATTATTGCTAGGACACGACTTTTATTTTTGGTATATAAATCGCTGTTATTACGGCAGCGCGCAATGTAACGTTGCGCTTTTGGTTGTATGCAACATCTCTGGAGTTGTAGGGGTAAATTAACTTGATTTCGTAAAAAAAAAGTAAAAGAAAACGTTGAAACTTTGGCCTTCAATATATCCGTAACCAGAAAGTTCCAGGTAATTGCAATGATCCAGTACAAAAACATATTAAAATGACGATGACGGTTCAAGTAACTTGACTTCGTTAAGTCTTTACCCTCGTTATACTTATAACACACGACCACCTTCTTCGGAATTGTTCTCTGGAAAGGAAACTGGTATGTATCAGTAAGGTCGGACTGGGCCGGAAGGACCGAGTGGCTGACCACAAGCCCGGGGCCCGAGACTAGATGATGGTAGATGGAATACTATCGGAAAATACTGAGATACACAAATTGAGATAAACAAAATATAAAATTAAATTATCAACGATGTAATAAATTATTAGGTACGGACAAGAGCTAATCAGGTTGCCAACTACCAGTGTAAAAGGACCTCCCTTATAGGGCATGAGCTAAGGTAGCCCGCGAAATTCAAATTTTCTTTAGTTTTTTTACATTTTGCAGGTCAGTGTGAGGTTTTATGTTGATTAAAATATGATTTGCGACCGTAACAAATATGGCTTTACATAATTATAATCATTACAACCAGCAATACAACTCCATAAGTAAGCTCAATCGTCAAATGTCATGATTTCATGAAATAGTCATTCAATGCGATTATATGAACTAAGAGAGTTGTATTGATCGTTTTTGTGATTATAATTCTATAAATAAACATTTGATACGGCTTCAAATCATATTTAGATCAACATACAACATGATACTGACCTGCAAAATGCAAAAAACGTAAGCAAATGATTTTCGCGGGCTACCCCGCCGCTTTCGCCTTAATAGGCGAGTTTCATATAACTCGATTATTCTATTTTATTTCTCTCTAATTGTATGAACGAGCTATCTGATCTAGTTTTACATTTAGGTCGCAAGAGCTGGGACCTAGCCTTTTTTTTTGAGGGTGGAAAATTATCAAATAACTTCTCCAGCTCGGGCGGAGCGGGAGGGCGTGTCAGACTCTTACTAACTAAAACCCAACCGTGTTCCTTCAGTTGCCTGTACGTTGCCAGGGGCCACGGTATCCCTTTCGGACTTTCCCGCGACTCCAGCAGGCAGCGGTCCCAGCGGACCCCTTCCGTTGTGCTGACATCTTCTTGAGGCGCGCGTGGAACACAACGCGCCATAGCCCGGGCCTGCCGTTCGATTCTGTAAAAATATCACCGTGAAACTTAGGTGAAGTGAGCTGTCAATTGTGTTAATCCCTAGCATCCTGCCGGTCGATTCTGTGGCAGTGACAGCTCACTTCACGCTCACTTCACCTAAGCTTCACGTTAATATTTTTACAGAATCGACCGACTGGTCCTTATCGGACGGTGAGCTACCCATCGCTCACCGTCCGCGCCTACGGTGGCCGGAAATCGGCTAGCGACTCCCGATGGCCGGGGCGTCTCCTGCGGCGACTAGGGTCGCGAGGGCGCGAACCTTGCCGCTCCCACACGCGTTCCATCCCCTCCTTCGCGAGCATTACTGCTTCGCAGAAGGAGGTGACGGCCGCCCATGCACTCTCGCTCCGAACCATAGCCTGAACCAGGGCCGGGCGCGAGAGATCGCCGCCGCCGATAGCCTCCGTGAGGACACGGGGCGGTGCTCCACCCAAGCCGGGCAGACCTCCACCGTATGCTCCACCGTGTCCTCCGGGCGATCCACACAGTGGTGACACCCGGGCGTTTCCTCCCGCCTTCCGCGGAACAGGAACCTCCCGAAACAACTGTGTCCGGTGAGGACCTGCGTCAGGCGGAAGCTGAGGATGCCGTGGCGCCTCACAAGCCACTCCTCAAAGAAGGGACTTATCACCGCAATTGTGACGTGCCCAGCTGGGACCTAGCCTGCGCGGGCCTCCTATCCTACGGTTGCCGCAAGCCAGGCCCGTGGGGGGCCCGCGCAGGCTGGGGCCCGGCTGGCAAATGCCACCTCGACTATATGGCCAGTCCGACGCTGTGTATCAGCTCATTCACCATAAGTATTTCTCCAGAAGTCCTGAACATATCGAGGGAAAGGGAACATTGATGAAGCCATGGATGTTGTAAGTACTACCACCATTTTCATTTTAGTGAAGGTTTGTTCTTGGTTTACTATTTTATTATACTGCCGATAATGGCTGATAACAAGCTGTAACATGCAATTAAAAAATCTCGGACTCTGGAGAACTCCACCTTCAAGTGCCTGCAACCCTGATGTCGTCGGTCGGCCGACTCGATCCTCGATCAACTTGCAGATTTCTAAAGTACTACGTCCGAATTCCAGGGGTCTATGGTCCTCAGTCCAACAAGTGACATTACGATGACAGGTGCCGCTCTCTCCGTGTCAAAGTTTTCAGTTAAGACTTAACTGACATTGACAATCCAATGTCAACAAACTGGCATTAGACACATTGGCATATTTTTGATTCATTTGAAAACCCAAAAATTAAATTGGTACAATTTTTGTTTTTTGTGATTGTACCGTAAATAAGAAAGCCCGATTAAAGCATAACTTAAGTAATTTTACGTGTGGGAAAAATTTAATTATCATGGACATTCTGGAGGATATTGGTATGAAAGCTTGGTTATCACAGTCTCCGAAACACACAACGTTTAGGATAAATAAATTAAAAACGTTTGACGTCCGTGTTCTTCAAGATTTTCTATTAGCTGTAAGTTACATTAGGGTCATCTCAGGGGTAGGTATGTAAACAACATTTTCAAAAGCACTGGTTTTCAAACTGTATCTCTACGGGCGAGTGTATTGTACAACGGTATTAGTCTCGCCGTGCTGGAAGTCATGCCTCACTACCGGAAAATGTGATGATTCAGGCTGACTGTAACAGTATTCATTGTTTTTTTGAATTCACAGCAAAACAAAGACCTTCATGCAACACAAATACCAGAATACTCCTTCATAAGACCAGATTGTCTCATACTTGGTCAATGGCCTGATGAAGTAACTTTGGAAAAGACTGGGAAGGAAGTAATAGTGGACGCCTTGTGTGCAGCGGCAGTGTTGAGAGGAGCTCATGTCTTTGCACCTGGGGTCATGGGTCTACCTGTTAGTGAGTAATTTAAAACTAGTATTAGGAAAGTAAATATTTGATAGCAAATTAGGGAATTTCAAATCATGAACAGATTTCACAATGTTTGTGATCTTTGCAAACAGCACTTTCCTTTTGAAATGAAGTTGTGCAATCATTTGTAGTATGATAAGGAGTTAAAATAAACATAAGGTTTGTGGCACACACAAATTACATAATTCTAGTTTTGTTGCAGACTGCCAGCTAGGAGAAAGAGTTGACATTTATGGAGACTTAGAAGGCCACTGTAAAAGGGGTCTCAAAGCACAATATGAAGGCAGAAAGCTGCATGTGGGAACAGGGTATCTGAAGATGTTAAGAGCAGATTTATTTGATAATGGTGTTCAACCCAGGTACAGATATTGCAAGACTACTACTAGTTTCTTACAAACAACAAAAAAATGCTGTATTTACTCTACAATATAGCCAGTTTTGGCCAAGTTTAAAGAATACTTAATTTTAAACCTAAAAACATTTTTGTATATCTTACATTGATTTTAGTGGTATAGCAGTTCATACTATTCTGCCAGCATCCAAAGTGCCTGTTGTAAATGAAACTATGTATTCTAAAGGAGAGGTACTCCTACAGAACCTGCCTTCCATTGTCTGTGGTTGGGTTGTGGATGCTCAGCCCAATGAACACATTCTAGATATGTGTGCAGCTCCAGGCAATAAAACTACACATTTAGCTGAAATGTCAAATGACCAAGTAAGTTTTTTTTATTTAAACCTATGGAGTTATTCAATTGGTGGAACTATTTAATAAGCTGCAATACTGCAACTTACTCATTACTGTATATTTCAGGCATTTATAATAGCATTAGATAAGACACCACAGAAAGCTGCAAAAATCAAGGAAAACTGTGACATCCAAGGAGTTTCTTGTGTTACTACATATGTCTTTGACTCCACAAAGTGCTGTTCAGAAGACAGTAAAGGAACCAATAGTGGGCCACCGTTTCCACCAAACAGTTTTGATAAAGTACTATTGGATGGCCCTTGTAGTGGATTGGGTCAAAGACCACAATTAATTAACAAAATGACTCCGAAAATGATAAGCTCCTATAAGTTTGTCCAAAGGAAATTATTGGCTGAAGTAAGTGCACAAATCTAAATATTTCATAATAGATCACAAACCCCTGAATAATCATAATTATCATTTATTCGTTAAATTTTTTACCCGACTATGGCAAATAAGCAGTGGTGGCCCAGTGGTAACGGCCGCGACTTACGAGTTGTAGGTCGTAGGTTCGAACCCAGACAGGCATTATACTTTATGTTAATAACTTCATCATCATGCTCACAAAAGTGAAGGGAAACATCGTGAGGAAACCGGCATGTCCTAGAACCAAAAATTCGAACACATGTCACATCTACCAACATGCACTGGGCCCGCGTGGTTGATTACGGCCCACTCCCTCTCGCCGAGAGGAGACCTGTGTCTCAGCAGTGAGAACATTATAGGCTGATTGAGATGGCAAAGCCAAGGAGGGGGGGCTATGTATGTATATTCATGTTTGCTCATAACTCATGAACAACTCGTCGTATTTCTACAAACGAGGTGTCATTGGAAGAGTTATATGTTGTTCTGCAGGTTATATGCTCATTGGAACTCACATAAAATGCTTATGGAAAGTGTTACGGATTATTTTAATTTTGTTTATTAATATATTTATAAATTGCTTTATAGGCAGTAAAAGTATTGAAAGTGGGTGGGAAATTGGTCTACAGCACATGCACTATTACAATAGAAGAAAATGAAGGCATGGTTGCATGGGCACTTGAAAAGTTCCCGTGCTTACAACTAGTACCTGCAGAACCAATCCATGGTGCACCAGGCTTACCTAACAAAGGTCTTAATGATGAACAAAGGTTGGTTTAAAACATTTTATTTTAAAATACTTATATACAAATACATTTTCTTAACAGTATTGGCAAGAATATTTTGGGTATTTTGAGTAATATATTTTTAAATAATAACAACAATATTTTAAGAGCATATCAAACCAAAGTCTTTTTTACTGAGTATCTTACTGGCACTAAATTATCACATTATTTATTTATATTATTTTCAGATTATTGGTGCAAAGATTTGGTCCAGAAAACAATGGACTTAGACCAGTTGAGCCCATATACAGGGATTCAATAGGGTTTTTTATTGCAGCATTTATAAAATTACCATAACCAAAAATAAACATCTAAAAATTAAAACGTCTTTTAGTTATTTGAGGTTTTTTTAAATGACTATAACTGAGAACGTAAGACATGAAAAAAAAAAGTATATTGGCATGTGTAAATGTGGGTACTAGAGGTATAGTCCAGTACTATAGGAATATTCTGCCCAACTCTTCGGAAAACTAGGCGTGATGTTATGTGTTATAATATTGAGGGGTATTTTAAATTGCTGAATCGATTTGAAGTGAATTTGATTTGCTAAGTCATAAGTCTTGAGTTCAAACCCAAGGCACGTACCTCTGACTTTTCGGATTCATGTGCAATACGCACGTATAATTATCACTTGATTAAAAAACGGTGAAGGAAAACATCTTGAGGAAAGCGGCTTGCCTGAGAGATATTTATCGATGGCATGTGAAGCCAAGTCAGAGGTCCATGGGCGGCTTTAAAACTTACACCAGGTTGTCACTAACCACATGAAAAGAAGAACTGAATTTGTTTCCAGTTTTAAATATGCTTACGGTTTTAAACATGGATCAAATATAGAAGTTTTTTTTAGGAAACCAAGAATCAAAAATAAAGTCTCATAACTGCGGTTCTCTCTCAAACTTTTTTGGAAACAGAACCCTTTTGGAAAAGGAAATATTTGACGGAGTCCTAAAATAATCAAAAACTGCGTTATATAGATTATTACACTTTGCCCCATCAATCTGTCACACCAGAGGAACAAAATGGATTGTTCACAGTTTTGTCGTCCACTGTGTCCCACTAATGGATTTTGGTGGGGTAAATAACACTCGCATCAAGTCAAAGTTCACTTTTTCCCACTAGGGATGGCACTGTTGGATCTTAATATTATGCCGAAAATAAAAACAGTTTTAACAATAAAAAAACAGAAATTATTCGTACGAGATTAGGATGATTCTGAAGCAGCTTAATTACCAAAAAGCAGTGACGTCCACAGCCATAGGACATAGGCCATGGGCTAATATTTTCGCACAGAGGCTTTGCGGAGCCCTAGGGCTGCGCAGAGCACACTGAGTATCGCTGCCCTAGAAAAATTATATGTAAAAAAGGTTACCCATTATTCCCCAACTTACTATGTACTATTTGTACCCATTGCTAAATAATAAAAACAAAAAAATACTTTATGATACAATAAAATACTGTAGTTTTGAAAAGATAAAATGTTAGTGGTACATACTATGATAGTCTCTATATACTGTAGTAGCTTAAGTTACTCCTTATAACATCAGCTATCCCAGCCATAGCCAGTGAAAGTCCCGTCAAAATCTGTCTAGCCGTTTCGGATATTACCAGCAGCAAACATTTTTTTTTGTTGTACTTTTGTATTATTTAGTAAAAAGCTGTTATTTTGACATTACAAACAGACACTTCCATTTTATTTATTTGTATAGCTATAATCACGTCAATTATATACGAGGCATTTGAACATGTTAGGAACTGTCTATTTCATATTGAGTTGTTTGTACTTCATTAAATCACGTTTTAAAAATGCACACTACATCTAGTTTACTTATACCAAAATTTATCAAAATAATATTAATCATACTGATCGTGCCAAAAATATAAGATATGTTATGGAAGTAGGTACTTTATAAAGTTTCGATGCGACCCCATAGGCCTTATAAAGTTTCGATGCGAACCCATAAGCCGCCCTGCGCCTTCAGCAAAATAGACCGTTTATCAAACTGAATGGGGTCAACAGTCTTCTCACACTTGGAGAATTTGAAGTTCTTAATGAGTTCAACCATCGCCAGTTTCGCTGATAACATCGCGAATCTCAGACCTGTAATAAAGTGATAAGAAAATAATAATTATTTTAATTTAGTAAGGAAATTTCGGGACTGCAAAATTGATGGCCTGCCGGGCTAACATGAAAAACTGTGTCGCCACAGTATCACGCGTCGAAAAGATATATGACTGTTTAGTGGATGGCTGATGTAGATTTATTTTTCTTAATATAGTAGCTATCGCGACACGCATATCTGAACACCGTAAGGACTATTACTGCATGCAGCGCTCGGTCGCTATAGTAACGCTTAGCTACGAAAAAAGGGTCCTTTTCGTGATTACATATGCGTGAACGCGAAGGTACATTCATCTTGATGATGGTTTTCGTGTGTCACAGGCAGTGGCGGATTTGCAGTCTTGGCCGCCCTAGGCCCCAGGCCATGGCCGCCCCTTTCTCAGCACCCATCATATAGACTACATAATGAATTTACTTTATTGCCAACTTATATCGAAATCGGTTCAGCAAAGTTAACTATGAGTCGGGTTGGCGCCGCGAAATTCTTTGACGCGTTTCAATTAGTTATTTGGACATATTTTTAAATGTTTTTAAGTCATTATTGTTATAAGATGCGGTGCAGTGCGGCCCGCCATAATGTGCGCGAACGTTTAGAATATACGTATATAGGTACTTTGAGTTATTTCTTGTGTCATCTGTAATTTTTTTGTCAAGATTGGCCGCCCCTAATATCTGGCCGCCCTAGGCCCGGGCCTACTGGGCCTTAGGCCAAATCTGCCACTGGTCACAGGACAAGCTATCTTATATTTATGCTTACCTATACAATTTCTAGGACCAACACCAAAAGCCAGATATAAATGAGAGGCTCTGTCTTTCTTGTCTTCATTCATGAATCGTTCTGGCCTGAACTCTTTCGGCTCAGGGTAATATTCCGGGTCCATGTGAATGCCGTACAATGGTATGGCAACTACATTCCCAGGCTCAAGTTGTATAGATGAACCAGGCACAGTATAAGGCTTTGTACAAACTCTATCTACTCTGGCTAATGGAGGAAACAAGCGTAATGTTTCTGAAAAAATAAACATAGATTGATAATACATACCCGCATTATAAAAATAACAATTCAATAATAACTGAGGTCAATGCGATTATGTTTCATGAACTTTTTTATAAGATTATTTATTGAAACAATAATTGAATGGTGCAAAAATTCGCACGACAACCAAATATTTTAGATATTTATTTGCGACTTAAACTTGACTCACGCCGTAGGTCAGTGGTCGGCAAACAGCTTGCGAGCCGCATGGGGCTCTTAGGCCTATAAAGTGCGGATCTGTACAAATATCGATGAGTGCGAGGAGTGTGGTGAGCGTAGATACGCGCCGGAGTCTGCGTTTTGGTCATAAGCATGTTATCAAGTTTTATTCAAAATTCAAACTATATTTCAAAGATTTATTTCCGAAGAATGTTCACCAAAAATTAACAGGAAATCGAAAATGTATCATTTACTTTCAAAGGTTTGCAAGGATAACTTGCTAAAAACTAAGATGCCTTCATCATATTATTATCAGCCGACATGACGATGATGATGATGAAGCATCCTACTTCTTAAGCAAGTTAATTTTAGGTAGCGTTGTGGAGTGAAAGAGGATGGGAGTTTTAAGGATTAAGAAAAGTGTCACACAGAAAGGATTGGCTCTCTTAAGAAATCTTAGTCGTTATAATATTGATATTTGGCTCTATTGACTAATGAGTTTGCCGACCACTGTCTTAGGTGAAGTTTTTAAACTGTTATTATCTGCAGTGGCGTAGCTAGCAAGGGTGGCACCCGGTGCGCATAATTGTGGTGTCACCTAAGAATGAAATCTTTACTTTTATAATAACAATATTCACTTCACGTCTAACAAAATTCGCGAAAGAAATGAGCAATGACAGGCGACAAGCAACGACTATTTCAGGGGAATCCCCAATCATAGTTAGTTTAGTAGGGTTAAATAAAACGACAACATTTTGAGGGGATCCCCGACCGATCGCGCCATAGAGCCATGAACATAAAAATAATAACAGTGTGTACACTGGAAAAAATCATGGTCTAATGTGTGGTCAGAGTGAATAATTTCTTATTAACATTTATTTCAAATAATACGTGCATTTATAAATAATCACAATTGATAAATTACATTATTTTGTTGGGATAACTTGATTAAAATAGCTTCAAACCCAAATTATTTATCATTAAAAAACGTGACAGTTTGTGTATTTTTTTTATACAGTCGGGTGTCACCCGGAACGGTGACACCCGGTGCGGACCGCCCCGACGCCCCCCCCCCCCCCCCCCCCCCCCTAGCTACGCCACTGATTATCTGGAAGATACCAATTAAATTAGTAACACGAGTGTCACTTATCTCCAAGAAGTCATAATTATAATCATATAAGTAGGAGGTGTGTGATCTAACATTGTTTATACTGCAATATCTACTATTACAGTTAAGGATAGAAATAATTATTATTATTTACCCAACAAAAATCCATCAAGGTAATGCAACTTCGAAAGGAGATCGTAATCATATTCTTTTCCTTCGGTCATTTCCTTCACATGGGATCGTAGCTTGTCCTGCAGTTCAGGCTTGGTGGCCAGTACGTGGATGGCAAAGGACAGTAAGGTGCTCGAGGTCTCATAACCAGCGATGAGGAACAATAACAACTGCGCATCTACGGTGTCGTCGTCTAGATCTGCAACAAATAAATATTACGTGGGTAAAGTTGCTGCATTTCACAAGCATCATTGTAATTTAAACCTTATGTCAATGTTTTTAAAAATCACATTGTTGAATGTGCGCACAAATAATTATAATCTTATTAAAATACTAGTACCAAGTTACGCTGAATTTCTATCTATTGAATAATTTCCAGTTGTTAGGACAAATTCCTCAGATATTTTGTTCACAGGATAGGTTCTTACTCAAATTACCTCGATCATTCCTTACATAAGGACCGTAAACAACATCGTCTGTTCGTAATTGATGGCATATGTACTTTACAAGTACCTCTGTACACATGTCATAACACACACAGTATTTAGGGGCCTATTACACCACGCGGTATCAAGGTCTGTCTTACTTTGGCGGGCGGGCACAAAGCCATCGTGCCCGCTCGCTAAAGCCCCACTATAAGTTGCGGTCCCCCAAATCTCGAAAGTACTTTTTAATCAAATCCCAAACAAGGCCAAAATATGTTCAGTTTACAATGAGTTTAAAACGAGGCAGTTTGTAGTTGGAAGCCCCCCTACGTCTGCCAATAAATATAAACGTAGCATGCTAAAGAGAGATTTGTTTTATTAAATAATCTGGCATCATGGCATGACACGATACATATCATAATATTAAAAATCACTTCCTTTTCCTTTGCACGCTTAGAGTATATAACACTGGAGAAGCCCTATGCACAATATTCCGAACAATAAGTCTGTCACTTTTAGCGGGGGACGCGGTAGCTACTACAAAAAATAACAAAAGCCGCTCGCCCGGAAAGAATTCCGAACCATGAATTTTTATTTTATCGATATCGATATTAATTCGGAATTTTGCTTGAATCCATGAGATAAAACAGCTGTTGCATAAATAGTTAAATTATAAGAAGAGAAAATAACTACAATTAAATAAAAGTAACTAAATTTGTAACAAGTAAGTAATCTCAATAATAAATTAGGTCGTCAAATAAAATATATTAACCACTTCAATGGACATAATTATATATGGCATGTCAAGTGATAAGATAATGATAAGATTGAATGTTGCTTTAAAAATATATCTACCTACTTATTCATATTGATAAAGTTAAACTATGCATTCATTTTGTTTAAAATAGTTTACACTGCATAGATCAGGGCCTATTACACCACACGGTATCAAGTCTTGTCGCTGGCTGTCGGTGAAAAGTCTAATCGCCAAATTTCAGAATTTGTTGTCCACTGGTTCAAAAGATATAAGGGTTTATTTTTTCTTGGCAATTTTTCGTGAAGTCTTCGATCTAGCTCTTGGACTATATCTTACTAATTGAACTCATTATATCTCCTAAACTAAGACCCGATTAAATCTGTGACTTGGCGACAAATTGCGACTAATTGGCGACAAAATATGGGACAAAACATGGGACAAAACACATCTTCGCTAGGTGTCCTAGTTTTTGAGATATAAATGTGGCCCTGCTGGGGAGGCCCAGATCGGCCACCTATAAACCCTTATATCTTTTGAACCAGTGACCGACAAATTCTGATATTTGTCGACAAATTTCGACTAATTAGCGACAATTTTTTCGTGTAATCAAAATTAAAATCCCTGATGGTGGCCCTGTCAGAGTCAATGACACTTCATAAAGATCAAAATAATTATGTTTCTTGTCAATTACGAAAATATATACAGGGTGTTCGGCAGAAGGTTGAACATACGAAAATGGCGGATCCGTGGGGCCGTCTACTACGTGTCTAGGTCCAATAACGAGACCCAGGCCACAAGGACTTTTTTAAATGATTTTTTTAAATTTAAAGGAAATTCGTGGTTGCTCAAATTTCAAACGTCAATAATTTCATTTAAAATAACAAAACTGGCAATTTTTTTTTTCTAGAATCATTGTAGAATCTAATATGTAAAAAAAAAATTGTTTCGTATATTAATTAATTTCACTTTTCGCAAATTTCCTTCGCAATTCTTTCGGTGAAAAAAGTCCCAGACAGTTAAAATTGGCGAATTGTTCTAGTTGTTTTAAAAGAAATTGAGCTTATAGCATACCGTTAGATTGAACATGAACCAAAGATGTTTTCCTAAAATTAGAACTGCTCTATCACTGTTAGTTTTTTTTTTTAACGCAGTTCAAAGTCGGGCTTTCGGTATTTATTTTTTATTTGTTTGTAGTTTAAGGGCTCGTACTTACTTTTCTAGCAATCATCTGCGTCAAATACGAGTTTTATAAGATTCTACAGTTACTTTAGATGAAAATAAAAATAAAATTTTGCCAGTTTTGTTGTTTTTAAATGAAATTATTGACGTTTGAAGTTTTGGCAACGATAAATTCCGAAAAATAAATTTAAAAAATCATTAAAAAAAAACCTTGTGGCCTGGATCTTGCTATTGGACCTAGACACGTAGTAGACGGCCCCACGGACCCGCCATTTTCGTATGTTCAACCTTCTGCCGAACACCCTGTATATGTCAAATTAGCAAAATTTACATGCACTTGACATGCCATATATAATTATGTCCATTGAAGTGGTTAATATATTTTATTTGACGACCTAATTTATTATTGAGATTACTTACTTGTTACAAATTTAGTTACTTTTATTTAATTGTAGTTATTTTCTCTTCTTATAATTTAACTATTTATGCAACAGCTGTTTTATCTCATGGATTCAAGCAAAATTCCGAATTAATATCGATATCGATAAAATAAAAATTCATGGTTCGGAATTCTTTCCGGGCGAGCGGCTTTTGTTATTTTTTGTAGTAGCTACCGCGTCCCCCGCTAAAAGTGACAGACTTATTGTTCGGAATATTGTGCATAGGGCTTCTCCAGTGTTATATACTCTAAGCGTGCAAAGGAAAAGGAAGTGATTTTTAATATTATGATATGTATCGTGTCATGCCATGATGCCAGATTATTTAATAAAACAAATCTCTCTTTAGCATGCTACGTTTATATTTATTGGCAGACGTAGGGGGGCTTCCAACTACAAACTGCCTCGTTTTAAACTCATTGTAAACTGAACATATTTTGGCCTTGTTTGGGATTTGATTAAAAAGTACTTTCGAGATTTGGGGGACCGCAACTTATAGTGGGGCTTTAGCGAGCGGGCACGATGGCTTTGTGCCCGCCCGCCACTGTCTATTACATAAAATTACTTACGAATATCAGATTTCGTTTTTTCGGATTCAGTTCTTTCCTTATCTGAAAAATCAATCAAGATTTGGAGGAAATCACTTTTCCTGTAAAGACAAATCAAAAATTAGAATTAAATTGCCATATTATATTTTGCTTAAGTTGTTTTCCAACTCCATTTTTTTTTTTAACTTACTTATCACCAGATTTTCGTCGCTCAGCTTTTGCCACATTCAAAATCCTTACTAACTCTTTTGCAGATGCCAAATTCAGAAACGAAAAGTTTAATAACTTAATCAGTTTCGGCATAAATATTAGGAAGAAGAATAACATCAGTCTTTTGTACAGAGGCATGTAGTCGAACTTCTCAGCCACCTAGAATGATTATTTTTTTAAATGGTCATCAACCTATCAAATATTTAAAATAGATAAAGTATTCTTTCATCTAACTAATTTTAGTAGCAGGTTATATTTTTTTTGTGTTTGTAATATAAGTAAGACTGATTATGACTGACTGACTAAATTATGTAAGTGCAAACAAAGGCATGAAACAGTAATGTTTACTTACATTGAAGAAGTGTGCATTTTCATTTGACAAAGCATCACATTTGATACCAAATGCACATGCCCCAATTACCTCTAACGTGAAGTGCCCTATTGTTTTCTTCATCTCAACGTCTTTCTTATCTGTAAATTATCAACATACATGTAGTTAAATTGAATACAATGTATACTTAGTAAATATTAGATTTTGCCCGCGTGGATGTCGGAAAATATCCCATGGGTACGAAAGTGTTAATCCAGTTTGTGTGTGTGTGGTCCTGTGTGCCAAATTTCATCCAAATTCGTTCAGCAGTCTTTGCGCCAATCCAGAACATACATTCAGACAGACAAACCGACAAACGGACAAATATTCTTCGTGACTATATCATTATTGTAAGATGTATGTATAGATTTATGCAGAATGCAATTAAGGTCTGTAAAATAATTGTATTTTGTCATACAAAACGAGTATGACAAAATTCAATATAGTAAGTAATTATTTCATTCAATAATAATGTTTGCATGCCTAATATAAGGTAGATTGTAAAAGAATCACCCATTGTACTGTAACATCTTATTTTATGTAAGTAGTAGGTACCTACAATGTATGCAAATAAATTTTACTTTACTCTACTCTGTACTACTGAGTAAAGTAAAATGTGTTTGCTACTTTGCTTCTGGCTGTACTACAGACTGAATTAAAGGCAGTGCATAGATTATGCATGGGTATGTGTTCCATCTTTAGAATTTAGTCAGCCCCGGATCTATGGGGGGGCAAACCGGGGCATGTGCCCCGGACGCTATCTTCAGAGGGCGCCAAATTCAAGCGTAGCAGACAAGTGCACCACCCAGCACACATCAACTTAGCAATAAATGAGACACGCAGCACATAAATAATCTTTCTTTTTTACAACAGTTTTGGCGCCCCTAATCTTGAATTTCGCGGGCTACCTTAGCACATCCCCCATAAAGGATTGGCAGGGGACGGCAGTTTTTGGCCGCCTCACTTGAATAAAAACTAATATTTATTATTATAATAGAGGAACAGCAAAATTAACAATTATTTTAATGTGATAATGGTCCTAGATAAAACCCAAAGTCCACAAGATAAAATTGTACAATCTAGCTAGATACTTAAATAATAAATACTTGTGTAGGTTTTAACTACCTATTATTAGTTTCAATGCACACATTTTCTAGAGAGCTCCCTCCCCGTTTCAAAACTCACTTTTGAAACAGGGAGCTCTCTAGAAAATAAAAAATAAAAATATGTAGGAGGCTCATCAACTTTTTTATAAACTGCAATAATTAGATTTTTGAAAATGTTGATAGTTTCTCTGTTTATGTTTATAACTATTAAGAGCGTTTATTCTGAAAGTGGGCAACGTCGCAAATAGATGTCAAATATTTCGTTGTTTTGATTAATTTGGCAATATTACTGTAAGGAAATAAGAAATGTGGCTAACTAGTGAACTAGAATATTGATTACTAGCGACCCGGCCCGGCTTTGAACTGGTATGAATTATGCATATAAACCTTCCTCTTGAATCACTCTATCTATTGCTGAAAACTGCATTAAAATCCGTTGAGTAGTATAAAAGATCTAAGCGAACAGACAGCGGAAGCAACTTCATTTTTAACCGACTTCCCAAAAAGGAGGAGGTTATCAATTCGGTTGTATGTTTTTTTTTTTAATGTTTGTTAGGTACCTCATAACTCAGTCATTTATGAACCGATTTGGAAAATTATTTTTTTATTTGAAAGGATATACTTCCCGATTGGTCCCATTTTTATCAAAATTCAGTTCTGATGATGGAATCCATGATGAATTGAGGGAACTCCTCAAATATTATAGGCATATACATAGCGATTTTGGTATTTTAAGCAATAAGTTAAGCATATGCATTCAGAAAGTATCATTTGGTGAAGTGGAACTGATGAAGAAGACCACAAATGGCCACCACAATTCCTCAATGAAATGTATTTCACGGGTAGTGCTATTTATGAACCGATTTGGAAAAATATTTTCTTATTTGAAAGGATATACTTTCAGATTGGTCCCATTTTTATCAACATTCAGTTCTGATGATGGAATCCATGAGGATTTGAGGGAACTCCTCAAATAATATAGGCATACACATAGCGATTTTGGTATTTTCAGCAACAAGTTAAGCATTTGCTTTCAGAAAGTATGATTTGGTGAAGTGGAACTGATGAAGAAGACCACAGATGGCCACCGGAACTACTCAATTATAAGTATTTCACGGGTGGCTATAAGATATCTCGATTAAAATAGTTAAGCGACTATGAAGCACATTTGAACTGGTCTTAAGATGAAGTCGGAAGGAAGGCACCGGAACTCCGTCATAAAACAATGTACCTATCCTAGCTGTGTTTGGGCTTATTGGAATTGCCATGAGGTGCACTCTGCCCATAAATGATTAAAGGTAGCAAATTGCGCTACTTGAGTCGTCTGCTATGTGTGGTCTTGATTGTCAGAAGACAGATTTCGTAGCCTCGTTATTACCGTCAATGATCCTGTCGTCGTGTGGTCGCTTTAATAATTTGTTCGCACTCCAAATCTGATAAAACTATGCCTTCCAAACTTCTGACACGACTAAACACGACGTATATTTGCCCTTTTGCAATTTTTTTTTTTACCAAGAGAGATCACAGATCTTTCAAGGATGGTACCCTATAATTTATGGACTGTGACCGCCCAGCTTAATATTAGAGTGAGCATACGACGCTCCACATCTCCGTAACCACTTGCCGCCTGGAACGTAGTGCTTGTTGGTGGTATGTGTATCACTTTAAAAATATAAATTAGCATATCTTTTTATTGGATGACACAATTGCAATGAAACAAAAACTAAATGTTACATCGTGGTTATATTCTATTTACAATTTTAATAGGACTGTAATTAAATTTCAAAAATGTTATATCTGCTAAATTGTATGTAGAAAAATGCATTCATTAGTACCATTTTGGGCCAATAGATGTCATTGAGACGCAAAAAAAAAAAACGGCCTTTCTACACTTTCAAGCCAGTTTTGAAAAATGTATGATTAAATCTTTATTATTACCTAGATAAGTTTATACCACGTTTTCTAAACCAAATGAATAAGGTATTTCATACAAAATGTATCCCCCTGCTCACCTACAAAGGGGTTAATTTAAATCATTCCACTTTGCCCCACCAAGTCGCCCCACTGGTCCAAAGTGGATTACCAAAAAATTTCAGTGGAATCTTGATGGATTACTTGCCCCACTAGTTGTAACCCCACTAGGTGTAATTTTTTAAAAATCTTTTGATTTGTTTCCATTATTCGAATGGTATACTAATTTGTATGCTGTAGGTACCACAACTAAAAACTGAAAAATAAATACTTTTTTACAAAAAAAACCAACCGACTTCAAAAAAAAAACACTAAAATTACTTTTTTACAAAACAAAAACTACCGAACTCCACAAAAATACACGTAAAAGTGAAAAATTACTTTAATTTCGGAAGTCGGTGGCAAAAACGAAACTACAGAACCATATAGTATTATACATTAAGATGGTTCGCAGTAAGATGATTGAAGCCGTAATATAGTTATATCCTTAGGATACAGTTATGAATCGCTTTCATATATTTTTTTCATTTTCTTGCTTTCATGTATTACGGTATATTTTGGTATTTAATTAGTATAAAATATTTTCGTTTTTGCCACCGACTTCCGAAATTAAAGTTATTTTTTAACTTTGAAGTGTATTTTTGTGGAGTTTAGTGGTTTTTTTTTGAAGTCAGTTGTTTCTTTTTGTAAAAAAGTTTTTATATACTATTTAAAGAAAAGAGGAAATGCAATAATGGATGCATTTGGAAACTTTCCAAATGCCTTCTTTTTTTTTTTATATTTTCGCCATGTCCGTCTGTCTGTCTGTCCGCGGCTTAGCTCAGAGACGGTTAGTACTAGAAAGCTGTAATTTGGCATATGTATACATATTAATCATGCCAACAAAGTGGTAAAATAAAATAAAAAATTTAGGTTACCTCCCCTACACGTAAAGTAGGGATGTTTTTGTTTTTCCTCATCTACCCCATGTTGTGGGGTATCGTTAGAAAGGTCTTTCACAAAAAATTGTGAGTTTGTCACAGTGTACAGACTTTCACATTTATAATATTATGAACTAACTGCTGCCGGTGGCTTCGCCAGCGTGAACCCTAATTATTTTTCTAAATTAAAAGTAGCCTAAGTTTCTCCTTATAGCATCTGCTATCTGCCAGTGAGAGTCCCGTGAAAATCGGTCCAGCCGTTTCGGAGATTAGACGGAACAAACAGAGACCAGATAAACACAAAAAAAAATAAGTTACAAGTACCATAAATACTTTCATATGCATTTAGTAAAAAGCTGTTATTTTGACATTACAAGATACTCAATTATATTTATTTGTATGTATGTTTAGATCATAGATTTTCTATATGTGAAAGTCTACAAAGATGAATGATAAACAGGGTTATTGGGTCAATAGAGTTTAAATTCTATTGACCCAATAGCCCTGTTTATATTATCATCATAGTAGAATATAGATTTCATATTATATCTTACTTACCATATTGCTTCAAAAATTCAACCATTTGCTTTGAACATACTTGTATGAGTGGAAGCATATTTCTTAGACGTGCTGAACTGAAGACTGGTGTTAAAGTGCTTCTGACACTTTTCCATTCTGATCCCTAAAAACAAATCAGAATATTTCATACATATATTTTTTCTCATCATAATGGTGCGGCTAAGTAATAATAGCTGCATGGGTCGACCCATCAGGTAAAGCATGCTGGCCGGGGTTGACCGGTGGATGGGTAACCATCTTTACATATCGAGACTCTTTGGTGCCTCGGAAAGCACGTTAAGCCGCTGATCCCACACTGGTCGTAACGGGTCTTCAGAAGCTTGAAAGTCGAGTTGAAGCTTGAGAAATATCTCTCAAGCATGCAGGTTTCTTCATGTCATGTTAGTGGTGATGAAATAAACTATGCAAATTTGATTTGATGCCCTAGTTCCATAAATCACAGAATTTTGTTCTGTGATTTATGGAACTAGGGCATCAAATATGAGGTCACTCAACTCAGGTCAGGCAACATGTTTTTAACTTTTGTATACATAAGTACTCATCTACTGGTATTTATGCAAAAGTAAATTATGTACATTTATCTCAAATAGTCATCACAATTTTATTGTGAATATAAAAAATACTAATGAATTACACAAAATACCTTTAAGTTGAGAAGTGAACGACTCCAGAACTTGGGCTCTTCTGCATTCAATGAGATTCGGTCAGTGAAGTGATCGAAATCGCGGATTGTTATCGCCTTGATTAGGTCTGGATCCATAATAGTTAAAACGGGCCTTCTCCCTTCAAATAATCCTGCATTTAAACAAAATAAGAAGTTTAACACCATTCAGAAAACAATACTAGAAATAAGCTTTGTAAAGGTACATTGTAGTTCAAAGGACTGAGATCATGAATAATATTGTTATTGTTAATATTCAAATCAAGTTGATAACATTTAATTAAACAATATGTATCCTACATAATTGAAATAACAGATTTATATAAATAACAAGTGTTTTTTGGCATAAACAGTTTACACAATAATGACAAAAACAACCGCTTATATTCAGCATCGTTACTAAACCAAAACTAGCAGCGACGGTAACTTCTATCAATGGATCGAAGGACGGTGATCAGTAATAATGATGAAAGTAACTCTTTGATCTCGTTCTTTAGAATTCTTTTAGTTCTTTAAGTTCCAGCTTACCTCCATACCGATTTCCTTTAAAGGTATTGTATGCTTCCAATTGAAATTCATGAAATGATTGTGTGCCTCTCAACCTAGGTCCCAGATTTCCTAATAATATCACTGGTTTTTTATATGGAATCCCTTTCTTTTCGAAAAAGTCAAAAGTACTTGTGTAGTAAAAATATAAGCCAAATAAAATGGTAAGGAATAAGAGCAATTTCCAATCTTCTAAAATAAATAATAATAACTTCTTGGAACCACTGAAGTAGTCCATGATTACAGAGGCTTCCTGGCTCCGAGCCTCAGTCAGAAGTCGCAAGAGCCTAAACCTAGAAGTTGTCGAAACACAAATCACTTAATTGTTGATATTTATGAAATTATCAATTTAAATAAATTTATCTAACGCATGTTAAGGAGACATGCAAAACAAGAAAAGACTAGAAGAAAAAGCCGAAAATAAGACAAAATACTCAAACACGAACAACAACAGAAGAACTGAACACTACGAGTGAAGTGAACAGAACTGAGTGAACTGTTGAACTGATTGACTGATTTTCTGTCACTGTCAATGTCGTTCGTCTTGACATGGGTCAAGACCACAGAATATATTTATAACACGTTGTCAAGACGAACGATGAACTGAAAAAATGTAGTAGAAATCATAGACTAACATATTGGTATAAATACATCAGAATAATAAATACTACTACCATACAAATACAAATTCCATGACATAATTTTATTATGCCTTCAGGCGCCAGATACAGTCACATATTTGATCAAACACTTTGATAGACTTTACTCAATTGAACACATGTATGATTTAAACTGCGTACACACCGGCCCAACGAACGCCAACGAATGGGTTTCGTTGTTCCTGTCTGGACGGCTTAACGAACACCAAAGATCGTTCGTTGGCGTGTGCCCGCGATCGGAAGCGTAGCGGTAACCAGGCGCGGTCGCAGCCTAAGATTTTGGGGGGGATCACCATGGGTGCCGAGGAATATTAGGGAAATATATAATTGATACTCTAAAAACTTTTGATCTTCTAATGATGCTCACTTTTTAAATAACTGAACCTTTCACTTAGAGAGGTACATCTCCAGCTTGACATTACTTATGCTGTTCAGGGACGCTACTATATTTTTACGTGAGGGGGGGGGGGGGTACTTAATGATGTTGCCAAATTGTTTGCCAGGTTTTTGATAAATAATAAGTATTAATACGAAAAAAACGAAAAAAAACGAAATACTTTATTGCACAAAAGGTTTTGCAGTGAATACAGTAAAAAAAAAGTTACACTTTACAAATGAACACTTGTATGCTACAAAAATGGTGGGGGTACTGTCCTCTTAGATAGGCTATACAATAGCCTGTACGTAATACTGTAATACGGTAGATTATATACGGTGAGAAGACCAAGCGAAACTAACTCGATCATTTTAATACCCTGTCTCGGATAGGTTAGGTTAGGTTAGGTTTGTGCACTGGCCGGATCCCTCGAGGCGAAACTACTCGCGTCATCATATCGGTGGCGCGAGAAAGCGAGGGCGCGGGGCGAGCGACGACCGATGCAGCGACACATGGAGCTGCATCGGTCTCAGCTTCGCGAGGTCCTGGTGGCGGAATGGCAGGACAGGCTTTCACGCTCTACCGGAGGCGGAGGCGGTCCGGCCGGTGCTCGAGCGCTGGCTCGGGAGGAGGCACGGCTACCTGTCGTTTCGGGTGACGCAGGTGCTCTCGGGGCATGGTTGCTTCGGGAAGTACCTGTGTCGCATAAACAGGGAGCCAGACGCCCGGTGTCACCACTGCGTCGACTGCCGGGAGGACACGGCGCGGCATACGCTGGTGTGAGAGTGTGCCGCTTGGGAGGAGCCACGCCGTGCCCTCATCTCAGGAGTAGGCAGTGACTTGTCGCTGCCGGCCCTAGTGAATGCTCGGCAGCGGCGAGTCCTGGGACGCGGTGTTTTCCACGCAGAAGGAGGCTGCGGAAAGGGAGAGGGAGATCTCGTCCACTCCCCCAGCCCGCAGCAGGCGCACCGGGCGTCGGCGGAGGGCGGATAACGCCCTCTTCCAGCCCCCCTAAATGGGTGCAGGGGCGACGGACTCGGGGACGTCCGTCGCCCCCCACACATCAGGACCCGAGGTGGCGGCACGTAGTGTTCCACGCGCGCCCCTCTGAGACGTCGCGGGGGGCGTCAAACACCTCACTCCCCCCCTGACCTGAGGAGGCCCGCGGTGGCGGGCCGGCACCAGCCGGGGGTTGCGGAAGATTTCAAGTTCCCGCGACCCCCAGCGTAGGTGTGAGTTGGAACACCGGGGTGGTTTTTAGTCAGTAAGAATCTGACAGACCCCTCCGCCCACCCCAGGGCGGGGGACATCCATGAGGATTTTCCACACAGGAAAAAAAAAAAAAAGGTTAGGTTAAGGTCACGTTATCGTCGTGGTGGGGCTTGTGCGTCTCAATGATCTTGGGGCTCTGCCGGTAGAGTTACTCATGCCGGAAAGGCCCAAGTGAGAGACCAGACTAAGAGAGACACCGGGACGGGGTCACTCCTGATCGATCGACGATAGTCGATCGACAGATGTTGCGACCATCTTCAACCGGCCGTTTCCGTCACCAGTCCCGTCTTCGACGCCTGCACTTGCGGATGCGGAGGTGGAAAAGATGGCGCGCATCTGCATGATGCAGTGTGGGAAGATGGTGGGTGCCTGGAGGCGATAGAGAACCGGCTCCTCCCAGCTCAAATTCTCCGCCCACCGCTCGCTGCGGACCAAGCGGAAGGAGGAGGCGGTGGCTGAGTCGAGCCGGTCCGGTAGAGGGACTAAAAAGCCCGCGAAGGGTACTTCCGTGCCCGACTCCCGGGCGGCTGCGCCGCCAGCTGCGCCACCGGCTACACCACCGGTGGCCGCGCTCGGGCCTACCACGGAGGCGTGGGTGACGGTCGTCAAAAGAGGCTGCCGTCACGGGAGGAAGACGGCACCACCAGCGCCCGCTGGAGCATCGGCATCGGCACCAAAGAAAGGATCGCCTATAACGCTGCAGCCCGGGGCCACCGAAAGGGGCGCCACATACAAGGCGGTCCTTACGGAGGCAAAAGCCAAAGTCGCTTTCCCCGATCTCGGCACACCGTCCGGCTTCAAAATGAGGCCGGCGATTACGGGGGCGCGGCTGCTCGAGGTGTCGGGTGCCTCCTGCGGCGAAAAGGTGGACATCCTGGCCGCCAAGCTGAGGGCGGTCCTCAACCCGGAGGACGTCCGGGTGTCCAGGCCAATGAAGACCGTTGAGTTGTGCGTCGATGGCCTGGACGACTAGACGACCCCGGCTGAGGTCGTGGTGGCCATCGCCAAGGTCCAGCATGTCCGCCCGAAGACGTCCGGACGGGCGAGATACGCGCCGACACTTCCGGGCTCGGCACGATTAGGGTGCGGTGCCCGGTGGCGGCGGCGAATAAAGTCGCTGACGGTGGGCGTTTGTTGGTGGGGTGGGTTGCGGCGAGGGTCAAGCTGCTGCAGCCCAGGGCCTTGCGGTGCTACCGGTGCCTGGACATTGGGCATGTCAGGGCACAGTGCACCGCCGAAATAGACCGCAGCGAGCAGTGCTATCGCTGCGGTCAGGCCGGCCACAAGGCGGCCCAGTGTTCCGCGGTGCCAAACTGTAGCCTCTGTACAGCTGCAGGGAGGCCCGCCGGGCACAGAGCGGGTGGGAAGGCCTGTGGCGCGCCTGCCACAAAGAAGAAGAAAAGAGGGGCTGCCAAGGCTGCCGGGGGCTCTTTACCCCCCCGGAGCCTGGATGCCCTTCGGCCGACTCCCGGCCTAGGAATGGTGCGGAGGGGATGGATTGCGCTTAATGGCGCTCTACCATTTCCTCCAGGGCAATATCAACCACTCTGCTAGAGCTCAGGATCTCTTGCTCCTGAGCATGGCAGAGTGGTCGATTCACGTGGCTGTGGTCGCCGAACCGTATTTTGTCCCCCCCCGGGATAACTGGGTGGGAGACCTGGACGGTTTGGTGGCCATCATTGGCGGGGCTCTTATCAACCCGTCCCGCGGTCACGGCTGGGTAGCCGCCCTCGCGGACGGCATTGGCACGGTTGGGGCGTATTTTTCGCCCAACAAGAGTCTCGCCGACTTCGAGAGGTTCCTTGGACGTATGGCCCGGGGTATTGTGGGTCCGGAGTGCATTTGTCTGTAACACAGACTGTGGTCAACCTTCTGTGGTAGTCACTTGTAAAATTTTCTACTCTGTCGTGTTCTCTTCTTTATATAGTCTGTGATACTCTGTGTCTCTGTGTCTCTGTGGCTCGTGCTAGTAGAGTATAAATAATATGTCAATATGTGTTCTGTGGTGGTTCTGTGGGCTCGTGGGTCACTCGGTTACTCGTACAATAGGTACCTATATAATTATTAATGTTCTGTGGTTACTCGGATCCGGATGAAAGGAAATAAGCGTATAATTGCGGACACTAGCAATTTTTTTAATTTTACTACTCCGTTTTGGTTATAAAGTGAAAAAAATTAGATTGCGATCATAGAAACGATATCTGTAAACTAAGCAACCATGGGCAAAACATCTAAAGATAAAAGGGATATATATTATAGGTTAGCTAAAGAAGAAGGCTGGCGTGCAAGAAGTGCTTTTAAACTATTACAAATTAATGAAGAACACAATATATTCAATGGTGTTACACGCGCTGTTGACCTCTGCGCGGCTCCTGGCAGTTGGAGTCAGGTATTGACAAAAAAATTGCGACAAAATGCCAGTAGTGTTGACGATGTTAAAATTGTTGCTGTAGACTTACAAGCCATGGCAGCTTTACCTGGTGTAATACAGATACAGGGTGATATTACAAAGCTATCCACTGCAAATGCTATAATTCAGGAATTTGAAGGACTCAAAGCTGACTTAGTGGTTTGTGATGGCGCCCCGGATGTAACAGGACTACATGATATCGATGAATATGTACAGTCTCAACTGTTATTAGCAGCACTCAATATAACAACACATGTGTTAAAGGTTGGCGGTGTATTTGTGGCTAAGATATTCCGAGGGGAAGATGTTTCTCTCTTATATTCACAGCTTAAGCAATTTTTTGAATATGTAACAGTTTCTAAACCAAGAAGTTCAAGGAACTCTAGCATAGAAGCTTTTGTTGTATGTCATAACTATCAGCCACCTGAAGGATATATCCCAAACATGGTGAATCCGCTGTTAGATCACAAGTATTGTGATTTCAATCAATTTACAGGTCCTAACAGGTTCATAGTACCGTTTAATGCGTGTGGAGATTTGAGCGCCTATGACTCTGATACATCATATCCACTGTTGCTAGACGGCCAAACATCATATGAATACAAAGAACCTGTACAAAGTCCCATAAATCCTCCATACAAAGAAATATTAGAAAAAACAAGAAATATGCACATAAAAAATACTGAGGGATCCTCAAAATAATTTTGTCAAAAGAGAAACACATACATTACTGATAAATCCTTGTTATGTGTTAATGTACCTAGATATCTGTATTAATTATATTTCACACATGTCATGATTATTATTACATTAAATGAATATAGTTATATTAAATGTTTTATTTCAGTTTTTTCTTTGTCTTTAAAAGCTATAGAAAAAAATTGTCTGTTTATCTGTATCGTTCTTCTGGATGACGACTGATTCGCCTCATGTCTGGAACTCTGTAGACACGAAGCCAATTTGGGTTGACAGTTTAGTCACTGGCCTTGTGCAAGAATATTTTTGACGACAGTTCAGTTATGACTGGCTTTTTGTGCGATGATGAGATGGCGTTAAAGTGGCTCCGCAGTGGTGGTAGGTAGCCCGCGAAACAAATATGTATTTACAGAATTAAAATCATTAATACATCTCTCCAAGCTAGATTTTTGCACAACAGGGTATTTAAGTACTATCAAAAACGTAGGTACGTGAAATAAATAATATAAAGATGATACAAAAAAAGACTGAAAAAAATAATGGAGTGGAAATATTGAGAAGCTCACACGCTTTTGAAATTATTCTTCTATCTTTGTGAAGCAAAACGATCATTATACTAAATGCCGCGAAATTACTGTGGTGCACAGCTGTGGCGTCCCCAAGGAACTTTTACGCACCTACGGCGAGGATATTCCTGTGTTGTGGCGTCAACTCGCAGCTGTGCTGTCTCTGTCTAGCATAGAACATACACCTTCGCTATTATATGAGATACTAGCAGCGCCCTGCAGTTACACCCACATAAGTCTCGATCCAGTGGGAATATCAGGACAAAAAGTCCCAAAAAAAAATCCTATGTCCTAATCATGGTCTACCCATGGGCCAAATTTAATTCAAATCTGTTCAGCCGTTTACGCATGAAAGCGACAAACAGACAACAAATCAAATCTTTTCTCTTTCTATTATTAGTTTAGATTAAAAACAAGAAATTATGTGGCTTTACTTTTTCTTTGTTTCAAAGAATCGAATAAAAAAAAACTGTTAAATACACTATTGCATTTGCTACACAATATACGCCACGTTACGCCGCGCGCCGTAGTGTGACGTCCTACGGGCTACGGCATACACGCGTAGCATGATGTATATCGCGTAGCATGTGCATCGCATCGAGTGACGTACTGGGAGCTACAGCCACAGATTACGTTACACGTTACTCGTCCGTGTTTGGGTCACAGAAATACATATGTGTACCACTTAATCGGTCCATTCGATTCGGCGCAACTTGGCTGTGACAGGCGGACAGACAGACACACGAGTGATCCTATAAGGGTTCTGTGTTTTCCTTTGAGGTACGGAACCCTAAACACGATAGTAAAACAAATTAGAAACTCACATATCTGTATCAGCAGGTAAACTGAAAAAAGATCAGTTTTTACCTCTTCTCTTGCTGGATCTACATCCATCAACTGCATATCATAAGAATTTGAAACTAAGTATCTACGACGGATTGACCGAAATATATGCGTACGTACGCGCCTCGCGGCTGTAGTCAACTCGCTGAGAAATGGGTCGCGTGCGAAACGGCTGTAGGTAGTTAGCGCGCATAAGTATATGGAGGGATTTATCTGGTAATCTGTAGTCACAAGATGCGTTGCACATGCTACGCGACATACGCCATGCTACGCGGCTACGCCGTAGCCCGCAGGACGTCGCCCGATGCGATGCACATGCTACGTTGCTACGCCGTATGCTCCGTAGTACGAAGCATTATACGTTACGCGGCGGGCGCACGCCATGCTATGCGGCTACGCTATAAAAGTACGTAATACGACGCCGAAGGCCAGAACTCATACAAAAGGTGACGTCGTCAGATTTGGTTTAATTAATTAGGGTGGAGCAAGGACCAAGGTGTATAAAATCTCCATCAGGTACCTATTCATTAAGGCCTCAAATAAATTAATACTCTAAAATAATCCTGGCCAAAACTCAGAAGACATAAAACAAATTAGTACTATAGACCAAAGAGTAAAGTAACTATATAGAGACTATAGACCAAAGAGTACAACACAGCTATGGATTATCAAGATTATTTTTCATGAACCAAAATTTTTAAGCAATATTTAAAATTTTAGTATTATGTGTTAGTTTATATTTTAGAATTTAGTAATTAAAAATTATTAGTTATTGACGATGGGCAAGTATGTATTGCCATCAGTTCATAAATTTCTCCAGACTAAGGTAGGTACATTTCAGCCTCAGTTTTTAGCGTCTGTCTATGCCTATTTCGAGTTATACTAACCATAGCATAGCCACATACATCGTATACACATACAGAGCATACATACCTAATAATAAGGTAATCAAGGTAGGCATATGTTACCACTATCAGCAAATTTGGCTGCCCGCTCCAGAGTCGCTAGAGGCACAGAACTGACAGAACGCACGGGACGAATGTACATAGGAGCAGGCTGTGGACTACGATTTCCCTCAATTTAAGAATCACCTTGGTTTTTCTTCTGGGGAGAACCTTATCTTATGGAAATCCTTTACCTGGAGAAAGCGGGTGAAGCCAGTTGTTTAGGTATTTATGAAGGAATTCGGGCAGACGACGCGTAGAAGGTACATAAATATCTTTTTTAGATGTTGGCGAAATACTAATTAGGTTAGTAGGTACTTACATATAATTATTTACTTCTTCTTTGCGAGTCGATGGCAAATATATGTATTATGTATGTATATGAGTTGGGCCCACTAGGTGGCCACGCCAATCAGAGGCGGCTTTACCTATAGTGCAGGGTGAGTAGCACACACGGGCGTAGGGTCTGAGGGGGCGCCGAGCGTCTCTCGCGACACCGACAAAGAGCATGCATCAAGACCCGGCGCGGCGTCCGTGTTATGGCCGATGCCGCGCGCCGGGCGCGGTAGCAAAAGTGCCACGACCGGCTCCTTTACTCTAATACTTTTTACCCTTGCAACTAATGCTTTCCGACGTCAATTAAAATTGCACCATTTGCACCTGAATTTTTGTTCACTGGTGAAAATATGTTCTATCTGTAAATATTCTAGTGCGGTCCGCCCCGGGCCCCCTAGCCTGGGGGGCCCCAAAGATCGAGAAATACTTTTTTATCAAATCCCATAAAAAACCAAAATATATTCAGTAGGTAAGTAAAAGGCAGTCCGTAGTTGGGGGGCCCCCTACGCATGCTATACGGGTGGATTTTTGAGATGGGGCAGTAAGGACAGCTACTTTAACCGTTGTCGCTAGAAGAAAACGGTCTTAGGAGACTGTCTTTAACTTTTTGAGACATTTTGATCTGCATTCCCAGATTTTGAAAAAATTGTACAATCAGCAAGAAAATAAACGTATACACGCAGGGTGCTAAAATTTTCGAGCTCGCTACGGTCGCTCTTACATTCGCTTTTTTCTCAGACTTCTCAGAGTAAGTCAACAAAGTAACTGCTATTTATGTATGTATGAATAGTCAAAAGAAAATTTTGCCTATCCGGGGTGAGGTGATAAAATTTTTCGATCTCGATTCGCTCGCTCTTGCATCCTACATTTTCTAGCTTTTCTGTATAGGTTGACAAAGTAATTCCTTTTTCTCTATAAATGTTTAAAAAAAGTTTCAACTATGCGGGGTGCAGATATTTTTCGAACTCGCTTCGCTCGCTCTATCATCCTATATTCGTCTCATGCTCTAGCTTCTGTTGTCGACAAAGTATTTCCTATTTCTGTATCAATAGTCAAAACAAAACCTAACTTTATTATATTTATATTTCGACGTTGGGACCCCGATGACCCCATTTAGTTTTTCCGCCCCGGGCCCCTAACAGTCTTATTCCGTCACTGCCTAGAGGGCGCCAGGGTACTAATTGCACGCGGGCGCTACATGGGCTAGAGCCGCCTCTGACGCCAATCGCGGCATCAGTGGCGTTTTTAGGTTTTCAGAAATGTGGACACTTTGGACACTCCAACACATGGGAGATGGTTTGGTCAGGAGCACCGCATTCGCACTGGGTAGCGGTGGGATTTATAATCCCCCATTTTGCTAGATTGTGCTTGCAGCGACCAACTTGGGTCCGCAGTTGATTGATCGCTTTCCATATAGGCCACTGCCGGTCACATCCGGGTGTCAGATGCTCCTGGGGCTGAACAAAGTCTGATGGTAGCGGATGTTGTTTTTCCACTACTTAGGTATTCGTTTTATAACTTGGCTCTTGTAAGCAAATATTTTAAACATTTAATTCTAGACCATCTACGGCGACAAGAAAGATCCAATATGGGTTGTTCTAGAAAAGGAAATGCTAAAAAATATCGCCAACAAACCATACAACGAGAAAGTAGGAAAATGGCTCCGGTTTCTTAAGGATCTGAAATACCATTACTTTTGTGAAGGTAGGCTTGTCTTTTATATGCTGAGTGTATACTTGTGGGGTCGGTGATACCGACCTATGATGATTTCGAAGATAGAACACCATCACCAGAAGGCCATCCGCTGCACTAAAGGCAGAAAACCGCGACCGAGGCCTGGGTTCGCGTCTGTTTCTGGGAGATCAAACAGCACCGCTACGTTGCGTAGGTCGCAGCGGACGGCCTCAGATCCCACACTTAACATGTAGGTATATAGGATATAGACACGTGGATCTATGCATTTATTTAGTGTGTTTTTTACGTGTGTCGGTAAGGGATCATTGGGCATTTGATACCTAGATATGACTTTTTAAGCAGCCTACAATACATTTTAGAAGGGTATATTTAGTGTTATTGAAAACAGAGTGAAAAATAATTTTATTCTTATTTGGGGTATATAATAATTTAAGAGTAATTTCCGAAAATATATTGGATATCTAATCCAATATATTTTCGGAAATTACTCTTTAAGACCATGAAAGTTACCAAACATGTCATTTTTTTTTTTTTGGATTTTATGTGACGCCTTAAAGCCTATAACCCGCGGAACAACATCAAGCTTCCAGTGACACCTTGTTTGTCAAAATACTAATAAAATACGACCACTAGTTTAAGAGTTATGAGAGAACAGATGAACTGACACACATAGCTTATTAAAATTATAACCCTCGTTTGGCTTTTCCACAGTCGGGTAAAAAATACCAGCTAATTGCGTTTCGGATCTTGCGCTTTAAAGATTTCGGACTATACTTTTATATATACGTTTATTATATAAGCTTTTATTTAACTTGCCGTGTTAGTTAGTATGTATTGGTCAAAGCTTGCAAGCTGAATTAAAACCACTTTCTGTTCTCTTCATGTTGGTTCAGTTTTGAAGACAATAATGAATGTATTTTTTTATGATGCATGACCTGATTCTAAACCCAGAATTGGCTCCAGACGAAGGGACTCACAGTCAACGGTACAGACACAAAATGTAATATAAAATCTACCATGGCCTTGCTGCTGGGGAGTTTGTTGCGCCACTTCTTCTTCCCAGCTACTGCACTAGGAAGTGGTGAAGGGTGGGCGTTTTGGGGGACTGTCGTATGTAATTGACGTTCGAAAAGTGCTGATTCTCAGCCTAGTTTGAATAAATGACTTTTGAATTTTAAATTTTGCAGCATCCTGGATTGGCTCCAGACGAGGAAACTCCTCAGCGATCAACAATTGAGACACTAAATTTTATATACTCGCTGATGATAGATCGCTGAGGAGTTTCCACGTCTGGAGCCAATCCTGGATACTGCAGCCAGGTCATGGTAGACTTTAGAACGGACTATCATAATTAAATGCCTTTATTAAATTTCGTGTCTGTACGTTGACTGTTGTGAAGTTCCTTAGTCTGGAATCAATCCTGGACTGGACTGCATTTCCTTAGCCAGGATTGGCTAAAGCAATGCGTTGTCTTCAAAACTGAACCAACATGTCAATGTTGGTTCAGTTTGACATGAAATTTCAACTCCGTAGGATAAGAGGAAGTGGTTTTAATTCAGCTTGCAAGATTTGACCAATACATACTACTTGTAGCTAACTAACTAACACGGCAAGTTGAATAAAAGCTTGTAAAATAATTTATCATTTATCGAATTTCTCTAATAAAATATTTTCGTGCATATTTCAAGCTAGGAGAAAGGAAAGAAGGCTCCAGAAGGAAGCTGGCCCTAGATGGTACGTCGAACTCTCGAGTCAGCAGAGGGCAGTGCTAACACATGTGAAAGCGGATATCCACCAAGACTTATTAGAAGATGTACCTCGTCGCATGCACCAGAATTTGTCTGACCTCGGAATAACGCTTAGAATTCCGAAAAGTGTGTTGATGCAAGCAATGGAAGACAGCATTGAGGATCCTGGCGTTTTCTTTTGGAACCTCTATCAAGCGGTTTATAAGAAATCGCCGAATGAATTACAATCATGTACGTTTATTAAATACTAAGGACGTTGATAGATTGAGGCTTTTTGCCGACGTGAGGGCCACTACAGGCTGCAGCAGTCATTCGCTATCCATGCTAAGTTTAGTGGAGCTCCTTATCGGCAAAGTCCCGCTCAGATTTTGAGCTAGGTTTTGTCTGCGTCACAAGACTAGTGACCGCAAGCGCTACTGCCGAGCGTGGTCGGGTCGGTTTTTCATTTAGGCACTTCTCAGAAGCTGACCAGGCTCTTGATTTGTACCCGGTTGATGACAATAGGCTGTAACATAATGTGAATTAAATACCTACAATAACTGGCGAAATATGCAGAGTGCACCAAGCTCCTGTCTATCCCTTCCCGGAATAAAGGTGCGATGTTGTGTATTATGTACTGAATGCTAACGTGCTAATTATAAAGCCGAATTTACATTACGAAACTAGTTGCGCAAACATAGTTATTCTTTGATAGTTTCATGCGTAAATAAATAATTAATGGTTTTCAATTCAATTCAATTTATAATTAATGGTTATAGTGCCGTCAGCTTGCGGCATACTAGTAGGTACATCACTTATACCTATTGCAAAAGTCACTAAAATAACTGGATTGCGAGAAACCTGGAAGAAGCGGTCGCAGGCTGCTACCGCGGCGCTGCTCGCTCGTATCGCGCGCATTGGTCTCGGTTCTAACATAACCTTACCCATTTAACCAAAATAACATCACACCTGTCACGGTTGGTCACGGTTATCTAACCTAACCTAACTCAGTTCATCACACCACGCCTGTATTGGCGTGATGTTATTTTGGTACGGACTTTTGCAATATATCACATTAAAAGCTTGTGCAGACCAGCGCGACTTGTCGCGCGACGCGACACCGGTTATTGTTATACTGTGAAGTTTTCTTAGAAATTGTATTGTTCGTGTCGCGTCGCGCCGCCGCCGTCGCGTCGCGCTGGTCTGCACAAGCCTTTAGTAGTACAAATACAAATCAAGAGTCAGCAAACTAACCTCAACACTCAGCCAAAATACAAGTGGCAATGCAATGCTTACGGCACTTAAACGGTCGCATTATTTTGCCGTGCATATTCTTTACGGCAGTCTAAATGGCGTCACTATTATGCCTCAAGCTGTCGGCACTATAACCGATACTGATGCAATGCCGCTTGCGGTACTCTACACTGCCTGTATTAATTGTATGTTATTAATTTTAGCATACGAAATGAACGCCAGGATTCTGATATCGTGCTTAGTTTTCATTGATATGGACGAGTGCGTAGAAGCACTTGAACGCGTAACTCACTACGATAAATCTATATCAATAGAAGTTCCGAAAAGTGAGTATAAATTATTTCGATTAGTTTAGCTACCTATCTAATGTAACCAAGTATCTATACCGACTTACAATTTAGTTATTCAAAGAATTCGTTAAAACTAATTCTAGATAAATGGTACCTCGACTTGTTCTGGAAATATATCTGGCAAATAAACCTATACTATACCTAGGAACCCTTAAGTCTAATGTCCCAGTCTCGAGAAGCTATACATTTTGTAAACAGAGAACTTCCACTAGTTACTTAGCGACAATTCAATCAACAACAAATAATCCCAAATTCAATCAACTCAAAGTAAGATACGTGTAGAGCGTCGTGCAGACCGTCGCGACGGGACAGCGCGACGCAACTCTAACAAAACAATTTCTAAGAAAACTTCACGGTAGAACAATTACCGGTGTTGCGTCGCACGACAAGTCGCGCTAGTCTGCTCGAGCCTAAATACGAACCTCTCTGTCGCTGTCTTCTAACGTTTTGTGGTACTGGAACTTAGTACAACAAAACATTAGACGACAGCGCTATATATCGCTAAAATATAACCCAACCAAGTGAAATTGCTCTTTAGTTTCGTATTGCACGTATGTTACTTTGAGTTGATTGAATTTGGGATTATTTGTTTCGCTACGTAACGTAGTAGAAGTTCTTTGTTTACAAAATTTATAGCTTCTCGTGACGGGGACCTTACTCACTCTGGGCTCACATCTTCGGTCGGTACCCACTTACATTGACTTTTCACAATTGTCAATGTAGGTTCCATCAAGTTGCCTAATAACAATCGACAATAGATTTGACATCAAATAAAAGACGCCTCTCAAAGGATTTTTGCTCATATTTTGTACCGGTTGGCCTTATGTAAATACATGCAGTAAGCCTAAGATGGGTCTATGCAACTGCATACCTATAGATATCTACATATTACACTTCCCTGTATGATGGGTTCTTACTAGAGCCACGCAGACTCCGTGAGCAGGTGTATCTGCTACAAGTAGCCATTGTCGATTGTACAATGTCTGACACAGAGGAGATCCGAACAAGTTGGGTTAATGCACCCCCCTTTCCAGTGGCGGATTTGCCCTAAGGCCCAGTAGGCTTGGGCCTAGCGGCCAGATATTACGGAGAAATAAAAACTACTACTAAATACTTAAGAAATCACTCAAGATACTATTACTATGGTATTTATATTCCAAACGTTTGTGCACGTTATGGCGGGCCACATTTCACCGCATCATTTATCAATAATAACTTAAAAATATGTCCAAATAACTAATTGGAACGCGTCATAGAATTTTGCGGCGCCAACCCGTCTCATAGTTAACAAAATTTCTGATCCGATTTCATTATAAATTGGCAATAAAGTGAATTCATTATGTAGTACTTACTACATGGCCTGGGGCCTAGGGCGGTCAAGACTGCAAATCCGCTACTGCCCCTTTCACCGCCTTCCGTGGTACTTATGTTGTTTGCTGACGAAATGGTATTTTGTTTTTAGAAAAAAAGAAATACTTTCAACCGAATGTGCGTTACGGAGAATACTTACAAAAGATGTACGTCCCCCTTTACACTAGCCATAAACCTAAGAAGGAGAAAAAACCAATGCCTCTGGGCTTTAAGTTGAGACTAAGGAGTGATGAAGTAAGTTATTACGCATAATTTGCGGGACAAACAGAAGGGATCAAAGATTCCGTTAAAATTTCATTAAGCATCATGAGCAACTAGGGTAGTATACTAACTCTGGAAACCCGAAAAAAAAACAGTTCATGCATAGGTACATTTATGTATGGAAAAGCCTGTTTTTTTTCGCGATTTCAATAATGGTCCCAACTCTCAATGACCCCTTTTCGGGTTGTTAGTTATGTACTTCAATAACACCTAGTAGATATAGACATATAGGTACTTACCTAACATAGAAGAGTCGCACGTATTTGCTTGGAAATCTCACCATCATTTATTTATTTACAGAGTTATGAGAAATTATGCACAAATGACGAATTCGTGAGTACATACTTGAAAAGGGTCATTTATACCAAATAATTTTTATCCTAATAAATAAAGTAACAAACAATACGCACACTATTTATTGATAAACTAATTTCTTCTCATTCATAGTTGGAGAAACGCAAAGAGAGAAATAAGAAGGCGAAACAGTCAGAGAGAATTTGTAAATATAAATTTTGGGAACCACCAAGTACTCTGCGTTAGTATTTTTTTTATATACAAAGTGAGTAGGTAGGAAGGAACTGATAAAATGCTTTAGACTTCACACACGCATAATAAATTGATATTAAATTTTCTATTTTAACTTGGGTATATTGCCTTGAAATTAGTTGAAATGCTCGACCCTAACTACTTATTTAAATTAAAAATTTCAGGTAATACCGACCCAAAGTTGTGTGCGTACGTGATCAAATTGCGCATGTTGAAGATGAAAGCTAAGCCTCGATACTGTGCCCCATACGAAAACGTACAGTATCTGATCGGAGGGGTCAACTTCGTGGGAGGAAGGCCACGTTACTTGCTGAATAGTAAGTATACTCTCCCACCGTCGCTAGTGCAAGACTCATTGTATTTAATTCTACATAGATGCATGCAAATCGCAGCACAAAAGAGCAGTGACGAGTTGTAAGTTTGAACCTAGGCAGGCATGCACTTTACTTTTCGCAATGATTTCATGACCACTACTTTGTAAACGGTTAAAGGTAACATCGTGAGGTATCCGGCAAATATCAAAGAACCTATATCAACCCGCACTGGGCCCACCTCTTGGATTACGTACGGACCACTCCCTCTTACAGAAAGAAGGCCTGTGTCCCACCAGTAGGAAGGCTGATTATGCATGATGTATAAATCAGTTCAGACTTTCCGAGACTAGACTGATAGATAACTAACTAAAAAATGCACTGCCAACAGGTTATACCAACGTTCTCTTTTGGAAGGACTGTTATAATTCAACCTCTAGAGCGTTATCAGAGTGACAACGTAAAATAACGCAATGAATTAATGAATGTTTTGTGTAATTGGATAGCTGATGAAGAAATTGTGGGCTTTCCCTAAATCTGACGAGTTTGAAAACTCAGATTAGGGCAATTTTTAAAAGGATTTTCAGGGCGATTAAAAGTTATTCTTTGCAATAGTGTTACCTATGTTTATCCATAATATAAATATCTGACAGATTGAGGAGCCTTTTGGCAAATATAACAAAATTTCATTAATATAGGAAAGTAGGTACCCAAAAGGGGTCATAATTTTGCATTTATCTCTATATCAACGAATCAAATAGCTTTGATTGCTATTGGAATATAAAGCTGACCCTTTTGTGAAGATTTGTCGGTATTCAGAAATTTTAAAATATCAAACACTGGAAATAATAAAAGTTAAGTAATAAAATTAGAACATCGTCAGAATACAACATAAACAGAGTTTAGATTATTTCCAAATTTCTACTATGTCACTAAGCAAACAAATGAATTGAAAAACATTCTCATCGTATGGGTTATCCTTTTAAAAATTACCCAAATTGCAGCCTAATTGCGTAACACATTTTGTTTCGGATTGCAATTAAATTAAAACGAAAGCAAGTTCAATCATAATCGCATGCCATAATTCCAATTACTTTAAAAATCGCTTAAGTACCACTGTGCCCATTTGGATACAGCAAACTATCATAAACCACCAACCGATTGGAATTTGATAGGTTGACTTGAGCAATTGGCCATAATCTCTTTCAATTGTTTTGTTTCATCATTTACATTTATGCATGAATATTTCCAAATTATTGTGTTATAATTTAATTTTGTTTTAATTACAACTAATGCTTTATTATTGCATATACAAGAAAATGTAAACCAATTTTTAAAACACTTTCTACCAAAAACTACCATCATTGAAATACTTAACAAAACATTTTTATTTATTAACGTTTTTGTTATATGTGGCCAATGAAAAAATCGTAGAAAAGTAGTGTTGTCAATTTAGTGGGATTTCCACTAAACCCGGGGGGTTTGGACACCCTTACTAGCGGATAAATTTTGGTTTTAGTGGCTGGTGGTTTTGCCTAGTGGTTAGTTTAATTTAATTTGTAGAAAATAATATACCTAGGTTATCAATAACTAAAACTTTAACTCCAGAAAATGTTAAAATAACACGATAATGGCATGTTTCGTTTGTCTAAAACCTGTGACAGTAATTTTACGATTTATTTCATTCAAATGCCGAAACCACTGCGGATTAGATGCTTATTTGGAAAGACTGTTCAGCATGACGAATATATTGAAGCCAAACAGAGGCTCCGCCCGAGTGGAGATCGAAGAACAACGTCATTTCAAAAAAAAATGTCCCACGGGAACATACTTCCGCTATAAAAAAATCTTCCTACGTCATTACTATTTGTCTAACTGTGCGTTTGCACTGGCGAAACATCACAACAAAACATGTTAAAATCTCTAGTTCCTGTCAAACATTGTATGAAACATTGACATAAAATAGAGATTTCAACATGTTTTGTTGTGAATTTTTCGCCAGTGCAAACGCACAGTAACAAACATCCAAACATCTTCACAAACTTTGTCATTAATTATTGTGTGGTATCATAGTAGGATGATGTTAAAAAAGATTATGATTAGGTACCTATGGTATGTTTTATTTTCATTCTCAAATCTTCAAATGGACCTGCAAAACAGCGACCGAATGCCCGTTGTACCTTATGCACCATTGACCTGCACCATCAATGGTGACGAGGAGACTAGTTAGTTTCGTTTGCACCATGAATATTAATACAACTACTTCACCATACTTTCCTAGTCATAGTTAAAATAAAAACCCAAACCTAAAAACCCGTGTGCGGAACCACTTTTTCATATAAATAAACAACCAAAAAGCAACAATAATAATATTTTTTACTAATAAATTCCACTGAATAAATTAAATTCCATCATCCATAACATTCATCCACAAAGTCTAATAGGCCTCTCCCTTAACACGTTAAACGCCGCCTTGATTTTTAAGTTTTTCTGTTTGGGCCATGGGGGACACCATGTAGTCGACATGCGATTGTTCCGTTAGAGCCGCGGGGGACACCAGGTGTCCGCGACCTAGACGTGACTTTAAGCGTTTCGTTTGAGCCGTAGGGCCTAAATGTGAAGCAAATATGTATTAGACGTGACCCCCACGGCCCTGTAGACAAATTATTTGCACTTGGTTTTTAGAAAAAAATATGACTTAGAAAAATATGTCTCATAATCTCACAACATGTAATGGGACAAGAATTTCAATGTGAGATTGTGTATCATTATTTCATAATTTTATTTAAATTGTGATAGTTATTATGGTTTTCAAATATTACTGGCCAAAATATTAAGGTTTTACTATAAATTAGTATAAATACAGAAACATAACTAATTTTACTCATTCAGGGGTAGTTTGTGTAAAAAAACGTGTTGCGCCGACCCCAAATAAAATGGGACAAGGGCAGGAAGATAATGATGAGGGGTAGTTTGCTAAGTGAAACCGCATGTGTAAATAAAATATATGACTAAGTATTTATTTAAAGTTATTAACAATTAGAAAACAAATAAATCAGACTACAGATTGAGATCAATGGTATCTTAGTAAGAAAATTGTTTAATGAATTTTATGAAAACACTCAAAACAGAGAAATGGTTTATTAGGACAGGTTTCACAAAAGGTAACAACCTTTTTAGTCTTGTTTTTGGCTAGAACTCGCCCCATTACTTTTGTATTTTCTTTATAGCACTGCTGACATGTTCGCCGATTATTTTTGTTAGGGCCGTCTTTCTTTGTAAGCTTATGTTTCATTCTTCTTGGCCTTGAATTCTCATTTGAGGTTTGTTCACTTCTCGTCAACAATCCCTTCAACACCTGTTTCCTAAACTCAACTATTTGGATTTTTTTTCCGGTTACCGTCTGATATATTATTAATGCATTGACAAGTGCAGTATTTAAGAGCAAGCTAATACCAGCTTTTTTATACCATTTGACTGATTTCCTTAATGGCGTGGAATATGCCGCCATTTGGTCAGACAAATCAACTGCTCCTTTTGCTCTGTTATAATCTAGAACAATTTTCGGTTTCAGAACAGTTTTCCCCCGCTTTGTGACTGTCTGAAATCGGTCGGAATGTTTTGTAGACAGAACCAGTACATCTCTCTTATCCTTCCACTTCATGACTGTAATTCCATCTTCACTCTCTCTGGCAATATATTCACCTCTTTTCAGTTTAGCATCTGTAACTACTTTTGGAATATGTCTTCTGTTCTTCCTAATGGTACCTACGAGATGGGTTTCATTTTTTAATAGATCCCTTGCTAAATCAATACTCGTGTACCAATTATCTGTGTATAAGGTGTGACCTTTGTTTAACAAGCCACTGCAAAGGGACATGACGACGTTTGCCGGCGTTGTGTTGACTTGGTCGTTTTCTTTTCCAGCATAAACGTTGATCTTATATGTATATCCGGGTAGTGTACATAATTTAAATTCTTTTATGCCATATTTGTGGCGCTTCTGCTTGTTATATTGACGAAAAATGATTCTGCCGCGGAACGGCACAACGCTTTCGTCGATACATATATCTTCGGCAGGAGTATAATGCTTTGCAAAATTGGTATTCATTACATCCAGTAAGGATCTAATACGGTGTAATCTATCAGATTTGTGAGAATCGTCATGCTGGGAAAAATGAAGCATTTGGAGAAGCAATTCAAAGCGATTACGAGACATAATTGTTGCAGCAAAACGATGGCCTGTTATTTCGTCCTTAGACCAATAATCTGACAACTTAGGAAGTTTTACCAATCCCATAAATAGTATTAATGCAAAAAAGCTTTTCATCTCGGGCAAATTAGTAGGTGACCAGTTACGAATTCGTGCTGCCTTCGAAGCCTGGCGCGTGGCAATTCTGTTAATAGCGAACTGATTCGTATCGTCAACTATCTTCTGAAAAACTTCATCAGGAACCAAAAAGCAGTAAAAATCTGCAGGTGTTTTGTTAGTCATTGCTAAGCGAAGGTAGGTAGGCAAGCCAGGATTTTCTGTGAAAGGTATTATTTTACGTTGGTTACCTGTAGGCGGTGTCCATGTACGTATAAACTGTCTTGTTTGTCCCGAAGTATCTGGATATGGACGCTCTTCTGACTCACTTTCTTCACTTTCGATTACCATTATACGACGACGTCTGCGTGGAACCGGGTGGATTATCTCGTCTTCATCGGAGCTTATATGGAAACTATTATTTAACAAATTAATTTCAAGTTCTTCTATTTGTGATAAATCGTCCTGAGTTATCTCGAATTCTTCGAAGAAATCCATTATGAGTAAACAATATTATTTTTAGATAAACAAGAAAATAAAGTAGGTAATTAATTGCGAGATAAATAATAAAACAACGTGCTTCCACTGTTCACTAACACATAATAAGCGCTCGGGAATCGCGACGAGCAGGCGCAGGCGGCGCGGCGCGCGGGCACGAGCGGGGATGGCGACACCTCGACCCCCGCGGCCCCCGCTAACGGACAAGCGAATTATTTACCGCGTACGCCATGGGGGACAACTAATGAGTGACACTAGTGTTTTAGAAAAATTAAGTCACAAATTACATTTATTCGATGTTTTTTAGGTTATTTACCACATTTTCTAACCCCTCGAACAATAAAAACTTAGACCTGAAATTTTATGAACTTGTTACTATTGGCCTGGCTGTATCGACTACTTAAGTGAGGCCTATATGTTGTCCCCCACGGCGTTTAATGTGTTAAACACTTCAATGCACAATCTATCTAGTATAAAGAACAGCAATATCCATACTAATATTATAACAGCCTCCGCAAGGTACTCGAATTTAGATAATTAGCCACAAGTCGTCCATGAAAATGAGAAGTGAAACTGTAATAGAAGCTTTGAGAACCGGCGATAATAACAGTTGTATAAAAATAATGCCGAAATATTTATGCACTACCCTCAGTTCAACTAATCTCATGTATTTAATGCCATAACAGCGTTGATTCCCGCTGGAAATATTTTTTCAAGTAACTTTGTCTGTCTGTCTGTATGTTACCTTTTCACGGCTAAGCCACTGGACGGATTTCGATAAAATTTGGCAAGGAGATAGATGGCATCCTGAAGAAGGACATAGGCTAGTTTTTGTTTCAAAAATGGAACGGAACCCTCCTTCATCCCCTATATCACACCCTTTAGGGTTCTAAAGGGTGTGATATAGGGGATGAAGGAGGGTTCCGTCTCAAACCTGTGCTTGCTTGACTGCCCGAATTTGTAAATCTGGATTAAAGGACAAACTTAACTTTTTATAGAGTAATGAAATACATACTAAGTGCGGATTTCATCAATGAAATTGAACGCGTTCAGCACATCTAAACGCGTTCAAGAGTTGTCAGTGTACAATATTCCATAACAATTTTGACACTGACAGCTCTTGAACGCGTTTTAGAAATGCTGATCGCGTTCAGTTTCATTGGTGAAATCAGCCCTAAATGCAGCGGCGTAGCGTGGGTGTCGGCCGCCCGGGGCGGAAGACAAGTTTGCCGCCCTCTTATTTAGGTATTTCAATTAAATGTATACTATACATTAATTCTAGAGAACTTTTCGGCAAGAACATTCATCATTATTTTGCATTATACAGGTTAGATTTTAAATAAAAAAGTTTATCTAAGTTTTACAATCACGTTTATTCATACAAAAATTACTTTACTTCAACCAGTATAGACGGTGTTGCCAGCAGTCGCTACAAAATATCATTCAAAGAAAGGGGATTCCCCGAATTCGTCACAAAATAAGTTATGAAAAATTCGGTGCTCTTTTCAATCGGTCCGAATTTGTAGTTGCAATAAAAATATGAAATGGTTCAAATATTTTTATTATTTATTGTGAAATTTGGTCACCCCCTAAAAAGTGTCGACCGGGGCGGGCCGCCCCTGCCGCCCCAACTACGCTACGCTACTGACTAAATATTACTTGAATTTTTGATCCCAGATTCAAGAACAAACTTAACTTTGCAGTTTATACATAAATGACCAATTTTCGGATTTTCCTCTTTATCAAGTAAAAGGAAAATCCGAAAATTGGTCATTTTTGCTTTGCTTCTCGCCAAATTTTATGCTGCTCGGCCAACGTGAAGTACCATATAGACTGGTTTATTTGCGAGTGTTAAAATATGCGGCATAAATGGTTAATTTTTTTTATTGCGTTGACTTGGAAGTTTGATTTTCGTTACAGCTCCAAGAGACAGTAGATATCGTGGTTTTTGATATCTATTTCAACTTGATGCCTCCACGCGTTCCTAAGAAAAAGGGTCTTGACAGAAAACGAAGTCATGCTTTTTAAGGGTTTAAATTTTTAATGTAGAGTTACGGAACCCTAAAACAGATTTATTATCTGCCTGTTACTTTTTCATGCCGTAACGGTTGAACGGATTTAGATGAAAGGCATACGGATAGGCCATGCCTTGGGTTAGGACACAGGATACTCTGAATCCAGGTAGCACGTTATTGTGGCTTATTTTCCAACATCCACGCGGGCGAAGCCGCGGGCAAAAGCTAGTTCTGCTATACTTAAACAACAATTAGGTGCCTACAATTGACTTGGGTATTCTTACTTACTACTAATATTAACAATAATTGAAAAACAGATATAAACATAGAAACATAGATAGGTACTTAGGTATATTTTCAGTTGCCTACCTACTTTCTTTACTTTAGTTTGTTGTTATAATTTGCTAAGTAAATATTCATATAAGTAGTAAGTTAGACAGCTGAAAATATATGTATGATATGGTAGTGGTATTTAAATGTATGGTAAGTTTACGTTTGATGGTGCATTTCGTTTTCACCAACAAACAATGCGTGTGTAATATTGTTGCTGTCTTAGCACACATTCAATGTTCAATACTTAGAAAGAAAATAATATTGATATTAAATAGGTACCTTGAACAGACAATGATGTGGAAAGAGATCTATGTATGGTGGTGTGTATGTTCATCGATGTCCTTACATAATACATTGACATAAAATGCTTCAAATTGTGTTTTTTTTTGTTCTTCCTCTACTATATTTGCTGTTCCAATGAAGTACAGGTTCGACTGGGTTGCTAAGCTTGTGGCTCATGATAAGTATAATACGGTACGAGGTACAAATTTATCTTTCATTAAAATGCCACCAAAATACCTTGTTTCTGAAATATATCTTTAGTTCAGATTGTAAGCACTTGCAACAGAAGAAAACTTTCACAATTATTATTAAAAATCGACCTCACTGCCACTGCTTCGATATTTAACACGAGTAGACTGGGTACTGTTGTGACAATTTTATTTGACGGCCAATAATTTAGTTAATGTGGCAGTAAGCTGTAAAAAGATTTTTTTATTGTGAAGCATTTGCCTACGTATAAATATTAAAATTGTATTTCTAAGTACTATAGTTAATTCACAGGATTAAGTTAGAAAAAAGAGAAAATGTCACAACTGATCACACCCTAGGAGCGGTTGTGAAAGTAATTGGGGATCGGTAGTGACAGGTTCAAAAATACACCAAAATGGTCATCAATCACTTTTATTGCACGAAATATCCATTCTTCTCGAAAAGATATGTTTACGTAACATAAGAACATTTAATTTTTATAAGTAATGTCTGCACTGTAGCATCTATAGCTATTATAACAAATCTCCATAGTCTGATTCTTTAGAACTAGTACTTTAATCAGTCTTAAATTATAATCATTGTAAAAAAGCTAACTTAAGAATGCTAATTATACAATACGGTAACAATGTCCAAATACAAACTATACTAAAAATATGTCACAACCGTACCCAAAAAACTTGTCACAACCGTACCCAAAAGACTCCTTCGTGAAAAAAAACATCACTATGGCAATATAAAATAATGTACGTGCAAAGTATACACTGCTATTTAACCAATAATGTTTAACTTATAATGAAAAGGAACACTCATACTGTATCTGAACACATATAACAACAATCATTAAAATAAATCGAATAAAAATACTTACTTTTGACTGTTTAAGAGTAACGTGTTTCACAGTATTGCAGTAGTCAAAATGGTTACGCAATTCGACTAATAATCCTTTTAGACGTTTTATCGTTCACTCTTTAGCGTCTCAAACAGATTGCAGTTGCTCTCACAGATAATTGAGTTGCCAAATACGAAAGTCGTGAAATACAGCAAATTAGTCTCCGAATGAAAGCAATTCGTCTCAATTGGTTATCGAAAATGTGTTATGCAATTAGATAGCCGAGTTATAAAACTCGTCAGGCTTAGGGAAAGCCCACAATTTCTTCATCAGATTTGCCCATAGAGTATATAACACTGGTGAAGCCATAAGCACAATATTCCGAACAAAACAGTCTGTCACCGCGGCGGGGGACGCGGTAGCGGAAAGAGAAATCTGTACCATTAATTTTTATTTTATCGATATCGATATTCATTCGGAATTTTGCTTGAATCCATGAAATAAAACAGCTGTTGCTAAAATAGTTACATTTTAATAAGAAGAGAAAACAACTTCAATTAAATAAAAGTAAATAAATATATAATAAGTAAGGTAATCTCAATAAAAAATTAGGTCAACTTCAAAAAAAAAAATATTTATATACAACCACTTCAATGGACATAAACAAATTATAAATATTGAACAATAAAAAAAAATAAACAAAAATAATTAGGTACTAAGTAATTTTTACTAGGAAATTATCGACATGTCAATTTTGGTTTCAAACATGACTTCAACACTACGGTAGTCTCGTTAACATTTTTCCTAGAGGACATAATCGCATATCAAGTGCGTGTAAGTTTTGCTGATTTGACGTATATTTTCGTAATGCAAAAGAAAAGTATTTTGACCTTTACGAACATAAAAACGAGATGTAGCGAGACTCGGTGACGTCACAGAAGCAACGTGATGAAAATACTCTATTCATGCGACGATCTATATTGAATCATGGTTGAATCGAATGAAAAATCGAATTGTATTACGAGGTTAGGATTTAAAATTTCAATAAAAACATGACTTAGAAAAAGAATTTAACATATGGAAACTTATTCGGTTCTTTATGTAAATTTGACGTATTTGAACACTTTTTACACTATTTAACAGCACAAATAGGGATTTTCACGGAGCTCCGCAAGCCTTTAAAACGATTTACGAAGTGCGTTAGAATCGATTTGAAAGTAGTTTTTATGAACGTACTAGAACATTTATTTTGTTCTTGTACTTTTACAGAGGGGAAGTGTTCGTAAGGCTTCTCCAGTGTTATATTTCTTTTTTCAATATGGTGGAAAAAGAAAACTATTCTCAGATTTTTAAAGACTTTTAGTATTTCAGAAAGATACTATCAAGGAACTAAAAAATTAAAACACCGTCTTTGTGGGAATTAGTCCCACCCCAAAACTTATATCTACTTTACTGTAGAGGCATCCAATTTTATTAATTTTGTTTTTTTAGGCGTTTCTATAATGCCAACGGGTTACATAGCTATTAACGATGGCATAGCTATCAGTAACGGAGAAGCCGTCTCGTTAATAGACGGCTACTGGAGATATCCGAAAGCGGTGACAGAAAAATGTGACCATACATGCGACTGTATGACCAGATGGTATTTATGATTTTCTTCTGTTTTTCCTCGTTTTATTTTTCATAAACTTACTTACCATGGTTTTCGCTAGAGCCAAGACGGTTAAACAAATAAAACAGTTCTTGTAATTTAAAAATAATGTCTCAAAATTCCAAGTTAGTTTAGGAAATCCTTAGGTATCTGGTTAGGGACCAGCGACGAGGTCAATCTTGTATTAAGAAAGGCGAGCGCGCACTACGACTTTTTATCGCGCGATTATTTTGTGGCAGAAATGCAACGTATTGGTTATGGCAGTGCGCACCATTGTGCGCACTCGCCCTAAAACGTTTAAAATATGTGGGGTACTACTACTCGTATCTAGGTATTGTCAGCGACTTATCGCAATCGATTATGGCAATGATGATATCAGAAAATTATTATTTTTTATTTTGTAGGACATAGTTAAATATTATTATTAACTATGTCATACATAGGTTAGCATTACCTATAACATACTTAAAAATAATAATCTTAATTAATAAAAATTTAAATAATAATGTAATAATCATCTTTATAGTTAGTATTTTCTACTCATAATTATTTTGAAACACACATGCACGTAACAACAGGGATAGTGACAAAACAAATTTTTTTAGTCCGTCTTTGAGATTATAAAAAAATATTGGACACGTATTTTTGCTTTTAGAATTTCATTTTTTTTACCCAGGCATCATCCCTATTACCTGGTTTTCATTCATAAATGTCTTCTGAAACGTTCGAGTCTTGTTCATCAACTTATGCCGCTGACCGTATCCGGAAATTGAAAATATCAGGCCCTGGTTTATTGATTTATATAAGTCAAGTTACTTAACACATATGTTAGGATTGTTAATTTCTAACCCTTATGTCATCTCCAGGGGGCCCACCACCACCTCTAAAGCGATAATATTTAATCTTACTTCAGTGGGAGAAAGAGATACAGCTATACGTCCTGTAGAGCTTCATCTCTCTCACAGTAAAATATTATTGCTTTAAAGGACTCCGAAGGTTGATACAGGCCACAAATAATGTATATGAACTCATTATGATATTTTTACTTACCTAAAATGTAATTTATAGGGAGCCCGCCGTAATGGACTTTATAAAGGACTCCAAATGTAAATGTGGCCATTTATATGATTTCTACAACGAGGATCTTATTAGCAACAGAGAGAAGTATTTCTATCCTCCCACACGACATGCACCGTTGTGGATTGATGAAGCTAAAGTTGTTCAAATGGACCCCATGGAAGATTTCATCAAAGATACTTTTGCTATAGCAATAAAATCAGAAGAAACTACGGTGAGATCGTTCAGTCAATACAATAAGTAGGGACTTGTCACACTGGATGCGTTTTGCGTCCTATGGTCTGGTCAAATCGAACATAACATAGGTAAGTGTTTGATTCACCACGCATGCATGTGCACAATAGGCTGATTTTGCATGTCGGAGAATCCCCCTAAGCCAGGGAGGACAATGGGAATATACTCGTAGATAGCTATTATACTCAACTCGTTTTCTACCATTAAGTTTTGTTGATAAATACATAAACTTATTCCATTACCTACTCTTACTTTGGTTTACAGGTCATAGAATCAGAGCCCACTTTAAATGCGTCTGGATTGAAAAAAAGTCAACTCCTCTCGGTATGAATATTTTTCTTCATATTGCTTATGCTCATTTTTTTATTTTCCTACACGTTATTAATATTAATTACATTAAACAATTCCAGGCATTTTTTGCTGAACTTTCGGACACAGCGCTTCTGATTCCTCATTTACCACAAGCAAATTTGTTAAACAATCTTCAGGAGTGGGCCAGACAACGAGTGAGGGGCAAATTGAAACAAAAGCAGCACAGTTAGTTAAATACCTTATTTTTTTACATTTCTCGTCTCTCCCAAATTTCGACCACGCTGGCCAATCTAAACGGAGATTAGAGGAACGGAGGAACGGAGGAGGATCGCAGGAGTTACATAGTGCACAAGCAGGTGCACTCTCCTGGGTCAAATAAATTTATTTTCTTTCTTTTCTTTTCTTTCTTTTCTTTCTTTTCTTTCTATTCTTTCTTTCTTTCTTTCTTTCTTTTCTTTCTTTACTCTCATAGTCACATAGACGTATGATTTTACGTGGTACCCGGTAAGGGGATTTCATACCACAAACTTCCAAATTCCGGGTTCCGGCGGCACAATATACTCGTAATTATTATATAAGAATCACGAAGTCTTTATTTCTTACGGAGGTTGATTATTTTTATAATCGAAAATATTTAAGTAATGGCTAAATTGTAATAAGCTTGTTAAGTAAGGCCTAAGTGTAATAATTCTGTCATGTCATATTACAGTTCAAACTATACTACAAAATATTTTTTTTAGAGATCAACTTTTAAATAACTTTGTGATTGATTATTTTAACTTTTGTTTAGTTGAGTCTTTATCTAAGTGTAGTGGAGTCCCCTTTATTAAAACAATATATCTCGTGTAGGTTATAATATTATAAAATATAAATATATGGGTTATAAAATAATACGTAGGTTAAAAAACCTGCGTATTTGGATGTCTCACTGAGTGAATGTCATAGATTTTGATTGAATAAGGATCTTTATTCATTAGAAATATTTTTTTAATAAAAAGGGGCACCACCGGTATACAAAACTTCTAAAATAATTAATCACAAAGTTAACATAAAGTAATTTAAAAGTTAATCTCTGAAAGATTATATTTGTAGTAAAGTTTAGACTGTAATATGGCATGACAAATATTTTACACTTAGGCTATTAATTTAGCCATTACTTTAATTTGTTTGATTATAAAAATAAACAATGAGTCCTGACCTCCGTAAGAAATATGATTCATATATAATATGTTGTTTGTATTTATTTTTAAACCGATGAGGATTGTCAATGGGGATTAACGCCTTTGCCCGACCCGGGAATCGAACCCAGCACCCTACGCTCAGCAGTCGCGCTTACGACCACGAGACCAACGGAGCAGTTAATTATTAGTTGCTTCCCTATTATTTGTACAAAGGTGAAGTCCACGATCCCGAAACGATACCCCAACTAGGTCAACTAGCATCGAGTCAGATAGTCAGATTCTCCGCTGTTTTATAACTCGCTCGTCTGTTTCTGACCAACCCGTAAAGTAGATATTTTTTCCTGTTTTTCTACAGAACTGATGGTTCTGCAGTCGCAGCGGCGATGGCTCGACTTAAAGCACATGGACTTCAGAGCCCGCGCGTTCAGAATACCGTTCACTTTAAAGCAATTGGAACATATAAATTGGTCACATAGAAAATCAATACAGAAATTGGTAAAGATATTTTTTGCTTTAATGCCTTTCCGGTTTTCATAGGGTTAGTAAACCAGGGTGGGTGTCCAAACTACCCACACCGTCCATAGACCATACTCCTAACTTGCAGTTTGCATCCGCCAAAAATATAAAACCGGCAAAGTGAGTGTCGGACCACGCACAGATCCGTAGTTGGGATGAATATTTACGCAGACACAGTATTTAATTAATCGCAAAAATAAGTTTGCTTGGTATATTATTTCTCGGAAAAACTATCACGAACAAAGTTATTTCTGCAGTTGTAACCGATAATATCCCATATAACAAAAACTAGTGACTTAAATAGCAAAGGAAACAATAATCTTTTTTAATTATGGGATCCAATAATACCCAACGCTAATGTGCATAAACTGGCTCTTATTGCACCGTTTAGGGTGACTATAGACCAGTAGGTACCCTAATTGCGTAATACACGATCGATCAGAATCAGAATCGTTTTGAAAAAGATTGCTACTCCATTGAAACGATTAGTCTTAATCATTTACCAAAATGTGTTATACATTTCTGCAGTGGCGGACTAAGCCTGTCGGGGGCCCGGGGCAGCAAAACTAAATTAAAAACATTCATTCCTGGGCGGGGGACCCCCCCATTTTAGCACACTGCCTCGAAAAGGTTAGGTTTTCTGTTGACCACTGATACAGAAATAGAGGATATTTTGTCGACAACCGAAAAGCTAGAGGATCAGAAAAGCTATGAGATGGTAGAGCGAGCGAAGCGAGCTCCAAATTTTTTACACTCGGCATTTAAAAAAAAATCTTTTAAACATCTATACAGAAACAGGAATAACTTTGTTGACCTATACAGAATATTTTGAAAATGTAGTATGCAAGAGCGAAGCGAGCTCGAAAATTTAACACCCCGTCCCGGATAAGTTAGTTTTTCTTTTGATCATCCATATATAAATAGGAAATACATTGTCGATTTACGCAGAGAATTCTGATAAAAAAAGAATGTTAGGTTGCTAGAGCGAGCGAAGCGAGCTTGAAATTTTAACACCCTACGTTTATATTTAGCGTAGGGGGCCTGCAACTACAAAATACTTTATGCAGAATATGTTTTGGTCTTGTTTGGAATTTGATTAAAAAGTTGTCGCGAGCAGCGTTCGGCGCCCCCTAAGACCCTGCACCCGAGTGCGCTGCACACCCTGCACCATAGGTAAAGCCGCCTCTGGGTTTTTCTCTAATACGTGTTTAGCTTAGAATAAGTTGTTGTTGATCACTTACTTACTAGTGAATTTGCAATTGAAATTGTGGCTAGAATCGTACATTCTTACTTGTCATTATTTAGAAAAATCTATGACTATGATTATTGGAGATGTCGGAAAAAATCACGCCGGAGCTTTAGTAATCAGCCATAATCTGCCGTTTAACGCTTTTAATGATTGTTAATTTCATAATTGTTACCTATGCTGCCATCTATTGAATTTTCTTCAAGACTAATTATAATTTTTTCGAGTTGAGACCCCCATGATCAGGGGAACGCGGAGGCATTCTGGCCCCCAAGACCGGAGGCCCGGGGCGGGCCGCCCCTTCCGCCCCCCTGTTAGTCCGCCACTGCATTTCTGTACCATAAGTAAGACATTTATTGTAAATGATTACAGATAATCTGTTTTATTTTGACAGTTCAACAACATTCATTGCGTTATTTACGCTGTTTATCAATTATTTTTTTGAACTTATGAAGCAATGGATTAGCAATCTCTTACAAAATGATTCAGATCGTGATTCATCGTGTATTACGCAATTAGGGTGCTGAACCTATCGTTTTTTTGGGTTGCAGGCTTGCAGGGAGGGGGCATATGTCATCCTTTTCTTTCTAAAAAACGATTAGGTACCTACGTAGTTAAGGGTAAAATATAAATACCTACATATTTACTTTTTTCAGTTTGATATTTTGTTGCAAAATTTTGCAACAAGAAATAGAAAGAAGCAGGTGGAACAAACACGCCTTTGGTGGTCTACAACTAAATATGACTATTACCCTAACAAACCGTTCTTGTAAGTAAAACCATGATAAATATTGCAAACACGTCGAGTGTATTTTATAAGTAGAAAAGGTACCTAAATAGGAACCTATAAAAGTTGATCTTTCTTTTTTCAGAGACGTATTTTTCACATATATGTCAGGAAGAACGAAAGATACCTACTTGGTCAACCCCTACAGCTCAGATAATACTCCGAAATATGGAGCTAAAACGTGTCCTTTGGGAAATTAGTCAAACTGAGATTGCTGCCTGTGCTGCTGCTCCGAACGATCACAAACGCATCAAACAGTATAAAAGAATCGAAAATTGACATTCGCACTTAAAACCACCCCGTGTTCCATCTGTTTAAATCAACTTAGTTTTTATTTATTAAAGAGGTACTAATAAGTCGTGTAACTGTGGCGTCAAATTTGCGAAATTTTTCGATCAATAAAAACGATTGATATAAATCGTGCGAAATTTGTAAATTCTATTATACCGACTCGTGTTTCAGAGTTCTAGAAAATAAGTAAAGTAATTTTTTTATCGTAAATTCATGTAGAATACCAATAGGTACCTATTATTTTCGTCACATGGATGAAGTTTCTTTGAGGTAGGTAATGTTTTGTAATAAATTGTAACTTGTTTTATGTTTTACCAATCAAATTATTTTTTGTTGTACCTAAATAAATTTATAAATAATCTAATAACAATAAAATACTTATTGAAAATCATCCTTTTTTTATTTAACTCATGTGTACCCAGCCTATCTCTGGGGTACCTACTCTTGGGGGTACCTACTCATTGGGCCTATATATACAGAGTTAGTAAGTAGGTAGGTACTCAGTCTGCCCAAGGCGGGGAAGAACGTAGCGAAGCCGGAGAGCTACCGGCCGATTACTTTACTGCCGACAGTCTCAAAGGTGTTTGAAGCACTCCAGCTACGACACCTCCTACAACATATTGCCCCACGCCCGGTACAATTCGGTTTCAGCACCAACTGACCGTTCATTCCCAGTCGCCCCCGCGGGGATTGCCACCGGAGGCAAATGGGAATAAAAATTCCCAGTCGCCACCGGCGGTGACTGGGAAGTCACCCCCACTTCAGTTTCGCTGTACATTGCTTTCTCCATCGCGCATCGTAGAGAATAAAAGGATGAGGCAACTTATCCTAAACCTGCCTAATCTCTAAAAAAAGACAAATTTGTTATTTCACCTTTTAAATCATGCGTATCTAAATGTTAAACCGAAATATAAAAATTATGTATATATTATGAATAAACTCATTTTTATTAAAACATATAAGTAACTAGTGTGTGTTTAGAATAATTTATTATGAAAACGAATTAAAAATATTATATATATTAGGCACAGGGTAGGGTCGACCGCAACCTCCACAGGCCCGTGCTCTCATCCCGCATCCCGGCGCGCGTCAAGTTGGGTGTGTACAAGATGTACATTATCCCAATCTTAAAAAATATATATTTAATGTAAAAAAACCTCTGTTAATATTTTTGTTTAAAGTAGAATTTAAAAAAATCGTAATTTAATTTTTATCAAATTTTCCGTGGACGAATTTGTTTAATTTTCTAACCTACTTGTAATAATACCTCATCTCTTCGACAAATACTCCATACAAACGGATGCGTCTCATATCATATAAAGATATTTGGTATATTTTCATTTCAATAACGTTCACAAGATGTAATAAACTTGAGATATACCAACTGTTGATATGTGGATTTTTGAGACGGGGCAGTAAGGACAGCTACCGTACAGCTACGTAACCGTTGTCGCTAGAAGAAAACGATCTTAGAAGACTGTCCTTAACTTTTTGAGACATTTTAATTCATCTGCATTCACAGATTTTGAAAAAAAAGTACCTACAGTCAGCAAGAAAATGGGCAGTTTTCAAAAAAACTTTTTTTGATGCCAATCGATCCCGTTTCTTATAAGGATCAAAAAACTACCGGACCAACTGAGGTTTGAGTACTAGAAAAGTCAGATTTCGCAAAAAACTTTTCCCATACATTTCGTAAGAAAGAAACTCCAACATACCTACTTTATTATGATAGACAGAAACAAAACATTTGAACTTCGAACGAATACGCGTTATAATTTTATTTACTATAAGAACAAGATAGTTTGTTGCTTGTGATGTCCGACGTTCTGAGAAAAAAACCAGCCAAGTGCGTATCGGACCACGCACAATGAAGGGTTCCGTAGTTCAAATTCAAATTCAAATTCAAATTCATTTATTTCGTGAACACAGGGTACATACAGTAGATGTCTTCATAAATAATAAGATCCGAGCTGTGCTCCGCCAAGAGGCATACAAAATTTTAACAGGTTTTACATGCATAAAACATAACTATTTCAAAGTAGGTGATATCACAAAAAAAAAAATATAGATTAAGTATGTCAAATTTAGATTAAATTGTTAAAAATATGTCAGTTAAATAAAGTAAAAGGGCCAAACAATACAAAATGAAAAAATTATGTCACTAATAATTAAATTCAAATCAATAATCAAAATCATTCAGTATGTCACATATCGAGGGGTGAAAGGCTATTTGGTTTAAGCGACATTTTTGCAACTTTACAGGAGAGCCATTTAAAGTTTAAAATTTCCGAAAAAAAATCATAACAAAAAAACTTCTTCAGCTATTGGAATGGAGTAAACTTAATTTAAATTAATTTGAAAACGTCAAAGTGTTGATGCTTATACCATATAAAACGGACCTTTAATTAAGAAGATAAATGTCGCTTAATACGAATTGCCTTAAGCCACTATTTTTCAGGGAACGGAAAAAAGATTTAAGTGACTTCATAACTACAATTGGCTACAGGAAAAAAATATTAAGCGACTCTGCAGTATATTTTCAGAATAAGCCAAACAGCATGAAGTGACGCAGCCCAAAATTAACTGTAGCAAGCTATTTATCTCACCTGCCAATTGACATTAAATTGACTGACTGGCTAATTCACATAAGTAACATAATAGTATTGAAAATGTGACGTTGGATGTAACATTTTAAGCATCTAAATCAGTCAATGGCTGTTGAAACAACCTGAATATACCGCTATCACCGAAAATTTCAGGTGCTGATATTGAATAAATAAAGAAATACACAGAATCAGTTCAAGTATTTATTAAGTCACGTAATAATAATAAAGTAGAACTCTTGTACGAAACGTCTCAATGTAGGAACATCAATATTCTTATTTATTATCTTTCAGTCTTAATCAACCACATCAGTTAAAATAAGTATTACTCGCTTATTCATATTTAACAATATTAGGCGTAAATCTGCATATTTTAACACCATCCTATCCATCACATTTGTCACCCTTATGACGATGAGATAACAATCACAAGTTTATTTTGTAGCTATATTCTGCTTAGTCACTTTCACACATTTGGCAGGAACTGTCAATGACAAAGTGACAAAGAAGAAAATAGCTATAGAATAAATATTTTTATGAATTACACCACACACATTACACACTGTGGTGTATAATGTGTGTGGTGTAATTTACCTTAGTATAATAATCATGTAAAATCAGTCTCAATGTAGGAACATCAACTATAATTATAATTAACTTTTAGTACAAACAACACAACTTCTAGCAATTATATAAAATACAATCAATGCTTGATAATAAAATGCAATAAAAAATAACGAAAAAGTATTTAGTTATCATTTTCTTCGACTGTATCCTCTACATCAGTATCGAGTAGAACGTCTTTGGAATTGCAGTATTGCAGATTAAAATATTCTTTATGAAATATCCTGGGTACCCCTGTGTCACATAATTTCTTTAGATCCATGTTTGGTAATCGGCAAACTTGAATTATATCTACGATTGATAGCTCTAGGTTTCGCAATAATTTGTATAGTATCTTCCGGTGCACTATCTTTCATTGAAAATTTTACTTTCATCTGATTTGTATGAGATTTCTTAAATGTTGCTGTACGGATTTTACTTATCTTACCTACAAGGTATTGGATGATCACCTTCTGTTTGTATTTCTAAATTGTCATCAGTATTATTATCTTCTAAAGATTTCCTTAATATATCCATGTCGGTTTCAGGTATAATTTCAGTAATAGTTGGTTGAAGACTGTCGTTACTAATTGTCCTTTCTATTTCTGTTACTTCAGGTTTGTCCTTTTCTTCTTGATTCTAAAAGACAATTGAAATATTATTCACCATCAAATTTGCAAAAAAACTCCGCACTAGATTTTACAGTAAACGCGAAAGTTTATGAGGGTAGATGGATAATACGATGTTTGTTGCTCATTTATGTTGAAAATATTAATTAGGTTTTGATAAAACTTAACAGTAACATAGATCATAAATCAAAATAACACGTGGACTACTTTTTACAAAGTTACGAAACTAGTGACTATATAAAAAAATCACCTCTCTTTCCACTTCAATCGTTAATAATTAAATCCTCGTCTTTCAAATCATCAGGTATATATTGTATCGTTTTTGTCTGAAATAAGTAAAATTTAACGTGTTAATAACAAATGGCTACTATTACAAGTATTACAAATATGAAACATATACCTACTTCTATATCCACAGAATGTGCATAAAAGTTCGATTCATCATTTAAATCAATTGGATCATCAATCAAGGATTCCGGTTGTTGATCTATGCTGTTCGAATTAAAAATACTTAAATCGTTGACTTGTTCATGATAGGTGGCGCTTCCTAAGATTGTTACTGTAGATTTGGTGGTGTCGCTTTTATCAGTTACGGAAGACTTATTATCCTCTTTTGACACACTGATTCGATTGATTTTGTGTTTGTAGAATTTCTGTCTTTCTGTCTCCATATTTATCTGAAATAGTAATTATAAGGGAAGTACATAAGATGATCCTTTTAAAACCACAAGTATGTACCTATATCATATTCATAGTTGGCGCTAAATGTTAGTACTTAACATAGTTTACAAATAAACGACAAATCTATTACATAATAGATCACTGAAAAAGTAATTTGCATGTCGCTTATCGGTAATTTTATTGTAATAAACAAACTAGGTGTACCTAAAATGCATCAAAAGATTAAATAAGATTAAATAATTATAAGTACAACTATATTAAACAGTGTGTATATCAATAATAACAATCATGTATTGTTATACAATTACACCGAACTTAAATGAAGACAGCTAGCCTAAGATTGCAATAATTTTCTTAAAATAATGAATTAACTACATACTTAATAGAATTAGTAACATAATTAAACTAATAAATAATAATAACAAATAAGTAAACGTATTACATTTCATCTCAATTTGAAATCTTACATAAACAACACTTACGATTTGTTTTGGAGAGCGCTGTTTTATAAACACTGGCGGCAACTGTGAGTCACGTCACACCTTGATACACTCTGGAGTTCGACTGAAGCGCCTGAGCGCTACAGTGTCGTTGAATGATCACGATTTTTAACTCCCGGATGATAGAATAAATAATGGTATTATATGACATGAATGAAATGTATCATATTAGAATTGAATGATTTAAAGGTCGACTTTTCTTTTTATTAAAATTTAAAAAATGTTTCAAATTCCATCAGTTCATTTTACCGTCTGTTTTAAGAGTCATTCATTTAAAAAAATAATAGGACCAAAATGTTTTAACGAACATGCAAAATAGCTAAAACAAAACGGCTATTTAGTTTAAGAAGCACGCTAGGTAGAAAATAGATGCAGCTGAAAGAGCTTAAGCGACACTCCATGTCGTATATTGTTGACGGACAAATGATTTAAGCGACATCGCGACATGTAAATCGTGGATATCAAAATGATTTAAGTCACATATTAATAAAAAATAGAAACAAGAAAAACGCTTTAACCGATATTGAATCTTTTTTCTGAGAAAGGCCTACTGATTTATGTCTCGGTTCTTTAAATCATTGTATAGTTCAAGTACACTAGTAATAAATTAATGCAAAAACGACGTCAGATAATACACTGCCACTTTGGAAACAACCCAAAAAGAGAGTTGTTTGAAGCGCCAAAAAAGTGCTCAGATTTAAATGAATCCGGCATCATCCGACGGAGAAAAAATTGCTGATTCCGAATATGTATATAACTCAATATCGCCCAAGATGTCGCTTCAACCAAATAGCCTTTCACCCCTCGATATGATAAAACAGACTAATTAAAATTTGTCATTTAAATACTCGTCAACAGAATAATACACCTTATTATTTAACAGTTTGAAAAGATTCCCTTTAAATTCATTAATGTTCATACATGAGATAACTTGTCCTGGTAACTTATTATACAGTTTTTGAGCCATTGCATAAAAGCTTTTGCTATGTAATTTGGTTTTAGTTGCTAACACCTGCAATTTTTGTGAGCGACGTTTACTTTCCACAAATCTATATAAATTCATGTTTTGTTTTACAAAAATACAGGCCTCATAAATATAAAGAGATGGTAACGTTAAAATATTTAGTTTTTGAAAATGTGGCTTGCATGATACTGTTTGTTTTATTTTACAAATAGCTCGGATGCATTTTTTCTGTGCAACAAGTACCTCTTGAACCTTCGGTGCATTACCCCAGAATATGAGGCCATACCTCAAAGTTGAGGCGACATAACCATGATACGCTTCTAGTAGGGCGGTCTTATTTGCAATTTTGCCTAGCATATAAAGAGCATATGAAAATCTACTAAGCTTTCCACATACACTTTCAATTTGAGTCCTCCATGTCATGTCATTGTCTATATAAAGTCCAAGAAATTTTGTTACACTAGCTTCAAGTATTTCGTTCCCTTTATAGTGTACTTGAAACTGCGATTGTTCTTTATGCCTAATTTTAAAATTCATTATTTTAGTTTTGGTAAGGTTTATTTTAAGGTTATTAGCATTCAACCAGTCGATAATAGGAATAAGGCTATCGTTAATTTGCTCTTCTATTTGTTTTGTGATACCAGAGTCATAGATAACAGTGCTGTCGTCGGCAAAAAGTGACATTTGATGTTCGGTTACTTGAGGAAAGTCATTAATATAGCATATAAATAGTAATGGTCCCAAGACAGAACCCTGCGGCACACCACATGACAATATTCTAGAGCTAGAGGAGAAAATTATCTCAGTTTTGGTCTTTATATTTACTCTTTTAATTTGTGTAATTTGCCTTCTATTCTCTAAATAAGATTTTATCAAATTAAGCACGCTGCCTCTGATGCCATATCTCTCGAGCTTAGTTAATAGCATTTTATGGTCTACATAGTCAAACGCCCTGGTCATGTCCATAAACATTGCCATTACAGGTTTTCTGTTGTCCATATTATGGTGTATTTTTTCCAAGAAGTTGTAAATAGCCATATTAATTGTTCTATTTTTTCTGAAGCCCATTTGTTCGCTGCAGAATATATTTTTTTTTTCTAAATAACTGTTAATATTATTATATAATGTCTTCTCAAAAATTTTAGACAATATTGGTATTAGTGCAATAGGCCTATAATTAGTCATTTGTGTTTTGTCTCCTTTTTTATGCAATGGCTTTATTATTGAAATCTTTAATTTATCCGGAAAAGTGCCTTTCTGAATCATTTTGTTAATAATGTCACTTAATATGGGTGCTATGTTATGAGCAAGTGATTTGATTACTCTAGTGTTAATATCATCATAGCCTGTACTGTTGGTGTTCTTAAGATTATTTATTATTGTAACTATATCTTGAGGTACGGTTGGTGACATGAACATGGATTTATGCGATCCTGAAGTGCTAAAAATGTTTGCCTTTGAATAATTAGAATTTATTTGAACTGAAGATACGAAATAGTCATTAAATTGTTGTGCTATCTGTTTGGGTTTTGTTATATAGTTGCCATTTACATTCATCGCATTTATATTAGTTTTAGGAATATTAGCTTTTACAGATTTAATAACTTTCCAAGTTGCCTTCGACTTGTTTGAGCTTGTTCGAATAAAATAAGAGTTCTGTGCTTTCTGAGTTAGTTTGATAACATTTTGATATCTTTTAGAGAAAGTTTTGAACGCTACTTTAGAATCGTGGTCTCGTGTTAGTCTATATTTCCACAATAGAGATCGTCTGGTTCTACTACAACGCTTAACTCCACGTGTGATCCACTTTGGTTTAGTAACTGTAGAAATTTTACATTTCACAAGTGGAAAACATAGATCGTATATTAATTTAAACAGTTCAAAAAATGAGTTAAAACACTCATTTACTTCATCATATTCATAGACTTCAGAGAAACTGAGACTGGAGATATGTTTCTTAAAAAGGTTTATATTTTCCTTGCTATAGTCTCTTTTATATATATAATAATATGGTAGAATACACTTTTGTGATACCGGGAACTTCATAAGTTGTGCTGTATGGTCAGACACACCTAACTCTAAAATCTCACTTTTGCATCCCCTTATGTTATGGAGAAAATTGTCTAGACATGTACCACTACTAGGGCGTGTTGGTTCATTTATTTCTAGTTTTAGATCAAATTCCTTCAGAAGTTGTTTAAACAGTTTAGAGCTTTTGGTATCCTGCAGTACATCAATATTAAAGTCGCCACATACTATTATTTTTTGGTTACTTTTATAGCAAAACTGTTGCAATATGCTCGCCAAATTATCAAAGAACATATGTATCTTAGTTGAATTGGGAACTCTGTAAATACACAAAATGATAACGTTATCGTCCGTTAATTCGACTGCACAACATTCAAACACATTAGGAACATTTAACTTTTTCACAGATTCTATTTCTTTGAAGTTAATGTGGTTATTAATTAATATACAGGAGCCACCATTTCGCTTTAGTCTAGTGAAACTTGTAGCCAAAACAAAATTTGGTATATTCAATAAGTCAAGATCACTTTGCTTCATATTGTGTTCTGTAAAGCATAATACACTTACACATTTCCCATTCCTCATGAGCGTATCCAAATGTTCTGTTATTACATCAGCCTTGGATAATAGTCCATTAATATTCTGATGCAGTACAAATAATGAATTATACACGAAAAAAAATTTGGTTTAGGACGTCAGTAGTACATGAAGCAAAAGAAGAAGGTGAGTCGCAATACAAGAAATCTTTTTCCGACAATGGTTCGTTCGCAGGTTTATGAATATTTAAATTACAATCAGTTGAAATATAGTCTTTAAGATTAGAAAAAATATTTGAAACGGCATAATTGTTAATTTTACCAGTCTGTCTTTGATACATCGAATATTCATATATTAAGTCTAAATTAGAGTCAAATAATATAGCATAATTGTCAATTTGCATGTCCTGATATAACAGATTATTAAACATTTCAATTCTAAAATTATACATTCCGCAATAATAACCATATTTATAAGTAGGTAAACACAATATTACGTTCGTATGCTTAATGATTGATAAACTTTCACGTATGATCTTTATTAGTTGGGATGAATTTATCGCAAAAACGAACTTGCAACGTTGTAGTTGAAAAACATGTTCTACCATACATACGTATACGTCACGGTCAATTCTCTGCAAGTGCAAGTTTGTAAACGATTTTTTTTTTCAGACTCCCAACTAATATACGTATCTTATCATCATATTCTATCTACCGCAATAATAATTTGAAAATGGCACACGCGGTGTATAATAATAATTTATATTCTAAAGAAAGGAATTGTATGGGCTTTGATTTGATAAAAGCTGAGCTTCTGATACGACTGAATTTTGATGAAAATTGCTCAAGGTTTCAATCTTTCCTCGATACTCCGAAGGGATCCAAATTGATGGACTCGGTAAAAAGCAATGCCAAAAACTTGTGGCAAACAAACCGTAAAAAAAATATGTAAATTTTATTTTGACTCATAAATTTTCATTTTCCAGACAACAACCCCAACATCCTGACATTTTGAAATGTTATCCAGATATTTAGATTTTTAGATCTGGCAGCCCTAACCCACGCCCTGAAGAGTCGTGGTTCCCCAAAAATCGTCACACAGGCTATAACTTATTAATCTGTGACACAGACTGATTTCTCTACCTGAATGTCACTGAGTTGATCACGTCGGGGTCACCAGTTTAGGAAATCCAGTTATTGTATAAGGGGAAGAATAAAATAACGTGTGGCTGTAATCTTCATTTATTTTCTTGACTCCATAGATAATATGACGGATGCAGCCGCCTCTATCCATAGACATCATAGTAACCTAACCCTACACTTGCAACTAAGATAACCCTACATGAACGTACTAGAACAATTGTTCTGGTACTTGTACAGAGGGGAAGTGTTCGTAAGGCTTCTCCAGTGTTTTATATACTCTAAGGCAAGAAACAAGCAAGAATCAGAAGAGATATATCATCTTTGATGGTTGTTTTATTTTTATAGGCTAGCAATCCTCATATACTCAGCTGACATGCTCCTGGCTCCCCTGTCAAATGTCAAATTACAGTGAGAAATAGAAATTGTCAGTGTCAAAATCACGGTCAAAATCAAAACATTTCGAAATTACGACGCAAGTGTTGAATTTTAGATAAAAAAATGTCTGCGAGGCAAGCCATACAAGTGGGCACGAAGACCGTAAGGCCAGTACTCTCCCTAAACCATGGGGAGGCGAAAATGAGAGTACTGAACTTGTACAAGGCTTGGTATCGCCAAATCCCGTACTTGGGTAAGTGCCTGTTATGTCATCAATGCAATGCTGCTTCTAGCTGGCTATGGAGTTAAAGTGGTTCCTACGAGAGTTCTAACGGGGTGTTCTATGGTAACAACTGTTGCTAATTTTAAAGAGTCTATATCATGAAATCGTGAATAGTAATTTACTGAAATATTTTATACATACAGCTCCGGGTGTCATAGATTATGACAAAATAGCAACATACTCCAAAAGCTAAATAGTATATTTAAAGTGTTGTTTGTATTGTTTTATGTTAATAGTGTTAAAAATTATAATACTGAATTGATTGAATAGAGAGATAGAATAAACCATGCGTTTAGAAACTATTGTAGTTGAAATAATAATTATATTTTTTGTTCCATTTCAGTTATGGACTATGATATTCCAAAGACAGAAGATCTATGCCGTCAAAAGCTGAAGGAATTGTTCTTAAATAACAAAGACGTGACCGACATCAGGGTTATTGATATGCTTGTTATCAAGGTTATCTTTCTATTTATTTTACACACAAATAAGTGGTTTGCCACTACCTATCCTATGTTACTTATGGAAGGCAGTATTCCTAATGAAATCATAAATAGAATCTCATTAATAACAGCAGAAATCATTTCCCAGTACTTTTTTTTTTTTAAATTATTAACAGGTATATGTATATTAAATTTTCAGGGCCAAATGGAGCTCAAAGAAACAGTGAACATGTGGAAACAAAAGGGTCACATTATGACCTACTTCAAGCCAACTGAGGAACCCAAACCCAAAGATTTCCTTTCAAAATTCTTCAATGGAAATGAATAAACAAATAGGAAAATATGTAAATAGTCTAACATACACTAAGTTATAACAAAATGTAACAAAATAGAGATTTCAGATCATGATTGTTGCAGTTTTGATCCAGTTTATTTTGGCTTTTAACTATCTAAAGCTGCATCCACACAGAAGTTACTTTTTATAGACCAACATTTTGCAACATGATAACATTATGTTACTTTTCTCAAACATGCTTGGAAATTCGACCATTAATTTGACAACCTTCTTCAAGATAAATGCATAATTTTCCAACAAAGGTTTTATTTTAAAACAAAATGTAACTGTCACCATGCTGTCACCCACAGAGCGGTCAGCTTAAGTCAGTAGTTTTAAATTAGTTGTTGACAAGATTAAAACAATCCCCTCGATCAGCAAAATGTGTTCACAGCAAGCAGCTACTAGATGTGTGAGGCCTTTGATGTCCAAGAATTTCGCAGATGCTCGCGTACGGGCTCTCGGATTGTACAGGGCTTTTTATAGATACATTCCGTACATCAGTAAGTAAGACCTGAGTTCGCGCGGATAGTGAGACGCCTTAGAGCCTGTGCACACGATGCGTTACGGCGGCGGCGCAGCGTCGGAGCGGTGTCGCTGCGGTATCGCTGCGGTATCCTACATACAAATATCCATGGTATGCCACACGGTGCGTTCCGGTGTCGCACCGCACGTACACCGGACTTACACCTCGCGAGACGAGGCGGGCAGGGGTGTAAGCGCAACTATAGCGGCACCGCTCTGTTGTTTGTGCGTTGTCAAAAACAGATGTTTGACAGATGATAATTTACGCGCTTTGCGGCGCGGCGCCGCTGCGGTGTTAATGCTTGTGCATACGATGCGTTGCGGCGGTGGAACGGCGCCGGAGCGGTGTCGCTGCGGCGTTTTACATACAAAAATATACATGGTATAATGGCACATGGTGCGTTACGGCGTCACGCCGCACGTACACCGGACTTGCGGCCCGCGAGACGAGGCGGGGAGGTATATACTCGTTGCAACTAGAGGTGGGCAAAGTGTATCATTTTTGCGATTGGAACATTTGCATCTGGATCATTTGAATCATCGACTCAAAGGATATAAAAATGCATAAATTACAACGAAAAACTGCGACTCATACTGAGTGACACACATCTCATTTGGTATCTCTTTCTGACTTAAATAGATTGTAATGTGTCCCGCTCCCCGCTCACTCGCGACTCGCGACTCAGTTCGGTAGTACTGACACTAAAGTAATGTAACTCAGCGTATCAGTCTTTCTCTCTCGCTCACTGACTCACTCGCTCACTGCTGCTCAGTCGCCTCGCAAGCGACGGTCGCGCGGAAAGACAGAGACAAAGTAATGATTCAGATCCAAATGATCCGTTTGAAACATTGTTACTGAACCAATCTTTTGGAACACTTCAATGATCCGGATCAGTGAGTCGGTTCCGTAAAGAGTTACACACGCCTAGTTGCATCGCCGGAGCGGCACCGCTCAGTTGTCTGTGTGGCCGCCAGTGCGGCGAAATCTTAGCGGCGCGGCGCCGCTGCGGCGTAACAACGGTACGGCGCCGCAGCACCCGTGTGCCCGCCAATGCGGCGAAATCTTTGCGGTGTGGTGCCGCAACGCATCCTGTGCACTGGATCTAACTAAGTTACGGCGCCACAGCACCCGTGTGACCGCTAATGCGGCGAAATATTTGCGGTGCGGCGCCGGAACGCATCGTGTGCACAGGCTCTTAGACGACTAGAACTCAAGAATTGGCCAGAAAGAGCGCAACATCGTGACAACCCGAAAGGCCACGTAGAAGAGGGATAGTAGGCAGACAGACTAAAAACAAAAAGTTTTGAATCAAATCTCAATGAGAGATATGGAAAGTTGTACGCCGCATAAAGGCCCATTTCAATCTTAATCCACAGCTACCTATACAATTTCACTTTTAGTTAAGTACTTCGATATTCCGAAAAATGAAGAAGACTGTCGATGGAAGTTGAGGGAGTATTTTTATAGAAACGCCTATATCACTGATGTTCGAATCATAGATTTGCTGGTGATCAAGGTAACCTTTATTACAATTATGCTAGCTTTTTTTTCCATACGTGCAGGGCCGGCTTTACCTAAGGGCAACTCTTAGGGGGCGCCGAACGCCGCCGGCCGCTCGCGACGCGACGCCTCCAAAGAGCCTACGTCCCTCGCGGCGCTTTCAAAGACCATTTGCCTATTAATGCCTATATAATTATGCCTGTGTCCACTGGAGCGAAGAGAGCAGAGGAGCGGCGATTTTATTAACCAATAGAAACTGGACCGCTCCAGAGTTTAGATTCTATTGGTTAAGGTGGATCCGCAGTTGTACCCCGCGAAATTAAAATTTTCTTACGTTTTTTGCAATTGTCAGTATCAGGTTGTATCTTGATCTAAATATTATTCGCGACTATAAAAATATGTATGTACACAATAGGGATGACGCCTGGCAAAAAAAAAATTCAAACTAATTAGTCCGTCAGTCAGATAATAAAAAAATATTAGACACGAATTTTTTGCTTTATCATATTAATAAAAAATCTAAATGTGTGCTGGGACACATATTAGAAGTGAAACTTCAACGGACAAGTGGCAAAACGAATCGCAACAAAATTTCAAGTTGAAGGTTTACGGGCAGGTTTTCAAATTGGACAAGTACACAATCTCCCCGTAAAACTTCAAGTTAAAATTTAGTTGCGATTCGTTTTGCCACTTGTCCGTTCCCAATCGTTTTTCCACTTGTCTGTTGCGATTCGTTTTGCCACTTGTCCGTTCCCAATCGTTTTTCCACTTGTCTGTTGCGATTCGTTTTTCCACTTGTCCTTTGCGATTCGTTTTTCCACTTGTCCGTTGAAGTTTCACTTCTAATAATGTGTCCCAGCACACATTTCGATTTTTTTTTCGCAGGTTTACTGCAAATTATGACTTGGTTAGGTTACGTACATTTTAATAAATGCATTTTTTATTTAAACATTTTATTTGATCAAACAAAAAAACTGAATTCAATCCGGAACCAAAAAAAAAACATCCATAGTCTACTCTAAACTACACACACAAAGGAACATTAAGAAATGCATATCTTGCGTCATCAATCTTCATTCGGCTCATCTGCGTTATAATCAACTAGCTGCCCGCCCCGGCTTCGCATGGGTAGCACTAAGTACTTATCTACAGCGCACCTACCTATCTACCTATCCTATCCTACCCTACCTACCCTACCGACGCTACCTACCCTACCGACGCTACCTACCCTACCGACGCTACCTACCCTACCTACGCTACCTACGCTGCCTACGCTGCCTACGGCACTTCATTTCTTGACATTTCTTGACTCCCCTCCCGTACAGCCCGTACCCCAGTGACGCCTACATAGCATAAGGTGCTGCCTAGCTAGCCGAGCAGGGTGAGCGGCTACCACGCAACTTTTTTCTAATACTTAAATTTTTAAACTCGTGATATCTTTCGAATGGAATGTCCGAATTGAATAATTCAAAAAGTTATATAATGGTATTGAAGCAGGTTTGAATATGAAGTTTATTTTGATAAGGATTAATCCCAAGACACAAATAAAGAGCCTTTTCTAGCGGCGGCATTTCAATGATTAAAATAAAAAAATATTTATTGTGGCATAACTATAATAGTCAGACATATGCTGTCGCGACACTTTTTATAAATAATGATGTGTTCTGCAAAGTCGTTGTACATCATTTTATTCTATCATCAATAGTTTTCGCAGCGCACGCGATGTAAAGAATATTTTAGGTAATTTTTTTTACACCTTGGGTTACATTATTGGAGTTTTAGTAAGGATCCCTAATTTTTTTGAAAATATAATATAGACTATGTCACCCGGGGATAGTGTAGCTTCCCAACAGTGAAAGAATTTTTTAAATCGGTTCAATACCTAGCTACGTGAGATTCCAATCTATTCTCTCCCTACGCCGCTGCCGTAACGCTTTTTCGTGACAGAAAAATCCTAATACGCCTTAGAATATCCTAATAAATGTCTATATATATAGAAGTTTCACTTCAAAAAATTACTTAGATAAAACGCATTTTAAGTTGGGGAGTGGGGTTCGCTACGTCACTAGTATGTATAAAATCTGGGAACACCCAAATACTCCGAAATATTTTATTCCGAATTTCGATGTTCCGATTTTCAAAAGTCCGAATTTCATAATACCTAAGAAATATAATGTCTATTATTAAAAATCAGGAAATTTATTTTACCGAAAGTCGTAAATGCGATTTGTTAGTTTTCCGATTTTCATGCGTTCGAAGAATCAAATGCTCGAAGGGTTCTCGGTCCGATAAACGACATTCCGATTTTCAATACTTCGAATAAACTAAAAGTCAACATGTTGTGCTACAAAATTTAGTGACAGAAACGAATCGCTGCAAAACTGACTTCACGCAGTCTTGTCTGCCCTACCCTAGAGTGTTATTTAAGCCCGCGTAGGCGCGGAGGGGTGGGCCGGCCAGCAAGCCGAAGCTGCGGTGGTGAGCGTTAAAACCATCTGCGACGATAAGCTCGCGTGGGGCCGCCCAAACCCCGCAGCGCCGCCGCCGGAGCCGTGACAGAAACAATGCTTGCTGCATGTTGCATGCCTGCTTGCTTGCTGCTTGCCTGCGTGCATGTTGCATGCCTGCTTGCATGTTGCATGCTTGCTTGCATGCTGCATGTCTGCTTGCAAGCTGCATGCCTGCTTGCATGCTGCAAATCCCCTGTATTATTGATGAATCACTTCGGTTAGGTTAGGCTAGAACTGTGACTATTAAAGCGCAAAGGATTATTCGAGTTTTTATTTCGGAATTGTATTAAACGGTATTTTAATAATCGGAATTCGTATTTTTATATTATAATAATCATTTTATTTCGGAATAATATTTCCATAATTTGTTAGTAAACATTGATCTTAATATCTATGTTAGTAAAACATGCAGGTTGGACAAATAATCGACGAGCGGGCAATCAAATTTTCCCGCATTGACATTCAGGAGACTGTTCGAGCTGCCCCTTACCCTCTGCAGCAGCGATGCGGCACGCTTACGTCTGATCGCTGCAAAACCGTCAGTGTGCGCATCAGCAAACATTCCCGATGCACTGCAGCAGCGTGGCAGCCCCAACAACATCCTGAATGCATTGTTGTATTGAACTCGAAGAACATTGATGGCTCTCTGCGTACAACTTGTCCAGAGGCTGCACGTGTTAAATATCTGACAATATGCTTTAAAAAGCGTCAGTTTCACTTCACACGTGCAACGAGCAAACCTACGGACAAGCATGTTGCATCGACCCGCCAATGCCGTTCGTTCCCTTTCTACATCCAGATCATCTTTGATGCCCGCCGTAACAATATGGCCGAGATATTTAAATTGTTGAACACGATTTAAGATATTACCCGCTAGTTTAATAGGAGGAAAACTTTCTGAGGACTTAGCTCCAAAAATAAGAACCTCACTCTTTTTGGCATTGTATCTTAAACCGTGTTCCTAAACATACCTCTCACAAACATCCAACAGCTTTCTCAAGCCAGAGACTGACGAGCTCAATAGTGCCATATCATCGGCGTAGCTGATATTATTAAACGCTACTCCATCTATATAACAGCCGGCCTGCAAGCTACTGAGCTCGCTAATGAGTCCATCTATGTACAGGTTAAACAATAACAGAGAAGTCAAACCACCCTGTCTGACACCGCACTACAACCTATACTCATCAGAATTGGCCTCAGCCCAACGCATGTGCGTTGGGCTGAGGCCAATTCTGATGAGTTGGTTCACCTGGTGACCATACCAGTACCTAAATATTTTTATAATTTCTAATGGTATATTTGTATTGTGTAACTTGCCCCATAACTTGTCATAATTCACCATATCAAATGCCTTAGACATATCAAGGAAGCTAGAGAAGACAGGACTCTGATTAACTACGTAATAGCTTACTGCCTTTTTTAGGCACAATATAGCAGTCTCTGTTGATTGTCCCTGGCGGAAACCGTGCTGAGCATCATGCAACGTAATATTCTTTTGTAGGAAGGTGTTCAAGAGACTATCAAAAACTTTTTCGACAGTCGTTGCCAGAGAGATCGGTCTGTAGTTTGACTTGTCCGACATGTCACCAGTTATATTTTTAATAGGTACCACAACAGTTTTCATCATGTATCTGGGCAGATAGGTATGCGAGATACAAAAGTTATACAGCAACGCTAAGACTCGGGGTAAATGCTTACCAGCGTCTCTTAAATGCTCAACACTGAGCCCGTCGTGTCCGGGCGACTTACCACGTTTCATCTGACTAATTGCATTTTTTACCTCTTTCGCTGTAAATCTTATGGTAAGATTTTTTGGTATTGACGGCGCGGTACTAAATTCTACGTCACCCGAAGACGACGGCGGTCCCAGCGGTGAATCGATTACAAAAACATCTTTAAACATGTTAGATATGTCACTGGAGTCAGACAGGCCATCGACACTCACCGGGAGGGCAGTTGCATGGTTCACGTTTTTAGTGCATTTCCAAAAATCTCGAAAATTATTTTTGTTGTGATGTGACGCAATCCGATCCATAACTATTTGGTCATGGCGGTCCTTTTTTTTTTTTTTTGAGGATGGGAAATCATCAAATGACTTCTCCCGCTCTGGGCAGAGCGAGAGGGTGTGTCAGACTTTTACTGACTAAAACCCACCCGTGTTCCTTCCGTTGCCTGTGTGCCGGGGCCGCGATATCCCTGTCGGACAAACCCGCAACCCCAGCAGGCATTGGTCTTTCGACCCCGTCGGTTGGTGCTGACATCTCTTTGAGGCGCGCGTGCAACACAACGCGCCGTCGACACGGGCTTGGTCCTTATCGGACGGCGAGCTGCCCATTGCTCACCGTCCGCAAGCCTGCGCCTACGGTGGCCGGAAGTCGGCTCTCGACTCCCGACGCCCGGGGCGTCTCCTGCGGCGACTAGGGCCGCGAGGGCGTGCAGCTTGCATCTCCCTCGCGCGCTCCGCCTCCTTCGTGAACATAACTGCTTCGCAGAAGGAGGTGACGGCCTCCCATGCACTCTCGCTCCGAACCATGGCCTGAACCAGGGCCGGACGCGCCGCCGATCGCCTCCGTGAGGACACGGCAGTGCTCCGCCCAAGCCGGGCAGACCTCCACCGTATGCTCCACCGTGTCCTCCGGGCGATCCACACAGTGGTGACACCCGGGCGTTTCCTCCCGCCTTACGCGGAACAGGAACCTCCCGAAACAACCGTGTCCGATGAGGACCTGCGTCAGGCGGAAGGTGAGGACGCCATGGCGCCTCTCAAGCCACTCCTCAAAGAGGGGACTTATCGCCGCAATTGTGGCGTGCCCAGTCCTGGTGGTCCTGGCACAATTTCAGTTGAGATTTAAACACACTTCTAGTTTTCACCATATTATTGTACACTGTACCGTATGAAGGTTTACCCGACAACACCCATAACAGAAAATTAAGTCTGGCCTCCCGATGAGCCCCGCTAACATGCCGACTCCAGCCTATAATGTAACCTTTCTTTCTTTTACAAGGCGGTCCATCAAAGGAAGCAATTGCCGCGTTGCTCAGGCACATTATCATATTATTATAAAATTTGTCAATTACTAAACGATGTTCTAATTTATCACAATTCATGTCACAACAATTACGGAAGTCATCAGGAAGATCAATAAATTTTAAATAATCATTACATAATTCATTATAAAAGGTCAACTGTTGCAAATGTCTATTACTCCATAAGATTTTATTTGATTTACGGATTAATAACATTCAAATTACAATAAACAAATAAGGGAAAGTGGTCTGACCACGTCACATCATATTTTACATTGACACTAGTAACTGACTGAAAGGCTGACTCCGTCACCACACAGTGGTCGAGCCATCTTTTACACCCATGAGCCTCGCTCTCGAACGTATACGTACCAGAGTCAGTACCTAACATATTTATGTCCGCACACACCCACTTTTGTTTCACGCAAAAACTGTGCAACTCGTTACCAAATAGTTCATTAGGATGTGAATTAAAGTCACCGAGAATATAAGAAGATCCTACCTGCTGTTCCTCAATGATTGCATTAATTCGACTCGGACAGTCTGTGAACTCACTCAGGTTCTCTGCACAGTTGGTTGGCATATAAACACTGAACACCAAGATCGATCTATCACATAACACAATTTTTATCGCTGCTATACGCACCGAATCACAATCAATCACTGATACATTCAAAAAAGCGCCTTTCTTCCACAATAGTGCGACCCCTCCATAAGGCCTGCCATGGAGTAAGCCGCTGACGTGTCCACAGCCGATGTCCTGGTGTAACTAAAACCCGAGTCAATTCCACCAAGACATGCCAGGTCATGAGGCATACACCAAGTTTCCTGTAACGCTATGATATCTGCTGATCCACATAATATCCTCACGCTATCTATAGATCGTTTGACTGATTTACAGTTAAAACTAACCATGACACACTGTTTGTTTTGCATTGAACTCATTTTGTAGTTTAATTATCGCTAATCCTTTTATTTCCAATGTCCACAAAGCGACGGAATGAAATTCCATCGGGCCATAGTTTTACATCCATGAAGACATTTAATTTAAGTCTAGGGACAAACACTTTATACGCGTCATAATCTCTTTGATGATTTTTGTTGTTTCGAATTAAGAATTAAGTCGGACTTTTTGTTATTCGATCTATTGAAACTCGGTATTTTGAGAATAGTAATTATAAACGTTAGGAATATTGAAATTTAGGAATTATAACAGTAGGAGTAATGATAAGTCGGAGTTGTTATATTCGGAATTTTGAACCATTCGGAATTATGAAAATCGGTATTTTGAAATTCGTATTTGTGACTGACGGAATAAAGTTTTTCGTATCTATGTAGTGTACCCATAAAATCTATATACTCGTGACATCTTTAGATTACGTAAAAAAAGAAAAATTTCGTGTCCAATATTTTTTTATAATCTCAAAGACGGACTCAAAAAATGTTTTAGTCATCATCCCTATTATAACCATTAGAATCATTAATACATCTCTAAGATAGATTTGCTCCATAAGAACAAATCGAAGTGTTATTGTGTTTTTCCATCTGGAATTTCTCAGTGGCAGCCCGGAGTATGGATTTGTGCCCGGTTGATAGCAATAGGTCGACCTCTATTACTAGACTTAAGCATAACTGGCAAAATGTAGGTATATCTACTACAGGTACACCTTTGCCCAACCCTTGGGAGAAACAAGGCGTGATGTTATATCATGTTAAGATTTTTTTTCTTATGGAAGAAATCTAACTAAGAGATGTATTACTGATTCTAATGATTATAATTCTGTAAACACATATGACACAGTCGCGAATCATATTTTGAGCAAGATACAACCTGACACTGACCGGCAAATTGCAAAAAACGTAAGTAAATTTGAATTTCGCGTGCTTCAACTGCGGATCCACCCCAACTAGCAAAAAGTGGTTTTTAAACTATCCTAGAACCATCATTTATCGAGGACTATATGAGACTTATATCTGCATATAAGTCTCGAAAAGGGCCCACTTTATAAGTCTACTTTTACTTATAACGTATTTATATTAGACCGCTGAAGTTCCATATACGCCTATATTGCTCCTGTAATTGAGTTACGTCAATGCAATTACTCCTGTAAATCTCAATATAAGTAAGTTATAGTCAAAAATGAGATTAATACGCGCCTAGAAATGCTTCTATAATATATAGTGAACAGTCGAAGTGAGTGTATCGCTTGTTGTGCTCTTTAAAAAAATATTTATTAACATTTTGAGGGGAAGTATTTACCTATATGAATCAGAATGTATTAATGTCAACCTTAGTAGAAAAACAAAATCTTATTGTTGTCAAATTGTTGGTCTTATAGCTTATTCGTAGGGGAATGTGAATTTTCTGTGAAATCTATCATGGTTTTGATAAAAAAATTAAAGCGCCTTTTGAAATTTGCTTATTTACATTTTAGTATTAATTAATATTAAATAAATATTATGAAGGCAGCTGCCATTTTCTTGGTGAGCATTTCCAAGTATGACATAGTGCTGAAATAAGTATTTTTAGCATTTCCAAGAGTGACATAGTACCAATATAACTGTATTGGTTCTATATTGGGTTATCTCAAAACCGAAAAAGATTCGCCATTGTTACCGATTAGGGTTCTGCAATGCCCAGATGAAAATCGATTCAAATCAAATCCTACAATAGAATTTGCAAAACGATATGAAGCGCGTTTTCACCTTTACTGGTCGTTAACAAGCAAAAGTGGCTTCTTAAGAGGATTGTTTGTGAAATGTTTTTTTTTTTTTTTTTTTTTAATAATCTTGGTGATTTATTATTTTTAAAACGTGGCTATGTAATTCATTTAACACTTACTTTTAAGTTTATGTAAAACCAAACCAGATACATAAATGATTTACAGTAATTTAACTTTAATTTACTTAAATTGATCATAAAATATTAGCTTATATGAGGTTATAAGTAAAAATAACAAGAGTAATTGCTCCTCAGTGTATATCTTCCTGGTACATGCTCCTACAGGAGTATTAAGATTTAAATGGTCCGCAGATGTTATCTTATAGGCGCATATAAGTCTGAGTTACCGGAGTAATTACTCCTGAGTGCAATTACTCTTGTTTCATGCTTTTATAGGAGTCTTGATCCTATATTTGTCAGGAAATATGATCCTATTTACCGATTTAAGTACAAATTATAGGATTAAACGTACTTGAGTAAAAACAGCACGTATTTATGCTGTTAAAAGCGCAGTAGCAACCACCAAAACTATCATCGGAGTTTTATAAGTCCACGTAGCATTATAAAATCGCATTCCAGGATTATTTTGCTTGTTGGGACCTTAATACCGGCTCTTCTCTCTTCTTCTCGCTTCCCCGCTCCAGTGAACAGGCAGCCTTAGCTTATGGCCGACGGCGGCGGCAGCGCGGCGGCGCGCCACGGGTGTACTGTAATACCTAATGAGTAATTACACTAATTACATATATCTGCCGCCCATAGGCATGTGACCACCCGTATTTTTCTGAATATCCTTGTCAAATTATCGAAAATTAACTTCTTTTTTTTTCAATATTTTCCTATGATTTATGGACTGTGTTTTTTAGGGTTCCGTAGTAAACAAGGAACCCTTATAATTTTGTCATGTCGGTCTGTCTGTCCGTGTGTCTGTCTGTCTGTCCGCGGCTTAGCTCAGAGACAGTTAGTACTAGAGAGCTGTAATTTGGCATGGATATATTAATCATGCCGACAAAGTGGTAAAATAATATCAAGAAAAATGTATTTGATTAGGGTAAGTACCTAAGTATATATACCATGGTGTGGGGTGTCTTTGGAAAGTTCGTTGAACATTATTATGGGTGTGTGAAATCCGTTTGCGAAATATTAAAGTGCAAATTTTTGTTAGAGCCACCAACCACTGAACCAACGCGACAGTGACACCTATTAAGGGGGAATCGCTAAAATAACCCGTGTAATTAAATTTTTCTTAAGTTTTTTGCAATTTGCTGGTCAGTGTCAGGTTGTATGTTAAATTGTTGATCTAAATATGATTCGGACAACAAAAAATCTGTATTTACAGAATTATAATCATTATTACAAATCAAGAGTTAGAGTTGACCTCCAATGTCATCATTTCACAAAATGGTTTATAGGGTGATTTGAACTTATTGATTATTCATTATTATAATTTTACGGTCGCGAATCATATTTAGATGAAAATTGCTACTGACCTGCAAATTGCACCAAACATAAAAAAAAATAGTTTCGCGGGCTACCCTGGCACTTACACCGCCGAACGCGTCGAACGAATCGTGAGTCAACAAGACTTCCAGATTCGGACGATTTGACGCGGCCAGGTGTGCGAGGTTTCATAGAATTTCATATAAAGAATTCTAAAATTCGTTTCGTTCGGTTCGTTCGACACGTTCAGTTCGGAAGCTGGTGTGCAACGAGTTAGGAGCATATGTCTGTACCTTTGCATATAGGTATCTGTTTCGCCCATTTCGAACCCTTCACGCGTTGCCCCTCCACCTTACAAAATGACAACCTCTGGAAATTACCTAGGTATCTGCAGTTAAAAACAGGACCTAATTTTATAACACTTTACGATTACAGGGTTACATCGAGCTTAAAGAAATAACCCATCAATGGCAGCAGAAGGGTCATATAATGAGGCACTGGAATCCAAGTGTCGAAGTTCAGCCGACCGACTTTCTTTCGAAGTTCTTCGCAAGCGCAGAGTGAAATGTATTGAAAAATGATTTAATGATTCATTATATAACAAATTCAAGATTTATTGATCACTTTCATTCTACATCACATGGTCATCCTTTAAAGGCTCATTAAAGGTAGGTAAATATTGACCCTATACGTACATAGCTACCATGTACATAGCTACCATGTACCAAGGACATAAGTATATATACTTTTAAATGACTAAATGTACCTATTTGGTACGGGTCTCAGCATCAATCGGCATCAGTCCCACCGCCGACGATGAAGCGCCTCCCTATCAACGATTTTCTCACTCAAGAAACGTACAAAAAATTGTAGGTCCCATGTAAATAAAAGAGATCATCATTATCATCATTATTTCAGCCGAAGGACGTTCACTGCTGGACATAGGCCTCCCCCAAGCACCGCCACTTCGACCGGTTCTGGGCTTCTCGCATCCAGCGGATTCCTGCGGCCTTCACCAGGTCCTCGGTTCACCTTGTGGGGGGCCTCCAACGCTACGTCTTCCGATACCTACGCGGTCACCACTCCAGAACCTTTCGGCTTCATCAGCCATCTGTTTTGTGAGCAATGTGCCCTGCCTACTGCCACTTAAATTTGGCAATTCTTCGGGCTATGTCGGTTATCTTGGTCCTCCTACGGATCTCTTCATTTCTGATTCAATCACGTAGGGAAACTCCAAGCATAGCCCCTCCATTGCCCTTTGGGTGACTTTCAGCCTTCTAATGAGACCTATTGTGAATTACCACCTTTCAGTGGCATCTAGGTCATCACTGGCAACACTTCAAAAACTTGGTCAAAAACTTTCGTCTTGAGACACAGTGGTATATACGAGAAGATAATACGCAGTTTCCAGAACGCCGGCTAGCCGAGTCGGATTCGACGATTGACCTCTTTCTCGAAGTTGGACCTACTTAACTGGACAGTTTGTCCTAGGTAAAAATAATCGTCCACAACTTCGAGTGTATAGTCTCCGATCTTCATGAGGGTAGGTGTTACATGGGTATTCGCCATGACCTTCGTTTTGTCCACGTTCATTTTAAGACCCACTCTTTCGGAAGCACTGAGATCATCGAGCATTGTACTGCTGAGGTGCGCCATAGTCTCAGCCATGACTACTATTAAAAGAGAGACATATAAGTAGGTTTCTCCTAATAATTAATCGCTGACTATTCACACCGCCAGCGAGTACCTACTCGTTTGTCGCAACGACAAGAGCTATCAAAGAGAGTACTCGCCCAGCGACTGAACACTTGCTGTGATACTCACGCTCATACCAGCAAGTAATCGTTCGTCGTTGTCGCGCACTCGCATCTCGTTGCTCGCCAACTCGTTTTTAGTTGCTAGCTCTACTCTATTATCGTTAATCGCCGGCGGTGGGACAGGTGTCTTAAGCAATGTTATAACGTTAAACAAAAATAATTATCCAAAAGGTAAGACGCTATCGCAGAGAATTATTGGATAAGATAACACATAACATCATCTCTGTATAACTGTAGGTATACCCCGAAGGGGTAGGTTGGTACCTAGATAGGAACCTAATATGTTAGTAAATAATGATTACAAAAACGAACCTTATAAGAGGTCTAACGTGTGTCCAAACATTGAGCAGCAAACGTGCGCGGCTGCCGCGCGCGGCTGGCTACCCTGTGATTGGACGACTGCCGCGCGAACATTCTTCGGTTTATTCCTAACAAGAGCGCGGCAGAAATGTCTCCTGCAATCGCCGCGTGTTGCTACCGCGCTCTTGCCGCTCAATCTTTGGACACACCTTTATACAATTTGCAAACGGGGTGTTTCTGGATACGGTAATACAATTTGAGTTACGAACATGTAATAAGTAGTTACAATGTTTTCACACCATCGCATCGTAGTCATCGCGATCCACAGCTTATTTAAATGCGATCGTTGCGCGAATACGCGATCAGTCGCGTGTATATGGCACTTTTTATTTGGAAAACAGGAAAACGCCCTCTGTCAGCGGTCTGACCACGCGTTCAATTCGTTCAGTGGTGGTGAACCTGAACACGCGTTCAGGTTCACCGAACAAAAAGTTCGAACGACCGAGAATTCGTGCGACGATCGCTTTTAAAAATAGGATGCGGGGTAAAAGCTTTGGAAGTGTAGGTAGGAGGTACACCCCGATTCAAACTTAATGGCGGCGAGTAGCTGCGCAGTAACGAATTTATGACTCAGCGGGGATGAGGGATGGGGTACTGCGCAGCGAGTAGCGCACTTCCGAGCCGCCATTATGTTTGAATCAAACTGTAATCATTACTCGGTGGACCCGCTGCAGAAGGTGTGCAAACTTCGTTAACGCCTGTTTAAAAAAAAAAATTGGTAGGTAGGTACTCATACCACTTTAATTCATAAATATAACAATTCTGGTGTAACTTATCATTCACAACCATAAAATTACAACATTATTTTATTATTAGGTATTATTGTAAGTAGACAGTTTTGCATCCCAACGTAACATTATATAAAGGTGAGTAATTATTTTTGCGAACTACCTAAACTAGGTACTAATATGATTTTCGATTAATTTGCTGAAAATTTTTCATGGAATCAGAGACCATGTATTCTTTTATAAACGAAAACGACATATTAATGTGCTAACTTGCAAGGTCTTACAGCTAAGAGTAGGTAGTAAGTATAGAGAAATGGATAGGTAACATGTTTTACAAATATTTTAATACTTTTAATTTTGCTGTTAAATAAATATAAATATTTGTACTGACAATTTCTTTATGTTATGAATATAACTGTTGACTCAAATAGGTATACCTACATAAAATAGTACTCTGCTAATGTAATGTCTTTTAAGCCCTACACAATAACTGATCAAGTTTACTTAGGCCATGTTTTAATTATATCCGACAAACAATTTGCGTATGCAAAATATATAATCATTTAATATATAAATATAATATTTAATTATACATAACTTTCATATTATCCTAAATTAGTAACTACATTAGATAGGTATTTGTTATTTTATTAATTACAAAATTACTCCCTATGTACAACAATTTCAACAGTAGTCGACTGCAGGTACTTCCACTCGATCCATACAGATAACATGACAGACAGAGAACATGTAGATATCCTGGGTACTTGGCCGGAGGTTCCTCCTACAGTCGCAAAGGTATCATGGCCACGCCCGACTCGCGATCAGATCAGGACCACTCGGCGCCGACCGCACTTTATTAACACTACCATTATATCTAGTGAGGTCTTGTTCAGCGAGGTACACGTTACAACAGCATCTTCACAAACTCTGAAATTATAAAATTAAGGCTACATAAATAAATGATAAACCTCATACCAAACATATTGGTTTGCAAGTGTCCCCATAACATCACCACGGGCGTTTTGGGCTTGAGTCTTCGACCATGACGTAAGACGTGTACTTATTACCTGGGAGAGGACAAAGTGGATTTGTTCTCCACAGAGAATAACGGTGTTGGGATCTAACTCTCCATAAGCTAGGTAATGCAAGGTTAAGTAGGTGTAACGATCCAATAGATTTGCTCTTTGATTCCCTAACTAAGGAGAAATCTGAAATTATCTGTTTGACTGATTTTTTACTGCCTATCTCACCTCCACAACCCAGTAACTGGGTAATACGATATTGCTAAGACTGGTTTTCAGACTTTTGGGCTTCTGACGACCCGTAACGACTGTCAAAGATCCCCGAATGACAGCCGGGACTAACGGCTAAACGTGCTTTCCGAGGCACGGACGAGTCTCGGTATGTATAAATGGTCACCCATCCACAGACCAAGCCCGGCAACCGTAGCTTAACTTGATGGAGCGACCCGTGCGGCTGTTAATACTTAGCCACGAGCTCCTCTTATGACGCTTTTATATGTAGCACATAATTACTACAATTTTTTTTCCTTAGTATTAAATTTGCTTGTAAAGTTGACATGTAAGCCAGCTGTCAATTATGTAACAAATTAATTTTGGTCATGTGGTGTTTACCTTTATATAAATGTTGCTCTGTATAAAGTATTAAATGCATTTTTTTTAAAGACAGTGGTTGGTAGAACTAAATATATAACAGTATGTGGTGCGACGGTACCTTCATAGTCGATCCTGCCGTCGTGGTCGATATCTCCGAGCGCCAGCACCTGATTCAGTTGAGCGTCGGTCACGGGCTCGCCGATCATCTCGAGCGCTGACTGGAGCTCGTCCCGCGTTATGTACCCGTTGTCGTCACGGTCGAACACCCTGGAATAATATAGCATAACATCATGCCTGATTCTCCCGAAAGGTTAGGCAGAGCTGTACCTGTATAAACCTGCACCCACATTTCGCTACTTATGTTTAAATCCTATGTTATAGGGGTCCCTGGATAGATTGAGATTAAATTGAATTTCTAATTGCCTAGTTGTTATAGGAAAAAATATTCTAATAAAACCGACCAAGTGCGGTTCCGTAGTTGGAATGAACTTATCCCAAGAACAAACTTAACTTTACTTAAACTAACTTTACATGTAGAGGTACGCTAAAAAAAAAAAAAAGATTTTATTTTACCACTTTCTCGGCGTGATTAATATGTATACCCATGCCAATTGACAGCTTTTGAGTACTAACCGTCTCTGACCTAAGCGCGGACAGACAGACAGACAGACAGACGTGGCGAAACTATAAGGGTTCCTTGTTTACTACGGAACCCTAAAAATGGCCCCATTTAATGTAATAATGGTTAGTATAGAAGGAACTCACTTAAATGCTGCGAGTAGATCTCGTGTGATCTCCTCCTCGGAGTCGCCACCGCTCGTCGTCACATCCATCCCTTGTATTGCTTGTATCTTCGTCACCCATTGCATGAAGTCATTCTCATCTATTAGACCGTTACCTGTAATGAAAACAATTTAACTAATAAGTTAAATGAGTAGCTGAATAGTCGTTGGCCTCCGTTGCCCAAGAAGCTAGATATGTTCTATTTTACTTGAAGTGACATCCAAATCTCGAAGTACGTGATTTGTGTCACTCCTTTCTGCCACTCGTTCCTACATGACAGCTATATCATCTAGAATTTCGAGTGAATAAAACCCGATTGTTACCTAGTCTTAAAACGTAATTCATCAAACAAGAAAATTAGCAAGACCGTACAGCGTGACAGCCACCCGTTTCGAGAAAATTATAATGAACAATATACAAAATAATATTAATATAATGTCTTTCAGCCATAATTATTAAGAACTGTAGCTGGGACTGAAATCGTATTTACAGGACCGCAGTTATCAGAGGTCTCACATAACCACACTACCGATTTTGATTAGGTATTATGAGCTGTGAGATTGCTATATTTATATTCACGCAGGCTTGTCGGATACTTTATTTAGAAAAAAACAGCACGTGACTATCCAGAAGAAAAAGCTTACTTTATTTGTAACGTGTTGCAAAACATGCTTATAAAATCTTACATAAGATATTAGGGACAGAGTAAGTAGGAAACAAAAAGCGTGCCGTGTTTCCCACTGTAAAGCCTTACAAAACATAAACAGTTACACGTTTTAACGACTTTCTTTCGTAATGTGTTTCGACATACCAACCCGAATAATGTAACCTTCCCACAAAAACCTTTTTGGGGTCGCAGATAAAGATTTACGAGAAAATAAACATAAATGCCAGCCACCGACATATTATTAAAATAACATTAAATCGCCCCCAAATAATATGTAACAAAATGTTATGTGACAATTAACAAAGGGGTTTCACGTCGTTGAATCTTAATTAACGCGGTGGCAGGAAGAGTCGTTAACGTGATGACGTCAGCAATTCACCCCCTGCTCACAGCATTAGCTCTAGTAAATTATAAGAGTCATTATCAATGTTTAACCATAAAGTCAGACCTCGTTATTCATAAACATTTATTGTTGTAGGCAGTCTTACGTTCGTAATATATTTTTATGTTGCTTACTAAGATTACTGTTCATTCATGGTAATAAACTAAAATAATTATCGCTGTATTTAATTCGGGGTTGAACTTGTGTAGGTATACTGAAGGTAATTTATTTAAATTTATACAAAGCGCGCCAGATGTGCAAGCACTTTTAAAGGCAGCATGGCTTATCTAGACAAGAACGAGGGAATTTAGCACCACCTGTGGCTGCGCTGCACCTTTATTGTCTAGAATTTCTCCCGACAAAACCTTTTGTTCAAAGTAGTTCTCTTGTTTTATTTAAATAGATTATCTTCTTAGCTCATGTGCAACATGGCTCGAATCTTCATACAGTTAGCAGCTTAACTGACATAAATCTCAGCTCAGGACGTGATATATAGCATTAATGGATGGATTTTATATCGTGTTCAGAATGTTAACCTCGTGAAGGCTTGGGTACAATCTGATTGGATCAAGAGATTATCAGGGTGCGATGCTAGATATAGTGGGCGCGGCGTGGGGCTGCCCCACTCCCGCGGTAGCGGCTCTGAAGCCCTGAACTGTCTCGAAGTAATTTAATATGTTTTACGTGTTTCCATTCTTATCTCTGTATAACTGATAAGGCAATCGCCAATCTCAGGAAATTACTATGGACATCCCAAAATTGCATATCGTTTGAGACTACGACAACAGGGGCAACTAGAATCAATTCTATTTTTTGTAAATATTGTCGTTCAAAAGTGCCTTTTATGTGCCTAATTGAAATAAATTGTTTGACTTTGACTATGGTGTTAATATTATAATGCAGATGTAGGTTTATACTTTTGGCAAGATTTTCTCATCTAAATTATCAATCATTAACCCGTGGCACATACAATGTCAATTGTTTTGTTTATGTACTGTTGTACATACCAAGAAAAGAAATAGTAAGTGAATATTGCTGTCTTTAGTAGCAATAAAGACAAGTCATGCTTTATTTATAAGTTTTGTTAGCCAACATAAAGCCCTCAATCACTTAGCTTGCGTTACGACGCAACTCTGCAATAAGTATTAAAAGTTACCGAGTATATCTGGGGGCACGCAAAGTAATGAAGCAAGTTGTATAGCCAATTAGGCACTCCAGTGGTGAGTAATCAAGTAGAACTTTATCAATTGCGTCACAACGACTTGGAAAAGCGCAGGTAACGTAGGTAAGTAGGTACCGGCAGGGTGAGGGTCGCGCGCGCCGGATGCCGCCCGCCTTACGCGCGCACGCCATTTTACAATAACACTCTAAATTAACTGCCTCATCGATTTAATCAGGTTTTGTTTATTCATGCTGTACCATAAAACTTACTGGCTCACGCAAATTTGTATTCTAATGAAGCAAATAAGTAGATACCGAAAGTTTTCATAGTTCCTGAATATTTCTATGCCAACATTCTTTCAGCAATTACTGAATAATATGCCGCGATATATCAACGTAATGTATACAGATTTTAATTGTAACCGTCTGCTGCTCTCTGTACGCTTTGTAACTAGCAATATGTAGTCACAGTACATTTGCTGACATAAAACAGTGCAATATCTCAGCGAGTTTATTGTATGTCAAAAAACATGTGCTATGTTGGCAAAAATTCAAAGTGAAAACAAACTATTTTAGTATAAGTACGTAGTTATTTAGATCCATGCACTTAGATCTGGACAGTTTATGACATGTTTAAAATACAGTATCCTCACCACTAATGAGATCGTAAAAATACATATCCAACTCCTTCTAGGGTTGTTCTGAAGCAGTTTTGTTAGTCATTTCCACTCCATCATGAATTCGTTCCAAGGTTAAACGAAGGAAATTGCGTCTAGATAAATGACATTATCGTCTCGACTTTTCATATGTGAGCCTCCGTAACCTCAACATATGTATGATGCGTGCGTGCCTCCCAAACGATATTGAGTCATAAAACACGACGATCGTTCATAAATATTTATTTAAGCATATAAATAAAGTCATATCATTTTGTTAAAGAAAACAAATTGTTGGTAACAATTTTGTTCGTTGTTATAGAAAAAACCTTTAGCTTAACTAACATCTATGTATCTACTTTTTCCTTCTGAAAAGGGAATTTACTGAAACCACTTTACTGCTTATACGGTAACCACCTGTTATTAAAAATCTTCCCTAAGTATCTTAACGCAGTGCATAGTATAATATAGACAGATAAAACATCTTCATCTTTCAGTGACTTGCTGTAAGTATTACAAAAAAGATAATGGTGACCCTGCCCGCTGTGATCGTCAGGCTGGTCGGTGCCGTGTCATTTGCGAGCAAACGGCACCGATTTACGCCCATCGCTCCATTACCAACTTTGATGGACTTCTTACATGCGAGCTGAACGTGGGAAGTAGTTTTCATGACGTAGCCTTTGTTGGCTAGCCAAAGGTATAGCTCATTAGAATAGAAACAAATGCTGTGTGCCTTAACAATGTCAGCATTGTAGAAGATTGACTATGTACTACTCTAGTCTTGCACTGGTTATGAGAATAGTATACAATAGTAATTGCAGGGTTTACTGTCAAGGGTGAGCTTTAATATACACCCACATTATATAACCCCGGAGGTGGTGATGAGGACAAAGTATTGTCAGACTGTATAATCAGAAGAGTCAGATCCGATTCAAAGCGTTAGGTATCTGCTTGAAAAACTGAAGAAAAGTTAGAGCATCAAAAAGTTAAGAATTAAAGTTAATTAATTTGCAGTATTTGTTGTAAAGTTACACTATTATCAACATGTTAGTGTAAAATTTGAGTGTACCTATATATGTTCACTCGAAAATATTATTAATAGAAAACATACGGATAAAGAGTTTAGAAAGCGTGAGGCTTTAGAAACATACATAATTATAACAGTAATAACAAAATAATAACATAATTGTAACAGCCTGTAAGGATACGGTTCTGATATCAAAGTAGAGGTACTGACCAGTTTTACTGGCGTCTTTGATGAGCTCAGCGATGAGGTCATCGTTGACCGTGATACCGAGGTTGCGCAGCATGAACTGCAGCTCAGCCGGCGTCACATGCCCGTCGCTGTCGCGGTCCAGCAGACCGAACGCCGTGCGCAGATCTGAAACAACGCATTTGTCAGTTAGTTACTTGATGCTTTCAGAGGGGCAATGCCCGTATTTCCAGGAGTGGTCGCATTCTAATCTTAATCTGTCAAAAATACCTCTACTTACTTACCATTTTGGCAAGTTTTAGACATAGTTGTCGCTCAGAAGTGATTCCGACTACAATTTGAACTTTCTTAAATACGGGAATTTGCTGTAATGGCTGATGGCTTGTGTGCTTGCAGTACCAGCATTCGACAGTGGCTTGCACTGCAGTAGACTGAGTAGAGGTTATCGGTAACACGAGATAAAAGATTCTTGAGACATTGATTACAATGTATAGGTATAATGGACAGCGCGGCAATTTGTTAGTTTCGGGGTTTCAGAGATAAGTAGTTAACGACAAACGTTCAGTTATATAAAAACAATCAAGTTTTCAAAATATAGCTCTTTAGCACAAACAAGTAAGTAGGACAGAAAATATCTCCTATGATGTAAGTGTTTTGTAACAGAATCAGGAAATTGGAACACCAATGTAAAAATATTGTAGCTCGAAGCTATTATGTCACAACCCCTTTATACTTGTTTCGTGCGGAGTCGAACGTTTTTGACTATATTGAACGCAACAACTAAAAAATACGAAAACATGGCTGATACCATCATAGTCAATCGATAAATGCTCAAAACCTGCCTCGACGTAGCAGTAGCAAGATGTTTTTTGATTTCAAGTTACAAAATAATGCTCCGGCTCAGCAAAATCCGACTCCCTTACATTTCAAGTTACAAAATAATGCTCCAGCTTAGCGAAATCCGACTCCCTAGCATTTCAAGTTACAAAATAATGCTACGCCGTAGCAAGATACGTTTTCATTAAAATTTACGATATGCGTAGCAGCTACGCTTAAATCTGAACATCTGTTTATGTATAGTTAAGAGTATGCTACCCATAGACATAAATGTAAGATTTTAAGTACCAATTAAGTCCAGAGAAGCGTAAACAACGTTGAGTACCAAACCTCTACGGCAAATCTAAGAAACGCAACCAAGCTATTTAATATGCGCCTGAAATTACACTTCTCCAGAGTTATGAGTCTTCTCGCAGACAACGTTTGAGATTAATTCAGAATTTTCAGAGAGGTTGCGAAAATAAAAACGTTACCTTTGACTGGCGGGAAACATGGCACATAAAAAAGTAAGGTACCTACCTAACCTACCTACGTGAATCTACAACACGTGTACGTAAATACGTGCTGAAGTCGACACGAGAGATACAAGAGTAACCGTGTGTAATGTGTAATGTCTCAAATCATACGAAGAAACACCACATAGTGAGGGTAAAACTCATGAGGTACTCACAGAAATCATTACCCCTATTCAAAGCCATCACAGTTACAATATTATAACAATAAATAAATAATTCACACGTTCGTTATATTTTGTTACTAGTATTTTGGGCACATCTTGCGTTTATCACCACTTTTATTTAGATGTGCCCTACCGCTATCTACAACATGTTTTCACTAAAATGGTCGTCTCGTCTCGTCATATACATACCCGGCAATATTGACAAAAGATTAAACACTGTGGCGTGTACCTGTTTTATCTCGGTACTAAATTATTTTGAGCCATTGCTATCTAAGTATCTAGATAAGATTTTGAAAAGAAAACATCAACGGCACATACAGAATTTAACTTTAGAAAAACATAAAAACGTCGGCATTGAAAAATATGCAGGGCTCGTTTATTTTTGAAAGGACATTTATTGCGCAAGCCCATTGTATTAAAAAAAATATTTTGGTATAAATTTGTTTTATTCCTTGGCTTGACCTTGGCTTAACAATAACCAAGATGTGCTTCGACAAGAAAATTCCAAAGGATTTGTCCAACATTTTCAATTATCTTTACAACAGTTTTTAAATAACACTTTTTCACTATATTTTCTTTATGTAAATTATTTTCGTGATCTTCTTGTAATCTTTTTCTTTTTGATTTTTCGTCATATTCATATTGACAATGAGGTCCTAGGTTCTATTCCCAAGTCGGGCGAAGTGTTATTGGATTTTCCTATCAGAAATTTCTCAGTAGCAGCCCGGAGTCTGGAATTGTGCCCGGTTGATGGCAATAGGCTCGCCCCTATTAGATGGGACTTATCTGGCGACATGTGGGTGTACACCTCTGCCTAATCCCTCGGGGATTACATGATATGTTCATATTCATTTATATTGCATTTTCCAGCCAAGTATGGCCACAGTTTTTACCTACCCACTAATTACTGTTGCACCGTCATATTAATTATTCCTAGTGACTTCAAACAATCTAATTAAAACTACACTCGAAACATTTTGCGTTTGCGTCTAAACTTGACCTTTCTTAATCTTCTCGACTCCACCCACTTTTCATAGAACTCATACGCCATGCCGCTACACATATTGGAAGTGAACCCTCCGGGCTGGTTGCCGGCATTACGTTTGCGGTAAAGTTAATCATCGCGGACAGTCAACGGCATTGGGTTCAAAACACTGTTAAACGAAGTAAAATTGTGTTTTCAGGGGGTCTTGTCGCTATACGTAGTTTCCAAGCTTTTAAATTTTTAGTGAATATATGTAACCGTGAACAAAAAAATAAATTTGCTTAGATTATAAAACGCATATTTAATAAATCTTGTTAAAATATACATCAGATTTTATTTTCACGATTTATAATGCTGTATTCACTACGACAAACCTAAATTAAAAATGGGCCGGGAGCCCTCCGCGAGGGCTCCCGGCACTGAACGTGTTAAGTAATTTTCAGATTACTAACGGTCGACTTGACGTCATTTCCGAATTTTATTCTATATTTAGCGGAGACATCTATCAGACTAGGTAAGTACTCTTCATTTTAATGTTTCTTCACCGCGACGATTCCTACGCGGAAACCGAATTGTGAAATAAACCTAATATTTTATGAGTTGGAGACGGCGACAGTAGCGCATTTTTTACGTTTTCTAATTCTATATTATTTAAATGAATGTAAATCATTGTTTTACTGCAATAGGCACACTCTAAGGCGTAGGCCGTCGTAGAACGTCGTAAAAGTCAATAATCGCTTAGCAACTCGTTAAATTAGAATACACATTTGTAGGAATGCCTGGTGATAATGACCAGCTAACTCTAAACATTGTACGTTCCCGGCGTATCGCCTGTCCCAGAAATATCACCCACCTATAACAATGTTCTACGAAACGAGTTTTTTTCGTGACTCCGATTCATTTTCTTTGATTTACTTGATTATTTTAAAAGTTCCTAGTATTGCAGATGCTAGTGCTCATCGTTATGTGGAAGAGATAGAGATGACGAGGAACTATAATATTTTTTAATACACGTAATCAGTACTTGTACATTCGTTCAATATGGCGTAAGAGCGTGAATTTGAAGGAGAACCATAATAACTCAGAAGTACAGAGAAAGGAATTAGCTGGAAACTAGAGGCTGATAAATCCCCCGTATTAAAAACCTTGAAACATTTTACTGCCCATTTCAACTTATTTTTATTCTGGTCAACCAACACAAATGAGATTTAACCGCGGATTTACTAATCTGAGACTTGATCAAGTGTTCTGAAGCCAGGATTACATCTGACAATGAAAATACAAGAACACTAACACTGCGTAGGACATATACAAATGTTTGCTTGCAGATAACATGTGATTGATAGTGTTCTCAGGGCAAAAAAATAGTTGTATAGACGTCGTATAGTAGACGTAGCTGATGTTTACATAGGGTAATGTTTTAGTATTGTTAACGTGTAAATACTGCGTTACATGGACTGGGTTATATAATTTTACTCTGGTAGCGGTTTGGAAGCGTACGAATGAACACAAGGAAGCTTTTCTTTAAAGGTCATGGCTGAAATCAAGTATCTACTGAGTTAGCAGTTTTCAATAAAAAATCTGGATATTCCTGACATCCAGACAATGGGTTCTGCTATCGTACGTATGTACAGGTAATAGGTAGATGGAGATGAAGTAATACAACATTACAAATTCTCCTAACATTACGTATTACTTTTGTAAATTTTCCGTGGCGGTCGTTTTCAGACCGACAAAGCATGTTGACGAAGATTTAGTAAAGTCAATTAGTCAATGCGTCAACAATCTTAACGGAGGTGCTGATAGATAAAGGATGAAACGTGTAACCGTATAATCATACTGTGAGCACAAAGAACAATTTTCAGACTGAAAATAATTTCAAAACGTCGATCATTATCGTTCCAGCCATCGTTAGACGTTACATAGCTTATGACATGATATACACGAGCAATGATTTTGTCTTTTTTTACTCATTTTCTACAAGACCCCTATCGTAAACAACAGTCCACTGAGTCACAATAATGACATGAAAACCCGCAGGTTATTCAGAAACACGTTCATACGAAGACAAGAACTATAATTGGCAATTCGATTACCGCTGGAAAGTTTCATCTTTGAGAAACTTTTCCAGTTGCAAAGTTTCACTTTGTGTCAGCGTCCGTAATACCAAGCGTTAAAAGAATATAAAAGAAGCAGCCATTAGAATCTTCGACACTAGAAAGTTTATATCTGTAAAAACAGTTTTGAAAAACACTCACGTTTTATAAATTTTCCATAAATAATAAACGAGTACTAAGCCTCTTGAGTTCAAGCACAATTTGAAGACGTATCCAACATGAAACTTGAAACTTTAAGTGATATAAATTGAAATTCGGTTAAACCTGCATGAAACAGTTTTTTACTACATGTGGACTGCACATAAGCCTTTAATTTGCATTTTAATTACTTCTGAAACTAAAATGTTCGTATTAGTACAAACGTATCGTAGCATTTTTATTCGACCTAGATTTTGATCGCATTATTAAGTACTAATTTATTGAATGAATCCTTGTCGAAATTAATATATTTCGTATTCAAATCTGTCCGCCCACTCAATACCCATTAATCAGTTTGGTTAACCGTTGATTAATATAAATAAAGTATCTGCAATGAAGATTCGTGCCTTGGTACTGTTCGTGTTCAAATGAATCAGCAATTAGACACTGTCATGATTAGCTGTTCGTTGTTAATAAGATCTCTCTATAAAGTCGTTGAATGTTTCAACAAACAATAGATAGCACGTCGTCGTTAGTACGACAATCAAAAATATTGTGCCTCATTCTTCCTCTTGGATTTGCAACAAGATAAGACTTCAAGAGACGCAAAATGCTTAATAAATCGCTTTTATCGATCAAGAAAAAGTAAAAACCGATGCACCGAAAATAAAAGATATTGATTTTCAAAAAAAAATGTTGTGGTGAGTCGGTTTAATAGGATTTTCCCGACTACATTGATATTAAACTTATAAAGATACCTACAACATGACAAAGCCACCTTTTATAAAGAAAGTAAACAAACAAAGAAGTAAAATGTAATAATGGACGTTCATGGAGGACAATAGTTCTGATTGATGTCAAACAACACAAAGGTAAACAACACCTAGCAGTGTTACACAGTGGCACACAGTGTCACCGATCTGCCAACCAGTGTGGGTGGATGAATCGACCATACAATTAGCCCAAACCCACATTTTTCAGGTCAATCCATGAGACGACAAAATGTAAACATCAATTAAAATATCAAGTTATGACGAGCTTCTAATGAAACCCACTTAATACCATGAATTATTTTGACTATAGCAAAAAAATTGATATATAAGATTTATTTTAATATGAAACAGGAAAAATATTTTAAAGCAAATCTTCAGGAAATATGTCATTGCGAGTAAGAGAAAATTGCGAAATAAAAATAAATTCATCTGAAAAATGGGAACTTTTTCTTTTGAATAATATCCTAACTTTTGAGTAATGATCGTTATTTACGAAGTTCTGTCTCTGTTGAAACTTCAAAAATAGGTGATATGATGAATAAAATATGAAAAATCATAAACACTTACTGTTGAGCATGGCTTCGCTGGGCGCCGGGACTACAGGTCGGTCGTCCACTGGCGACTGTTTCTTCTTACTCTTTTTCTCATCTTCCTGCTGTGAATCAAACAGTGCACTGTTATCAGACATACACACGATTATCAACACTATTTTACAATATATTTTCAACAAAATCAGACTACACTGCCAACGCGCAGTGTTTATTAACAAGTAATGTAAGAAAATAATGCTAACTGATACTGATTTTTTTTTATCAATTTGCTGGTGTTATCAGTCTTGTCATTCGTTTTATCGAACTATTGTCTGATCAATAAAGCACGCTTATCTAGTGAAAATAATAATAACTATGTCTACATAGTCATGGCGTAAAATGAGTGATTTAGGGAAGGGTGATGGTGCTGATAATGGTAGGACGTACATGACTCATGCTCGTTAGGGTGATTATAGACGTCGCCGACGGCCTGCCACCGGCTCTGGATGTAGTCGACGTAGAGAACTGGACTGTTCTGGCGGTCGCAGACGGTGCACTATTTATAGGAACATGTGATCATTATCATTGTGATCTTTAAATGTAACACGTTAGTACTGCATTTGGCTCTCAGCTCCGACATGTCTGCCTGCCCACCTTACAATACTTGCCTACCTATGCTACATACAATGTTAATAGAAACGTAACGCCTACTTAAGGTGTGAAACTAGAGTTCTAATTTATTAACAAAACAGTCTGGTAGTTATCAAAATATTACCAGTTGCGACAATTTTAATAAAATACTAGTTTCTGCCCGCGACTTCGTCCGCGAGCCTTTAAGCCTTCCTCAAGAATAGGGCTACCCAATGCAAAAATAATTTTTCAAATCCGGCAGGTAGTTCCGGATATTAACCCCTACATACAAATTTACAAAAAAAATATTACCTCTTTATAATATTATATATATATATATACAGGGTGGCAGGGACTTCGATGCGAAAACTGTTACCATGCATCCAGTACATGATTCAGAACCCCCAGCGTTGAAATTTATCGTCGGTTATTTAAAAAAAAAACTGCTGTTTCATAGAAAAGTTCAATACCTACGCGGTCAAAATGTATGGAACAGCTGAATTTTAAATAACCGAGGAAAAATTTCAACGTAGGGGGGTTCAGAATCCTGTACTGAATCCAGGGTAACGGTTTTCGCGTCATGTCCCTGCCACCCTGTATATATATTATTATATGTATAAGTATGGATCACTTGCTGCAAAAACGGTGAAGGAAAACATCGTGAGGAAACCGGCATGCCTGAGAGATATTTATTGACGGCATGTGAAGCCAAGTCAGAGGCCCATGGGAGGCTTTAAAACTCTGACACCAGGGGGCCTACTCCCTAAGCGAAATCCGTTCGTTCGGCCGTCGTTACGGGCGCTTCGCTCTCAGTCTAACTTACGGTATGTCCGTAAGTGAGACGGAGAATGAAGCGCCGTTACTAACCACACGAAAAGAAGAAGTATGGATAATGTTTTACGTCTTGGCGCCAACCCCGAGTAACATAGAGACAAGGGCAGGAAGATGATGACCTACTGCGAGATAATGTACCTAAAACTAATAATACATAATATTTAATAATACTGCCACTCAAACCATGACCATGTTATTATTCTCTCTATGTGACGCCATTAAGGTTTCACCTATCCCTGAAAGTATAAAAGCTTTATGTCTACCGGCTACGGGTCGACCAGCGGTCTTAAAAAAGATTGACCTTAATTTCCAAAAAGTTACCCTCTTGTAACTAAAACATGTCTAGTAGGTATGTAATGTAAGGTACTGCAAGTTTGTACACTACTATGTTTTTCATGTAGCCACTTCGGGAACTATCCATGAAGTATGCAAGGTAACCTCGACATAAAGGCGCGTAAGTACCCAAGTTCAGCGGAACCTTCTGAGAGTTGTACATAAAGTGCTGGAATCGTCCGGGAGAGAGTGCGGCGCTTCCCGGACCTCGAGAGGTGCAATAACGTTGAGATGTGACGTTGCTTGTATTTTGTATACTTTAACATTTTCATATATTTTCATACATATTGTTAGTTATCATTTCTTTGTCTCCGACAGCTTTTTCTTTAGTCTGTATCTACATATAAGACATTCCACGATTTCTCGATTCCCACGATGATTCCAATTGAGTCGTGAAAAAATGAAAGGTAGGAAGTACATACCTACGTGTCTTAAGAAAACACTTCTTAAATTGATGATAACTACCCAAGTTAAATGAACTTTTGGGCAAACATTTGGACATTAATACTTGAAATATTTCTTCTGTTTAAGAAAGTTGCTACTGACTTTACAAAGAGCGAATGAGAACCGAAATATTTAGTAGATATAAATTACTGTGAAGCTATAAAGTTAGAAGTAGGTAGTAAAACTAATGCAAGCTGCCTTAGTTTACGATTAAATAGTGCATTGTTGCGGTTTTAAGTAGGTAGGTATATTATATAGTTGAGTACTAAAGTAAAATTGACCAATATGTACCTTGTGGACAGCGTTAATCTGCCTACTGTTTTTAAAATTTTGTATGGTTTGATTTATATATGTAGGAAACGTCTACTGCAATATGCAATATGCAATGAAGAAAAGAAAATTAAAGTTCTTGCTTTAATTCCGCTTGCTTTAGGATCGCATAAAAGAATATAATACGCACTTCTCTTCGTGAGGACCAAACAGACAATACAAACACGTTTGTGTTTACAGTTGGAATTTTAGTATGTTCTATTTAATCCGCATTTAGTGTAATATTTAGAATAATTAACTATTTACCACATTAGAATTAGGGATTCCATGTAACCTCGACATAGCTTGCGCGTGATCACTGCGCCTGGTGCCAATTTGTTCATATTGGCTGATAACCATGCCAAATCGTAGGGAGCGAACTGTGACGACCTAATTAAATACAAACAACGTACTCATAACCAGTAAGAAAATATGCTTTTATAAACAAACCAACAGCGATTTAGAAACTGCCCTCTTCAGTAAATTTTATTTTTATTTGGATATTTCGGCAGTAAAATTATATAGGTACAGATAATATTCATCGTAAATCAAAATGGCGGATACAAATAGCACAGATTTATACGAAAGCTCACTAACATTGACCCCAATCTTTACCTACATGCGATGCATAAAATGAGATTCTTCATAAAGGAAACGTAGTCTAAATAAAAATAAATGCGTAATGATTGATAGAGATATTAGTAGCATAAAGCATGGTGCGGTGCGAGTGTGAGCGAGCGGAGATCGCATTGAAATAGCTCGTGTCGCGTTTGGCACGGCGTCAACTCCCGACGCGGCCGTAAACACCTCCCGCTTTGTGTAAAAATGTGACATGCCCGACTCTCTGTAGGTAAATAAACCGAAGCTGAGATGTATCAGGCACTAAGATGAGTAGACGCCGTGCACGCCGCTTCAAAGAACACGTTAGATCAACCCGTTCCATTGTTAAACAACACTCGCACTGAAACAAGGCGATCCTAAAATTAAAACAGTTTTCCGAAAACGTTACGGATGCTAGTTTGCGCACGAAAATAATTGTACATGAATAATTATAACACTATGAGGTATTGAGCCGCATTGACCCAATTGTAAGGACTTCACAACAAATAGACAAAGCGCCTTGAGTGCTGGAGCTTTCTGATAATGAGAATTCTTATGTGATTTGGCATTTAGAGTACGGTGGCACTCCATTACCTATATGTTTGATAAATTAAACGATGAGCTGACAGTTACATGAATACATCGTTTATCAGATGCTACGAATAAAAAATATAAGAGAATGTTAAAGCTCACATGAAAAACATTGCATTGTCGACCTTTAAATAGAATTTCATACGGCCAATGTCCATGTAGGTAGAGTAAAAGGCTGGCCTCATTAAGCCCGCGTCCATCGGTTCGTAGCACCTAGCTTAATGTTACACGTTGACCCTTTGTAACAAGGCAGCGCTGAGCGCTGAGCAGCTCAGAACCTTCAAATAAATGACCAAAGTCGGCGAGGAATGTTTCAAATTACATAGTTGTGAAATGTTCACAAACATACGCTGCATATTTGCCCTCAGTGGCGGTGCTGAGAGATGCTTTGAAAGATTCTCAACATTTTACGCGAACAGACAAATGTCATAGGTATGTCCTCCAGGGATTCTTGGCGATACCACACTTAACATTAAAATACGACTATGACGTAGCGAGTTTATTTTGTTCTTGTTTACGTTACGTAGCAGTGAAAGACCTTCGCTAAAGTTTCACTTAGAAAACAAACGCAATGTAGAGTAGTCAGACCTTACGTTATTCCTGATACAAAAATTACAAACGTAAAGGTACTTATTATTGGAGAGATGTGATGCGAATAGGTGAAAGTTAATAGGAAACATATAATGAGAGGACCTAATAACACAAGTTACGTAAAATTACATTAAAAACTTACTTTTCTTCTGCTTCTTGACGTAGTAGCCATGCCCTGTAAAGACAGAAATAATTAGATTAGCGTTAAATAGACATCATTAGAAACTGCCTTTCCTTTGCCAGTCTTGAAACAAATATTCTCACTTCACACTAAGAAAGTTCTGACAAATTAATCAAGGCTTAACAATTGCCTTGACGCAACCGTGAAACGTCCACCACTACACTTAACTACTTTATCAAAATGCCTCATACTCACAACTCACAATAATTACTGGAATTGCACCTGTCCTTATCAAACAAAATGAGTAGGTGAGTAACTATTTTAATGGGTTGTCAGTTACTTAGATAATTACTAGAAGTGGGCTTGATTACTAACGCTTTGAACCACTTTTAACTACCGGAGAAGTGATTGGATACCATTTGTAGCTTATAAATATTCTTGATCCATATTCTCCAATATCAATAATTCTCGGAAAGTTGGTATTATAGGAAATTTACAGGAAAACGTGCACGTCCACTCTACAGTAACGCGTTAAAGCGAAACGAGCACTTAATAGTGATTATAAATTTCCAATAACAATAATATTTTGCTCGTTATTATTAAAAACACTGTCTAGGAAACTGTTTGTAAACAAATCACGTTTTTAATCGAAAGTCTTCCTTTAATAAATTTTTTTGTTACGTTTTAACCTAAACCGGATTATTTTGTAGTAAAATAAAACACGTTAATAAAAAAACGGAACGAACATATTTAACTATCACTTTTAACAATGTTAATATAAGTGAAATTATATTAAAATTAAAAACCTCAGATACAAACATTTCCTCATTTCTCTTTCCTACTCCATCACCAGACCCTGTTCATCATCTATCTATAACCTATTAATTGAGACCATTCCAATGAGCCCAAACACGATACCTGTGCTGTAAGTTGGCAAGTGAGTTGAATATCCTGCAAATTCCAGGTGATCAGAATCAGTTCAAGGTTACTATGTTCTTCTAATATCATTGAAGTAAGAGAATACCAAATTTTAAATCGATCAGACCTGTGGAAGACGCTCACATGCATACATCAACTAGAAAAGAACTGATAATCTTCAAACAGGTCTAAGAATCATAGCTGGAAAACGTACTTTCAAATAAATAAAACCGCATTCAAATCTGTTCATCCGTTTAAGAGCTACGGTGCCACAGATAGACATTCACACATAGCGTTCAAACTTATAACACCCCTCATTTTGCGACGAGGGTTAAAAATAACATTATATAACAAGTGTTGAATACTGGCAAATTGCTTTTCAAACCACTGTTATCGTAATTCAAGTGACACTAAATGCTTTATTTCGAGTTATTCAGCTAATTAGCAGTCCCTTTCAAATAACGGCCTCTCGGGCAGATATTGTTCTCTAATGTTTGTGAACATTCTCCACTACATTATGAGAAAGCTTTTAAAATATTAAACGACCACTTTACTAGATATTCCTCACACAGGTTAATTAAAATGATTGATCGCTTGGAAAATGTTTGGATGATTTTGGAAACTAGTTTACATTATGTAAAATCGTATTTCCTAAGGCAATGTTGTAAAGTATCGCGCCGTTATGGCCAATAACAATTCATTAGTTAGGTAACATTTCGCCATAAAGTGATTCCGGTAGTTATTGAACGAATATATTTTCATGGCCACTCAGGTTATTTAAATAATATCCTGCCGTGTCATAATTCTAGGTACTTAGTTTTTAATTTGGCCTTTTTCCAAAATAAACTTAGGAAGATTATATAAAATACGCTACTCGTGTACCTATATCAACGTTACTTGCTCAGTGTTTGTGAGATTTCTGATTTATTACACCTAAAACTCAAGATGCTAGTCTATATATTTTTTTCTAATGTACTTTAACTCGCATAATATCGAGTTCGCTCTGAGAGGTTGCATCAGTTTCAACTTATACATTATTGTTTATGAGTTATTCTCGTAAGCCGTAACACGTCAAACATATTTTCTAATCGTTAAAATAGCGTTAAACGTGCTAATATTAGAAGATATAGGTACTTCCTGTACAGACAGATGTCAACGACCTTCTGTATGTGGGTCAAGGTTATCGGACAAGGCGCCAGATCATTGTAATTCAGATAAGTTGAGGTCTCCTAACTGATCGACGTTATGAGCGTCATTGATGGTCAAAGGTCTTTGAACTTTTACACGCACCAAGATTACTTATCGCGTATACCTTATGAATTTTTGCGAAGTTTATTGTAATATCTTTTAAGAAAATAGCAAATTTTCATGCATAATAGCTACAAAAAAGTAAGCCGGAGTGTAAAAAAAACAATTTTTTTATAAAAAATGTGACGTTAAAAGACTTACGCAGTTCGCGAATCGCTGTAACCCGACACGTATGTTCCGGAACATGACGTGCCCCCAGTGACAGCGCACATTCATCGTCTACTAGTTGCCGGTAACCTGGCCGTGTTCTTGATTTCGGGACAAGTTCCGATCAGAAATAGCAGGAGCAGTGGCCGAGTTCCCGATTGTGTTCTCTATTTTCTATTTATAATGTTCGAAGTGTACCGGCTGATGCGAAACACTGTCCGATTGCTATTCCCACTGCACAACCAGTAACGACTTACTAATACAAGTTTTTTATCTTCAGTTTTACGGAGACGCGTGTTTCGTTCTCATGCGACCAATTTGGATTCAGCTCAACATAACAAATCCTACGCATTTTTAAAAAAGTTCATCCACAACGTATGTAGTGAGGCCAAATGAAAAAAAATTCACATTATCTGAAATCATAATTTAAATACTAAACAGATGGCACACACTTTCGAGTACTATAACAAAAATAACGGTCAAGTGCGAATTGAATACGCGCACTGAGATTCCGTAGGCTCAACGGACCCTCTACGGCGTAGACACTACGCCGTAGAGAGGTACGATAGACGCTACATAGCAAATTATATATGTGCGTATGCGCGATGTAAAGCGTTTAATAGTTTTATTTAACTTAAACTCATCAACAATAATCATGATAAATAACTCAATTTAATACATTGAGAAGTGGCATTTATCACACCATTTAGTGTAAAAAGACAACTAGGCGAGAAAGTGCCGAATGTTTCGTGTCTCATGGTTTCGTACTTGGGTTTCTACATTCTTTGCACGAAACCCTAAAACTAATAATGTGCGAGAATCCGCAACATAAATCACTTTGATTTTAGAACGCTTTAATGTTTTGAGACATCAAATAGGAATGCGGGTGAACAAGACTTTAGAAGTTTTTGCTGTTTTCTCTACTACTCATTAATATAAGAGAAAGAAGCGGTAAAGGAATTTTCAGTATCAGGAAAACCTTGGAAACGAACCAACTAGTGGGCTCGTAGCAAACCAACGCTTCGTAGCACTTTATTGTCCCTAAAAACCGCTACGGCATGTGCTACGCCAAACGCTACGGGCTACGCCTAATGGTTACATTGCGAACTTTAGATTTTTCTCGGAATGAGTTGAAGTAAGCTCGATAACATTCAAAGACTTCCATGTTTTAATGGCAATTACATATTGAAATGGTTCTACAAGAAAAGTTGAACTAATTGATGAAAGAGCTAAACGAGCTTTTACAAGTGTAGCTATTTTGGCTGGATACAAAATTATAGGGAACACACTAGAAAGAATGTGAAAATGATTCAACAATCTTAAGATGATCTGAATTGAGTTGCGGTGATTCACAGTTTTTGGTAGTTAGGGGCGATTAATTCATGTATACATGACCCTAACTCCAAGAACCTCTTTAATATATTATATTTTGTAGAGTATATTTAATAATGTACAAGTATATAAGAAAGGGGTGGGGGGAACAATCATAGGGCATCAAATAATTCGTCCGCATCGCTGTCAACAGGAAAAGTGCCGAAAAGGCTGGCAGCATTGCCACGTTGTATGGCAATGCTGATTCTCTGGCCGAAGAATAGGCCAGCCTTCTGGTCACATGAAGAGTCGAACAACCGCTTTGAGATGTCTTGAAAGACTAAGTGGGCACTCGGACCCCATGGCCCGAGTGTTTCGACCCCAAACGGTTCAAATATATAAGTCCGAATAAGATTGGAGTATTTGCGCCGTTTGAGGTTTTCCGCACCTGCAGCAGCAGCCCCAGCACAGCCCACCGTGCTAGGAAGATGGGATGGCGCAAGGGTCTCGACACACGTTGCATCCCACACCAAAGGCCTACCTACCTTTCAAGGCATTATGGTCATTCCGTCTGGTCCCTTCCCATCGTCGCGTGCCAAGCCGTTGGGTTTTAGAACAGCTGGCACCCCGGTGACAAGAGCACGGTTAATAATTGTATGCAAGTTTTTTTAATTTAAGGAATGCAAGAATAGTTTTAACCTTCAGGTGAAAAAGTGGCATTATAAAAATTATGTTAATATGTACAAATAAAAAAGGAGCCACGTCTGCCAACAAACTGCTTTGCAGTTTGGCAGAGGTAAATATCTTGTACAAAATATTTCTGTGAATAAACACTTTTTGCCGGAATACCTTGCCTTGCAACTCGCACGATATCAACTATATTATAGCTGACAAATACTCGATACCTCGTAGTGTTCTGCTTGGCATGATTCTCCTAAAATGGATAAGTATAGTAACTATCGTGGCTTGGATTTGATGAGCAGAAAAGACATGAAAAAGAAAAAGGTTTTGCAAAGTAGAAATAGTCAATTCAGTAATGAATTACAAAGCTACTACAAACCATGAATAAATATATATTATCGAAATACCTTAACGAGGGTCAGCATTTGGCGGCAACAACAAAAACTAACCAAGTTTCACATAATCTTCCACTATTCTCGAAAATTGTACGACACAAACCGAATATCGGTCGATAACTACAAGAGCATTCTGTGTAAACAGACGATTTAGTTCTGAATAGCGGACTTGTAATATTCTGAACAAATATGCAAGTTCTATTAGCACACAAACTGCTGTACTTAGCGAAGATGCGACAAAATGCACCTTATTATACAATGTTATAATTTATGTGAATGTAACGTCGTCAAGTTTAAGGTTTTAAAGGAAGTTCTTTATGTTGATTAAAGAAAGCGCGTAACAGCAAGCGGCACGTCACCGATCGATGTGGACAAACCGTTTGCCCAACCTTGCACCACGATCAAACACATCAATATACCTTCCTATTGCCAAGTAGGTTTATACCTTATACCTACTTCTGAACATTGTCTTACTTACATAGTAACACGTGCTCATTATAATCAAGACTTCTTTGATAGAGATGAATAGAAAGATTATTTACTTACATTACCTAATGAAAATTACTGTCTCGTATCCACAAATTTTGTATGTAGTTAGAGTATATTCTTCTTATAGTCCAGGGTATACTTAAAAATTTAGTATAAGGGTACTTCGAACAGAAGAAAAAAAAAAGTTTTCCCGATGGGTTGGTATGTTTTGTTTACACGCCTGAACTATTGGGATAAATAAAAAATAAAACGTAATTAAAATCGAATACGGTAACAAACATCAAAACTTTACTCTCAAATAGCTTCGGTCAACCGGCACAGACACAGACACCGGCTCGCCGGCCGCCGCATCCGAATTGATAAACAAACCGCACTTATTGCAAAAAGTCGACTTATAATCTCAATACTATATCTTCTGAATAATTCCTCAAAACTTTCTTTTTGTCCGAAGCGTGTCAGGGTGTCACTGTATCACAACACAGAATTTTCTAGAAAACACAAACACTTTCAAAGATCAACGAATATTTTTGTTATTTGTGCAGTTTAGTTGTAAATCCGGAAATGCCATCGGTTAGAGTAGCAGGTGATTATTAGTTCTGTACCTATGCCTGGTGAAGAGTGGTGCGAGTGGCGCGGCGGGTGAGGCACGAGCGGTGTGAGCAGGCACGAGCGGTGCCGGTGGTGGCCGTAGGGTTGCTGAGGAGCACGAGCCGTTGTCGCGCGGCCTTTGTACGTCGCACCAGGCGGGCGGTTAATGCGCGGGTATTTCTGTAGATCACAGCCATCGGACAAATCGCGACCGTGCGACCCGGCCTCAACGAGCACTCTAATAATAAACTTGTTTATATTTTTTTTCCCTCCATGACTTTTATTCTGATTCCTCACTGATGTCCAGCGGTGGACGCCAAGGCCTCACTCCTCGACCTCGGAGACCACGTGCGCCTCAAAATAGACCGCAACGCGACTTACACGCTTTGATTCTCGTAATTTATCGAGAACGGATTAAACGAATCGGCGCCAAAATGAGTTTTGGACGATGGCGGGGTGTTATAAAGAGTAAATGGCGAGTAGGTGTGTAGGTGTCGGTCGGTGCGCGTGGTGGGTACGTACCGAGAGCGTGTCAGAGAGCGCGGTGCAGAAGGCGCTGAAGCCGGTCTGCGCGGGGGGGGTGTCTGGAGGGGGGCTGCCGCTCGCCCGCTCCATGGCGTGTGCGGCGTGGCGGACAGTCGGCCAGCACTGCCGCCTGCCGCCGCGCACTAACCCTCGCCTTACATAAACCGCGCGGCTTGCCCGCTGCCCGCTCCCACCTGTCTGTTGTCGCTACGTGTTGGCATCACATGCGAACCACAACAATAACACTAAATAATTATAGAAATACTATTTTAAGCTCACTCAACGCCGACACAGACTAATTTGTAGCACTTCATCTTAACATAGCATTTGATTTTAAGCAGACACGAGAACCGACTGGGATGGTGATGTTATTCTTTGATTTACACGTTACAATTCAAATGACTTCCACTCCCATTCATTTCATCGTTTCATAGACAATAAACCAAGGCTACGGTGGATAGGTAGGTACTTACATGATATTGGTAGGTAGACGGCTAGCTAGGTACCTACCTGCGTGGGCTCATAATGAGTAATGACTTGTCAAGGGTGACCTGTATTCGACCGAACATTTGACTTTGGCCTGAAACCTGCCTTCTTTTACGCCGAAAACGTAATTGCTTTTATCGAAGGTATAATGTATAATGAACTCTTGCTTATCCACGTTATTCAGAAAGGTCATTTCTACTTTTAATAACCAAATGGTTTAACATACCTGCCTACTTCAACACGTATCCAACGAGCTTCGAATACCCCCACGTTTAATAAAGTCATACAAAAATTAAATAATACCTTCTGTACAATTTACCTACAACAGAAAACGAAAATATGAAGCTTGGGGTTCGCCAAAAAATTGCTATCGTGTATTCCCTAGCGCTGCAACCCTGATAAAGAACATAACAATAACATTAGGGGCCTTCGACCGCTACCCTTAATTTTAATCAGGCTTTGAACACAATGAAAACTGCTTTCGTTATATTTTATTGGTAAATTATGCCGCCTCAGTGGTGAGGGTGTTACTTCACTTGATTTTATATTATAAGGTCATGGAATAAGCAAGTAAAAGGCGCCCCTTTATTTGTACCTAATTTGATTGGATTAAACTTTTAGGGATATTTATTTGATGAACTAAAATAAATTGGGAAAAATCAAACTTAAATCGTCACGGAATTTTTATGTCCACGGAACCAAAGGAAAAATCAAAATTAGCTGTACAGCATTTAACGCCTTCGTAACCACACTCCTGTCCAAGTGATTTATCATACTCCTCGAGATAAACAAACACTTCATTGAAAAATATTTGGTTTCCAGCTCGACTGCTGTAAATGCTCGGTTAAACACCTGTTTACATACTTCAGTAATGTTTTATGTCGTCACGACTTTTCACAATAGTTTTCATTATATACTTTAATGGTCCTACATACTCGTACATGTGTTACAATATATATAATTAAGTACTTTAAAATATTGGTAAATTGTTAAAGTATTTTTGACGCGTTACTTCGTATGTAACTATAAGAAAGTCTTCGTAATCAGTATGTTTAGTGGAATGTGGTGTATAAAGAATACTATAGTAATCGCAGTTCTTAAAATATTTTTAAATCCTTGTTTATTGGCACAATGTGGGAGAGTGAAGAGAGTGATTGGAGCTATGGATGTCGACTGTGGTATAGCACTTTCCTTATTCGTCTTCAGGTATTTGGTATCTAATCTACTATTTTAATAATGGCGAAATGTAGCTGTACTGAAAGTACACCTCTACCAAACCCTTCAGGGAATACAAGCATCGTGTTATGTTATGTTATCCATCCATTCCAGAATATTCACAACTTAACAAGACAAGTTTTTAATTATTTTTGTCACGAACAACTTACGTACATTAAGTATGCTACTTAGCTTATCAATCTAAACTCTTCAAATTGAAGTCAACTACAAAAGCCTTCTTTAAATATACGTAGTAGTGGTGGTAAAATTATTTCTGTCATAATACGTAGGTATACGGTTACGTAGGTAAGTAAGTCTGACAACCAGTCTTACCAAGGGGTATCGTATTACCTAGTAACTGGGTTGTGGAGGTCAGATAGGCAGTCAGTCGCCCCATATGTAAAATACTGGATATCAGCCGCATCCGGTAAGATTGGAAGCCGAACTCAACATAGTTGGGAAAAGGCTAGGCAGATTGAATACGTAGGTATCCGTGAATTCATCCTTTCCTTTCAATTAAGAAATAATTATTGTGTTTTTTTACTACAAAACTGTATTACCTACATATTCTACAATTCTATGCACATCAATTTATATTTATGCTATAAGATGCAGTGTTAGATAAATATACAGGATGGCAGGGACATTGACGCGAAAACTGATACCATTTCTTCGGTTATTTAAAAAAAATATCTGCTGTTCCATACATTTTGACCGCCTTGGTATTACACTTTTACATGAAACAGCAGATTTTTATTTTAATAACCGACGAAAAATTTCAACGCTAGGGTTTCAGAATCATGTACTGAATCCATGGTATCAGTTTTCGCGTCGATGTCCCTGCCACCCTGTATAAGGGCTTGTCCAATGCCTACTGCGACACTCATCGTGTAGTCGTCGCATCACAGGCAGTGGTCATGTATCACGTTCCTGTATGATTTGAAACTCGTTTCGTTTCTAAGGTTCCGTAACAAAAACCGAACACCTTATAATTTCGACCCTTCGACCCTTAAAATGGCAAGAAGGTCTATCTGCGCAACGCTAAACGATGGTGTATACACGGTGTCAGGGACATCGACGTGAATCCTGTTACCGTGGATTCAGTACATGACTCTAAACCCCCCTGCGTCGAAATTTATCGTCGGTTATTTTAAAAAAAATCTGCTGTTTCATAGAAAAGTGCAATACCTACGCGGTCAAAATGCTATTTTTTTTTTATAACCGACAATGAATTTCGACGCAAGGGGGTTCCCCTGCCACCCCATATACACAATCGACACCCTGTATAGTCAAATAACGAAAAACTCCCATACCTAATTAAAAATATTATAATTTTACTAAGTGACTTCGCAATTTAAGTCAATAGTTTTTGAGATATATATTTTCGGTTACAACCGCAGAAATAACTTGGTTTTTATATTTTTTTGAAGAACTCCTATGAAATATAATTTTAGTTTTCCGGCCGATTCAAATCAATACTGTGCTTGAGTAAATATTCATCCCGACTACGGAACCCTACACTGTACGTGGTCCGACCCGCACTTGGCCGGTATTATCTTCATGTAGAACGTGTACGTGCAACGCTTAGCTGTTTTATTTATAAGACGAAATCCTGAACGTGTAAGTTTTGCAAAGGCTCGTCACAATAAAAGTTTAATAACATATTGTATGTAGGTAGGTAGGTCTTGGATATAGGGCGAAAATGAGCAGCTGTTTTGTCAAGCCTTTATTTGAGGGTCTAAGTAAAGTTACGCAAATGATCCCAAAAGTGTAGGTACTGGTATAACATATAGTTAGAGTGAACATTCTCACAATTCACAATTCGTCTGGCACAATTCCGAAACCGCAAATTACCAAGTGTAGTTTATTAGATGAACTGGAAATCGAATCCGTGACCGCAAGGTTATCTGCCGCGCTCACACTACCGAACTATAAGAACGCGATACCTGATAGGTTTATTTTATAGGTAAGTATCTATTCCTGTAGACCTCTAACATAATCTTAAATATGTGTCTATGGTCGTTTACACGTTATGCCGTAGCTGCAGCGGCACCGCCGCCGCACTGTGGATCGAAAAAAGGCTCTCGAAGACATTGCAGCTTAAATTTTAAAGTATCGGTTTTTTGCTTGAAATGGCTTCTAAATGCCAATATTATGCATAAATATATCATAGGATACATTCTGGTAGGCAAATTGGCAACTTATATATTTTTTGGAGCTAATGCTTATATCTCCGAAACGAAGACAATAGCCGTTATATCCTTGCACACAGTGATGTAACTATTTATTTATGATTTTTTGACATACTTGATCTTTTCAGACTAGGTCCGGGTTTTATAAAAAAAATCGCACAAAATCTCATTATATGAAGTGAAGAACACTTTAAAGCTCCAATGTCTTCGAGAGCCTTTTTTCGATCCACATTGCGCCGCCGCCGCGGTGCCGCTATAATAGTCACCCTTGGATATGTATGAACCCTTACACATGGCGCCGCGGCGGCTGCGGCGAGTCTTGAATAGTATTGACGCCGCGGCGGGGAAAAATGCTGCCGATGCGACGTAATGTGTAAACGCCCTGGGTATAATTAATATCTCAATGTAAATGCGGCTCCCCACGGTGCCTGACGGACGGACGCGGACCAGCCCGCACCGACGCACCATGGGAAGAGCATCGTAGGTAGCGTAAACACGTCCTTCGCGGTGCGTCCGATCCTTGGTGAGTCGGTTACTTCAAAGGTGCGGTGCGAGCTTCTCTGTTACTTTTTATTTCGGAATGACAAAAAGGATCCAATTTCAACGGGCTGGTCTGCGTCGTCCGCAATATCAAGGACCGTGGGAAGAGTCTTGGTGTACGGTGCGTGGCTGTCAGTGGTCGTTGATCGTGCGGGCTAGTACGCATCCGTCCGCAATATCACGCATCGTGGGAAACCGTCTAAATATTGTACTTAAAGAAAAGGCTGGAGACACGCTTATTCAAATCGACCCCGTTCATCATTTATAACTGAACAAGTATGTAGGTAGTTGAAAGAATTATTGTTGGTAATATTGTGTCAAGACATCAAGGGGTTCGTGGCTAAATGATAACAGTCCCACGGATCGATCGAAGGTTAAGCTACGCTTGCCGCGGTCAGTTCGTGGATGGATGACCATTCATTACATATCGAGACCCCTCCTTACTTCGGAAAGCACGTTAAGCCGTTGGTACCGTCTGTCATTCGTAGATCTTTGACAGTTGTTACAGTTAGTCAGAAGCCCAAAAGTCTGACAACCAGTCCTACACAGGGGTACCTATGTATCGTGTTACCCAGTAACTGGGTTGTGGAGGTCAGATAGGCAGTCGCTCCAAAGTACTGGTATTCAGTTGCATCCGGTTAGACTGGAAGCCGACCCCAACATAGTTGGGAAAAGGCTAGGCCGATTGATCGACACCTCACACTTCAGATCTAGTTGGAAACCAGCGTCAAGCACTAGTTGTCTGGCATTTTTGCTGAACTAGGGGCCTACCACCAGCATTATTATTTAAATCTTACTTCAGTGAGGGCAAGAGATGAAGCTATACGTCCTGTAGAGCTTCATCTCTTTCCCACACTAAAGTACTCGTAATATTAAAATAATACTGCTTTAGAGGTGGTGGTGGTAGGCCCCCAGGGCCTGTTTGGTGCGGCCGCGAGCCACACATTCCTGCTAATATCTTGCAACGCGCTTTACAATTTTTATTTGGTTTCTTTCTTTTAATTTTTTTTTTTTACTTGTAGTACAATATGTTGTGTTGTGTGCCTTTTAGTCTGTGCTATGTATTTTCTTTTTTCTTTCTTTCTTTATTGACAAGGCGATCACAATATTTTTGTTATCTGCAGGTAAGGCAAGCTACATTACCATATTTGACTAGACAAAGGCATGTGCCGTGTTTACACAAAGGGACTTAGAGCTTCTTTTATTTACCTTCAATCTACATCCCTTGCACTGATAAGACTATATTGAAGAAAGATGATTTCCCTAAGGACTGCAGAGGTCAGGCGGTAAACATAGTAGGTACCTATAACAAAAAACCGCAACATCAGAGAACAGAAGAGAAGAGTGCAGAACTAGGGTTTTCAAAGCAAGGTTTATATCAAGTATTACTATATAATGTAGGTACATTTTTCGAATCTAGAAAAGTTTTCTGATTATTCGGTAGCTAGCTGCTTTGATTATTTAGTGTAGCGGCTATAATGCTTAGTAGCACGCACTACGCTCAATCGCAGACGGTTTTGAAACGCCGAAAAGTGTAACGTGCCTATCATTTACGGATTTATCCGCACGCGGAAACGGTTTTTTTTCATAGACTAATATTGAAAACGTAATCGTTGATATAGAATAAGAAATAATATTTATTTGCATAAAACATGGTATGTAAAGTTGTTATTAAAATTACATTATAGAGCATACATGTTTTGCTTGTATCCTAGCATGCAAATATTAAGTTACATTACAAATTAATCAATTTTGAACTAAGTTTTTTACTGCAGTTGTCTTCTTTATTATTATTGTTGCTAGTCATGTTGTGCGATTACGCTTTGGGTGATAATCAGGTCGAAACCTATAATGTGAATCGAGTGATATACTGTGATTGTTACCTGTTGTAGTTGCCTTGTAATAAATAAATAAATAAATGTTTCCCGTCAGTAAATTATTTTAGGCTGTACAAATTATTAGAGTTTAACCATTTATGAAGTTTTTTTTTAAAACAATATAAGATCTAAACTTTTTATTAAGTCACTTGGAATATATACTAACACACATGGCCAAACAGCTTTTATTATATTTAGCCAGTCTTGGTAAGTCATTTAATATAAGCCTGTGAGGATCTCGCCGGTTTCGAGGATATACCTCCTCTGCCTTTTTAAATAAGTCGTTGTGCTTCTTAACAAACATGCATACTTCATAGATATAGAGAGAGGGTAGCGGTAATAAACGAAGTTCTTTAAATACTTCCGTACTGTCCTACAATTCGTTTTATATTCGATGTTAAATCAATACAAAAATCAGCCAAGAGGGCGTGTTTGTACGCGGTTGGTGTTTTCAGCTATTTCAAAACCGCCTGCGTTTAATCGCAGTGCGTACTAAGCCTAAGTGATTGGTTGTTGTGCTACGTATTCCGGCTTCGATTCCCATTCCACACTAAATAAATATTTCGAAGTTCACTTTGTTATTCCGGAATCTCGCGTGTGCGCATTTGAGATTTTGTGTCAGTATACACATCTTAGTTTCTTGTAGCATAGCTACAAGATCTTATGAAAGTCAAGCCAACAGCTGATTTTAGTTTCACGATAATTACATCGTAAAACTAAAATCAGTTCAGAAATAGTAACAAATTTTAATTATAGTTTCATATAAATGTGCAGCACTGTTCATGAGACATATTTATTATGTTTACCTACAATAGTCGAACTTCATCCCGGCCAAAACCAGTCGTAAAAACGTGAGTTAGACACGAGCTCCGTTTCAATTCGAAACTAGTTTGACACACCCGAAATAAAAACATAATTAAAACAGGTAACATCAATAAACACAATAGGGATGATGACAACATCTATGTACCAATTTACCCATGTTTGCAATAATAAATCATTTGATTTGATTTGGATTGACAAAAAAAATTTTTTTAGTCCTTTGAGAGTATAAAAAAATATTGGACACGTATTTTTTTCTTTTTTTACGTGATCACGAAGATTACGGCGATACATTGAGGTAAAATGTGCCATGACGTCACGAGTATGTAGATTTTATACATACTAGTGATGTAGCGACCCCCACTCCCCAATTTAATATGCGTTTTATCTAAGTAATTTTTGATTCATATGATAAAGCAAAATACGTGTCTAATATTTTTTTATTATCTGACTGACGGACTAATTAGAATTTGTTTTTTTTTACCCAGGCATAATCCCTATTTAAATATGTTTACAGGCACACAACCCCGCGTAGCATCGCTACGAGACTCAAGCAGCCTACGCCACTTGTGTGGGGCCACGATTCTTTCACCACACTTCGGTCTGACGGCGGCCCACTGCGTGCTGAAAGATGAAGATCAGTATATATTGCAGTTGAACAACTACTGCGTCGAAGGTGATCCTCTCCCGAAAGCCGAAGTATTGGAGATTATCAAACACCAGGAGTATGATCCGTAAGTATTTCACTTATCTTTTCATTGTTAATCTTGTAGGTACGTTTATCTACGAGTACGTCAGTATCTGCGTATCCGCACTTGCCTATGCAGATGGACAATATATAAGGTAAGTATACTTACTGCTACGCGAGACTAAAGGTTTTTGAAAATGTATTACCATAGTTGCGCGTAGCACGGTGTTTCGTACAAGGGGTAAGCCCTTGCTACGAAACATCGTGCTACGCGCTATCGTAGCACAAGCACCTTCGTGTTTTAAATCATAATAAAAGTCACACAACAGAAAATTTAATCAATATCTAAATCGCCTTACATACATCGTATAAAACAAGTCCAATAAAAAAAGTGCAAGGGTAACAAACAGAGGGCTCGGTTGCTGCAGGGATTATGATCGAAGTAAATCCGCGTCAGCGCTACAGCTCCACGTTCAGTCACGTTGTATGGTTTCAGGATCACGAGAGCACATGACGTGGCTTTGTTGCGGGTCGCCCTACATCTCCGTGACGTCACCTGGCTTAACCGATCGCTCTTGCCTACATCCTCGTTCGGGATATCAGGTGATTTTCTGATAGCTTATGGCTATGGTTTATGGCTTTAGCTTTAAGTAGCTTAGAATTCTACATCTGTTTATGTTTTAGAATCCAATGCATGAATTCCATTCGAAAACAAATATTTTGTGCTCCATTAAGCTTTGTGTTATTGCTAGCTTTTGGCGTCAAATTCAAGCGTGATAAGATACGATTTCACAACCCAAAAAGATTTGTGAAATTAAAAACTTTAAATAAGCTCATACCGACTGAGTGTAAATCGAAAGTTAATCCTGCTCTGCGTTATATTTAAATATAAACTACATCTGCAGTTATTAGAGTAGGATAAGGTCACATTAATATTTAGATCGTCTAGTTCAGATATTATTCAAGTCCTTTATTGGGGGCCGTCGACCACGTTTCAGGTGAATGTACAATATACGGGTACGGGTACAAAGATGTGGATACAATGGAAACTTCGGAGCGACTGTTGGCGGGCACGTTGCGCATAGTTTCGTTGGACGAGTGCACCGGAGCCCTGGGCCCGTACCTAGCGCCCCGGTATGACAGCGGCATGATGTGCGCTGTTGGCGACGGAGTCGACGCCTGCCAGGTACCGTCAGGCAAACTAATTAACTCAATTCATCTTGATTACTGTTTCTAAATTTAAATATAAGTGCAGTATCTTATTATATAAATTTTGGAGGGACAAACACAATTCAAAACCTCACAACGTACATAGGTAAGTCGGTATATTACCGCCCGTTAAGTATTTATGTTCAGTGGATTTTTTTTTTTTTTTTTTTTTGGATGGGAAATCATCAAATGACTTCTCCCGCTCTGGGCAGAGCGAGAGGGTGTGTCAGACTTTTACTGACTAAAACCCACCCGTGTTCCTTCCGTTGCCTGTGTGCCGGGGCCGCGATATCCCTTTCAGACAAACCCGCAACCCCAGCAGGATGTTCTGTGGATTACACCGATTTATCAACCCGCTATGCGCACTACGCAAACTTATCTAGGTACCTACCTATTACGTATAGTTATTGAGTGTATAGCGTGGCGTCATTAACCTGCACAGTAAGATTGTAAGATATAACTATTATATCGTACCGTAGATAACATTTTACTGGATTAGTCTTAAAAAATAATGTTAGTAGCTACGTAGGTACTATAGGTATCTGTACAAGACTATGCAAACATACAATACTTTGCCTTTACTGATGCCGTGTCGTCGCGAGCGGCGGCAAAATGATATTAACGTATTGATGAGCCGCGTGAAAGGCCCGAAAAGTTAAAGGAAGTGTTTAGAGTCCCGTTAGCGGCATTCTATCACTATCGGATAAAGAACCGCAATTTGCGGCATAATAGTGGCGCCTACTTAGAACCGGATAGTATCATAAGGATTTGCATTGTCACTGACACTTGTTATTTTGTTTGAGTGTTGAGGTTAAATCGCTGCTCTTTGATTTATATTTGTTTTAGGTACTAATGATTTATGTCAGTATGTCACTACAATGACTGAATTTACGTCGTTAAAAGATCAAGTGTCATATATTGAACATTTTATGTATGTACAAGGCAATGTTACTACTACTGTTACAAGCTGTTACAAGAGAACTTAGGATGTAAGAGCGAGCGAAGCGAGTGCGGAACTTGGGGCACTCAGATTCGGACAGGTTAGGTTCGAAGGGGATGGCGGGGTCTAGTGAGCGAGCGAAACAAGAGAACAAAGACCCCGTCATCCCCTTCGTGGTAATATTTTTTTTTTAACATACAGAAATAAGAGCTCCGCTAAGCGAGACTCCTATTCGACTACGCCGTATTTTTGCTTGGAAACAAAATACCGCCGGGATAGTAGGAGTATTAAGGTTGGGGAAGATCACCCCAACCTTAATACTCCTACTATCCCAAAAATCTCGAAAGAAACTCAGGCGATTTTTTCTCGGCACCTATATACGTAGTTTTGCGCACTTTGGGGTTTTAAATTTTACACCAAAAGGGTCTATTCTATCCAATAAAAAAGCGACGGGTTAAAATGTGGTTCCGGAGAATACGGCTTGCGGCACTTTATCCGATATTGATAGAATGCCACTAGCGGCACTTTATACACTGCCAAAGTTAAAAATTGTACTGTTCAACCTACCCTCGTTCTGCTACTTTGTGGCTTTACTGACTAGAAGCAGTAAATTCAACTTTTGTTTGTATTTATTTGGCAATTTAGCAACCCAAACGACTGGAACGGTAGGATTAGCCAGTTTCGAAGCTCAAGCGAGGATTGCAAGGTATAAAATCATTTGTTATGGACTTTATCGAAATTTGTTGTGACTTTAGATATTTTCGGTCGTAAATCTTGTTACTAATGTATTCTTAATGCGTTACGTTTCGTAGTTAGTAGTCATTATGTAGGTACACACAGTTGCTAAAGGTATAAATAAGTAGGTACCTATACCACAGCTACACATACATACTCTATCTAAGTAGCTCGGTCAGTGGTCTTTATTTTATTACAGGGTGATTCGGGGAGTCCACTTATTTGTTCCGGAGGGTTTGTCGAAGCAGTGAGTAGTTATGGCATGAGCTGCGCAGTGCCAGGTTTGCCAGGAGTTTACACTAGCATCGGAGCACACTTACCATGGATACGAGAACTGATGATGACTGAATAAATGGTTTTATAATAGAAATTACTCTATTTTTTTTTTCAAATAATCATAACTGGGGTTTATCTCCTTCATTATAAAGCTTCTAAGGCCCACTTGCGCGTTCATGGGTTAGCTAAATAACTCGGAGTTAACACCTAACTCGGGGTTAATCCAAAGAGAATTATTGGGTTATCCCTGAGTTAGCTGTTAACTCAGAGTTATTTAGCTGTTAATGCGCAAGTGGGCCTTAATGATTAACTACGTACAGTCAGCGACAAAAGTCGATAAACACTGCTACTGTGACACATCATCTAAATTAACACAAAATTATTCGATAAATTGTGTGCGCTGACTGTACCTACCTAGAGTTAATTTGTGTTCAATTAACAGAGTCGTGGAGTTTTCTTTAAGTAAAAGTTATATTCACCATAGCAGCCCGATGTGTAAGCTTTGGCGTTATTTGTCTACGTTTCAATAAGTGATTTTTGAAGCCGCAGTTAACGACCAAACTTGTAGGTTATAGGGCAAAAGTTGTGTAGTCCTTCCGATTAGGATATGAATCAAGATTCAATAACTGATTAAAAGTCTTCGATCATGATTAGGAAGTTAAATAAAACCAATATCAATGATAAACAATCATTATATTTAATCGACAACACATCTAAGTTACCGTACATTAGACATTAAGCTATAAATTACATTTGGAACATAACCGCAAAAGTAAGTAGTATTTATAGCCGTTTTTGTGACCTAATAATTCCAATTATGTACAATATTATCGATAGCACTAGTTTTTGCGGACGCCATAATTTCAATACAGTTTTGGGGCTTAAAAAATCTACATAAGAATTCACAGTACAAAAAATAAATCTAAGACGTTAACGCATTTAACTAATGGAGATAAACTTTCAAAAAAATCAGACACAAACATTGGCCAGCCAACGCCAACATGCAAGAACCATTTCCTTGAACAAGCCAATCTTAGTCCCGGGGGATTGACGAAAATGTGTCACAAAGTCGAGTCAATTTCGTAGTAGCTATTAAATATTTTTATCTGGTGATTCACTGATCCATGACATTTTTTTCTTTGAATCTATCACTTCCATGCTAACTACTTTGTTGCACCTGTTTTATTCCATTGAAGCTATGAACACAAGCTGGCAGACATTGGCTTTGGCTGGCTCTTAAGAAGATGGTAATAACTTATTTTGTACTTTATATCTCAATATAAATATCGTTCTCTGAGCAAGCATGCAATTACAATAATAAATATTTATTCAAGGTTCAAGCTCAACTGGAATTAAACATAACTATTATAACAACCAGACATATAGCCATCTAATGTAGAAACCAGTATCTTTTCGGGAACTTTGGTCAATCATTTATATTTCTAGAACATTAAACCGTATATTGCACACATAACACGCATATAACTACATCTTACAACACTTATTTTTTATTCAAATCATATCCTTAGATGTAACTATGATATTTGTCCAGCTTATTCGACATACCCGTTTACTTCTTATTTATTACAAACTTCTGTAGATAATTCGACATTATTTAAATACATACAACCATTTTCTAAGTAAAGGCCTTGTTGAAAGGTTACTAGTTAACACACAATAAAGACAACTCACTAATAACATCTACAACATCGAACATAAAGTCATCTTAACGATATATTAACTAAAATATATGTGAACATTTAATTTAAAGAATGTAATATAGGAATAGAGGTCCCCTTGGGGTTCACACAGTCAGATTAATTAGGAAGAAGTTATGTCAATACAGTAGTATCAAAATCGCCTAAATATTTCAATATACTTGTGGCTGAAGTCTTAGTTCGATAATTTTGTTAAGTTAATAATAATAATTTAATAAAAAAACAATAATATTATACTTACATAATTATATGGCTATATATTGGGAACAATTTCCCTCTCTCAAAGTCAATCTCAAAAATACAGCAGTACATCAATAACTATGATGTATAAGTACCTACTTGACTAATTAATATCTAAGGTGCCTTTATTCTGAAGTCAGAGGCCCTAGTGTGAGTTTCTTTTCACCATCTCACTCAACTTTACGCATCGAGGAAAGGCCAATCGAAGGGCCATCGAAGCGCCGAACACGGTCGATGCGTGAAGTCGAAATGGTTAAAAGATACCCACACTCGGGCCTCAGTATACATAATATACACGTATGACATACAAAACAGAGATTTTCAAGATTCGAGTTTTCTGTAATGATGATATATTTTTTATTGCATATAAAAATATGCTCCGACACTGTGTATGGCGCTTAAAAGGCACCTTAAACCATTTCTCCTTTTTGTATGCTCGCTGTTCCACTTCTACACATTCATTCGCCTCTGCTATGTGCTAATACCATTATTACATCAAGCAGGGTTCCAACTATAACACCCTAGAATAAGGTATCCCTTCGGTAAGGATTAATTAAATAAAATTGTCTAACTAACACCATTTTTTTAAACATGAGTATAACTTACACGTAAAACAACTAGGAACAAAATTGTATCTAATTAATTGTGAAATAATAAAGAAAAACCGTAATGGAAGATATAACTTCGAAGGCAATAGGTGAACACATCAAGTCGACTAAACCAGACCTCGTTGTGACAGCAAGATGAGATCAAGATCAACGTTATTCTGAAGGGCTTGAAACTAGTCTCATACATTCAAAAGCTAGATTTTTTGTCTTTTTCAAGCTAAGTAATGCAGAATAACTTGAAATATTTAACTGCTTTGTTCTAAAAGTCGACTCGTCAAGAATAATGTAAACAAGGCTTAAGAGAGACAGCAATTGACTAAACACTACTGAACTAACCGGTGTCCAAGCCCTTCTTACGACTGTGGAACAACTTAAGACCAGTTGAACCACGTCCGACCTTCACCTGTAGGAGTGCTGCTCGTACTCTTCGGTGATTTAGGAGTCTTAGGAGTTTGTGGTTTAGAAGAGTTTGAGTTTTTGTCCTCATTAGATCCCTCGACGGCCTCCGTGGTGGATTTCAACTGAAACAAATGATTGAGAATTTTATTAAAAAAAAGTACACGCTCGTAACTGATGAGCTTGACGTTCGCTTCCCAGGTCGGGCAAAGTTTTACTGGGTTTTTTCCATGTGGATATTTGTTTTATAATAAGAGATTGTTGTTATATTATGGCTGGATATAACATAACATCACGCCAGTATTCTCTGAACGGGTAGGCAAAGGTGTCTAGTACTTCCGAATTATGCCATTTGTGTTTATGACCCATTGAATACCCCTTATTCAATGGGTCATAAACATAAGTGGCGAACCAATTTCTTTCTTTCTTTTTTCTTTTTTTTTGAAAAAACGTTGCCCCACACTAAGAATTTCTTCCTGTATCGTGGGTGCGTTTACAAACATAGAAACTAACACCCAGACCCGGAACAACTACTTGCAGATCATACAAATATTTGTTCCGTGCGGGGATCGAACCCGCGACACGTTGTGCAGCAGTCGATCGCTCAGCCACTGCGCCAACCATGTCGTCAAATTTGCCATTAAAAGGGCACAAATTCAGACTCTAGGTTGCTACTAAAAATTGTGATGGTAAAACCTAATAACACTTTACCCTACATGGCGTCTATATAACCTCGTACCCAGCTTTCTATCAAAACCAACACCTCACATACGCTAGTTTGGGGTCGGCCATTAATCACGTGATGTTTTTAGCAACGTTTTAACCCCCCTCGCCCTGGTGATACGTGGTGAGGTTTTAGAATAATCCCAAAGTCACGTGTAATTTGTTGGTGCAAAGTATCTTAAAAAAAACTTTTTACAAAAAAAAAACCGAATTCGGTGGAAAAAAACAATTCAAAACCAAAGACACCGACTTCCGAAATTAAAATTGTTTTTCACTTTGTAGTATTTTTTTTTTTGAAGTCGGTTGTTTTTTTTTGTAATAAGTTTTATTTTTTACTTTTTAGTTGTGGTACCTACCCCACATAAATTCGAATACCACTACCTGCTATCAGCCTTACTAATAAACATTTACGCAGGACGTATACCAGGCTTATAACATCAACGTTACCAATAAACGATATTTGACGTTTCAGTTGTGTACATCTGGTGTAACAGATGTCTTTAAACAATGAGATTTTGTACAACCGTTATTCAGCCCTCGGACCTTCTATAGCGATCTTATAACCTAAAATAACTAGCTGCCTTTGTCGTATTGAGTTTGAAAACCATGGATTTTTACAAAATTTCGATGTTTTTGATGAAATTGTCAATGAAGAACCACCAAAACAAAGAAAATGTTACAAAAATCTTTATGATCCTTTCTGTTAGCAAAAAAATGAGTTTCGGTTGAAATATAGGTTCAGCAAAGCTTAACCAAGATTTTTTTTTTATTAGTTAAATATCATTCGTTTCAACCATTTAATATTGTAGAAAAAAAAAATATCTTCATTATTTTATAATTTCAATCGTACTGAATTGGCTTTGAGATATTTTGACGTTCGAGATTGACTTTATCAGCTTTTACGGTTGCGTTCTTAACCTAATGCATGCTTCATTAGTGAATTAACAATAAATATTTTTTTTATTCGTAAAAGAACGCAAAATCTAAGTAGCTTTGGAAATAAAATTAACGTAATTATTGAAATTTACATTTTTCAAACTTATAAGTACAAAGTTATGAATGTTTTCCCAAATGAAATAATGTCACTGATATTACGCAGTACCAATTTCAGAACGCACCTTCTAATTTTGCCAGTGGTTTCTGTCATAAGCAGTGGGTAACTACTCATTGTTATTGACTGATTATTAGTAAGGGTAGTGTGTAACTCCTATTCACAGCTTATACATTGTATAACAATACAACCGTTAAACAGATGTTTAACTTATTTTTATTAGTAAGGCTGTATGTAAATAACAGTGACAGGAAGTTATCATCATATCATCCACATATACTAAGTGGGAAAAATACGTATTATTGAAGCTTGCTCAAAAACCACCCAAGCAAAGTTAATAAAATTTATATGGGACCAACTTGGGAGCATACCCTTTCATACAAAAAAATTATTTTCAAAATCGCTCCACAATTGACGAAGAAATCGGCGGACACAAATAAAAAAAATACATACATACGCGACGAACATAAAAATACAGAATAGTTTATCTTTAAATAAAAAGAAAGAACAAAATATTTTTATTTGGGGGGCCGCTTTTCGGTTTAAAAATGCGCGTGATATCCCACTACAACCCCCCTCCGCCTTGTGATATTTTCCGAACACTCCCCCCTTTCGAGCTTCACGTGAATTATGTACGACCCCTTTCGGCCGGGCTGTAGATTCGGCCGAAACCAAAACTCCGGCTGAAACCTGAATCTTTGGGCGAAACTTCGGTTGGACACGTAAATAATATTGTATTGTATTAGACCGTGTCTGCCTGATAACATACCTTCATATTAGTTTTCGCTTGCATCTCTCGTTCGTAGTCCCTCACGTCTTCTAACGTCATGTTGAACCAATCGTCCATCCAAGCGAACGCCTGGCGATGACCTAGCAACAGGATTTCTCGAATCGCCTGTAAGCAACAATAGGTTGCAGGTAAAACTAAACTACATACTATCGCCTCGTCTCATATACCACAGAGACCAGTGCGTGTTGCCAGTGATGACCTATGGCACTGAAACATGGTCGCTCACAATCAATCAATCAATCAATCAATCAAAATCAAATCACAATGGGCATCATTAGAAGCCTGAAAGTCACAAAAAGCGGCCAAGTACGAGTCGGACTCGCCCATGAAGGGTTCCGTAGCAGCAAGTAACATAATATAAAAGTTCTAGTTTGTTTTAACTTTGAAATTAAATGTTTTATTTTATTTTTATATTTGATTTGATTTAATGAAAGGCAAATTGCGGTTTACGATTTAAGACGTATTAAAAAAAAACTACTTACTAGATCTCGTTCAAACCAATTTTCGGTGGAAGTTTACATCATACATTTTTTTAGTTTTATCATTCTCTTATTTTAGAAGTTACAGGGGGGGGGGGGACACATTTTACCACTTTGGCCTCTCGCGCAAACTATTCAGTTTAGAAAAAAAAATTATTAGAAACCTCAATATCATTTTTGAAGACCTATCCAAATTTTTTTTGAGTTTCAGCTCTAAGTATGGGGAACCCTAAAATTTATTGTTCTTTTTCTATTTTTGTGTGAAAATCTTAATGCGGTTTACAGAATACATCTACTTACCAAGTTTCACCAGGATAGTTCTTATAGTTTCGGAAAAAAGTGGCCGTGACATACGGACGGACAGACAGACATGACGAATCCATAAAAGTTCAGTTTTTTGCCATTTGGCTACGGAACCTTAAAAAGGGCAATGGAGGGGGCTATGAATTGAGATTCCCTACATGATCGAATCAGAAATGAAGAGATCCGTAGGAGAACTAAGGTAACCGACATAGCCTGAAGAATTGGCAAACTTAACTGGCAGTGGGGAGGCACATTGCTCGCAGAAAAGATAAGTGATGGGGCCGAAAGATTCAGAAAGGGCGACCGGAAGCGTTGGAAAGCCCCCACACAAGGTGAACCGATGACCTGGTGAAGGCCTCAGGAATCCGCTGGATGTGAGAAGCACAGAACCAGTTGAAGTGGCGTTGTTTGGGAGATGCCTATGTCCAGCATTGGACGTCTTTCGGCTGAATTGATGAAAACTAATACACACAAAAAAGTAAAGTTCAATAAACTTTAGCTCCCTTTAAAATCCCCTGAGGGTGCCGACGCGTCGTTATTTTGCGACTTGCTACTGTATGAGACTCACGCGCATCTTCATATTACTAGAACCATATTAGGAAGAGATATCGTAAAGTGCCGCCTGTGCACACGCTTGTTCATTACAAAGTTGAACATGAACTTACTGCTTGAACATACTCCTCGACCCTGGTCTGCAGGCCCCACACTTCGAACTTGACGCTGACAGCTTTGTAACAGCACATGATGGGCTGGTGAGAGTCCCGCCAGCCCTCCACAAGGGGACCTCGTCCAGTCTTCTCAGACTTGAAGAACTTCGGGTCTTCCGCCTCCTTGTAATGATGCGGCTTGATTTCGTCATAAGCTATGTCTAAGAAGTCTACTTCTCTTTGTTCTAATTCTTCTTGAGTCATGCCCAGACACTAGAATGAAATAAAAATATAGTGAAAATATCTATGAAAACTTGTCCTTCATTGCTAAAGTTGCAATTCTATAACTTACATTTTCTGTTGTCCCATTATTATCTTCATATCTTGTTTGAATTGAGATAGCAAACTTTGGAATAAAGGAACACTGGAAAAATAAACATGATATCAACATTACAGAAATAATAAACCCATTATTTTTAAATACGTATTTATTTATTTATCGTCGCACTGGAACAATAGTAGATATATATATCGCACCCCTAGATGAAGACTCCGGCAACTCAAAAAACCACATTTTTCAGAAATGACGAAAAACTGTTTTTAGAGTATATAAGAAAGATATCAAAGATCTAATGAGACATTCATAAAGGTAACGTTTTCTAAAGCTGTTTAATTACCTTATTTGTATTTTGTCAGTTAAAAACCTGGAAAATAACGAGATTTTTTAGTTACTCTAGTTTTGCAGCGGGAGTAAGCAAATTGTTTGTATACTAAGTTACTTTACTTCATCTGAAATAAAATTGAGTTACATTACTTTTCACCCAAAAAATAAGATAACTTTTGACGGGGGTTTTGAGTTATGCTATGAACGGTTGATTGCGACGTGCTAATCTTAGGAAGACAAGCTTTAGTTTTTATAGATCTAAAATAGTTGAATAAAATAAAATATGTACTCCAATATAAAGTTATTTATTTACTAAATGAATAACAAAGAAAAACTAAATACAATAATTAGTGTTATAAAATATTATGGCTTTTTTATAACAGTTATTACTTAGATACTACACATTTTAATGAAATTTTCTCCGCAAGGTGGTCGGATTTTGCGAGCAGGGATTTCTTTTTTTAGTTTACCCCTCGACTTGTAAGACTTGTCTGAATTTTCGAGGGTTTTGGCTATATTGACCTTCCATGTCTCCGGTTGCCTCACTTTCTTTTTACACTGTTTTGGTCCTTCTTGCACTAGAGTCTCATCACTTGGATTAATATTTTGACCCAGATTGTGATCCTCGTTGTTATTGTCGGCATTGTTATTTTCGTTGCGTTGAATCTCGCAATTAGGGCCAATATCGTCATGTTCATTCGTTGAGTTACTACTGCTGCTGCTAGAGCTACTGCTGGAGCTACTACTCGAGCCTAATGAAGTCGAACTGCTAGACGAAGATGAAAGGGAGCGAGTTCGTGACATTTGTGAAATAGGCGAGTTACGCAAGGGAGACAAAATATTTTTTCTTTTGGGAATAGGGTTTTCATCGTAAGGATCTACATCGGAATCGTCGAAATCGCTTTCATCGCCGCTATGAACTGGCGAGGCAGCATACTGCAGTTTAGGAACTCGCCGTCGTCCCTCAGCGTTTGTAGGCTGTTCATTAAGATTCGACGAAGATTCTAAAATGCTCGGTGATGCTGTGATGTGATGCAGCTGGCAACTTAGGCTCATTCATATTATTTAGCGTTTCTATACCAGGAAATATAATAGGTCTTGAATCATCCATTGCTGCTGGTTGTACAGGATCCTTTTTTTCTTCGTTATTCATTTGTACCATGAGTTTTCCTCGCCCTGTCATTATCCTAAAAATAAATAATGTACAAATTCAATAATGAATCAAGTAAAGTCAATCAACTCAAAAAAACCCTCAAAAGCACGTATTATGTTTAGTAACTGTATAACAAATTAAAAAAATAATTGAACCTGTCATAAACAACCTATTTTCTCTATAAAAAGAACATAATTCACTGAATAGGCAAAAATAAACTAAGTTAAAGTTAGATTCAACAAAACTACGGTAAATCGAAATTTATCTCTACTTTCATGTAAATCTGAGGAAATCGAAATATTTAAAAAAATACTGCAACATAAAATCATCAAAACCCCCGTAAAGCAAAATTAACTATTACTTTTCACAATTAAATTTCAGCAAAACTCAATCAACTCAAAAAAATAAGGAAACTTACTCAATAAATTTCGTGTAAACTCCTGCAACTCAAAATCTGCCACTATTCAAATGTGCGGCACTTACGCCAACCAGAAGACAACTAAAAATAGCGGACTAGTGCTCGCGCCTTTCGGGCAAGGTCATTTAAGTAAAGCAGCGTTTAGCGCCATCCTTTATCAGCGGTTGAAGGTATCGTTACGCGAGTTATATTGATGTATAGGTATTCGAGTCAGGAATTCGATAAATCCACTAACTCAAAACTCGTACTTTTTGAGTTAGTGGGGTTTTTATCTAGGGGTGCGATATGTAGTTGATATATTTAAAAACATTGGAAATAAAATACTTACTGTATATTCTGTGAAGATTCAGCAACATGAAAAAGATAAAAAAAAACAAGTAAAAGTATTTGTAAATCAAAATAAACAGTAGGTAATGAATCATTTTTAGAAGGATTTTTTTTAGCAGGGACATTTTTAAATGAAGCGCTTTAGTAATATTCTGTTTAGGTACAAGTTCCATAAATATCTTAAAAATACAAGTAAATGTATCAGCTGGAAAATTATTTCACATTTAATTAATAATCAATACATAAAACGAATTTGTTCAACAAATGATTAGGCTAATATGCTAGGAGGAAACACAATATGGTTTGCCCCATAATTATAATTAAAAGAAAAAAAATATTGATTAAAAAAAACTACATTGTGTTGATAGCCAGTGTTTTTTTTTTAAGAAATGTTATTTACCTGTAATAGTGTAAGGGTAATAATTCCAAGCTTTTTCAGTGACATAAAATATTTTTGGTATCAGAGACTGGACCCAATATGGTAAGTGACTGTAAAACAAGGAAAAGGGAAATATTGTTAACATTTGTATTTAAGCAGGTACATTTGTATTTAAAAATAGTTCTAGTTTTATATGAGTTATATATAACTTCTATTAGGTAACATCTTGTAGGTAGCCACTGAGTGAAAACATACTTTCTTTTTAATTATAAAAAGCAAGTGTTTACTCAGACATTATAAAAATATAAAAAATGTGTCACACTACATTGACAAATTTGTATATCTTAATCTTATCTATACAAGATTAGCTAAAAAAATAAAAAAGTGTACTTCCGGAATACCTTTGACCACACCTAGTACAGATTTACTAGCTAGGTTTTGGAAAGACCCAATTATTCAATGAAACAGAAATTAAATAATTGAATATCATCTTTACATAGAAAAGCAGAAAAAAAGTCCATAAATTAAATCTTGTATATAAATTCAAAGTAATACACACACCTAGACAAGTGTATTCTCTTCTCGGTATACTGTCCCACTCCATTAATTTCATCAGTGACTTCCTCATTAGCCACTACCTCCACTCCCTCTCCATTGCTGGACTGTTCGAAGCTATGCCGCGCTATCATATACAGCTGACCTATGCGGTACTGGAAGAAAGCATTACAATCATACACGTTTCTGATAATTCTACATAAATTATAACTATGAACTTTAAACCGCAGTTCCATTATATGCAATTAGCGATAAGATGTGATCAATTAAAATGATAAAAGGTTGAGCCGATAGCTGTGCCCTGTAGTTAACAGTCTAGTGAATCATAAGAGATAGTACAAATAGAAAACTAATACGCACTGCAGACATCAATCTGCAGCCATACATAAGCAATGCTATGCAACTATAAATCAAATGCTAATCTTTCCAAGGCCGTTTTTGTCGTAAATACAACCTACATAACAAAGAAAAGTGATATGCCATACTATTTAGTTTACAAGATAGTGTATAAAGTTAGTTATGATTTTGAAATTTGGTAAAATTACACGTATTTTCTGTAATGAAATTTATATCCTGCGTAGCTCAAGCAAAGTGTATAGGTACCTCCTCGACTGTCATCGGCATGCAAATTCTGAATTCCTTTGTTAACACCATTTTCAAAATTTTATCAAGTTAAACAAAACAATATTTCCTTTCTGAACCGATATTAAATTCTGATTTCAGTAAGCGCACAAATTCACAAAATCACGATTGCACAAAATAATCACCAGTTCAGTCAGTGTCTTCTTTGACTTGACGGTGACAATGTATTGACATTTCAATTCTCATTGATGATTTGACATTTCTCATTTCTCAACATCACTCAACATTCAACATTCATTGAACCTATGGCATTAGTCATTTCTCAAGATCACTCAACATTTCTCATTTCTCAACATCACTCAATATTACATTGAACCTATGGCATTAGTAATTAGGACATAAATTGAACTACTGCAACTATACTACTACTACTTAAATACAGTAATTGAACATTTATTTGTGACTAGATCAATGACGAATCAGTGATTTTAATCAGAATTGTAGCCGGTCATGTACATTTTACAATTTGTAAGGGGTTAAATAGGGCCCAGATTGTGCCATTACTATCAAATTGTCGGTCACCGCCACCGCCTCCTGTCTGAACATTATATTTTTATTGGTCACGGTTGTCAGACTTTCAGTTTTCGGACCACCAGTAACGTCAACCATCTACGAATAACAGCCAAGCCGTATTCTGTTAGGTCTTGAAATTAAACTATGAACACTTTATAATTATTTGTTTAAAAAGGTAAAGTGCGATTCATCAAATAGTTCCTTTGCCGTAATGTTGGCTCCATGCTATGGTTTCCTAGAAGAGCGGTGACCGGTCATGATAGCGCACATGGTATAATAATATCGCCAGGTATGGCATTCCGAAACACAGTGGTCACGTGGGCAACACAAGTCTACGTCATCACATTTGTGTTACCAGAAGTTTTGTAATAATAACTCCCCAACCACCTTTATTACCTGTACGAATCCGATAAAACAATGAGGTTTTAATTAACAATTACGTTGGTTTATGTTTAAATTGAATTGTTTCGTTTGATTAGACACACGAAACGACAATTTAAAAGCTTTGTACATATTTTTTAACAGAATGGTGGCTGAAAATCTTTCCTTAATTGTGTTTTGTTGCAATAGAGTAGCAACTGGATAGTGACGTGAGCATGTGTTAGTCCCGGAATGCCAGACCTTGTTTCATTAGACCATGGCCCAAGCAAACTCCCTCTTTGCCTTGGTAAACACGAGTGGAGGGGGTACGAAACAGAGCACAAAGAGAACCACGAATATAAGAAACACTGTATAATACTTCCTATCTCATTTTCTCCCACGTTAAATCTTATGAATTTATGTGTCCGTCTCTTTTTACTGTCGCTTTTTCGTTTCATCGACTTTCAAATCACAACGATGCTAAAGAAGTTTTCACTTGAAAAAGTTTTTCACAATTACGTTAGATTTAATTGTTTCGTTTGAACGAAACGACAATTTAAATGCTTTGTACATTAATTTTTAACAGAATGGTGACTGAATATCTTTCTTTAATTCGTGTTTTGTTGCAATAAAGTGGCAACTGGATAGTGACGTAAGCATGTGTCTCTCCCGGAATGCCAAACCTTGTTTTATTAGACCATGACTTCGACGAAGCAAACCAATCGTCCGAGTACTAAAGCTAACTAGTCTGTGGATTACTTCGTTGTACTAAGTCGCCCGAGGCTAGCGGAGATTGCACGAAGTGAACCAAAGTGCCCTTCTAGACTCTCGATCAACTTCGCGAGTAGTGTAATGCAGGCTTTAGTGTCGTCTATCGATCACTTCGTGCGTGATCCGGGAAAATCATTAGTACTACCCGTCATATGGCGGGGACAACCATTGGATTGACGAGGACCAAAGAGGCACGGAGGGGTCTTGGATGTAATGGATGGTCAACCATTCACGGATCGACCTTAGCGAGCGTAGGCTAACCTCGATTGGTCCGTGAAGCTGTTATTACATTATCAGACTGAGGCACGAGCCACTCAAACTTTGTAATGTGTATCCGAAAATTAGGTATCCTTGGTAAATGACATTGACATTGCTTGGCTGACAGTTAACTGACTGAAGGAGGCGGACTGATGACAACAAAAGTAGAAACTACAAAATCGTTATTGATCGGTTATAGTTTAGTTCCGCTATAGACTGTTAGATAAAAAGGCTCAATCGTAGTAAATTTCAGCCATCATCCAAAGAAGAAGGTCTGATAAGTTGCGCTGGCGCCACATTGTTGCGATTGTGATAATTAACTTGTATTATAAAATGGATCCCAAGGAAGTGGTAGAACATCTAGTTGCATTAAAAGTGATGAGGTTGACCAAACCTGCTTTAATAAGTCCAAAAATCGTAACATGCGATTCTAAAGATTTACCAGGTAATATATTAAACAATTACCTAAAAGACGATGCTACTTCTGTCACCCAAATGGAAACCCTTTCTGCAGGCCAGTTCCTATTACTTCCTCAAAGTTTCGGGAATATTTATCTTGGTGAAACGTTTTCCTGTTATGTTTGCGTACATAATGAAACAAATAATCCTGTGCAAAGCGTGTCTATAAAAGCTGATTTGCAAACAAACTCACAGAGAATATTACTAACAACACAACAGAACCTCTCTCCTACAATGCTTGATGTAGATGAAACATTAAGTGATGTTATTCATCATGAAGTCAAGGATCTTGGCACACACATTCTTGTCTGTGAAGTTACATACATGTCTAACTATAACACACTTGCATCATTCAGAAAATTCTTTAAGTTTGAAGTAATGAAACCATTGGATGTGAAGACAAAGTTTTACAATGCGGAGTCTGATGATGTCTATCTTGAAGCTCAAGTGCAAAACATAACATCTGGACCAATTATATTAGAGCAGGTCTCTTTGGAAAGCTCCCAACAGTTTAATGTTAAATCATTGAATGAAGTTGATGATGGAATTTCTGTATTTGGAGATGTCACTTTACTTCAACCACAAGAAAGCTGTCAGTATCTCTATTGCTTGACACCAAGAGAGAATATTTCGAAGGAAATAAAACTATTGGCAGCTGCTAAAAATATTGGTAAACTGGATATTGTATGGAGGTCTAACTTGGGTGAAAAGGGGCGTTTACAAACTAGTCAATTGCAGAGAATGACACCCGACTATGGAGATATCAGGCTCACATTTGAAAAGTTACCCAGTAAAGTGTCTGTGGAGGAGCCTTTTGATTTCCAATGCAAAATAGTCAATGCCAGTGAGAGGACCCTAGACCTAATTCTAAAATTACGCTCACTTCAGGATTCTAGTCTTCTTTGGTGTGGTATTTCAAACAAGAAACTTGGGCCTTTGGAACCTGGCCAATCCTTTTACATAAGCTTAACAGCTCTACCAATAAATACAGGTTTATGTAATATATCTGGAGTATCTTTATTAGATTTATTCCTGAAGAGAACTTATGATTATGATGATTTAGCTTCTGTTTTTGTCTATTAAGCTTAATATGTTATAGTAAATATCTATTATATTTAATCAATTCTTTTATTCTTTGCATGCTGCTGGTGCAAAGACATGAATTTTCACGCTTTGTAAAAAGCCTTCTCTTGTAATAACATCCTATAATTTAGTATCAGTCAATAGGGTCAGTGTTGATATGCTATAATAATATACTAATTAAACATACAGTGGAGCGTCCATTATCCGAACGTCGCTCAACCGAACAACCGCTTATCCGAACAGTAGTTAACGTGCGGGTCAACGCCCCCCCGCCCCGCGCGTGCCTTGCTCGCGCCTCCCGCGTTGTAGTTTTCGCGGAATTTCGCGCGTTCGTTCACTTGTTAACTTGTTATTGTACTCGTATCTTACCTTCCAAGTAACCGCTAATCGATAAACAAAATTTTGCCGCGTGAAAGTAAACTCTCGATTTAAAATGCCTAAACGTAAACGTGTTGTCCTTTCTATGAAAGATAAATACGACACACAACATATACGACATTAATAAAATATGCCTTAGCTGAATCAATATACATATACGTAGTTCGATTATCCGAAAATACCGGTTTTCCGAACACCCATGTCCCAATTAGTTCGGATAATCGACGCTCCACTGTAATGCTAAAACTTTATGCATCAATTTACCTATAACTCTGGTTTTAAGTTGAATGAAGACCACACAACCTTTAAGTACCATGCACATTATTTTTACATGCATTTTGGGATTTTTTCTCTGGGTTTCAGAAATTATACAAAATCAGTACATTTTTTTAAATGTGTAACGTCTTTCCTATCGCTTTCCTGCAATCTGCACAGATTGTATAACTCAATCTGTGGGAGTGATTTCGTGAAATGGGAAGTGAGTAACAGGAAGCCGGAGAAGCGCTCGCTATTTGATTTGACCAATGAGCGCGCGCAGTGATAGAGTTGGCAACTTTCTTTTGTTGTAGCTTATATCGTTTTTTGTATGATTTCATTACTATATAAAAAAATGGTTTTTGGAATAGAAAGAGGTTCAAAGATGATCTCGACTTTGTTTGATAGTGCTACATGCGTTTTACTGTTAAAGTTACGGTGTCCTATAAGGCCGCACGGCCGCACTCGGGACAGCTGTCATGAAAGTGATGACAGCAGCAAAGATTAAAATCGTTAGATTCGCCCTACCGCTTCAAAAGATAGTCACTGCTCACGTAGCGTCCGCAATTTACCGGCGAATGTGTGTTTTAAGCAAATCCCGCCCCACAAAGATTTAAATCGCTAGATCTGGCGTAGCCGTTCACGATCACAAAAAAAATAGACCTTAATGAGCTCATATATTGTATAGCGTTTCCATGACAAACGAGTGTAGTCACTGCGTCACTGCGTGTCAGAGGTGGCAAAACACAGTGTCATACAGAAGCGCGACTATCTATTGACGCAGTAGGGCGAATCTAACGATCGTTGGGGCGGGGTTTGCTTTACGGTTTCAACAACGCTCTCTAGAAAATCACACCAACTTACTTTCATAATCAACGTTTCAGTGACGTAATTTCCCGGTGTGAATAGTGTCGCTGCAACTTGCAGTTGCGTTGTCGCTAAGACAGATCATGTAACTTTAGTCGCTAGTAGTTGCGATGTGGTTACCTTGTGGCTAATGTTTGCAGACAGACCGACTCGGGCTGTGAAAATTTCGTCGCGTCGACGCAACGTTGTGGTCGGTATCTCCTCCCACACGGTTTATTTAGATGGTCAAATTAGCGCCCGTCCACGTGGTCAATTACTTTAATTCGAATTCCTATTCTTGTATCCAATATGATTCAAGGCATTCTGCGATTCAAACCTATGATGATCAAAATATACTGATTCTTTAGACAATCTGGCAGCCCCTGCCCCTGCTGAGGGCGTCGCCACAAGACTTCACATGAGGAAAATAGGCTATACTGTTAATACACACGCATCGACTCGCTGATGATTTCAAAATCTCACGTCCACACACATATTTTGAAAGCGACAAATCTGCTGTCGAAATATGTCTGTGGACGTAATATTTTAAAATCGCTGCAAGTTTACAAAGATAATATATTTTTATAAATGTTCTCTAGAACTGAACAATGTGAGACCATGATAAGAAATGTTGATTGGGGTCAATCATTTAATTGTGGCACTTCACATCACTATTCCTGTTCGCGTTTTCGCCTTATTTGCCCAAATACAACGATATGAAGTTAGTATATTCGCTTATATTTGCCTATTTTTCACGATTATGACGAATACGCAAATACACGAATACTCGTATCCGCCGGCTGTCGGTTTTTAGTCACATATCAAAGGATTGCGAATATACCGAATAAGTTCGTTTACCGTCCACACATGGCTTGCTCAGTAGAGTGCGGTGTTATATGAACCCTTAACATGTTAGTAATTAACACAGAAGAAATAAGTCGCTGCTGCCGTCAACACATCCATCTTTGCGTTCACAATAGCAAAATTATAGCAAAAAATAATATTCTTGAATGTTTGGCATATTCGCTGTTCATGACAATGTGTGGACGGTGTGTTTGAGTTATTCGGACTTCTACACTCTACAGAGTGTCAGGGACATCGACGCGAAGCCGGTTACCATGGATTCAGTACATGATTCTAAACCCCCCTCCGTTGAAACTTTTCGTAGGTTATTAAAAAAAAAAAAACAGCTGCTCCATATATTTCGACCGCGTAGGTATTGCTCTTTTCTATAAAACAGCAGATTTTTTTCGAATAGAGCGACGTAAAGTGCTACCGTAAGATGTAGATGATGTTGTAACAGATCCATTGCCAGAATAGAAAATAATTTAAATGAAAAAATATTTGTGTTTGTCCATGTTATCTGTCATGTCATCTCTGTCTGTCAATTTTCTGCGATTTTGTAGATTTTGGGAATTTTCAAGTTTTTGAGTACTCCTTTTCGATTTATTCAACAACGGATGATTGTAAACTTTAAATAATATTTACCCTGCTGAATGAAATTTATTTGAGGGCTAAATGAAGATTGGCTTCCGCACAGTTTAAATTTACTGTAATCACATTAACGAATGTTCCTATTGTGAACAATTTAATTCTGATGTGGCCCAATCATGTCGAGTCGAACTGTAACTCTGTTATCTTAGCTAATTTTATTTCCTTTTGAACGTTGAAGTGTAAAAACGACAACATAATTGAACTGAAAAATGGCATATCAGACGCTTCTCCAGGAGTACATGCTCATTCCTCCAGTGACCAGGGCATATACCACAGCTTGTGTTGTTACTACGCTAGCTGTCGTAAGTTTTCTTATTTGTTTACATATTAAATTATACGTGTCATTTGCTGAGTCATTATAGCTTTTTTTTATTGTACAATTGTACATTTTAAGCTTTGGTGAAACAATGTGTACATAAGAATTTATTTCTCTATTTCAGCAACTGGACCTAGTCTCACCATTTCAGTTATATTTTAATCCAAATCTTATACTAAGGAAATACCAATTATGGAGGCTAATAAGCACATTCCTTTTCTTTGGGAATTTAGGATTCAACTTTTTCTTCAATATGATATTCACCTACAGATATTGTAGAATGCTTGAAGAGGGCTCTTTTAGAGGAAGAACTGCTGATTTTGTTGTTATGTTTGTGTTTGGAGGTGTCCTTATGATTGTATCCTTTTTCTTTAAGTTATTCAATATTTACATACTTTTTTATGTCATATAAACTTGACTAAATTGCTGGAAGGCCTTGTAAGACAATGCTACTATAAAGACTTGCAAATTGCCAAGGAGGCATGTAATAAAGGTTCAATTTCACTGATGTAATAGTTGGCTCACAACTGTATCATCATTGCCAATTAGAAATAAAGGATGACTGTTTGCCAAATATTTTTAAATTTCCTTAACAGTGTTTATTACAGCTGTGTGCTTTCTTCGTGAATTTATTATTTTTAGGACAAGCATTTACTATAATGATTGTGTATGTATGGTCCCGAAGAAATGTCTTTGTAAGGATGAACTTCTTTGGACTCATGAACTTTCAGGTACTGTATACTCACTATTTTACTAGAACATTTTGGTCCACTATATTTTGTAAAGCATTAGAGAAGTGTTTCGTAGTTACAGGCCTGTTTTATTATTGGTAACACAAGTTTATCTCAAAGGTACACAGAATTGATACATAATATTAAGGTCCCTTGATATTACAGTAATAAAGTTGTTTTAATTTAAATGTAACTGATTTTTTCAGGCACCATACCTTCCCTGGGTGTTACTGGGTTTCTCTGTGCTACTTGGTAATGCAATATCAGTAGATTTAGTGGGTATGGCTATTGGCCATATATATTTCTTTATGGAGGACGTACTACCAAGACAGAATGGGGGTCAAAAAATACTGAAGACTCCAAAGTTTTTGTAAGTGTGTTCTTATTGCAGAACTTTCTGTCTCTCATAATAATTTAATTCTTTATTTTTATAGCATAAGCAGCCTATTATGTTCTCACAGCTGGGATACAGACCTCCTCTCTGTGAGGGGAGTGGGTCATAAGCCACTATGCGGGCCCAGTGCGGATTGGTAGAATTCAAATGACTTTGATTTTTTCCCCACATGCCAGATCCCTCACAATGTTTTCCTTCAACATTTTGAGAGCTGCATTTTTTTTTTTCAAATAGAGCAGCTGTTAATTCCGGAATACTTTTTGGAATTAACAGCTGCTCTATTTTTATCTTTGTGAATACTGCATTAGGCGTGTTGAGCGATTTTTGGTAGGGGGTAAACTTGTGGATTCGCGTTGCCGCGCGCTGTAGTGCTCTACTATAGAATATAAATGGCGCTTATACCAGTTTTAAGTTTTCACTACTGTCGGCAATGGGCAGTCCCCATGACTGTTTTTAATATCTATATACATATTTACATGCATGTTTGATTTCAGAAAAAAGTTATTTGATCCTGCCCCAGAGCCAGATTATGGTCCACTCCCGGAGCTGGATCACGTACGACCAGGAGGGTTCGACTGGCGCCGACCTAATAATGAGGACGAGGATGCTAGATAAGCTAGCTCTTGGTTCTACGGCAGATTAGTTGCAATTTCCAAGCCAAAATATTTATTTAAGAATATGTCTAATGATTTCTATTATTTCTTTTGATGCATTTGCATTACTATTTATAAAATTAGTGATTTTCTTCTTATTATTTATACAAACTACTCCATAGTTATTGAGCAGAGCCTTAGGCCACGTACTAACCAACGTAATCTTCGAGCGAGTATGCGATCGCCACGTTCATTGTGGTCGGTGAACCCGAACGCGTGGTCCCATCGCCAGAGGGGCGCCTTCTGGTTTTCCGAACAAATGAGCGACATACGAACGCAACGATCGCGTATTCGCACGAATGATCACTTTGGTTGGACGCGGGGTTGAGGTTTCCATGCAATTTTTTTCCTAGACCTAGCAATATCTTATCTAGGTAATTAGTGCAATCGATATTTAATTTAAAGCACCAAGCAATGTTTTGTAATGGGTAACGGATTATTGTTTTTAAAGGATAATGAAATTGTACAAAAAAAATGCTGGACGCGATTACGATTACGTCATTAGCATTGAATCGATATAATTGTGTAAAAAGTTTATTGTTAAGGGTCTGTTAATTATTGTGAATACAAATGATTGATAAATATTTATGGTTTTATTTTAGTGGAGTTCAAATGCTAAGGGAGCCTACTCCCTAAGCGAAATCCCTAGTCTCGGCCGTCGTTACGGGCGCTTCGTTCTCTGTCTCACTTACAGATATACCGTAAGTCAGAAGGAGAGTGAAGCGCCCGTAACGACGACCGATACTACGGATTTCGCTTAGAGAGTAGGCCCCAAGCTTTACATAAATGAAGTCGCTTCCGCTGTCTGTTCGCTTAGATCTTTTAAACTGCTCAACGGATTTTAATACAGTTTTCAGAAATAGATAGGGGGAGGCAAGAGGAAGGTTTATATGTATAAAACATACCCGTGCGAAGCCGGAGCGGGTCGCTAATTATCCATAAATCATGAGAAACTGACTGACTGGTATACCAGCGCACAGACTAAAATACTGGTACTAAGAATGTGTATCCGGAGTTTTTGAAAATTCTATGTTTCAGGGGGTGAAAAGAGGAGATTTAGTTTGTATGAAAAATCTTATTCCTACGGTTAATACACTTGAAACTTGGCACAAATGTAAATAATAACGTTTGGCATTATTCGTTTTTCCAAATACTCGAAGCTTTATGGTAATACTTTTCAAAGAAAAGAAAGACTAACGAGTTCTTGGTTTTTCGAAAATCGACCCCTAAGGGCGTTTGCCAACTTATCCGGTTTGGCCATCCTGGTAATTGTATGTACGTTTGTGCACTAATGTGAAATGTGTGTAGGGTTCGAACAATTATTAGGATGGCCAAACCGGATCAGAAACAAACAGAACCGCAGCGTATAAGTGGGCAAACGCTCTCACGGGACAAGAAGAGGTAAATGTTTTAAGTGGAGGATTTCACTGCGTTGCTTGGTAAACTGAAAAATTGGTAAAACAAGCTTTACTTAAGTCAAATAATGGAAAAATACATAACGGATATTAAAAATATCTGCTCCTGTGGGGGTGAAAAGAGGGTTATTTGATCTATAAACTTGGCCCGAATATATAAATAAATAATTATTATCGTAACCATTCATTTTAGTAAAAAAATCTCTTAGAAGGGTGAAGTTTTCCTACCTACTTAAAATACTGTCAGTAAAACCAACATCTAAACTAATAAAGAGAAAAGATTTGTATTTTGTATGTTTGTTTGTTACGCTTCCACGGCTAAACGGCTGAACCGATTTTGATGAAATTTGGTATGAGAATATTTTGAACCCTGGGAAAGGTACTGGCTACTTTTTATCGACATTACACGCGGGCGGAAGCTAGTTGTTATATAAAATGGTAAAGTCGTTTTAACCTCACAATATACCTACCAATATCTACTAAGATGTATGTAGGTATCGTAATGTTTCTTGCAATCACCAGCTGGATTTCAACTCACATTAGATTATCGCATCAAAATGAATAGTCATTCATCTTAATGATTAAGTACCTAGTATAGTGTATTTCCTACTAATGTCTATTCAAATCCTTATTTCCACTTAAACAAACATCGACTTGTATGTGAATGTAAATAAACATGATTTTAGACTGAATAGAACTGCTGAAAAAGTCATAAAAAAATGAAATTGTTGTGCAAACTGAACCTTAGATCCATAATTATAAGGTTCAGTTTGCAACAACACAAACGAGTTAATAGGAAAAACAACTGTAATGCGTAGGCATTACAGTTGTTTTTCGTTGTTCATGTTTGTTAACATGTTTGGCAAATAAATTGCGAACGCAATATATCTATACAAATAAAAAAAATTGAAGTGTCTGTTTGAAATGTCAAAATTACAGCATTTTACTAAATATTTATGAAAGTATATAGGTACAGTACTTATAAATTATATAATATTAATATATATAATAAATTTTCGTCTGTCTGTGTGTTTGTTCCGGCTAATCTCCGAAACGGCTGGACCGATTTTGACGGGACTTTCACTGGCAGATCTGGTCTTGACAACTTTACAAGGATTAACTTAGGCTACTTTTATTTTAGAAAAAGTATTAGGGTCCACGCAGGCGAAGCCACGGGCAGTAGCTAGTTGAACTATAAGAAAAAGTCAGATGCTAATATTTTTTGCTTACCACAGTCATGGTTTAACATTGGGTGAGAAGTAATCAAAGATAAGATCGTAATCAGAATTGTTTATTCTATATTCACGCAATATCATGGTGAATGTTAAAAACACAATTACAGTTGATAAGTCCAAGTCAATAAGTAATGATAAGCGTTTGATCAGTGACTACTTACAGACAACACCTTGACATACTTTAATAAAAGCGTAGTAAATTGTTATTCTACTTTCAAGATAGCTCTTTGCTACTGATTTTTTTTTACAAATTGTAAGCCACGACTAATCTGGCTGAGCAATTTGGTATATCAAAGAACTCTCACTAAATTGGTTAACACGACGTTTGCACATTAAGGTCACGGCTAAAACGAAACTTACAGAGCCCAAATATAACATTGAAACAACAAGTCAAGAGAACGTCAATAAAATTTTGATCTGCTTATGGTGCATACAGGAAAGTTTGTGAATCGTTTAAGGATCCAAGCGTTACTCGAATAAATTATCAGTTTGCGAACTATTTACAGAGCAATGAGTGAGCTATATTAGTTTCATTTTACCTGCAACGTAATTTCTATTATTAAAATAAATTTCAAATGCACTTTACATAATGATTGCAGCTAATGATTATACGATAATTATAGCAAGTTTTTACAGCCAAAGTTTGTTTATCGTTTCAAATTAAATTATAAAAGCTGCAAAGGTTTAAATAATCGTTTAAAAAAAGGCAGACACACAATCATTACACATATAATTTACATAAAAATTTATAAAATAACATAAAAGTGTCTTAGAATAGAACCGTTAGTTGTGATCGTTTCAAATATAGTTTCGTAACATTATTAAAACTACTAGTAACAACAAGAACAGTATATCTAGTTGTATTCAGTCTTCATTCAAACTCTCACACTCAATTCCAAAACACAGTTGATTGTAAAATCAAATATTTAAGAAGGATATACTCATCAACTTTGTAATCACAATAATAAAACTATATTCTACTATTATACAATTGGGCCAACAAATATCAAAATTATTAAAAAGGCGGCATGATATATTCTCACGTTAAATACAGTTTGTTCTTTAGTTACATCCCTATTAAGAAGGAAAACAATCACAATAATATCTAGTACACAATGCGTTGACCCGTACAAGCTGACTTTTCAGTGCTCTTACAATTGGCTTACACTGTGTAATATCGATTTCTTTGACATTTAATTAAAACATTATGATTTTTGAACAAATGTATATGAGCTAGTATTTTTCGCTTGTATTCATGTTTTCCAATTATATGAAATATTATCGATTATAACAGTTGTACAGAGCACGCACATGTCTTTTATAAAGCGACTAAAAAGCCAACGTTGATATTCTATCAAATTGTAGTAAGTTTGTGTACAATGACAAAATAACAGATAGTAGAAGTGGGTCTGTTGTTTCAAAGATTACTAATGTCGGTCACGGATAACTTTCGCTGACCCAATTACATTCAGAATTCTCTCAAATTTTACAACAAGTAAACGGCACTTTATTTTCAGCATTACAACAACATCAATCAGCTTCATGTAAATCACAATAATTTAGAAGCGCACCAGTCAGATCATGGCGTCACAGCGTGATATCTCTGAATAAACAATTCTATTTGACAACAAAGGTAGACAGAATCAAGCTTAGGAGGTGACCTATTGATGTCTACATGGCCTGGCCCTGTACATTACAATAACATATACAATAACTTTTGAGATCATACAGAAATATCTAGTATAATAAAAACTGAAGTCATATAGTACAAAAAGTATTTACACATTACTATGCACAATGTAATAATTAAACGACAAATATACAAACAAAACAGATTTACAGAAACACATCTGTCTCGTTATGAATCAAATGACGTGGGCACCTCCTTCACTTTTAACCAAACACATCCAAAAATAATTACAGATCAATGACAAAAAAGGAGTCCAAACTTCAATTTTTTGGCTTCGTTGTTTATTACTATTATTCAACTAAATTTTGTAGTAATCTTGAACATAAATGTACCTAGAATCTAGCTACATAAATCACATGGGGACATTTTCATAGCGCTACGATAGCAAGTAGTACCGTTATGTCGTCCGGTTTTCCACCTGCAAACAAAATATGGAATCAGTCATGACGATTCATGTGATGGAATTGAAATTCCTAAGGGCTTAAATAAAATAATTGAAAATCAATTCAGATATCAAGTTTCATAATATTAAGAATGTTTTGGGAAAATAGCAACACAAAGAAATGTTGAATTGCTTTCATCGATTTTATTTACTTAGCAGTCAGTCTGGGTCTGGCACCTATTATTGAAGTACGATGCTTTCTTCTTACTTACCAATGGCATCAATGCCGTTCTGTCGTGCGCTCTTAGCGAAGGGCGACATGTAGCAGCCATCGAAGGACAAGTTGCGCGCCATCCACGCAATGGAGTTGGCGACGGCCTGCAGCCGCTTGGTGTCGCCAGCGAGCCCCTGCGCGCGCCGCATCTCCGCCACTAACACGGGCTCGGGAACGTTGTCGAACACTCCGTCCGTCGCCACCAGGATCACATCACCGCACTCCACCGTGAACTCTGCCGTCTCAGCTGATTCTGGCCTAAAAAGAATTATGTTCTAAATTAAAATTAAAATTAAAAAAATATCGTACTAGCATACATGGAACATACGGTGCTCAAGTCCGACCGAATAAACACCAAATGTTATCAAAAGTTTGATAAATTATTTAATGCAATCATCCAAATATCCACTGCAGCTTTTGATGACAACTAAATAATACAACACTAGCTGCCCGCCCCGGCTTCACACGGGTAGCACTAAGTACTTATCTTCAGCGCACATACCTACCTACCTATCTACCTATCCTACCCTACCTACACCACCTACCTACTCTACCTACCCTACCTACGCTACCTACGGCACTTCATTTCTTGACATTGACTCCCCTCCCGTACGGCCCGTACCCCAGTGACGCTTACATTGCATAAGGTGCTGCCTAGCTATCCCAGCAGGGTGAGCGGCTACCACGTAACTTTTTTCTAATACTTACATTTTTAAACTCGTGATATCTTTCGAATGGAATGTCCGAATTGAATAATTCAAAAAGTTATATAGGTATTGAAGCAGTCTTGAATATGAAGTAATTTATTTTGATAAGGATTAATACCAAGATACAAATAAAGAGCCTTTTCTAGCGGCGGCATTTCAATTAAATTTTTAAAATAAAAGAACCCTTATTGTGGCATAACTATAATAGTTAGACATATGCTGTCCCGACACTTTTTGTAAATAATGATGTGTTCTGAAAAGTCGTAGTACAATATTTTATTCTATCATCAATAGTTTTCGCAGCGCACGCGATGTAAAGATAATAAGATGATAAAATATACCTAAAATATTAGGTATATTTTTTACACCTTGGGTTACATTATTGGAGTTTTAGTAAGGATCCCTAATGTTTTCTAGCAATAAATATAGCCTATGATACTCAGGGTGAGTGTAGCTTTCTAAAGGGGTTTTTTTTTTTTGAAAACGGCGCAGTCTTTTTTGACTTTATTCATTACAAACACACACACAAAAATACAAATCTTTCCCCTTTATAATATTAGTGTAGATAGAGTTTTCGACAGCCTGTTAAAAATTTTGCTAATAAAATCATACGTTGTAGTCAGGGTCAACAAGTAAATTTTCCTTACCAACAACTTTATAAATATTAATTATTACTATTATAATTTGCAAAAACCCGAATGAGTGGGACTGGCAGACGGGCAGATAATTTATTATTAGGTTTTCCTCCTATTCTTACTGGGTTTTGCATGGCGTTTAGGCATGACACGGTAGTGACACTCAATGATGACACCATTAACAGATATCTTTTTACCGTTACCCTCTATAAATAAGAGTAAAAGTGGTACGATTCATCCACGCAGTAATGTTATCATGATCACTATGTAAACAACGTGCTTTGAATGCAGTGATAATATGTATGATGTTGAATGTACACTATTTTACGTGGACAGTGTCAGTGCCTATTGAAATGTTTATGCTTACGATGGATCATATGATAAAAACACTGCCGCTCCAAGAACTTCTCGATAGTATTTTTTCACAGGTGTGAGTCGAACCAGCTTTTTCATATTTAAGATTGGGTCCAGTATTTATGGTGTGTTCTGTAGAAAATACCATGATCTATGAAGAAATTGGCTAACTAACAAAACTCAACTCAGCAATAGAGCTATATTCAGTTCCAGCTACTATAGATGTTATATGTTGGAAACTATTATACATACATAGAACTTTATGGGATCTCGCTAACTATATGCAAGCCTGGCATAAGCCCTTCGCCGTATAGTGATACGGCGAAGGGCTTATGCCAAGCTTGCTAGATGGCCGGGAAATCCGGGAATGCCCCGGAATTTTGAGTATATTCTTATTTTTATTCGACACTTTTAAATAATATTATTTGTTCTTGAGGCAATTCGCACGATTTTGCTTTTTTTCTGTGGGCGAATCAACCAATAAGCCGTAGAAGCCAGGTGTTCAATTTTGGTTATGTTTTTATAATATTATAGAAATACACTATGTATTTTGAGATATTTCAGGTAAAAGCCTACCTACAACTCTTAAATAACTTCCATTTTTAATTTACCCTTTAAAATAATCAACAAGTAAAAACATTATTGAGGCTTATGATTATTTATTTTCATATATTTTACTAGGGCTCGACTACGTTATCCTAGAATTGTCCCGGAAATGATAAACCTGTATCTGGCAACCTTAGACTATGCACACGGAGTCTTTAATACTCGCGTTCTGACTTTCCGAGTAACGTTTTCTACCTTGAAAAGCAGGGCTGTTTACGTCTCGGTTTACGTTTGCAGCACGTCGACGCATAGTGGGAAAATCGCGTATGTTTCGTCTCAAAACTCCGTATCTCATTTATTATATATATTAATTAATTATAAAATTAAACTTAAAAAAATACATGCATTTTAAAAGAAAAACATACAAAATATGTTTGTTTAATTTACATATAACGGATTATACATAGTACCAAACGAGAAAACAAAATATGTACACAATTCAGCAAGCTCCTACAGATTCTCATTGACAGCAAGAAGGGCCTTGGCTTCATCTAAAAGTTCTTTCGATATTGTTTCCGAGGTATTTCTCAAACTTGATAAATAAGGATAATCAGAAGTGTACAATAAGGTATGGAACACGTCTTCATTGGCAGCCGCTCTTGAACACTTTCTAGAATGATGAAGTCAACATTTTTTGTAATCCTTATTTCGGGTTTCTTTCGCGTCTTCGGACAATTGTCCGATAGGTAAAATAGCATAGTACTCAATGATTTTTTCGCCGTGAATATGTATGCACGGAGGAAGGCATATAATACCAGTTATAATTATTTACGTACAGTTGGGATGTACTATATGCGTATTCACCGACCGTTTTTGAATCAATAGCCATTCCAGATGACATAGTTTGTAGTATTATGTACATTCGTTTCATAAGTTCTACGTCTACTCCTGTAATGTATGCAGAGCAAGAGTAATTCTGAAAAAATGTCCGAGCTGTGTTTCCGTCATTAATATTTTCAGTGCCATGTCGAGGTTTATCGACATGCAGTCCCATTTCTTCCCTAAACCGCTTTTGCACCAGTTTTTTATTTTGTCTTTATTTTTATTTATTTTCGGGTGTAGTAGCTGACCACTTTTCAAAAGACAAGTTATAGGAAATGTGTAAGATCATCTCCATACTCCTAATCCATGCATGTAGTATTGACAGTCCGTATTGAAATAAATTTTCGTCTACATCTCGTGTCCTAACTGTACTAACTTTTGAGTAATGTGGCGTTGAATTGTAGTAACGTATAGCGTTTAAATTACGTTATTGAACATGAGTTAGCTTTGATGCCTACTTGTATACATTATGATTAACTAAAAAATTGCGAAAACTAAGCTTATTTATTAGACTATATTAATTTATTAATTTTATTCCATTACAACGACTTTCACGAAACGGTTTTGAGACGGCTTTGTATGGGGCTTCCCCACAATGCGACGGGCGCCGCTAAGAGTCTATAATACCTTAAATTGCTTAGCATGATCCTCTGTTATATCGAAAATACTGCAGCATTCATTTTGAATAAATATATAGTAAAGTTGAGGATATGATATTAATTACTATGTTTGACGAAAACACGATTCAAGAAAAAAAATCTCGTCAGAAAAAAAGTCCAAACCCCCAGAAAAATTAATAGTTAGTACTACCAAACCAAATAATAAACCGCTGGTATTAAAAACATACTTCAAATTGGTTCATGAAACTTTATAAAGCAGATACAATGTTTTTTTTTATTACCCTTATTTTTACCGTAAAAACAAATTAGCTAAACTAGCGTCACCTTGAAACCTTCTCTCCGTCGATCAGTCTCGCTCTGACTAAGTCCGGGAGCAGCAGCAGTGTGCGAGCGAGATAAAGAGTGAATTTGAGCTGGGGTATTATGGACTCTTAAACACTATATGTATACGAAGCTACACCACACCACCCATTCTTGTAAGTAATATTTAGCTATACTCCATTTATTATAAATAATGAGAAGAACAACAGAGCACTTCACGAGAGTAAAAAAACATTGAACTTTATTCTTTATCACGTACCTATAGCGACATAGCGTAGCACGTTACTGGGGCGCCAAGACGTAATCAGTCAATTCTAGGGTGTAGGTGTACCAGGCATTTAAGTAGTACTATAAGTAAACTAATAACATTTAAAGTGATACACAGATACCCAGTGCGAATGCGGTGCTTGTCATCAAACCATATCCTATAATTATGCTGGAGTGTCCAAAGTGTCCACACACCTGCACTTCCGAGGACCTAAAAATGCCACTGATGCAGCGATTGGCGTGGCCACCTACCGGGCCCAACTCGTTTAACATAACACATATTTTACCATCGATCGACTCGAAAAGAAGAACATTTAATAGTACATAGTACAATATGATACAAGTGTGCTGTGTGTAATTTTCAATGCACACGTGTTTCATACGACGTTTTTCAACACACTTGCGAGGAAAAAAAACAAACTTGTTGTAAGAACTGCTAAACAAACAAGAGAGGACAATTGAATCACTGACAGCACAACTGTGCGGGTACGAGAGGGTGCTAGGTGGTGCTATTGAAGGGACTCCGGAAGTGCACACACAGCGTCTTAAATTTTTCAAAAGAGAAAGACCTAATACCTATGCCTGGAGAGCTGGTTCACGCCGATGTATGTGGACCATTCCCTGAAAGTTACTCGAAATGGCGCTACTTGGTTCAAGGATTACTTCTCCGCGTTTCGTGTTATTTTATTCGAAGCAAAAGTGAAGTAAAAGACAAGATTATTCAATTTCTTAGACAAGCCAAAAATGCTGGACATACAGACAAAACGCTACTGAGCGACAATGGCGAGGAGTTTGATAATAAAGCGGTTCTAGAGGTACTTATCAGGCAGGGAATAATCCAGTGGTTCACGATACCATACACGCCCGAATAAAATGGGTGCGCAGAAAGAGAGAACAGGACTCTTGTGGAAACAGCACGTTCCTACATGCACGCACGAGACGATTTCCACAGGCCCTGTGGGCCGAGCTTATCAATACAGCTGCATACGTTTTCAATCGCACGGGACCCACAAGAGAAGAAGGGAAAGTACAGTATGAGCTGTGGCATAAGAAGAAGCCTAAGATCTCACACTTGCCTCTGATAGGGAGTGAATGTTTCTTTCACATTCTTAAACATAAAAGGAAAAAGCTAAATAAGGCTGTAAAAGGCAGACTTATTGGATAACGATGACGGATATCGCATCTGGAATGGAAAACAGATCGAAAGATCTAGAGATGTCACCTTTTGTCCAACCATGGAATTAAGAATCCCAGGGGCCTTGGGACCTGGTCCTCAGGCAGATGTTAATTGACCAGTAAGCGGTGTGAGATAGAGGGAGAAATAGTAGCAGCAAACGAAGGCGCTCGCGAACTCGGTGTGGCTCCAGAGAGTATTCAGCTCACTTACTAACACGGATGGAGTACCCACATTAAAACTAGAGAATGAAGCCGCCATACGTCTTGCATACAACCAGATTTCCTTATGCGAACCAAACACATCCGAGTGAGACATTTCTTCGTAATAGAAACTGTACAAGACGGACTTGTGAATGTACAAAAGACCGGCACTGCTACTCAATTGTTAGATATTATGATCAAGGCCGTTCCTAGGCCAAGACTTGTTATAATCCGAGATGCCCTGGGTATTACAATGCCATACACTTAATTAATGAGGGAAAGTGTTAAAGACTGTATAGCATCAACTGTAGGTTAAGAAGTCTTTAGAGCTGCAGTGACATAAAAAGAAAAGAAATTGTGCCAGTGTGGTGTATGTCAAGAAAAAAACAGTCAAGTTGTTTTGTCTAATGCTTTCGTACTTACTTAATCACTCTCTTTACGACTTTCATACATATTATATTATTTTCCTTATAAAAATCTTTCACTGGAAAAGGTACCTGCATTATGAAGTATTTTTGATGAAATTTAAAAAAGCGCACATCTTGCTCAGGTGAAAATAAGACAGTGCTCAGTTATGAGCGTGCATTCTCAATGTGGGCAACGTCGCAAATAGATGTCAATTATTTCACTGTTTTGATTAATTTGGCAATATTACTGTATGGAAACATGAAATATGGCTAACTAGTGAACTAGAATATTAATAATGTATTGCATGTTGTAACCGTTTTAGGTGTAAAAAAGGCAAATATGCGACGTTGCCAAGTTTTAGAATAAACGCTCTTTAATAGTAAAGGATAGCTCATACTAATTCCATGTATAGTACATACTAATTACATGCTGCCATGACAGTTCTTACTAATTCCATATTGCCATGTCATTACTCTGACTACTAAATAGTTATAGGTGGCGCACATTACCGCACGAGTGGGGTAATATAAAGTAAAATGCACGCATGTTTACACTGCATTATGAACCTAAAAGCGGTTCTATAAGAGCCACTTTACGAGTAAGTGTGTTGAAAAGATATAAATAGTGACGACAGTGTCTCGTTTGTTTGATGTCAATGATGTTATTTAATAATAGTGTCAACAACCTCACAGCTATTCTATTCTTACATTGTGACGTCATTTACGAAATACGAATTACCGTGATTCTGATTGTACATTAGGATTTATTTTAAAGTGCAAATTCTTTCGTTAATCATACCAATAATAAACAAGTAAACACAATTCCATATATTTGAAGAGAACGCACAAGTTTAAAGATCTGGCAAATATCCAATGAGCTAAAAACTCTAATAATAGTACATACAGAAATACAACAGCTGTATGTGGAATGAGCACATGACTACTAGTCTCGTGGTTGAAGCATAATGTGTCTTATGACTGCGGAGACTAAATCTGGATAAGATTAAATATGTAACGCATATTTCATGTTTCCTGTCTGCTAATTCCCGTGATAAGAAAATCCTCATTTTTTGCCAACCAATTAAGAAGAATTTCATTGCGGTGTTATTCAACATTTTAATCTCTTTTGACCCGCAAACGCGATGCTACAAGGTCATAAAAGTTCAATAATGTGCTCTTTATTTATAATGAGTCTGAATAAAACTGTTACGTAATATTGACAATGTTAGTAAATAGAATTTATTTGTAAACCTTTAGTAGGTACACTACGCAGATGTATATGGCCATTGTATGTAAGCTAAAACTATAAACTATAATGAATTAAAATCACAGCATCACTTTGGTGAAGTGATGCTGTGATTCAAGAGATCAAGTATTGTCGATTTGTCGTCAAGCGTAACTAAGATGTCTCGTTCAAAGTAGCAAAATAAATAATACTGCAATAAATATAATACCTACCCTGATACATGTTTAGGAAAGAGACAATGATATTTACATTTTTTACTTGCATGACACAGTTGTTTTAAAGAGTTTTTCATCGTTGTACTGATACCGTAGCTAGACTGAGTAGGTATTTATGGGCTCACAATACAGCTAAATTACATAAACCGCTCGGTGCCAGCTACGTAGTGGCCGTTTCTCTGGTTTATACTGCTCCGTAGTAGTAATCCAGACAGACAAAATGATGATGCAAATTATTATGATGGGTGGACGAATACAGCGAAACATTTAGGTACAAAGCTGCAGCGTTTTAAAAACATAACGGCACACTTAAAAAATGGATTTGGCACGGCACCAAATGAAAACTGTCAACAATACGCAAGAGTTTTCGCCCAAACTATCGTAGAATGGCTGACATTCTTATGGCAAAAATAAGCATAGTGCAGTTCAATTTCGTATAGGGACGAAAGATAAATATGAAACTTTGATATTATTTATATTTCTAGAGTGTCGCGCTGCAAAAGAACTAAAACAAACAACTAACTTTTGAATGCTGGTGTGCGTGACAGCTACGTCTAAAGCGTCGTACAGACCAAACAGACAACCGGCACGACGCGACTCTAACATAACAATTTCTAAGAAAACTTGACGGTTTAACAATTACTGGTGTCGCGTCGCGCGACAAGTCGCGCTAGCCTTTACACTCGCACTTCGTCATTGTGCAACTGCACAATGACGTGGAGCGAGTGTAAAGTATAAACATTGAGTTTTTCTAGTGTGCGTGCATTTAGCGGCTAACAGTTGAACGCATTTTTTTTCGACGAGTTCGCCGCTTTGACTGTATAACTAGACATATTTATATCTCTCAATAATTTATCAAATTAAAGATATAAATATGTATATCTATATTTATATCTTTATTTTGAAAAATTATTGAGTTACCCATAAGACACGTTAAGCCTTCAGTAGTATTTGCACTATTATCGGTATTGAAGTAACCTTTCGCTCTAATTCTGATTTTATCATCAATAAATTATGACGCACTATGTATACTTCTTTTATCAAATAAGTAAACGCGAGATAAACACATAAATAACAATTCCTGGACAGTCAGTATACCAATACAATATCATTTTAAAATAATCTTGATTTCATATCACCTACTCCTGTAGTTTACCTCAAATATTGTTGTTTTAACAACATTATTGTTTTCTTATCATTGTTATGAAACACCATCTAAGTTAGTGGGAAATACATAGTAAACTGCAGTTCGAAGACTTAATGTGTACCATAAGCTGCAAAAAATATTTACCTTTCTGCGTAAATTAAGAAAATACAGTCAGTCTGTGGTTTCTGTCCCACCAAAGTCGAAAGTTATAGACATCAAATTAGTGTCGTCACTCACCTTCCAGTGTCCCGCTTTCAGAAGTATTACTTACTAATTCAAATATGATTTCTCAATACACAGGAGCCCTCCTGGCACGGACGACTTTTTAATGCGACGATGTTTCATTGCACTGTTTAGCGTCGAGAGTTGAAAATCGAACAGTGCGATTTTTGACGCGTTGATCCCAATGCGTCAACGCGCTCTGTTGAATTCTCATGCTCAAAACCGAGAGTTGAAAATTCAGTACGCGATAAAAAATCACCCGTGGGTACGAGGGCCTATACGTTATGCTGAAATGTTTGATGTATACCTGTCACTTAGCACATTCCGGTCATGTCCGGGCGGTGGCAGGCTCAGCTGGTAGGGCGTGTTAAAGTAATGTTGCTGCTCGTGTGAGCGATGGACCACTCGACCGCCACGCACCACCATGTACCCGCTGTCGCCGATGTTGGCCGCGCGCATCACGCTCTCCGACCGGTCTAGGATCATCACACATGCCGTGCTGCTTCCTATAACAAAAGATGTGTCAATATGAAATCAAATCCTTTAAAGCTGGTTGTAGGTTTATCACTTTTAGACTAAATAAAAGTAAGTTTTTAGGATTATTTTCCTTGATGAACTTTATTATCCGTCTTAATCAACTTTTTTGTTCAAATTAAAATGTATGTCATTGACAAATTCTCATTCATTGTAAAAAAAAAACAAATGAACAAATAAACAACAAGAGACCAGAGGTCTTAGTACAAATAAAAAAATAAAATAAAGAATGTATCAGTAATTTATTTTCCTGGACATTGCTATAGATCAATGTTTGCTATTTAACTCAAGAAAAATAAACGAGGACTTTGTATTGTTCAATTGAGGCAGTGGTCTGTAGTAGAAATATTAAGTAGTCTTGAATATATCTAAATTGTGAATCATTAAATTCTACATGCTGCAAAAGCATAGTCCATCTAAATAGCTGAGCCTCTTCTCAAAGAAGTTATGTATGGTTACTAACCATGCATAACTTAAAAGATAACTTGCAAGGAATTCCGGTTAACTGGCACCCTTAAGGTTCTCTATAACTCTCTGGTGAGGAGTATACTGGAATATGCATCTCCTGTATGGAATCCCGCGTATCGTGTCCACATCGACAGAATAGAGTGCATCCAAAAAAAGTTTACGAGATACCTCCGCTACAGATCACAGACTTGTGTTCGCGAAGCTGATTATCCTCAAAGGCTCTGTCATTTCAGGATGAGCTCCTTGGAGCAACGAAGAAGTTGCTCAGATTTAATTTTCCTTTATAAGACCCTCCACAATTTGGCGAATGTACCGGAGTTGGTTTCGGAGATCAGTCTAAATGTGCCCCGCCGTACCTCATATAGATCCAATTTTAAAACAGAAACATTTCAATTACCTAGAAATAGAACTAATCTTGGTCGTTCAGCTCCTTTATACCGGTTTTTGTCTAGCTACAATAAGCTGAGCACGCGTACGAATGACTTGGACATATTTTCGAACAGTCTGAATGAATTCAGACGATACGTACTCAGTTCTTGATCGATTTGTTTGTTTATTTCTTTTACAAAAAATGTTTATTTGTGTGATTCATTGTACTTATTTAATATTGTACAATCTAATTCAATCTTTAAATTCAAATTTTAATCTATTTTATTCTTTTAATTTATTATAAATAATGTAATAATTTTGTGTCCTAATTTATCTGTTATTTTTATAGCTCTAATTTATAATTGTTTTTATTTTCCAATTTAATTGTTTTTTTTATTTTATTATAATGTATTTTAATTTAACTGCTTGACATTTTAGATTTAATGTAAACTTAGTAAATTTTAATTTTGTTAGTTTCATATCCATTTCAATTTTTATTATTGATTATACAAGTGCTGTACACACCTATAAGTGACGAATTCACCGCAAAGCTGTTGAATATATTTAATGTAATGTTTTAGTGAATAAGTCGTTGGTGTGTCAATAAATAAATAAATAAATAAATAACTTCCTTGAGGAGGAAAAATAAGAACTTCCTGTCTCGGTTATTGAACCTGAATTTTGTTACAATTGCTCATTACTGTTTTCAAATCAGTCAGTGTTTGACTCTCAAGGCTAGTATATTACTATGAATTTGGATGTGTTTGTGGATATATTCAGAAGATAGCTAGATCTACAACTTTTTATGTAAGGTCAACAAAGAGTATGCGTACATGTAAAAATATTCATCTTTCCACAATGATGTCCATATTAATTTACATTGGGTGCATAACAACTTTGGAAACCTAAGATATAGTTAAGAAGAGTGATGTCTTGTATGTTTGTATTTATATACATATGTTCCCTCATAACTTCTAAACTACTCATCATGAATTGACAAATGAGGTATTGTTGGAAACATCTTGATTGTCCGCTGGTTATGTGACATCACATTAAATTGAATATGGCACTCTCTAGAGGACATAAGTAATGAACAAAAAAAAAGTGCTTAAGACTTTTTTTTTGTAGTTGGTTTTTAGTTTTTATAATTCTTGTGTGAATTTTGACTGTACCGTCTATGTTTCTGGATACAGTTTTTTACAAACCTAGTATTGGTTTCTTATGTTCCAATAACTCGTAATAAGACTTGGCCAGCAGGTCCCCTGGCTCTGACATCTTGAAGTGCCCCATCTGGACGAGCCTCTCGCAAGTTTTCATGAGGTACGAGGAAAACTCCCCAGGGTCGATGCCGTAAGCACGCCATCCTCCTACACCATCTGCCACACCTATTGAACATAATTTTTAAGTAACATCCATTATGGTTGATTTAAAGACAATTCATCAATATTATGATGAGATGGTAAGTAACATTCTGTGTTCATTAAAATTATAATGAGGATTAAACGTAAAACTTAAAAAATCTTAGTGACAAAAAAAATAATGATGTCCATAACCATTAACTGATATGATTTGCAGATGGACCATATATCTGGTTTAGTTTATCTTATAGATGGTATTAAGATATAATATTAATTGGTATTATATCTTAATACAATAGTTTCCTCACCAGTACAAAAAGCTAGACTACCCAACAAATAGCTACAGTTATGAATGACTAACATGCAAATTGACAAAAATCATACAACAATATGCTATAGAAATACTGTTTAATAACACACATCAACAAACAAATAAAAGTGATTGTTAGCATTTGTAGACAATGCTAACTGTGTATACATATATCGTGTCTTAAATTATGACTGTTGATTTGGAAAGATGGTTGATAAGGATGAGGGTCCTATCCCTGAGGTAAATTCCTACATATTTAGGATTTCAAGGTCTGCAAAGAACCATGTGTTTTGCATGTCATCATTCTATTGGTATTTGCTATTAGATATTTAAGAAAAAATGCACTTATAGGCAAAATCCAAAACTATAAAAATGCTCAAAGGTAATAATGGCCTCGATTTTGTGAAAAATAAACACCAAAGGAATTAAAATCTAATCGAATTAATGAAAAAGTAGCATTTATTTTTTAACCTTTAGTAACAAGCAGCAAAGTACACACGTTTCATTGGAAAAACCCAACAATAAAAAAAAAAAAGTAAATAAACATAAAACTGTAGGTAGTTATTGTCAAAGTAGAACATGATTTGTCACAAACACTTGAAGAGTAAAATAACTTGAGACAAAACAAATATCATCTCATTACTATATTAGATTACTAATCAAATAATGTATTTGTATTTAATCAATTGTTAAAGTTGTATTTAAAAAAAGAATATAATTACCACAATGTAGTAGAATTATAATATTGGCAAACAATAATTTTGGTATAGCCTTAGAGGCGAGTTATACAATACTTCAATTACAATACCTGGATTTTGATTTATTACATTAAAATAAAAATAAACAAAATCTTGTTTACATTAATTACACAAGAAAGTGTGTCCGTTTAGGATAACCTTAACCATTTTAGCTACATCAGCTACTTGAATTTAGGAATCAAATTTTAATCAGCCTACAATATTGTAATGAATAACAGGAAATTAATTTAAAATCGGTTGATGTTAAAAAAAAACCACAAGTAAAACGTAATAAGTTTCTAAGCATGATACAGATTCATGATAATGAAATTTAATGAAAATAGATAAAGTGATGAAAGTAACAAGGTCTCACCAATAACATCCGCGTTGCTGGAATTGGTGGAGAACCATGCGTCGTCACCGAACTGTCCTTTGCGCGTTCTTCCATTAGCAATGTCTTTGGGAAAACCACACACAACCGATATTAAATAAGGGTGTTTTGTCGTCGAAACGTTTAATTCAGTAGCACTTGAGAAATTCGAAAGTCCATTTCGTAAAGCACGTGATAGCAGTCTCCCTGTCCAGAAAATAGACTGCATCATTCATCAGTTGAATCGTACTTTGACACCAGCCTTTCACAAGAGATCAGATGAAACTAACGAAAACATTTTTAGAGAACAACAACACATAGGAGTCATATTTATTTTCACCATGAATTTAAAACAAAGTTTAGTAAAATAAAGACGTATTTTCAATTTTTATTACATTTGTCTCGTGACTGAGATGATGAACGAACACATACATAAAATTGTAGCTGTGAACGAACATGAAAATTGGACAGACAGCCATAGACACGCCTGACCGCCTTTATAAAAGAATAGAGAAAAAACTAGACTTCAACACATTTTCTGCTACGCCAAAAATATTGTATTTGGTCCAAGTACAAGGCTCTAGTAGTTGTAATAATTTTATGTGCATTAGTTTGCTTTTAACATTCGTCTTCCAGCCATATGTAATGAAGAAAAAGGTATTTATGTTCAGTTTTAGAAGATGCCATCGCACACTGTGTAATTTTGCTTCAATTGCGGACACCTATATTTTATCCCTTCATCCTATAGATCCAGCGAAAAACTAAAACTTCTGGGAAGGAACCATGACTTTTTTATATTTAGTTTTGAAGTTATTTGAAAACTCGAGAAAACTTCATAGAAACAATAAAAATGCATTATTTCGTCTCAAATATATGATTTTGCAATTGTTATAGATGAGGTCTTAAAAAGGACTGTTATATTGACTAAATCAGTAGTTTTTTTTTTTTTGAATAACCGTAAGTAAAAGGAAAAATAAAGTTTTTTCAAAAATTAAAAATATTTTTTATATGGTTAGTGTCATTGTATCCGCATTTTGTTTTAACATGAACAGTTTTATATTATAATATGATATATATTTTTTTTAAACAGGTGTGGATAATGCGGGACTTCTGAGTTATTGAACTTTTATTTTTGAGGTTAGGTTAGCTTCACCTACTTTACTATAATTGTTCTTGTATAATTTTGACTGCCAATTTACTATCTTTATTGATGTAAAATTAAATGTCATGTTTTTGGTGTATTTTATTAAGTATTACGTAAGAGGTTAAAAGTAGAATAGGAAAAATCTATTAATGGGCATTTTACATATTCTTTTTAATTCGTCAAGGACTTTCTAATTAACTACTATGTCTTTTGGTCCGCGCGTGGCCCGTCTGGTAGCTTTTATACGTTGCACATTATCATCGATGTTTAATCATGTTTTGTGTAATTTCTTCGATGAAGGACATCATGTGATATTGGGAAGGGGTCTGCCCTCGTCAAGTGCATTGTTAAAACCCAATATCTTTACATGATGTCTGGAGAAGCGGGGGTGAGGCGTCATGGGAGCCGTTAAAGACCCATGGCGCTGCATTGCCTCCGCAGGACCTGACCCATTCTGCGGGGGGATGTCCTTCCAGGCCTCGACTGGGGGACGTAATGCTAGGGGGGCATGAGGGCGCCAACATTTTTCCATTTGAATAAAATAAATAGGTTTATGCAATTTGACAACCCTATTTCCATAGAAATTCTATGGAAACTTTAGAAATTTAATATTTCCGAAGTCCCACTGTTAACGAATTTGCTTTTTATTTTGTGTTGTTAATAACTTTATTGTGCATGCTTAGTATTAAAATCAGATGCGGAATCGATAGGAATACGGAGAAAACCGCAATTTAGTGAAAATAGAAAAATAAACGATTTCTCTTCGTACATCGTAGACACAATGCCTAAACTTCGTATGGAGTTAGATATTGTACTTTTACTGTAATAAAACAATGATCTATGTAAATCATATCATTATTTTGAAATGTACAAATAAAAACAGTTTTTTGCTGACGTCAGCATAAGTATAAATAACTTTAAAACTAAACATAATAAAGTCATGGTTCCTTCCCAGAAGTTTTAGTTCTTCGCTGGATCTATAGGATGAAGGGATAAAATATAAGGTGTCCGCAATTGAAGCAAAATTACACAGTGTGCATCGTTATATTACCAGCCTTATTTCATGTGTCAAAAGCCTACCTGAACCAATTTAAACTTTACCACTATTGCTTCAGCGACTATAAACGCTTGAGCGCCCTTTCACTGGCGTACAATATTGATCCATAAACAATAAGCTTAGTCTGACGTTTCAAACGGATCTATGGAAAAGGAAGGCGTTGTAGAACCAGCAGAAGAAATCTCATCTTTTCCGATTAATTGTAATGACGGCCGCTAATTGATTAGTTGTAATTCAACGCCGATTTACAATTTGTTCATCATATACGTTAGTGATACTATTTTGAAGACAATATTTCGATTAAAAGTGTAAAGAAAAGGCATAAAACTGGTGTTCGATAAGTCACTTGGCAATATGCCTGCCGTCAGGGGAGATGGAATGCGAGGGCTCGCAGTCTTCATATCAGACATAAGAAATTGTAAAAGCAAAGAAGCGGAAATTAAGAGGATCAATAAAGAACTGGCCAATATAAGAAGTAAGTTCAAAGGTGACAAAACTCTTGATGGCTACCAAAAAAAGAAATATGTATGTAAACTGTTATTTATCTTTTTGCTGGGTCATGATATCGACTTTGGTCATATGGAAGCAGTCAACTTACTTTCATCCAACAAATATTCTGAAAAACAAATAGGCTATTTGTTCATATCAGTACTGGTCAACACCAACAGTGATCTTATTAAGCTTATCATCCAGAGCATTAAAAATGACCTGCAGTCACGTAATCCTATACATGTAAACTTGGCTCTGCAATGTATTGCCAACATTGGTAGTAAAGATATGGCAGAAGCATTTGGCACAGAAATCCCAAAACTTCTTGTCTCAGGAGATACAATGGATGTGGTGAAGCAATCTGCTGCTCTATGCTTGTTAAGACTGTTCAGAAAGTCACCTGAAATCATTCCTGGAGGTGAGTGGACTTCTCGAATTATACACCTTTTGAATGACCCACATATGGGCGTTGTAACTGCAGCAACATCTCTTATTGATGCCCTTGTGAAAAAGAATCCAGAAGAGTACAAAGGTTGCGTAACACTGGCTGTTGCTAGACTGAGTAGGATTGTTACTGCTAGTTACACTGACCTTCAAGATTATACGTATTACTTTGTGCCAGCCCCTTGGCTTTCAGTCAAACTGCTGCGCCTTCTGCAGAACTATACTCCACCATCTGAAGAGCCTGGTGTCAGAGGTCGCCTATCAGAATGTTTGGAAACCATTTTTAATAAGGCCCAAGAACCTCCTAAATCCAAAAAAGTACAACATTCTAATGCTAAGAATGCAGTATTGTTTGAGGCTATAAGCCTAATTATACACAATGACAGTGAACCTAATTTGCTGGTTCGTGCATGCAACCAACTTGGCCAATTCCTTAGCAACCGTGAGACAAATCTAAGATACTTGGCTCTTGAGTCCATGTGCCATCTTGCTACATCTGAATTTTCTCATGAGGCTGTCAAAAAACATCAAGAAGTTGTTATTCTATCCATGAAAATGGAAAAGGATGTCTCAGTCCGACAGCAAGCTGTGGATCTGCTATATGCTATGTGTGATAAAACAAATGCTGAAGAAATTGTCCAAGAGATGTTAGCTTACTTAGAAACTGCTGATTATTCCATAAGGGAAGAAATGGTTTTGAAAGTTGCCATTTTGGCTGAGAAATATGCTACAGATTTCACATGGTATGTTGATGTGATTCTTAATCTTATAAGAATTGCTGGAGATTATGTTTCTGAAGAAGTTTGGTACAGAGTCATTCAGATTGTGATTAACAGAGAAGAAGTTCAGGGTTATGCTGCAAAAACTGTGTTTGAAGCACTGCAAGCACCAACTTGTCATGAAAATATGGTTAAGGTTGGTGGATACATACTTGGAGAGTTTGGCAATTTGATAGCTGGAGATACTAGATCCTCACCTCAAGTTCAATTTGAGTTGCTACACTCTAAATACCATTTATGCTCAGCAGCAACAAGAGCACTTCTGTTGTCTACATACATCAAACTTGTTAATCTCTTCCCAGAAATAAAAAATCGTGTTCAGGAAGTATTTCGTGCTGACTCCAACTTACGTTCCTCTGATGTTGAATTACAACAAAGGGCTTCTGAATATCTACAGTTAAGTATTGTAGCTAGTGCTGATGTTTTAGCAACAGTACTGGAAGAAATGCCTGCTTTCCCAGAAAGGGAATCTTCTATTCTGGCTGTTTTGAAGAAGAAAAAACCTGGCCGCATACCAGATGATGTAAGAGAATCAAAGAGTCCCCAGCCCACAGCAGTACCCACTGCAGTGATTAACTCAACAAATAATACAAACAGCTCAAGTGCTGATTTGCTAGGACTGTCTACACCTCCAGGAACTACAGCTCCAGCAACTGGAAATGGATTGCTTGATGTACTTGGAGATTTGTATACAGCCCCAAAAATCAGTCCTAGTACTGTGCAACAAAACAACATTAAAAAATTCCTATTCAAGAACAATGGAGTTCTCTTTGAAAATGACCTAATCCAAATTGGAGTTAAAAGCGAATTCAGACAGAATTTGGGAAGGATTGGTTTGTTCTATGGCAACAAGACACAGTTTCCCATTCAAACTGTTCGTCCTGAACTACACTGGACAGATTTGCATAAGCTGAATGTGCAGATGAAGCCCATGGAACCAATATTAGAAGCAGGTGCTCAGATCCAGCAAATGCTTACTGCCGAGTGCATTGAAGATTTCATTGATGTTCCAAGTATGTCTGTTTCATTTGTGTACAATAATGTGCCCCAAAAAATTACTATGAAACTACCACTCACATTGAACAAATTCTTTGAACCAACTGAAATGAATGGTGAGTCATTCTTTGCCAGATGGAAAAACTTAGGAGGGGAACAACAGCGAGCACAAAAGATATTTAAAGCTTCAGGTTCTATTGACATACCAGCGACGCGCACCAAATTAGCTGGGTTTGGTATGCAGTTACTAGATGGAATTGATCCTAATCCTGATAACTTTGTGTGTGCTGGTATTGTTCACACCAGAGTGCAGCAAGTAGGATGTCTTATGAGATTGGAACCAAACAAACAAGCTCAAATGTTTAGACTGACTGTAAGATCTAGTAAGGAAACAGTCTCACATGAAGTTTGCAATCTGCTAGCAGATCAATTTTAATTTTAGTTTAAAGGAATCATGATATATGAACAACATTGTTAGACAATGAAGTTGGTGTTAAAGTCGCCTAGAAGTTCACAGTCACTTTACATGTAGAGTTGATAAAATAATGCGTACAATTCGGAAAATATATGAAGCAAAACACTTGTGAACTTTGCACTGAACATAGAATGAAATGAAATCTCTCGTGTACAATTTTGGATTTATTTTATTGCTAATATAGAGTTAGGTGTTTTGTAAAACGAGATTTATTTTAGTTAACACTTAAACTGCGATTTATAAGATTTGATAAGATGTTCAAAAGACAAGGACTACTTACTTTCATGTTATTACAATAATATATTCAATATTATAATATGCTGAGAATTTACCTAATTCATCGTGTTTTGTAAATCAATACACTTCCATTCATAAAACCTAATTTGATATTAGTAGTATTATAATTAAAATATATATATTATTTGTCATATGTAAACTTTTATCAAGATCAGCAGTCTGCAGCATGCTTGATAGATTTTACAATACGTTTTCATGATATTTTATTGTATGGTATAACATTAGCACGAAATACTGCTTCATTTGTATATAAAGAGGATAAATGAGATTCTCATGCATTACTTCATGGTTGATAGTGTCTTGTTTGGGCGATGAATAGGTAGCTATTTAGTGTCACAGATTGTACTGTTGTCTCGCATATTTCTAGGTATATTCAAATGTATTTATGATATAATGTAGAAAATTATAATTCATACCAAAGTAACTATTTGGCTGTTAATGTCATCATGTATCAAAATTTCGATTGTTCCATTAAGTATTATACTCATGAGTAGCTTTGCTGGGTGGTTAAAAAAAAACACACGACGACACACGAAACACGATGTTTAAAACAATCATAAAAAACACGATTATTCAACTAATATTAATTATTACTGGTGAGTATAATATTTCTGTCTGTAAAATTATCTAATGTAACTCGTATCAAATATTATGAAATATAATATTGTTTCCAGTTAGACTTGTATGTAGTATTTATCATTGGTACACTAAGTCTTTGCAAATTGTAATACAGGCCCCCCTTTATTTTTCCTATAATGTTCCTGTTAACTCGTAGTAAATTATACTAATGGCAATATTAAATATCTCCAAGTGTAAGCTGATATACAGTATTAATCAACTTTGATAATAAAATCCTTTTTACTGTCTTAAAATATTAATCTTCATCAGTCATCTTGTGATTTTCATAATATTGCCAGAAAGCAGTTGTAAGCCTGGGTGTTCCTCTATTACATTTTCCGTGTATTAGCCTCTTTTTTGTACATAAACTATAATATCAAACCCTAAAAGTAACTTATTCCTTGCTATTATACACACTACTCAACATTTTAAGAACTTCAGTAGCATTGTTCTGAATCATCAAGTCATCAACATTGCCATCATGACTGGTGCTTTTCAACGTTTAAAAAATATTATGTTTCTACTTCACAAGCATTCCTATATAATAGGCCTATTTTTATTGTTATTTTTTTTTCAAAGTAATTGTGAGTATTTTTATGAGTCTTTGTGTTAATGGCTTGATATTAATATTAAATTTTAATTTATTTTTAAAATATTATCCCATTGTTTATTTTAATGGTACCCGTTTCTCATTTAAAAATCAATGCTGCAAATTAAACATGTGTGTTAGTATATCAGCTTCATACTCATGACATCTTAAACGTACTTGTTTGTTAGAGATTAATTAAAATGTGTTGGTGTGTGTCTTGAGTATACATGTTTTTGAGTCGATAGTAGGAATCTCACAAACCTAGAAGATTTTATTTTCATATGTACCACAAAATAGAGATTAGTTATAGGGACTTTAGTATTATGGACATAAAATGTTGTTATAAATTTATTAGTAGCAAGCATGCTAAGTTTTCTTTGCATGGTAGGTTTGTTAAGAGAACATTAATAATAAATTAATATATCATTATAAACATTTTTATTAATCTTGTTAAGAATGTGGTACCCATACATTGTATGTATATTATGAAAATTAAAAGAATGTATATGCTTATTTGATACATGTACACTTCGTATATATGTGTGTTTATCAAAAATGTAATATATCACAAAGTGGGTGTGATTCTGTAACAGATAGATGTTTGTTCTTGCGCTTCAAAACCCATTATTGTAACTCTTAATAAAATATTTATCCAATACGTATTTTGTGCATTTTTATTTAATTAATTAGGTCAAAGCAGTTTTCAATGTAAACATCAAATAATAAGTATTTACTTATATTTTGAAATAATTCTAGGAGTACACTTAAAATAATTGTAACTTTTTACTAATCAAACCATTCTTCGACATTCGGTGAATTCTCCAGTACATCATTTGATTCACTGTAACAAACAACAAAAGTATTAATTTTATTAGGGCGACGCACAGTGGAATGAATGTATGGGAGAGGTTGGACGTAGACATCTCCGAAAAAAAAAAGTTAAATTATGCCAAACGAATGATGCCATCTTATTTGATTACCTAATTAATGCCTTCTTAACTTGTGCTTATAAATTTCTTCATAACTCCTATATTTCGGAAGTAATTTGAGAAAATGTGATATTTTACTATGAAAATGAGTGTATCGAGCTCTCTCCCTCCTGATTCCGACCTTGTTTCAAGTAGCTGTCTCTAATATTATAATGCTAATACTATGAGCTATATTTAATACTAAGACACATGGTGCGCCAACTGTGCACTTTCTGGGATAAAGAGTGATGTTTATTTTATAACACAAAAATATGTTTTTTTGTTTATTTTGTTGATTAAAACAGTTTTTCTAAAGGCTTACCTTATTACAATAACATTTCTGAGCAGCCAATTAGAGAAGATATAAGAGAATTAGGATATGTGATTAGAGACTTAAGGTTTACATATAAAACTGATGCACTAAGGATTACTGATAAGAAGATTGCTATTATTTAATTACTAAATGGCTCCCACACTAATACACACACATTGATACACTAATTTAGCATGCATCATTTTCAAACTAATTACCTTGCAATATTTAACAAATGAGGGTACCTGGATTAAATATAAATAGGTCAATATTAGTAACTTTAAAATCAGTGTTGATTTACACCTCGTTGTAGCCACGCTAATGTCGCAATGTATTTTCCAAATTTTAATACAAATCTTGATTTTCACGTTGCTTTATGCGCACGCGCACATAAAGATTTACGCGACTATAACTATTTGTTCAGTGTTTTAAAAGATAACTGTTGTGTTCAGTTATGTGAAAGTTCTGGAACAAGTTTAAAAGACTGGAGTCGTCGATTTTGCTACCGCATTTATGCAAAGTCTGGAAGAAGCACAGATAAGTTTCGGAAGAGACATGAGATTTGGCTACAAGCTGCAATTCAGTGGCCGGTATTTCTGAATGAAAATATTGAATCTTCTACAGAAAATGTAAGTGACGTCATCGAGCCCATAATTTCTCCTGCTAAATCTGATGCTTCAACTTGTACACATCCTAGTCCTCGTAAATCTTTTGAGTACCTTAGTAACCGGCAAAAAGAAGACGCACTGAAGATACTCTTCCATGAAGCAGTAGCAGCGCTGAAATTGTGTTTTCGGCCGAAAGGGCGCTTCGAAAGGCAGGAGAAAGCCATACAGCTGATGTAATGAAATACTTGAAGGAGAATCCAGACGAGACCTCACAAATCAAAGCCTTCATTGAAAGTAAATCGATTCAGGTACGGGAAATATCCCCTTTGATGGCATTGGCTCTTTATGTATCGATGAATTTATCGAAATGGCGCTACAACACTCTTCGGGATTTTTTACTACATGTTGGTTAAAGAAAAAATTAAGTGCTATCCGGCCAAAGAAGATCTCACAGTTACAGAGAGCTCTGCAAAAATCAAATTACAAGCCTTGATGGATTTAACCTCAAGAAGACTTATTAGGTCGTTAGAAACCCCTGTTGATCCCAATCAACAGCTCATTTTGACCAGCAAATGGGGTTTTGACGGATCATCTAGCCAAAGCATTTATCATCAAAGGACGAGTGAAGATGAGCAAATCGATCTTGCTAGTAATTTTATGATTAGTCTTGTACCACTGCGGCTCGTCTCAAAAGGTGTAACAATTTGGGAAAACGAGCGACCATCTTCCACTTCATTTTGCCGGCCAATATTGTTTAAGTTTATAAAGGAAACCAAAGAAAATGTGCAGAGAGAGATGGCTGAAATCGAAGCCGAGATTGAAGCCTTAACTCCATCCACCATCACTGATGGAATTTGTGTCAAACACCAACTGCTGTTGACAATGATTGATGGTAAAATTCATTCCATTATATCCGGTACAGCAGCTTAAGTGTGTGACATATGCAAGGCTAGTCATAAAGAGATGAATAATTTAGAGTTAATCAAAGATAAACACGCAAACGAGGACATGTATAAATATAGCTTAAGCTCCTTTCACGCTTGGATTCGCTCAATGGAATGCTTATTACACATTTCCTACAAATCAGACATAAAGTCATGGCAAGCAAAGGGTGATATAGCAAAAAGGCAAGTTGATGACAGGAAGAAAAGAGTTCAAGGGGCTGTAAGAAGAGAAACGGGCTTACTTCTCGATGTTGTGAAACAAGGCAGTGGATCCACCAACAATGGCAACTCGGCAAGGAGATTTTTTGAAAACTACACTAAATCTGCTGAATTGACTGGAATAGACGCTATGCTTTTAAGAAAAATCCTTGCAGTGTATTTCATCAGGAGAGAAGATCAACGTAACTAAATTCCGAGAGTTCTGCTTTGATACTGCTAAGCTTTACGTGGAGTTATACCCATGGTATTATATGCCTTCTTCACTTCATAAAATTTTAATGCATGGGCCAGACATAGTTCAGAATTTGTCAATTGTGCCCATTGGTTTTCTATCCGAAGAGGCATCTGAGGCTAGAAATAAAGATTTTCGAAAATACGTAGTCTGGTCATAAGTTTTGTCACATATGGAAAGTTAAATAAATGACACAATGAGTTACGCACTACAACCATTTATATATCAAATAAAAGGGTATAAAATACAGATTTAAACCACATTAAAATTATTCGAAATGTCCTCCTCTTGCTTCGATACAAGCCTTCAATCTGCAGGGCCAGTCATCAATCGAAGCACGCACGACATTCATGTCAATATCGGCGGCTGCTTTAATCAGAGATGCTTTAAGTGACTCCAAGTTGCGATGGGGTTTAGCGCAGACCTTCTCCTCTAAGTGCTGCCATATTTTGTAATCCAAGGGATTCAAGTCTGGATTGGATGAGGGCCAATCCTCATGCCTGATAAAGTCGATTCCACGGGTCGGGAGCCAGTTTTGGGTACTTTTCGCCTTATGAGCCGGCGCAGAATCCTGCTGGAATACCCAGTGCCTGTTTTCGAACATTGTTTGTGAAAAAGGTTCCACAATGTTTGTTAGGACTGTGTTTTGATATACGAGGGCACTGGTTTTCACTCCTTTTTCACAAAAAAACACCTCCGTTGGACCCAAATAGGACACCCCAAGCCAAACCATGAATGCCGAAGGATGATGACCACGCTGAACACGTGGCACACGTTTGTTCGCTTCTTCACTAGAGTGTGCATACACTTTATCATTTTGATTATTGAAACTCTCCTCAACATTAAAAAAAATTTCGTCCGAAAAAAGTATTTCGCGGTATTTTTTTCCCGCGTACCGCCTTAACAAAACCCGGCTTCTTAGGTCCTAGGTCTTCATTTAACACCCTTTTAACAGTAGTTCTGCTTAGTCCCATCTGCAGAGCCAACATTTTTTGTTGGATTCGCGCCTTCATTGCTTTGATGACCGCTGGAGTCCGAACAGTACGAGGTCGACCGCTCCTTTGTTTATCTTCTAATCTTGAATCTTCCCTGAATCGTTTGATAGTACGATAAATAAATCTCAGTGGAATATTCAAATTTTTCAGCAGTTTGAAAATCTCAGTTGGCGCGTGACCGCAACGATGCAATGCAATTACTGCGACTCTGTCTTCATTGCGCGTCCACTCCATTTTAGAAAGTGAACAAAATTCCAGAAACCCTTTGTTTTTATTTTCTTTAAATATTCAAATTTCGAATGCCCATAATATTTTCCTCGGCTTGCATTCTAAATTCGAAATTTTACCTATGTGACAGAACTTATGGCCCGACTACGTATAGCGAGGGGAATTCTCGAAAGCATAGCAGTATCTCATGCAATGAAGATATTATGCACAATCTTTTACTGTCTTCTGATCCACTTGTTACAAGCATTCGTCCAAAAGTAAATAAGTTTGTAAAAAAATCTTTTAAGGAATTTTATGAGCTTACGGATTCTGAGAAAAGTGATATGGAATTTGTTAACATAAATGATTTAGCGGATATCGATTCTGAATTTGAATTAATTGATGATGATGATGATGATAATTAAATGTTGATATTGTTTTAAAATGTGTAACTTAGTAAATTAGAGCTTACATCTTAACTATTTATTGTATATATATTAATTAAACTAGGTAATTTATTATTTTATACAGTGTTTTTATCGTTATTGTAAAACATATATAAATAAAATATTATGTGAAAAAAGTCATACTCTCATCTGTTCTTATGAATATTTTCGTAAATAATACACAAGATTTAAAAAAAAAAATTAATATATTTATATATGACCTCTACATACGTCTGTCTGCAGTTTAAAATAAATACAAATGAGGAAAAACCATTTTATTTATTTTTAATTTTCATTTCATCTCGACATTAGCGTGGCTACAACAACGAGGTGTAAATCAACACTGATTTTAAAGTTACTAATATTGACCTATTTATATTTAATCCAGGTACCCTCATTTGTTAAATACTGCAAGGTAATTAGTTTGAAAATGATGCATGCTAAATTAGTGTATCAATGTGTGTGTGTGTATTAGTGTGGGAGCCATTTAGTAATTAAATAATAGCAATCTTCTTATCAGTAATCATTAGTGCATCAGTTTTATATGTAAACCTTAAGTCTCTAATCACATGTCCTAATTCTCTTATATCTTCTCTAATTGGCTGCTCAGAAATGTTATTGTAATAAGGTAAGCCTTTAGAAAAACTGTTTTAATCAACAAAATAAACAAAAAAATATATTTGTGTTATAAAATAAACATCACTCTTTATCCCAGAAAGTGCACATTTGGCGCACCATGTGTCTTAGTATTAAATATAGCTCTAAGTATTAGCATTATGATATTAGAGACCGCTACTTGACAACGCCGGAATCAGGAGGGAGAGCTCGATACACTTATTTTCATAGTAAAATATCACATTTTCTCAAATTACTTCCGAAATATGGGAGTTATGAAGAAATTTATAAGCACAAGTTATGAAGGCATTAGGTAATCGAATAAGATGGCATCATTCGTTTGGCATAATTTAACTCTTTTTTTTTCGGAGATGTCTACGTCCAACCTCTCCCATACATTCGTTCCACTGTGCGACGTATTATCTAGCTTTGGAAGGAGACAAGGGCATGAGTGACAGAAATGACGTTCAACAAAGTCGAACTACCTTCTAACATCTGTTTAACTCGATGTTCCATTACAGCCTACTAGCATAATTAGCTTATATGTTAGAGGTGGGCAAAGTGTCTCATTTTTGCGATAGGAACATTTGCATCTGGGTCACTGAAATGATCCGAATCATTGATATGTTTTATTTGGATCATTTGAATCATCGACTCAAAGGATATAATAATGGATAACGACAACGAAAAACTGTGAGAGTATGAGTGATACACATCTCATTTGGTACCTCTTTCTGACTTAAATAGATTGTAATGTATCACCCGCTCACTCGCGAGTCAGTTTAGTAGTACTGAATAAGTAACGCAACTCATCGTCTCAGTATTTCTCTCTCGCTCACTGCTACTCGGTCGCCTCGCAAGCGACGGTCGCGAGGAAAGAGCACAGAGGCAAAGTAATGATTCAAATGATGCGTTTGAAACGTTGTTACTGAACCAATATTTTGGAACACTTCAATGATCCGGATCAGTGAGTCGGTTCCGTAAAGAGTTACAAACGCCTAATGTTTCTACTGTTGTGACACAGGGCTTCTCTCTTAAAGAGGGAATGGTTTGTAATCCAACCTACTGTGCAAGCCAATTGCCGGTTTGTGGATACTACTGTATATTATCTTTGAGACAATTCCTTAGAATTACCTGTCAAGTGATGGATCATTGCTAAACATCTCAGTTGGCACAGTGGGCGGTGCACGCTCCGGTAACAGCTCCATGTACGACTGTCGAGACTGTAGGTGGCGCTCCACTTCCTCGGGAGTCATGTGGCCATCACCAGCAGAGAGGCCGAAACCCAACGCCGGTGAAACTTTGGACAGCATTGAACCACTGGACTGGTGCTGGAAGAAATGACATTAGTATTTTTTATATTATTTGGTTTTCTGTACTGGTTGTTATGAATTTCTTGGATTCAACAATTTGTTACCAATAACTACTAAACTTGTAAGATGTTGACACTGCACTTTGTGGTATTTTGCTATACAGAACCAGCTATCTAATTACGCAACACATTCTCGTAAACGATTTCGACTAATCTTTTTCATTTTAACAATTCAACAACATTCATTGCGTTATTTACGTTGTCGTACAGATTCTTTTTTTGAGCTTTTGAAGCAATTAATTTCAAAACGATTCAGATTCCGATTGATCGTGTATTACGCAATTAGGTTACAGATCTTTTATTCTATTTATGTGGTATTGTACTATACAAACCACACCTTTTGGCCTATTTACCTATTAAAATCGTATGACACTCATATTACTACTATATTTTAAACACTATCTACACTCTATTACCTCTGAAAAGCATACTTTTAATAATTTTTTACTTTTTTAGCATTCAAAATAATTTTCATTTTTTGTGTTTTTTTTTAGAATATTTTATATTCTGATAGTGCCCCGGCGCCTGTAGGAGGGCAAGATGCTTCCCTTACTGCACGTGAGGGGCTGCGAAGTGTCTCTGCTGACCACCTCTCCGACGTGGCGTACACCCTTCGAGAGACGCACGACGTCAGAGCACGGCCGTATGACGCCATCGCGGCTCTCCCGCTAGCGTGAGGCGCCACAAAGTGCTTCCGCTATCTCAAGACCTGTTAAAGCTTTTCTCCTTTGGACAGGGTTAACAAACCTGCTTGGCGTGTGTCGCCACAGCCCTGCTCCTCCACACTGCAGGTAGCTAGGCAGGCAGAAACGAGGAGTAGAGCCTCGTTCCTGCCTGCCTAGCTACCTAACTGTCTGTCTGCTGATCCTGTCTCTACCTATCCCCGAGCGTCCCGCGACCCGAGAAGTCGACCTCAACCTCATACTTACTCTTTACCTCTATCCTACTTAGTCTTTATACTTTTTAAGGTTCTGTAGTAAACAAGATATCGTTAGAAAGGTCTTTCAAAAGTATTGTGTTTGTCAAAACCATTTTTGGATTCAGGGATCCGTTTGCGAAATATTAAGCTTTTAACTGAATTTTTTTGTTAGAGTCAAGTGTCCCCCCCCTTCTAGCTAAATGGTTGTACTTAGACTTGTGAAAAAATTCACAGCGGTAGTATATATTATAACGAAATTAAAAGGAAAACTATGAGAGCTAAGTAGGCTGTGCAGGTTAACGAGAAATAATCAACCAACTTAAATTTTCAGATTGAAAAACGTTTTTCAACTACAATGTTAAGTTTGTTCTTGGGATATATTCATCCCAACTACGGAACCTTTCATTGTGCGTGGTCCGACACGCACTTGGCTGGTTTTTTTTTTAAAACAAATATTATATAAAATAGAAAAGTTTTGATTATTTGTATGTTTGTTATGCTAAAATGTCTTAAAGGATTTGGATGAAATTTGGCACATTGGTAGACCAAGACCTGGGTTAGGACATAAAATAGTTTTTATCCCGATATTCACACGGGATCGATACTTGTGCGGGAGACACCGCGGGGCGCAGCTCGTGTTTTTATATACAATTATATTTGTGTGATTTATGTTTAGCTGGAGGAGCTAACGTTAATTTCTAAACGCAGGTCACAACTTACAAGATGACTAGCATTGGGTGGCTTCTTTGGGACAGTCGCCCTTTTTCTCTTTATTGCACTTGAGCCCTTGACTGAAGAGCTTGTTGACATATTCTGGTTGGCAGCATTGGCTTCCATTTTCTTCCTGCAAATACAATTTAAAAAAAATTACACTCCATGTACTGAATTAGAAATTTATTAGGAACCTAGTGCTAGTAGCTAGTGATGCCATAGGCATTTTCTGCTAGCCTACCACTGTGTGCACCTGCAATGAAACACGTTATGGGACTGACAAATCTGTGTTTAAATACTTAATACGTTGTGAATTCAATTTTGGAACAATGGTGACACCAAATTATGGCCAGTATGTCGGCTTCAAATCTACATCAAAACTTTTCTTTGAATTAACACTGATTTCATATTGTATGGAAATGTATGTAGGCTCAATATATTCTTCCAGGAGTGTACTAGCATACTGCAGTATTTCTTATTAATTCACAAGAACAAAATCAATAATTAAAATAAAGTGTTACTATTTGTTGTACCTTTTAACATCCATGCGATAGTATTCAGGATCATCAGAAGATTCTGTGTCTTCACTCTCTGATGTGGTACTTTCTGGTTTCTCATACTGTAACAGTCGGTCAAGCAGGAAACTGCGGTCTCTTGACACCTTCAACAGTCTTTTTTGACTACATCTCAGCGCATCTTGAAAGCATTCGTTTTCCTGAAAAGAGACAACAATAATATGATAGAAAATACACAATACTGGTGGTAAATAATTTCATGTTATAAAATACAATAATCAGTAACAAAAATAAATTATAGTTTAAGGTCAATTTATTAATTTAAACATCTTAATCCATTAAATTCCTCTACTTTTGTTGAACAAGAAGTTAGTAAGTTAACATGTAAGGTAATCATAAGGGTCTAGGTTGCAAAAAAATGTAGGTTAATTTGTAATTATCACTAATAACAGTATTAAATCATTAAGCTTACATAAATTAGATACTTAAGTTTCTTTTTAAGTGCCATGTACTGAACCCTGTAATTGGGTTCTGGTTCAGGCTCACTGCTGCTGTCACTAGAATATTCCTTGTGAGAGTCACGCGCCTGCGGGGGTTCCGCTGGAGCGTTATTGCTCACACTGGCCTCGCTTGCTTGCATGTTTGCTATAGAGCGGCAGTACCACCCGTCTAGCATTTTCTGAAATTAAAATATATCAACAAGGTTTAGTATAATTCATTTCAGCCACTATAAGAACGCTTCAAGTCGGATTTTGTTGAATGATTTCGGTTTAATTCGGTGCAGTAATTATTCATATCAGGCGGGTCTGTTGCTTTCTTACTCGAAAACAAATAAATAATTATATCCAATACAAATGACTGATTGTTTTAAGACAGCCCAGTAATACAACCTTAGAATAATTTTCCGACGCCAGTATAAAAACTGTGGAACACCTAAGAAAATAGTTTATTTTCCTTACAAAATTGTTTTTTTCAATAGATTATTTTGGTTACGTTTGGCTGTTTTTTTGTTTGACATTTTCTTCACGAGGTTGCCAGCATAGATGTTGCCAGAAAACGTCGCAGAAAAGTAAGAAATGATCTTTTCTAGCTCTATTTATTTAGGTTTGGACAACTGTTGTTGTGACGTAGTTTTGACCATTTTGTTTTAAAGCTGATGCTACACGGATGCTAAAACAAAACAGTGTCACACACACCCAAACGGTGGAGGAGTTATGGGTGGGGCGGTCCGCCCGGGTAACCCCCGGACTTGGGGGGCCAAATCTTAAGAATTTTTTTTTAACCAAAATCCCAAAATTTGTTCAGTAAATGAAATGAAATTAAATCTTTTATTGATAGATATAAAATCCACATACAAGTTTCAATAAATACACACATAGATACACACGCAATAACAATAATACATTGAAATTTACACACACACACACACATTAACTTATGTAAACGGCGTGTGGTAGGACTGCCACCTTTTATATAAGGGGCTTTGGTTCCATTCTGTTACCGCGGCCACAAAAAAATTGGCCGATCGATGTATGGCGGTGCGTGCGGCGGCCAACCAGCTCCTCAGCAGTGCCTGTCAGCAGGGCGCCTGGCCCACGGTGAACATGGCGCTCGCGCTGCACCACCGAAGCAGTCGAAACATCGCTCGCCACGCGTCGTTGTACTGCACTCGCATGTCGCTCAGTGCAGCCTTTGTCTAGTTTGTCCACAGCTCGACTGGGTAGACGCTTGTGCAGTAACTGGTAAACAGCTGGGCCTTCCCCACGTCGCTACAGCGGCTAAACCGCCTAGCTAGCATGTTGCCGCGCACCGATATGGCTTACATAATTGTTCAAAATATAAATGAAAGGTGCTAAAATATACAAGCTTACTCAAGCTTGCTTATTTACAAGCTCTCTTGTTATCGGTTTCTGCATACCTAAGTCGACAAAGTAACTCATATTTATGTATGAATTGTCAAAAGAAATCGTAACCCACACAAGCTGGTGTGCAAAATTTTTTGAGCTCGCTCTTGTATCCCACATTCTCTATTCTCATGCTTTCTGCATTATTCGAAAAAGTGACTCTTAATTATGTATGAATATTCAAAAGACAACCTTTCCTGGGCGGGGTCACGGGGTACTAACATTTTTGAGCTCACTTCGCTCGCTCTTGCGTCTTACTTACGTTTCTGCATATGCCGACACAGCAATTTCTAGTTCCGTAGGTATGAATGTTCAAAATAAACTTTTCAATGTTACATAAAATATTCGGTACTTGCCCGTGGTGCCCCAGTCTAGTTCCCCTTGGGGTATCACGAGCAAATATTTTTGCCCGTGGAACCCCCTGAATAACAATCTTCTTATGAAATATATTTTTATTGTCCGTGTTACCCCATCTCAAACATTGCAATATGCCATAAAAATATTTTTTCTTTTTGAATGACAAATAAATTGTTTTTCCACTTCTTATAAGATTTTTCAATAAAAAACATAATGTTGCCAACATTATGTTTTTTCTAGAAGAATTTACAAAAAGTTAGAGTCTGATATTAATTTATTGTATTAATTCCGAGAATGAAATATAGAATGCATGAATAAAAAAATGTTTTTGAGTAAACGGTTTTATTACTCTTATAAGTTGCCTTTATTTATAGTTCGAAATTATAGTCGAGTATCTTTTGTCTTAAAAACAATAAAATTAGTACATGGCGAATTGTTATATTAATAATAATTAGATAAAATATTGGCAAATTTCTCCAAAGCATGTTCAACAATAACTTCCTTGTTTACAATACCATCCTTTGTTGCTGTACTTTTCCTATTCATATTTTGTTTTCATCCATGTTGAATTGAAATTCAAAATAAACATATATTAAGGGGCAAGGACTGGATGCAATCACCATTTCTTATCAGGAAACATCTCTCGTTGTGACAAATTTATTTTTCATTAACATACTCGTACGTCTTCCGACACTTATTATTAAGCAAAGAGATTGTATTTGCATTTTATTTAACGGTTAGCGGGGGGGTACTACGAGCCAAGTAATTTGCCCATGGTACCTCTTCGTCCCCCTTGGGGGTTCCACGGGCAATAATATTTGCTCGTGGTACCCCAAGGGGAACTAGATTGGGGGACCACGGGCAAGTACTGAAAATATTTTCTAGTATATCCGACAGGCCCATATACATGTCATTCAGGCCATATATTGAGCTGCGTAAGGCACCTGACACACGCACCCATATCGTCAAGCCCCATTGACCGGGGCTTGACGGTTTGGGACGATAGTGTCTCTCATGAGAGACGTCGGGGCTTTATCGGTCGTGTGAATCTCATTAGAACACTGACCGTTTTTTTAAATGTTATACCTAATGCCTTTTTTTACCCTCTTTGCCTATTGCATATTCAAATAATTTAATAGTAATAAATTTAATAAATTTAATAGTAATAACGAGTAAACTCCTTTCTCCAGTGGTGCGTCGGCGCTGACACACCCACGCACACTTTTTTTTCCATAGAGTCTTTGAAGTTTTTATTACAACTATTCAATACAATCTAACACTAAATTAAATGACTAATTATACAAATAAATATAAAAATAATAGGACACTTAGGTGTCGAAGTACTCGTCCGCATCGTTGTCATACGTAAACGTGCCCAAGTTACATGCTCTGTGCAGGAGACTGGCAGCAGTGGCAGCGACAGACTAGTTCTGGCAGCAATGCCATAATCTTAAATGAATGGCATTGCCATGGTCTAATAGAACAAGGTTTGGCATTCCGGGACTAACACATGCTTACGTCACTATCCAGTTGCCACTTTATTGCAACTAAACACGATTAAGGAAAGATTTTCAGCCACCATTCTGTAAAAAAATATGTATAAAGCATTTAAATTGTTGTCTCGTGTGTCTAATCAAACGAAACAATTCAATTTAAACAAAAACCAACGTAATTGTTAATTAAACCCTCATTGTTTTATCGGATTCGCATAGGAAATAAAGGTGGTTGGGGGAGTTATTATTACAAACTTCTGGTAACACAGATGTGATGACGTTGACTTGTGTTACCCACGTGACCACTGTGTCTCGGAATGATATACCTGGTGAACTATAATATTATACTATGGAGCTAGCCTGCTGGACCCTAATTGCGTAACACACGATCAATCATAATCTAAATCATTTTGAAGGATATTGCTCGGACCAGGCCCGGGTCGACGGCGCGTTGTGTTCCACGCGCGCCTCAAAGAGATGTCAGCACCAACTGACGGGGTGGAAAGACCAATGCCTGCTGGGGTTGCGGGTTTGTTCGAAAGAGATATCGCGGCCCCGGCACACAGGCAACGGAAAGAACATGGGTGGATTTTAGTCAGTAAAAGTCTGACACACCCTCTCGCTCTGCCCAGAGAGGGAGAAGTCATTTGATGATTTCCTACCCTCAGTGGCGGATTTGCAGTCTTGGCCGCCCTAGGCCCCAGGCCATGGCCGCCCCTTTCTCAGCACCCATCATATAGACTACATAATGAATTTACTTTATTGCAAACTTATATCGGAATCGGTTCAGAAAAGTTAACTATAAGTCGGCTTGGCGCCGCGAAATTCTTTGACACGTTTCAATTAGTTATTTGGACATAATTTTAAGTCATTATTGTTATAAGATGCGGTGCAGTGCGGCCCGCCATAAATTGCGCGAACGTTTAGAATATATAGGTACTTTGAGTTATTTCTTGTTATCATCTGTGAATTTTTTGTCAAGATTGGCCGCCCCTAATATCTGGCCGCCTTAGGCCTGGGCCTACTGGGCCTTAGGGCAAATCCGCCACTGCCCACCCTCAAAAAAAAAAAAGAAAAAGGATATTGCTAATCCATTGCTTCGTTTGTCCGAAAATTTTACCTGCTACACAACGTAAATAACGCAATGAATGTTGTAGAACTGTCAAAATGAAATAGATTGTGATTGATCGTGTGTTACGCAATTTGGCTTCTGGTTACGTGAAGTGTCTACCAGTCGGCGAGAACACAGTCTAGTTAGCTTGGGCGAGAAATTCTCGGGATTAATGAGCATGACCCGAGCGTTTCGACCCCAAACGCCTCAGAACTGTAGTTACTCTTAAGGTTACAGTACTACGCCGCCTGAGGGTCTCAGCAGCCGCAGCAGCGGCGCAAACACAGCGCGCCAAGCTAGAAAAAAAAAATTAGTTAGTTACTTTTCCGAGTTTTCGCTAGATGTCTCTTTTGCCGAAAAGGAATACATTAGTACAAAATAATTAATTGTCAATATAGCTTGCTGCATAATCAACAAAACGTAAAACAATTTTTTCAACCTACACAGCAATGAAATGCATTCTAGTCATTTATATCGTATCGGAAATTACTTTTTTCCTCTGGTACGACTGTAATATAAACCTATAATATTGTGTAGGCACAACATTACCTTAAGATTTGTTAAGAAGCTGTGTACTTTTAATTTTGACGGGTTATACTGAATTTCGGAATCTTGTTAGTCCAATTTGAACCTTAAGTCTACCGCATGTGTTCTTTCAGCTGAGTGGAGCCGTGTTCGTTGCGGTCAATCTGAACTGGATTGATTCCTCGTGTTGTGATGGCTCTCGGTAGTGAAGTGAATGATAACTCCACGAAAAATGCTCCTCAAAAAGTGAAAAAATGTCCAGCGAACAATACCGTGAGCGACAAGAGTGGCAGTGGTAATGGTAACAATAGTAAGTATTAAATAGTCATGCCCTCAGTTATGTAACATTGAGAACGGTTTTTAGAGCTACTATCAGTTTTCCATGTTAAAATAATAATTGCTTGCTCTTATTATGTGCATTTTGGTCATGTGACTTCGTTCGATAAATCATGTGATCCATTGATTTTTACGAAAACGCTATGCATTTTCATGACATGCGTACTACTGTAATTTCCTTTAATTTGAATGCATTAATTTTCAATAAATCTATGCCATTGGCTTTTTTGGCCGTAGGAATTATAGTACGCGGGACCTTGGTGCACATTATTTGAAATGTAAATTATTACACAACTTCTCATTAGGACTTATAAAAATTATGTTTTAGTTTGAATTATAAGTCATCTTGCACTTTCAATATTGCTATTCATAATGTTTTGTTATCAGCTAATTCTTATTGGAAAAGCAAATATATAAATGTTTCTAGACACTTGGATGAATATTAGTATGTAGTAGGAACAAGAATATGCTATGCTATATTATTCAGCCTCAACCTTAAATATATATAGATAATACATTATTCTCAACAATACATTCTTTTTGACCTATAATGACCTCCACTACATATTATTTATTAATGTTTCTGGTGAGTGTGTTGGGTTAATTTGTATTTTTTTATTCAACACATCTCTGCCTAATAATTATTTATTGTTCTAGAATAAATTCTATTTTTTATTTGCCTGAAAAAAACAATGATAATCATTTGAAATATAATAAATAACTTTCAATACTTCCATTCAATTTAATTGATTTACTGAGACTTATTTTTATGTGCTAAGGGACATACAAAAGAAAACCATACAATCAAAAGATGAGTGTCAGAAGTAAATGCCTTGGTGATAACTAGGCAAGGCTATTAATCGTATTAAATGTTGAAAAAATATAAGTATGTATTTATCGCTGTTGAATGGAAGTTCAATGTAAAGTAGGTAATATATGATATTATTATTTTTCTAACCACTACATTGATAATACTATACTTACATAAATACATGTAGTTTCAGTTACTGACCTCACCTAGTTCTCAGAAGACGTTGGGTTATCACATTGTGTTATGTTCATTGCTATAAGGGCAAGTTTCACACATGCATTGGTTTATTTAGTCTTAATTATTGAAACATACTACATTTCTGAGATAAAGGTTCATTTTAGCTAACAGATATGATAATAACTTTTTTGATTATTTATGTAAGAACAATATATATGAAAAAAAAATGCATACAAAGTCTTTGATCAAGATAATTTGTATGTAGAGTTTCTTTTAAATAAAATATGTTATCACATTTTATAATACTTTCTTTTATAATCTGCATGTAGTGGAATAGTGTTGACTGAGCTTGCTTTGCACAGACTCTGTCGTAATTTCCATACCTGAATGCTCCAATGTCATCACCAGAGGATTGTATAGGCGTTTAAACCAGCCAATATAATGATCCCAAGAAATTCATCATTTAGACCAGCGTTTATGCTATGTAATGACTAGTTCACTGGATGTCATTGAGATATTCCTCCATTGATGAAAACATTGTCAATTTGATGTTGAATAACTTCCGCAACAGATATGGCAGTCGCAGTAATCCGTCAGCATATTATTTTTACAATGCTTGCCAAATATCTCTTGCTGCCTTGAGATGCATGATCATGGGATAAATATTTTCCTTTTTTTTTCTATGGGGACATTCTCATGAATGCCGTCCGTCTTGGGAGAACATAGGGTTGTCGGACTCCTGCCGACTTCGGGGGCCCGGGATATATTTGTACATTCGCCCCACCCCCCGACTGGTATCAGCCCGCCATGCCTAGCGGGCCCCATCACCAAGTGCGGCCGATGCCACGACCGCACGTCCTCTTTGGACGCTACTGCGTGCCACCTCTTTGGACCTGACTGTTCGGATGACGACACAGCCCCAATTTCGCCACCCGCAAGCCCCTCCTTATGGTGACTAGAGATCGTTAAGCGCCCTTAGACGCCGCTTTTCTGGTGCGCGTGGAATGAGACGTATGCTCACTCTCTCTCTCCGGAGCCTCCTTTGCAAGCATCACCTTCTCGCAAAAAGAGGCGACAGCATCCCACGGGTTTTCGCTTCCGACCATAACTGACTGAACCACGGCTGGAAGCAAGGGATCACCAGCACCAGTGTCGTGACGACGGCACAGCGCTGTTGGGCCCACGCTGAGTCCCAGCGTATGTTGCGCCGTGTCCTCGGAGCAGTCCACACAGTGGCGTTGTAGTGGTCGAGCAGGCGTCCGATCCCGACCTAAACGACGCAGGTACTTCCCGAAATATCCGTGTCCAGTAAGCACCTGCGTCAGCCGGAAATTGAGAGCGCCATGCTGCCTCTCCAGCCATTCCTCCATAACAAGACTGACCGCCACTATTATGGCGAGCCCCCACCTGGGTTATGTAAGTCGCCCCCTGCATTCAGCCACTAGGATTTGACGGAACTCGGTTCTTCGTGCCTCGAATTCCCGGGGAACTGGACGCTGACCACGCGCGAGCTCCACCTTCCGCCAGCGATGTAGGGACACTAGTATTCTAGCGTCCAGATCCCAGGGCATTGATCCGGCCAGGAGAGTGGATGCCTCGTAAGAGATCGTACTGTATCCCCTTATCACCCTAACAGCCACCACTCTCTGCGGCCTTCGCAATATTACGCCGTTGCGGACCGTTAGTGCACATGAGGCAGATCTTACTCCGAGCTTTGGCATCCTTCCTAGCCTCCACCGAGTCTGCCACGAACTTCTCGTTCACACACTCCCACAGATCGAGGTCGGTCAGGAACATTTCCAGCAAAGCTCACGTACCATACTTAGCTTGGCTTGCCAATCTCTCAATACTCTTTAAAACAGCTTGTTCCATATTGGACATTGAGATCAGATATTTCTCCGCTCAGATATCACACCAGACCACCGTTGGGCCCATAACCTGTTGGCTGAGCTTGCTTTAAATGAAAATAGAATATCATTGTACCACAGTGTACATTGTACCACAAAGTTATTTACATTAATTTTATAAATATAAAAATTAACTTCATCTCAAAACACAGGATGGCAGCTAGTTACTTTACTCTTTGATGGCAGCACAGAACAGTTGCTAGGCAACAACTCAAGAAGACTACTAATTGTGTATTATCTATGCTCTACTCCTAGAACATAGTGCATTACCTTCATGGTACACCAAATAATAATAATAGTAGTTGCTAGTAATCGTCTACCAAACGGACCGCGAAAGTCATATTATTTTATAAATGGACCACCAATAAATCATATATATATCTTTAGCAATCACCAATTGGTGATCCCTGATAGGTAATCAACGCACAAAATATCTTTTTTTTTAAAGCGGCCATGTGCGAGGCGGATTCGCACACGAAGGGTTCCGTACCCTCGTACAATATTTAACACTACATACATATTTAAAAAAATACTTTAGTAGAAAACACGTTTCTTGTACCCTTATATTTTTTTACTTTATTTTATTTTTATTATTTGCTGTTATAGCGACACTGGAAGTTTTAAGTGTCTACTTATGACGGTTCAAAAGATACAGCCTTGTGACAGACGCACGGACAGCGGAGCCTTAGTAATAAGTTCCCGTTGGCACCCTTTGGGTACGGACCCTCAAAGTATTCATGCGAATTCTTTTTACATTACTTAGTCGGTCGTCTTTGGACTTGTTCATCAATCAACATTCAATTGAGGAAGCCCTATCTTAGCGTGATCTTGATTACCCTAATAGTAATTGATGTGAAGAACAGTACGTCAAAAAGAAGCTTGTAAAAAGAATTAGGTGTGGTGTATCTACACGTATTAAAGCGATACGCGATATCGTCATGTCGATGACGGAAGTACAATTTTGGACATCAGTACCCAGTTAGGTATCGACCTGTTTTTCTATCCAGTATTCTACTGTATGTAAAGTTATCTACATTAAAGATAACTTTTATCACAAATGTTGACAGAGAACATTGGAAAGATATTTATGTATACACTATTTACTTAATAATAAATAGGTTGAAACTTTTTCAAGCGATATATAGAAGAAGAAGTTGATCTAACGCTAAACTAGAAGTTAATAAACAACATTATTAGTTTTCCATTAATAACTAAGTAATACGAATGTTACACCGCGTCGTATCTTCGTAACTTCTAACTCCAAAAACTCTGCGCTTACCACAATGAAAGTATCTTACTACGGGCACAATTCGATTTACGAATAAACTAGTTAGTAACGTAGGCCAAACTAGTTTTGGAACAACACAGATTAATATAAGAAAAAAAAAAATGTCTCAAGATAATATTTTTGTTGCGTCAGGGTCAGGCGGTCAGGCGCACCTTGAGGAGCGAGGGGCGAACAACCAACAGCTTAAATAACAAAAGGTCGTTTAAAAGTCAGGTTGTTAGTTACTTTTTGCCGAATCGTTTTGTCTGACTCACCTGAGACCACTATTTTTGTCGATCTTATGGGTAATGTGGTAGACGATGGTGCGCGCTTGCCTTGAAGAAGTTACAAAGAAGCTACAGTAATTTATTCACTCATTCGAGACATGAAAACTCACAGGTTAAAGCATCGGGAACTCCCTGCCGGAGTCTCACTCCTTAATTGTATGCACTGGCACACTGGCACAATGAACGAATACCCAAAACTTTTTATGCGTAGGAGCTGTTGTGTTTTAGGCGGTCCTTCCAACAGACAGGGCCACTGTTAGCTACAAAGAGGTGCGTTTTGCCTTGCGAACTACTTTATTCGCGAAAATTTCGCATTGTCAAAAGGGAAATCAACAGAAAGTATTTGACTAGTCAACACTTCGCATACTTGGCAGAGTCTTGGTCTTCTGTTGTCATGAAAATGCCCATGACCTTTCATAAATTGAAAGTGGAGACTGCAGCACTGATATTTGGTTCCGGCTCAGTAAACAAATTATGCAGCTCTTTGATTGCGGCGAAAAGAGGTAACGCAGGCAACACCTGTAATGATAAGCCTCAGTGGCCGTCAGTGGCGTCCAATTAGAGAGTACGCCTCTCCAGCACTGATCTGCTATTAGTGCTAAAGGCGATTAGCCTACAGAATCAGCATCTAATTGGGTAACTTCCCTAGCGGCACTTTCATTTACAATCCGAGGGTATTGTCGGAAATTCCTAATACATTGCTTCATAGGTTGGAAAAATTGGTCTGCTCAACAACGTTAATAACGCAATAAACGTGGCTAACACACGATCAATCATAATCTGAATCATTTTGAAGGAAATTGCTAATCCATTGCTTCATACTTTCGAATTGTCTGCTCAACAACGTGAATAACGCAATGAATGTTGTTGGACTGTCAAAATTAAACAAATTGTTAATAGTCGTGTGTTAAGCAAATAGGGTGCTGAAGGGACAGATAATTTAAGCATAGATCTCTACTCTCCGCCGTCTCTTTCTTAGACATGACCACTTTCCTAAGGGATGCGTATTCGCGACCACCTTTAAGGACCCCCGCTGGTCGTGATCAAAGGTTTAAGCAAAGCCGGCCGAGAGGTCTCCGCGTTAGCACGACGTGGTTTTACCCAATCACGACATTGCTAAGCCTAAGGGGCCTAGCTAGTGTGAACATGAGGAGAACTATTTGAAGTAAGAGAAGAGAAAACTATAAGTACGTAAAAGCTGTCTCTTGTGCACGAGACACAATCTCTAAGACTTCTTACTTCGGGCGGTGCCCAAGACAATACTAATCATCAGTAACTCTTCAGTGTTTCTGTTTCATTACTAAGCCGAAACAATGCTGATTGATGTCTTTACAAATACAGCTTTTTTTTTGTTACAGTACCTAAGTAAAATGAATATCTAAATGACCTCCACTGGAGCTGTCTGTCATTATGTCATTTTTTGTCCGTAGAAATCGGGGAACAAAATAACACTTGCTAGTTCGAAAGCATGAAACATGTGTTTGTCATGTGCTGGCTGTTAACGTGGCAGGTTAACCAAAGTGTAATTATACTAATTATCTATCTACCCTTCAAGCGAACGAATACATGTTATGTACTTAGCTACATATCTAATGATACTGGTGATATACCTACTCGTATCGATCAGTGAATTTATGAACAGCATGCTCGCCAACGGTTAATTCTTGCGTAGTCTTTTAAAAGGGTTACGAGGTTAAAAAAGCATCTATGTCATAATGTAACCTTATCATTACATGTATTGCTTAATTTCGAACAGTTACTACGGAAAAAAATAAGTGAGTGTGGCTATGATTGATCCATTGTGGGTACACATACGGACTTCTTGATAACGTTTTACGTGATGTGATTTCTGTTCAAAGAGACTATTTGCTAGCGGTTGATAGATAAAATGCAAAACCAAGTTTACGCAACGTTTTTGTAATTCACTTAGCATTTATGTAATTCATTAATATACTTAGATAGTAAACTGCATTTAAATTATGCATCATCTTCTTTACCTATGCGCTGTAGTTATTTTATATTATATTTTGCGCCATCAGATCAGATGAAGAAAAATGCACACCGAGCTGTTTGAAGATGAAACCATTTTAAACCATAAAAACTTGCAGATATGGATGAGATTTGCTTACTGGCATGGTAACCGTTTAGTGATAATTCGTGTTAGGTTACGGAATTTGTATGTTACCTGCCGCAAACGTTGTCGTGAGCTCCTAATTTGACAGTAACACGTTGCTCAATAATAGCATAGCCTTTTTGTAGTATTGTTGACCAAAGTGGTTCGTATGTATGTATTTGTTAAAATATTACCTCAAAGTTTTAACATATTTATTATTCGGTTTTGTCAGGGCCGAATTTCTTGCTTTCACGAATATTCACCCTCCTGTCGTGACGTGATATAGATATAAGTAATCAATGCAGGTATTAAAGTTGTGACACAAGCAAAGGAATACCTAATACATAAATATGCAAAAAAAGGCAGTTTGTTCGATAAACAGGCACTCAATGAGTAGGTAGATCAGGTGTTTAAAAAGTTAACTGTTAAAAAAAAATTACAACTGATCCGTCAATTTAATAAATGGCCGGAAATACTTTAATGCTCACGAAATGGAGCAAGAGGTCGACTAAATAGATTCAGTCCACATTTTACACGGCGAAACCTTTTCGACGCATCCTGTCAGCCAAAATTATTTCGACTAAACAATATTGTAGTACCTATACATAATTTATATTCATGAGTTAGGAACCTACATTGCACCCTGTTCCTCACCCAGTTATTGATCATTTACTGAAGCATAATGTTATCAACCTGCACGTTTGGGGCCTACGTACGGTTCAACACAAAGAACATGGAATTAATTGTAATTGATAATAATACAAAGGCATCTCCAACTTTCTATTCTATTAACGTTGCCATGTGCTTGTGCACCTTGTAAAATAATAGGAATTGGTAAAAAATGGTTCTGATACAACGCGACGTATTCTTTTTGGTTATATACTAGGTATGGGGTTTATTTGTAAACGTGAATGGTTAACGGCTGCATCTGCATAATCGTATTTTTTTACGTTAAACAGGGTGGCAGGTACACATCGACGCGAAAACTTTTACCATGGATTCAGTACAAGATTCTGAACCCCTCTGCGTTGAAATTTCTAGTCAGTTATTTAAAAAAAATCTGCTGTTTTATAGAAAAGTGCAATACCTATGACTGTTGCTACGCGGTCAAAATGTATGGAACAGCTGATTGTTTTTTTTATAACAGACGAAAAATTTCAAGGCATCAGGCAGGTTCCTGCAGGCAGGCAGATTTCTGGTTTCAGGGGGCTTCAGAATCACGTACTGAATCCACTTCTTGCCACCCTGTACTTATATAAACGTCTTTTCATTATGTGTAATGTTTATAAATAAACCCGTTATAGGTATTTCTATTTATAGCTTTATGCACATGTGGTAACGAAGTTTAACCACCTTTCAGAACTCAAAAGTGTTCGTGATGTCGTAATGTTATCCTGTTTAACTAAGCCATAGTACAATTTTGAGATAAAAAAGATGAGATGTTAATAGTTCATGTACGTAGACGATTTTTGGAAATAGTTATTACACTACTTCCTTTAACTTTAACTGTTTGATGTTTTAGAAAATTTGGGTACATCTAAAGGTTTGTTAGTTTTAGGTACTTACCCAATGGAATAGCACTAAAGGGCATTCAATTTGACAGTGTTTAGAAATTTGATATTTTTAGTGACGATTTCTAGGAAATTTTCAAAAATACATGAAAATTGGTTTTTCTCGAATCCCATGAATTTTCGCCTAGACTTTATGGAGTGCTAAAAATTGTTGTAAATGGGTCACACTACCACCCTTGGAAGGAGTAAGTCAAATTACAAGTTCCTGTATAGTATACTGTTAACGTGGTGATGGTGATATTGATAACTATGTAACAATACCTTCTTTGTAGGAAGAAAAAAACAAACAGGGACCATATATATTTGAATAAAAAAAAGCTTCTTTAATGTCGTGTCATAGCACTCAATGTCATAATATTTTTTGTAGTAGCATCTGATAACTTTCCATTCAATAAAAATAGAATAGAAAAGAAAACATATTCACATTTAGTACTTATTGAAGAAGTTTTTGCAAAATTCGTTGCTGATGCGGCAAATAGCAATATATAGGTATATGTAGTTGTGCGATTATGTACCTTCTTACCCCATGGGAGGAAGGCGTTATTTTATCGTAGGCGATTGTGTTTAGAAATTGTCTTAAAGTCATAATACATATACGCGAACAAAAGATACCAAGGTAAGGTCAAGGAATGAGAGCACAAAATAATCGATGATCTAAGGTTAAATATTCAGCGATCGTCGCCGGCGCTGACGAGCTTGTTTCTGTTTGCATAATTCATTGATCGAGTCAGTTGCTGCTCGAACCGTAGGCAACAGACACGGTGTTTATCTGAATTTGAAATCAACATTTCCGCCTATGCGCCTTGACGTCAAACTTTCAATAAAAATATGCTACATTATTAGCACTAGGGGTGGGTTCCAACTTGTATACAATGTGCCCGCCCGTATTTTTTTGAATATTCATGACAAATTATCGTAAATTAACTTATAAAATCTATCTTTAATTTTTTTTATTTTTTCTTATTATATGTATTTTTTTTTTTTTCAATATCCCGCTATGATTTTATGAACTTACACACTTGTGTTTTTATAAATAAATACTGATTTTATTTAGACAAAAATGTCTACCTCCGTTTTTTTTTTCATAGTCGACATATTTTATGAAACAATGTAGGTAGTTGAAGTTAATCCGATAAAATAACTCATAAGCTTTTAGAAATAATAAACAGAATCCAAATCGAGGCAATAACATAGGATATATAGCAAACGCTACTAAAAAAAATTGAATTGATTATCATGAAAAATATTAAAGATAGACCCCCCTTTTAAAGTTAATTTTCCATAAATTTTCATGAATATTCGGAAAAATACGGGCGGCCACATGCCCATGGGCGACATTGTATTTTGCTAGATAATTGCAAAACTTGTCCTCCATACTTACTCATACTCATAAAGTACCTTTCAGTCTTGTAAAATGTGAAAGACATTTGCGAATCTATTTTGAACCTTTGTTAGTCGGTAGTGTCCAGGCTGTCGCAGACAGCCATGTCCTATTGGGAAGTTGGAAATAATTCGCTACTCTGAATTCGAATTAACGGTAAACGCGAGTTTATGGACACTGAAAATAAAACGTACCACATTAGCTGATAAGCGTTTAGCACTTGTTCGAAATGTATTAGGGTACTTGATCATTTCATGACATGCATGGGATGTAAGACACCACGTTGTTGAACGATAGCAAACGAAAGAAATGGTGTCAGTTTATCAAGAATTTTGATTTTCTGCTTATCTTGAGTCCCAGGCGCTATGTTGTTATCTTGTTTGGTAAAGGTTTGGAAGATAACATCATTCCGGTGATAAAGTTTATCTTCCCGTTCTTGTATGAATAATATTTAGCTGTTTTATAATACCTATTTTCCTAAGCTATTTTCAGTTTAAGGTCTCCTACGATTAAAGTGATTACATATCTTATATAACACGATTTATTATTAATGTGCATATCATCCACATTTTTTACAACGCATGCAGTATTTTGAAAGTCATCTTTTTAATTTTGGCGTTGTTATCTGCATAATTACATTAATAAATTATACTAGTGTTATCACTGTCATATGAATAAGTGTGTCACAATATATGTGTTTATGGGTCAAGCTAGTTTTATATTACTTGCGATTGTGTGAGAATAAGTGGACTGTACACATCATGATATTGTTAAATTAAATGCAAATCATACACACAACCATAAACTTATGACGCAGGGGCCAAAATCGACGCTAGTAGATAAATCAACTTCAGTTTAGTTTATATGTATGTATCAGATATTTTTCCACCTTCCATAATATTCATTAACCAGAATACCCGCGAAATTTCGGGTTGTTGCATAACTTTTTAATTAACCGAGATTTTGAATTCATATTTTTTATGGCACCTCTTTTGAACGCGTGAGGCCTTTCAGACCGAGCAAGCTTTTTAGCATTATATGTTATGATGAAATTCTCTCGCCGATTGAGGCTCCAGGCCGGTGCAATGTTGGCTTATCAGACCTCTGGGCCCGAGAACGAACTAACTGCACCACTTTGAACCTTAGTAGTTACACCACTGCTGCTGAAGATATAGTCGCTTACTTCTTCAGCGTTCATAATTGTAGCCATGTCTCGATAGGTATGCATTCAGGCCAGTCCTTTCAGACGATTCGATTGTATTTTACTTAAACCGTTTTTGGGGGGCACGTGTCCCTGTGACCCCCCCCCCCCCTTGGATCCGCTTTTATTATCCAGCCTACATCATGTTTCTAAGCGCCTCGTATTACTTACCTATTTGCTCAATGCTGGGCTCTAAAATACATAGCATTTATCCTTGCAACGCATTTATGGGAACATACGAGTATTTACTGTGATGAATCGGTCTCGTTCAAGAGATAGATACAAACAAATACATGGTCAAACTGAGTTTGCGCGTAAGTTGGTGTTGCGTATGGACAACATCGATGGCGTCTATTGTTGGCGGCATCCCGTTGCCATCTATTATTGACTCGACGCTGGAGATTGTTGGCGGCGTGCCAGCGCAGACCACGTGTGTGCCCGTCACGGGACGAGACATGCGCGCTTGAGTCCAACCAGCGCGCCCCCTGCGCGCACGTCTCGCTCCCGTGTGCGCTTGCTACCGCTGTTAGCCTAAAAACCTGTTTTTCCACAAATGAACCACGGCAGCTACAGTTATACATAGAAACAACAAGTACCATACCTACTCAATTTTTTGCTCTACATATGAGCACTTAGTGCTATTATAAGCCGGACTGTCTATACATGCAATAGATATTAATTATGATTAGCATAGCAAAACTATAAGATGCTAAATAACTTACAAGTTGATTTTGAAACATAATTACCAAGGTAACAATATTTCCTTGTTGTAGCTGAAAAACAAGATAAACAATCGGCAAAAATGAAGAATGATAAGAAGGAAGTTTGCGTAAAGCCGGTGGCTTGTAGTAATGGGCACGCGAGTACGCCTAACGGGCGAACGGAAGACGAGGGCGATGGCGGCAGCGCGCCGGCACCACGTGTGTCTTATGCGGCTGCGGCGCGCAAACCACCCTCGCCACAAATCAACAACACACCCGCGCCCTTCCCCCCTAGCACAGGTTACTATTACACTTGAAAATTCATTCCCGTTCGATGTGTCATTTAATACCTGAGGGCATTGCATGATTCTATACTAGCATATGCAGCTCTTTACCTTGACGTGTTGCTCTACTTCATGTACTTAATAACACTTTACAGATTCACAGAAGATAAAGGCTAATGGTGAGAAGTTGTCACAACCGAAATCCGGGCTTTGTACAATGAAAGTAAATGGAGAAGGTCTTATACCCAGCAGTAATGATAGTAAAGATGATAAAATAGGTACCAAAGAACCAATTGTAAACGGCACGGACAAAACTGAGACCATTGTCAATGGTGACCCAAAAAAAGAATTAGATTGTGATATTAGTAGTAGTGATAATACTAAAGTAGTTTCTAATGGAATTAACAGTGACTCCGATGACCCTAAAACGAATAAGTCTGAAGAAAAACCTGAAGTAATAAAACTGTTTTGTCCCAATAAACCTGAAGGAAAACAGGTATCGGAAAACAAGAAAGACAAAAAGACAAAAATGACGGATAAATCTAATGACTCCGAAAAGAAAAAGGAATCTGCAAAAGAAAAAAATACTGAAAAGAAAAAAGAAACAAAACATGACGGCACTGTATATAAAATTGAGGGTGCGGATAAAGTAAACGGAGACAGTAGTAAAGCTTTGAATGGAGATGGAGACAGAGAGTCTTCTCCAAGCGAGGATGGGGATGAGAAGAAGAGAGATGCCGAAGTGGTATTCATTCAGGACATGGGCTTTACCGTGAAGATTGTGAGCCCTGGAGCCGAGCCGTTAGATATTCAGGTGAGACCACTCATAACAGAAAAAAATAAGCACAAACAAGAAAAAAAGAACAGCTTTAGTAGCATGGGAGATACTGATTTGTAATAATTCTTTTTTATAGGTTTCTAGTATGGAACTCGTACAAGAAATCCATCAAGTGTTGATGGATCGCGAAGACTCGTGTCACAGGACTTGCTTCTCTTTACAATTAGATGGCGTCACTTTGGACAACTTTGCGGAGCTCAAGAACATCGAAGGCTTGAAAGAGGGATCCGTCATTAAAGTACGTAGTAATCTTATTTTATGTTATCAATGTTACAACTTCCTTTAACTATGTATTATATTTCACGGTCGAAGTTGTAGGTACTTTGAAATAGAAATTAATTTAATGTTTTTTGTAGGTGGTAGAAGAACCATACACAATGCGTGAGGCTCGCATACACGTCCGTCATGTCCGCGATCTTCTCAAATCCATAGACTACACAGATGCTTACGCCGGTCAAGAATGCAGTTCCTTAGCCTTCCTCAACGTCATCACACAAGGAGACATTTTAGGTAAACTTGAATCTAAGCTATCTAACCTGTGATGTCCCACTGCTGGGAAAAGGCTTCCCTCTCCATTTTCCACACACATCTGTCCTTTGCTACTGCGTGCCAGACCTTTCGGTAGACACTTGAAACTAGCTGTTTTGTTTTATATACTTACAACTATCTATTTGCATATTTTAAACGTTGTTTTAATTAATAATTTAACTGTCTGTCCTCCCTGAATGGAGGTATTAGCAAGTTAGTATTAGCAAATAATACAACATCTTTATTATTAGTCATAATACGTTTACGAACGTATGAGTTGAGCATTTGTCATGGCACAAAAACAAACCTTGCATATGAAATATAATGCATTGTCGATTGATATTAAGCAAACTATTATGTCAGAGTATATGCACAATGTTGATAATTTTATTGCTTTATAGAAAAGAAAAAATCCCGTCCTGAGAGTGTAGATTGCACACCTCCAGACTACATAATGCCGGGCAGTACCGAGCGACCATTGCTGCCACTGCATCCAGGACTTACCAAAGAAAATAAGGCTCCACAATGCTTGAAGGTAACTTTGTAAAAAACGAATGGGCCTCCCTGGCATTACGAATATACAATTACAAACTAAAAAAAATCAAAAGAATAAAACACAGTGAGAAGTCGCAAAATCAAAACTTGAGACAGGGCGCAATTGATTCGCACAAAAATTCAATATATTTTGTATATGACGAAACGATCGAGGTCCGTAACTGAAAGTGCAACTTACTACAGACTAAACTCTTATTGATAATTAACTCGATGACGTCTGATGCCAGGTCCTCACAACGTCGGGCTGGAACCCGCCGCCTGGGCCGCGCAAGATGTGCGGAGACCTACTATATCTGCATGTGGTCACGCTCGAAGACCGCCACTTTCACATCACGGCGTGTCCCAGAGGATTTTACCTTAACCAGTAATTATAACATTATTTTTACTAATATACACGTGGTTTTCCTCATTCGATTCGGTTGCCGCAGTTTCAAGTGAATGGCAACAAGATTTTACTACATTATTCATTTATGGACATTCTATTAGAATTTCCCGCATTTGTGGTATCGGTGGTATGTGGCCGCCACCGATACCACAAATGCGGAAAATTCGCTGCGTCTAGAATAAGTTCTAATAATGGAATCAGAGCGCTGTCAGCATGGCTATGCCGGGAAGCCTTATAGTGCACGGTAACTCTCACATAATTAATCCATATTAAACACGTCTGGATATCGATATCTGTCAGTTGGATTACTGAAGATAACACACATGGTCAAATTCCATTTTGATGTTATAATTTGTCTGTAGTTATCTAAACAATCCCATGAGGTGACTAGATAAAATGGAGTAGATTATTTTTATGGCTGCGTCAGCATGATATTGCGTCATTTGAAGTTAAAATGTAAGTTACTTGCCGGTTTGAATACCTATGGGTACCCTTAGCCATCTAAGCGAAGTGCTAAAACTTATCTGCTATGGCCCTTATTGGCCAGGAATAGTAAAGCTTGGGTCATTATTTGGCGCCCGATATAAACGTAAGTTCTGTTGGTCATCAGACTACTATCTATCAAACGTATAAGCCTTTGGGTCGAGGCTGTCACCATTGTCGTTGGCCAATGTCGTCTTTTACGACAATGGAGATTGACTATAATGCAGACTAGACTAAAATTATCTATTCTGGGGCTATTCAAAGTTAAATTTGAACAACGAATGAACAGGTCTACAGAAGAATTATTCAACCCCCGACCGGCGACTCCATCGTTACTATGTCACTCGTTGATCGAGTTGCTGAGCATAGTATCGCCGGCGTTCAAGCGGAACTTCGCGCTGGTGCAGAAGAAACGCATGCAGAAGCACCCCTTCGAGAGGGTGGCCACGCCCTACCAGGTGTACCAATGGGCATCTCCTATGCTTGACCACACCGTCGATGCCATTCGCGCTGAAGACAGTAAGTTTTTTTCAGTTACTAGCTATTTTGTTCGGATTCTAGTGGAATTATTTAATGTTCCTGGATAAAATGTATCCCATGTTTTAATCCAGGACATAGTCTACCAGTATGCCAAACATGTAAATCCGCCGTTTATGCGCGACGGTGTATCAAACTTCATCACAGGCTTCATTAATAATATTTGTGCTGCTTTTCCTTTTTAAATAATGAGTGAGGTCGATCAGGTACTTCTTGATGTTTTCGCATGAATAAGGAAAATTATAAATTGATATTCGACTACCTTATTGTCCTTCCCCAAGTCGTATAAAATTTTTATTGGACGAATAATAACACTTAGATTTACTCACATGCTTTATCTATACCTACTAGGAGATTTCCTGTCGCAAATATAAGCTTGTCATGAATTTAATGCCGTGTTATCTATTGGGAATATTTCTGTCTCTGGGCAATACCCGGGAACAGCACACCACTGGAATATCATTACAAAACACTACACATGAATGTTGAACAGTAAAAATATTATTATCTATTTTCGAATAGTAACAGAAAAACGTATAATTTTTACATAATCACAAAACACTGGGGAAATCATTTGAAAGCCAAATAAACCGGAATGCATAAACGGACGCAACTAATTTCTGTAATGAAAATGACATTGTAATGTGCGGGAATAGAATAGCGCAACATATTTACATGAACTTTGTTCTGTGGAGTTTCTATGCATTATTGTTTGTATAAAGCATACTAATAATTACATGTGGCGTACGTACTCCGTTCAAAAGGCAGTGTTCCAATTAGGAACAAGTTTAGCTTCCATTCAATATGTAATGAACAAAAACATCTTTTGTAATAACAATAACCCCACCGACGTATTTCTACGTTAACGTCGTGGTGGGGCTTGCGCGCTCCTGAACTCTAAGTCTGTGTCGGTAGAGTTTACTTTGCCGAAACAGGTCTAGGGTGAGGAGCCAGACCAAGAGAGATACCTGAACCAGCAGCATGTGGCGAGCTGTTGGGCAGTAGCGATGGACCATATCTTCCGGGAGAGCTCTTGTTCCTTCTGGCTTGCCTTTATTGGCCGGCCTGAATGAACAGTGACAAGGAAAAGAGCTCACGACTCTTTCTTGCCTTTATTGGCATGTAGTGACGTGGAGATTCGCAAGAGCAAGTGCTCGGAGGCAGGAAGTATACCATTCAGATGCTGCTAAGGATCTTGACCGTCCTTCCGGGATTGTCCTGATAGCCGTGGAATACCTCTTCACTCCTCAAGCACCACAGGACAAGGGCGCAACACCCCCTTGTCGCTATCGTCGTCGTCTTGTCGTTTCCATGTTCTGCATTCTGCAGGACTACTTGTTTAACATTGTTGTTATGGCGACAGACTTAAATAAGATGGTGGTATCTAGCTAGGCCGACTTACACAAAATAACTCGACTTAGCATACGAGGTTGTTGGCATGTGGAATGTGAGGTCGGTTGTCAGGCTCAGTCGCAAAATGACCACTTCTCAAAATGCCTCTCGGAGGCAAAATGTCAATTTCTCAGAATGTCTCTTTCGCAAAATGACCACTTCCACCATTTTGCCGATTCACGTGACAGCCAATGACCTGATGGGCGAAAGTCTCGACTAACATCTCTCGAGACTCTCGTTAGGCGGTTGGATTAAGGGCCTGATTCAGAAGGCAGTACTCTTCGATACGGCTCGCATCGTGAGAAGGTTCCTGTCTCTGGAGCCCTAATCACGGTTAGCTTGGACCCTGCTCCCGACAGCGGACAACATTTTTTTATTTTTTTATATGTTTATTATATATTTTTTTAGATATATGTATTTAAATACGTATTTTATATGGAACAAAAAATATAAACGAAATATTAATATAAAATATTTAATACATTCCTTATTGCATCTTTTACAATTGTTTGTCATACATTTTTCTAGTTCTCATACACAAAAGTTAGTATTCACATTCATCATCAATCTTTATACTAAAATGGTGATTAAGTCTAATTAATGACCTCTTATGTCGTTGGCATTAAAATTTAAAGGAACAATCAGTATTTATAAAGCTTATGGTAATAAGTTTTTATCTGCAATAAAGTCTATTAATAATAAGGTTTTACTTTTTTTATTGAAGTCTCCGAACAGACAATAGAGTTACTGGCGGTTTAAATTATCCCACTGCTGGGCAGATGGTGGCCTCCGATGACATTCATGTGGACCATTGTTATGACCAGCTCGTCTCGCCGTTTCCCGTAGTATTTGCAATTAATTTAACATTGTCCAACAGCATTCTCCTCAAAGTTGGGTTACGAGGAGCACATTCCCGGTCAGACCCGGGACTGGAACGAAGAGTTGCAGACGACGCGCGAACTGCCTCGCTCCACTCTGCCCGAACGTTTGCTGCGTGAGCGAGCTATCTTCAAGGTTAGTGGCACACTCATTACACACGCGAGTAACGCACGCGACTTGTTAAGTAACTTTCATTGACAAATTCATATTAATGATATAACTATTACAAATGCAACTGTAAACTTTAGTCTACAGTTGCATTTGTAATAGTTGAACATGCAAAGATAGTATTATGTTAATTTGCTGAGGTTAAGTTTGGTAACCTTTCAAGACTTCTCAGTATTCATATTTCGTAAGAAAAATGCCGGTTTATCATATCGACAAGTAATAAGTTTCTACATACCTAATGTCCAAAAAACTAAATGTTCAGTTAACTCAAACATACCATACACAAATAGAACTAATGGCAATGAAATTGCGCCAATATGTATATACAATATCCACTTAGTCAGCCGCATTAAACTTGTTCTATGTGTATTTAAACGAACATCAGTCAGATTATGCGTAATTTTGTTTTTATTCTCTGTTTCGACTGGAAACTGACCCAAAACCTAACTGACAATAAAACTAAGCAGGCTATAAATTAGACAAGTTGTATTTCCTGATCATCGTCAATGTAACTCAGGTTCACAGTGACTTCGTAGCGGCTGCGACCCGCGGCGCGATGGCCGTGGTCGACGGCAACGTGATGGCCATCAACCCCGGCGAAGAGCCTAAGATGCAGATGTTCATATGGAACAACATATTCTTCTCTCTTGGCTTCGATGTTCGTGACCACTATAAGGATCTCGGCGGCGATGCTGCGGCCTTCGTTGCACCGGTAAGTTATTATCATACCAATCTTCCAGGAATGGCTCTGTTCAACATAATACAGTCAGCAAGTTGGAAGCGGTACTGACTGCCCAAAGTGCGCCGGCGTACAGTTCGCGTCGAATAAGTTTGCCGCTCTGAAGTAGGTTACAAATAATTGCGCAATAGTCAATCTTACTTATAAAACAGTAGCGCGCATGCCAGCGCGCATACGCAACCTACTTCAGAGCGGCAGTCATTTGACGCGACTGTAAGTACGTATGTTTCGCCACTCGTAGATGCTATTTTAGTATAATTTAACAAGACATACACTAATCATTGTAACCAAATTGTCAGATGTATTCAGTTAACTCAAATATAAATATAAAACATGTCTCAAGTCTCAATTTGACCTCTTACATTTACTAGTATTGATTGACCTTTAAGTAACAAAATGCAATCCTATTTGGCTATAATAATGTAGAGGAAATAACAGCCGTAGGAAAAAGAAATGTCATAAATCACTTCTTAATCACTGAATACAAAACAAAGGTGACCCTAGCAACCATCTTGAATTTGAATGCAATGCAAGATTCTATCGAGTATAAAACAAGTTTGAAATGAGTTAATCGTTTCTATCAACTCAAATACTGCGGAGTACTTCTGTGTCAAGAGACAAAATAGATTTTGAGGTTTATACATTGCGCTCACCATCACCGCCAAACATAAAGTTGTTTCAGAAGATCTTCCTCAATAATAAGAATTTGGCTATTGTTCATTTTGGATGATTCATGAGATGATATTAATTTAATAATATTATTTGATATGTGTATTTCGGTTAGGTACATTCCTAAAATACACTTAATAAACACACTTCTATGTACACACAACTTTTACTATTAGGCATGTGGTTCTTCGATTTCCACGCGGACAGAGCCGCAGGCGCAGCTGCAAATATGTATAGCCTTTTAAAGCCTTTTTTAAGAAAATCAATTGTCGACTGTCTCGTTGGGCTTGTGGTCGCAATTGGTACTGCTGAGAATGAGGTCTTGGGTTCGGGTCGGCCAAAGTGTCATTGAGCTTTTCCGTCAGGAATTTCTCAGAAGAAGCCCACAGTCTAGATTTTTGCTCGATTGATGGAAATAGGGTCGCCTCCTATTACATGAGACGTAAACATAGCTGGCGAAATGTGGGTGTACTATAGGTACAACTCTTCCTAACCCTTTGGGGTAAAGGCGTCTCGTTATGTTATCAATAATGAAATGTGACGCTCCAGCGCAACGACCTGCAAGGCGTGCGCGTGTACAGCGCCGTGGACACGGCCGGCCTGCACACGCTGGGCACGGTGGTGGTGGACTACCGCGGCTACCGCGTCACGGCGCAGTCCATCATCCCCGGCATACTGGAGAAGGAGCAAGAGCAGAGCGTCGTCTATGGCAGCATCGACTTCGGTACCACGGTCCTCTCGCACCCTAAGTATATGGAGCTGGTGAGTGTATACTGAAAATCTAGCTATTTATTCAGACAGATCAGCCGTTTACGCACTAAGAAACAAGGGATGAATGGACACTCTGAATAGCAGACTGGATCTGTGTCTAGCAGTACTCTGCAAGCGCCTTTCATAATATAGCATCTTGTAGTTCACCTGTCAAACACATTACTAAAATCATGTTGGAATTTCTGGTTAAATAAGTCTTGCTGTTCTCCGATAAGTATAATCCGGCCTTGGTTATTTTATCACTAATATTGTCATTCACTCTAACTAGCTAAGCAAAGCGGGCCAACAGTTGAAGATAATGCCGCACTCAGTGATCAGCGCCAACGGGGACACTATTGAACTATGCTCCAGCGTCGAGTGTAAAGGCATCATCGGCAATGATGGGAGACACTACATACTCGATCTGCTACGCACTTTCCCGCCTGATGTCAACTTCCTGCAGTGTAAGTAGCATTTACAGACGCCCAGTGAATATCTTGACCATAGAACTTGGTCATAATATTTGTTCGATGCAAGTAGTGGCGTCTAAAATGACGTATCAACGACGTAAGCGACAAAATAATAAGCGACAGTAGTTACTTCACAATGTTAGTTATGCGACGTATTTTTGCCGGATATGTACAAAATTTATAAAACATTACAGACGTAAACACGTAGTTTTTTATCGCATATATTTTCGTATAAGTGGGAAAACTAATGATTTTCATTAAAAAAACTACTTTTTCACACTCTTTTTAACACGTACAAAGTAGGAATTTAGATGGTTGTAACGTATTTCGTTTCATTTCAGTGGAAGACGACGAACTCAGAGAGGACATCAAAACAATGGGCTTCCCAATCATCCACAAGCACAAACTGTGTTGCCTCAGACAGGAATTAGTTGATAGTTTTGTCGAGTAAGTAGTGTTATGACTACCGAAAATCGTAAATATTGTTGTTCTATGAACAATCTAACAATAAATGTGTTTCAGGGCACGTTATTTCATGTTTATCCGCTACGCCGCCTTCCACCTACAACAGTTGAGTGCGAAGCGTCAGCGCGACAATGCCGCACAAAAATCTATAGAAAGTAAGGAGATCGATACTAAGGAGGCTGCCAATGAGACTGAAACTAAAGAAGTGAAGCGAGACACCAAGAGTCAAGAAAAAGAAGTTAAGGATAAAAAACAAAAGAAAGAAGATAAGAAAGAGAAAGAAAGTGTCAAAAAAGAAGCAACAAAAGATGTTGAAGATGATAAAGAAGTGGCGAAGGGCGAGAAGAAAGATGATGAGTTGCTTCTGAATGAGAATTATTCTGAGATTGATACCGATGTCGCTAAGAAGATCGTGGAGAGCATAACAGATTCTATTTGTAGTGGAGGAGACAAACAAGAAAGTGATTGTAAGTATATTTATTTGTAATAACCTGACTCACTTTTTTGTCATTTTGTTTTAGAGCAAGCGGGCCAGACAAACAACATCATCGACGTCTACTAGGCCAATAATATGTTCCACTAATTTTATAAGTCAACGACGGTCGAGTAACCATCAAGAATGGGTGTATACATGATCAAATTAAATTAGCTAGAACAACTCCGCAGGCGCGATATATTTCGATATCTAAACATGACAAAACAAAAAAATACGTTTTTTTGAGGTCAACGACCGTAGTGTCGTTACTTAAAATATCGGTTTTGAAATCGAATTTTGAGTCGACTGGGGCGGCATAATCGCATGTGCGACAAGGTCTTTGAAACAAAACTTTTGCAAAAAATATTATGTGGACTTCACAGATGGGAGATTTTCTCAAATCATACTTCAAGTACGTAACTACACTAGCAGTGGTCGGTGACCCCAAAAAAAGAACATGTTTTTTTCGTGTCTGGAGTATCGCTCGGTAATTTAATTTGACCCTGTATAATATGGCTGTAAGAAGCAGGATTACTCCCAGTCATGTCACTAGACTCAGTCTCGGCATTACGCTGAGTGGAAGCCTTTTTGTCACAGTCACGACGGGCAGCTGCCGTGTATTTCTGTTCTCGTGGTTATAGATCTGAGGGAAAACTCCCGTATATAAAATACCATTCGAATTGTTATCTCAGTCTGTCAAAAATACCTCTAATTTCCATACATTTTTGACAAGTTTTTGACACTGTAGCTAAGATGAGATGATGAATTACGGATTTTGGTTTTCTTTTGTTTGATTTTTTTTTTATTCGAGTTAACTTATCTTTTTTATATGCACGTGTCTCTGTGCCAAATAACCCAATTGTTCCCTTATATGTGCCCGTGTGTCGTGTCCCGCAGCGGGCGAGCGCTCCCGCGCCGTGGTGGCGGCGGCGGCGCGCGCGGTGGCGTCGCTGAAGGAGTCGGAGTTCGACGTGCGCTTCAACCCCGACGTGTACTCCGCGGGCATCAGGCACGCGGCCGAGCCCGAGCAGCTCGCCAAGCAGAGGCACCTCGTGAAGGAGGCTGCTGCTTTCTTGCTTACTACGCAGATACCGGCTTTTGTGAGTATTTTTTTTTCAAACAAGATACTTACATAATACACTTACGTGCAAAATCGATCCACACCGTGCTCTTCGATTTGAAACAAGACTCAACAAAATTTATTACCAATAACCTAATTTATTCTATACTAAAACCTTCCTGAAAGTATGTAGATTACATTAGTGAAATAATGATCAAAACTGATTAAATTACTTTTTGTGAAAATCGGGGAATTACTTAGCGGGTCGAATAAAGAACTTCCTCTTTTAGGATTCCGTACCCGAAAACTGCCAAACGGAAACCTATTACTAAGCCTCCGCTGTCTGTCCATCTGTCTGTCAGCAGGCTGTATCTCATGTACCGCAATAGGTAGACATTTGACATTTTCACAGATTGTGTATTTCTATTGCCGCTATAACAACAAATAATAAAAAATAAAAAGAAAGTTAAAAATTAAAGGGCTATAAAAACAAAAAAAAAACTTTTATACTGGCATGTGGTGTGTCATTGTCTAGAACTCATCGAAAAATTAATCGGACCCCTCCTACTATATTTGGAATCGGTCCAAATACAGAGTGGCAGGGACATCGACGCGAAAACTATTACCATGGATTCAGTACGTGATTCTGAACCCCCCCTGCGTTGAAATCTTTCGTCGGTTATTAAAAAAAAAATTTGCTGTTCCATACATTTTGACCACATAGGTATTGCATTTTTCTTTCATAAAAACGCCGATTTACTAGGTATTTTATTAAAATACGGGCGTTTTTCTGCTACTGTAAAAAATTACTTTGTAATTCACAGTGAAACACAAATTGACTTAGCGATTTTTAAAATTTGTGATGAAAAATATTCTTTCTTTAGTATTTTCATTTATTTGCTAAGTATTGTACGGAACCCTTCGTGTGCGATTCTGACTCGCACTTGGCCGGTTTTTTATATAAATATTATACACGTTAAAAAACATTATAAGTTTGTTTTATAAGGACCCGCTTTAATTTATAACTATTTATTTGTTGTTATAGCGGCAATAGAAAAACACAATCTGTGAAAAAATTTACCGTCTACCTATTCCGGTTCATGAGATACAGCCCGCTGACAAACGGACGGACGGACGAATAGCAGAGACGTAGTAATAGGGTTCCGTTTGTTTTTTTCGGGTACGGAACCCTAAAAAGGAGGGGAAGGAATCATAGTGCATTTAAAAAGTCGTTCGCATCGTTGTCAACAGGAACAGTCCCAGGAGGCTCGCAGCATTGCCAAGTATTTTTTAACTTGTGGTAAATCAAAACTCATATGCTGGTTTCAGAATTAGCAGAATTATTCATTAATCAGAATTTTTTATGTCAAAAATTACAATAACAAGTCAACCTTATACTGCATAGAAAGTGTTGCAAAAAGATCTTGCAGGCAAAATATTTTTACTGATGGTATTTTAGAATTCTCTATAAACTGTACCTAAATGTTTTTGAATGGCTCCGTATCAAAACGTCCTAAAAGTAAATGGTCCTACTAGCAAAACGACCCATAATCAAAACGACACTAGCAAAATGTCCTATTAGCAAATCGTCCTATGAGCCAATGGTCCTAAAAACAAAAGAACGGAAATGGTACAGTCATACCACACATAAGATTTTTAAAGGAATAATATTATATATCATCTTCTCGAGACAACAAACTTTAAAATGAAATAAACTTAAAAATTGAAACTTACTTTAAAAAACCGACCAATTGGTGTTGGACCACGCACATTGAAGGATTCCGTAGTTGGGATGAAGTTATCCCAAGAACAAACTTAACATTGTAGTTGAAAAACATGTTCTCCCATACATTCCAACTGCAAATGTGAGTTTGTAGTTGGAATGTACCAATATTCAACCCTCTTTTTTTGGCTTCGGTTCAGTCGGGTAAAAACCGATAATAATTTTTCAGTGTTACTGTACTTTACAAGTAGGACATTCTGCTAATAGGACCATTTGCTCATAGGACGTTTTGATACGGAGGGTTCTGAACATCCGATATTGTGTGTTCGGGTTCTAGAAGGTTAAAACACGTGTGTATGTCGTAGGTCCGCGAGTGCCTGGAGCACACGTCGGCGCCGATGGACGGCGCGGGCCTGACGGAGGCGCTGCACGCGCGCGGCATCAACGTGCGCTACCTGGCGCGCGTGGCCGGCGCGCTGCGCCCGCACGCGCCGCTCGCCTACCTGCACGCCATCGCCGTCGGCGAGCTGCTGCTGCGGGCCGCTAAGCACGTCTACACGGCCTATCTTCAGGTTAGCTCATGTTCCATACCAACGTGCGCTACCTGGCGCGCGTGGCCGGCGCGCTGCGCCCGCACGCGCCGCTCGCCTACCTGCACGCCATCGCCGTCGGCGAGCTGCTGCTGCGGGCCGCTAAGCACGTCTACACGGCCTATCTTCAGGTTAGCTCATGTTCCATACCAACGTGCGCTACCTGGCGCGCGTGGCCGGCGCGCTGCGCCCGCACGCGCCGCTCGCCTACCTGCACGCCATCGCCGTCGGCGAGCTGCTGCTGCGGGCCGCTAAGCACGTCTACACGGCCTATCTTCAGGTTAGCTCATGTTCCATACCAACGTGCGCTACCTGGCGCGCGTGGCCGGCGCGCTGCGCCCGCACGCGCCGCTCGCCTACCTGCACGCCATCGCCGTCGGCGAGCTGCTGCTGCGGGCCGCTAAGCACGTCTACACGGCCTATCTTCAGGTTAGCTCATGTTCCATACCAACGTGCGCTACCTGGCGCGCGTGGCCGGCGCGCTGCGCCCGCACGCGCCGCTCGCCTACCTGCACGCCATCGCCGTCGGCGAGCTGCTGCTGCGGGCCGCTAAGCACGTCTACACGGCCTATCTTCAGGTTAGCTCATGTTCCATACCAACGTGCGCTACCTGGCGCGCGTGGCCGGCGCGCTGCGCCCGCACGCGCCGCTCGCCTACCTGCACGCCATCGCCGTCGGCGAGCTGCTGCTGCGGGCCGCTAAGCACGTCTACACGGCCTATCTTCAGGTTAGCTCATGTTCCATACCAACGTGCGCTACCTGGCGCGCGTGGCCGGCGCGCTGCGCCCGCACGCGCCGCTCGCCTACCTGCACGCCATCGCCGTCGGCGAGCTGCTGCTGCGGGCCGCTAAGCACGTCTACACGGCCTATCTTCAGGTTAGCTCATGTTCCATACCAACGTGCGCTACCTGGCGCGCGTGGCCGGCGCGCTGCGCCCGCACGCGCCGCTCGCCTACCTGCACGCCATCGCCGTCGGCGAGCTGCTGCTGCGGGCCGCTAAGCACGTCTACACGGCCTATCTTCAGGTTAGCTCATGTTCCATACCAACGTGCGCTACCTGGCGCGCGTGGCCGGCGCGCTGCGCCCGCACGCGCCGCTCGCCTACCTGCACGCCATCGCCGTCGGCGAGCTGCTGCTGCGGGCCGCTAAGCACGTCTACACGGCCTATCTTCAGGTTAGCTCATGTTCCATACCAACGTGCGCTACCTGGCGCGCGTGGCCGGCGCGCTGCGCCCGCACGCGCCGCTCGCCTACCTGCACGCCATCGCCGTCGGCGAGCTGCTGCTGCGGGCCGCTAAGCACGTCTACACGGCCTATCTTCAGGTTAGCTCATGTTCCATACCAACGTGCGCTACCTGGCGCGCGTGGCCGGCGCGCTGCGCCCGCACGCGCCGCTCGCCTACCTGCACGCCATCGCCGTCGGCGAGCTGCTGCTGCGGGCCGCTAAGCACGTCTACACGGCCTATCTTCAGGTTAGCTCATGTTCCATACCAACGTGCGCTACCTGGCGCGCGTGGCCGGCGCGCTGCGCCCGCACGCGCCGCTCGCCTACCTGCACGCCATCGCCGTCGGCGAGCTGCTGCTGCGGGCCGCTAAGCACGTCTACACGGCCTATCTTCAGGTTAGCTCATGTTCCATACCAACGTGCGCTACCTGGCGCGCGTGGCCGGCGCGCTGCGCCCGCACGCGCCGCTCGCCTACCTGCACGCCATCGCCGTCGGCGAGCTGCTGCTGCGGGCCGCTAAGCACGTCTACACGGCCTATCTTCAGGTTAGCTCATGTTCCATACCAACGTGCGCTACCTGGCGCGCGTGGCCGGCGCGCTGCGCCCGCACGCGCCGCTCGCCTACCTGCACGCCATCGCCGTCGGCGAGCTGCTGCTGCGGGCCGCTAAGCACGTCTACACGGCCTATCTTCAGGTTAGCTCATGTTCCATACCAACGTGCGCTACCTGGCGCGCGTGGCCGGCGCGCTGCGCCCGCACGCGCCGCTCGCCTACCTGCACGCCATCGCCGTCGGCGAGCTGCTGCTGCGGGCCGCTAAGCACGTCTACACGGCCTATCTTCAGGTTAGCTCATGTTCCATACCAACGTGCGCTACCTGGCGCGCGTGGCCGGCGCGCTGCGCCCGCACGCGCCGCTCGCCTACCTGCACGCCATCGCCGTCGGCGAGCTGCTGCTGCGGGCCGCTAAGCACGTCTACACGGCCTATCTTCAGGTTAGCTCATGTTCCATACCAACGTGCGCTACCTGGCGCGCGTGGCCGGCGCGCTGCGCCCGCACGCGCCGCTCGCCTACCTGCACGCCATCGCCGTCGGCGAGCTGCTGCTGCGGGCCGCTAAGCACGTCTACACGGCCTATCTTCAGGTTAGCTCATGTTCCATACCAACGTGCGCTACCTGGCGCGCGTGGCCGGCGCGCTGCGCCCGCACGCGCCGCTCGCCTACCTGCACGCCATCGCCGTCGGCGAGCTGCTGCTGCGGGCCGCTAAGCACGTCTACACGGCCTATCTTCAGGTTAGCTCATGTTCCATACCAACGTGCGCTACCTGGCGCGCGTGGCCGGCGCGCTGCGCCCGCACGCGCCGCTCGCCTACCTGCACGCCATCGCCGTCGGCGAGCTGCTGCTGCGGGCCGCTAAGCACGTCTACACGGCCTATCTTCAGGTTAGCTCATGTTCAATACCAAATTGTGAGGATTGAACAAGAATTTTTCATAGCTATTGTCAATATGGTGTATTTTCTAAATACTCAGACAAAAAGACCAATTAAATTTATATCACTAATAAATGAGTAAAAAGTTGTTGCCGTTGGGCTACTAACTTTTTAAATAAAATGGTTACGTTTACGAGTTTATTTTTTTACTTTTGAAGCCTGAACAAGCAACATAATTTTTATATTATTTATGTATACTTTACTGAACACAAGAAAAATACGTAACAAAAGATAAATAAAAGATTAAAAAACATACAATGGGCGGCCTTATCGGTTTCTGCGATCTTCCAGGCGACCTCGGAATGGACGGTGATGTTTTTTTTTTGTGCAGAGTTGCGAGGCGATGTGCATCGGCGCAGCGGTGGCGCACTTCCTGAACTGCCTGGTGGGCGCGTGCGCCAGCCCTCTGCCCAGCGCGGCCGAGGGGCCCGGCGCGGCGCGGGGGCCCAGCGTGGCGAGGGGGCCCGCGCGCGGGAGCCGCGGCCGACGCGCTCGCCGCCACGCGCACGCCGCGCCGCCCGACCCGCACCCCGACTGGCACAACCTCACTCCCAAGTCGCTCTTCGCGCAGATCAAGCAGGAGCTTAAGGTTAGGATATATTCCTTCTTTAGAGAATCATGACAATATCCGATTGTCTTTGCAGCTCTGGTCAGAGAGACGTGGAAGGAGAGTACGGAGGCCTTTGCCTGGCAGTGGGATAATATGAACTAACAATAAAAATAAATATCAGATCAAGCAGAGGTAGAAAGATTAACCAGACAGAAGGTTGGTAGTGCAAATGACTTCTAAAACTTAAATATATATTTTTACAGGCATATTGGGGCTATGAACTTAACGCGGAGAGCATGGATTCTGTCACAGAGAAACATGGCTTACAGAAAATTTCACTTCTCAGGTATTAAAATTTTTTTCATAGCCTGTTTGCAATCCAAGTAATTTCTAATTGAAAAATATACATTTACTTATACATTTTTTTATAACTATTATTTATTTCTTATTACAGATCTTTTGCGCTCAAAGTAGGCCTACAGTTGATGTTACGTGAGTTTGACTTCGACAGCAAGAACAAGGCGCCGTTCACCGCGAACGATATCATGAATATGTTCCCAGTCGTCAAACATATCAATCCACGAGTAAGTCATTTGTGTATGACAATACCAGAATGTAATACTTTTTTATGTCAATTAGTGTTATACTATTTCATAAATGCTTTTCGGCAGTGGTAACATCATTTTGCTAGGAAGTTATGTTTCACACTCATTCTTTCGCAGGCCTCTGACGCATACAACTTCTACACGACCGGTCAGAACAAAATTCAGGCGGGTGCGGTTTCCGAAGGTCACGAATTAATCGCCGAAGCACTGAACCTACTCAACAACGTGTACGGAGCGATGCACGGCGAGATTGCACAATGTCTCCGCATGGTGGCGCGACTGTGCTACGTCACCGGAGAACATAGAGATGCGATGGCATACCAGCAGAAAGCTGTTCTTATGTCCGAGCGGGTGAATGGAATTGATCATCCGTATACAATTACTGAATATGTGAGTATTGGTCGATATTTAATCATAACAAAATGTAAAATGTTAAACCTTCTTTAGAAGTATTGTTCAATCATCCAAAAGCAAAAACCTGACTTTTCTGTGAATGGCCTAAACTGCAGTCGACATTAACTATCTCTTGTGTTGGCTGACTGCAAGTTAATATAGGTAAACTGTGCTAATCTATATTTGTGTTTTGTTTCCAGTCGCATTTAGCGTTGTACTGCTTCGCTAACGGCCAAGTGAGCACAGCGTTGAAGCTGCTGTATCGCGCACGTTACTTAGCGCTACTCGTCTGCGGCGAGAATCATCCGGAAATGGCGTTACTTGACGTAAGTTTACTTTTAATTTAATCTTTTATTACCACCTATTAACCGTCAACATGTTTTTATATGAACTAGGTAAAATAAAAAGAACGTATTTTCTATGAAATAAATGTATTTATACACAGTATAAACGGAGAAGTAAAACATATTATGCTAAATTCAAGTAACATGAGACCAAAGCAGGAAGCAGGAATGTAAATCATAGCATAATATCCCAAAAAAATATTATGAGCAATGCATGTACAATAGCACGCCTGTCTAGAGGTTCTCTTATTTAACGAGAATTTTTGCTTCACGAAGCCATTATTGTTATTTTCTCTTGGATGTGTACATCCTTTGTAACAATATTCTGATTTAAAAGAGTGTCAATAAAGTTTCTTGCTCGTTCTTCTCTATTGGAACCTACTACGCTTTGGAATGCGAACTAGCTTCATCTTTCTGAGACTCATTGGCAATTACAAAATTTGTTTATGTGAAATAAATGCTTGGAATTTGACTAACGTGTTCGTGGTTTCAGAGCAACATCGCGCTGATCTTGCACGCGGTGGGCGAGTACGAGCTGTCGCTGCGCTTCGCGGAGCGCGCGCTGCACGTGACGTGCGCGACGCACGGCGCGCGCTCGCTGAAGGCGGCCGTGGCGCGCCACCTGCTGGCGCGCACGCTGTCGTGCCTGGGCGACTTCCGCGCCGCGCTGCAGCACGAGAAGGAGACCTACTCCATATACAAGCAGCTGGTCGGTATCCCTTACTCGCTATCATAGACAGATTTCATATTTTAACTTTGTGTCCTCCTTTGTTTGTAATTTTAAATAGTAATAATACTAGCTTATCATCGTTCTGATGCAGGGCAAACGCTTCTTATCATACAGAGAAGACAGTTAGCATTGTTTTGTTTTTGGAAAATTTACTTTATTACCTTCATATAAAGTTTCATTTGCGTTACAACTTTAAATTAAAACAGCCATACATTTAATTTAAAGTGAAAATAAATCAATTCGGAAAAAAGGATTTTAATATAAAATATATCCGACCACGTTCGTTCTATACCGACACGGCAGCTGGGCGAGAAGCACGAGAAGACCCGCGAGTCGTCGGAGTGCCTGCGCCACCTGACGCAGCAGGCGGTGGTGCTGCAGAAGCGCCTGGCGGAGGCGTACGCGCGCGCGCCCGGCGCCGCGCCCGCGCCGCCGCCGCTGCACATCCAGCCGCCCGGCATGGCGTCCGTCATCGACATGCTCAACCTCATCAACGGCATACTGTTCGTGCAGATCAGGTGCGTGCGTGCTTTACTAATAACACATCCGTGTTGTGCTATTTTCAGTAGTAGTTCACGGAATCTGTCGTCTCACAACAACTCGTCTCATCGACGACTTTCACTATTTCCTATCTCTCGCGACTCTTTTCCAATTTGGACCCGCTGTGACCTTTAACTCGTCTCCCCATCTTTTGTATTGTCTATATTTTGCCATCTCTGGGGCACCATTCTGTCACAACTTTACTCCTCTTGTCTTGAGTCCCATACATGGTTTAAAGTGGTCTAAACGTACCAAAGGTGCAGCGTGGGTACACCTCCCACAAAGTGGACCTTAAAAGAGTAACGGTGGAATTTCTTGCCCATTCTATTACATACGAAAACTACCTTTTGGAAGGAGTGACTAGAATCATTCATCATTATTTTTTTTTGTAAATTTTGATGTTCAAAAATGCCTTACAACAAAGGATAAAGGTCAAACTATTTGAAATAAATGGTTTGACTTTGTTCCGACCTGGTGAATATCGCGAAAATTCGCTGAATGCTGAAAGACCGGTCGATGTAAAAAGTCGCTTGGGGGTGCCCCATGTCCAACAGCACGTCATTCGGCTGAATGATGATTATGATAATGACACCTCTACAGATATCTACCGTATATAATAATATGTTGTGCTCTTGTTATAAATTAAGGAGAATTTCTCCAAAATAGCGAATAATTTTCGATTTTTCTGACCAATGTGTTGTCTAGTCTATATCAATTTGCATTATTAAATGTTTTCCAGTCCGCAAGACATCGAGCAGTTCAAGGCAGAAATAGAGAAGAGACAGTTGAAGGAGCTGCCTATCCCGGGCGTGCTGGGCGAGCTCGCCAAGTCGTCGGACGACAAGCTGGCGGAGGTACGCGACGCGGAGAGTTGAAGCCGTCACGCCATGCTCCGCTCATATTGGACATTTAACTATATACATTGTTACTTTAATATAATTATTGATTGATGATATTGTTCCTTATCTATGAATGTATGCGGTAGTGAATAGTGTGCTAAGGTTTGATGTAGATTTTTTTGTTAGTAAATTTTGAGGATATTATTTTGATCAAATAATTAAGTGTTATTTGGAATGAATTCTCGCGGAGTGCGGTCGTTGATGCATGTGTGCGTACATTTCGCTCAAATCACACAGATGTACACACCCGGACACCTGAATCGAGATACCCTGCATATTTTTGTTTAAAGGTCTTATCTTTTTAAGTAACGCCAGTATTAGGGAAAAAATTATGTCGTTTTGAAAGCAGTCACTCGCTATCAGTTCCGTTTGGCATTGTTCCAAATTTGAAATAGGAATTTAAAAAAAAAACGGGTTCAGTCGTCTTTTTGCGTTTCTCAGGGGCAAAATTTGCGTGGAGGTTTAGAAGAAAACAATGATTTAAATACGACCGTCATGCGGTTCGGCATGGAATTAATGAATGCGACTATGATGTGCTGTGATTTGTTCTCCCACGATTGAGCTGATTGGTTAGCTCAAACACGCGTCTTATGAGTGCTCTATCGGATTCATATCAGGGCTTTCTGTTGGCCATTCCATTACTGCGATATTAACGTCATGCAAGTATTCTCGAACAATTCTAGCTGTTGTTGCGCACTTACGTTTTGCTAACTAATCCTAGACTGAAGAAGTCAAGAAGGAACAATGGTGATACCGAAATGATGGCCAGTATGTCAGCTTCAAAACTGCCTAAAAACTTTTTCTCTAACTTATCATTATTTTGATGTTTTGGGCCTATAAATATAAGAATGCACGTTGGCTTGATTAGGAGTTCGGGAGTGTAGTTTTAATTTTACGCTTCCGTTTAGAATTCACAATTTTATTCTACACCCAAAGTAGTGCAATTTCAAGTAGTGATAATAGCAATAAGTTTTGGTTGTGAACCTGAGACCGTGTGCGTCGCTATGTTATGGTAACTGGTGCTACTGCCAATTTGTCCTTCGTATATATTTTAATGGTTTTATGAATTGTTATTGTCGAGTATTATTATTATTTTTTAACTAGTACGGGAGTATATTGTTGAAACACCTGTAGCAGTAGGCATTCAGTTATATTGTGATTGAAATGTAACAGAACTTGAAGGGCCCGTGTCTGCGACTTGGAGCTATGGAGTCTACCAGTCAATGTCCATGAGTAAACTGCATGCAAAATGACTCGAATGAGTTTCGCTCGATTCTACAAACACTGCCTTTAATTTAAATGTTAGTTTCAGGTTTAGTTGTTAGTGCCATAATATGAATGTAGTGCATGTAAGTTTGTGTAATAATTTTCGTTAGTCTGTGATATAGCATGTTTATCATCGAGTGGCTTGCCTTTTAATGCAATAAAGAAATTGTTATTGGCAATATAGTTTTGACTTTCATGTCTGTTTGGTACGCAAAGTGAGATCTTATCAACAAAGCATACGTTAGTTTATATAATGAATTATGATACTTATAAATGATTGTCGTCGATATGTAATTACGAGCCTTGTGAAAGAAACACGTAGCTACGGTGTATTCATGTTATACTTCTATAATACAAATCAACTATTCTTTTAATGGTATTGATATCTTGTCAGTGAAGCCAAATGAACAAATTTTTATGAATTAGTGTTTTGGGAAAAAATTATTTTACGAGTACTTTGCCTTTGGAAATCAGCAGTTTGTCGTTAAACGTTGTCAACAGTGTCCGCTACATATCCGAATCAGCTTAGTTTAGAAATCGTCAAACTTCACTCTAAACATCGAACATAAGCTTTCAATATATAATCATAGATGTCTTTATTTGTATCAAACATAATGATATATTCTAATTTATAGTCGACAATTATAAAAAAGGATGTAAATAACTGTTGGCAATAACTGAGGTTAATTATATAGCTGTTCGTCATGTTGTAATACCCTGATCTAATAGCGTAACTTATGGGTTTTCATAGATTGTGCTTTTGAGTCAATTCTGTCATGTAGGTTACATCTATTTGTATGTGAAACGTATACTGTTACCACTCACTTATATAGTAATAGATTGCACGTTAATGCGTATCGATTCAGTCGTTTCCCAAACTGGACAATCCATCGTCAAATTCATGCCTGTTTTACATACTTATCGCGATAATTTGTCGTTGCACATCGCTATTATATATTTTTATCAATGTGTGGAATATGGATCGTTGTATAACTATTTACTTGTCGATATGTCTTGTCAACCCTTGGAAAGACGATCCTCATCGATACGCGTATCGTACTGTGCTCGTTAGCTAAATATATAAGAATGTTGTTCGATGAAGTACGTGCCTAAGCAAACAATAATCAATCGTTGTTGTTACATTTCTTTAACAATATGATGACCATGTAAATAAGGCGCTGTTCGTAGTATGATAAATAAAAACTCGTTTTTAAAAAAACCACTTCGTTTTATTAATTATTGTTACACATACACGCATAATAATATACTGTTACATAAAAATAACACCAAATTCGATCTTACAGTAGTCCTGCTACATGCAAGTAAATAAATTAACACAAATGTTCTGAAATGGTAAGCTGTAAATGAATACCATATATATATAAAATATTGTAATTATATGAGTACTTAACGAAGCCCAAGGGAAACAAGTCTGCAAATATAGCTATAGACCAGAAGATTGCTTGCCTTTGGAGTTAAAACCGATCGGTCCTAATGATAACCAGCATTTTAGTAATTGATTAATTATTTTGAGTAATTGATTTGATAGGCAGAGTTGTTTCTTCTAACAAAGTTTGTAATAATGTTTATACTAGAAATGGATTTATCTCCACAGTGTAAGTTTGCAACAGATACGGATCGAACGCGACTACCAGTTACCATTCCGCTCATAGATAATACATTTAAATACGGGAATTTCACCTGTTGCCTATCCACACAACCATTCATTTTAAATCCTGTCTTTTAGTTGCACTATTGTATCTCCGTGTATTGGACTTTCCGTGTTAGATTCACGGACAGTTTTAGGTTTTCGCAAATATCTTAAAAACGAGTCGCCCTACGTCAAGAATAATTAAATTTTCATTCCTATCCTTGTATCCCCTGGGATGTTTGTCTACAGATTAATGGACCATGACCGTGACCTTTGTCAAAATTTGGTGGATTTGCAATATGCGTCACGATTCGAAAACAGGGTTTCCGATATAAATCCAACATAGACAAAGTCATGGTCAATTAAGGGTCATCCATAATTTGTAGATACCGTAAACTGCACTGTTTTAACACCGAAAGAGAAATACGCTGCAACTCCAACATCCACTTCGTTTATTTTCTTCACTTCCGCGCGCGAGGCCTAGGTCTGGGTCTAGCCCGAGGGCGGGGCCTGGGTCTGCGGCGGCGCGCCCGAGAGGACCGGCCTCGTTCCAGCTGCGCCGCCACTAGCTCACCGAGGGCGCCACGCTCCGCCAGCATAGATAGGAACGTGCAGATGAACTCGTCGTAGTTATGCGTGCGACGACAGTCGTCCACCTAGAAATACAGTCATTTAGTCCTCTCGCGTGTTGAGCCGAGCATTGAGAATACAACAGTGTGTATCTCAGTGCGTCTAAAAATACACTGTTGGATTTTCAACTCTCAGCCCTAAGCAGTGCGTAATAAAAAAATAGTTCCGTTAGAAAATCACTGCGTTGAAAAATCGCTTATAATCATGTCGAGTTTCTGATGTGACACAAGGTTTGGCGTCGATGATGTAGACGTAGCATAAAGCAACGGTTTCTTACAAGAGCGGTTCCGTCATTTTATAACGGGCGTCATGAAAATCGGGATCGGTGGAGAGAGGTGGTGGCCCAGTATTATCGGCCCCGTCTTACGAGTCGTGAGTTTGAACTCGGGCAGGCACTTTACTTTGTTTATTTAATTTCATCACCACTCCTCTCAAGACGGTGAAGGAAAACATCGTGAGGAAACCAGCATGTCCGAGAATCAAAAATTCGAAGACACGTGACATTCTCAACCTGCACCGCGTGGTGGATTATGGCTCACTCCCTCTCAGAGAGGAGGCCTCTCTCCCAGTAGTGGGAACACTATGGCTGATAATGTATAAAAATCTACCGCTCTGGCCTACGGGTGACCGTTCTCCACTTTCTTAGGAAACCGTAGCAAAAGTGTTCGGAACGTCAACGCTACATTCGAATTGTGCCTCCATAACATAAGTTAATTCGTAGTATCAAGCCGTAAATTCCAGTGGCTCCAATTTCAAGTATCAAAATGCTGATACTCTTTCTTACCTTATACATATCTCTCTTATCATTCTCATCATTGAGTGCTTGCTGACACTGCTGCACCTCGTTCACAATGCTGCTCATCAAAGCGTTCAGTTCCGAGTGCGTCAGTAATAGCTTCCTCAGTTTGATTGGTTGATCCGGTTCAGTCTCACAACAAACCAGTATGGGAGAATCGTTGCTCTTTACCAGGGCTGTGATGGACGTGGGATACAGCTGAAACATACAACAAAAACTTTAAAAACTAACGTTATGATCAGTAGCGTAACTAGTCCTAAAGGGGGCCGTGTATCAAAATTTGTTGGGGGCACATTTTCATAACCGCGGCGAAGCTCAAAAGGAGGTTGTTGTATTTTTTACAAAAATAATAAAATAGGATCCTGACTCCGGAGATTAATCTGTGAGATTTTACTAAATGAATGCACAGATAATACAGATGGTTTACTCTGCGTTTTAGGTATGAACCTACAAGTACACGGCCGGCTCGTCTTGTCGGGCTAATTCAGTGAGCGTTACGTAACGTAGTCAGACGATATAATAAGAGTTATGCGATAGAAAGAGAGGCAATTTCTAGGCGAATATAACTGTAGGTAATTACCGATGTGCAACCTAAGTTGCACTTTATTGTGTCGTAGCAAGAGTTGCTTTTTATTTAAATGATTTTGCAGAGTGAACCATCTGTTTTCATCTGTGGCAAGAGCTTGAGAATTGGACCGACTTTGTATAGCTTGAAGCCTTGGTAAGCCATTAACAAATTACGTCAGTTTTTATTAGGTATTTATTTATTACGGTCTCTACAGGCGGTGACTCTTATCAATAAGAATTTGAGGTTTTGGATAATATTTAACGAATTTTTGCTCTGATATAGCTTGGGGGCCCCTTATCATCGATACGGCGGTAGCTACGCCCCTTTTTATGATAATGAAACTCAAAATTGAATTGAAACAGGGGAAGGGGTTCAACCAATATAGTGGTTCGTAAAAATAACTGAAACAAGCATACTTACGTCTCCTACTATTTGATTGTCTCTGTTGATTGTAATGAACTTTACAATCACGCCCTGCTCTACAGGATCAACTGAAATGAATAATTTTTATTGCATATTATTTTAATTCGAAAAAGAAATCAGAAAATCTAATTGATACGATGACGCCCTGAAGAATACAGGTAGTATGGATTGTTGAGTTGTTTAACTTTGGCCAACTTGAATATCAAGCTTATCTAAAATCGTTAGCCACAAAATTGTCATGCTTGTGTAATAATTCCGTTACCTAAAATAATACTGCTGTCTTGATGTGGACGATCATTGGCTCCAATCTCAATGGTCATAGGACGCGTGTAGTCCACATCATATAACTGCAACTGTGACGATTCTAAAGCAGTCAGTATTGTCTCCTCACTGATCTGCACAATGTTTTCGTTAAGGGAGTTATCATTGCTGCCTTCTGATAACAATTCACCATGTTCTGTGAAGAATTGAACAAACTTGAATTTTGAACAAGATTCTGCAACTGCATTCTTAGTTTGGGTCTTGTGCATTTGCTTGCATATGAATAGTTTTGACATCTATAAATAATATGGATATGAAGAGTTTTTATTAGATTTACGTTTAAGTATGACATGCACATTTAGAACATAAATTTTTCTAAGATTTAAATTAGCAAGCTTTTGTTAAATGATTTTAATCATTTCTGGGACAAAATACTCTTAGTCAACTTTGTGCAATAACTAACTAACAAATAAATAGAGTTATTATACCATTAATTTGCCTGCGTTTTGATAATAAATGTCGCATATGTTTGCCGATCTTTGAGATTGCTTCCTTTACCCTCTTTTGATTCAGTTCAAGTGCATTCAGCCTCTGAGTCAGTGCTAACCTTCTGTCAGGCACTACGGCCATCAAGTTGAACCTATAATAGAAATAAAGAAAGATCTAGTAAAAAAAAATCTCATAACTAAATATTAAGTAATAATATTACTCTTTCTTCGCCTTCAATCATAAAACACTCTTTTTACTTTTATAAACAATTGAATAATGTAGTTGGATAAATTGAATTTAAAAAAAAAGCCATGCAGATATATAACCTTCTCCTTTTATGAAGTTGGTTAAAAATGCTAGTTAACATTCAATTGAAGTAATTATTTTTAGATTTGAATTAATGAGTTTTTTCAGATTATTTGTTTATGATAAAAGTCAGACTACAAGAAAAACTATTAACAGCAAGGTATTTTAATATTTTATCATACCTGATATCATGAACTTGTTCCCCTGCATCTCTTCCAAGCCGCTCAGCCATGACTCTCCTAAACTTATCAGTCCAGTCTTCATCGGACGCCCATGGTCCATGATCGGTGGGATATGGTTTAAGGCCATCCAGTTCAAACAAATGCCCATTGATAGGCACAAAACATACAAAGTGGTATGCTTCACCTAGAAGAATGATCAAATATGCCTCAATGATCTCATCCTGAGTATCCTAACTAATATTATAAATGTGAAAGTGAGTTTGTTTGAATTGATCTGGTCAGCTGTTTTAGCATGAAAGTGTATTCATGCTAAATCAGCTGACCGGATTCAATTTAGCACATGGGTAGACCATGACAAGGATTAGGACATAGGATACTTCTTATCCCGATATTCTCGTGGGATCAAGACTTATGCGGGTGTAACCGCACGGCTCAGCTAGTAGTCAGTAAAAGTAATGAGTATAACTACTTATAAACCCATGTTGTCTGCATGTTTGTATTGAGTAGTCAAATCTGTGTTGGGCAAAGATATTTATTTCTTACCTATGTATCTGCTTATTGTTATATGCTGAGGTAACTGCACTTTGATAAAATTTATGACTGTATATACAATTACACACCTGTGAACCGTCCAGTGGAGACCCCTGCATTCTTATCAGCCTTTTTTCTAGCTTGTGGTATGGCATGGGAATTGTGAGCACAAGCCAACTCTGGTGTGTTTCCAATGGCCCAACCTTTGTTCTCAGGGTTCATTCCAAGAGTGTGGTGCTGTTTGTTGAATGAAAAATAAAACAGATTAAGTTTAAGTACCTAAGTAAACAACAATGAACCCTTTGTATTGTTTAACAGAAACAAAGAATATTTACCTTTAATCTGCTCAGTGTTTCTCCTAAATGGAGATTGGGATAGTTCAATAATATGGACAGCAAGGCATGAGTGGCACAACTGTTTGGAACCATTTGTTGTGCAAAAAATATATTGTTAATAGTCTCCTCATCGCGAACGAAACTTTCAATCTGTTCCACGAACTTCCTGCGGGAGCGTCGTTCTTCTATCCATCGAAATAAGAAGATAAACCCATAGACTGGACTCTCTAAGGGTTTGTGTAAGTCATAAATCTCTTCTACCTGAACCCCTTTTACTCCGAAGTCCTCTAACAATAGGGTAAACAATCCTGGGTCGCTTTCTAATTCGAGCCATCCCTCTATCAGGCTGTTTATCTCTACCGGCATGTTTTTCATAGATGATGATTATTTTGGACGTAGTGCAGCCGAAATGTTTGTTTAGTAGTATCATTCATAAAATTCACGTATAAAATAAATATTAAATTCCCATAATTCCCATTTCCCAGCAAGAGTTCATTGTTGTCACTTGTCACTTGTCGTTTGTCAAGTGACAACAATGTCAGTGTCATAAGTCATTCTTTCGATATTTGTTGAATAGGGCGTTTGTACACGGTGATCAGCGCAGATAACGCAAAGACGATTCAAAATGGAATCGATATTAAAACCGTGACATATTTTACTCATTTTCTAGACCGGAATCATCATGAAATAAGTATTATCAAACCTGACCAGTCTAGGTCATAAAGCTGGGTAAGCTGCTAATACCTAGAGGGCCACAACAAATCCTTACTCCGGGGAGCTAGTAAGATTTTTTTAATGAAAAGAGGCTTGAGAAATTTCTGTTTTGCGCCCCCTAGGCCAAAAGCTGTATATGCCCATGCCATGGGGTCTGTGCGGAGTTTATTTGTGAAAAAGAAACATAAAAAATAAGTGCAACTCTTTATTTTAAATAGGAACTTACAGTACACCAATTTAACATAACAAAAATATAAGACTTCTAGAAAACAGAGAGATAGATAGAATATTCTTTATTATGTACAAGATAAAAATTACAAATCGGGCGGTCTTATCGCTAAAAGCGATCTTTTATAGACAACCTTTGGATGGATTAAAGAGAGAAGGAGAGACAATACTGCAGGTAGTCAGTGGTGTACCATTTATATATACAATAAATAAATACATACACACATAAAGCATGAACTTATTTATATAAATATGTGTATATACATAGATATATATAAAATAATAAACATGAAACAAGAGCAAGGAACTAATGTAATGATGATGTTTATGGAGAGAGGAAGTGTTTTATCACCAGAATTTTAAAAGTGTTCTATGATTGAGCACGCCTTATCGACACGGGCAAGACATTCCATAACCGTACTGCAGAACTGTAAAAGCTTTGTCATAAAAGCTGGTGGAAAAGATCGGCATCTCTAGTTTCAATTTTTCCAATGACCTCAGATATCTATTATGTGTGTAATGAAGGAACTGGAAACGTTTTTTTAAGATAAGAGGGGTTGTAGGATTGAACAGAATACGACGAGAATACGATAGACGTATGGGAAGCCACTTGAGCTTTATACGAAATACAGAAATGTGACCGTATTTGCGCAGGCCAAATATAAATCTTATGCAAAAGTCTTGAAGTCGCTCAAGTTTATCTTGTTGTGTCATACAACAGGGCTACCGTGTAAAAGTGAGGAGTTCCTGTGGCCACCTTCCGGCAGTATCATCAGATCCTAGACTACACCTTGTCAACCTATCTACTCGTCAAAACAAATCGAAATGCAGTACTTGCCCGTGGTCCCCCAATCTAGTTCCCCTTGGGGTACCACGAGCAAATATTTTTGTCCGTGGAACCCCTAAGGGGGACAAAGGGGTACCATGGGCAAATTACTTGGCCCGTAGTACCCCCCCCCCCCCCCCGTTAAAGCAAATGCAAATACAATCTCTTTGCTTAATGCATTAAGTGTCGGAAGACGTACGAATAACTAAATGAAAAATAAATTTGTGATAACGAGAGATGTTGTTTCCTGATAAGAAATGGTGATTGCATCCAGTCCTTGCCCCCTTAATATGTTTATTTTTAATTTCATGAATTAAAATTCAAATGGATGAAAAAAACAATATGAATAGGAAAAGTACAGCAACAAAGGAAGGTATTGTAAACAAGGAAATTATTGTTGAACATGCTTTGGAGAAATTTGCCAATATTTTATCTAATTATTATTAATATAACAATTCGCCATGTACTAATTTTGTTGTTTTTAAGACAAAAGATACTTGACTATAATTTCGAACTATAAATAAAGGCAACTTATAAGAGTAATAAAACCGTTTACTCAAAAACATTTTTTTATTCATGCTTTCTTTATTTCATTCTCGGAATTAATACAATTAATACCAAACTCTCTCTTACTTTTTGTAAATTCTTCTAGTGCCAACAGTATGTTTTTTATTGAAAAATCTCTGAAGTGGGAAACCAATTCATTTGTATTTTTTTATTTGCCATAAAAAAAAAAAATATGTTTATGGCAAATTGCATTGTTTGAGATGGGGTAACACGGGCAATAAAAATATACTTCATAAGAAGATTGTTATTCAGGGGGTTCCACGGGCATAAATATTTGCTCGTGATACCCCAAGGGGAACTAGATTGGGGCACCACGGGCAAGTACCGTCGAAATGGCCTAAACACAACGGGCTATATTCTTTAGTTAAGGAGTTCTTATGGACCTGGACAGCACCTAGTGTAAAAGCACTTGTCAATACATAGTCCAGAGAGTCCAAATACGATGGTTCTAACTTGTTTGATTGAGGAGTTCCTATGGCCACCTTCCGGCTCCATAATCAGACCCTGAACACTACCATTCATTCTTAGATAGGGCCCCAAACTACTCTTATCGCCGTACGTGATAAGGAGTAGAAATCGCTCCTTACCTTCGGCGGAATCTTCGGATTTATGTTTAGGGAGAACACCTGCAGGAAGAAACCATTAACGATAGCTTGTAGTTTTATCGTTGGAAAGTATTTTATTGCTTTATTTATTACTCTGAGTATTTTATGCTACCAACTCTCTTCTATGATTTGACCAAAGAGTAAAGTAACTACATATATAGATTTGACGGCGATGACTTATTTTTTTGACATCGTTCAATACGTCAAATTCAAATTAAAAAACCGGCCAGTGCAAGACTACGCGCAATAAAGGATTCCATAGTTAGGATGAACCTATCCCAAGAACAAACTTTAACATTTTAGTTGAAGAACATGTTCTCTCATAAGTACATTCCAACTGCAAATGTAAGTTGGTCAATAATTACTCGTTAACTTGTTTAACTTCGATATATATACTTCTGGCCTGATTTTCACATATCCCAAAAAAAAAACAATTTAGCTGGCGGGGGGCATGAAATGAAATTGTGTGTTGAATTTTTACACGTCATATAAAAATATTAAAAATAAGCTAGGTGAGGTCGGTGTTTCCTATCTGACTACTCTGAGAAGAAAGGCAGAAACAAACTCAGAGGTCGCAGTCTCTTTTAAAGTCTAGACATAATCTTGGTCAAGCCACTTGACTCTAACAAAAATGAGCACTATAAAGTTTATTATTTCGCAAACGGCTCCCTGAATTTAACACTCCTTACGTGTAGGGAGGGGAGGTACTATCGAAGAACTTCATATCTAAGCAGTTTGAAAATAAAATCCCGTGAACGCGATGACCACATCTGTTACAGCCCCGGTTCAAATGGCGGCCGAGCGCTGCAAGCAGAAATAGTCCTTACGGTGTATAGATATGAACTTCTTCGATGGTACCCTAAAAAATATTTATCATGATTTTATTTTACCACTTTGTCGGCCTGATTAAGCACCTGAATGACATGGACAAGGGGGCATTGTTGGTGAACATTTGTGAAATTGAGTTACAGAAAAGTATTAACAAAACAAGATCGCGACGTTAGTTCCGATTTTGGCCACTCGCCAAAGTTTTCTTTTAGCTTTGTAGATTTCTTGCTTTTTTCTTCGTCCTGTGCGTCTGCACTGGCGAAACATTCACTTTTAATCATGTTCAAATCTCGTTTTCTGTCAATGTTCGATACAATGTTGTCAGGAAATAGAGATTTCAACATGTTTCCTTGTGAGTGTTTCGCCAGTGCAAACGCACAGTCACCTCACTCTGAATGGAAGCTTTCTCCATTAATATAAAAGTTGGTATCTACGAGTATAGTGCAGCAAGCCGATCTGGCCCGGAGACGACAGCGCTGTCGATGATCAAAAAGTGGCAGATCTCCTCAATTTATTGGTATTGTGAGTTCCTTTGATTCCATTAGTTCCAATCAAGCCACCGGTACAGTATCCGAGCGTAAATATTATGACACATCGAGATTTTGTTATTGACCGAGCGAGCGAGGCGTCTCTGCATCAAGTCTGGCAAAATTTGCTTTCGTGGGTCAGTTTGTACGTACTCCTTGTCTTCTCTAATCTTGATTTTCTTGATAAGGGCATGGGCGTCAAATAGCTTGACCACAACATCGTTGAACAATCTGACTTTTTCCTCAACTGAAGAAGCTGCTTCTAGAGGTGACCAGCCAATATTGGACGCATCTTGTTGAAGCCTCTCGCAATTCATACGCGCAAAGGCATGTCTGTACTGGAACGTTGGTTTAGGTTTAGGGGGTTTAAGGGCATAGGATAAAAAAATAACGTCGTGATGAGAAAAGCCAGGAGCATCCTGTTGAACATGTGAGGAAACTAGGGAAGGATTAGAGGTGAGGATCAGGTCAAGCCAAGTATCATCACCGACTATATTGTGATGAGTGGGTTGAAGAGGCAAAACATGCAGACTTGTTGACTCGACTAAGTGCAGGAGTTTACGGGACCGAGGGGAGTTGAGGGTAAGGAGGTTGGTATTAAAATCTCCCATAACAATGTGATGTGCATACTCTGATCCCAAAGATTCAAGTACCGATTCGAATTCAGTGAAGTAATCAATGGAAGGGAGGCAATAGACGACGCCAAGGACGCCTTTAACTCCTTTGACACAAACCTCGAGGAAAAGAAACTCTGTGGATTCATTGGAAGAAGAAGCTAAAATTTTTTGAGGGAAATCATCACGAAGGTAGATGGCTACACCCCCCCAACTATCGATCCGGTCATTCCGAAGAAGAACGAAACGTTGAAAGCAGGTCAGGTTTGAGCCAAGTCTCGGAAATCAGCATGGCGTGAACGTTGTTGTCATAAAATGTGTCGTATAGTTCGTTGTTGTGACTGGGAATGCTCTAAGCATTGAGGTGGCATACGTTAAATTCGTTCTTCGTTGAATTTTGGCTGAAATTTTGGCGTAAATGAACAGCTAAGGTGTCTGAAAGAGAAGTGAAAGTTTCATCGCTGGAAGAGGCACTAGATTCGTTGGCAGAATAAAATGATTCGTTATCAGTTGTTATAAATATGTAAAACGAAATGAATATCTATAAATATAAAATTATATACAATGCTAAAAATGCTACACAAATGTCTGGTACGGTGTTTGCATCTCTGCACCATCCGCATATTAAATATCGTAGTAGACTCTACTTATGTTGGAAACCAAAGGACATAAAAGATGGTTAAAACAATGGTTACCCACTGGGACACTACCTAGAAACCCTTAAGATAACAGTGACCCTCTAAACAATGTTATTATTTTATTACCTCGTCCACAGTTTGATTGGCACAGTGGCTGAGTAATGGGTTCGATTCCCGTTAGGAAAAATATTTGTAACGGATCTACAGGTAAGTTGTAGAAAGACTAGTTTTGGGTGTTCTTACGTAATAATATTAATTATGTCTATGAACGCACATACCTATGACAGGCTTCAGCTCTGTCTTCATCCCGGATTGAGTTCAGAACCATGCGATGAGGTTGCCGCAGGTAACAAAATAACACAAATAAAACAAAAATTTCTCTCAACAACATTTATTTTTTTGTTTATATACACTCTCATCTTCCGAACTTTGTACAAAGTACAAATAATAAATGCACAACTTCAGCATTGTAAAATCTTCATAAAGACTTGCAGGCACGCGCTATTTTGAATCAATTAGTATAAGCACACGATTTAAGTATTATTTATAAATAGTATTGGTCCCATGTTTAATCATTCGAAAGCACTCGGCTATATAAAACGTCAATGATGATTTTATTAATGTATTTTGCTTATTATTGCAATTCTATTCCTAAAGTTGTTAGGCCACGAGATCCGGTATGAAGAGAATTCTCGAGTCTTTTAAAATCTATATTCCTAATCGACTATCAACTTAGTTAGTATCCGATAAAATTGGTTTCGATTTCGTATGTGACTGTATTATTAACTTCAAATCAACTGCAATTAACATGCCAATCGTCAATATAATTATACAGTATAATTTTGAGAAGTATGCATTGGGCATATTGACTAGCACATGCCCCAATGTAAATACTTGGTTAATGCATGTGTCTCCCTATTTCAATTTGTTAAGCACTTTGAGCAACACTTTGTTCGAAATCTTCAAGTTGTGCAATCAGAATATGTACAAATTACAAATTATTATGCATGACTGGATCATCTAACAGAATATTTAAGTAAATATGTTTTAATTTGAAGACTAGAATAGACAAATCGGAACAGGAAACTATAATACCTCTACTAAGATTATAAACGCGATAGTCAACTAAAACGATGATACTAACGGTCATATCACAACGACAAGCTAACAATGAGTTGGAAATATCAAATCTACTAATTTATTATTTAAAAACATTTCTAATTCGTCAAATGTTGTAAGGTTCATCTATCCGATGATTGTGTATGTGTACGTATACATTATTTTGCGTCTAACAAAGTGATAGTAGTGTGTCTTATATCTACAGGCTCGTGAGTAAACTATAAGCTAAGGAAACAGCTAGGCTGTATTCGATAACGCTGATGTGCATCCACACCAGTGAGAACATCCAGAGGACTTTGAATAAATGGCACAGTGACGTAGGACACTACTACTGCTTGTATATTAATAATTGATTAACAGATATGTACGGGCGTTTCTCGTCGACTGGCCGACCCGCTCCATGGCGGCGTTCCGGTGACTTATCCTAATTTACAATTATTTCGAACCACAGAGGTGCTCTGTTTGGAACACAATTTATAAAATAATTATTGGAAGAGTTTTTCACTTAACTGCCTAACTATAGGTACATTTAACAAAACGCTATTTTACAAAATTTTCATAATTATGTACAGAGCAGGAAATAAGTAACTAATAATAACTTCCCTATTATCACATAAGTACGCAACGCTCTTACTCGACCGCCTACATTAAATAAAAACAATAGTTTCATGTTAGGATATGTACGTACAATATAAATATAATACCATGACATTGTTGGATGTCAACAATGTGGACTAATTGCTATATACGAGTCTCATCACATGAAACAGCAGTCGATTTAAAGTAAACAAAGTTGTCCGGCCGGGCTTTCATCTGATGGCGTGTGTGGGGTTGTATGGGGGCGGCGGCGTCTTGGGGACCTGCGACCGATGGATGGGGGCGATGGCGGCCAGCGGGGTCGGCGGGAGCGAGGCGTCGGGCTGGCCGGGGATGACGGCCGCGTCCGACAGCAGCGGCGGCGGCAGCGCGTGGTGCGCGCTACTGGTGGCGGGCAGCAGTCGGGCGGGGTTCAGCTTGATGGCGTCGTCGTAGGTTGGCGGGGCTCCTGCCACCGTGTCGTAGTCTGGAGGCTTTTGCTGCATTGTTTCCTCATCCGGCATCGATATTACGTGGATGGGATCGTCAATCTGGAATTGATAAAAATAATGGTTTAATATTGTTACAAACAGAAACTAGCTGGGTTAGTTCTAAAACCTAATCCAATTTAGTTTTAAAAATCGGATTAAGTTTATCTTCATTTTAGTTTGATGTAGCTTCAACATTACGCGAAGCTACGTGATGCTACGAGTTGCTACGCACCTATGTCGACTCAATATAATCGGTTTGGTTTCCAGTTCTGGATTCTGTCATGACCTTTTTGGTTTTCCCCTAGAGCCATTTGTTGGTTTGGTTGAGCACAAATTACTTTGAATATATTGTTCAAATATTATATAAGTACGTAGGTGTTTTAGGTAAGAAATTAGAAAGGATTAAACGCTTTAAAACTCACTTGATGTGTGTCGGGTGACGCGCGGTCAATCTGCGGCTGCCTCGCGGGGGACTGCAGCCAGCAACACATTGCCGCGCAGATGAGCAGTGCGCCTGCGACGATGCAGGCCACTCCCACGTAGCGCACGGGCTCCGCGTAGTCCTCCGCTAATCCCAGCCAGTTGATTAGCGCGCCAGCGCACAGCAACACCATGCCGTACCTGTACGGCCTCTGTGATTGTCTGCCTTCGTCTAGGGACATGCCTGGAAAAAAATAAAAAAATAAATTAAATACTGTGCGATAATATGGCTGTCAGGTCGAGGATCGAGCTCGATATTTGAAAAAAAAGTTTTTTGTTCAGGATTGGGCTTTGGACTCCAAAAGGCTAATGAATATGACGATGATTATCTACGCATTGTTTATTACTTTTGTTTTTAGAGCAGTGGGCAGTGAATTACTTACGCTTTTATTTCATTTAGCGACATTTTGATGTCGGTGGCAGGAAGTATATAGCTAGTTCCGGAAGCTCAAAACTGTTAACTCATCAAATCGTGGAAAGTGTATGCGATGTAGTTTACTGGGGCAATGACACGGCGTAATAACGGGATTCTATATTCACGAACCGGTGATCGAAACGAAAGTTGGGAAAGTTCACAATTAGATGACAAGAAAGGGGGATTGTTCTATACAATAAATGTGGGCTGTTCAAAGATCCGTGATTATGGAAAGGTCATGGAAGAACACAATTGTTTTCGCGAGGTGGCGTTGAGGAATACTTTATGAGAGATAATTTCGAGGTGCTCGAGCGTCGATGATCGAGGTTAGCGCGAAGACAATGGTCTCTCGGGAGAAGTGGGTCAAGTTCGCGACGTGCGCTGGAGTGGCGCCGATCGGTCACGCGGGGCGGGCCATCGCTGAGATGACACACGGACAAACACCACAATTAATTGATATGGCTGTAAATCGTTATTGGGCTCTTTATTGTAGAAAGATGAGGCAGACACAAATAGGTAAAATAAAATTGAGATGAGTGAATTGAAGTGATATAAAATAAGATTTCGTCATGTTAGAATCTTTAACTACGCCGTTCTAGGCCTCGCTTTCTCTCCTTAAATTGTTAGTGTTTTGTGTCAACTTCTGTGGAAACACGACTTTATTTATTTAATCAGTGTTGTTCACGAAGCGGAAGCTTACTAATTGTTTGGCAGATGATTCCGAAGAAAGAAAAATACAATACAGAAGCATGCGAAGGAATAATGACGATACGAGAGCCGATCATTTGACATATGACTATTTCTCCGTAAAAACATAACGTTATCATTGACACGCATGGAATGTTTTATGGCTTTTGACAATATGATACTAATGTAGCAGTACGAGCGGTAATCGTCTCCTAATCGTGTGTCCGATTGTATTGTAGTGAGGGTTGCAGTCGTGCAAACTGCAGGCGATAAGGTTGATTGCTTTATGCTATTGCGTTCTCAATTATCAAAACCGTACCTATATATTATTACACGGTGTAACGAACGGTTAAAAACGGTCGAATGCACCTACTGAATCATGTCTTAAAACGTGCGTTTGATAAGAGATAAGCCTTTGTAAGTGAATTGCATAAGGGTTTAAAATTATTCCAGAAGTATTAGACACAGACACAGGTACTATACGTAGATTTGGTTGGTACGGGTGAACGTATGCTATGAATTTAAAAAAAAAACCGGCCAAGTGCGTGTCGGACCACGCACAATGAAGGGTTTCGTAGTTTAGTTGGAATGAATTTATCCCAAGAACAAACTTAACATTGTAGTTGAAAAACATGTTCTCCCATACGAAATGTACGGGAGATCATGTTTTTCAAACCGCAAATTTAAGTTGGTTGATTATTTCTCGTTAACCTGTACAGCCTACTTAGCTCTCTGAGTGTTCCTTTTAGTTTTGTTATATATTATACTACTGCTGTGAATTTTTTCACAAGTCCAAGTACAACCATTTAGCTAGAAGGGGGGGGGGGGGGGGACACTTAACTCTAACAAAAAAAAACAGTTAAATGCTTAATATTTCGCAAACGGATCCCTGAATCCAAAAATGGTTCTGACAAACTCACAATATTTTTGAAAGACCTTTCTAACGATACCCCAAAACATGGGGAAGATGAGGAAAATTAAAAACATCCCCACTTTACCTGTAGGGGAGGTACCCTAAAAAAATATTTTTCGTGATTTTATTTTACCTCATTGTCGGCATGATTAATATATATACATATGCTAAATTACAGCTTTCTAGTACTAACCGTCTCTGATCTAAGCCGCGGACAGACAGACAGATAGACAGACAGACAAACAGACGGACATGGCGAAACTATAAGGGTTCCTTGTTTTCTAAGTAACCCTAAAAAAGATCGAATCAAACTTCACTACAGTTTATCGGTTAATTTGATAGTTACTTTTTTATCATGATTAAATTTTTAGGAATGGGCGTGTGCCTTTTTCTAGATAATTTTGAAGGAATTACTCACAAATTGGTTGTCCTCTCCCTCGTAAGTCTGTTTCGTAGGAGCCATACGGATAAATTGTACTAAATGCCATATTTCTCCAATGTTTGAAAATTTGCTCGGTATGTAATATTCGTAAATTCAATTACTTAATTACATAATAGAACGCAAAATGTTTTCATGTAGGTACTATCAATGTGACGTCACAATTATTTTTCAAGATGTACGTTACTTTTTATTTACTTTTATATGCAAATGTACACTTCATCTCGATTATCAGATATTACTGGACAAAAATCACTTAGAGTAGGTAAGGTGTAATCTTATCGGTTCCTATATATGACGCCAGATCACGTCGATAAGATTATAGGTCAACATCTTGACAATTAAATATTTTGGGCAATGGCCTTTTAATAGCAGTAGGTAGAGATCTAACGAGTGTTATCATTAATATGGACCCAAAGTCAACCCATTTACTGAGGGGGCAAAATATTTTAATACCTTTGGCAATGTCAAAGTGAGGTTAACCCTGTTACAACAAGGTTAATAGGTTTCCGATTATGATAATCATTGTCAGATTTAAAGTATCGGGCTACTGCAGCCCAAGGACACTTGTAAGTGGTCTTTTCGCCCACTCGCCCGGAGTAGGGCTTCGGCGTCGCGGTCGCGCCATTTCGTTAAAGCGATAATATTCGTTAAATGGATTAAGCCTACACAATAGTTGAATAACAGTGTTACTACTACTGTTATTTTTTAATTATATTAATGACACGATTGACACAACATTCTATTGTTGTGGTCTTCTTCGTTTCGTGTGGTTAGTGACTAACCTGGTGTCAGAGTTTTAAAGCCACCCATGGGCCTCTGACTTGGCCTCACATGCCATCAAGAAATATCTCTCAGGCGTGCCGGTTTCCTCACGATCTTTTCCTTCACCGTTTTTGAAGCAAGTGATAATTATAAAATACGCACATGAATCCGAAAAGTCACAGGTGCGTGCCTTGGGTTCGACCTCGAGACCTATGACTTGGCAGTCCGACGATCACACAACTAGGCTATCACTGCTGTGGTTACAAAAGATAGTGTAGAAAAAACAAAGTTCCAATATTATCGTGAAGCGCATTAGTGAAATTTTTGTTTGATAGACAGTGGCGTGGTACCTACCTACATAAATCATCGTCAATCCTTAGTTATCTTATCAATAAAATGTTATAGGTATGTCCCAAGAATGCAAAAACAAAATGTCAGTCTAGCCGAAGGTAATATAAATAGAGGCAAAAAATTATAAATATATGCGTGGCGTCTAATTTTATACGTTTGGTCTGCAAGGTCTCAACATTTTTTCAATAGCACACAATTAACGATATCTACTATTGGTTTCTGGTTTCCTTTGAGCGTGTTTTTTAAGTGTGTTTTTCGTCAGCACATACTTAGTTGCATTTGTAAATAAACTACATATTGAAGTTATGACTGTTGATATTGTATTTTATTGATAAATATTCCAAAGCCTGCTAACAACTTACACATTTTCAGCCTAAAATGTTCACTCGCTGGGAGACATGCCTCTTTGAAGTGAGCATTAAAATTATGAAATTAAAATAACTCCGTACATTTTTTTTTAAACGGTATAATTTATGTGTGGGTATCCATTTATTTCGGCCTCGTAGGCTGATGTTTACCGACTCCTAATGACATATTACCACCTACCTACTGATTAAACACGCACTACCGTAGTAGTTGACCATAATACGCATACCTACCTACTACATTATGTTGTTTAATATTCTATTATCTTATACAAAATAGTTGATGTTTGAGAAATCCTAATCTTTCTTTGTTTATGTTTCTTTGTGCGTTCCAATAATTCCACACAAGATTGCATTTGATTTCTGTCTGCATGACTGGAGATTACTTTCCAACTAATCTATACGAAAGAAATAGTTCATGCAGTCACTCACTGAAACATGACGGCATTGTTTTTTTTTCTACCAGGATTTTAGATTGCATTAGAACAAAAATCACTGGAATAAAAGTTAGTAGGAAACATCAGACCCGTTTTCGTTTCGCTACTAAAAACTAGTTAACTTAAACAATACACACCCTGTGTACAGCCGCGTTTTGCTGCTCATTGAATAAAATCATTTGTCGAATCTCTCATGTTAACTGATTTAATTAGATGTTGTTATTTTGGGGAATCAATCACAGCAGTTAAGGATGCGCTAAGGTAGCCCATGAAATTCAAATTTTCGCGACGATGAGAAATATGTATTCACAGAATTTTCAAATCAAATTCATTAGAACCATCAATAAAACTCTCTAAGTAAGGATTGACCTCAAATGTCTTTCATGAAAAAGTTATTCAATAGAGTCATTTGAAGTTAGAGAGTTATATTGGAGATTTTAATGATTATTATATACGAGTATTAGATAGTGTGTTAGTTAATTTTTGTGTTGATAAGCCTATAAACCGGTTCAGAAAAGTCGTTAGACCACCACGCAAGTACCTAAGTAGCATCAAACATTCGTAAGCAAAAAGCTAAGCACCTATACCTAGGCATTGATTATGCTAAGTAAGGCTATCTAGCGGATTGTGATTTTTTAATTCCCACGACTGTCTACCCAATGACATGACATAGTTTTATCGACAGCCGCATGTTTCTCGAAATGCTTTGCCATCTATTTAGACATATGCTGCAAATAATCTACGTGAAATAGGTATGGAAGGTTTTCCAGAATTCTGTTGTAGGTGGTTTACAATAGAGTAATCATGTTTTTCGACACGCCAACGAAATTTAATAGGTGTGAAGTTTTTTTTTGACGATTACCTAGAAAGAGGCGCGTAATAGGTACGTTTTAGAATTAATTTGTGAAAAAGTCTTTGTTGGGTAACGAAACCCTATCCTAGGACTTTTAGCTTTAGGTATATTAAAGCTTCATCATGTACGTTCGTCCGTCGTTCTGTCTGTCACTTCCATTTCATTTAAAATTAATGAATGTATAGTGAAATAATTAGATACGCTTTCATGTGTATCAGTTATTTTCGTTGGACCGAATAAAACCTGTTGAAGTAGTTGGTTATATCTAGATTCAGGTTAATGCTATTTTTGTCTAGTAGCTCGACAATCGAGTTACTTTATTGGATAACATTTTCAATATTCTAATAGTGTGTCCTTCAGACTTTGACCGGGTACATAACCTCGAACAAAATACGTGTAATTTAATTTATACATAGTGGATTTTATTCACCTACACCAGTTGCAATATAAGCTCTTATGTTCTCACATATTGAGATAAAAATAAATTCGTAATAGACTCGATAAGATACGATATTATTAATATTTCGTTCTGTTACGTAGGTATTGCTTATACACGTAATTTTTATCGCAGAAATAAGACTGGAATAAGCATAATTTGTATTGAAAGAGAGACAGAGTGTTAGAAATAAGTAAAAGTCAGTGACACAGTGACACCTCACGGTCAAAACAGGTGACTCCAAGATGTGAGATAATGTTTTCAATGCCAAGAACATTTTATTTGTATTAAATACGTTACGATTTCTTTAGTGGCGGCATTCAATCGAATATAGAGGCAAAAAAGTTAATACTGAATATGGTCACGCAACGACATTGGGCAGTGAGAAGAACCACAGAGATATGATTGATTTAAAAAATATTTAAAACACGTTTTTGGTGCATTGTGGCAATTATCTGCAAACCATGTCGGTGATCGGCAGTGACCGAAAAGTTCAGTGAACCAACACGAAAAAAGTAGACTATTTTAAAACCCAACCAAGATACCTACCTATTTACTTCACTTTTGGCTCAGCGTCCAAAAAACAATTCTTGAAATATCTACGTTTGCATTTGTTTTGATAACCTTCAGCGTTGTGATTTCAGGTAAACAATAGAATAAAGGTTTAGGTATTTGATTATTCGTCGAACCACTTCTTCGATTCATCTTGTTTTCGCTAATTGATAATAAGAAATCAAGATTGCGGGAATGTCCAGAAATAACTTATTTAAGAAGTCTGGATAAACAATAAACTCTACCGAACGTCCGGCAGTGGAAACTTTAGTGATTATTTTCATTATTTCGGGTTTATCTTGATATGCAAAATATAATCTTATTAATTTTAAGTATCTGACATAGGTATTTGTGAAACCGACGGTTTTAGGTTAAAGGTGGGTATTAATAGTAGTGACTAAATCTGTCTGAGATGACTTTATTTACATATAATAATATGTTTATCAGTATCTTGTCTAATCTATATATATAAAAATCAATTGCTGTTCGTTTGTCTCGCTAAAACTCCAGAACGGCTGGGCCGATTTAGCAGATTTTAGTTTTGAAATGTTTTTCATAGTCCAGGGAAGGTTAAAACGGTGAGAAAATTAGGGTAGGTAGGGTAGGTAGGGTAGGTAGGGTAGGGTAGGTAGGGTAGGTAGGGTAGGTATGGTAGGAAGGGTAGGTAGGGTAGGTAGGGTAGGTAGGGTTTAGTGCTACCCGTGCGAAGTCGGGGCGGGTAAAGCTAGTATATTCATAATTCTTTACACTTATCAATTAGAATATATTGCAAGTATTTATGTCTGGGTAAAGTTTAGTTGTTGTGTGAAGGTAAAAATCGTCACTTTCTCTCCTACATAGATATGCAAAATTAGAGTTAGAAACTGGCTGAAAACCTAGCACTATTTTGTCCGTCTTTGTAGTGAAATACCTTGATAGACACAGCCAACATCTTTAGTAGTATCTACCTACTACCTATCTATAACAAAACAATGCATTAAAAGAAAAACTACATCTAAAAGTAAAACTATTTTTGTATAAAGCATACGAATACAGTTACATTGTGTCGAGAGCTATACGTTGACTAGTGGACAAGGTTTCCACAACCCCTGGCATACCACAGCATATCGCATTACAGTCGAGCCAGCGACATGTGGTCTCCGACTCATTATGTATTGCTATTGTATACCGCGGTTGTCCGCCACCACAGCAGGAAAATATACCTGTAGCTACGATATACCGGTACTTAGGTATATCAGGATATGAACGAGTAATGCAGTAGCTGAATGTTGTTCAAAAACAAAATTAACATACCTCAATCTAGGGATTGAGGTATGTTAATTTTGTTTTTATGCAGTTGAGTGCATTTTGAGTAGGCACTCAACCAGCCTTTTAGTAATGTCCATAAAAAATTATAATAAATTGCCAAATGATTTTAGAGAAGTAAGCAAAACAAATATATTTATTAATAAATTGAAACAATTTCTGGAATCCAAGTCATACTACTCAGTAAAGGAGTTTTTAGATGACAAATCGATTGTAAAATAAAATAAAATTATTCTCTCTTACACCAAACTTAATGAAATATGTATAATTTAATAAGGAATATAGAAATCAAATATAAATATGAAAATATGAGTACATAAATAATAACATAATTTAATAATAATTACCTACAGTATTACATAAAATAAAAATAACTAATATACTATACATATATGCACAAACCTAAAAATATATATATACATAATTATACACCCAATTAAACACATCTAATAATGTATAATAATATTGAATTGCTTAAATTGATACTTAGCCCTCTTCCTCTCTCCTAATGTTGCTGTGCCCGACAGGGTCCATATTGGTCTTTTACTTTGTTATACCATCTATGTAATACATATGGAATGCAATATATAATTGAGTATTGAATATTGTTGTTATCGTTTGTAATTTGTACGCCTTCTTTTGTTTTATGGTGTAAGTTCTATTTTCAAAAATTGTGCTAAAATATATCAATAATGTCTACGTTAGCAAAGCGGTTGTATGTTCCCCATTACTGTTATTGGAATTTATTATTTTCAATGATACGTCAAAAGATAGACAAAGTAACTTATAATAACTAGGTACCTTTTTTATGTGGCATTTCGCGATTGGTTTTGTACTTTTAGCGAATGAGTTGGTATTAAGCATTGGTATAACCTACTTAGGATTCATAATAATACCTCAGCTCAGATTCACTCTTTATCTCGCTCGTGGACTGAGTGAGACCGAGATTGAGCGGCGGGGAGAAGGCTCCAAGGCGCCGATAGTTTTGGTAATAACTTTTTACGGTGAAAATAATGGTAATTTAATTAAGTAAAAAATATAGTACCTGCTTTATATTTTTTTCAGTTATTATGCAAAGTTTCATGATCTAATTTGAAGTAGTTTTTGAATAAGTATTTGCGGTTTATTGTTCGGTTTGGAGGTAACTTTTTTTTTTTTTCTGTAGATATAATTATATGAATAGTCTTTTCATCAAACATTATTACATTACATTCATCCTCAATTTGACCATAATATATTGAATTCAAAGTTAACGCTGCAGTATTTTCAATATAACGGCGGATCATGCTAAGTAATTTGTAGACTCCACATTCGAGTCCACACCCACTTTTCATAGAGCTCATATGCCATGCCGCCATACATTTATGCGCCATATATAGTCGACCCTCCAGGGGGGTCACCGGCATTACGTTTGCTCTAAAGTGAACCGTCAAGGAGGGCTCCCGGCACTGAACGTGTTAAGTATAAACATAACTATTGGTTTTTTTCTTATTAATTTTTAAGGAAAATGCAGTGATCAGTCTCTTAGATGTAGCATAAATTTGAAAATATTCAATCATTCATTTCAATTTTACGAATGTATTTGGTTATAGGACTTTACAAGTTATTGCGTTTTCGTAAAGATCATTTTCACCTAAAGCAGTAATAAATATTGGTGATTTTAAATGCGCACTCAGTTCGGATGGTGTTCGGTTTTACGAATTTTGACGATGCTACATCTAAGTTGTGTCGTAATGTACTTACTATCCTTTTCTAATGTACATTAATAGTAGGTGCTTAACGCAAGTATTAGTAAATGATATTTTCCTTGAAATCGGTGTAAGACTTTCCAGAAATATTACTCACAAATAGCATAAACGTCCTTCCTTCTATAAAATGTCGTTTAAATTATGAAAAACAAATAAAAACTTACATAAATTAATAAGTACATGATGTTATGTAATTGCGCATCTTACATAATCTATTTACAACGGGTTTTTGTTGTTGTAAAATAATAAAATACCTCTAAGCACGTGTCACTACGAACAATATAATATAATCGTGTTTTGTGCATACTTACAATAAAGATAAATACTAAAATTACGTCAATGTTACCTGGAAACTGACTGTAAAGTTAATCTGCATAACATCGTCGTGAATATTCAATCATGAGATAAGCTAAATATACCTACTATTAAATACGCACAATAAATCGAGGGCTCTGTTAAAAATATATTTCTCGTTGTTTTTCAATAAAACCTTGTTTTCGCTGTCGCACTTCTATAGTGGTGATTTAATAGCCAAAACATCAACCTAATTAGTTACAATTATGTATAAACAATTATCGGGCTTAGAGATAGGTATTGCGTTATTTGCAGACAGTACCGACCAATATCTAAATTCAGAAGCGTGCTGATAACGGAAAGCTTGGCACTTGACACCGTTACATTGTTTTGGTATCGATAACCTTTTATTCACGTTTTCATTTAAATCGGTATCTAAGTGGGGCCTCCCCTAAACAGGGCTTTGACCGTCCCTATCCGGATTTAGGGAGCCGGTTAACATTTAAACTTTGTACGGGCTGGTGCCGAATATAAGTATCTTTGTTTTGTTTGTGTTGTGGGACTTATGGGTCTGGAGAGAGCCTTATTCGTGGACATACTACCAAATATTTCGAACTAAACTATTATATTTGATGAAGAAATTCTAATGGCAGCTGAGATTTATAGTTCGTTTACGGATGTCAGTTTTATGAATGAGGGGGTTAGATAATAATCGTTACCGTTCATTTGCCAAGCCTATTCCTATTCTATTCACGATGGCATTAAATAATTTGTAGCTTTCTTACCTTCTAAAACTTTTTGTTCGGCGGCTCTGTCATTTTTCATGCAAGAATCGCTAATGTTGTCGATTAATTATAATTTCTGTCATTTTTTGGAGAAAGTTTTTGTGTACTAAGTATATTGCACTCAAGTCTTCTTTAAACCCCTAATAAGTTACTAGTAACTATTTGATTACCCGGAACTATATTCTCGTAGCATGGTCTACGAAATAGGGCAGCGTAGGCGCCGCCTGGTCTACGAAAAATAGGACACTTATCTTTTGCCGTAGGCGGTCTACGAGACACGATAAGGTGGTGCTACGTCGGATAGATATGAGTACTGACCTAATTCGGGAGTTAAAGGGCTTAATGTGGATGCCATTTATTGTTTTATCAAATTAATAACACCTACTACACTGTATACAATCATCAGTGTTTATTAAAATTGCGTATCTGCCACAACTTGTATTTACTTATGAACGAGAAACTGATAGAGATGTTAGGCTCACACTTTTTATGGCCATACGAGCCATGATATCAAATGTGGGTGGACGTCTACTGGTTAAGGAACCGAAATCATTGCGTATGAATGCGTTTGCGCAAATGTCAGATCAACATTATGTGCGTAGCTACGAACACGGAAGTTATTATATTCTGAGATTTGGCTCAATTACTGCTGAGAATATCCAATACGATTTATCCTTTTAGTGACAGGCAGTAGGTATTTATAACGACGTGTGAATTATCTGGTTTAGTCTTAAATACTTGTAATCAATCTGCTTAGCCTTTTCCCAACTATGTTGGGGTCGGCTTCCAGTCTAACCGGATGCAGCTGAATACCAGTATTTTACATGGAGCGACTGCCTATCTGACCTCCACAACCCAGTAACTGGGTAATACGATACCCCTCTTAAATACTTGTAATAAAATATAAAAAAGTTTTATTGATTCATAATCAAACAAGTGTTACAATATTTAGGTATGACACTGGATCCCGCACTAGGATACCCTGTGTCGCAGGATCCAGTCTCTTTCGACAGATAATAAGAATTTTAAAGATAGGTTAACAAATGCACCGGTTTCAGTAAGATAATAAATCAAACTTAGGGCTTAAAGGTGACCAAATGTATGTGAGTATTATGAATGTGATGAGTGTTAGTGAGTATGAGATGATGTATACTTTAAGTGTTCCTCAATATTCCTCATATGTCTCATAAAGTATGACTGTTATTAAAAGTTGATGAACTAAAAAACCCAGAATGCGGTTTACGACATAATTTTATTTGGAATGCCACTTTAAAAAATATTATTTATTTTTGTTTCCTAGAACACGGCCTTAAGTCGTTATTTTCATTAGAATTGGGGCAGGAAAATCATTTCTAATACAAGCTATGCATACCACGTATCCTCCATACCTACCTAGTTTAAAATAATTTGCGAGATGAATCTCTGAAAAGCTTTATTAACGAAGTTGCATTATTCGGACCAGAAAGGTTTTTGTAGATTGATATCATGTTCCCAATGTACTCGTACAACAGAGCTGTGGGATGTGGATTTTCAACCACTCTCTAATAGCTTTATCAATACACCTACTTCATGGATTTAACCGAGTGATTTTATGTTATGAGATGAGACATATCGAAAGACCTTTGTATATCCATGTCCGTTCCACCTCGCTTCAATGCACAGTTCAGGAATATCTTACCTGAAACAAAAGAACAGGCACATTAATATTTCGTCAGGTTGCACATAAGGTTTTGTAACAAAAGAGGTGGTATTAAAACGGTGGCTACGCCATCTTGCTCTGTACAATGGCGGTAGGGCAATTTGTGCGGGGTCGCAAGGGATTGTTCGGCCGGTCGGCGCACGCGCCGTGAAACTATAGCGGTGCTCTGCGCCTGCGCATCCTCCGTGACTCTATTATTGTGATTTTAAAAGCTTCTGATGCCTATCAGTAGAATTATACATTTTCGTTTTTAGATGTGCTTCGAAAGATTGTAGATTAAATTGTCATTTTTATCATCGTTAGATTTTACATAAAAATCTTGGTTATTAAATTACTTTTTGTTAATAAAAATTGCGCGCTTTGTTGCGGTCTTGTAGAACCATAATTGTCTTCCACTTAGAGTTGAGAGATACTTTGAATATAATTGGTGCTACAGGTATCATTACAGTAAGTAGGGAAGGTTTTTTCCCTCTTTAGGTAAAGGTACGAAATTGTAAAAAGGCTGCGTCCGTCACGAAGAGATCCAACGATTTTTTTTTTCTGGCGAGTTTTTATAAGTAAAGTAGATTCACATAACACCAAAATATAAATAATTATTGTAAACATCCAAATTGTATTTTTTTTTTAATCGAATACAACGGAAGAAAACCAATAAGAATAATGGTCTTCTTTATGTTATTTAAGTACCTAATTAGTTAATTCAATGAGTTTGCGTAATTAAATTAGTACTTAGTGCCATTTCTTGATTCTCAGTACCTAACTATACTTATAATTCTGGAACTATACAAAAACAAAGCTAACGATTAATTATGATTGAATAACATGTTAAGTAGGTACGACGTTCCACCACTCTGACTGAAGTTTCATCATAATAAGAATAGTTTCTTCATAAAAGATAATAAGATAAGTAGGTATCTGCTATACCTAGATTTGCTGTGATAACAGATAAATAAAGGTAAATTGCCATTTCTTCTGTGAAAAACAAACATGATATATGTGTTATAAAATGGTAATAAATTGAAGTCTTTGTTGTAAAATTCCTATTCAAAAAATTCAAAAAATTCAAAAGTCATTTATTCAAACTAGGCTGAGAATCAGCACTTTTCGAACGTCAAAATTACATAAGACAGTCCCCCAAAACGCCCACCCTTCACCACTTCCTAGTGCATTAGCTGGGAAGAAGAAGTGGCGCAACAAACTCCCCAGCAGCACAGCTGTCTGTTCAGTTAGAAGAACAAAAAAATAAGATTCTATATAATAGTATTCAAAATAATTTAGATAATTTAGATTACGCAACACAAAACATAATTTAAATTATTAGCCATATGTTAGCTAGCACACGCCAATATACCACACAACATCATCGAGAACTATACTCAGGCAGAAATAAAAACTAAACGTAAACAGAACTTATCTAAATAAAAGCCTCCAGGCATAAAGGGCGTGCCCGCTTACATATAGTTGTAACTGGAAGTTATAAATGATAAACTAGGACCATCGAGATAAAATAAATAAAACAAACAGTTAATTACTAATAACAATAACTAATATGATCAATTGTCGAGGTCACTAGCTAACCACATATTGCAATACAACTCATTAGAAAAAACATTGTAATGAGTAGATTATGTCAACAATAAATTGAAATAAAATTAAAAATAGCTTGACTTATAAAGTCGAATAAAAAAAAATTTAAAAAAAATACAATTATATAAACTCATATAACTTGTCAGTAGGTAATCTGGAGAAAGAACATAAACATTGTCTTGAGTTAATCACAGCGACCAACTATTCTTATCATTTAAGTAGTCGTTTATAGAATAGTATGCCTTTGAACAAAGCTTGGATTTTACTTTCGTTTTAAACGCATCAAAAGGCAAATCTAGCAAAGAAGAGGGTAGCTTGTTATAAAAGGTTATACCAAGCCCAACAAATGAGTTATGAACCTTATGAAGCCGGTGAAAGGGAGCTCGTAGTTTGTCCTTATTTCTAGTGTTAACATTGTGAAAATCACTGTTTTTAGTGTATAAGTGTATATTTTGCCTAATATATAAGATGTTGGCGAAGATGAATTGGGACGCCACCGTGAGGATACCAATATCTTTGAAAAAATCTCTCAGAGAAACTCTGGCACCTAGCTGGTAAATAGCTCGAACAGCTCGTTTTTGAAGGACAAATATATTTTGAATATCAGCAGCTTTGCCCCACAGCAGAAGACCGTAGGACATAACGCTATGAAAATAACTAAAATAGACTAACCGAGCTGTATCGACGTCAGTGTATTGTCTTACTTTCCTGACGGCGTAGGCGGCCGAACTGAGCCTTCCCGCTAGGCTCGATATATGTGGGCCCCACTGAAGTTTGGCATCTACTGTTATGCCCAGAAAAACTGCCGAGTTTACAGACTCAAGCACCTCTTTATCTAAGACGATGTTGGGTCCTAGATTTCTAACATTTGGTAGGGCGAACTTTACACATTTCGTTTTCTTGGCATTGAGAACTAGGTTATTTGTCGTAAACCAATCCGTAACCATTGAGAGAGCACTGTTTACATCGTCAAAATCTTGTCTATTCCTGTCTACTTTAAAAATAAGAGAGGTATCATCTGCAAACAGTACAACTTCACAGATACCCTTTAAATAGAATGGTAAGTCATTGATATACACTAAGAACAAGAATGGACCTAGTATTGAGCCTTGAGGTACACCTAACTGAACTGGTAGACCGGAAGATTTCACACCATTAACATCTACACATTGGGACCTATTGTGTAAATAAGAATTTATAACGTTGAGAGCTTCGTTTTGAACACCGTAATGACGCAGCTTACGCAAAAGCGTGTCATGGTGCACGCAATCAAAGGCTTTGGAGAGGTCACAGAAAACCCCAATAGCATTTTGCGAGTTCTCCCATGCGTTAAATATGTGTTTCAGCCAGCAGTGTGTTTTAACTTGGTGTTTACTCAGCTTGTGTTGTGACCTTCCACTTTTGCGCCGAAGTCGGAATGCAATGACTACTTTATCGATACTCGCCATTATGTGATACGTTGCTGAAAATTTACTATATTAACAGACCTTAGTCGGTCGACAACCTAGCGTATATATGCACAGGTAAAAATATTAGTACCTGGGCGACCGAGCTCTGCTCTGGTGAAAATAGAGAATGCTCATTTAATAGTATAGGATAGTTCATACTAATTCCATGTATAGTACCTACATACTAATTCCATGCTGCCATGATAGTAGGTACTTACTAATTCCATGCTGCCATGTCTGTCAATTATTGTCAAATGTCAGATAGTCTAAGGGTGTTGTTCTAAACGAATTTTCCCAGATATGAGACCTAGTTTGATCGATTTTTCGCCCCCATAAACCCCTATATTGCAACTTTCATCGAATTCATTAGAGCCGTTTTCGACAACACGATAACAAAAAAAAAAAGAATAAAAAAAAAACAAATCAAAATCAAATCAATTAATTTAAATCAAATATATGTATATACAAATATTGCTCGTTTAATAGTATAGGATAAAAATGGAATATTTGCGTAACAGAAAAACAATACAGTCAAATGATCGGAAATATCAAGTGTATCTATTGTATTATTTTCTATAATTGTAATTAATCAATTCATCATCATCAACATCATTCAATTCTACGCTGATGGGGACGGAAACTAAGTACCTATTAACTCTTAATACGTAAAAAAATATTAATCGCTGACTTATGACGCGTTTTAACCACTCAAGCAGCTTGAAGGCTTGCGTCCAACCGTTGACCTTTCGACCCGGAAACGGTACGTTGCCTTAACCTTCGCTGTGGTAACAAGCTCTGTTTGAACCTTTTACTGCAACGTGCACCGCCACGCTGCGCACGCGCAGCTGTGCTTAACGCGCATAATTTCAACGTAAACGCAAAACAGAACGTGCTTCCGACCACAGAATGATACGTAAACATTCTTACACGTAGTTAAATAACACATTATTTTGACTGGAGCCAGTCAATGGACTATTCGCTAAGTTTACACTGTGGACCAAGTTTCCTTTGTAAAACCAGATGTGTACCTACTTGTTGGTGAGTTACTTTCTACAGCGGGAGCCCGTTGCGTCGGCGGCGAGTACTACATCATCTAAGGAGTCGGAAAACTTTGCACTCAAGTGCGGTAACGCGACCATTTATCTTATAATGGCCAGGGGCACTCCGCTTTCAGTGGCCGCTGAGAATATCAATGGCATCATAAGCATAATGGATTTAGTCTTGTGCACGCGTCTCGCCACCCATAAATGGGTTCTGTCACTTTCACTTGAATTATGATGTCCTCCTTTTAAGGATACGTTGTCACGACAAAGTTACAAATAAGTTAAATATTCTAGACAAAAAGCGAAATGTTCACGTGTATTTGGGTTAGTGGGCTCTTCAAGAAACACGTACATTATATGGTTATCAAAATTGTAACTTTTCGTTGAGATTGGAAATCTCTTTTACGACAGAATAAACAGACCACTTCGTATTGAACCTTGAAAACTGAACTCTTTTCTAAAAGTTGAATTTAGTTTTTACCTCCCAATCGTCTAAACTATAGCTTATACGATGTCTCGGTGATTTCGGTGTCCACACAAAAACTGATCACAGCGATCATAATAAAAAAAACACTGCTTTTCAGTAGGTACACGATGCTGTAAAAATAGATTAAATCTGCTGTGAGGCAGTTTTTGCCGCTGATCCGATTAGATTGAAGGTAAACAAAATCACCTTGACAGAAAGAGAGGCGGCTCGGCGGCGGCAGTGAAAAATTAACTTTGATTACACCAACAAACACGAACTCGAACATTTATTAGAAAAATCCGGCTTTGGGATTGTTGTTCGTGTATCGGTATTTGTTTTCCTTTACACACACCTACCTAGATGAAAGAAAACATGCGAAGGAAAAGTATTATAAGTTAATTAGTTGGTATTACTTGTATGTAAGTATGACTGCAGTTGTTTACTATGATTCATGGTCATCTTATGTCCTTTTATCCGCAATGTTTTACCGAAGTATATTCATGTAAAAATATAAACATTTCAAAATATATCTGCGTAAAAAATAGGTTTATAATAAAATGTGTAACCTGAATTTTAAATAAGAAAATAGCTCATATAAATATTTACATTGTACATATTTATTTATATTCTGATAAAAATAAAAAAAAATAAAACGATATACACTACTTACCATTTTTTTTTCTAATTTCAATGAAAGATAATTTGAAAACTTGCATTTTATTTGACATAAGTTACTCTGAATCACGAAATATTGCGTAACTTTGCTAAAACTTTTAGTGAATAAGTAAAAACTTAATAGTTTTTATACCTGTATTGTATGAACCAAATCGTTCCGGCATGAAAATAATCGATTATTTACCGATAACTAAGCGGAAACCGTTATTGGTTGATCAAAATGCGTGTGCGGTGGTTACCACGTATTGAATATCTCGGTGCATACGGTTAGTCGATGTTCGGCTTCAACAGCACGTTGCATTAGGACGAAACAGGCGCAAGCGCACCGCGCGCCCGCAATATATCCGGCTGCGACCCAAGGAGAACTTTCCATCAACCATATGTCGACATTATCTACACGTTATCCATTAAAACATTAATATAATGGTAGTATCTTTCAAATAAACCAATGGAACTGATTAAAAGTAAAACAAATCGAACTCTTTGCAGATTACGCCTGTTTGGATGTGTGCCAAAATGAAAAGTGATTTTGAATACGTTTTCATTAGTTTGTAAAAGTTTACTAACATAGTTTTTAAAGGCATTGTTACTAATACTATATGGATTGTGTGTCCCTTGTATGTGTAGTCTGAATTAAAGAATACGAGTATATTATTATTGTCCTTTATTTCATTTAAATACTTATAAATTACATTTTTAAATATTAGAATATAAAAAAAAATTAAAACATTTAAAAATATTAAAAATAGTTGCCCACCGGTATCGGGAACAGGGGCCAAGCTACCGGCGGTCAGGGCTCCAGAGAGAGGAACCTTCTGACAATGCGAGCCGTGTCCAGTACCGCTCTCTGAATCAAGCCCTTGATCCAGCTGCCCAACGAGAGCCTCCTTATTATTATTAGAGAAATCCCAAGCCTGGTCATCTGTTTGTCATCGTTTTCCCGACGACAACATTCCATTCCTCTATGGAATGGTTATAAGAAATTTGTACATTGTATGGTTCTGAAAATCTCTGCAAGGAAGATTTCAGTTCCGGATTTCCGTTTTGCATTCAAATTTTCTGGAGTAGGGGTATATGTTACATATTTATATTCCACATAAAAAGCTGAGAAAAACGTCGCAAATTTCGGCACCGAATTGCGATTAATTAGTATTACAGGCTCTATTGTTTAACAACTAACTTCTGTGCTGTATTGCGCTTTATCGATTCACATGTGTACACAATCTTGACTGGTTTTGTTACATGATCATGCAACAATAAATCGTAAGCAAGCATTGCGTAACAAGTGATTTTGTTTAGGTTTTTGTGACGTTTGAAATGAGCATTCATAGTTACCGATAGCGTGTGCAAAGTTTCAAATTGATTGTAACTATATTTTTGTGTAGGAAGGTTATTAACAAAGGTTGTGTGAATATTTGTACAGCCTTCTGTTTTTTGGTATTGACAAAGACAATATAGTTATCGTGTCCTGGTATCTATAGGTGACAATGGCAAAGTATTTTGTCGTTAATCGTAAAGTTTGGCGCTATATTTGTATCTTCTATGTATCTAAGGCTAAACATATCATATTTTATTTGCTTTTTTCAGTTGGTTAATGAAGGAAATTACAGCCGCGATATGCGAAAGTCAAAGCGGAGTAGAAAGTGTCTTGACTTAGTCATACACCGCAATCCGCAAGATTTTCTCATGACAGCAAACGAAGTGTTGTTGATTACAATTGTATGTTGAAAAGGATGACTAGATCCCATGAGAAAAAAAACCGTTAAATTAATTCAGAGAACTGGAAATATCCTCAAACTCCTCGTAGCTACCTACCTACGGATATTAAGAGGACTATAGGTAGCGTCATCATGAAGCACATCAAGTCATCAAAGAGAAAATACTCAAACTACCATAATGATAGAGGAATTTCTCAATTCGTAATTCGTAAAATGTCTGTCGTAACCTTAATCCCCCGGTAATGTTCTCAAAAGTGTTCGTTATTTGAACAGCAGGTAGGTATGTACCTATCACCATCCATAACTGTCATTTTTTATAATGCCTGTTACGATGATTCACATTTTATTACGCGGAACTAAGATGAGAGTAGCCGGAAAACTTGGTATACATAATTATAACTGTGTAAAATTAGTCTGTGAAGCTTCGAGAATCAATTTCGTGGTAGTATACATAAATAAAGAAAATGAAATGAATTTGAATGGGTATATAAGTATGAGGAAAATCTGTTCGATTATTAGGTTGGATTTGAATTGTGAGTCATTATAAAATATTAAAATTCAAGAACCCGTTTTATTTCTAAACTAAAAAATAATCAAGGGCTACCTGTTGGATTTCCGAAGGCTGGTAAAAAATACTGGTTAATTCTTATAACTTCTCACAATCACAATTGCACTTTTAAACACTGCAGTAATATCACTTCTGTAAAATAACGTAACAATTAATAACTCGTTTTGTGACGTCAGAGAACACTTATGTTTTGTCAGTTATCAGTTAATTGTAATGATAAGGAGCACTAGAGATTGACAGCGACCGGTTGTGACGAGGCGCGAGGTACGTATGGAGGCGTGTGGCGGTGCTCACCACATTTGTATGGCACCGGTTAGGCTCGCCAGCTGACAGCCAGTACCGGGCGCCGGCCGTGACGTCACGCGTGACGCGTGCACTAAACTCCCCCAAGTTTCACCAAATTACGTCACAACACTTACAACTTACATGTCGTGGAAATCGCTGTATAACTTCTGGGACAACTGACCTTTACGAATGATTTATAAATATTTTCCTTGACGAATATTTCATGTGTTATTTAATTTTATCAATACCGGCTTTTAATATTCTGTGTTTCTTTGTCTTGCGAGAGGCCACAGACTGGTAATAACAATGTTAGTTCCAGTCGTCTAATGCTAAATTTATTATATTCGCATATTATGTGCTACTTACTGTGTGCGGATTTAATATAGTTGGATTGTGTTTTAGGAAAGTATTTTTTACACTTAACACAAGGATTTAGGGGTTGGGTTTAGAAACGTGCCGCCTCGCTAGAAAGAATGTGAGGTTATGAGGGGGTTCTAGAGGTTTTCCTAAACCCTCCACAACATTTTTTTTGCCGGAGACGATAATGTTTTTTTTTTTTTTTGTGAAGCGAAAATCTCCGAAACTACCAGTCGGATTTGAAAAATTCTTTTAGCATTGTATAGCTCCATTCTTGAGCAATCATCACTCTTTGGCCCTTAGGAGCCGAGCAAAAAGAACAAAATCTCAAAAGATTGATAAGTGAAAACGAAGTAATAGCGCGGGCGAGCGATGGGATGCGACGCGGTCGGTCGGGGTCCGAAATTTCACGCGGACGAGGGGGGGGCAGAAGCTCATAAAACACGACAACAGTGAAGGTCCCCCCTGCAGAGAATGATTCAATGGTTACGGGGTCTACTCGCTAAGCGAAATCCATAGTTTCGTCCGAAGTTACAGGCGCTTCGTTCTCCGTCTCACTTACGGACATACCGTAAGTGAGGAGTACGCAGCGTCCGTAAATTTGACCGAAAATACGGTTACGCATAGAGAGTATTCCCCCAGGAGTGAGAGTCACTCGGTAACTAAATAGATTATTTACTAGGTTATTTTAATGTCGCCACCAAATGTCATTTTACTTCATTTTAGTCTAGAAAAAAAAAATGTAAGTATAGTATGACTTCTTATTTACGTTGAGGATATTAGTGTTGGTTTAGCATTCATTTAAATGTGCCTTATCATACGAGTATGACATAAACAGTACTTACCTATTATTTATTATCTTTGTATCTTTTTAAGAGGAATTATGATAAACCGTAATTTCCTTCGAGCAGTTGTCTTCATGCACTGAGTCACGTATTTCATACGTAGGAACGTAGTAATATTTATATATTTACGAGTATAGGTCCAAGAACGCGCAGTTTTTACTGAATTCCGCGAGTTCTAGTGTTTCAGAAATAGTACCATCGAATAACATAGATCTTTATTAGGTTTAGATCTCTTATTTGAACCATTATCTAATGTAATTGACTGATAATATAGAAATAAGAATTACTTAAGACATGTTGATATGTTGTGTCGTTTTCCTGTGCAAGTTGTTACCTGCGGGTTTAAACGTCTTTAATTACCTGCCTGTTTATCTAGGTTCGCAATTTTCCGCATCAATCTATAACGTCAAAAAGCATAGATATAAGATTTTCTATAACAAAGTTATGCGCTAATTCGAAGCGCGTAAGATAAAGATATTTATATAATTCAAAGATATTCCCACAGTTTTCCTCTCAACCTCTTATATGTACTAGATTTCAAACGAATTCAACAATCATTTCTGTGAATGTGACGTGACGAGAGATGGTGTTGTCATCCAACTACATGCTTTACCATACGTATTAAACCCACAAGTTTTATCAGGCGTATTAAACCAGAGTCATTTAGTTAACAAGTTTATAGCCGGAACCCCTCCTGGAGGGTTCACCTAGTCGCACATGGGATGCCGGGAGCCCTCGCGGAGGGCTCATTTTCCGACCGTGAAAATAAAATCTGATGTATATCTTAACAAGATTCAGTATATGCGTTGGTTTTAGAATCCAAGCATTTTTTTTTTGTTCACGATTAGGAACATTACAAGACCCCTTGAAAACACGATTTTACTTCGGTTTACAGTGTTTTATAACATGGTTTTAAACCTAATGCCGTTAACTGTCCGCGATGGTTAACTTTAGCGCCAACGTAATGCCAGCAAGCCTCCCGGAGGGTTCACTTCCACCATGTATGGCGGCATGGCGTATGAGTTCCATGAAAAGTGGGTGGAGTCGAAAGTATTAAAGATATCTTGGATCTTTACAACATAATTGACTTATCCATGTTTACTTACACGCAGGAATAGAAACTATTAGGTTCAGCGTAGAATGAACAATGAGAAAGACTCAAAACAAGATGTTATTATGACATTTAGTAAGTCACGCTGTAGGTACATACTCGTATTTGTTAAAATCATCCACTTAATCGTTAAAACGATTTAGTTATACTTTGACTCACAATGGAAATTTTGCGACAATTTTATATTGGGATGTGTGAATTTCCAGCCGCCCAAACTTAACTTTTTAACTGGTATACGCTAATAACCCAAATTAGTTTTTATAAGTCGTAATAATAAGTATTAAAATAGACTCGGTTATTTGAATACTATATATTTAAAAAAATAAGTTCTTGGCATTTTTCTCTATAATTAATTTGTAATAATTGGCTTGGACGACTCACTTGCGCGGGCGCTGCACCCTGGCTGGAGCCTCTGGCAAATTTATAGGTATTAGAAATTAAGATAGAATTAGTCCCAAAGTAAACAACCCATTAAAGAAGCTTACACACAAATATAAAAGTATGAAAGTGACTTCGCTTTGCCTTTAATGTATTCTTTTGTTGATCGAGCACTCTTGTCTGTCGGCACGATTATCGTAAATAGAAATATATATTTAGAATGCTTTAATAAGTAATTAGTTGGCTGATGGCGATGGGAATAGCTGGCGTACTGTGTATATTTGCACTCATACGTGAGACACACTACGGAGCGCGGTGCGTGCCGTGGGCCGGTGCATAACTCACAACTCGAGCTCAACTCTATTTCTGCTCGGTGTTAATGACTTCATACAGATACACTCGCCAGTTGACATTTAGGTCATTCTATTATGGTTTTTATGATGTTTTCTATATTTTCACGTAGTGGGACAAGAGGTTAAAGCCCCACGCGAATTAGCGTCTGCGTCGTTGTCAAAGTCAATGTAAACAAAACCTAAATGTAAGTTTCACCTCGGCCGTCCTAATTGCGTTTCGTTCGAGTTCAGTGCAGTACCACTTTACTTTGAATTGGTGTTAATGGAAATATGTAAAGAATAGAGACAGGTGGATTTCGCGAACGATCATGTGAATGAATACCTACACGTCATTGTTAGTTTATAGGCTGTTCCGGTGACCCAGTTCTTGAATGCATAAAACCGTTGACTTTCTTATAAAACTAAGCTTTGTTAGTATTTATGTAAAAATTATTGTTGCTTATTTTTAATATGTTATGATTAACATAAGACTGACGTTGGCAACAGTTACCTAAATTCAGATTCTGGAAAATATAAGTTCTGTTGAACACTTAGATTTGTTTATAGTCAGGCCTCAATCAGATGCTGTTCTAAGCACGAGTAGACAGCATGCTGTACCTAAATACCATAAAAATAATGTAGAAGTAAATAAAATAGATAAATAAAAGAAGAAAGATAGAAAATGTATTTATTGGAACTCGCACAGATCACAAATTAAACTTAAACACACTCATAGAAACTTAGAAAGAAAAAAAAAGAAAGTAAAAACAGAAAGTCCTGTACCTACAAAGTCACAACTATCTCAATAGGATGCTGCGACATTAAAAAATAAGTGTCACATCGCTGGTATTCGGATAGGGCCCGCTGTGTTGTCACAAGACAACGGGCCCTATCAGGATAGATACAAAAATAAATAATAAATGAAATACAATAAAAAAGTTAGCGGACACACGTTATTACCAGAGCAGAATTACTAAATTAGGGCACAGAACAAGATCTAGACTATGTACATGATTATCAAAACATGGTCGCAACTGCAGGCAATGCGGGAAGATTAATTAGGTTTTTAAAAAGTTTGAGCACATGACCTCGGTAGTTACCGATATGTAAAAAGTGTGAATGACTCCATTGAGCGAGCGAAGAGCACTTATTAAATTATTAGCAACATTGACCTTAACTGCCCAGGTCAGCATGTTCGAGGTTAGATTTTGCTCTTGGTGGATCTTTCTACAACATGAATAAGTGGAGTATACACCGTGTATTGGACCATATTCGTGATAAGGCATATCAGGAAATGTAAAAACTAAATAAAAGGAGAATAAAGGAGGTAAGGAGGCAATAATATGTATACCATTACGTATTCAGTATCTACCATTATACAGGGTGGCACATCGACGCGAAATCTGTTACCATGGGTTCAGTACATGGTTCTGAAAATCCCTGCGTTGAAATTTTTCGTAGGTTATTAAAAAAAAAACAGTTTTCTATGAAACAGCAGATTTCTTTTTTAAACAACGGACCAATAGTTTCAACGCTGTGGGCTTCGAAATCATGTACAGAATCTATGGTGACAGTTTTCGCGTCATTTCCCTGCCAGCCTGTATATATTCAAGAATAATGTGGTACATATATCTAACTATTACACAGAAGGCATATTGCTTCAATAATAAAGTCTAAGTACGGAACCAAGATCCTTATTAACTAATAAACACAAAATACAGAGCTGTCATTCATTCAGTCGAATTAACAGTACTTCATTCGCTGGCTATTATTGAAGATGATTAATTCATTAATTCCCCCACGTTTGTGTCAATGGTTTAATGCGAGACGGCAGGTTAATCGATAGCGTGTCTCATTAAAAATGTATGCTGCAGAGTGAGTAGGTAATCCATCGATCACTTGTTTCAGTTTACAAGCTACAGGCGACATGTCACATTAGCATTACATATAGGTCATGATTCGCAGTCACAACTATAAACGCATTAAAAGTAACAAAACACGCTGTATTCGAGAATCAAAGTCAAGAAATTATCTAAATTAGATTTTAATATAATAAAGAATAATTAATAACTCATCATCTTTATTTTTCAGTTGACAAATGGATATCTCATGGATACCGTCCGTCTGAGGAGAACTGAGGTTTATGTCAGACTCCTTTACCAATGGAACTAAACGCGATCGGCACATCTAAACTGCGTTCAAGAGCTGTCAGTGTCAATATTCCCCAATAATGATGACACTGCTGTCAGTGTCATCATCAATTGAACGGGGTTTAGATGTGTTGATCGCGTTCAGTTTCATTGGTGAAATTCACCCTAAAACCCCACGTTTCCTTCCACTAGCATAAGTCGTGGGCCCGGGAGAATCTTGGACATTCGCGCGTACCCCCGAATAACACTGTACCTATCTATCCAAATAAATAAAATTAGGTAGTATAATTGTTTCAACAAAGTTAATTCGCTACTATGTTAATTCGTTGTACGTATGTACGGTAATAGTTATTTATGCTACAAGTGCGGAAAGTAGATGATTTCCGACGAGTGGCATTTTTATTCACGAGCGAGCGAAGGGAGCGAGTGTTTAAGTCGACACGAGTCGGAAATCATCTTACGCACGTGTATCATTCAACGTTTTACTATGAGTCGTACTTAGGTAGTCGCTTAAGATGTGTAATATCTGAAATATTGGCTGACGTATATAAATGATATTAACAAAATTCATGACTTTGACTTCGACTGACTTTGACTTTAGCTGACTTTGACTTGGGCTGACTTTGACTGACTTTTGACTTTGACCATTGTCATCGTCATCGTCATCGCTATCGCCATTGCCATCTCCATCGTCATCGCCATCGCCATCATCATCATCATCATCTCATTTGTGAAACTTTTCTCTCTCTTAACTCAAATTATTATAACTCTTTCGACGGGCTGACGACAGAGTTAAAAAAAAAAAACAGAGAAGTAAAAAGCACGAGTGAAAAAAAGTGCGCCAGTTTCCGCACAAATTGGCTGCTAAAAAACGCTCTTTTCGAGAAAATGCATTGTAAAAGTATCTAACGCGCTTTGACTGAATTACAGCTATAATAATAATAATGGCATACAACAAATTAAGTACTACGTAAAATGTCACATCATGAGTTTAAGATAAGTAGTCATCTTATGGATTTTAGTGGTCACGTATTTTAGTTTTTCCCAAGGATCCCTTATGATACGATCTCGAATAGATAATTGTTCATTGTATCAAGTTAACGAGCGTCTGCAGTAATCAGTTTCGGATGCAAAGCGGAACAACTGCATCGGTCACATTTTGTAACGCACAGTTATTTGGAGTAGTCGTTGTCGATATAGAGTGAATTATGAAAATCTTATTTGTAGGTTTTGTTTCCGGTGTTATTTTAATATTGTCAAACAGTACGTATCCCGGTTTTTTTTAAGTTAAGTATTGCTCTTACACATTTATTGCATTCTCGTATTTCATAGCTTCTAGAAAAAAAAAAAAAAATATTAGGCTGCTTTCAGTTGACGGGTGTTAAGAGCGCGTTTTGCTAACGCACGTTTATTACTAGGCATCCGCATGCTGACGCGCGTTTTTCAAACTTTGCTTGCGCTCATAGCGCGCCTTTCGTGCTACGTTCATCACCATCCTAATTGCGTAACACACTTTCAATCACAACCTGAATCGTTTTGAAGGATACTGCTGATTCATTACTGTTCAAAAAATTTGTCTGCTGCAACAACGTAATAACGCAAAGAATGTTCATTAAACTGTCAAAATGTTAAGCCATTGCTACTGTTATTGTCTATGACGCAATAGGGATGTTGTAAAAAAAAATTTTTTAGTCCGTCAGGTTGGTTATTAAAAATATTGGACACGTATTTTTTTCTTTTTACGTAATTAAAATATTACGGCAATACATTGAGTTAAAATGTGGCATGACGTCACTCCCCGGTAGTTTTTATACTGACTCGTGATGTAGCGAGCCCCCACTCCCCAACTATTAAAGTTGCGTTTTATCTAAATCATTTTTTATTAATATGATCAAGCAAAAAATACGTGTCTAATATTTTTTTATTATCTGACTGACGGATTAAATAGTTTTTTTTTCCCCAGTCAACATCCTTATTACCTCGCTGATGAGCGCATGCAGTTTGAGAGCAACGTGGGCTAGTGCGCAGTTGGTGCTGCGTTTTGTCTGGACTATACTTTTTATTTTTCCCTTTTTTAGGGTTCCGTAGTAAACGAGGAACCCTTATAGTTTCGCCATGTCCGTCTGTCTGTCTGTCTGTCCGTCTGTCTGTCCGCGGCTTAGCTCAGAGGCGGTTGGTACTAGAAAGCTGTAATTTGGCATATGTATACATATTAATCATGCCGACAAAGTAGTAAAATAAAATCAAGTTTTTTTTTTTTATGGTACACGTAAAGTGGGGATGTTTTTTTTCCTCATCTCCCCCATGTTGTGGGGTATCGTTAAAGGTCTTTCAAAAATATTGTGAAACCATTTTTGGGTTCAGGGATCCGTTTGCGAAGTATTAAGCTTTTTACTGAATTTTTTTGTAAGAGTCAAGTGTCCCCCCCCCACTTCTAGCTAAATGCAGTAGTATATACGTATATAACGAAATTAAAAGAAAAACTATCAGAGCTAAGTAGGCTCTACAGGTTAACGAGTAATAATCGACCAACTTAAATCTGCGGTTTGAAAAACATGATTAAAAAACATGTTTTTCAACTACAATGTTAAGTTTGTTCTTGGGATAAATTCATCCCAACTATGGAACCCTTCATTGTGCGTGGTCCGACACGCAGTTGGGCGGTTTTTTCTATTTGCAATCGGTCGTCAGCCCATAAGCGAATTCGTTCCATGTCAAATGGCGTTGTGGTGGAGCAGCCAGTGCTGCGCCTCCCACTTATAGAAGGTGGTTCCTCTTCAGCCTTTTTACCACCGCTGTCGGGTTTAACAGTTCCGTAACTAGTGGGTTCGGATGCATGGTTAGGACCTGCCTTGTGTTATTTTTTGTATCGCTCGATTTCAGAGTTTACTGATGGCATTTGTAGATGGTCGTGGATTTCGTGTTTCCTTACCTTGGTATCCTGAGATCAATAGCTATATCTATATCTCAGGATACCATTTTGGACTCTTTGCAGGCAGAGTATGTTGGTTTTGCTGGCAACGCCTCACAATTGGATCCCGTAGGTCCATATTGGCTTAAGGACCGAGATGTAGATGAGGAGTTTGTTGTCTACAGAGAGCACAGAGTTTTTTCCCATGAGCCAATACAGGTTGCGGACCTTGTGGTTTATCTGTGATGCTTCCATGTTAGGCGCCTATCCAAGTGGAATCCAAGATACTTTACACAATCTGTGTGTGGTAGGGTATCAGGACCGAGTGGTGGGATGCACTGGCACGAATCCGTCACTTACTCATTACACTCAGACCCATTTGTATTTTTTGTCTAGCTGTTTCTGGTGTCTACTGCTGGCCATATCTGGTAAATAGGCTATGTCGTCGGCATATGTCGTGTGATGCTGGACTATACTTAATAGGGTTTTATTAAATTTTAATAGCGATTATCATTTCAGTTTCAGAATACCATGTCACCGATGGTCAGTATTTAGCTAATCCTAATTTAAATTTTGTACCATTTGAGTTCGATACTGTAAACCGTGGAGGATGGAACGTCTCAGATTGCTTAAGAGACCTCCTCAATTGCTGGGAATATACCAAGTTTGTTTCTCATTTATAATTTTATCCACATAGATCGAAAACAAAGAGTTGTTTTTTAATATTTGTACCTATTCTCCATACATAGTGTAATAATATTTTACTACTGTAACGAACATATTTGGTTGTTTTATATTCTTGCAGAGCTGACATTTTATGCTCCTATGATAAGTACAAGACATCAATATGCGGTTTCTGGAAAGATAATTGCCACGACGAGACCGGAATGATTGACAGTAAGTGAATTTAGTCCAAACAGTTACTTACATGCTTATAAGCAGCAATTAGTCGGACTCCAGACTGGAAATTGATTTGATCCAAACAGCGCATTCATAAACCCGAACATGGAAGATTGGTTTTTATTTGAATACTTTTATTGATTGTCGAATCGTTACTATCTTGGTTAGTGGGTCTATCCGCACGGTGCGTTGCGTGCGGGTGGCAACGTGGCGCGTCGGTCGTTCCTACAGAACATAATATCTAGAACTACTATATTATGTTCTGTGATTCCAAAATAAAAATCACAATTCGGCACCGATGCGGACGGACAGTGTTGCCGTTAGGTAAATGATTAATTTGTAGGTAGGTTCCTGTGGCGGTAACTACAACGCCACATGCGAACTATACGCATCAAAGACCTAACGTTACACAAATCCTGCATCGCGCAAGCAGGGTTTACAGCGCGATCAGCATATACAGGGTGGCAGGGACATCGATGCGAAAACTGATACCACGGATTCAGGAACACCTTTTTTTTTTTTTGAAGTTGGGAAATTATCAAATAACTTCTTCCGCTCTGGCCGGAGCGGGAGGGCGTGTCAGACTCTTACTGACTAAAACCCACCCGTGTTCCTTCAGTTGCCCGTACGTTGACAGGGGCCACGGTATCCCTTTTTCAGAACCCCCCTGTGTTTCATAGAAAAGTGCAATACCGCAGCAGTAAACAGCAGTTTTTTTTTTAAATGCTGTAGAGGGAATCAGATCAGAATCATAAACTGAATCCATGGTATCAGTTTCCGCGTCGATGTTCCTGCCACCCTGTATACGTATAACTTTCCGCCATCAATTTTCGGGTAGTTGCCCACCAGACACGACACCCGTCTGGTTGGAGGATCGTCCCTTTTCCATAGGGTAGGAGTGAGCTTTACACCACTTTCTTCATACCTCTATATTATTAGGTTTAGAAACGTGCCGCCTCGCTAGAAATAAAGTGAAGTTATTTGGAGATTCTAGAGGGTCTTCTTCAGTCGCTCACTAAACCCCGCAATCCCCTTTGAACCTAACCTGCCTGAGTTCCACCCCAAGTCCCGACACATCTCGACTTATTAAAAAGGTAATAAGAACTTAGCATGCAAGAGCGAGCGAAGCGAGCTCGGGACTTGATGGACCCCGACTCGGACAGGTTAGGTTCGAAGGGGTTGACGAGGGCTCAAGTGAGCGAGCAAAGCGAGCGAATGAACCCCCGTCCCCCCCTTCGTGTTAAGTTCCTTTTTAAACCCTGTAGACAGAAATAGGCTCCGTCGACTACGCCTTACTATAAAAAAAAAATACGTTAATAAGTATTTTTATTTTATTTGACTTTGTCTTGCATTTTGACCTTCGAGACGTTTGACATTGACGCTGAAAATGTGTCTCCTGTGAACTGGTGGGTGAGGGGATGGCTTGCCCTTTTCCTCTCTCTTCCCTTTCACCTCCCTCTACATTTTATTTATCAACCTTTTTGTGAGCTTTATGTCATAATAAAAAATCGGCAGCACGTTTCTAAAGTTTAACCAATATCCTTGTTATTGCTCCTATTTTTGTCACTGATATTGTCTTCCTAATTTAGCAAGTGCTAGGGTAAGGTTGCGTGAAACGTGCCTAAGTCGTACTACAGCAATATCCTGTTTATAAAACTGATAACGAATGATATAAAAATTCGCTATTTAGTCCCGGAGGGGTTTAGGAGAGGAAAAATCATCCAAAAATAAGACTTCAGCAACAAGATTGCAACCAGAAGGCCAATTCTCGTACTAAAAAACCGTTTACATTCAAGTCGCAATCTGTCAAACTTGTCAAAATTGTTGGTAAATATATTGTGTTTTTGACAGATTGCGAATGAGACGCGAATGCGAACTTAAAAATGCGATGCTTAAAAATTACGGGAATTGCCCCTCAGTGCAGATGGCTTTATAGTGACAACCAAGTGAGTGTTTAACACATTGTTTGACATGAAGGTATTTTTTCAGATCCGAAAGCCGACACGTTGTTTGAACGTAATTGCTATTATCAGTCTTATAATGCTTGGACCAAGAAAAAATGATGTCAACGGCTGTGTGCATTATTCACGCTATATATATTTTATAAAATCATTTAAAGTTACTCATGTATATATATATAGCATTTTATATGTAAAAAAAATAAAAAATTATATGTAAAGTAATAATGTAAAAAGTGAAATTTTCGAACCACACCTGGAGGGAAAGGACTCTAAATACTGGAGATAGCAAATTTTACTCAAAGGAAACATTCTTTATTTTTTTAAAGAAACAAATCTGCATTCATAAATTTTCGAAAGTTCGCTTCCCACACCGTCAGGAATCGAACCGGCTCAAATCCGAAATAATAACCCTGTATTTTTATCGGATCAATCGATAGAGTCAATCCTATGGAACCAATCTCTCTAAGAAACACGATAAATTAAATGAAAGGAAAACCATAAAATCTAAACTAATAAATTCAATGGGACAAGTTAAAGCACCCAAAGGTCCATCAGATTACTTATTTAATTATATAATACCTGTTAATTCCAATAAGAAAAAATCTAACCTATACCTAACCTCATCTAATCTAACATATAGGTGGGCCTTAGCACACCTCCGCCGCGAAACCATAGCAGCAAAACCGCAATAGTCCAATTCAACTGACTCGCGTCATGTTCCGCTACCCGAATCTCATTCGAGTAGCGGTTCGCAGCTATAGTTTCGTGGAGGACCCGCCTAAACTTTACACAAAAGTTTCTTAGTGTAGGAAGGTGAGCACTAAGGAATTTTGAAAATTCAACCCCTAACAGACATAAATAGGGGATGAAAGTTTGTATGAGAGTAATTTTTGCCGATGGGAAATCCTTTCGGGCGTACGGCTTGTCAGTAAAAAATATTCAGTCGGGACCCGCAGTAGGTATGACTAGGTCAGTGGTTCCCAAACTATGAGTCGCGACCCACTGGTATGTCACGAGCAAATAGTGGGTAGACCTTGAAATAATTTTCAGCTATGATTAATATTAAAACGAAACACCGTTAGTTAGTATGAGGAGGTGGGGCTCGTGTTCAAGTAAGGCGCGGTTTGATTGACCAAAATTATCAACGCTTGCCGAGTCCGGTTCGTGGATGGGTGACCATCCATTGCATATCAAGTTCTTCTGTGTTTCGGAAGAACGGAAAAACCATTGGTCCCAGCTGTAATTCGTAGACCTTTGACAGTCGTTACGGGTAGAAGGGTAGTGAGTCCCGAAAGTTGACAACTAGTCTTATCAAGGATTATCGTGTTACCCACGAGTATCTTTTTAAGTTAAAGTTCGCGAGCACATTCGCAAGAAGCTGGCGGTATCATCACAACGGTAATGTTTTCCCATTGTTTGTCTTATTTGTTTTAGTATATTTATGTGTATTTATTTGTGCTTTATTTATTTTTTAATATCCATAATAATTAAAAAGTAGAACCATCTTATCGCAGGAAGTTCACACAAACATGCAAACAAGGATACATCATGCATGCAAGCAAGTATGTAGCATGCAAGCGAGCACGCATCATACTGCAGGCATGGTTTCTGTCACGATACCGGCGCTGTGGGGCTTCGGCGGTCCCACGCGAGCTTATCGTCGCAGATGGTTATAGCACTCACCACCGCAGTTTCGGCTCAGCCATGGCAGCGAGTTTTAAAACCACCTGCTTCTCAGCTCGCGGGCCGCCTCGCCCCTCCGCGCCTACGCGGGCTTAAATTACACTCTAGGGGTAGGGCAGACAAGACTACGTGGAGTCGGTTTTGCAGCGATTTGTTTCTGTCACTAACTTTTGTAGCCCTTGACTTTTTAAGACAATATTTTAATTTAGGGTTAAAAATGCTATTTTATAGAAATGGCAATATAAAATTCCGGCAACTTAAAATTCGAATATATAAACATTCGGCCAAACAATAATTATACTAAATAATATTTATGCCTTTAAAATATTCGTTTAAAGAAGATTATGTGTTATGCCAAATAAATTTCGGAGCATCAAGATTCTGCCAAATAGAGGGAACCCCTCTGAGATCTTGGCAGTTAGCAACTAATAAATGAAAGAGCTGAAGTGTCATGGAGATACTCGTATTATAAATAAACATTAACTGAGAGCAAACTTGTTGGAAAGATATAGGCTTCAGAATGCAAAGCAGGTTATAGATAAATTAAATTATACGTTAAAATTAGCAGTACCTTGTGAAAGTAAATATTTTTAGCTCGTACTAATGAAGAGATGTCGAAAACCAAATAATGGAGTGTAATTTTAGATTTTGAATTGTGTTGTGTAAGTAGAGTAAATTAGTGTACTTACTTAATATAATGTATTCATCAAAACTGATAACTAGTAGAGATGGAAATAGACATAGAGTTCGTCGTAATCAATGCTAAATGTTGGTTTAGTCCGCGACGACGTGTCCGACCGTGGTAGGTAGAACATAATGGAGGATCGATCGAACGAGCTCATACATCACGTCGCGCGTCGTGGGGTCGCAGCACCATGGCATTCGAAATCAGGACTACATTTATCCGTAAGGACCAATGCCTGCCAGGGTTGCGAGTTTGTCCGAAAGGGATATCGTGGCCCCGGCACACGGGCAGCGGAAGGAACACGGGTGGGTTTTAGTCAGTAAAAGTCTGACACACCCTCCCGCTCCGCCCAGAGCGGGAGAAGTTATTTGATAATTTCAAAACCTCAAAAAAAAAAAAGGTTAACATTTATACACACAGGAAAACTTGAAGTTTTCTAATAATAGGCCGTGGTTAATTTGAATTATTTATTTGTACACAAAGTGACTAGTGACCTTTCTAATTCCTTTTGTATTTAGGCAAGGACCAACATTGCTTGGACGCCACCGGCTTACTTATTTACTTTTAGTCCGGATAAAACCAATGATCTAGGATGTGGCTGAACTATATTATGATTACAATCGAAGTCTACTAGAGTCTACTATAAATAACTTGTGCTGTTCTTAAGCCCAAGTTTATTGCGCTATGATTTTTCTAAGTTAATAGTAAGCCATTCATCCAACTTGTGGCGTTTTTGTTTGACCACGAATGAATACAATATGATTTTATAAAGAAAAGAAAGAGAGAAAAATGGTTTATTCTGCACAAACTAAACGCACATTACAAAAGAGTACTTAGTCAAAAGCCTCGTATTCAATATTTAAAACTTATAAAAGTTTAGAAAATTTGTACGTCAAACCCAGTTTATTACTGAGTTTGACGTATGAAATCATATTTCACTTTGTGCTTACGTAACACAATAAAAACGGAATATGATTTCATATGCTAATGTTCTATTACTATATTTGCAATATCGAAAACTACTTAAAGATTTAGTTACAGTACCGACCTAAGTAGATAAGACATAGGTAGCAAAAATTACTCCGGGTACCTACGTACCCAGTACCCAGAACCGTTAACTATTTTCTACCGTTGATGAACATCTAGGTAAATTATAAACAAGTGTATAGTAGTCGAAACTGGTTTTCGAAACTGTTTAATAATATAGTGATTTATGATAAAAACCGTTGCAAGTTTATAACGATGTTTTTAATTCGGCCTGAATCGATCAATGTTTCCCTTGACCCATATATTTTGTGAGTGGGTTAATTCAGTTTACAACAATAACGGGGAACACGTAGTCCTATAATTCATTTAGATTTACCATCAAGCCAAATCACAATCCTTCACGTAAATTACGAGTGGCTATATAGGTATCTCACAACGTAGACGAACAATGTCACAGCAATTCAATTCAATTAATCATCAATTTGTTCATTTAAATGATTTTCGTAAACTGAAGTTTTTGCAAACCATTGTTCTACTTTATAATCAAATGAAAGTTGCTCTCCTTGACTTTATTGAAGTCGTTGGTGGCCTGAGACATTGGGCCTATTAGAGCAATTTACTGCAGTTTAGCAACATGGGTCATAGGCTAGACAGATGCAACGCATAGATCATGGGGCGAACACATGTAAGAACAAGCGACGTACTTTAAGAGAATGAAGATCAAGACACTGTATTAGATTTATATATTTACCTACTATATAAAATATTGAAATGGTGTAGATCGTTTGCAAAATACTACCTAAAATACACATAATTAATTCAGCATTAATGAGAAAACAGGCTTCTTAAAAATATAATCAGAATCAGAACTTTATTTGCTATGAATGTAGGTAGAGGTATAAGATGATAAACCGAAATTAGTGAGATCGGCTACAGTCTGCCTTACGGCGTGCAAACTATTATAAAAATTTTAACATTAAAACAAAACAGAAATTAAAGTAAAGTCAATTATATTATAATCTGGTACATATGTCTTACGTGGTCAAATTTGCAATAAATTATAACAATCATAATCTGGATAAATTCATATAATTAATTATCACTTTCACTGAGTAATAAAATTTGCCTAAAAGTAGTGCAGTTACCTTAGATAAAAAAAGTTTGCAGAATAATCCTTAAAATATATATTATAATAATAATATATAATAAGAATTACAGGTCCCATTGTCATGCGTCGGGAGTCGAGAGCCGACTTCCGGCCACCGTAGGCGCGGGCTTGCGGACGGTGAGCAATGGGCAGCTCGCCGTCCGATAAGGACCAGGCCCGTGTCGACGGCGCGTTGTGTTCCACGCGCGCCTCAAAGAGATGTCAGCACCAACCGACGGGGTCGAAAGACCAATGCCTGCTGGGGTTGCGGGTTTGTCCGAAAGGGATAACGCGGCCCCGGCACACAGGCAACGGAAGGAACACGGGTGGGTTTTAGTCAGTAAAAGTCTGACACACCCTCTCGCTCTGCCCAGAGCGGGAGAAGTCATTTGATGATTTCACATCCTGGAAAAAAAAAAAAAAGCTCCCATTGTCATAATATTTTTCCTAAACAGTGCTGTTTTGTAATTAGCCGAACGTAGCAAGTTCTTGTATTGGTATATAGTACATAATGTAAAGTGAGAAATTGTACAAATAAACTATAACTGAATCAGTTTTTTTAACATGAGGTTGTACTTATTGAGCTATAATTAAACAACTCGTATGTTCTCTTTGTCTCCACAACTCGAGGAACTAGACGCGCCGCAGCGGGCGTCGCGCGTCGCTCACCTTCACACGGTCGTGTCATTTACAAACTTGATTTCATACAGCTCATCAAAATTGGCTAATATAGGTGCCTCTACAGGTTGGCCCAACGCGCCAATCGTTGGAATGTTGGAATAATAAACTTTTAATGACGCTCTTCAGAAATGGAGCGGTAGAAATGTTTTGTCACCGTCGAAAGCGACGAAGTGGTAAATGTTTTGCACCAATATTGCACCCACACATGGCACGTACCGAGCTCTCAATTATCCGCCTGGACCACGTGACACACCCATAAATCAGATAGTTATATAACAATCAAAATGCTCCATTAACTATGATTACATAGAGCGCTTCAACAACCGCAGACATTCTCCGAGTGTCCACACTCCACTAATACAAACAAAGTATTGTTTTGTCTTATGAATGAGACATCATTTTATTATAATCAATATCAACCATCTGAACGATCGCTGCTTCATGTGGGTACACTTTATTTATTAATGCGATCGGTCATTCGAAATTTTCCTGTATGTTGGTCAGTATTAAACATCCAAGTCGTACTTGCGAATTAATGTTTAACTTGAGCTCTTGACTTACAAAGAAAAGCTTTTGCGTCGATATCACTGATTGATACAAATAACGTGTACGTTATGGAATTTCGCTTAAAAAAGCCTTTTTCCTACTTGCAACAATAGGTACTTAATTTGACACTTTTGGCTCCACCTATTTTCATAGAACTCATACGCGATGCCGCTATACATATTGGACGTGAACCCTCCGGGAGGGTTGCCAGGATTACGTTTGCGCGAAAGTTAACCATCGCTGACTGCCAACGGAATTAGGTTTAAAACTGTGTATAAACACTGTAAAACGAATAAACTAGTGTTTTAAGGGGGTCTTGTCGCTATACGTAGTTCCGAACCTTTTAAATTTTTAGTGAATATTTGTAACCGTAAACAAAAGTTTTAAATGCTTGGATTTTAAAACCAACACATACCTAATAATAAATCTTGTTAAAATATACATCAGATTTTATTTTCGCGGTTTATAATGCTGTATTCGCTAAGAAAAACCTACATTTAAAATTAGCCCTCCGTGAGGGCTCCCAGCATCCCATATGCGACTAGGTGAACCCTCCAGGAGGGCTCCCGGTACTGAACGTGTAAATAAAATAAAAAATATTTCATTTAAAATATTCTAGTTTGTTGAATAAATTGAATGTAATAAAAATAAAGCAGTGACAATCAATACATTAATCAAGATTTGCATTTAACACATCGATCTGAACCTTGAAATTTGTTTCCTGAGACGTGGTCGTCTCGTCATTCATTTTATGGTCATCTTAGAATTGTATTGCAACCACACATTGTCTCGATACTGACGTCACGGCAGAACCAGTTGAACAAGTTTTTGTGAGGATATCCAAGATTAGGTTTAATTTTTGCAGTCGCCGCCGTCTTATTTAGGAAACCCTATAGCGGTTTGTCGACTGAGAGCTAAGATTAGCTAGCTTTAGCTTAGCTCACGCAGCTGTAGGCGTTTTACATTATTGATATGTCGACCAAGAGTTAACACATCAAAATGTAAAATGCCCAGCCAAGCTAAGGTTAGCTCTTGGTCGTCAATCTGCTTTAGTATGAAAACGCATTGCTTAGTTTGAGACGGTTGGCTGGCGCAGGCGCAGTCACGAGCGCTCAATGTGACCAATGAATCAGTCGCAGTGACGATTTCGAACAAACCGATCGTCTGTGACCGATTGCACCTGATCAGAAATAATAACTCTGATGACGACATTGTTTGAAGCGCTGAAAGCGATATAATCAGTGGTTGAAGCGCAACTTGCGTAAAACCGTTTAATTACGGCCGACACGAAAGGTTACTTTACATTGTATAGGGTACTACGTCCTACGATCGGTTGTGGACCCCAAAATTAAATAACTTTTATCCTTATTTATTTATAATAAATAAATAATAATAATAAAAATCTTTGTTGCAGACCACATAATCCATGAAAACACGATTAAAAAAAATTATAATAATTACACATACAAATTTAAAAAAATAATAAAAATCCAAATCAAAATTCAATTCTAACTTCACCCAAAAATTAAAATTCAAATCGAAAACAAAATTAAAATCATAAACAAAATGGTATTATGGTGGTTTGTGGTTTATAGCAAACCATGTTTTTAATAAAACAAGAATATTATGTTATATTTTTGTAAGAGCTGCATAACACTCGAATTGGGTCTGAGATTCAAATAAAAACTTTTCTTAGATAAGCGCTATGGCTCCCGCGACTGCGCGCCGCGATTCTAGTAGAACCATTTCCGTGAAGTTTTCGAAGAAATTGTTCTACTAGAGTCGCGCCGCGCCTGTAGTCTCGAGCCTTTATAGCTTTTTTCAATGGGCTTTTATCTTTCATATCCACGAAGGTAATAAAGATGATGCTTGAAACGGTAACAGTTACAATAAATGACTAACACCTGAATGCGCAACATGCTGACAACAAAGTAATAAAATACGAAAAAGTGATATGGGAAAACCCAAGGATTACTAATATCAATGATATAATATTATGGTACACAGGGTTTGCTAATCCCGGTTACAACTGCAATTAAGCAAATTGCCGGCTTTTCCTAACGTCAGGACTTTTTATCTTTACTATTGTGTGCTGAGTACATTTAGTTTCATATTGAAGTGTATTCTCGTGCTCAATGGAATGAATATTGCAAAGCGCGGATATTGTTCCTACAGGATCTTATTTGAAAGGCTTCCTTGTACGTCAGATTGGAATCTTCGTGTGTACTGTTTTTAGGGTTCCGTAGTAAGCGAATTCCGTAGTAAAGGAACCCTTATAGTTTCGCCATGTCCGTCCGTATGTCTGTCTGCGGCTTAGCTCAGAGACTCTTAGTACTAGAAACCTGTAATGTGTATACATATAAATTACGCTGACAAAGTGGTAGCAAAATAAAATCAAGTATTTTTTGTATACTTCCTAGGGCAAGTTCGACATGAGCTCCCTACCGTATGGGAGAACATGTTTTTCAACTAAGTATGTGCAATGTTAAGTTTGTTCTTGGGATAAGTTCATCCCAACTCCAGAACCCTTAATTATGTGTGGTCCGACACGTACTTGGCCGGTTTTTTTTAAGTAAAGTAGTGCCAGTTTTTCAAATGCATTTTCTTATTTATCTACCAATCCGTGAATGTGACTGTAGAATTACACACAGCTAAAACATAAAGAAATCTATTCACTATTTAAATATATTTTCGATATTGTGACAATTTAAAACATGTTCAACTCAATTTAATCATTAATCTTATTTATTAGAATATTTTTGATTATAATTCTGTAAATAAAGTAGATTCACTTTTGGACTTCATGTCTGAGTAACATGTGGAAAATTTATTACTTGCAATAGATAGCAATAGTTACAAATTGCAGTATCTTAAATGAGAAGGGGCATCCCTATACCCGATGTCATTCGGATAACGTGCTCAATGTCAGGCAATGCAATAAGTAAACACTAAGCGAAGAGTCGTCAGTTCACCACGCATATACATACCTACAGTGCGCAATGAAGCCGTGGCTTTTGGTTAGTTCAATAGATTATTAAACCCAGCAGCTGCCCTTCCCTGCCCCCCCCCCCCCTGGGTACTCCCATGTCGTCAAAGTTCCCTTTGTCATCGTTCAAAATTCAACTACAGTCTTACATGCTTATGTTCACCACGTATGTGGGTAATTATACGTGGTGAACTGGCGACTTTGTCAGTTTTTTTTTTATTAATTTACAAAACTGTAAATAAATAAATCCGAGGCATTTAATAAGACTATAGAAGATACACAAAGAAATATACCTACTTGCTATAATATGCTGCACGATGTATTGCAGGTATATTTCATTTTTAACGATTTTCCTCTGTGCTACGTAAACCAATGTTGATGAGATTATTGAATGCATAATAATCATACATTTTAATAGCCATAGGTACATTACAACATCTGAAAACATTAATAGCTAAGTAGTTTGCGATAAGAATGACGGCTGTACTTAAATAATTTTTATTTACGCAACCATCAATAATTTTCAGTTTGATTCAAAGATAAATATTAAATTAATTTACTCTCTGAATAAAACAAGGTTTACAACGAAAACAAAAGTAGATATTGCTGACATGAATTCTCTATCAAACAATAAACATCTGTTATCATTATCACAGTTTCATGGAAGAACAATGACTGAGATCAACATGACGAAAAGCCGTTATTTGAGATGCGCAAATTAGGTTGAATAACAATAGGATTTATATTTATTTATTCAACATTTACCGCAGTTAAGATTTCCACGATACACAATCAAGTTGAAAATAACAATGCTTTGGTATGTCGATTACTCATTACAGCAGAGAAGCGTGGTTAATATAGATTCTTTTTACAGCCACGGCCCACGACTTGAGTTTACCTAAGAATGTTCATACTAGCTTATATACTCTTATGAAGAATTAGGAGTTACTGTGACGAGGATGGTTAGACGATCTTTTGAACTGCTCCGTTCTCTTTCCAGAGAACGAAGACTGGAAGATGTCGTCTAATTAGATAGCATAGAAGATGATAAAGATATGTTGGCATTACCTCAATGATACAATTGGAAAGAGCCCAAAGATCAGTGCTAAAAGTTATGTATAGAAAACATTTTCGTTATCCTACAGATCAACTGTATAAAGAAGCATCCAATCCACAGAATACCACCATCTACTCAAACAGCGAATCTTCAAATGTCCACTTACTGTAGTAAAAACCGCTTTTGCACAACGTATGCAAGAATTTATGCTCAGTTTCCTTTACAACAAAATTGCAAAAATCAGTGACATCAGAAGTTGTAGGACCAACCAAGTAAAAAAAATAATTAAACAATGGCTTTTAACTCAATCCTACTCAGAGTCAGAAGCCTTCGTTCGTGTATTGTCATAACATACTTACCACAAACACTCTCTCACTCTTATCCTCAATCACAATTTCACTCCCACACTACCACCTAAACCCCGTATATATACTCCTACATATTCATTCTCTCGCACGCACCCTTGCTAAACATCAAAGTATAAATACCTACATTTGCCTGATATATACACTCACTAACTTTCTATAATCGTAAAACCATAGTTGTTTCACGATATTGTTTTATTTTTAAAAGATTTTGATTTTACATTAAATTTTTAAAATATTATGTAATAAACACAATACGGTATCGACCCTGAAATTTTAAATTGGTAAATACTCTCAAGGACTCCATGAGACAGGCCCGACCTAGTATGGAGTCCATAAGTAAAAATATTAAAATTATGTTTCCTTTATGACAATACTATCAGGAATAGTTTATTTGTATTACTTTTAAGGAAATGTAAAGATTCTTTATTTGGTCAATAAACGATTTTATTTTTTATTTTATTTTTATTTATGTAGACAGAATTTACAATACAATGTCACAAATATTTGAAAATGTTGGCACGTTATCAAAGTAAGAGAAATCGTAGGGATCGACACGCACCTCAGTCCTGACGAAACTGCGTGTACCTACAAACAGTTTCCCGCTACTTATTCCGCTAGGTAAAAACAAAAAAGCCGCTGTGAGGTAATTAATTAATTAGTAGGTTATCGTCGCCTTGAATGTTGCTTGTTGATTTCAATAACCTTCTGTTTTTTGTCAAAACCGCAATATATCGATGATATCGGCAAGTTTTGTTGAACCAGGATACGATACTAATAAATTCATGTGAATTGGTTTCTACCAAATATTTGGAATCTAGACACATAAACAGTAAAATAAAATAGTATGATTATTTCTACAACACATAGGTAATTAAAGTTGTTTTTAAAACTTATTAAATAATCTTATGAGAAACTAGCAAAGTTGATTGATTCTTAGCACGTCCTGTGCCGGCTGGCATTGTACTACAATATGCCAGACATGCTTCAATGTTACCGCACACTATAAACAAAGTTCCTTCTACATGCAGGAGATTAGCTTCGGGAAATAATTGCTAACGTTACGTCAATGGCCCACTTTCTCACAGGGAAAAGTCGGCCCACCTTGCGAACTGTTGATAAAATGTGGTGCATTAGCACATCATCTACCCTGTATTTCTGTAGCAGTTATATAAAAGAATCGTTTCCATGACGAAAGCTGGGTGGTCCAAATTAATAGTTTGCGGATATTTTGATTAAAATTTCAGTAATCTTCCACCTAGATTCTGTTATTTGAAGTTTTAAAAGTGATCGTTTGGCCGTTTATTATGCAATGATAAAAAACAACTAAAGGTGTACCTACATATGTATCTTTAGCTGTATGACATAATGGCAGGTATAACTTCTGTATAACTATATCTTCCAATGCCAAGGCGTGACAATGGCAGCTGTAAAGTATTCTCGTTAATCGTAATTATCTACAACGGTTAAATGTGAGGGAATCTTACTACAAGACGGAGTAACGTTTTCTCATCTAGACAGAATAAATACTGTATATACTTACCTAATAAAAATAAAATGCTGTCCGTTGTAAAGCGCATCACCTCAGAACGGCTCGACCGATCTGGCAATTTTTTTGTTTTAAACTGTTCGGAATAGTCCAAATCAGGTTCTTAACACTTTCGACTCCACCCACTTTTCATAGAACTCATACGCCATGCCGCCATACACATTGGAAGTGAACCCTCTGGGAGGGTTGCCGGCATTACGTTTACGGCATTAGGTTTAAAACCGTGTCATAAAACACTGTAAAACGAAGTAAAATTGTGTTTTCAGGGGTCTTGTCGTTATACGTAGTTTCAAACCTTTTAAATATTTAGTGAATATTTCTAACCATAACAAAAAATAAAAATACTTGGATTTTAAAACCAACGCTTATACTAATAACCAACGCATATACTAATCAGATTTTATTTTCACGGATTATAATGCTGTATTCGATAAGAAAAACCTACATTTACAACGAGCCCTCCGCGAGGGCTCTCGGCATCCCATATTCGACTAGGTGAACATTCCAGGAGGGCAACCGGTACTGAACGTGGGAAAGGAAAATTTGAAAAGTTGCCGGGAAAATCAGAAGATATGAGAAAACCTTAAACAAAACTTTGTATGAATTATTGAAATTTGGCAGAATAATGTTTGTCGGGTCAGCTTTTCATTAATACTATGAATCATGTTCATGAAATGCATACAGACTATCCGTGAACAGTGGATCAAGGTTGTGAAAAATAACGTGTTAAACTGTACATAGCATGGCTTTGTTAATATAGATTTTAATTCATATAAAACTAGATTTTTCCCGCGGTTTCACCCTCGTGGAGGCCGGGAATTATCCCATGGTAATGTACTACCGGGATAAAAAGTACATATCTATGTCCGTTAAGGCTTTAACCGTAACAGACAGAGTTACTTTTGCTGTTCGCATTTATACTTCATATTAGTATGGTTGTTATTTTAATTTTAAACAAACAGGTATCATATTTTGTCAATAATATACAATTTAAAAGACGTAGTGTTAATTATGAATGTGTAATTACAAAACAAAACATGCATCCGTGTGTTCCCAGTTTCCCAGTTCCACGCAAGTCATGTGGCGAGTCCAAACGAGGCACGCGGCACATCAACCTGCGACTGTCAACTAGGTTTTATATTGTTTGCAGGTTACAGGTTAGCAAACTGTCGTTTAACACTAATTAAGAATTAATCTGGCTAATTCACAGTTGCATGAGGCTTCGCAGACAGGTCATTACGGTTGTCAATCTCTGTGACTGTGATGATTTAGGTCATACCAAAGCGGATAAAGTATGTTTTTATTGTTTTGACATCTTCTGCAGATATCAAGCTTATAACTGTTGAAGCTATTCATCTTTATTTGTGCGTCGTTCGTCTAGGGTCACAAGCGCTACTGCTGAGCATGAGGAGATTCCCGGGTCGGGCAGTTTTATTGGGTTTTTCCATCTGGAATTACTCAGAAGCAGCCCGGAGTCTGGATTTGTGCCCGGTGGATGGTAAATATGGCAACAGGCTCGCCCCCTATTACATGGGACTTTCCCTGTTCAGTACCGGGAGTCCTCCTGGCGGGGTTCACCTAGTCGGGTATGGGATGCCGGGAGCCCTCGCGGAGGGCTCATTTTAAATGTAGGTTTTTCTTAGCGAATACAGCATTATAAACAGTGAATAAAATTGTTCACATTTACAAATATTCACTAAAAATTTAAAAAAGTTGGAAACTACGTATAACGACAAGACCTCCTGAAAACACTATTTTACAGTGTTTTATAACACCTAATGCCATTGGCCGTCCTGTTTAACTTTAGTGCAAACGTAATGCCGGCCAACCCTCGCGGAGGGTTCACTTCCAATGGCAGCATGGCGAATGAGTTCTATGAAAAGTAGGTGGAGTCGAAAGTGTTAATTAAATTTTTCTGTGATTAGATACATACACAATGTATTGCGAAGAAAATTACTAATAGCCGTCTGTTTTATTAAGGTCGAGTTTGAGTGATGAGTCTGTTGTTTGTAATACTAACAATTAATTAAAACAACGTAGAAACCAAGAGCTATTGTTTGAAAAATAATCGGGTTTATGAGAACTGTCCGCGACTGCAGTGTTATGTTTTGAAGGTCAATAGTGTTCTTATTATATCGCTTACCGTTATAATTAAATGTGTTAGTAGCATGCGAGTTTCATAACTACTGTACTGTAAATCTGTTAATTAAGAGCTCATAGTACCTCAGCTCAAATTCACTTTTTATCTCGCAACATTTGCTCGCGGACTGAGTGAGAGCTAGACTGAGTGAGCTCGCGGCTCCAAATTTTTTTTTACAGCGAAAATAATGATAATAAAAAAAAACATATTATCTGCTTTATAGTTAGTTCAGTTATTATGCAGTAGTTCAGTTTAATGATCTAATTTGAAGTATTTTTTTAATACCAGCGGTTTATTGTTCGGTTTTGAGGTAACTTGGTTTATTTTTCTATCGAGTAAATTTTATGGAATCTGGTTTTCGTCAAACATAGTACTTAACATTAATCCTCAACTTTAACATATATTTATTTCAAAATTAATGCTGCAGTATTTTAGATATAACGGAGGATCGTGCTAAGCAATTTGAGGTGTTAAAGGCCCTTAACAGATTGTGTATAAAGTATGGATTCGCGTCAATGTATAATAAACCAAAATATCTATGTCGTATACCACCAAACCAACAACGGCATGTGAAACCAAGTCCATGCCCATGCCCATGCCCATGGCCCATGGGCGACATAAAAACTCTGACACCAGGTTAGTCACTAAGAAGAAGACCAACAAACCTGAACAAAAAAGGTTAGAATACAGGTTAACCTTACTGATAGTTATCTTTGGTCTTAGGATTTTAGTGAAACAATGCTTCTTAATATCTAATATAATACAATAATTACATGATATAAATGGCAGTTAAATCTTACTCTAATTTAGTAAGGCCAAGCATCATTCCTTAACCGTGATAGCCAAATGCTCTCGTTTCTGTTGACCGGCCAAGCGAAACCGCGGCCAAATCTAGTCTACAGCAGACCGTTCAACTCAATTTGACCTTACTGTAATGACATGAAAGAAACAAAATTAACATACATTTCTATGGCAACGAAGAACCCAACACTATAACAAGTAATGGTTAGACACTTACACTTTATTTGGAAATCAAAAATGTTATATTTTATTGAAAAAGGTCCCATTTTAGCTCGACTAACGATGTTTATACGGCATACATTTATAATTCCCACGCGTAAAACATCTTGAATAAATTAGAAAAGTGGATTTACAGTTTTGGTCTATTGCTGTGAGCTAAATGCTATAGGATAACTGCATACAATCAAGGCCACACTAAACAAAGTTAAGACAAAACCAGCGTACCGTGTCTGCCAAAATATATTAATTATTTTAATATTCTCATTTAGTTGGATTCATCTTTTGAGATATGAAGTCTTGTTTAAAAAAGTAGTACTGAACTGCTAGACTGAATTAAAAGGCGGGACCTACAGACTTGCTGTATGTTATAAGAGAAAAGCTTGCAATAAAAGATAAAAGGATAATAGATATGGATAGTGATATTAAGAGCGTTTATTCTGAAAGTTGGCAACATCACAAATAGATGTCAAATATTTACCTGTTCTGATTAATTTCGCAATATTACTGTATGGAAATATGAAATGTGGTTAACTAGCGAACTTAAAATATTGATTGAACATGTAATGCAATAATTAATATCGTAACACCGAATATTTAGTTTTAGATGTAAAAAAAAGAATTTAGAAACTTTCCAAATGCCTTTCTTACACCTATAACGGTTACAAAATCGAATTCAGTGTTATAATTGCAATTCATTATTAATATTCTAGTTCGCTAGTTAGCCACATTTCGTATTTCCATACAGTAATATTGCCAAATTAATCAAAACAGCGAAATATTTGACATCTATTTGCAACGTTGCCCACTTTCAGAATAAACGCTCATAATCTCTTCCTGAAACTATTAAACTTGAAATACATGTCGCATTTGGGGCAAAATTTTGAATATGACTTTTATACCTAAGAGTCAACGCAACGAGAGTTAGGTGCTTCAATGCCTTGCAACCTTATTGTTCGTTTGCGACACAAGCTGTCGATGTGGGAAATAGAATATTGCATTGATATTGGATTACCGCGGGCAACAGTGTCAAGGAGTAACGTGATGCATCGGGTAAGGCCTACTGATAAACCCGTCGGTTCAGTTAACCAGTCGTAGGCGTTAGTTGCTACGTCGACGTGGAAGTTCACTGTTCAGCACAGCCAGAACAGCGTGACGTCACAGACCTTGAGAGTACATTCACTTAACTAAATCCTTCCGAAGCCAGGCATACCCGGACGTACATACATATAGTTGTATTATAATAATGGCTATAGTGATCAATCGTGACGTGACTTTAGTTCGTGTTGTGAAATGTATGTGAATGTAGTTTTTGGTTCACGATTTGACATTAGAGCGGTTTGCTGTTATCTTTTTATCGAATAATTATATGTAGGCATTTAGTACATGTAGCCGGGTGGTTAAAAGCGCAGCAACGGTTCGCGGCGTCCTAGGTACGTTCGGCTGTCGCTGAGGGTGCAATATTTTGTTCTTGGAAGTTTTCAGTTACAATATCATTGTTGAAATAGAATTTAGCTAAAATCCAAGAAAGTTTTTGCAATTTTTTTTAATCAGGAACGAATGTAAACTACCAAATGCCATTGAAGCCTTCATGCAAGAGACATGATCACATTATCATTCACACACAGTTCCTTTGTTATTGTTTAGTTAAACGCTAGTCAAACTACTGATGCCCTCATCGCGTATTACCTTGGCAGCTTCGCTTGTTTACATTTTTCGATAACATGATCGTATTGGAAATATTTTAGATGCAAATTAATCATAAATTGTATTAATTTCCATGTTTTCTTGATTAGGCTGCATTTACGACTGGCTACTGTAAATATGCAGGTACTCGAAGTAAACAACTGATCATTTACATAGAATATAAAAACACCTACAGCCGTGTAAGTTGCTAATTATTTCCTTTATTAGGTACATACTTAGCATATTATCATTTAAACCTTGTTGTTTCCTTAAAGTCAATCTTGTCATACAACCGTAGCTAATAAAGTCAATTTATGTATGAGCACGGACTCAATTAGTTTCCGATACACTAAGGACGTTGACGCACCTCTTAATTCAGACAATCTTTAAGATTCAATCGGTTTGATTGTATCATTTTGAAATAACGACAGCATCAGATCATCGTTTGTGGATACGATTTCACTTTATATTGTCAAACAAGTTTAGTAAACTTTTTGCCGACAGTGTCGGTTTAGAAAGGAATAGGGCGGCTGTACACGAGCGGCAGGCATTAGAAAGTGCTCGAGGATCTCACCTGCTCCGCATGAGTTCTTCCAGAAGTCGCAAAACTTGCTGCACGAACACATCTCGATGTACGTCACTTCGCACTAGTGCCAATGTATTTTTAAACTTCACTTGTACAGTTTCGCAATCCTTCAGCCAGTGCGCATCCACACGATCGCGTTAATGTGGACAGCTGGGAAGAACTTTATTCACTTTATAGTAAACAGTGGCGGCGTAAACATGTCAGCTAGCGGATCAGATGCTCGCTTGTGTACCGGTGGAACGTAGAAAGCGAGCGCGCGTGGTCGGGGCAGCGGCGGCCGTCGGCATCGTCCGGGCGAGCGGGGACAGAGCGCGACGTGCGACCGGTGCGGGCGCCCTCGTGCTACTGCCGAGTACAGGCGCCCGCAGCCCCCAGCCTCGCCGGCAACCGCCACTTCACTCGGATATAATAAAACCGAGGAAATGCACAGATTTCGCGAAAAACGATGTGATTATTGGCGCTGATTGACGAAATCGAAGGCGCTGAAGAACGCGGAACAGCATACGTCCACAGATGATTTACATAAGCGATTTCCGTGTTTAAGCTAGTTACTAATTTGTCGGACAAATTGTTTTTTTATCAGTTCACCCACGCCCCATCGTAGTTTCGTTAGCTTATCACAAGAAGTCAAGAGATGAAATAAAATATTTTTAGCGCGTTTTATGTTAGGTGTCGGTATATTATTAGATAATAATATACTGAATGTAAACAAGTAATAACATAAATTACGAGACAATAAAATCTTGTCCGAATATTGTCGTACAAAAGAGTTCAACGCTCTACGAATGTCTACGGCTGTTCGTGAGTCCGGAAGCGTGATCACAATGCCTGATATAGGCACCGGTACATTATTGTATATTGAGCTTTTATTTAAACATTCTTCAAATATTTTCCTTCAACATTTAATTAAGTACGTTATTATTAAAATTATCGTACAATAAATTATGTGCGAAACTATCGTCGCGTAACTTCGATAAGTAAAATCGGTAAGATGTTACTATGAGGAACCTATTAAACCAAAATAGTACCGTTTGATGAGATCACGTTGAGTCGATTCCGGTCAGACAATCTCTACTAACTCCGCAAGAACATAATTTCTACTACGATAGCCCGGTTTTCCTAACCTCTAGATCCACTTTTCATCGACACACGGATCCGTGCATCGACGTCTTTACCGGTTTTTGTGTCTCGGTCTAGAACTGATCGTACCGCGCAATCCTTTCAACCATCGCAATGGACCACAAATAGGAGTTAATCAAGTTCAATTTCATACTTCAAGACTTTTAATTTGTTATTACAGGTATACTTTCGGTGAGATACGATCTGAGTAATCTTGTAACATAATAATAATATTATTAAACTATTCTACAATAGTTTAAAAACATGCGTCCATTGTCTTATTCTTTTACGAATACACGTGTTATTTGTTGCGAATGTTTGCACGCTCTATTTGCTTAGCTCCCATAGCTGTTACGAGTAGCTGACTCCTAGCGTGTAGCCGACCCGTAGCGTACTATGCGTAGCAGGCCCGCAGCGTACTATGCATAACAGGCCCGCAACCCACAACTCGTGGCCAACCCGTAGCGTACTACGCGTAGCAGATCCGTAGCGTACCACGCGTAGTCAACCGTAGCGTGTAATGCGTAGCCGACAGTAGCATGTTACAGGCAGTCGACCCGTAGCGAACTACGCATAGTCAACCCGTATAGTATACTACGACAACCAACACAAAATTTTACATGTACAGACTTGGTAAAACTATCTGTAGGCTGTGCCTAGAAATCCCTCCGTTTTTAGGGTTCCGTAGTAAACAAGGAACCCTTATAGTTTCGCCATGTCCGTCTGTCTGTCTGTCTGTCCGTCTGTCTGTCCGCGGGTTAGCGCAGAGACGGTTAGTACTAGAAAGCTGTAATTTGGCATATGTATACATATTAATCATGCCAACAAAGTGGTAAAATAAAATCATGAAAAAAAATTTTTTTTAGGGTACCGCTCCTTCACGTCAAGTTGGGATGTTTTTTTTTCCTCATCTACCCCATGTTGTGGAGTATCGTTAGAAAGGTCTTTCAAAAATATTGTGAGTTTGTTAAAAGCAATTTTGGATTCAAGGATCCGTTTGCGAAATATTAAGCTTTTAACAGATTTTTTTTGTTAGAGTCAAGTGTCCCCCCCCCTCTTCTACCTAAATGGTTGTACTTGGACTTGTGAAAAAATTCACAGCAGTAGTATATATAACGAATTTAAAGGAAAACTATGGGAGCTAAGGAGGCTGTACAGGTTAACGAGAAATAATCAACCAACTTAAATTTGCAGTTTGAAAAACATGATCTCCCATACATTTCGTATGGGAGAACACGTTTTTCAACTACAATGTTAAGTTTGTTCTTGGGATAAATTCATCCCAACTACGGAACCCTTCATCGTGCGTGGTCTGACACGCACTTGGCCGGTTTTTAAATTATACCCGTAACGCAGAACCAGTCGACATCGTAACTTTCTTTTTTGCTCGTTGCTATTCTCATGGATGTCCGCCGCACTTGGGTGGGTGGACGGGTTTGTTAGACTCTTACTGAACAAAAACCACACGGTTCTTCAACTACCTTTGAACTGGGTACTGGATCACTTGCCCAGTTCATCACGCTACCCCCCGGCCAGAGAACCACTCAACACGCCACCTGTGCCGTCATGTCTGCTATGAACGATGGACCAACCAGGTGACATCCGTTCTGATTCTTTACCAACACAGCGATGATCCATTCATCGCTGGTGACTGTACCGTGCGTGGGATGAAAATAGATGATACATATCTACTGAATTTTTCCTAATCAACAGTTCGTAAAAAAAGTTTTTCACTGATATGGAACCATGGTACTTAGCAATAGAGGAGTGCTGCTGATAGAGCAATATTATGTGGGGGCGTAAATAATAAATATGGTTATATTTATTCCGTTTTTTCTAGAAAAACTTATTCAGTTTTACTCACCTAATATATGACTTGTTTAAAAAAAAAAAAAAAAACTATGCAACCAGAGTTATTTGACTACTGGCCTGGGCGACGTAGGGCCGCCTTTACAGTATGTAATGTAAACTTTTGTGCATGACTGTCTTATTGTTCTATTGGGTAATCATTATTGTTTGTAAAATGAGATTGTTTAGTAGGCACACATGTACGGACACCTACATACCTTGATTACAATATAAATGCTCAAAGGTTTTTTAAATGTTTGCATCAAATTCGCGCAGGATCTTCTTTCAAGGTAGAAAATAGTTTTAAAAATTTACCCTTTGTAAAGTTACGTTTATAAGATGAGTAATATTTTTCCAAACATAAATTTATTTCAAGAGAACCATATCACGGAAGAATCAAACGCCACTAATTTGTATTTTATAGCATCACATAAAGCCTAAATCAAGAGACTTCCGTATTTTTTACATTTAATAACTGACTTTAACATAATCGACATTAATCTTTCGTAAATGAATAACAAAAAAGATAAATAGGTACTACACGACAGTATTAGTCAGTTAGCATTATGTTAGTAATTGAGTCGAGCTGAATTTAGTAAAAATAATATTTTATTAATATTTCCCATATTTATCTGATTCTCTAAAAAATCATTGACCTTATAAACACTTTTTTTAAATTAATGAACCCGCATTGCGCTTCTAATGATGAATACTTTTTAAATAATTGAGGCTCTTTTTAACTTACTGGCCTTTTCTCACATTTGGTCGCAGTAACTTAGCTATATAGTATTTTTAGGACTCCTGGAGGAATAAGAATTATTAGAGGTTCTCAAAAGAAGCGCAATCATTATATTCGAGTTTTCAATAATATTTTTAAGATTAAAGCAAAATGGGAATTATTTGAGGATCGAATAAATACATGCCTTAAGTTGTTGCCTCTGTTTAAGTAGAGATTACAAGCATTTGGTTGAACTAGGTAATACTAACAACTAACAGAAGTCAGCAGTCAAGCCGTTGAATAGTTAACCTAGCTGTCAAATCATATTTGCTACAGAGATTGAATAACCAAAATATGACTGACAAATCAAATCACTTGGCATGGAACTTGACCACTAGATAAATGGCCATTCAGTAAGTTCTGAGTTGAGCTGAATAATTACTGACAAATGCGACAACTTCACATAAATCTGTGTGATTCTTTCGTCAAAAGACTACCTTAGACACTTTTCTGCATGGTCCTCATAAATCTCATAACCAAGATTATGTCTGGAGTTTAAAAGAGACTGAGTTTAGAAAAGAGAGTTTGTTTCGACTTTTCTTCTCAGAGTGTCATAAAGGAAACGCCGACCTCATCTTGTTTTTATATTAAAATGTGGTTGACGTGTAAAAATGTTTGTACAAATCTACTTACAGAAATAAAATCTTTTATAATTTTTCCTTTCGATTTTGACAGAAAATTCTTTCATATAAAAAAAGTTTCCTTGAAAAGTATTTCATTACACAGTACAGATTATGATAAAGTGTTATAGATTCACGTGTCAGTAGTTGCACGGCTTCGTGGGTATTAAATGTCTTCACTATGCTAAACGATGTTCCACTAAATTAACTTATGAGCACTCCATGCACGTTTTTTTGCGAAAGACTTATTGGTACTAATTGGACTGATACAAGTCTACAAGGACGGTTTATCTAAACGACAAGTTTTTTTATATATAAACAGTGTTTTCTCAACCAGGTAGGTTATTATGTGTTTGTTTGCACGTCTTCTTATTAACTACGCAACGGATTGTGATGCGGTTTTTACCATAATTTTGAGAATTTATTCCGGAAGGTTAATATGTATAATACATTAATATTAAACTTACATATAATAAATAAATTTACATGTTTTGTCATGTTGTAAAAACCGTGTGAAGCAGGGGTTGGGTCGCTAGTATCAACTAAAAGGAATTACTGTAAACAGTGAGTAATAAAAAAATGAAACCCATAGAGGCCAGTAAAAAGAAAATCATAAATCGTGTGACCAGCCCATTTTGTCAGCGCTGAACATTCTCCTAACGCCACTCATCTCTAGGGAATGCCCTTTAATTATTATGAATTAATTAAAAGATACTAACCAGACGTTTAATGTGCGTACTAAACCATATTAATAAGTTATAGAATATGCAAAACGTAAGCCTACGTATGTATTGTAACGATCGTGAAGGTCACTCAGTCTCTTATAGAAATCGGGAAGTGTTTTCTGATGACGTAGTGGTTTACGACTGGCTCGCAACACATGGCTTCAAAACTGTTAATAAGGCTGATAAATATAGCTAATTAATGAATGAGTTTACATCCTAGAAACGTACATATCCTTAGTACGTACTTATTATGTACTAATAATTTTATGTGACAGTGTGAATATTTTCCTGCTGTTTTCCTTCATACCTTGGCTGAATCTTTTGGAAATTGGCATTCGAATGCTAAGTTGGTGAATCAGACCCAAAAATAGGTTAGTTTTAAAAACTATTAAAAAAAATATAAGAGTTTCTCTTGGAGTTATTTTGTAGAGACATCTATAGTTTACTTGTTTGTATTGATACAATGTTAAATCTTCGCAAGCTAGATCGCAAACTATGTTTTACTCCCATATCTATAATTTATATTGGTCTAATGTCGTGAATGAAACCAGTTACGACTGTTACAAGTATGAAACTGTGTCTGTAATTGGAATAACACACCGTCCTACGCATTTATCTTTAGCCACAAAACAACATACTTTACTAAAGAAAAAATAAAACCGTTCGCCCTACCAAGGTCAGGTAATGACCGTCATTTAAAAAATAAACATAAATATCTTGAACCCGTTGTTAAAAGGTTTATTTAAATAAAAGTTTATAATCGATAATGTATCAAAAAAAGGACGTTTGCCCTTTTTAACCGACTTCCCAAGAAGGAGGAGGTTATCAATTCGGTATGTTTATTTAATTTTTTTATGTTTGTTACCTCAGAACTCCGTCGTTTATGCCGCTTATTAAGTTTATACAGGGTGGCAGGGACATCGACGCGAAGCTGGCTACCATGGATTCAGTACATGATTCTGAACCCCACTGCGGTGAAATTTTTCGAAGGTTATTAAAAAAAAAATCGGCTGTTTCATAGAAAAGTGCAATACCTACGCGGTCAAAATGTATGGAGCAGTTGTTTTTTCTTTTATAACCGACGAAAAATTTCAACGCAGGGGGGTTCAGAATCATGTACTGAATCCATGATTACCTGCTTCGCGTCGATGTCCCGGACACCCCGTATTAAGCTATGGTTTTTTTTTTTTTGAAAGTATATACTTCCAGACTGGTTTCATTTTATCAAAATCCAGAGGAATTGAAGGAACTCCTCAGATATTCAACAAGTCAAGCATTTGCATTCAGAAAGTATCGTTTGGTAAATTGGAACTGATGAAGAAAACCACATATGCCCAGAACTCCTCAATGATAAGTATTTTACGGGTGGTAATAAAATATCTCGATTAAGATAGTTAAGCGACTATGACGAAGTAAATTTAAATAAATGGTTCTGATCAAAATGGTACCATCAAACTGATCTGTTGGTGAAGCCGGAATGTAGACACCGGAATTCCGTAATAAAAAAATGTATCCTAGCTGTGTTTGGCAAGATTGGAATTGCGAGAATGAATGAGAATGAAATACACTCTGGCTATAAATGATTTTTAACCGACTTCAAAATAAGGAGGAGGTGTTCAATTCGTCGATATATATATTATATAATTATGTTCGGGCATAACTTATATTTTTTTTAACCGATTTTTATAATTCTTTCATTTCGTAGAGGAAATTTGCGCGGTGGTCCCATATAAATTTTATTAACTTTGCTTGGGTAGTTTTTCATAAATTATACTTATTGGTTGTCATTGGTTTTCGGGCACCAGTTTCCATACATTTTTGCCCATCCTCCTTTCAAGAGCTCAGCGAGCACCTTGATCTGGCTTGACGATAACCTCTCGCCACAGAGGTTCATTGTCGTCATATTTAATGTTGTTTACTACAATAGTACTGATATCTAGAAAGCCGGAGACAACCCCGGCTGCGGAGATAAGCCCACTATATCAGGAATGTGGGAAGAGACAATTGTAGTTGACTTTAACAGATATTTCTTTACGTCATAAAATTGTATCCCCACTAGTGACTGCAAGAGCGCATGCCGCTGATTGAGTAGTCATGCGTTTGATTTCCTAGATTTTATTGTTGTTTATTTATTTATTAGAATAGAATAGAATAGAATAGAATAGAATAATATTTATTTGCTTAAAAACATGGTATAAAAAGATGGTAAAATACAAAAAAAATAAAAATAAGATCATACATGTTTTTGCTTAACAGTAATAAGCGTACAAATTTTCACAACTATTGTTAACATTAATTTTCAAAGAAGTCTTTGACACTATAAAAACTATGACTACACAACCATACATGCAATTTATTTTTGAATAATCTTATATTTAATATCTTAAGACTATTTGGTATCTTATTAAATATACATACACACATAGATATACAACTTTTGTTGTATTTAGCAAGTCTTGGAAGGATATCCAGTACGAGCTTGTGGGGGTCTCGTCGGTTACGAGGATACAAATCATTTGCAGTACTAAATAATTCCATGTGCTTCCGCACAAACATACATGTCTCGTATATGTAAAGAGATGGTAGCGTCAACAAGCCAAGCTTTATAAATAACGGCCTCAGGACTCATCAGGTCTAAGCCCGTATTTTGCTCTGATGCATTTTTTTTCTGCGATAAATTATTATGATCTGTGCCTTATTACCCCACATTATCAAGCCATAGCGGAGCACCGATTCAACGTATGCATGGTAGGAAGTTATTGCAGTTTTAACGTTAGTTATATTTCTGACTTTTTTAAGTGCATATACGAACTTATTTATTCGTTTTGAGACGGTATCAATATGAGCTTTCCAGTTTATGTCTTGATCTAAATTTACGCCTAGAAATTTAGTTTGCGGTACTTCATTAATTTAATATATATTCATTTAAATATTGTATTTAGGATTATTTGATTTATTAAATTACATATAAACTGATTTTTAAAGATTGATTGATAAATTATTTCTATTTAGATATTCAATTAGACTTTCAATAGTGCTATTAATATCAGTCTCATGATCGTCAATCGTGTTATTTCGTATTTCTTATCAGTTGTTACAATAATAGAAATGTCATCAGCAAATAATATACATTTATGGTTGGTTATATTAATTATAGAATTTATGTACAAAAGGAATAAATTGGGCCTAACACACTTCCTTGTCGGGACACCATATCTGTTGTACTTGGATTCGGAAGAGTGTGGTATCATGTCGTTATTTCTATCCACTTTTGTAATGGTAACTCGCTGTCGTCTGTTATTTAGGTATGTCGATATCCACTGAAGCACTATGCCTCTAATTCCAATTGCCTCCAGTTTTTGTAGTAAGAGGTCATGAGAAACTAGGTCAAAGGCCTTAGATAAATTGAAGAACAAACCTGTAGTACGTCGGTTTTGATTAATATTCGTAAGTATATTTTTTATAAGAGTGAAGATAGCTAGTGTTGTGAATTTGTTTTTTTGGAACCCGAACTGTTCTTTCTTAATTATGTTAAATTTATTACAAAATTCGATCAATCGTTTGTACATGCACTTTTCAAATATCTTCGACAAAATTGGTATTAATGTTATTGGGCGATAGTTATTAACATCAATTTTTTCTCCTTTTAAAAAAAATGGTTTAACAATTGATACTTTTAATGCTTCAGGAAAAGTACCAAGTGAGAAAGATAAATTGATTAAATGTGCTATAATTTCACTTAGCTCAATATTGCATGCTTTTATAATTTTCGTATTGATTTCATCGTAACCTCCAGAATTTGAGTTTTTTAATGATTTTATCTCCATTCTAACTTCATCTTCAGATACAGGTTTGAGGAACATCGAATGGGCTGCTGAAGTTTTCTTAGGGCTTGTTTTTATATCCGTACTAGGAGTATGCGCCATATTAATGTAGTGGTTACTGAAGGCCGTTGCTATTTCTATAGGATCCGTGACTACTGTGTTGTCGATTTGAATATTTTCTATATTGTCCTTGAAATTATTGTTCATGATTTCATCCCTAATTACTTTCCATACGGCTTTGCCTTTGTTTTCATTTTCGTTACCAAATTTAATATTTGCGTTCTTTCTTGATGTGTAAATACATTTCTGTAAGATTTTTGAATATTGTACATATTTACTTTTATTTCCCATATTTTTATTTTTAATAATATTTATAGCTATAGATAGATAGATTTTTAAAACTTTATGCACAATTTAAAAAAAAGAACCGTACAAAGGCGGACTTAATGCCCGAGGCATTTTCTACCAGTCAACCTTAGGGTGATGCAGAGACAAAACATGACAGGTGCAACGGGATTGATAACACGAAAATAACTATAAAATACAAGAATAAATAAATACACGTACATATAAACTGAACAAATCTTGTCAGGAGAAATAACGATCGGTAGAGGAGAAATAACTATCAGTAGAGGAGAAAACTAATCCAGAAAATCACCGCTGGGTCTAAACTGGTTGTATCGCTGTTATATTCATATGATAATATTTTGTGACCGGTCTAGTCTTTATAGTAAGAGGTTTATGAAATAAGGCCTGAAAATATCAATAATAACCGAAGGATTAAGTGCCACTAACACCAGTCCGAATACATAGGAAATTATGTTGGATGAGGAATGTAAATTCTACATAGCAATGTTAAGATAAATATACTAATAGTATTTTAGAATACTTTACATCGAATCAGTCATCGAAAAGGCGGAACAGTGAGACTGTAGGAAGCAAGGGACTGTGTACAGAATGTAGGTGTTCTGTTAGCATTCAATTTCGCTTCCTCCCTCGAGTTTGTATAGCCTCATCTTCATTACGCTATGAACAACGAATGCGAGCACGTTCGACTGCTGTCACTGCGCGTACGCACGTACAATCACCGACAAAAGATGCTGACCGTTTTGGAATTTTAATCATTCATAAATTGTAGTGTCAACTTAAATTATTGAAATATATAATTATTATCATAGATTATTTAGTTACAAGCAAGTTAAATTGGGGAATTTTTCTTTCATAAAGCTCTGTCTTCTGAAGCTTTGAACGAATGTTAATAGACTTTTGTCGGGTCATGACTGCACAGTTTACGGACTCGTTCTGGTTCGTAATCGGGACGCAGCTTTATAATTTACTCAAAAGAGTAACTGAATATGTAATTTTGAAGCTTCATTGAAACCAACATTATAAACAGGATATACTTTTTATAGCAACGAAAATAAATAACACGTTATTTAGTTATTTTAAGCGGACTTTGATGAAACATTTATCTTGTATATGTGTTTTTGAAGCTGATTCATTTAACCTGTGATTATAACTTGAGTTTCGAACTTCCAGTTTCTTAACACTGTTTAATTTTCTTTTGATCTTTGCTAGAAACATTGATTTATAAGTTATAAGAGAATAATTAAAGAACAAACAACCAGTGCTAAATTGTTATAAGTTTTAAGGTACTAATTAATATGGAATAACTAAAAATACAATAAAAAAATCACGGTTTGATCGTAAGATAAAAATAAAAGCACATTTCCTTTTACTATATTTTTTGTGCACATGTTTAAATGAAAATTATAAGATTATATTATTATATATATATATTAGGCTATGTATGACCGAAGAATCAAATCAGCTTTGCTGATAACAGAGGAAAATATTAGAATAAAATATTATTCTCTCACGTTTATTTTAACATTAGTTTGTTTTTATTTAATTTGCGCTGAATGAGCAAAAACTGAGCCAAGTATAGAAATAATATGATTTGTTTTTTCATAAATAGAATAAAAATTCTTCAAAACAAGAAAGAAAAGACGAAGAAACGACCACAAAATGCATTAATTATGAACCAGTATTTGTCTACAAGAACTATATTTACTTCCTCCATTTGTCGTGTCTATATGTTCAGTAGGTTTACTTAAACTACCCAGATACTAATTAAATGAACAGTAAAACACAACTACCTAGAGCTAAATGACATCATAGATAATGGTCGGTTAATTGAGTTGCCTACCTGGACTATATTGGAACAGAAAATTGATATGTAAGTCCGACTGATTGCAGACATATGTAGTTTTAAAAACCTTTACTATATACCTACTACCTCGTTGGTTCAGCGGTCGAAAACGCGTCTGGATATGTGCCCGGTTGATGACAATACGACTAAAGGACATCGCTCATTATAGCAGCACGGCTCCGACACGGAAAATAGTGTGTCGTTCAAGTTAGGATTTTAAGTCAAATGCATTAAAGTCTATTTTACGATGGCTATACAGAATAGTGAGCGGCCCGCGAGCCGTCACATGTCGCGCCGACAGCACCCTTCAAGCAGGAAGCCTGCTCCCGGCAAAGAAACGCCTCCAGGCGGTATGCCTCGCCGTCCGCGCGGTGACGCCTCGCCGCCCGCACGGTGTCGCCTCGCTTGTGAATGAAGAACAAGCCTCACCGTCACCTCACCGGTGGCGTGCCGGCTGCGAGCGGTCGCCTTGCTTACGGCGCGTTGACGGCTAGATTTTTCGCGGTGCCGGGGCGTTAATGCGCTGCACTGAGCGGTGCTGTTATAATGGGCGATGAACTTTAATGGGAGAAATGTGGGTGGTGTGGTGTGTATGTGCTAGTTTCCTGAAAGAATATTGCTAGAGGCAAGCGTTTTGTATTGGCTCAACAGCATGGCCATAAACTTACTTTACTCACGTTACCTCATCGCCTGAAAGATTCCTAGAAAGCAAGGAAAGTACCACAAGATGGATTTTAAATATTGCAAATTATCGACTTTAATCAATCTTTACTACCCGGTTGCCTAACCATTCTACGTCATCAATAACCAAGGCATTCAATCTGCCTAGCCTTAGCCCATCTATGTTGGGGTCGGCTTCCAGTCTTACCGGATGCAGCTGAATACCAGTATTTCAATAAGCAGGCATTTATAAACATAAAAATTCTTCAACAATTTACCTGACATTGATCAGGAAACAGTAAAAGACAGATTCACAGTATTCACATAAAGTCGATTTAAGTGTTGATTTTCCGCAAATAATGTAAAAATTATATCATCTTTCTAATGACGTGTACATAATTAACTTAATTCTAACAATAGCCCAGGTGGTTTTTCCTTAGTATTGATTTTGTATCTCGTTGATTGAGTTTCTCATTTTCCTGATATTTAAACCTCATTTATTCATAATCTTAATCACAGACGATTGGTACTGCTGTTCTGTCAGTCACCATTATGAATTCTATGACTATTGAAACTTGGCTCGACAAACAATGCTGCCAACATGACGGCAAGGGACAAGTTATAGTGAACGGTCTGTATGATAATATTAACACTGATAGTGTATTGTTTGGTATCGGCAAATATTAGACCAAGTCCTTTCTAGTTGTGAGCGTTATAAAAATTACGGTTTACGTTGGAGCCTTCAAGAGTCACGGTACGTCCTACGCTCCACTTCTACTGAGCGTTACAATCCTTAGCCGACTGGATAATCTTAAACTATAGTCCATGTACCTAATTTTTTCACGCCACACGTGGCAGAGTGTGATGAAACGTAATGCACGAGTTATTGTCGTATAGCTCGTGCAATACGGACAAAACATGGCCTTCACATTCGCAACTCGACTTGCTGATACTACTTTTTCCGGCTAAGATGATCTTCTAGTCCGATGACGTAGTAGTTCTATGTTCTAGTAGGTACATACCTAGCTGGCAGACATGGAAGTGTGGCGTGGCAGCCATGGCCCCACCACGGATACTCTCCTGAATATCCGACCTGCTTCGCCAACTCGCATCACTTACCTGAAACAAGAACAGTAGAACATAAATATTGAGTGAATGACCGTTTTCTCTAACATAATTGCACTGTTGGATTATCAACTCTCAGCGCTGAGCTAAGCGTTGAAAATCGAACAGTGCACTTTTATTTAGGGATTATATTTAAGTGTTGCTGAGTATTACTGAAAAAAGGTGAATTATATGAACTGTGGGGTGACGTGTTTCATGTCTTAAATTCACTGACAAAAAACGCACAGTCTAAACGGTTGGGTTAGAATCATAGAATTTTGTACAAGATACCGTATGTGAAAGGGTTAAATAAAAACTAAAAAAGGGACATAAAGCTGCAACTAGCTTGCGGTCGCTCATTCAGATTGATCCAGTGTGAAACAGGGCAGCCGGATTATGTTTATCGATCGAGCTTCGATTATGTAAATTTGAGGTGACGACTATTCAACGTCCGCGCATTTACACCCATATACTAGTTTTGATACTTGCTGTGGTAAAAGATTTGTCAAAAACATTTCAGTAATTAAACATGTGTAATACATGTATTGACGTTGTTTCAGACATCTCTTGTCAACTATTTTGTTCACTTTTTGTCATTTTTGACAAATTTTCTACAAGTTTTGTATATGACTCGTCTTTACAACTTTTTTTAGGTGTAAACGATAAACAAAAACAGTAGACACAACAAGTACAATACATGTTTTATGTCTTGGTGTAAACGCGTTCAGAAATGTAAACTTGTTTACTTAGCATACCTATTTAATTTAATTTTTATAAAGACGTACATATAGTGGTGGCGTGTTTCCGAGTGTCCGACCCGTTTGTGTTGGTTTTAAAACCACTTAAAAAAAACATGTTTTAATAAATGAGAGAGAACCTGTGTTAAAGATTTGGTTTATTATTGGTGTGATGGGTAACTAGGCCGCCATCTTAAGTTTCTATACGGAGAAGCCTTCAAGAGATCCTTGACTGTCTGATGGCCGCGCAGGGGTGAGAGGTTTACTCTGTCAGCAAAGTTATATGCGGTCGTCCATAAATAAAAATCGGGATATTTAGTAAAAACTCTTTTGCTGTTCAATGAGTTGCTTAGTTGAAATTCGTAACACGGTGCATGCTGTAATTATATTGTGCATCATACACGCATAAAGGCTCCCGCAAAAGGGAACGACGCGACAGTGCGACGCGACTCTAATAAAACAATTTCTAAGAAAACTTCACGGTAGACAATTACCGCGTCGCTCATGTTTTTTGAGCCTTAAATCAATCATGACAACGGTTCGCCCCCTACTAAAAGGATCTCTAAACCATCTTTATAAACATAATAACACGTTCGACTATCTGACTCTCGGGATATCACAGCAATAGTCAACACTAAGTACTCACCTATTGGAGGATCCATTATTCAGTTGAGGAATCCGATTTTGTTCTAAAACAACGATGTTTTTCACAATAATATTCACAATATACGCCACGAATACGCCTTGTAAATATTACACTTCCACAACTATTAACTAAATGCTAACTAATCTGATATTATGAATAGGTAGCTGATCTAACAAGTTTGCTAACTTTTATTTATAAGAACTTGTATTCACATTTTGGTTGTTTAAATAAAACAAAACATTTTGACCTTCTTCATCAAACACCAAACCGAAATTATTTTTGCGTAGAGTCGAGCGGTGCGATTAATATAATAATAACGTCTTTTCAAACATTAAGGCGCGGACTGACTATGATTTTAAACGCAACAGCTGCACTCACACAACTTCGTCTGCGTGCTATACCGTAGCCTGACGACTAAAGTATGACCGCAATATCTATTTTCACAATTACAGAGCATTAAATAAGGTTGAAAATCGAATAAATATTTGGGTTGACGATGTGAGTAAGCTGCGAATGGGCATTTATTTTACGGGTTTTATTTAGATTATTCTGAATATACACATTAAATTAAATAATTGTCTGGTTAAAGTTATAAAATAATGTTTATTCTAATGAACTCTTAAAAAAAAAAAGTCGTTATCGCTGAAAATACGGAGATGTTTGACGCCAAAGTTTATTTTCGTGAAGTATTTTTTATTGGGAATATCAAACTATTTTCTACTATTCTATTCGGTTAAAATTTTACTTTAAACCCTTCTCTGTCCACTGTATTTTTTGCGTCGTATATTTTCATTGCGTTACGTCATACTCGACTATCCAAAAAACCAGTTTTTTGTGAATATTGAGGTAACACCGCGCCTTAATTAGATACAGGACGACACAACTTAGATGTAGCATAAAACTGACATTAATTCATTTAAATTTTACTATTTATTTGGTTATATGACTTTGCAAGTTATTGCGTTTGCGTAAAGATAATGTTCACCTAAAGCAGTAATAAATTGGTGATTTTGAAAGCGCAGTCAGTTCGGATGGTGATCCGTTTTACGAATTTTGTCAATGCTACATTTAAGTTGTGTCGTACTGTAATGGGTTGTTATTTATGTACATTTCATTTTCATTCTGAATAAATTGTAAAAAGCAAAAATTAATTCAAAAATATTCCGTAGCTGGATAAGATGTAGGTACCTGTTTATGTTAAAGATGACTTAGGTCTAGTAGATCTTTGCCCCGCTTTGTAGGACACGGAAACGGATTTAATAAAAATAAAAATAAAAAAACAAGTGAAAAAGAGAATACTGAAGAATAATAACAATTGTAATATTCTCACCCCCTACATGGGACTTTACCATCATATCTGGCGAAATGTGTGTGTACTATATAGGTATCGTCAACTGCCCTAACTTCGCCTATATAATGAAACACTTCGCATATAAACTTGTATGGCAATCGAAACTTAAAGCTCTCTATGAAAACTCAAAGTTTCGATTGCCATATAAGTAAAATGAAAAAGATATTACATCTTTTTCATTATAGGCGAAGTTAGGGCAGTTGACGATACCTATAGTACACACACACTTCGCACTTTCAAAATCTTGTCAAAAATGTAGGTTTTGAGAGACTTTGATTAGAATGTTCGCATTCTAATCAAGTCTCTCAAATTCTACATTTTTGTTACGTGCTTAAAAAACGGGAATTGCCCCTCAGTCTGCTATTGAGAAATTCTTGACGGAAAAACCTTATAACACCATTATTAAACAGGGAACATTTTAAATGAAATCCTTACGGATATTTTTTTATTATTATTTACAAAGTTACCTATTGTAAATCAATCCGTAGAAGGTATATCTCCCACACAAATACTAGGTTGACATGAATAGCGAGGAGATACTCGTACAATAATAACATTAAAACACCTGACCGTTATTCTTGTGTTCGATCACAATTACTAGTAATGTAATGAGATCATGCTCTTCACCATATTATGTAAAATGGTGTCGTGGTATAATTACTTAACGTTTATCTTTTGTTGTTATACCATTCAATCATGTAAGAAATAAGCTGTGTTAATACATATGGAGGACGCAGTTTTCTTTGAATCGTTATGTAATATATTATGTTTTACAATGGTTTCTCGTGACGTCTCAGTCGTAAAAAGAACAGCTATGATTAGAAAACAACGTCATTGTTCACGTGTGATTTTAAGACTTTTTAATAGGAATAAACTAGTTACCTAAACGTCATGAACTCATGACTCATGACTTAAGGGTACGCTAGTCGACGGCTCGAACTTGTTGGTGGGCGTAACTAATATGGTTGGTGGGCGTAACTAATATGCATGCTAATTAGTCAAATTATTTATTTATTTAGTATTTATTTATTATTTTTTATTGATTTATTTATATATTTATTTTGTGAAATAGAGAATGATTTATAACGAAAACGAGCGCGTATAATTTCATGAACAGACCTTTGGGCGTATTTATATTATGAAAACACTACTGAATGTATTTACTCAAAATAAAATTATTTGAACTATTGAATAAATTATCTATCCCTGTACGGTTTCTATTTTGCAATTTTTTTACTAAATAGGCTATTTATTTACGCCCAAACACGAGTTAAAATAAGTCTTGAAATATGGAAGTTTCGACGCTCATAACTTCCAAACCCATATTTTTTTTCCAATTCCGCTTCCATACAGGGCTAGATAATGAAAAGATAAATTGATATAATTATTAGTGTTGAACGTACAGCGTCAAACAAACGAGTTATCATCATACTACGTTTATATGGAAGACTGACCGACTAGCGTACCCTTAATGACGAAATCAGAATTTTTGTCATTTTACTCGAGTCGTATCATTTTTTTGTAACTTAATTACCTTTTCAACACACTTGCTCGTAAATTAGCTCTTATTGAACCGTTTTTAGGGTCATAATTCAGTGTATTAAAAACGCATGCTTTTTACTTTATATTATCGGACTAGTGCTGTAATGCCACAGATAACTAATCAGGATTTGGTTGCGACTCGCAAAAAACAATAACATTGGACTTGCATGGGAATTGAACGCGATATCTACGTGTCACTGATTAAATACGCACTAATTAGGATACACGTATTATCACACCCACTTTAACATCCTATGCGTGTTACTTATCTTTTAATTAAACTATTTTAATTATTATATTTTAATTAAACTATTTTAATTAACAATAAAAGCTAAAACTGGAATAAATTTTGAATTTTTACAAAAGTCAGACACCCGACCGTAGGCAACCGACATCCTTTTTACCTGGTCTAAATTTATCTTGTCATTGAAAAGTTAGTGATTGACATAATAAATATCGACTATTTGTACAAGGAGTATTTTATTAGTCCTTTATTGAAAAAAAAACTATTTTAATGTATTTATAATTATTATACTGACAACAATCGTGTTTTTCGGCAAGGATTTTCAAGATGCTGTTGGAGCTAGCCCGCGTTTAAAGATGCGGTCCTATTTCCTTAAATAATGTCGTAGGTCTATATGTATTATGGGGACCCCTCAAGTTTTAGAATATTATACTGCTTTAACACTGAATTTGTTACGAATCATAATGAATACCTACAAAAAGAGCACGGGTTGCCCGCCATTCAATACCGAATGTCAAAAGAAAGACTGTTTACATTCAAAAGGAAGACTGTTTGAATACAATATATCGTTACTGTTAGAAATATTATAAAATGGTTTTGTCTTTAACTTTCGACATGTCCGACGGAAGTACGAGCAGAGAAAATGAGCTACCCCAGGGATCACCAATTAGTTTTATTTAAGGTCTATATAAAAAATTAATATGACTCGCGGTCCGTTTGGAAGACGTTACCTACTAGCTAACAAGATTAAAAGATGTTCAAGGACCTTGTGTATTTTTGTGTTTTTTCGAAATCGATAATTTCGATTTGTATAGTACTTCACCCAGCTAGCTCTATTACTCCCGAAAACATTTGCAGCTTCATGCGGCTTGCGTCAGCGTCGTCCGTTGTTGTGTCGACGGCACAAAATATAAAGCGTGAGCAAAAAAAATAAAAAAATTACTCAAACAAAATTGATTAGGTTTTTGTTATAAATTTAACTGTTTACTGTAAGTCCGTACAAAATAGGTCGGCGGTCCGGATCCGGACCGCAGTCCGCCATTTGGTGACTCCTGAGCTACACCATATCTCTAAGTAGTCTGTGAGCTACAAGATATGTAAGCTCGTCTCGTATTATTTGTCCGGTAGGTATTTGGTTAGCATAAGTATTTTTTTTTTATCTTTCACATACCAAACGTACGTAAGTACCCGTGACATCTTGTTCGTTTTCACGGTTTTAACTTCGAACATATTTCCATGGATTTGTTTTTTAATGTGAAAGTTACTCAATATAAAAAATACTGATGAAACACTACCTACAAAAAAAATCGTAACATCGAAAGTACCAAAACGAAAAGATCATACTACCACATCACTAAAACCATAGACAATTTCTAGCGGCCAGTGTCTGACAAATTTTGAAACGCGACATGGCAGTATGGAATTAGTAAGTACTATCATTGCAACATGGAATTTGTATAAAGAAATTGACTTTGAATACATGGAACTAGTATGAACTATCCTATACTATTAAATGAGCATTCTCTATTTTAACCAGAGCAGAGGTTTATGCTTTTTTTAATCTCATCAAAGAGACTTCTTGCCTTCTATGTTCTATGTTATGGGGTTTAGTTTCCTTCAGGTGGACCATTGTGCGTGGGTACTTCTTGCCTTTTTTACGCCTACTATGTAAATAAATAAAATGTGATACATTCAAATCTTAATTGCGTATTCAAATGATTATTTTGTGTTTATTATATTTTTATATAGGCTGTTCAGCGGTTTTGCCTATACCTTTATTTACAACTTCGCGCGCATCGCTAGCAGAAAAAAAAACCAGCGCGCCATTTTCCGTAAATATTTGTTATCGTTTTTGTTTTTTTGTTATTAAAAACACGAAAATCTAAAGTATTGTCACCAACCGACGTACAACAGTTTTTAAAAGAAGCTCCGATTGACAGTACCTGGCAAAGGTCAGTTGAACTTTATAAATCTAAATTATCATCTCGATGGTTACGTTATTCCAGCATATTGTTCTTACAACAAGTCTGTATTTTTTCCTCGCAAGTTTGTTGGAAAACGTCGTATGAAACGCGTGTGCATTGGTCATTACCCAAAAGGCGGCATTGGTGCGCGAGTCACAGACGAGCGCGATAATTTAGCCGAGTGGGTAATGATCACATGAATGAATACAGCACACTCGTATCATAATGTACTATTATTAAACTACGTGAGAAAACTTACAAAAAATATTTATTAGGTATTTTAAATTGACGTTGTTCTAAACGCTGATAAGAATTTGTTGAATTGCTAAATGGAATCAAAACAGTTTCTACATCTGCAAATTATTTCTGTCCTAAAATTTATCTTCAATATTGCGGAAGACCTTAAAAACTAAGCCTGTTCTAACTTTCATGTTTCGTCTAAAAATAGTAGACCGCGTTCAGTCAAAGATTATTTTCACTGTTTGTTTGTACTGTCGGTACTTCAGCATCGTCATCTCGTTCTCGTTGACGTTCCGTTCACGGTGCGGTGGAAAAACGGTCTTTGTTTTTCCCCGGACCAACTTACATTTATCATAGGTATACAGAGTGGCAGGGACATCGACGCGAAAACTGTTACCATGGATTCAGTACATGATTCTGAACCCCACCGCGTTGAAATTTTTGGCGGTTATTTACAAAAAAACAGCTGTTCTATACATTTTGACCGCGTAGGTATTGCACTTTTCTATGAAACAATGGTTTTTTTTTTCCTCACTAACCGAGCAATAGTAATGGAGAATGACATAAATTAATTGGAAACTATTATAAACAATACTTTTCCTCAACTAATTAAATTCATAAAGATAGTACCCAAAGTGACTCAGTTAATTAATTTTACGTTCGAGTACCTATTTTATAATTAAAAAGAGCCAGACAAACAAGGTTTTACTATTGAATTAATAAGGATAATTGGATATATAATTAGGTAGGTAAGTACCTACAATTAGCATTGTTAGACTGCATTCCTGTTTGTAAGTATATATCATAAAACATGAAGAGGTAACCTAAATCAGTTTTGTGATTGAAGATAGCAACATCGATACTTTGAAGATTATTTTGCTTAAACTCCGGCCGCTGAGAGAATGCATTCCTGACACCACTGAGTTGGACACGACTAGGAACAAATCCTACTAATATTATAAACGCGAAAGTTTGTGAGTATGCATGGATGTATGGATGTTTGTTACTCTTTCACGCAAAAACTACTGAACGGATTAGGATGAAATTTGGCACACAGATAGTTTATAACCTGGATTAACACATAGGTCGAGATTTATGCGGCTGAAACCGCGGGGCGCTGCTAGTAAAGTATAAATTCGTAAAACACGTATCCTTTTGTACTCAACTGACAGCTGTCAAAGACGCATTCTCTCGGCGGACGGAATATAGAAGGAAGGATTTTTCAACCTTTAGGTAGCTAGGAATGTGAACCAAGAATCGCGGGAAACTAGAGTACGATCGTCAATAACCGTATGTCAGTGGACCATAATAAACTCCTAGACTTTGTTTTTGAAGTATATTACTATATTAAGAGAGTTTATTCTGAAAGTGGGCAACGTCGCAAATAGATGTCAAATATTTCGCTGTTTTGATTAATTTGGCAATATTACTGTATGGAAATAAGAAATGTGGCTAACTAGCGAACTAGAATATTAATAATGAATTTTAATTATAACACTTTTGTTGTAACCGTTTTAGGTGTAAAAAAGGCATTTGGAAAGTTTCCAAATACTATTTATACATTTAAAAAAAATCGGTGTTACGATATTAATTATTGTATTTCATAATAAATATTTTAGTTCAATAGTTAGCCACATTTTAAATTTCCATACAGTAATATTGCCGACTTAATCAAAACAGATAAATATTTGACAACTATTTGCGACGTTGCCAATTTTTAGGATAAGCGTTCTTAAGTATATTATTTGCGTTATATTTTTGTGTGGTATGTGGTCATATAGGTATATACATATTTATTATTATTATATGGTATTATTTATTAATATTTATAACTACCTATTTTTATATTTGTTTTAGTGTACTCATCGTCACAAGCAGTCAACAAGTTTCAAATTAAATTCGATTATCCATCGACCAAGTAGTATTGGATCTAGTTTTTTATTTGTATTTATAAGTATTTTTTTCCCACATTTTCTCATAACACATCTGACATTGGCAGAATGTCGACATCGGCACCATTGTCATAGAGAAAAATAGAATAGAAAATAAATCCCTCTTTATGACGTAAATATACCTATTTACGTCATAAAGGGGGATTTATTTTCTATCACATCACTATTCAAAGAAATTACTAAAATCGAAGAAGGAAAAACCAAGCCATAAAGTATTCATTGCAACGATCTAGTATCCACGAGTATCTACACATGGTGTTTTCGCGTAGTTTCCCAGTAACAGCCGAAATACCAACCAGCTAACAGGGAATGTTGTTTATTTATAAAGTCGGGTTAGACCGATGCGTTCAACTGGCCGACTGCAAACGGGAACCTTGACTCACTCTCTGAATAGATATAGTTTGAACTCATAAACTTCCGAGTATAGGAGTATCGTATCTGGTTGATATTAGTGTCGAGTTCAATAATATCTACAAGCTAAAAGCTTTGAAGTGAGATTTATATAACATAATTTATCAAGCCTGTAATCCTAGGACCAGGCCCGGGTCGACGGCGCCTTGTGTCCCACGCGCGCCTCAAAGAGATGTCAACACAACTGACGGGGTAGGCTAGGACCGATGCCTGCCGGGGTCGCGGGAAAGTCCAAAAGGGATACCGTGGCAATGTACAGGCAACTGAAGGAACACGGGTGGGTTTTAGTCAGCAAGACCCCCAGAGCGGGAAAAGTTATATGATAATTTCCCACCCAAAAAAAATAATGCAGAGCACAAATGCAGCCTCCGCTCTTACTGTTAAATTCCTAATGGAAAAACCCAATAAAAGTTTGCCCGACCTGGGAATCGAACCTCAAGACCTCATGACCAACGAGCTAGTTAATAATAGGTACTTAATTAGATTTATATTCAGTTAGTTTAATATTTCATGAAATAAAAACGTAACGGCCATTTATCTTAATAGGTCCTTTTAAGTGGTAGCTGCCACTAGGTCAAGAATATTCTGATCTAGATTGATAAAAGTAGTGCTAATTATAGAAATAGACTATCTGCAGCCCGCGGCTTTGGACCCTAATTATTTTTCTTTCCTAAAGTACTCCATAAAATATCAGCTAACTGCCAATGAAAGTCCCGTGAAAATCGCTCCAGCCGTTTCGGAGATTAGCCGGAACAAACAGACAGACAGAAAAAAAAATGTTTTAAGTACCCCCCTACCGTATATACGTATAACTATATACTTTCATATGCATTTAGTAAGAAGCTGTTATTTTTATTAAAAGACACTTAAATTTTATTTATTTGTATTTATGTGTATTTATTTGTATTTATTTTTATTTATTTGTTTTTCAGAAGTTACGTTTTCTCGATGACTTCAATCACAAATCTCATGAAAACTTTCTGAAAAGTTATTAGGTATCTTCTATAGAGATCGGAAAGCGCTCGTGCGCGTGATGCCTAATTCCTATCATCGTACTCTAATAGATACAATTATTTAGATTAATAGCTATTTCTCGTAGGCAATGAAATAAAAATTAAAACGTAATCAAGTGCCATTAAGATAGCGTGGACATGATACGTCGGCGCTACAGTAATGATCATAGTTTTATCTATTGCTAGCTATTACCCGCGGCTTCGCCCGCGTGGATGTCGGGAAATGTCCCACGGGAGCGTACTATCGGGATTAAAAGTACCCTATATGTTAATCCAAATTATAAACTATCTGTGTGCCAAATTGCATCCGAATCCGTTCAGCCATTTTTACGTCAAACCGGAACATACATCCAGACAAATGGAAAAAAAAAAAACTATATTTCGGCATCAGACTCGTTCCCACACCTCGTAGCAATTACTTTTTTTCAAAAATATTCAATGTACCGTTTTGATTTCGTTCCTTTTTTATTATTGTATATATAAGAGAGATAGATAATACACGTATAAGTACACGGATGTCCAGTTGATGACTGATCAGATGCACTTATAAGATGATATAATGGTGATAACCCCTATGTATGTGCATCGGAGTTAAATAAACATAGAACATTTTCAATTGAACTACGCTTCACATACATTGTATTTATAGGTTAAGAAACACTATGTTGTGTGGTTTCATAAAGTTTATTTAGTTATTATTGGTTTAATAAACTAAATAAACTTTATGAAACCACACAACGTAGTGTTGAAGGAAATTTTTGCCTGAGTAGGTAAGTACCTACATGGCTGGCGGTTTTCCTGAAATTGTATACCATTTGAATACTTATCAACACATTTTTTTTTTTACTATTCTACTTATCAATAACAACACTATTTATTTGGGAAACCAGTTAGTCAGTCCAGTTTTGAGGACTAACTACGTACCACTAAACGAATATTTCCCATAGGTACAGTTACTTTACCTTACCCTAATATCAATCTGCTTAGCCTTTTCCCAACTATATTGGGGTCGGCTTCCAGTCTAACCGGATGCAGCTGAGTACCAGTATTTTACATGGAGCGACTGCCTATCTGATCTCTACAACCCAGTTACTGGGTAACACAATACCCCTTGGTATTATTGGTTGTGAGACTTTCGGGCTTCTGACGACCCGTAACGACTGTCAAAGATTCACGAATGACAGCTGGGACCAACGGCTTAACGTGCTTTCCGGCACGGAGGAGTCTCGGTATGTACAGATGGTCCATCATGGCTGATGATACCCATCCACGGACCAACCCCGGTAAGCGTAGCTTAACCTGATAGATGAACTCGTGCGGTTGTTATTACTTAGCCACGAGCTCCTCTAGACCTTACCCTAATATACAGGATGTTTAATTATTCATTTATTTAGCCCATGGTTCCATTCAGCACGGTACGTACTACACTAAACGTAATTTATTTCTTTCTTTTCTTTAACTTAATAGTTTAAACTGTATACAACGCTAAGAAACCAACCGGGAAAATAACTAAAACTAGCTGTGTTAGCTTTTCTTTGGCCACCTGAAAAGTTTGTACTATAACCATGGCCCTAATATTGTTAGATTCAGTAGGGCCGGGATCACTACAAGTCTATTATGTCCTGTCGCATGTAAAAGGCTTTTTCTGACATGGGTGCTACTTTCGCGTAAGCAATCTTAATACCATCAGCCATACACTGTGATAGAATCAATACGAATGCATTCACATTAATAATAATAGTTAGAACAATCTAAAAGTCCTTTTAAAACATTTATTTAATTCCTAAGCACCCAATATACCTTTTATTTACGAAAGCGAACTTTGCTGGCGGATGAGATAGAAATTCAATCCGCTTTGTTTGAGCAGACATTTTTCAATTAAAAGCACTGCGCTACTGCGATGGATATTGCTTGACCCGACCAGCCCGGCCGTCACCGGCATGGCTGGCATCGGCCGCCCCACAAAGGAATAAATTAAATCGTCTCGCTAGGGAACTGACAATAACCTATATTGAAATGCAACTATACGTATTACCTCAATCGATGGTCGAAATTGGTTATTAGATACAAAGAAAGAAAGAAAATTGTATTTTCTTGATATTTAATACAGCATGTATGAGAAAGGTGTGCTGATATTTAAGGGTACCTACGCTAGTCGGTCATTCTTCCATACAAACGTAGTATGGTGATTACTCGTCTGTTCGACGGTGTACCTTCAAAACTAAAAATTATATCAATATGTCTTATCATTATGTAGCCCTGTATGGAAACAGAATTGGAAAAAAAAATTGGTTTGGAAGTTATGAGCGTCAAAACTTCCATATTTCAACACTAATTTTAACTCGTGTTTGGGCGTAAATAAATAACTTATGTAGTCAAAAAATGGCAAAATAGAAACCCTGCAGGGATAGATAATTTATTCAATAGTTCAAATAATTTTATTATGATTAAATATATTCAGTAGTTTTTTCATAATATCTATACGCCCAAAGGACTATTCATGAAATTTCACGCGCTCATTTTCGTTTTAAATCATTCTCTATTTTACTAAATAAATGAATAATATAAATAAATCAATAAGACTAGATAAATAAATATTAAATAAAAAAACTAAATAAATAGACTAATTAGCATGCATATTAGTTACGCCCACCAACGAGTTCGAGCCGTCGACTAGTGTACCCTTATGGGTGTTGGACAGACCATCACAATGAACAAGTTTTTTCATGGGGCGAACAACGTAATCGCGAATGATCACACCTTTCTGAGACATGCTGTATATCAAAGCAGACATCTAAAACCACACAATAATAGTATTACTAAATATAGATCGCCTACGGTAATGTACGATGTTAATGTGTTTACGAAGGTAATTTTCTGAACATTTTGTAAGTCATTCAACCGAAACTGTGACGTGTTTGAGTTTAGAAATATCAAAAGCAAACGGTTGGGTCTTTGTTCTTAACTATACCAATTTAACATCCATAACAAAGGAAATGATTGGTACAAATCCATAGTTTGAATAATGGATTCTAAATGTGTGACCAACGCCAGGTGTTGTGATATTCGAACAAGAACTCTCGTTGCAACTAGTTTTCAGTGTTATTAATCAAAATTACTTTAGTTGTTATTTTTTGTTGTTTTATTGCAATTTTCTTCATGAGTGCGATGAGTAAGTGTCAGGACTGATCGCATGTGCATAATAAAACAGTTATAGCAGTTATAGACTTTAAAACCTATGATGATATCCTCTATAATATTTTTCGAGGAGCAAAAGTCAAATAAACTAACAACAACACGTAATTCGCCACACTATTATAGAAAAAAATGCCCAAATAAGTTTATTCGGTCCCGGAAAATCTTCAACACTCGTATTTCTGCATAATGTTTACAAATGTCTGATTTTCCGGACCCTACAGAGATGGTTTTGATTTAGCGATAAGAATTTTTACGTAACCGAAAAAATTACAAATATATATTTTGTCATTTTGTAAAAACGTGTAGGCAATATAAGAATATTTTATGCGAAATTCAGAGTGATAAGAAATAAAGGTAATTTTAGTACGACATATGAAGAAACTCGTTATTTCGGACGAGGATTGATTGGGTTGAGTCAACCCTCGCAACTCAACCCTACCGGCGCGGCGTCGGGGGTAACGTACTGACCTGAATTTTTCCTCGACTGTCGGAGGGTTCACTATACGTATAGCCTTCAGTACCTCAATACTACAATGATAACGTTTTATATAAAGGAAATAGATTGAGATCCATAACATCTGTTATTGTTTATCACGTTCAGTGCCGGGACCCCTCCTGGAGGGTTCACTTAATCGCATATGGGATGCCGGGAGCCCTCGCGGAGGGCTCAATTTAAATGTAGATTTATTAGTATATTTGTTCGTTTTAAAATCCAAGCATTTTAATTTTTTTGAATTATTTTTTTCACTGTTACAAATATTCACAAAACATTTAAAAGCTTGGAAACTACATATGGCGACAAGACCCCCTGAGAACACTATTTACTTCGTTTTACAGTGTTTTATAACACGGTATTAAACCTAGTGCCGTTGACCGTCCGCGATGGTTAACTTTAGCGCAAACGTAATGCCGGCAACCCTCCCGGAGGGTTCACTTCCAATAGGTATGGCGGCATGGCGTATGATTTCTATGAAAAGTGGATGGACTCGAAATAATTAATTTAATATTACGTACAGATAGCTGAAAAAAGAAAACTCCTCCTCGAAGATATAAAAGAGCGAGGCAACTAAAGACTAATAATGATGGATTGTATTGATAGCCTAGCGAGAGCGGTCTCGTTACTTCATACGGTTGATTGCTGTAAGAAAACAGCTCTAAGTGAAACTGCAGAGGATTTGAAAAAAGGAAGTATTGAAAGTTGAAAGACATATCTTTTCTTTTATTATTTTTATTTGGACAATATCTAATCACGATTGAAAAATTATATGCTGCAACTTTCAATTTTATTTTTGCAAAATGATCTACTTATTTGTACCTTGGGCAGAGGCTAAGCATTGCCATACAACGTGGCAATGCGGCCAGTCTCTTGGGTACATTACCAGTCGACAGCGATGCGGATGAATTTTTCGACGGCACTATATTTTAGTTTGTGAATAGTTTTAGTTAAGTTAGTATATAATTTTGCTATTTTTATTAATTAATTAATTAGTTATAAGTTGTTATGTACCCACTTGTAAATATTAAAATACTTATTTGTGGGAAAACCTTGGTAAAATAAACTTGAAAAGCTACGGAAGCCAATGAAAAGTGCTAGGTTAGTTCCGAAATCGTGTTTTACTTTAAAAATCTTTTTCAATATTGGGAACAGAATGTTTAAGTACGTACCCATTATAGCAGACACCAAGTACACAATTTAGTACTTTATTATGTTTTTAAGTCAACATTCACAGATAACATCGACGAACCAACAGATTTTTCATTACAAACAGATGAAAATGAAGATGGCGGCGCGGAAATGAAAGATACCTACCCGAGACGTTTTACCAACAGACTTCACAAACAACTAATAACGAACTTGTTTTTCTGAAGTAGTTAATGACGAAAGAGACAGAAACACACATGATTATCAACGTATCATCATTGTAACTTATTGTCTAGGTCTTTACGAGGTATTCTTACTTGAGTCATTTCAGAATTAGTATACCTACAGGGTAAATTATTAAGGGCCTGTAGTGTTGGCCAAATGGTAACAGTTATTTAAGATTTGTACGTTATGGGTTCGAACCCATGCAGGCTTTACTTTGTGTAATTTATCTCAACACTACTGCTCTCAAAACTGTGAAGGAAAGCATGGTGAGGAAACCAGCATGTCCTAGAATCAAAAATTCGAAGAAATTTGCCATCTGCCAATCCGCACTAGGCCCACGTGGTGGCCTACTCCCTCGCACAGAGAACAATCCTGGTGGTGGAGGCATCCCAGCAGTGGGAACGTTATAGGTTTCTTCTTCTTTTCGTGTGGCTAGTGACTAACTAGTGGTAGCTGGTGTCAGAGTTTTAAAGCCGCCCATGGGCCTCTGACTTGGTTCACATGCCGATGCCGTCGATATTTAACTCTCAGGCATGCGTTTCCTCACGATGTTTTCCTTCACCGTTTTTGAAGTAAGTGATAATTACACAATACGCACATGAATCCGAAAAGTAAGAGGTGCGTGCATTGGGTTCGAACTCGAGACCTATGACTTGGCAGTCCGACGGTCACACCACTAGGCTGATTATGTAGATTATATGAAGTATACGAAATGCTAAGCGCTTCATACCACATGGCAATCGCTGGTTCCCTGGTAGGTAATGGTCACTCTTTCTACTTTCAGTACGTATGTAATGTAACAACTTGTTTAGATTGGACTGCCTCGTCGAGTGGTCGTAAGCGCTACTGCTGAGCATAAGGTCCTGGGTTCAATTCCCGAGTCAGTCAAAGTGTTATTTGATTTTTCCATCTGGAATTGGTCAGTAGCCCGCAGTAGCCCCCTAGTACATGGGACTTAAACATAACATAATGCACCCACATTTCACCAGTTATGATTTTACCAGAGGTGTACCTCTGCCTAACCCTTTGGGGAATAGGCGTCATGTTATTTTATGTTGTTTAGATTGACAGCATACTTATGTATTCGTCACAAAGTAAGTTCTAAAGCGCGAGGTAAATAACTTTTAGCGGGTGTTTAACAGACAAAAACACTTAAGTAATTAAGACAAAGTATCCAATTTCAATTAAGAGCGGATAGAGTTACCTGCTGCCATTCTTTATTTAAGGCTCTGCAGAATGAACAGGAGTGTAGACGGATTAATGTGGATCCGTGCACATGGCTGCGGCTCTCACTACACCTCCCAACAGGACCTTTTCTAAAATTATCCCGGGGTCCAATCGATACACCCTCAACTTCCCTGTTCTGTCTAGACAGAGATATGCATACCTACGCGCTAATATTATACTTTTTACGCCATCTACAAGTTATTGTGAGAAATTAACGCAACAGACTGTATACGCGGCCCGTGTCTATGAACTCAAACTATATTTTCTCGTGCGATAGTGTGATATATAGCCTAATTGTGCTCCAATTTTGGATAGATAAGAGACAGTAAACAAAACACGTTCCAAATGATACGATTAACTTTGTAATTACTGAACTGTGTTGTGTTAACTTTTATTAAGTGTAAAGAGACGTAAATTGCAGCTGTTTATTAAGGTATTAAAACAGTTAGTGTTCGGGCTCTTACCGTTAATTCGTCTGTCAGACAGTGTATCCTCCTCGTCCCACCAGGGCTGGTCTAGAATCCTGCGCGTCGGCGGACGGTCGAAGTTCCCGTAATATTGAAACTCCATTTTAAACACTTTTCCTCTTTGTAAACACTACTTTCTTTTGTAGAATTTTTATGACACAGACACTGTAGGCATATACAAACACCACGCCACTTTAAACGCTTATGCGATACTGATTTGTTATTAAGTCTTCGCGACCAGACACTAATGAGATAAACGATTGACGCTGAATAATAACACATAGGGTCATTATTATTGACAATAGTACGGTAAGTCGCTCGATTGTCGCCGGCGGCGCGTCATGCGTCGTGATAACGCTCGCCTCGCCGTTGTTCTCGGCTCTCACCTACTGTGTGGGGCTGCTGTGTGTTTGCTGTTGATGTATGAACAACCGTCAGTAAACACAACTGCCAGCCACTTGCACAAATATAAGGAAAGGAGATGTGGAATTGCCTCTATCGTCGCTGTTTTATTGAACGCGAATACTTTTTGTATTTTTATTGGTTCTATGTAACATTTTATTTAATGTTTTTGTAGTTGCATGAGCTAGATGTTTTAGACCCTGACTGACAGTGTTACACTTTTTAATTGGGTGAGCAGTTATCTTATGTTGGCTTAGTTCACTCGACCTCAATTGTCACATGAAAATCGGTCACGCTTCAAGAAAAATGATAACGGAAAATGACTTCTTAATTTGCTTTGAAAAGTTCTGTAACATAGTGTCAATCTCGCGCCGGCTAGCGGCTCTCGGCTTATTGATGACTCGAAATTCGCGGTCGATAAACTTGATTGTTGTACCTATTAGAAATTGAATTTCTGTGCCCCAACATTAGTACTCGTAACTCCGTAGGCACATGACACGGCCGCCAAGTGAGCTCACCTACTGATTACAAATGAAAATTAGTAAGTTGTTTGACCAGCATTGAGACGCCTGATCATTTATAATTTATACAATAAGTACCAGAATAAGCGTTGATATTGTAACTCCTGCGTTCAGAATCGACTAATAAAATAGGAACTGTATTTGTAGAAATTAAAAAAAATTCTGAAGTTAAAACAGCTTAGTTTAAAAGGCTCAGGCTTGGATAATTTGAAAAAGAATAAAAATACATTTATTCCAAAAGTAAAATTGTGACTGGATATTTTAATTAGGTTTTTTGCACTTACGCTATTCTATTAATTGGTAAACCTACAAGGTGTAATTGAAACCACGTTTAGTGCCGGGAGTCCTCCTGGAGGGTTCACCTAGTCGTATATGGGATGCCGGGAGCCCTCGCGGAGGGCTCATTTTAAATGTAGGTTTTTCTTAGCGAATACAGTATTCTAACTGTGAAAATACAATATGATGTATATTTTAACAAGATTTATTAGTATATGCGTTGGTTTTAAAATCCAAGCATTTTTATTTTAGTTTTTTTTTTTTGTTCACGGTTACAAATATTCACTAAAAACTTTAAAGGTAGGAAACTACGTATAGCGACAAGACCCCCTGAAAACACTATTTTACTTCGTTTTACAGTGTTTTATAAGACAGTTTTAAACCTAATGCCGTTGACCATACGCGATGTTTAACTTTAGCGCAAACGTAATGCCGGTAACCCTCCCGGGGGTTTCACTTCTAATATGTATGGCGGCATGGCGTATAAGTTCTATGAAAAGTGGGTGGAGTCGAAAGTGTCAAGGGGTCATTGTACTCATCATTATATAAACAACTTTTAGTATGGGAAAAACCTGAAATCGCGAAAAAAATGTTACTTCATACATTTATGTATATGGATCATTGTGACTGAATTAAATAAATAAATTAAATTAGCTAGCGAAACTCGATAGACGTGATGGGTTTCGATATCTAAACATAATAACACAAAACAAAAATTACTTGATGATTTTTTTGTGAGTCAACGAGCGCTGGTAGTGTAGTTATTTGAAGTAAGTCTGAGTTCAGTTTTTTTATGTGTAACATCTTTCCTCACGTTTTCCTGCAATTTGTAGGACTGATTTCATAAAAAGGGACGGAAGTGTGTAACAGGGAGCAAGGGAAACGCGCGCTATTTGATTTGACCACTGACCGCGCGCGATGCTAAAGTTGGCCGTCAGATGGTACAACCCATTTTCCGAGAGGTTGTAAACAGGATGACAATGATGATGATGACGATGATGATGATTGGTACTGTTAGCCAAGATGTCAGATGTCACACGACAAGCGATATGGGACTACTGTAAGGCTAACTGGTTTTTTTTTTGTTTAAACCTGCTAAGATATCAATACCCATCAAGTCTGTGGATTTTTTAAACTGATATTTGAAGTAGCTACCTAACTACACTGCCTAAGGTCATTGACCCCAAACTTTTTTCATCGGCAAATATTTTTTTCCTATATCGTGTTTAGGAGGGATACCCACCACGTCTGCGGAGTTGCGGGGAGTTAATTTAATTTGTCCCTGGATAGGGAAATAGCTACTTTTTTGCAATTTCCTGATTAGTCCCACTGTAAAATTAGTTGAGTACAATAACCCGTAAAGAGGTTTTCAGTTAAGTCAATTACACCTTGTTTAATAGATCAAAAACCTTCCGAACTGAAACCAAAGTAGAACAAACTTCAGAACTAAGTATATTCTTAAATTGATTACAGTTTACAGAAATGTTCGTTATTTCCATTCTATTTGTGGAGCTATTATGACGGGACACGCCACTTAACACTTAAGGCGCATCAGCACCATTGGCAGCAATATGTTAATAATATAAACGTGTGCATGTAGCTACAATATGTTGACATACTCAATTTTATACCTACAGTAGCGATCCGCCCCTCGTGGCTAAGTAATAATTGCTGCACGGATCGATCCGCCAAGTTAAGCTACGCTTGCTGGGGTTGGTCTGTGGATGGGTGACCATCTATAAATACCGAGACTCCTCTGTGCCTCGGACAGCACGTTAAGCCGTTGATCCAGGCTGTCATTCATGGATCTTTGACAATCGTTACGGGTCGTCAAACGCCCGAAAATCTAACAATCAGCCTTACCAAGGGGTATCGTATTACCCAGTTACTGGGTTGTGGAGGTCAGGTAAGCAGTCGCTCCATGTAAAATACTGGTATTCAGCTGAATCCGGTTAGGCTGGAAGCCGACCACAATAAAGTTGGGAAAGGCTAGGCAGATTGATGGACAAGCGATCTGCTCCTGCTTCGCACGGGGGCAGCATAAACCTTCCAGAATAAATGTTCGAAATGATGGTGAAAATCACATGAAAATTCATTGTGCAGTTTAGAAGATCTAAGCAGTCACACAGACAGACAGACACGAAATGCGACTTTGTTTTATAACTACTAAATAAGTATATAAATACCTTTGGGCTACCGACACGAATGCAGATAAAGGGTTAACCAAATAGAACGCGTATTTAGCGCTAGCCTGACGCCGCGCTAGCCTGACGCTGCGCTAGCCTGACGCCGCGCTAGCCTGACGCCGCGCTATAGCGCCGAATTGTGTTGCATTATGATGTACGTTTACTGTAACCATTTTACGTGAGGTTTCTGTCTTGTATTGCTACAAAAATAGCTCTAAAACGAAATAGGTTTTTCTGCACTAATTAGTTCGTGTTTGGGTTGTTAGGTAGATACTCTTGACTTGACTACATTCAATTTATATGCATTGAATACAAGGCAAAACAAGAAAATTTATTTTATTATAGTTGGTGTCTAACTTAGATTAGAACGTAAATATTTTTTGTTAACATACCTTGTACCTACTAGGATCTACTTGAAATCGATTAAGTAGTCTTAAAATATTTCTCACTTCTTGGTTAAAACTAATCACAGTCATAGGGTGTTACTCATTGTTTTCACTCATCGGGGTGACATTGTTGTGAGAGAATTTTCATGGAAAAAATAATGTTCTCTGATTACTAATATGGTGGTTGTTGATCACCTTTATCAACCTTTCCGTGTTTACTAATGTGGTTCATTCAACCGAGCAACCGAGGAGGAAATCTAATAAATAACTGTCGATAAAAAATGTACATAAATGATGAAAGTTTATCTAAACGCAGTTTTAAAACTATTTACAATCACAAATTCAGTGCCGGGAGCCTTCCTGGAGGGTTCACCTAGTCCCATATAGGATGCCGGGAACCCTCGCGGAGGTCTCATTTTTAATGAAGTGTAAAATAAAATCTGATGTATATTTTAACAAGATTTATTAGTATACGCGTTGGTTTTAAAATCTAAGCATTTTTATTTAAAAAATATTTTTTGTTCACGGTTACAAATATTCACAAAAAAAAATCAAGGTTGTAGCGATAAGCCACTATTTTTCTTCGTTTGACAGTGTTTTATCACACGATTTTAAACCTAATGTTGTTGACCGTCCGCGATGGTTAACTTTAGCGCAAACGTAATGCCGGCAACCCTCCCGGAGGGTTCACTTCCAATATATATGGCGGCATGACGCACGAGTTCTATGATAAGTAGGTGGTGTCGAAACTTAAGTACTCGATGCATTGTCTGTTTCTGTACATACTTCACTACAATTGTTTATAGTCATAATTAGCCTACGTAGCTAGTATTTAAGTTAACGTTATCAATGATAAGAATGACGTATTTTGTGGTTGTATTTAATCAATTAATTCCCCGATAGTAAATCATTCTGGGTTGGCACGTCATTGTGATATTTTCTCGAAAGATCGTCACTTGTTTATCGATGTTTTTAATTTGTAAATAACCTCTAAATACCTAGCTACGAGTTTATTTGTAATCGAGAGTTCTGATAACTCTGGTAGCAGACGTTGTTAATACGTGATTAATATTGTAGCTATGCACCTAATTAAATAAATTAATGGCACATAAATTAAAATTAAAACAGTTTATTAATAATTAAATCCATCTTAATTACTCAGATGACCGTAATTATAAAGATTGTGCCTTTTGTATTGTTTTGCAGCCGCTACCTATGAGTAAGGTGATGTTTGAATCGCTATGAAAGTATTGATATTATTTATTAGGTTGCAAGCCGTGAGCCCGATAGGATTTTCCCCCGACAAAAAAGACGAACTTCCATACAATCTTGCATCCTCTATTTAAACCGTATAGAGGATAAATTATCAAAAATCCATCTTTAGCACTTTAGACACCAACCACTTTTCATAGAACTCATACGACATGCCGCCATACATATTGAAAGTGAAACCTCCCGGAGGGTTACCGGCATTACATTAAAGTTAACCATCGCGGACAGTCAACGGCATCAGGTTTAAAACCTTGTTATAAAACACTGTAAAACGAATTTAAATAGAATTTTCAAGGGGTCTTGTCGCTATACGTAGTTTTAAATGTTTTGTGAATATTTAAAAAATATTTTTAAGTTAAAAATGCTTGGATTTTTAAACTAACGCATATACTAATAAATCTTATTAAAATATACATCAGATTTTATTTTCACGGTTTAGAATGCTGTATTCGCTAACCTACATATAAAACGAGCCCTTCGCGAGAGCTCCCGGCATCCCATACGCGACTAGGTGAACCCTCCAGGAGGGCCTCCCGGCTCTGAACGTGTTAGTTAGCTAGTGAGCTCACTAGTTCTCTAGCTGCGCCGCCGTCGTCGTTTTTGTGCTTTTTTAGATATTATTATAATCTACCTCACAATGTCTTATAAACTATGTTTTTACCATAAATTATATATTTCGTTAGTATTAAGATCGCTTAAAAGTGTTTCAACATCCGGACAAACCTATTGAGGTTTTTGTGATGTTTCTGTTTATATTTTATTTTATTCCTTAATTAATAAACAATTAAAAAAAAGAAGCTAACTAAGGATTTTTTTCGTAATAGAGAACTCTTGTGCAGCTGTCCCAGCGTTTTAGGCTGTGCGTTGTCTGTCAATGAAGTTAAGATTTTTATAAAGTAGATTTAATTGCATTTGAAAGGGCTTATAAAGCTCGATTCATAATTTAGTTAAGACAAAAGAGCTTAAGTTATTACCGTTATGGATTCGTGTTGAAGGAGTTAATATTTTAAGTCAAAAACATGTCCTCGCGCGGCCTTGTGTGATACATAAACGTGATAAGCTTTAAAGGAATTACGATAATCCCAATATTTTGACGCAATAAATTTTATTTATGACACTCATTATTGTATTTAGGAATTAAACTTAAAATGAGGATACATGTTCTACATTGTATCTAGGCTTCGGTAATATTTTATCAGCTACTAGATACTTAAGTAAAGTTGATCTACCTTTAAGGTTAAACTCGGTTGGTTAAATTATACGTGGCTAAGGGCAACCAGTCCCAGAAACCTCAATAGCGTAATGGTGTCGAACAATTTACGGCATATGTTAAAAACTAACTATTCGAGGTCTTTTCTACGTATACGAGAACTATAGGGGCCGTTATCGTTGTACTCATTTATTTTAGTTGCATTTTTGTAATTAAATTATCTACTTATTGTTAAAGTATTTGCAAGAACATGGTACCTATTTTGTTATCTAATATGGATGTTGACAATTTATTTTTGTCCGTCTGGTAGGTTATTAAAAAATATTGGACACGTATTTTTTCTTTTTATATAATATGATAACGCAAAAAATACGTGTCTAATATTTTTTTATTATCTGTCGGACGGACTAAACAGTAATTTTTTTTCCAGTAAAAAACCCTATTGGTTAAGTTGAAAATGGTAGGTTCCCCAGAAGAAAGGAAATAAGTAAGTTAGATATCTAAGTACTATTTAATTTGAATGAATGATTGGATTCTGTCGATATTGATATTTGTTAGTAAATTAATCTTATTGACTGACTTGATTTATTAATTAATGAACGAGCTTAAAAGGTTAACGAAAAAAAATATACGAAGAAAAGATAACTTTAACTTGGAACTTCATAAAAGTAGGAAAACTATTATGTATTTTGAATTTCGAAAACAGTCGCAAGATAACAGCTACGAGTAAAACAGATAATATATGTAATATTCAAGTTATTAAAAGTTTCCAAAAACGATAAACATTTTAATATTTTTTTGTTTATTTTATTTAGAAAGACTGGTTTTATTGAAAGTAGCTAATTTATTGATGATTTTACGGACAGAAAATTAATAACACTGATTTCCATGCGCTCTAATCATGCATTATTTGAAGCATCATAAAACATAGTACTCACGATGGCATTCCTACAACCTCCGTACATATTATTGACGACGCGGTACAATATCACACCGTTTTATTCCTCGCCGGCATGTGGCAGCGGCCTAGCGTTAGTTCGCCGCGTGTACGACAACAATAGTGGAACTGACATTATAAGTAACTTTGTAAAGTATCTCCCGCCGGTCTTGCGACCGTATTTCGTTTCGCACAACTGACGAATTTACGCGGACAGCGAACGTGACACGTTAAGTGCCTAATTCCATATTGATAAGCAATATAAACTGAAATTCATGACAATGGCAAATGTTTTGTTTCAAATTAGATACCTACCGGCCGGTTTAACTTGTTTTCAGAATGTTTAAATATTTGCTGTTTTTCGTACTGGTAGGTACAATAAATAGTTTAATTTAATTCGTGTTTGTGATACAATACGTTTTCTTGAAGGAAATTGTCATACCATTGGGAATACCATAATTTTCTGGGATGATGACGAGCTTGTAAACGTTTATATAATCCAGATGATAGCAACGAGCCGACAGCCAGAAATGATCCTAGGAAAATAAAATTATGAGCTAACACTGAGTGAAGTATTTCATTAAAATCTTTCAAAATAATTGTTAACAGACTTCTTATAGTTTTGCTTCAAAATAAAAATGAAAATGTTCTATTCATTTCACATATAAAACCAATACAAACAATAATAAGCAATGTACACAATATAACTAAAATCTATCTTTCAATGTACACAATGTACACAATATAACTAAAAAATAAAGTGCTACGCCACAGCTACGCCGCCGCCCGCTACGATATTATTTGATTGTAACGTTCACTCGCAAATTGGAAAAGTGACGCTAGTTTACCGATATTATTACGAAAGTGTGCACAAAATGTAATCAAACAACTAATATTTAATAAAAACACCCGTATTGACTCCTCGTGACAAGCGTCATAAAGGTGTGAATCTCTGAATAGAGTTCCGTATGCAATGTGCGAATTAGATCAGAATAGAATCGCGAGCGGCTGACTAAAATCTAACAGGTGTCGTCATTATTACTGTTATAACAGCAAATTTGCTCAGTAATTGTACAATTTATGATTCTTAAACACGTTGACATTTAAATTACTTAAACAACATTGATTACTTGACAATGTAAATAGCCGGCATTTGAAACTCTTGATTCATGCAATTCTGGTTTTGAAAAGTTGCTATTAATGCATATTGGGTGGAGTGCATGGGGAGGAGCTCGTGGCTAAGTAATATATATACCTATAACAGCCGTACGGTTCGATCCGTCAGTTTAAGCTACGCTTGCCGGGGTTGGTCAGTGGATGGGTGACCATCTTAACATACCGTGGCTTGGAAAGCACGTTAAGCCGTTGATCCCAACTGTAATTCGTGGATCTTTCACAGTCGTGACGGATCGTCAGAAGCCCGAAAGTCTGACCACCAGTCTTACCAAGCGGTATCGTATTACCCAGTTACTGAGTTGTGGAGGTCAGATAGGCAGTCACTCCATGTAAAATACGGTATTCAGTTGCATCCGGTTAGATTGCAAGCCGACCTCAAAATAGTTGGGAAAAGGCTAGGCAGATTTTGGGTGGAGTGCATAACGATTTGGTAGGTAAAGATACTTTAGATAAAAAACACGTCAGGCGCATTTCAACAAACAAACTTGAATGATATTAATAAAGCTTTCTCTACTTGCTGGTGTCAAAATTAAATATAATGATATGATACACGAGCGGTCCTTTTAATGTTGTTACATGGTGTTTTTGTAAATTATGTGTATAATAAAGAATATAAATAGGCATAAAGAGTCGCCTTATTTATTTAATAAAACATAGTTCTTATCGCAATAAACAAGATCATATGACTACCAACTGATGTCACGGTGTGTGCCATGTGTCCATAGTCTACCGATATGTAGGTATCATAAAAAAGACACAAATACCTAACTAAACTAGATTTCAGCAACCTCATTAATTCTAAGACCTGTAATTATTTTACATATTTACTTTACATTTTATCTTGGTATGTAAAGCGCAGTGGAATTATTTTTTGCGTCATATTATATACTTAAGACTTAACAAATATATAGCGGAATCTCAGTATATAAGTATTTGATCTTAAATTCAACACTACGTGATAAATGAAACAATTATGTAGATAGGTTATCTAGTAACGGTTTATTGTTAATGAGGAAAATGAGTACAGAGTACCTGTGCACTTATAGGTACTTTATCTGCTATTTACATCAAGTTCAAGTTTGTTCAAATAAAATTACGATTACCTAGGTACACATGCGTGTGCGCAAGAGACCTGCCGGCTTCATGCAACCCTCTTAGAAAATATTTATCTTGAAGGCGTAGTTAAATGCAAACAGGCTATGATTATTCTTTATTTTCATGAAAATTATATTTATAAATAGGCTAGTTATAAATATAATTTCAAATATTTAAAAATTAAATTTGTCAAAGTACGTACTTTACTAAACACGAGAGTGACGATGTAGGTACTTAAAAGCAATTTCATCCAGGAAAACTGAGCAAAATCCCCATAGGCCGAGCCACATCATACCTATTCAGTTATTTCTTAAACATTTTATTATAATATTTAAGACACGACCGAAATATTTTATAAAGGAAAAACATGTATGTAAACGTAAGAGTAAGGTCGAATGCACATTATCATACTGGTCACGCATGGCTGGGCCAATTCATGTTAAGGTTTTCTTTCCAATCACGCAAGATTGGCCCATTTACAGCTGCACCATTGTGTATGGACCCGAGAAAGTGACGTGAGGGTGAGAGATACATCTGTGTGCAACATAGCTTTTTTTTATTTTTATGACGCATCTTTCAGGAAAATGGAAGCATCGCAGCAATAGGAATGTTGACTGGGGAAAAAAAACTATAATATTAGACACGTATTTTTTGCTCTATCATATTAATACAAAATGGTTTAGATAAAACGCATTAAAGTTGGGGAGTGGGGGCTCGCTACGTCACAAGTCGGTATATAATCTACCGGCCCACTGGCCGGTAGAAACGGACGTTAAAATGTGGCATGACGTCACTACGTCATGCCACATTTTAACGTATTGCCTACTCAATGTATTGCTATAATCTTTTGATTACGTAATAAAAGAAAAAAATATGTGTCCAATATTTTTTTTATAAAATACCTGACGGACAAAAAAAATTTTTTTTGTTAACAATATCCCTATTCGTAGCAGGTGATGGCCAGTTCGGAGTTCTGCCAACTCCTTAAGGAAAAACTGTGCGTTAATATATGGTATCATTTGTACTGTACTTAAGCTATAATTAAAGTGGCAATATCCCAAAGGCGAGTGAGAGGCCGATATTGCAACGGGTAGGAATCGATCGCACTATCGATTCCTACCCGTTGCACTATCGGCGTGAACGTATTTACTTGGGTACCCAAGTCAACTCCTCCTTCTAAAGTAACGCGCGTTCACGTTCACGTTCGCGTTCACGCGTAAATACGTTTTAATATGCAAAGCACATTGCTTTGCTAATAAGACTATCTATAAATATTAAATACAAGAGAAAGCTCTTGTGAGTTTTAATTGATTATGTACCAAGTACCTACTTAGGTTGTTTAGATTATTTATACTGACTAATAAGGTAGTGTTTAAAATAAATTTCGAGCTTATCTAATGATTAAAATGTGTATTTTTTCATTATAAACTAGAGTAACTCTCTCTAGAGGACTCTCGTGAATAAATACACATTTTACTCACGAGAGTCCTCTAGGCCTTAGCTAAAGGTGCTACAAATGAACGAAACTCAACATTTCCACTGAAAACAGTTCACCGACCTTTATCATGATGGCATTTAGATTTGATCTTTACTTTTTACCTGACTGTACAGAAACAAAATCTTATCATTGCGTTGAGTGTTTAAGAATCGAGGAAGAGATACCAATATTTTATGTAGGTACCTATTTAGACCCAAATCAATAACTAGAGAGACACGTGAGGCTTTATAATTCACCTCTTAGTGTATTACGGAGAGCCGAAACGGAAAACATAAATTCTGATTAAGGGTAATTAATTAACCTGCTTGTCAAATGGATTATGATGGTAATTAACGAACGGCCGAACGCAGTATGATGGTAATACGATAACTTAGCTGATACTACTACTCAGCCTTTTGATATGCCTCATTTACATTCAGCCCCTGCCGCTGCTCCTCGCGCTGCCGGCAATAATTCCCTAAATACTACCGTACAGTTCGCGTCAAATAACTTTGCCGCTCTGAAGTTAGGTTGCGCATGCGCGCTGGCATACGCGCCACTATTTTATAAGGAAGATTGACTACTGCGCAGTCATTTGTAGCCTACTTCAGAGCGGCCAAGTTATTTGACGCGAACTGTCAGTAGCAGGATCGAGAGAAGTATCGTGTTTAAATTCTGGTCCTGCCCACTTCCCTGCTCACAGCCGTGGAAGTGAGCTGAGTGTAAATGGAGAAATATAGGTACAGGCCCGCAATATGACCTATAACACCAGGTGAGCTAGCTCGCAGAATTTTGTCAAGCAAGACTTATCCTCGTTGAAGACAAGACTGTCACGCTATCATCGAATATCTCTCGACAAAATCATGACACATACTTTCTTTGTCAATGCAAGCGAGGCCTGCAAGAGACCCTATTGTTAATCTTAATCTGATAAACGGTCACTGGCGTGGCCGTGAGAACGAAAGTGCTAAATCAGTGGCCATTAAATCCACCTGACCCTGACCTCGGTCTGTACTGAGATTGGCGTTTACGATACGAATAAAAGAAACAAACCAAGTCCAAGTAAATGTGGTCACGCGGGGACCACCGCAAATATTTACTTTTACTGTCAATCTAAAGTATATAATACAACTTTATGATTACGTATATCTACTATCTAGTACTTGTATCCTCAACACACAGTTGACACCACTTTTCTTCATCGCGTGCCTAAATATCTGCTTGAGTAAAGTTTTAACATCACATGGTCTGAAAGCCTGCCAGATTACCTATTGAACGCCATCAAACATTAAAGCCCGCCACAGAACGTAGCTATAATATATATTACCTAATATACTTTGCATTTATTTATTTTTGCTTAGTTTTTGTTGCGTACTAGAGATTTATATTATAGCTCCGCCTGAGGTCACTCGGAGATTAATAATAATACCAGCCTGTTACTATCTCACTGCAGGGCAAAGGGCTCTTCTCATACAGAAAAGGCACGAGCATTGATCACCACGCTTGCTCAAGACGGGTTGGCGATTTCAGGCTTATACTAACTATATAAGTCCAGGTTTCCTCACGGTGTTTTCCTTCACTAATGTCAGTAATGTCCAAGATAAACTCAGAAAGTATAAATGAATTGGAAAAGTCACATTGATACTTGCGCCGATTTGAACCCACAACCTCGTGCATGAGAGGCGAGGTCTTAACCACGGGGCCATCACGACATGACTCGGAGATTACTATGGAAAATATATCGTAATTTGTCTTGCTATAATATATATTATAGCTACGTCTGTGATGGTCATAAAGTGGTCATAGACAAATAAGTCAGAAATTCAGTTTAGACGTGTGTCAATCAGTCACAATTTAAAGTTCATACATCATTGATTCATTGCATAAAATTTGAACCTGTTTAAAGCAGTTCCTTCCAGCAATTTTGAGAATAACATAATGGGTGAAATGTGGGTATTCTAAACTTCACCTTTGTCTATCCCTTCGGGGTACTGTCGTGATGTTAGTAATGCATAATTTAACACTGCAGAGTTCCGCACTCAACCGATGCCGTATTTATAGGAACCATGAGTGACACGACTTGATACGTCACTGGTCGATAGAGGTAGCATGTCAGCATGTGCTATTTCCGGTAAAAACAGCTGTGAATTTACAGACGGCTGCCGAAACTGAAGCCTTTCCAAAACTGCTCGGGTACGGTGTGATCACATGGTATGACGACATATTGAGTGCAATATATTGGTACCACAGATACCTACAGGTTTTTGTTAATAACACCATGTAGGTGTATAACCCTTCTGTCCTAATCGACCTCATCATGACCGTAAAAAACATACTCCTCATAAACGACCGAACCCATTGAATATAATACGTTTACCTAACTTTATCCGTTCAATCGATTGGTCAAATAAAAATACAGACACATCGAGTTGAGCACCAATATGCACAGCTACGATAATTACTTACGAAAACAGTAACATAAGGAACCGAGTATTTATATCTACCAAAAAAACTTTAAAATAAGATAAAATCCTTACCGTCATAGTCTTTCCCCATGCCAAGCACGTACGCACTTCTTAAGAGGTGACCCATTCTTGAAGCTTACGATGCTGACTTTGTGCAAATTGTAGAGTGGGCAAAAATAAATGAATCTTTACATCTAAGATACTAATAACACAATAAACACGATTATGAACTTTTAAAAGAATAATAAAATAAAATAAACTAGAATCTAGGCAAAAAGATTACCGCGCGAGTCGGTGGAAACGATTAAGGGCTACATCTCTGTAGATGTAATAGATTAATTCGCTTTCGTAATGGAAGAAAGCCAATGAATGTCGTTAGTAGCGTCACCACTCTACAAATGATGTAAACTGAGCGCTAACCGAAATTATAGGTTGCGCTAAGAGAACGAACATAGAACGTAATGGAGTAGCACCCGAGTTGTATAAACAAAAAAAATAAAAATAAAAACCATCGCAGCGTATGTTTTTTATTTTTATTTATACAATATGAACTTTTTTTTAGTTATACATTATCCTATTTTATATTACGTCTTTGATATGTTAAGTTACATTTCGTGTTGTAGGCGCTCCGGTATAGACCTATAAACAAAAATCTACTGGAAAATAAAAGCTGCTAAAACGTGGCTTATTTATTTATTATACCTACCTATCCTTAAAATAATCATGATCATATATATTTCATGTATGAAACATTGAGATAGGATAGTGCAAAAAGATGTTGTCCACTTTTGCTTGATACTTTTTATTTCATTTCCGGATAAATAAACTGTCAACCCACATCCAGAAGCGTCCAAATACTCCTATCTTCTTAAATGACCCAAAAGTTAAGTTAATCTTTAAAAAACATCCGATACTTCTGTCATCATAAAATAAATAACGAGATCAAAACATTAATATTTTGAGAACGTGATCATAAAAGGAAAAATCAACATGGTCGATTCCACAGTAGCTGTCGTTCCGTCGTCAGATGTTGACATAAGCAAGGGAACAATGAAGCTATCTGGCATGCGTGCGCGCAGCCGAGCCGCGCATGCAAACACTGCTACTCCGAGATATCAGTGCGAGCTATAGCGGAAAATGCTACTGAAATTCAGCAGTTACCAACAAACTGCAAGGTAATTTTCCCATGAAAGGTATTTCAGTTAAGAACTGCTTTTGACTGAAATACCTACTTAGGTAAGATTAATTTTAATAAAACTAAGTTAAACTGTTACCTATGGGGATATATAATCTAATCTTACTGTACTCCGTTAGGAATGATACCTGCTTACCTCACAACAGGGGGCCTACTCCCTAAGCGAAATCCGTTCGTTCGGTCGTCGTTACGGGCGCTTCATTCTCCGTCTCACTTACGGACATATCGTAAGTTAGACAGAGAGCGAAGCGCCCGTAACGACGACCGAACGAACGGATTTCGCTTAGGGATTAGCAGTTCTCTGCCTGGATTTCATAGGCTCGAAGGACGATACGATCATTCGATGTGTGTGATTTTCATAGTAAATTAAATTTCTACAAAACGCCTCGATCATAAAATTGTGATCATAAATATTGAGTTTACTGACACATACCTATAACAAAATACGTCTTACCTAAAATATTAAGTTCTTCAGTTACTATTAGATTAAGTCTTCTTTTGTTTTTTTGTATGATATGACTGTGTTTCTTCCTATGTGAATCTCATATGACCTGTGACCTACGGAACCTAATAATGTTATAGTCACATCACGAGTTCCTCACCTATTAAATACACAGGTGGTAGGTAGGTACGGCACCTCCTTCTAACTTGTATCAACATTGAAGTCGCTCAGTTCGTCACTTGAACTGACGGCCTATGTACACACTGCTATGATATTTATCTCTTACATTTTACAACCAGTAGGTAATATAACTACTTATGTTTATTATCTTAGGACTCCCCCAAGGTTGCAATCTTAAAATAAAAGGTAACCTGTATAAAAACATTGTGTCCTCTACTAGATACACCTATTATGTATCCGACTGATAAGTTTATTTACCTATTTAACTTTTTTTATTATCTCTAGATAAAAATAAAAATAAAATATTCCGCAAAATTTCAAGTATAAGTTTATCGGCCTTCCTCTCCTCGGTCCACAGTACCGATAAATTAACCAGGAATATTTTATCTTCCACACTGGTAGATTTTGAGGTACCGTATTTGACCGATGCGTTGAACGCTTGGAAAATGGCTTGTCCCAATACGGATTTGCCTGACAACCCGTCATCCCAGAGACAGTGGGACGTGCCGCTCTGCAGTATTATACGGAATTCCTTGGTAAACACGTCACCTAATACTGTTGAGCGTGCCCGTCTGCTAGCTGTGGGAGAGTGGGAGTCAGGCTTGTGGCTTCAGGCGCTCCCGTCATCCACCATAGGCACCATGATGGATGATTCATCCTTTCGGCTCACTACGTGTCTCCACTTGGGCGCACCTTGTGTTGCTCCGCATCGATGTCTCTGCGGTGAAGCTGTTGACAGTCTCGGGCACCATGGCCTGTCCTGTTACAGGAGCGCAGGTCGCATTGCGCGGCACGCCAGCATCAACGATATTATTCGTCGAGCCCTTGTCACCGCCGGCGTACCAGCGGTATTAGAACCAAACGGCTTGGTACGTGACGATGGGAAGAGACCAGACGGCATGACGTTGTTGCCTTGGAAGGTGGGTAGGCCTCTGGTGTGGGACGCGACATGTGTCGACCCCCTTGCACCATCTCATGTTCCTAGCACGGTGGGCTGTGCTGGCGCCGCTGCAGCGGCTGCTGAGACCCTCAAGCGGCGCAAATACTGTAACCTTGCGGGTAACTACAGTTTTGAGCCGTTTGGGGTCGAAACGCTCGGGCCGTGGGGTCCGAGTGCGCGTCTCCTTTTTAAGGAAATTTCTCGCCGACTGGTCGACACTTCACGTGACCAGAGGGCTGGCTCGTTCTTTGGCCAAAGAATTAGCATTGCTATTCAACGTGGCAATGCTGCCAGTCTTCTGGGTACGTTTCCAGATGACAGCGATGCGGACGAATACTTCGACGCCTAAGTGTCTTTTTGTTTTTTTTTTTGTATCTATTTGTATAGTTAGTTATTATATTTAGTACCTAGTGTAAATAGTTATTAATATGATTTAATAATGTATATAATTATATTTATACATAAACAATGATTAAAATTATTTATTGTGACTCGCACAGAAAGATCACAAACTAAACAAAACACATAATGATAAAAGTATAAAAAACAAAATTATATAAAAAGAAAATAAAAAACAGAAGGTCCTGTACGGCGTCAAAATGCTCTTAACATGATGCTGTGAATTTTAAAAATAAGTGTCGGTCCGAAAGGGCCCGAAATCAAAGGATTTACTACTGTTGTTATGCAGGTATCTATATAATAGTAATAAACCCGTTTATTTCCGAACTTTGGGTACATCGTTTGGTAGCATAAAGGGTTGTGCAGACCAGCGCGACTTGTCGCGCGACGCGACACGAACAATACAATTTCTAAGAAAACTTCACATTGTAACAATAACCGGTGTCGCGTCGCGCGACAAGTCGCGCTGGTCTGCACAAGCCTTAAAGTTAAATTAGCCAAAAGCAAATCACAACACGTTCTCCAAGGTATGCATTTACTCAAAGGTATTATCCTTTGAGTAAATGCATACCTTTATGTGAAATTGAAAATTGTAAATTATGTATAAATCTAAAAAAGGAGCTCTCTACGTCTGCCAACAAACTGCTTTGCAGTTTGGCAGAGGTAATAAGTATATTTTGTGTAAAAAATATTTTTGTGAATAAACAAAGTTGTTTTTTTTTAAGTTAATTTTAAACATTTACACCTTGCTTTCGTGAAAAATAGTAAACAATAGTATATAGTTACTTACCAACCTAAGGTTGACTTGTTCTTATTCTTCAAATCATCTAAATATCTGTAGGTACCTATCTCATAATTCCTACGTAAGTAAAACGAATCTATAGTCAGGTAGAGTATATTTGCTCAACTATTTCGAACCACTGAAACCAATCCCTTGGCGATGTCTCAGAAAATAAAAATGTCACAATATAAGTACCTACAGTTAACATGACGTGATAAATTCACCCGAATAACCTTGCGGTACGTACCTCACGAAAACAACAAAATAAATATTGAGATACCTACACTAAACTTGTGCAATTGTTTAGAATGTTCAAATACACATTCTAGCATATTCATTACTAGCTTCTGCCCGCGATTTCGTTCGGCCTTCCGGCCTTCGGTCGTCCGACCTTCGTAAAGAATTGACTATGCAATAAAAAAGATTTTTTTAAATTCAACTGGTAGGTAGTTCCGGAAATTAGGTAGGTAACCCTTACATACAAACTTACAAAGAAACCTGTGTATAATATTATATTATTATAAGTATAGATTCCGTGTGGTGCCGGACGTAAAGAATAGTACCAATCCATTTCTTCCCGTGTGTGTCGTAAAAGGCGACTAAGGGACTTACTAGAGAATGGGCAGCAGCATTATCTATGTATTTTAACACCATACTGCGATCGCCAACCCGCCTGAAAAGCGTGGTGATTATGGCAAACCCTCCCCATTTGGGGGAGGCCTATAACCAGCAGTGGACGTCTTTCGGCCGAAATAATGATGATAAGTATACCTAGATGAAGTATGTAGATAATAGTTTGCATAAGAAAACCTCTCGTGGTGAACGCGAACTATTACCTACTCCTGGGCTCGTGGTTCGATAACCTACCCAAAACTACGCTTTTCTGTACGCATTATCTAAATACCTAGGCATGGGGTTTACCGCCCCTACATGTCACTTGTGTTTAAAGTCTGTGGCACAATAGTATAATACTCGTAATATACTTCGCCTGATATAGCATTCCGAGATACAGTGGTCACGTGGGTGACACAAGTCTACGTCATCACATCTGTGCTACCAGAAGTTTGTAATAATAACTCCCCAACCACCTTTATTACCTGTGCGAATCCGATAAAACAATGAGGTTTTTTTTTTTTTTTTTTTGTTTTTAAAAACGTTGCCCCACACTAAAAAATTTCTTCTTGTATCGTGGGTGCGTTTACAAACATAGAAACTCACATACAATTAACATTGGTTTATGTTTAAATTGAATTATTTCGTTTGATTAGACACACGAAACGACAATTTAAATGCTTTGTACATTTTTTTTAATAGAATGGTTGCTGAAAATCATACTTTTTTTTTTTTTTTTGAGGGTGAAATCCTCAAATGACTTCTCCCGCTCTGGGCAGAGCGAGAGGGTGTGTCAGACTTTTACTGACTAAAACCCACCCGTGTTCCTTCCGTTGCCTGTGTGCCGGGGCCGCGATATCCCTTTCGGACAAACCCGCAACCCCAGCAGGCATTGGTCTTTCGACCCCGTCGGAAGCTGAAAATCTTTCCTTAATCGTGTTTTGTTCCAATAAAGTGGCAACTGGATAGTGACGTTAGAATGTGTTAGTCCCGGAATGCCAGACCTTGTTTTATTAGACCATGTGCGGCACCATCAACGCAGTCATCTTTATATAACCCTTCGAATACCTAAGCAAAATTGTTTTTATGGCGTTTTTCCGGATTATTACTGAGGAAATAACCGTTCACTCGTCAGGAAGCGAACAGTTCCTTTCATTCATAGTGTAGATGAACAAAAAAATTAATAGGTAGGTAGTTGGGTATGTACTTACCTTTTTTTTTTTTTTTTGGATGGGAAATCATCAAATGACTTCTCCCGCTCTGGGCAGAGCGAGAGGGTGTGTCAGACTTTTACTGACTAAAACCCACCCGTGTTCCTTCCGTTGCCTGTGTGCCGGGGCCGCGATATCCCTTTCAGACAAACCCGCAACCCCAGCAGGCATTGGTCTTTCGACCCCGTCGGTTGATGCTGACATCTCTTTGAGGCGCGCGTGGAACACAACGCGCCGTCGACACGGGCCTGGTCCTGATCGGACGGCGAGCTGCCCATTGCTCACCGTCCGCAGGCCCGCGCCTACGGTGGCCGGAAGTCGGCTCTTGACTCCCGACGCCCGGGGCGTCTCCTGCGGCGACTAGGGCCGCGAGGGCGTGCAGCTTGCATCTCCCTCGCGCGCTCCGCCTCCTCCTTCGCGAGCATAACTGCTTCGCAGAAGGAGGTGACGGCCTCCCATGCACTCTCGCTCCGAACCATGGCCTGAACCAGGGCTGGACGCGAGAGATCGCCGCCGCCGATCGCCTCCGTGAGGACACGGCGGTGCTCCGCCCAAGCCGGGCAGACCTCCACCGTATGCTCCACCGTGTCCTCCGGGCGATCCACACAGTGGTGACACCCGGGCGTTTCCTCCCGCCTTACGCGGAACAGGAACCTCCCGAAACAACCGTGTCCGGTGAGGACCTGCGTCAGGCGGAAGGTGAGGACGCCATGGCGCCTCTCAAGCCACTCCTCAAAGAGGGGACTTATCGCCGCAATTGTGGCGTGCCCAGCGCTGGGTTGCGACAATCGCACACTCCATGCCGCCATGAGATCCCGCCGGAGCTCCGTCCGCTGTGCCGTGATCTCTCGCGGCAGCGGAGTTACACCCCGGCGTTTCGCCTCCTCGCGCAACTCCCACATCTGCGCGAGGACTTTCGCCTCCAGATCCCATGGCGGTAGTCCGGCAAGGAGGCTCGCCGCCTCACGGGAGACCGTGCGGTATCCCCGGACCAGCCTGATGGCCATGACCCTTTGGGACGCGTTCAACCGCTGGGCCGGTCGCAGCCGCAGTGAACGCGCCCACACCGGTGCCCCGTAAAGGGCCATGGACCGCACGACCCCCGCGTAAAGCCTCCGGCAGGAGGCGTTTGGACCCCCTAGGTTGGGCAGGAGCCGCTTCAAAGCAGCCCCAGCCCTATCCAGTTTGGGAGCCAAACGTCGGAAGTGCTCCACGAAGTTCCACCGGCTGTCGAGGACGAGTCCCAGGTACTTCATCGTCGACTCGACGCCGATGTGAACCCCTCCCGCCGTTATCTGGGAACCCGACAGTGGCGCGTTCCGAGGACCATAGAAACACATGGCCTCGGACTTGTGCAAGGCCACCTCGAGTCCCAGTTGCCGGATCCTATCGACGATTGTCGCAACCCAACGTGTCGCTAGTTCGGCCGCCGCCTCATGCGACCTCCCCTGCACCAGGACCAGCGTGTCGTCAGCGTAGCAGACCACGCTGACGCCGCTAGGGAGGTCGGCGCGCAGCACCCAGTCGTAGCCGATGTCCCACAGATGCGGCCCCAGGACCGATCCCTGCGGGACACCGCACGACATCTCTCGCCGGTTCCACTCTCCGTGGTGACCGGGGTAGATGACGGCCCTATCCGTCAAATAGGCCTCGACCACTCGACAGAGGTAGGTCGGCATCCGGTGATACCGGAGTGCCTCCCTAATGCAACTCCAGGGCAGGGTGTTGAAGGCATTGGCGATGTCGAGAGACACCGCCAAGACGACCCCACCCCGGGCAACAGCATCCCCCGTCGTGAGGGCTCGAACGCGCATGATGGCATCCACCGTAGAACGCCCCTTGCGGAAACCAAACTGGCTGTCCGCCAAATCCGGCCCCACTCGCTCCAGCCGCGACAAGGCGGTCTGCAATTACTCTTTCAAAGAGCTTGCCCACCTCGTCGAGCAGCACGATGGGCCGGTAAGCGGACGGAGAGTCCGCCGGGCGCCCCGGCTTCTTAATGAGGACCAGTTTCCCTGTCTTCCAACGAAGTGGGAACTGGCCTCTCTCCAAGCATGCGCTTAGGAGCCCCCTAAGTCGAGGCCCGAGAGCCTCTGAGGCCAGAACCCAGGCTTTTCCAGGTAAGCCGTCGGGTCCTGGGGCGGTATTTTTGGCACTCAGCCTACGTACCGCCACTCTCAAATCTACCTCGGTCACCTCCGGAGATTCATCGTCGTCGTCAATGGTGTGGTCCGCATCGGGTACCGCAGGAGGCGGAGCCATGGGCGGGGGAGTGTGTTCCCCTCGCGAAGGGAACAGAGCGCTCACCACGTCCTCTACGAGCTGGGGCCGGAGACTCTGCGTCAGCGGGGGAGCCCATGGGCGGAGTTTATCTCGCACCCATTTGTATGGGCGTCCCCACGGATCTCTGTTCAGAGTCTCCAGCGACTCCTCGCGGGCCACTCCTCTGGCCCGCCCGATCTCCGCTCGGAGGGCGGTCTTCGCCGCTCTGTACCCTTCGTACAGCTCCGCCTCAATGGCTTCCGTATCCGGAGGGCGGATACGGAGCCTGCGGTGCCTGGAGTACCGGTGGCGCGCATCAACGCACGCCGCGCGTAGAGCGGTCAGCTCACGCGACCACCAGTACACCTGGCGCCGAGCACTTCCGGGCTGGACCCGGGGCATTGCCACGTCACATATTACGGACATGGCCTCCCGGAACCACTCCGCCTCGTCATTGATGTCGGCAGGCCTGTCCGGTGATGACACCCAGGCCTGCACGATCGAGGCCTCCAGGAGGAGCTCCCGGTCCAGCTGCTTCAGCGCCCACCGCGGACCACTCGGGGTCTGTCGGACCGGCGTGCCCGACGTCTGGGCGGAGACCTCAAACCGAATGTACCGGTGATCGGAATAGGTCTCCACCCCCTCCATGACGCGCCAGTCGATGACACGCGGCGACAGAGCGGGGCTGGCGAACGAGATGTCCACCACTGATTCACCCCGCATCCGCACACACGTGGGGACAGAACCCCGGTTTAGGACGACCAGGCCCGTCTCCAGAGCCCAGTCCTCCACCATCCTGCCCCGTGTGTCCGTATACCGGGAACCCCAAGCCACGTTTTTGGCATTGAAGTCCCCGAGGACGATCACGGGCAGGGGATGGTACCCGACGACGACGACTCTCAACTCCCCAAGGGAGTTGTGGAACTCGGCGAGAGTTCGGTTCGGGGAGAAGTACGCTCCTACCACGACAATCTCCCCGAACCGTGCTGCCACGCAACCCGGTCCCCTCTTGACGGCCTCGAGGGACGTGGTACCGGCGGCGGTCGACGAAATTATGGTCACTGAGCCGCTCAGGTCCTCCACCCAGTCATCCCTGGGCGGGACAAAGTACGGCTCAGCGACCACGGCGATGTTAATCGACCACTGCGCCATGCTCTGGAGCAACAGATCCTGAGCGGCGGCGCAGTGGTTGATGTTCGCCTGAAGGAGGCGTAATGGGGCCATCAATGGCAATCCATTTCAGCCTCCTCCCGGGCCCCCTGTGATGGCCCTGCCGCGGTGCTAGCGGCGACGACGGCGCCAGTAGAGGCGGCAACGGCAGCGGCAACGGTGGCGGCTGCGGCGGTGACGGCGGTGGCGGAAGGCTTGCCCCTGCCCCTGGATTTGGCAGGTGGAGCGCAGGCCTTGCTCCCGGCCCGGTGATCGGCCGGCTTGCCAGCCGCCGCACACGCATAACAGTGCGGCGTGGCATTGCACGAGCCGGCCTTGTGACCGGGCCGACCACAGCGGAAGCATTCCTCGCTGCGGTCCACCTCCGAGGTGCACTGCGCTCCTACGTGGTGCCCCACCCGGCAGCGGAAGCACCTCAGTGGTCTGGGTTCCAGCAGTTTCACCTGCGCGGATACCCAGCCCACCCGGAGCCTTTGGCCCTCCCCGGCTATCTTTTGGGCCGCCGACACGGGGCAGCTCACCGTTATGGTTTGCATGCCCGTGTTGTCAGGACGGATAGTGCCTGCCCTCACCTGCTCGGCAGAGCACCCTCCGGTCCTAGCCACGGCGGCCACAACATCTTCCGCCGTCACGCAGTCGTCCAGGCCCAGGATGCGCATGTCAGCGCACTTGGTGGGCCTGGAGACTCGGGCCTCCTCCGCATTGAAGGACGCCCTGAGCCTTTCGGCCAGGGCGTCCGCGGTCGGGCCGCTGGCCGCACCGGGGATCTCCAGCATCCGAGCCCCCGTCGCAGTGACCTTCATCCGGAAGCCATCGGCGACGCCGATCTCCTCCAGGTTCACTGCCGCCCACGCCTTAGCGAGCACCTGACGGTAGGTCACGCCCTTCTTCTCCGCTTCCGGCTGTAGTGTGATTACTACAGCTGCGGACTTCGGGGCGCGGAGCCTAGCCGCGGCGCTTCGCTTTTTGCGCTGCTGCTGCCTCTCCTTCCGATTGGCCGCCCTTTTGGCTTTTCCCGCCTGCCTTTTCTCCCCGGCTACTTGCCATTCGGCGTCGGCCAGAGAGGAATTAAGAGGCGGGGCCGGGGGCGACCGTCCTGCCGCCACAGCTGGGGTCCCCTTTCGCGCAGCCGTCCCGCCCTTTGTGGGCTTGGACGGCGCAACTTTCGCCGGAGGCGCCGGCTTGGCCGCGGACTTGGCCGCTGGCTTAGCCGCGGGCTTGGCCGCTGGCTTGGCCGCAAGCTTGGCCGCAGGCGTGGCCGGAGTAGCCACGGTGGCGGCAAAAGTTGCCGGCCTGCTCGCCGCTAGCGGAGGGCGCAGGATAATGCCCTCCATCACGGAAAACCGGCTGCTGAGTGCGGCCAGCTCCTGCCGCACCAGGGTCAAAACCTGGTCCTCCGCCTGCGACTGCATCGCTCCCCCCTGGGCCACCTCCCGGGGGCCAGCTCCTCGAAGCCGGGCCAGGTCCGCTCGGAGCTCCTCGTTCTCCTTTCGGAGAAGCTCCATAGCGGCCGTCAAGCGGCCGACCTCCGCCCGCATCTCGGACAGTACGTCCGACGGAGGCCCGACCTGAAGGGCCTTCGCTGCCGCCATTATGGAGGCCGTGGCAGCGGGCATGGCCTTGTCTTTAGAGGACTGAATCCTCTTCAAGCCCACAGCCCGGATGGCTGTTGCCACGACCTCCTCGAAGCTGCTCGCCGCTTCCTTCAGCTCGGAGCTGCCAGCGGCGTCCGGCTCACCGCCCGAGGACTCAGAGCCTCTGTTCGGCTCAGGTATGTACTTACCTAAGTTTAGTACTTACCTACTCACAAAACCTAGATTTTACATCCAGATGAAAACTGCAAAGTAATTTTGGAGGACTTTGCTTTGCTCTTTGACAAACTTTACTATAGGCAGAAGATCTTCTATTAACGTCTAAAAAGGCAAGACAGCTAAACGATACAAAATTCTTAATAAATACAAATAGATAAAAGTTAAATTTTCGAATATATCGTTTCGGAAATGTGCTTAGCAGAAAGTAAATTGAGCGTGAAATGACAGCCGGGAGCTGGCAACGGCTTGCTTCACGAATTTGGGTCAATTTTCGTCAGTAGCAGGGACACGGTACCCGGGCCCTTCCTTCCGTGTTCTATTTATATCTGTTAGCCGTAAACCGAAATAGGTGTTGTAATAATAAATATGCACGTCAATATAGCTTGTCAGGTTGTTGCGTAAAGTTACAACATGCTTATTTCAGGATGACATAAAATATTTAGTGTCCTATACACAATATCCGTATCCGCGGCATTCTTGCTTACCTACTCCTGTAGTGAAGATTGTAAAAAAGTTGCTGATTTTACAATATGTACCCACTGGGGGTGCCCTTAGCATATAGGCCCTTAGTTTCTAAGTTTTATACCCCGGCTGGAGGCCTTTATTTATTGAGCGAGCCACAAGAATTCCGGTTAAGCAGCCGACAACCTCCTAGGTTGACCTGCAAGATGCCAATAAAAATAAAAATAAAGTGGCCTTCGACAATATTCAAACTATGGTCCGGTTGAGGCACCTGTATGAGTGTGTGGGGGACTACACACTGAAGGCACCCCCAGTGGGGTACGGACCTCGGCTGAGGGCATCGCTGGGGGAGGACAGCAAGGGACAGGTTGGATCGGATTTAACAACACATTTTCAGAAATGGGATAAGTTAGAACCTACACTACCTACCTAAACTTACGGGGGTGATGACTGAATAATAACTTATGACTGAGTAAAAAATAATAGTTTATAACTCCCCGTAAATTTCGACTCCACCCATTTTTGATAGTCATAGAGTACATACGCCATGCCGCCATACATATTGCAAGTTAACCCTCGAGGAGTGTCACAGGTATTAGGTTTGAAATCGTGTTATAAAACACTGTAAAACGAAGTAAAATTGTGTTTTCAAGGGGTCTTGTCGCTATACTTGGTATCTCTGGGGGTATTTTCATGTACAGTGGGGTGAGGACGTGAAATAATAAAAAATAAGAAAAAGTGTAAGTAATAGTAGTTCCTGAAATAAGCAACTGTGACAGAATAACGGACAGACAAACGAATTTGCACCACAATAAGTGTTTTATTTTACCATTTTGATAAGGAACCCTGAAAAACCTCGATTTTTAAGCTCATCCTTGTGTTTAGAACTTTCAAATGAAATATTTTTTGTAAATATTTGTAACCGTGAAAATGGTTTTCCACTCCTGAACTACTGACCTTCTGACCCCCAAATATTTTTGAAAATAAAAATGTTTGTTAAAATATACAACTGATTTTATTTTCATACTTTATACCTAATGCTGAATTCGCTAAGAAAAATCTACATTTGAAATGAACCCCCGCGAGAGCTCCCGGCATCCCATACGCGACTTGAGTGAACCGGAGGGCTCCCGGCGAAGAACTAAACTGTGGTAAACATGTACCTAGGTAGTAGGTATTACACTGGCGGCCAGCTGGTTACGTGACGGTGAGTAGATGATAGTTCACATCGGGGTAATTGCGTAACACAAATATAATACCAATCGCTTGCAAGGCCTTTATTTTGACAGTTCTGCCCAAAGATTGGTTCTGCCACGTTCATTGCGTTATTTACATTAGTTGTTGAGCAGACGAATTTATAAAACATATGAAGTAATGGATTAGGAATTTCCTTCAAAACCCTCGGATTTTGAATGAAAGTATATTACGCAGTTACGGAGGCTTTCACGTACCTACCTAATTTCATGACGCGCCTATAAAGTTGCGGTGCACTTGCAGTTTGAGTGCTAAACTAAACCGTAGCAGTAGAATGCGCTCGGAAATACTAATTAACTATTTTAGTTACGTACCTACGTGAAGTAGCCTACTGTTCTTGTGTAACTACCTACCTTCATAATAACAAAATGTAGGTACTTGGTGCATTTTCAACAACTAGGTACAGTAGGACACAACTTAGATGTAAAATCGGTAAAACCAATCACCATCTGAACTGAGTATCTACGCCTTCAAAATCACCAATATTTATTACCTTCTGCTTCAGGTGAAAATGATCTTTACGCAAACGCAATAACTTGTGAAGTCATATAACCAAATACATTCGTAAAAATGAAATGAATGAATGCAAATTTTCTAATTTATGCTACATCTAAGTCGTGTCGCAGTTGTGTCACTGTAGGCACATACCTATCGTCTGCTGGGGTTGCGGGTTTGTCCGAAAGGGATATCGCGGCCCCGGCACATGGGTAACGGAAGGAACACGAGTGGGTTTTAGCCAGCAAAAGTCTGACTCGCTCCACCCAGAGCGGGAGAAGTCATTTGATGACTTCCCATCCTCAAAAAAAAAAAAAGGGGTTCAGAATCATGTACTGAATCCACGGTAGCCGACTTCGCGTCGATGTCCCTGCCACCCTGTATATATATACAAACATTGCTCGTTTAGTCTTAGTTATTAGACAGTTATGAGCCGCGATATCCCTTTCGGACAAACCCGCAACCCCAGCAGGCGTTGGTCCTTACGGACCCCGTCAGTTGGTGCTGACATCCCTTTGAGGCGCGCGTGGAACACAACGCGCCGTCGACCCGGGCCTGGTCCTTATCGGACGGCGAGCTGCCCATTGCTCACCGTCCGCAAGCCCGCGCCTACGGTGGCCAGAAGTCGGCTCGCGCCTCCCGACGCCCGGGGCGTCTCCTGCGGCGACTAGACGCGCGAGGGCGCGCATCTTGCCTCTCCCTCGCGGGCTCCGCCTCCACCTTTGCTAGCATTACTGCTTCGCAGAAGGAAGTGACGGCCTCCCATGCAGTCTCGCTCCGGACCATGGCCTGAACCAGAGCCGGACGCGAGCGATCGCCGCCGCCGATCGCCTCCGTGAGGACACGGCGGTGCTCCGCATAAGCCGGGCAGACCTCCACCGTATGCTCCACCGTGTCCTCCGGGCGATCCACACAATGGTGACACCCGGGCGTTTCCTCCCGCTTTATCCTGAACCCCCCTGCGTTGAAATTTTTAGTCGGTTATTAAAAAAAAAAACTGCTGTTTCATAGAAAAGTGCAATACTTACGCGGTCAAAATGTATGGAGCAGCTGTTTTTTTTTTTTTAATAACCGACGGAAAATTTCTGTCGGTTATTTAAACAAAAAAACAGCAGTTTCTTTTTTTTTACTGTTTAATATTTCAACGCAGGGGTTTCAAAATCATGTACTTACTGAATCCATGATAACCGGATTCGCGTTGATGTCCCTACCACCCTGTGTATAACTTTCATCAAAATCCTTAAAGCCGTTTTCGAGAACATTTATATTTGTAATTACGTTCTCGAAAACGGCAAAAAACGGATCTAGCTAAGTCTCACATCTGAGAAAATTCGTTTTCCCAGAATCGGAAGCAGAGCTCGGTTGTCCAAAGTTTAGAACAAGAATAATGAGAATTTCGTTCTACTCAATCAAAGGCTAGCTAGGGCCGGCGCTAGATACCACCATCGAGGAAACAGAACGTTCACAGTGGTCGATGGTGGATGGTGGTAAAAGAAGATTTTAAAGAGAGTGGAGGTTTACCAGCTATTTAATTACACAACACATTTTCGTAAACGATTACGACTAATCACGCTAGACGAGAAATTACAATGGGGACCTCATATAACAATTCTTGCGGGGCGGCTAAGCTCGGCCGCTTATGCTGTTAGAAAGATACGACAGTTAACAGATGTAGAAACCGCGCGTCTGGTCTATTTTAGCTACTTCCACAGTATTATGTCGTATGGCATTTTACTGTGGGGTCGGGCTGCTGACATTGAATCCATCTTTATTTTACAAAAGAGAGCTGTCAGAGCCATTTATAATCTACATCGTCGCGAATCTCTCAGGGAACTATTTAAAAAGATTAATATTATGACGGTACCTTGCCAATTCATTTATGAAAATATTATGTATGTAAGAAAAAATCTACATATCTTTAATAAAATAAGTGATAGACATAATTTTAATACTAGAAATAAAGATAAAATAGATCAACCATTTTTCAGATTATCTAAAGTCCATACATCTTTTATGGGGTACTGTGTTAAATGTTACAATAAAATACCTTGTGATATATTACAATTAAATGAAAGAAAATTTAAAACTCATATTAAAAGTACACTCTGTAAACAAGCATATTACAAATTAGAGGATTATATCCAAGATAAGAATGCTTGGAAACATGCTGGTCCTGCTCCATAGGACAATTTAGAGTCTAGACAAAATCAAACTGGTTGCTTATTTAATTATGTATTTGTTATTTTTTATAACACTGATTTTACATTTTGTGATTTCTTGAACTCACACACTGACTTATTAGTATTACTTGTTAAAATGTTAGGAATATCGTATAATTTTACAATGTTTGTAAATATGTGAGCACCATGTATGTGTCACATATTTAATTTATCTGTAATTGCTTTATTTTTCATTCTTTTTTACCTATCGCGGTATAGTAATCTTATTCTAGATGCATCGTCTTCACATATAATTATATAATTAATGTATGCAAAATATTGTAAAAACATTTTAAAAGAGTAACGGTGGAGTTTCTTGCCCATTCTTCTCCATACGAAAACTACCTTTTGGAAGGGGCGACTAGAATCAATTCTATTTTTTGTAAACTTGACGTTCATAAGTGCCTTTTATGTGCCTAATTGAAATAATTGAAATAAATTGTTTGACTTTGAAATTGTTTGTTAATCTGTTTTGACAGTTCAACAACATTCATTGCGTTATTTACGTTGTTGAGCAGATTTTTTTTCGAACTTATGAAGCAATGGATTAGCAATCTGTTTCAAAACGATTCAGATTCTGATTGATTGTGTGTTACGCAATGAGGGTACGGGTCATTATTGATGCAATCTGCACCTTCACGACTAATTACAAATACATGACGAATTTTTCAAACCTATGAAGCAATGGATTAGCAATATCCTTCAAAACTCTGGGATTGAGATTGAAAGTGTGTTACGCAATTAGGATGCTGGCATGATGAGATTTGTGACGTCATGATTTTTTTATATCTTATGTCTTTTTTGGTACCTTCTTACATAATTATATCCTTATAATCAAGAACTGTATCAATGGCGGTGCCAAAAGTTACTTAAATGTTCCATGTATCTCGTTAGCAGGTACACCCTTGAAGCAAGTCTCAAAATTTAAATATCTGGGCCACTGGGTCACTGAGGACCTGTGCGACGATTTAGATATCGAGAGGGAGCGTAGGGCGCTGTCTGTTCGAAGTAATATGCTGGCCCGTAGGTTTGCAGGGTGTTCTTACGATGTAAAAATGACGCTTTTTCGAGCCTACTGTCAGACTTTTTACACCTGCAGCCTTTGGGTCAAGTATACGCAGAAGGCATACAGCGCCCTGCGTGTGCAGTATAACAATGCCTTCAGGATGCTTGTGGGGCTGCCGCGGTATTGTAGCGCTTCGGGTATGTTTGCCGATGCGAGAGTGGATGATTTTTATGCCATCATTCGAAAACGATGCGCTTCTCTCCGGCACAGAACAGATATCAGCACCCACGGCATGTTGAGAGCATTGAGTGACCGGTGGGACTGCCCGATGCTTGGTCGATGGGTGAGACTGCACACACAGATCTGCTCTTGATAACTGTACGTGCATTTTATTTTATCTATTCCTATTATGTTATTATTATTATGCCTATTTGTGATTTTTATGTGTGTATTATGTTTTTTGTATGATTTGTGATTCATTTCTATTGTGATATTATTATGTAATTTGTGATGTATTTCGATTATGTTATTTTTGTTATTATGCCTATTATTTGTAATTAATGATTTTGTTTTGATGTCAATATTTACCTACTGATGTAATTCTATGGACTTCAATGTCTGCAAATAAATGATTATTATTATTATATTATTATAAAACCATTAATTATCGTTATTAGATTAGTATCTCAGCCTTTATAAGTAACGTTATTAACAGTATGGTAAATTGTGTTTAGCGTTCATTCGACCTGTGTTTGTTTGTTGAAAGTCGCCATGACAACGGGCCTCATCGCCCTATCGCATCTCAACACAAATAACCTTATGTAAATTAATGGTAATGCCGAGGTCATCTGCTATTAGAACTAAAGCATTTTCAATATGTAGGAAATTCGTTTCCGAAAGCATAAATAAAAGGTCTTAGGATTCGATTGATATAATACTCGGATTGGATTCGGATCGATTGACTTTGAAAATAATAAGGCAAGTGTTTTGTTTAATTATTTTATTAACACTAATAGCACAGTCTTAAGATGGCTCTAGACCAGTGGTTCCCAAAGTTGACTGGACCGCGACTCACCTAACAAAAACTTCCAAGTTCGGGACTCACCTCTTGGCTGTCATGCAGAAAAAAGGGGCATACCTAAATATGAATGAAGGACTGTTCAAAAAGGAAAAAAAACATTCAGTTACAATCGAACATTTGAATACTTAATTAAATACAAGGAGTGCTATTTCATGAGAAGGATGTATTTGTTTCCTACTTTTTAGGGTTCCGTAGTAAACAAGCGGGTTAGCTCAGAGACGGTAAGTACTAGAAAGCTGTAATTTGGCATATGTATACATATTAATCATGCCGACAAAGTGGTAAAATAAAATTATTAAAAATATATTTTTTTAGGGTACCTCCCCTACACGTAATGTGGGGATGTTTTTTTTTTTTTTCTCGTCTACCCCATGTTGTGGGGTATTTGTCAAAACCATTTTTGGATTCAGGGATCCGTTTATATTGAGCTTTTAACTGAATTTTTTTGTTAGTCAAGTGTCCCCCCCCCCCCCCTCTACCTAAATGGTTGTACTTGGACTTGTGAAAAAATTCACAGCAGTAGTATATGTAACGAAATTAAAAGGAAAACTATCAGAGCTAAGTAGGCTCTACAGGTTAACGAGTAATGATCGACCAACTTAAATTTGCGGTTTAAAAAACATGATCTCCCATACATTCCGTATGGGAGAACATGTTTTTCAACTACAATGTTAAGTTTGTTCTTGGGATAAATTCATCCCAACTACGGAACCCGTCATTGTGCGTGGTCCGACACGCACTTGGCCGGTTTTTTGTCATTATAGCATCACCATCAACTTCAGTTTTAGTTACTTTTAATCGCCATGAGTTTGTTCGTGACCCACCAGTGGGTCGCGACTCATAGTTTAGGAACCACTGCTCTAGACTGTGCTAATAGCTACGCGCTGATCTGCGCTATTTGCAACATTTATATTAAGTAGTAATTTATATGGTGTACCTACCTACCTACATCACATAAGAGTGCCTATTATATTTCTATCTACGCTTACTATCATCTTCATCAGCTTAATATGAAATACGAAAGGTTCCCATGAAATCAATTTAATTATTTATTTTCAGACAACAGTCAAATAAATCAATTATAATGTTATTAACAAATATTTCGAAGTATCCATATTTCTAATAAGTCAAACAACAGCCGGAAAAAAACAAATAAAAATAACTTATTAAAAACAATAGGGATTTTTATTATTATTTAAATTATACACTGGTAGGTCAAACAAAGTCAGGTTATACAAAGTCAAGAAAGTAATTGCAATCCTTATTCTTACATATTATAAAACAATTACATATTATATAAAACAATTACATACTAAAAAACAAAGTCCGCTGCGTCTGTCTGTCTGAACGCGATAAACTCAAAAACTACCGAACGGAATTTCAAACGGTTTTCACCAATGGACGGAGTAATTAATGAGGTAGGTTTTGGTGTATAATTCATTAAAGTTTTGTGTAAATTGGCTGAAATATGACGATTATTTTGCCGACTGAGAGTTTTACTGGCGTGCACCGTGTAAACCGGGAGAGATAAATAAAATTTATGTTCTATTTACAGTGTTATTTCCGAAGCTATTTTGCCCGGTATTATATAAATCCTTATCCAATAAAACATGTTATTTAAAATGGCTATTTCATTTAGATCAAAATATGCCGTGACATCATATCATTAAAATGAATATTTTAATAGATATCACTTCTAGATTCAAAATTACGCGTAACTGAATAATTATGGTTGACGACAACGCGGGGCAGCGGTAGGAGTCAATAACCTTTTCCTCGGCTATTGGGTATGTAATCCGGTAGTACGTACCCGTGGGGTATTTTTCGACAACCACGCGGGCAAAAGCTGGCTTTTTATAAAAAAAAGAAATAAATAGTTTAATTTATATGATTTAGGGCTAAGACAGGGATGTAAACATAGTGTCGTGGATAATGACGTCACATGTCCGCGACAGTAACGGACGTTTGAAACCGGAGTAGATTTTTTTTTCTTCTGTCAATGAATCAGTAAAAAAAAGCTACATGCATTTTCCTTCATCACACAATCAATATATTATGACATAGGGGCTAAACCGGCTTCCGAAAATAGATATGCATACAATTCAGGTCTAACATAAGGGCCAGGCCTCCACGTAGCCACGTAAACACCTAGAATATCTTCATCTCGGCAATGTGCCATGTTTTCTGAAACAAAATATTTACGATAATTAGGTAAGTACCTATATAAAGTAACGGTCTAACCCAGGGGTTCCCAGCGCCCCAACTTTAAATTACTACGCCGCCTGAGTTACATTGTCGACATAAGCAGAAAAGCATAAGAATGTAAAGAGAGCGAAAGTGAGGTCGAAAAATGTTGTACAATTTCGGATTCGTTACGGAATGGAAGAGCGAGCAAACCGCCTCGGATAGGTTCGGTTTTCTTTAGTCTATTCATACAGAAGTAGAAAAACTTATTTTGTCGATTTATTATGAAACGGCTTTGAAAACTAGCCGTAACCTTTTCTAAATCAAGAACTTAAAATTGAGTCAATCTATAGTTTATTATTAGAGCCGCTACGCCCCCCATCCGAGGGGGCAAGCCCCACCGGTTGGGAATCCCTGCTCTAACCGTTTGGATAAATATACGTTACGGTTCGCACCTTTCAGGGTTTGAACGAGGCAAACGAGGCGAGCTGCATAAGTCCTGGTGGGGCAGACTAGTGGATTGACACGAAAAACGTTAGGTATGTTACAAAGAGACCTTCCCATCAATCGAATTTATGAGTTGCGCGGATGGATAGGCATCTGACAAACCCTGCATTCTTGCCAGCCCCACCTGCGGTGGCTTTGATCCATATGGGTTTATGTGAAATAAAATAATTTGAATTTGACATACATCTTATCATACTCTAAAAAGTTATGTGCCAGCAGAAAAGACAAAAAATCGGCCAGGCTTCTCGTCGCCGCTAGTCAACACTAAACTAACTACTCTAAGCAGTCAAAAGCTCGGCCGCTGCTGTAATTAGGTACTGTATTCATCATCTGACTAGCGGCTAGGCAGACAGTATTTTGCAAAGAGCGACTGCATATCTGAACTCCAAAACCTATTTGCTGGTTAACACGAAACCCCTTGGTAAGGCTGGTCGTCAGGCTCGAGCTTTTTAGGACTCTCAAAGATATACGAATGACAGACGCGGCCAACGGCTTCACGTGCTTTCTGGGGCACGGAGGGGTCTCGGTATGTAATGGATGGTCCCCCACCCACGGACCGACCGCGGCAAGCGTAGCTTAACCTTCAGTCGACCCTTGCGGTTATTACTTTTAGCCACGACCTGTTATTACTGTATTGTGCGTAATTAATAAACATGCGCTAGCTCCTAAAGTACCTATCGGTACATCTAAACCATATAGCGGCGAAGGAAAAATTTATCTGCACTATAAAGGCTCAGTAACAGGCGCGACGCGACGGCACGACGCAACTCTGGTGGAACAAATTCTAAGAAAACTTCACGGTAATTGGTCTACCGGTGTCGCGTCGCGCCAGTTTGCGCGAGCCTAAATATGATTCAGCTAACTATCGTTTCTTATTAGTTATATTATTAATAGTACATGATGAAAACTGAACAAAACAATGACGACAGTGTAAAAGAAGGAATTCTTTTACACTGTCGTCATGGTATATCTCTAATAACCCTATAAAATCAAAATATTAACTTTAGAAGATAGGGAAGATTTTATTGCTAATTTTGAGTAATCTGTCAGACCACTTAACCAAAACTAATAATATTTTTTATTTTTTTTTATAGATACCTAACATTATTTTTATAATAACTTTTTATCACTCTTGTGAGAGGCAGTGGGCCGTAATTCACCACGCCGTTTTTCTCACGATGTTTCCCTTTAGACGATTTAAAAGCAGTGGTGATAAAATTATTTACCCAAAGTAAAGTGGTAAAGTGCCTGCCTGGGTGTGAAAGACCTACAAGTCATAAGACGTGACCATTACCTTTTTTTTTTTTTGAGGATGGGAAGTCATCAAATGACTTCTCCCGGTCTGGGCGGAGCGAGAGGGCGTGTCAGACTTTTACTGACTAAAACCCACCCGTGTGCCGGGGCCGCGATATCCCTTTCAGACAAACCCGCAACCCCAGCAGGCATTGGTCCTTACGGACCCCGTCAGTTGGTGCTGACATCTCTTTGAGGCGCGCGTGGAACACAACGCGCTGTCGACCCGGGCCTGGTCCTTATCGGACGGCGAGCTACCCATTGCTCACCGTCCGCAAGCCCGCGCCTACGTTGGCCGGAAGTCAGCTCGTGACTCCCGACGCCCGGGGCGTCTCCTGCGGAGACTAGGCGCACTTATCAAAACCTCACGTAAGAAGATGATTTATTTTCATCATCTCAGTCGCGCAACAAATGTTTGCAAACAAATTCGTGAAACGAATGCTAGCCTTGAGTACCCCCGATTACGGATCCCTAAAAATGGCTTGGGATGAAATGTTCTACTTACATATTTTGCTGCTGACAGCACATGTTGCCTTTAATTCTAATAGAAGTTTCTAAGTAACAAATAATACATACCTATTACATTCTGCACTAATTCACATTCTTTTTTTGTTTCTTTATACAATTTTGCTACATCTTTTGATATTCTACTGACCGACCATGTCATAAGTACTGGTTCTTCGGTGGGCTGCAATTTTGCTAGTGCTTGTAGTTGATTGTTCAATACTTTAATTTCTGTAACAATTTTTAATGATATGCATTTGGTTAAACCAAGTTGGGTTTAGGACAGAAATAATAATAAATGTTAGGGTCCACCCTTTATAGCAGAACTTTTTATGTCATAATATTATTTTGCATAACAGCAGATAGCATTAACTTCATTTCGCAGAAAATCATTTGGCATACACTCATTTATCATTCATTCAAAACATGAGTTTAGAATTTTGTAAGTCAGAATCATCTTTTAGCATAAATTTCATATTGTTAATTATTAAAAGGTAGAATCATATCTCAGAAAGTTTACAGTTAGAATCATATTTTGGCATACATTTCATATCCATAATAATTGGAAGACTCATCTACCACATTATGCAGCATGCAAACACGCATACACCATGCATACAGCAAGCAAGCCAACATGCAGCAGGCATGGTTACGGTCACGGCTCCGGTGCTGCGGGGCTCCGGCGGTCCCACGCGAGCTTGTCGTCGTAGATGGTTTTAATGCTCACCACCGCAGCTTCGGCTTGCTGGCCGGCCAGCCTCAGCTCGCGGCCGGCTTGCCCCTCCGCTTCTACGCGGGCTTAAAATACACTCTAGGAGTAGGGCAGATCCTGCTGGGGTTGCGGGTTTGTCCGAAAGGGATATCGCGGCCCCGGCACACAGGCAACGGAAGGAACACGGGTGGGTTTTAGTCAGTAAAAGTCTGACACACCCTCTCGCTCTGCCCAGAGCGGGAGAAGTCATTTGATGATTTCCCATCCTCAAAAAACAAAAAAAAAAGGAGTAGGGCAGACAAGACTACATGGAGTCGGTTTTGCAGCGATTCGTTTCTGTCTCTACCTTTTATCGCACAATGTATTGACTTTTTAAGACAATATTTTTGTTTTTATTTAAGGTAAAAAATTCTGTTTTATAGAAATGGCAATATGCCTAATAAAATGATTCCAAATTAATTTCTGCCATCTTCATAGTATGCCAAATGCAATTGTACCAAACAATCGTCACTCTAAATAAACATTATGCTAAACGAAATTATGCGGAATTTTAACTTTGCCAAAGGTAATTATGCCAAATAAAATTCCATTGCCATTGTTAAGTCGGACATATAAACATTCGGCCAAACAATAATTCGTTTAAATATTTTTTATGCCTTTAAAATATTCGTTTAAACAAGATTATGTCAAGTGTGTTATGCCAAATAAATTTTGGAGCATCAAAATTCTGCCAGATAGAGGGAACCCTAAATGTTATGCCTGCAAGAAACATAGGTATGTGCAAGAGTATTTACCCCCAACAATATTATTCAAAGCAGCCACAATCTCCCCCAAACTATCCATTAATGGTTTCAGCTCGCTTGGAAAGTAATCCTCATCATACTGGGATAAATTTAAGGCATCTATAGCTCTTGCCAATCGAAAACCCTTATCTCGGTTTTTTTTCCAGTCACTTATTAGAGTGTGCAGGGTTGAGATGCGGGAGTACACCGTCTTCGATAGTTCTTGTTGCTGAACTTTATTTGTTTCTAAAATGATAAGTAAATAAGGAAGTTATATTTGTCTCTGATATTTTCTAAATTGCGGTGTTTTATCTAGTATCTAGTACATACCTCTAGGTGTGAATTTATAAGAAGAATCGTTTAATGTTGTTATCTCCGGTTTGGGGTTCGGGGCTGTGGATTCAAATGCCGTAGGCTCATTCTTAGACATTTTATTTATTTATATTCTGTTCTATACTCCCAGAACTTTAGGTAAAACAATCACAAAACTCAGTTATATTCACAAAACTTATTTGTGTTTTGATTTTTTGAAGATGATTTGGATTTGTTGTTATATGGTGTTTGGAATGTTTGTCAGTTTGACGTTTGATCACGCACGTTTGTTTTGTCTGTCATTATATCAATCACAGGTTATGCCGGCTATAAACAAACAAATGAACGGCAGCCTAGCCCATACACAATCAAGTTTACCGTCCGTCCACCAATTTAACTAATTATTGAATTAAATTAACCAATAATTAATTATATTAACCGTGTTATAGACTTATAGTGTATCGTGGTACCATGGAATTAGTACCTATCTACTTTATGTTGTGCCTATGGTGTTTATATTGTTCCATCATGACGGAAGTCAATTTTAATACTAAAGTACCTACTACATTCACGAGTCCAACACCCATCACATCAGTTGGCGTCACAGCAAAAATTTGATCGTGAGCACAGATGAATCTAGATGGGACACTCCGCAGTTTAGATATGAAGGTACAAGTACGCGGCGGACTTGACTTGTTGGGCCAATTCAGTGAGTGTTAAGTTGTCAGAAGATCTAAGAATTACGCGGAAATATCGTATTTGAAACGTCCGGCGCACTGTGGATCGAAAAAAGGCTCCCGATGACATTGGAGCTTAAATTTTAAAATGTTGATTTTATGTTTGAAATGGCTTCTAATATCCAATATTATGCATAAATATATCACAGGATACAATCAGGTAGGCTAATTGGCAACTTATTTTTTTTTCTACAAAAAAATGTTTGAAGCTAATGTTTATATCTCCGGAAAGGAGAGAATAACCATTAAAATCCTTGCACGCGGTGATGTAACTATTTATTTATGATTTTTTGACACATTTCTTAAAACGAGTTAAATGCATTTTTTTTTAAAAACGCGCACCTAGTCCGAGAAAAGTATGTTTTACAAAAAAATTGTGATTCAAGCAAAAAATCGACACTTTAAAATTTAAAATCCAATGTCTTCGACAGCCTTTTTTCAATCGACAGTGCGGCGCGGCGCACCTGTACAGCTACCTTTCCTTTTAATATATGAAACGAAATTATTGAACGTAGGGTGCGAACGTCAACGTCAAATTTCAATTTACAGTCAACTGTCAACAAAAGTTGTCAAAAACCAAAAAACTAACATGACGAAAGGAACGTGAAAGGAACGCGATTTTATTGTAATGCAACAAGCGGCGTCTTCTAGGTTTATCTGTGAAATTCACGAAATCTCTTGAACTCTTCACTGGAGAAGTAGGTAATTTAATCTGAAGACTTTTCGTTCATTGTCTTCCATGTTTAAATAATCTAAATGAGGTTTGATTGTTTGCCTATTTATTTAGTTACAATTTTTCAGATCCATCTGATCAAGTTTTAAAGGCTCCCTTAATAATCCACAATGGCTGGACCTATTCAAGACGTTGTAGAGGAAGATGCAGCAGATTTACAGTTTCCCAAAGGTAAGACCTTTATGATATTCTGATAACACAGCCTGACAGCAACCTATGTTATCAACAGCCACATAAAAAACCTTGTAAATATGGCCATACCAAATTTTGTAATTAATACTTAGGCTGTTATTTGAATTAAAAGAAAAATATGAAAATGGTAAATGCATAATCAAGAGTAAATTCAATAAAATACTTAACCATATTTTCAGAGTTTGAAAATGCCGAAACTTTATTGATATCTGAAGTTGACATGTTGTTGGAACATAGAAAGGCACAGAATGAGTCCGCAGAGGAGGAACAAGAATTCTCAGAGGTTTTCATGAAGACCCTCACTTACACCAACATGTTCAAAAAGTTTAAAAACAAAGAAACTATAGCTGCTGTTAGAAAGTAAGTATTTGGAAAACAGGGGAAGTTTTGAATTTTGTTATTGCATTAGTATTTTTAGTTGAGACTTACTGGGCTATTGATTTCTTAAGAATCAACATCATCATGTCTCCTGCAAAGGTAGGAGATATGATGATGATGATTCGATCAATTAAAACAAAAATCAATCAATCCATTCATTCAATTCAATTCATTCATTTAGATGAATTTGAATCACTTAGGATTATGTGGGATAAAGATCCCAAATGATTTTTTAACAATAAGGGACCAAATATATTACTTGTTTCAGTCTCCTTCAATCTAAAAAACTACATAAATTTGAAGTGGCAAGCTTAGCAAACCTTTGCCCAGAGACACCTGAGGAAGCCAAGGCTCTAATACCATCTCTAGAAGGAAGATTTGAGGACGAAGAACTAAGAATATTGTTGGATGATATACAAACTAAGCGAAGTTTGCAGTACTAGTAAAATTTATGTATAATTATTATTCCATTATGAGTTTTTATCTATTCTATTATGCTAAGACTGAATTTAATACAATTTCAGATTTGATATCCTTGCATTTTATTTTTAATTAACTATCACTTTCCTATGCCTTTAGTAACAATCATAATTATTATTGTTTATGTTTCAAAACCATGTTTATAATTTTGTTGAAACCATAAACATGCAATTTTTGTTGCTAATGTACAACTCACATTGCTGACCGCCATTTGCCTATGGTACCCCGGAGCCCAGAGTGTTTCTGAGCAAGCATAAATGCAGGGCGAAAAGTTGATAGCGGAGTAAGTTCAGTATGGTGACAGAACACCGAAAATATAATTGATAAATTTTAGATACGAGTATACGAGCCCCATAGTCAAGGTTTCACTTTCAGATTTCCCAAAAAGGGGCAAAAATGATGTGATCTTCAGCAACATTGATTTATTTAGCCGTATGTCATTACTTCCCAGTATTTAATCAATATTTGTGACACTATTGGATGCTGTCATAATACAGGAGGCCTGTTTCTTTTTTCAAAATCAACAATTTCTATTCCTAGAGAATCGGTTTTATCAATAATCTAATGATGCCGTTTTCGTTTTCATCAAAATCGGCCCCGAGACTTACCTTAAGTTTCGGATTTGGCCATCCATGCTGATTTGAAACATTCAACCTGCTTCTATTAGAAATCGCCAAAAAATAAATTTGTATCTCTTGATCTTTCTTATTTATTATTAATTTTATTCGGGTCGATCCGTCAGGTTAAGCTACGCTTGCCGGGTTTGGTCTGTAGATGGGTGACTATCTTTACATACCGAGATTCCTCCGTGCCTCGGAAAGTACGTTAAACTGTTGGTCATTTGTTGTTAGGTTTTCGAATCGTGATTTTCCATTTTTGCCAGCTTGGCCAAAGAATAATAATTGAAAGGCACCTCCGGCACCTCTGAATAATTTTTAAATGTTGCTAGCTCATTAGATAGTCCATATGATGAAGATTTTTTTATTATACTTACCTACTTACTTAACTTGTCATAGAACATTTTGAAACAATCAACCCTGTTTGTGGTTTACACCGACAATGTTCTAATTTTTCCGGAATTTTCACAAATTTTGCAGATTTTTGAAAAGCCCACAATTCTTCATCAGATTTGTCTAGTCAATATACGACAGGCCGCACACTATCATATCATAATCAACGGCGCTGAAAATCGTTGTTGGAATAAATCTGAAGGTGGAACCCTAACAACTGGGCTCGTATCTAAAATGTTCTATCATCATGCACCTACTTAGCTTTCAAAATTTCTCCCCGCATATGCATGCTCAAAAAAGCTCTGGGGTCCCATAACAGTAGTGCCATGTCTAGGGCTAACGTATAAGTTCAAGTATGAAAAATTCTGGAATAGGTACTAATGATCGAGGCAGCCCCGGATCTAGATTTTTTTTAAAGCGGGCAAAAACTGCTGTCTGCCGCCCGCCGCCATTCTTTTAATTTAAGGGGTATGCTCTAATGATTTATCGATGGCTCTAATGCTCTTTATGGGTAGCCGGGATTTTCTCGAATTTAAGGTTTTGGCAGCAACAATTAATAGAATTTTATCGATCAATAATGCGCCAATTCAACAGGGGCGTAAAAAAAAAGAAAGAAATAGAAAGATTATATGTGCTGCTGCTGCGCGCCTCATTTATTGCAAAGTTGCGGTGAGCTGGATGGTGACTTGTCTGCTACGGTTGAATTTGTCGCCCTCTGAAATTGGCGCCCGGGGCACATGCCCGGTTTGCCCCCCTCTAGATCCGGGGCTGGATCAAGGCTCAAACGGGCTGATATCATCACCATCAAAATAATGTGTGATGCACTAGCTCAGTGATCTGCAAACTCTTAGTCAATAGAGCCAAATATCAATAAGTACTTTAACAACTAAGATTTTTTATGAGAGCCAATCCTTTGTGTCCAAACCGTCTCAATACACTTTTAATCCTTAAAACTCCCATCCTCTTTCACTCCACAACGCTTCCTAAAATAAACTTGCTAAAAAGTAGGATGCCCTCATCTTCATATCGCCTGATAAATAATATGATGAAGGCATTACTTATGAACACAAGTTAACCTTGGAAAACTGAAAGGTAAATAATTAATTTTAGATGTCCTTATAATTTTTGGTGGAAATAAATATTTGAAATATTGTTTGAGAAACGGCGAGCCCTGTGCGTCTACGCTCGCACTCATGGACATTCGTACATAGCCGCACAATATAGGTCAAAGAGCCACAAGGGGCTCGCGAGTCGCGGCTTGCCGACCACTGCCTAGCTCATTACATTGATGACCTGATGGAAGATATGTCTTTTTCAAACTTGCCCATTATCTCACAATCTGAGAACAAAACATCAATTCATATTATAGGAGTAAAAATAAAAAAACGATAGTTTAAATCAGTCTGTATATTGGATATGTCTGCAATACAGCAAGATACATTACAGTGAAAACAGATAAGTGATAAAATATTGGAAACAAAAATAGTAATTAGAATTTCTTCTCTGAAACAAAACTATAATAAAACCATTCTTATTATTACTTAAATGTAGATACTATTAATATTGATGTTAATTAATGCCTCTAACTAAACAAGCCCTTTGTTGAACATTATTTGTAAAAAAACTAAAGAAATTTTTTATCAATAAACCTCAACAATTTTAGATAACTTAAAACTCAACAATCCTTCGATAATTTTTCTTAATTTCTAATTTTGTTGCCTAAACATTATTTTTTAACAAAATGCCGAACAAAAGGCTTGCTTGAATTATAAACTTATCTCAATGGGCACTTTTGGTTTAGTTTAAATGTTAGTATTTAATCTAATATTGTATTAATAAAAATTACAAACTTATCATTCATCTAAAAGCAAACTTTAAAATAATATTAACCATCTATAAAAGAACTATCAAATCTAAGGTCCTAGCCAAGTTACTTTTATGGTACAACTCACCCTTCTCCTACCCTGAACATATAAAAATATCTTTATGTACTTTAAAACATTTCAAGCCCTTAAGTAAAGATGTCCTCTGGAATACTGTGCTCATACCAGCAGTCTAAATAATAATGGTGGCAATACAAACATCTTTATTTAGGAACCTCTGTCCACATCCCAGTGGTTACTTTAAATTAAACAGTAAGGGGACCGTTTTATAGCACACATTTATTAACAGCTAATAATTTTTCGGGTCCTTTACTAAAACTTACTAAACCTTAAATTAGGTAACGACATTGGGAGAGGCTTATATAAATCCTAAATTACAACCTGGACCTGTGACATAAGTCTATTATTAGTAAAGCATAATATTGTTTTGGATTCCAAGTGTGGGGGAGTCTAGAAGCGACATGGAAGCTGTTAGGAAGCAATGCGAACATAATCATAAAGCTTACTTTACAGAAAATGTGTTTCCACAACAACGATCGAGCTACTGAAAATTTGGGTAAATGAAGGCATGAAGAGAATTACAAGAAATAAAATATACATATAACCCTCAAAATTTATATCGTAAATTGTTTGCTTGTATATTTATTCGAATTACAGCTATATATTGCACTTATTTCAGAAACATTTTACACAGAAATCCGGATTTTAAATATTGGCTCGGCTCTTCTTCCATGTTAATATTTTTGCGCAATATTATTTACTATTAAAAATGTCAAATCATTAACGACTGTAGTGGCATTTTATACAACATTTTATAATCCTTAAACGTACACAAAATCGTTATGTGTTTAAAATGAATGATATTACTTTTTGTACATTTCCTGTACGTTTTTTTCTTCATAGCGTCAGATACTGGTTTTGTTTGTCACCTTCGCAGTCAATTCGAAAATGATTTCTGCCGTCAAGTGCGATTGCTTACACAATATAATCGCATCCCAAACACCCTGCTCCTTTGTCACAAGTCGGTTAGTCTGTACACACTTATAGTCACTACGCAGCACCTTCGATAATTCTTCACAACTTATGGATACTGTTCATTTTGTGCAGCATGTTAAAACATGATTACTGTAGCACTAGTACGCACCAGTATCGAAAGTTGTCAAGCCACGATCAACATTCAGATTCGACCGTTTCTCTTACATTATCACATTTGTTTATTGAATAACCAATATAATCAATAGGTACTAATTTACATTAGCAACTGGAAATATTATAATCACTAAGTTACATTTTCAAATTCGGCGTGTGGCTCTTAATAAAAATTTTGTTTGAGCAATGATAAGATTTAAAATACTATATATTTCCAAAGGTGAGCCATCCAAAATATATATATGCCGTCGAATTTTAAAAAAGGTTAAAAAATAATTGCGTATGTCCAAAAGCAGATCTAACTATGTTTATGTGTAAGTTGTCAACATACTACATTATCAGTCTCGATGATAAAAATGCGTTTTGGCCAAAATGAGAAATCCAACAAGTGCGGTCCAAACTTCCCTAAACGAACGTTACACGAACAAATGCCTCATGTACCTGATACAGATACTGACGAAACATATCAAAGATCGAATTTCAGAAAAAAAAATAAGGTACTACTGAGTTACAAAGTTATTAATTGGAGAGGAAACAAACAAGTAAGCATGTCCATAATAGGCACTTTATAGTACACTACACTACATAACAAATAAAGTCAAGTTACCTGTATCAAAGTATGAGTAAAGTTTAAAAATTCAGTCTATTTTCTTACTTACATTTTCTTTATCAAATCCCACAAGTTAAAGCTCTTTTGCATTAGAAAATCGTTCTAGCAACCGATATATCCATTACCACAAATAAGACAATCTGGCCCTTTCAGAAATTTGGTCCGAAGTAATTTATCTTCAATGATTAAATTAACAAAAACTTATGTATGTTGAAAATAAAAAAATGACTATAACACTTTAAAATTCTATGGTTGCAACATGTAGTGTTATGTACATAATTTTAAAATAATACATAAAATGAGATCAAATATATATCCAGTCATGTAAACAATATAAGCTGGAGCAGTGAGTGCTAAAATACCTAAATAAACATTTTAGAAAAATAGCTCCCTCATTACCTAATGTATCCATTAAAATAATATCAGGGCAAACTAAGACATAATATATAGGTACTCGTATCTATGAAATATTTTTCAATTTAATCTGTTTGGCTTCGTTAGTGAATCTAATGCTGCGATTAAATTGCTTTGGTTGCACTGTTTGTCAAAGTAGTAATTTGTGCAAAGTAATTGCAAGTCTAAAACGGATCCAATACATTGAGACATTCCTATTTCTTACTCTCACTCGAAATTTGATGGAAATTGACAAACATTCAATACTTCGTGTATCAAAGGACATCGTTATTTCGTCACAATACATTTAAAGAATGTTTATTATTGTCACAACAGATTAATTAAACACGTGTATTATGTATAGGTGATAAAACTTTGGATGCCACTAACACGCTTTATTTTCTGTAATAAAGTAATTGGTTATAGCATTTATGCAGTGCTATGGGAAACTATATTATTTTGTTATTGTACAAATAAACCACTAGGCTCCGCAACGTCAACATACTGTCATATAATCATATGTGATTGATTTGTACGCAACAAAATACAATAGTTGGGTCAAACTAACGTCAAATTGAAAATAGTTCGTAACTTTCAACTTCAACGAGCATAGGACGTTTAATAAGAGGGTTAGTTGAACGCAATGTTAATAAAATGTCGAGTTTGGTGGATAAGAACCCTCTAGTCCGCGGAGCGGTGCGATCAGTGCGAGCTGGAGGCGGGCGGGGACGGCGGCGGCGCTGGCTGCAGCGGCTGGAATGCCGAGCCCAGCGACGGCCGCAGCGTAAAGCCCGGTATCGTCGGCTTCATTACAGAAACTGATTCTGAGAATGCTCCTTCGCCCGCTTTCAGGTTCACCTGTGATATGAATGTCCATGAGTATCAACTAGAAGTGACCTTCAGGAAAATTTCCTCTGAATAGTCGAGAATATGAGCTCTGAAGCAATAATACTTTACCACAATATTAATTAAGATATTATATCGATGGTGATTCTAATAATTATACAAAAAATCATATTTACCTTTTCACAACCATCGGGAGGTTCACGAGCTAAGAAGCGATTTATTTGAGGCGATGTGCCCAGTTTAGACCCGTCAAGATCCGGAGACGAGCATACACTGCCACCTGAAATACACAAAAGTTATTTGAAACACAAGACATTCAAAGCATCGGTCATTGGAACTAATTATTCAACATTCTGAAAAGCAAATTCAAGAAAATCGTAATTACTACTTTCAGTTTTATTCTGTCTACTGCTATTGTATCTTCTACAAAACTGAATATTATAGAAGCAAATAAGCAAAGTTTATTGTTTAAAAAAAAAAACATGCTTGAGGACTATCAAACCATTCTGATGTTTAGTGCGTTTAAATTATTTATTGCAAGGGGTTGTCTAAAAGCTATAGTTAGTTATAGACCTGCGGCCAGTAGCTCTGCGGACCCACCGCTTGAGAGAGACCCCCGGGACGGTGGATCTATTCCCACAATGTATTGTTTAGATATTTCTATATTTAACCACAAACATATTATTTAAAACAGAATATTGAACTATTACAGTTATTATAAGTTATATGAAAATATTGTAATCCCACTAAATAATAAACATAGAACTTGTTCTAACTGAGCTGGTTTAGATAAAAAGTATAAAGATAGTAAGTAATCTGTATTTTTTTTGCACTCAGGGCCAAAACAGAACAACAACGTTTCAACAATTACTCTCAAAAGGTTAAGTTAATCTTTTATTGTTAAGATAGTGTATTGAACTACTCAGTATTGGTATGAGGATATTACCTGATGAATGAGCAGTGTGACACAGATCGTGTGGTGTCTGTGTGTTTACGGAACGCCGGAGAAGTTCTGCGAGGGGTGCGCGATGTCCTTCTGGTGTAACCTATAAATAGAATAGGTATGGTTATCCACTCCACTATGCTGCTAAACATACATGCATTTTGAAGATATCTGCATAAAAAAGGTGGTGGGTGGTGTGCATATTATACCTGTATATTTTACTAATATTACACTATTTATCCTACTAATATATGTTATAAGTTTGTATGTTTGGAGGTTTGTTACTCAATCACGCAAACACAGCAGAACGGATTTAGATTAAATTTGGCACATAGATAGTTTATAACCTGGATTAACACACATAATACTTTTTATCTCGATAGTACATTCTCGTGGGATAATTTCAGACCTCGCGGTCGAAAGCTAGTAATTTTATATTTAGCAGGTGTTGCATCAACAAAGGTTTCGTAACAAAATGTTCTCTCACGAATCACAAATAGAATCGGAAATAATACTAAACATTAGCACACAAATATGTGTATGTTCAAATTAGCAGATTTGGAGACTATTTATAGTAGTGATGAGGATATTATTGTTCAAACATTCATGGGTTCAAAGCTGTGCAAAAGGCGAAATAAGTTAAAACGTTGCTTTTATTTTGCTTTGTATATTAATGTAATGCACAACTTATATTTTGTAACATTACACAAGAACCAGAGTTAACCTGTAAAGGGATTTTTTTTAAATTTGGAATTTACAAAAGTAGGCTGGTAATTTCAGATAATTATTTATTCATCATAAATTGCTACCAACTGCATTTACAGAAACATTGTTTATTTTCAAAATATCCACTTGAATGAATCTCATGATTTTTTTTCTGATGTAGAAAAATAAAACATTAGGAAGTACGTACTTTATCCCTTAGCCGGTCTAGATGTGGAGTTTGTGTCCCACTGGCTGGATACAGCACAAGTCTCTCTATCTCCTGATTGAGACCTTCCACTGATGACCGTGCTGCTCTCAGCGGGACACTGCTGCCTCCAAAACGGGACCCTGGAGTTTAATTACAGACTTTAGTTTAACAACTTTTGACTAGCTTATGAAAACTTAAAATTCTGCATCATTTTGGCCCATGAAATTGGGATAATTGAACTCATTTCTAGTATTTATCTACTTATACAACATAAAAAAATATGTTTCACATACATTCATTTTAAAATAAGCATTTATTTATAAATATTGCTTAAAGTTAACAGACTTTTAAACTTCAAAATGTATGGTTAAACAGTTGCCAATCATTACTTAACTTTATGCAATGTTTATAAATAAAGGGGCAAGTTGTTAAACCAATACTCACAAAGAGTAGTATTCATAGAATGGCTTGAGTAATCCCCAGAAGCAGATGGTTTGTGTGGCCTTTGAAGGCGACTGCGCAAGAAACGGTCAAGCTTGTCATCTTCAGAACTGCGGGAGGAGCGTCCTGATGCTCCACCACCATCATCAGTCTGTTTAAATAAGTTTTAATCTTTGTTAAATCCTTTTTAAATGTATAATATTTTTTATTTAATAAGTGCTGCTACATATTTTAAATGTTTTTAATGACAATCATTTCTAATTAAACAAAAACTGCATCAAGTAAATTAAATTAATTAAATAATTGACTTCAAACTTAACCAATAAGAGATATAATTTCTAACTACTATGTAAAAATAGAAATGTCATAATCATAAAATTTGTGATAATTTAAATATAAAAATAGCAACATACTTGTGTGGACTTATCAACTTGCAACTGGCCAGCGTGTAGATAGTAGTCCCTGGACCACTGTCCTTTGTGATATAGTGTGTCAAGTGAAGCCGTGCGCCTGATGACACTGGCACCGAACCTGCCCTTGCCTAGAAAATGCATTAAGTTAATGTTCAATACAGTTTTTTTTTTTACATTATCTTGTTCTTATTACAAGGACATAAATAAATACAATAAACAATGGATGGATTGTATGACGGAGGATATGACTAGAACGGGGTGGCTAATAAATATATATGTATGGAAGATGTGCTGTGTGGAAACCCCAAAAAAAACTGGAATATGGGCAGGAGGATGTTGATATATAATTACAATTACTTACTTAATTTTACCTGGTGATTAGAATGGGTTAAATTATAAGATAGGCTAGGAATGAAAAGGGTATTGAGATAAACTAATCCAGACATTTAAGCTGCACTTATCTCAAGCAAATTAGGAAATGAGAAGGACGATTTTATTTGGTATTTTTAATGTGTTGTTTTAAAGAGCACATTTAAATCAATGCAAGGAAAAATATCTTGAATTTTTCCTAACTTTTCCTGCTCCCATTATGACTAAGATATGAATACTGGTACTCTATGTTAAATTACATAATTGTAATAGATAGTTTAAAAATTCCAGATTACCACAAGACCATTACTAGTCAGTATTATTAGTCCTTGAATCAGAATTATTTAGATTGCAACCAACCTCTAATGTAATGTTACAGATTACTTGTCACAGGTATGCAAATCATATAAACATTGTGATTCACTTATTTAATTTACAACATTAGCATTTATGTTTTCATTATTTACTTTTTTGTTACTTTGGCTGGTTTGTAGTGTTATCTGCTATTTTTACCTTAATTGTTTTAGTGCATGACGTTTACATGAAAAATAAGTACATATACATGAATTTGTAGATCTTACCTTTGTAGTTAACAGCTCCAGGGCTTCGCTGTCCAGACAGGGCGTGATCTGGTGATATCCGGCGCCACGCATTGGTGGGCGACAGCGTCGGGCTGTTGCTGGCGGTCTTTTTGAGCCCGCCGCTCTTCATGACAGACGAGACCGGCAGCGTCGCCCGCATTGGGCCCTGCTTGCCCACAGGACAGTCCGACTGCTTCCTTACCCGGCCAGACATCCTTGCTTCCTTTCACACTTCACTACTTTATAAACACCCCTATTTCTTCATCAATCGACACACTGAACAACTCACTGCGCAAGAAAAATAAGTATTTCATTCGCCGACGCCGCACCAAGCTCTTTGTAGTGGGAATAATCTTGGGGCACAGTAAACCAGGCCCTGTTGTTACTACGACTGTTCTTATTATGCAATACGGCAATTAACACTTTCGTTAATGTAATGGGATGTAATAACGGGTGGATCTATTATTCAACTAGCGCTTATTACATAAAAACAAAATTACAAAGCGAACAAGTCACATTTTTTCTGCACAATGGATGAATGAATGAAGCTGACAGATGACAAGGGACATCGCGCCATTCCTTTTTTCTTACAATAAATTTTAAATTATTCTAACAAAAATATGTTTGAGTTGCATCGTTGGAAACTAGAATGAATTAAAACTTGATAAAATACTAAACTAAATAGTACCTACGAGAATTATTCCACATAATCTTTAGCATTGCAATTAACAGCTGATTATTCCGCCATGTCAACTAAGTTGTCTATGCTCGTTGTGAGAGATTGTTATGGCCTCCTCCCCGTTTCACGAAATAAACTGTAGTAACATTTTACAGAAGTTGTATTACTTATAGTATGAAAAGAAAAGTTTTGATAAATGTAGTAATTAATAGGTAGTAGCAATAAGTATGGTATAATGCTTTACATGCCATTAGTAAATAATATTGAAATCAAGGTCAAGGATCCACACCCGGTGGCAGCTGGACTAGATGGCCCACCGGGTGGCCCCACACAGAAATAACTAAAAAGACTACGGCTTGTTAAAATTATAATGCTATTAAAATAAATAAAATTGATGATCCGTTCAAGTACTTTCCGATATACATATAATATGCTCTCGTTGCCATAATGGCGCGAATTAAGATTAAAAAAAAGTTAAGATGGCCTTTGAGAAGGCGACCACTTTATTACTGGTATTTTTCGTATAATAGATCATGCTGTTTTATGAAGTCTACTTCAGTTGCTTTTATAACGGTTCATATTGGTAACGTGTAACGGCTAATACTAAATCTAAAATCAAATCAAGTTTGAGTAAAAGACTGATAAGAGGATTATTTTTCGGAATAAATCTCTCTGTATGTACTTACGAGTCTAGTACAATAAGAATAATCATGTTAAGCTTTCAATCCAATGCTGCAATGGCATCATCCTGGTATGCTCAGTTATTCCTGCGTCAACTTAATGATTGTCTCGTACAGCAATTTAAAAGCGGTATACTATTCATGGCCCGCCGTATATGCAGAAGAGTCACTGAAGTAGACATGGATTTATGCCATCTGTCGCCAGATCTCAAATTAAAATCATTTACTCGCTCTTACCAATTCACTTTGATTGCTCATAATGAATAAGCAATCGAAGTGTAAGAGTAATAATGAGAAATAGTGTTCGAATATTTTTCGCGAATCTGGCTTTTTGTTATGAGACAATTATTTTGCTCAATTGGGTGTATTAGATAAAGAAGAAAAAGAGACCGAGTTCAAGAAATATATTAATATTAATTCATTACATCTAATTATTTTTATTATAAACTAAAGACTGAAAATATTAATTTATCACAATATAAAGGATGGTACCAAACTTTACTTGCAAATTAGTACCTACCCAATAAATAAAATGCACCCAATTAAATCATTCGAATTAACATCGACAAAATTAAATTGAACATTTTAACTGAAATAAACAATAAAAATAAATATAGAATAAACAATAGAATATATCACTGCAACTGATATGTACCGGAACTTGGATAACTAACTAAAATTTACAATTATTGAAAAATAACTAAAGAAAATTTTATACAAATAACACTGTTTACACTTGATACAAATCACACAAACATCCCATTTATCAAGCGCCCTTATATAATATGTATAGTATTGCCTTCAATACGAAATCTACTCTCTAAACTAACCTACAATATTACTAGCTTGCCTAGTAAAATATACAAAAACCTATATATATTTGTCTTCTATTCGTTACTGGTCGGGTTTTGAGCAATGTACTTCTGCTGAGCTATCCAGGCTTGGATCCTCTCTTTGAGTTCCGTGTTGGACTTTACTTGGTCCATGGACAGCGGCGAGCGGTTGAACGGATCCGATTGATCACTCAAGAGATGTCTGGAACGAAAATAAGAATTAGCGACAAAGATATTATTAAGATATTACTTTAATTTTAACTGTGGTTAGAATGATTAGCACACTCAGCGTTTGGTAGTGGCGTCTAATAGAATATATTGAGGGTATGAATTAATGTCACTTTATTCATATAAAACTTTGAAATACCCCAAGATGATCAGATGATCTCTTGCGCATTGCACTTAACTCATCATTTTCATGTGCATACTGGATTGATTACTATAATCTATTATTTTACTTTTAGCGACACGCCCGTATTTCGTAAGTATTTTACGAATTGACAAAACATAGATTTCTTTATTATATGTAAGTTTAATATAATTAATTGAAAATAGAATATAAATACAATAGACGACGTATATTTAGTAACCTAATCCGCTTAACTGTTCTTAAAGTTTAATATATTTAACACATAAACCTTCCGCAATAAATTATCAAAATGATGAATGGTGAAAACTGGATTTAAATCCATAGCGGAGTTTAGTAGTACAGCGTGGTCACACAGACAGACACGAAAAGCGACTTCAATTAATAATATGTATAGAAGCCCCTAAGTAAAAAACGCCACTGATGCCGCGATTGGCGTGGTCACCTACTGGGCCCAATTCATTAAACATAAATAATCCTTGTTTTTACCATTGATTCTAAAAGAAGAAGAATAGTAAATAATCAGTCGTACCGTGCGATGGTTGTCCTGTCCACAGTGGTGCGCGAGCTGGGCAGGATGACGGGGTCCATCATCAGCGTGCTCATGATGGGGTCGAGGAACTCCTCGGGCGCGTTGGCGAGGATCTCTTCGTCTCGTTGTCGTTGCACGGCGAACCTTTCTACGCAAGTTGCCACTTCCCGTAACGAGCCTATTAGGCCTCCGCCCCCGATGCGCGCTGAGGAATAATGTTTTGCCATTAGAACATTTATAAAAGTACTAGTTTTTTCTGGCCGTGTGTTCGATGGAAGTTATCCCACGGGATGGCAGGAACGTACTACCGAGATAAAAATTATCCTATATCCTACCCCAGATTATGGTCTATCCGTGTGCCTTTCATCCAAATACGTTCTGCTGTTAAGGCGTGAAAAGGTAACAGACAGATAGAGTTAATTTCGCACATATTAGTATTAGTATGGAAGTACAGCTGCTGCAGATAAGATTATGTTAACAACATTGGTACCAAGCTCAGCTAAGAAGGTTGCATTGCTGCAATAAACGATTACTGACAACTGCGTGCACTGACTGGACAGGTCCACTCAATCTGTGTGGTTCTTTCCTCAAAAGAACCTTTTAGACACCAATCTACATGGTCTTCACTTCACATAATCTGACTACGATTATGTCTGGGCTTTAAAAGAGAGCTCTGAGTTTATTTCGGCCTTTCTTCTCAGATAGGAAACGCCGACCTCATCTAGTTTTTAAAATATAATTGACGTGTAAACGTGTTTGTACAATTGTACAAACCTACTTACAGAAATAAAATCATTTATCATTATCATTTAAAAGGGCCGCAGGTACTGATATCTAGGCTTGGCAAATTATTTTGATATTCGTTGCCGTCATAGATTTTTATGCCATAAATCAATCAATCGGAGACGGCGAATCGGCTAAAGCACTCGGTTAGGTAGTTTTCACAGGGTGCTTGAGAGCCAAGTGGCTGGATTCGTGTGACCGAGGATGGCACAAAAACGCGTGTGATTGGTAAAGCATAAACAATAATGCGTTCAGGGTGTTGATGGTGTTGCCGTGCTACTGCATTGCTTCCGGCGTTATGGTCGCAGAGGCGAGAATAGCTGGCTTTCACGCCATCATGTGCAAGCGTTGCGCTTTCATTATGCGCAGGGTACGCGCCAGCCCCAACAGCATCCTGAAAACTATAGCTGATAGGTGGGACAGCACAATACTGAGACATTGGATACGCCTACATGCCACTGTGGCTAGATGTAAGTACTAACACTAGTTTTGAAGTCGTGTGTATACTAACCAAATGGACTACTTATGGGTTTGAAATAAGAGATTTTAATTTCATTTAAATAGGTTATTCGGTGTGGTGTCCGCAACTCCAAGTCAAAGCGCGTATTTTGCGTAAAATTGGTAAAGCTTATAGGTATCTAGGAATGACTGGTATAGTATGAAGATGATGATTCTTCTTCATAGGTACCTACTACACTTTTGTATGGGCAACTAGCTTCATCTTTCTGACTGACTGACCCCTTGACATTTCAAAAGTGCCTGTAATAGGTTTATTTGAAATAAATGCTTTGAGTTTGAGTTTGAGGAGCTCGTGGCTAAGTAATAACAGCTGCATGGGTCAATCTATCAGGTTAAGCTACGCTTGCCGAGGTTGGTCCATGGATGGGTGACTATCTTTACATACCGAGACTCCTCAGTGCCTGGGAAAGCACGTTAAGCCGTTGGTCCCGGCTGTCATTCCACGAATGACAGCTGCAACGACTGACCCGTAACGACTGTCAAACATCACGATCTTTGACAGTCGTTACGGGTCGTCAAAAGCCCGAATGTCTGACAACCAGTCTTACCAAGGGGTATTGTGTTACCCAGTAACTGGGTTGTGGAGGTAAGATAGGCAGTCGCTCCATGTAAAATACTGGTACTCAGCTGCATCCGGTTAGACTGGAAGCCGACCCCAACATAGTTGGGAAAAGGCTAGGCAGATTGATTGATTGCTTTGAGTTTGATAAAATCATTAAAGTGACCTACCTAATACCGTTTCAGCCAAGGTGAACAGTTGCGGTGAGTACGACCGTCCGTCGTCTGACACTGCGGCACAGAAGCGCTCATTGTTGCCCAGTTCCACGTACATCCGGCAAATGTCCAACACTGTGCTGGCTGGCTCGAACTCATACTCTTTCATGTCTTTTACCTGAGAAGTAAAAATCATATTTTTAATTTTGCGACTTTGCTTTGACGAGTGAAGAGCTCCTGAATAAAGACTCTCGAGTTACAAAATAGTCGGGCATACGCACAGTGCCTTAGCGATGAAATCTCAAAACACATATACAATTTATTTATTTTTTTTTCTTAATTTTTTTTTTAGGGACGTTTATAACCGCAATGCGTATGAAAAAAAAATAAAAAAAAATAATAATAATATAAAAATATTGAAATAAGTATGAAATATAAAACTTATTAACAAACATGTACGTAAGGCACATAAACTTGTACATAAACCGACCAAGTGCGTGTCGGACCACGCAAAATAAAGGGTTCCATAGTTGGGATGAATTTATCCCAAGAACAAACTTAACATTGTAGTTAAAAAACATGTTCTCCCATACGGAATGTATGGGAGAACATGTTTTTGCAACTGCAAATGTAAGTTGGTCGGTTAGTATTCGTTAACTTGTAAAGCCTACTTAGCTGTGATAGTTTTCCTTTTAATTTCGTTATATATACTACTGCCGTGAATTTTTTCACACATCCAAAGCCTACCATTTAGTTGGCAGGGCAGACACTTGACTCTAACAAAAATTAGCACTTGAAAGCTTAATATTTCACAAACGGATCCCTGAATCCAAAAATGGTTTCCACACCCTCACAATAGTTTTGCACGACTTTTCCAACGACTCCCCACACCATGGGATTGATGAGGAAAAAAAGACATCAAAGAGATACCTAAACAAAAATATTTTTTTTCATGATTTTGTTTCACCAGTTTGTCGGCGTGATTAATATGTATACCCATGCCAAACCGAATAACAGTTTTCTAGTACTAAGAGTCTCTCAGCTAAGCCGCAGCCAGACAGACGGATATGGCGAAAGTATAAGGGTTCCTTGTTGGCTACGGAACCCTAACAAAAAAAAAAGGTAGACTCACCTTAAAATTCTTCTTATTAGGCCCAACAAGATGCAGTAGGAAGTAGTTGAGCATGGATGCGATGCGCTCCACCAGGGTAGGGTGACAGAACACGTACGGCGCGTGATCAGTGAGGCGGACTAGCGTGCGGATAGTGTCGCGACCCAGGATGTTGTCGAAGCGAGCTAGCATCCCGATGTGGGAGAGGTTCGACATGTTTTGAGCTCGTTCCTGAGACGGTAAGCTCGCCCAGGTGCCTGATTCTCTGTGGAGAAGAGTTTCATCATCACCATTTCCGGCTGTTATAGTACTGCAGGGTATATTATTATTATTATTATTATTATTATCCATTTATTTCGGACAGAATCCATAAAAGAGTTAGTAACAATGTTCTTAAGATCTATGTTAGTAGGTACATAATATAATAACGTATTTACAAAATTACAATCTTCCCGTAACTATTCCCACCCAGTGAGCCTGTATGGGACAGTCATGGCGGGATGCAATCATTTGCAAAATGCTGTTGGTGCTACCGCGCAGTCTTTGAAATAATGACGCCACTTTCTTCCGCATTATAGCGTGAAACCCGTCAACTCGAGCATTTGCGAACATTTGTGACGCACTACAATGGCGCGGCAACCCCAACAGCATTCTGAAAGCATTATTGTATTGTATCCGCAGGACGTTGTAGGCTCGTTGCGTATACCGAACCCACAGGCCGCTCGAGTAAAAAGATTGGCAATATGCCCTAAAAAGTGTAATCTTAACTTCCTTAGTACATCGAGCGAACCTACGGGCCAGCATATTGCTCCTTACCGCCAACGCCCTGCGTTCTCTTTCTATATCTGGGTCATCTTTTAAGTCCTCCGTGACAAGATGACCCAGATACTTAAAGTTTTTCACAGTTTTCAAGGCCGTTCCATCGACCATGATCGGAGGCACTGTAGTAGGTCTCTGATTTCCTGCCTTAAAAATCAGTACCTCACTTTTCTGTGTGTTGTACCTGAGACCATGCTCAGATGCGTAGCGTTCACAAATTTTAACCAATGTCCTCAGCGCGTTGACCGAGGGCGCCAGCAGCACCATATCATCAGCATAGCTTATGTTGTTGACACATGTTCCGTCAATGTAGCATCCGACATGTGTCCTGCTGAGCTCCTCGATCAACTGGTTCACATATAGGCTGAAGAGGCCGGTAGATGTGAGGCCGCCCTGCCTTACACCGCATTCCAATTTATATTCGTCAGATAGTGTATCCACCCATCTCACCTGGTTAGTCTGATTTTTATACCAGAATTTAAGAATACTTTTATATTCCGTTGGCATACCTGTTTCCTCTAGCTTTCGCCACAGTATATCATAGGCAACTGTGTCAAAAGCTGTTATAGTGTGTGTATAGGCCTCCATTTTTTTCTGTCATACTCCCGGTTCTGTTTTTATTAGGTTTAATTTTGAAAATATATGCAGAACAAATAATGGTGTTATTGGTGACGGAGTACCAAAAAAATAAAAGTCATGATTGGATGTTAGTACATTGATCGAAATGTGCTTCTGTAAGTTGAGCTTGGAATAATAAATAACAATCTTCGCATATAAGATATATATCATAGTACAAAAACTCAACATGCATAATTCTATGCTATACACCCATACCTAATACCATACGTTCACTATACGAAGTTAAAATATAATTCCCAAACAATTCCGAAACTATTTAGAACAGATTTTTCAACCGGCAGTCACTTTGAGGGACAATAAACGCCCACAGACGAAATAACAATAAAAGTTCTATTGTGTGTTGTTCAGTGTCCTTCAACTGATTAACTTTTATCTTAGGAATAAATAGGACAGTTTGACATACAGGGTGGCGATTTAGTCACCTGCATCAAGGGGGTGATTCTACCTGTCATACTGAACAACTTTTGCTATGAAACTCATAATATCCGATGCGAAAAAAAGAAGAAAATCGTACATGCCTCCAAATATTCTGTCTAATGTATAGGAATTTGTCCTTTTTTTCTCCGAACCGTATATACATGAGTTTCAAGGCGAAATTTATTTAGTATGACGATGACTGGTAGAATCACCCCCTTGACCGATGCAGGTGACTAAATCACCACTTTGTATTTTTTATACAAAAGCTGTCAAACCAGAATATATATTTCTCAGATAAAATTTAAATGACGATTGAAAAATCTTAGATGTTTAAATTATTCGATAGTAATAAACGTTACATACTGTGCAGCCTGCATGGTGCGTATCTGCGCCATGTTCCCGAGCGCCTCGTCTAGTAAGAAGATGGCGTCGTTCATGAGAAGGTTCACGAATCGCAGGAATATCGGTGGGTGTACCGCCTCCATGTTGGATTCAGCTTCTTTTGCTAGTCGCCTGTAAATTACAATGTTTTAACATTTAAATAGGGATAACGACTTAATTTTATTAATTGTGAGGAAAATGTAAAGTCTTTTCTGCATGGTTCATCATGATGGTGAAGAGCTGTCGATTGGATAGCGAGAACTTGTTCTGCGGTTACTGAAACGCTTGCGTAGTGCGATTGTAGGGTGCATTTACTATTCTCGACATATTATTAGACATGTATTCAGATGCATCACGTTAGACTGGAAGCTGACTCCATAAAAGTTGAAAAAAGCCGTGGCAGATGATGATTTTAGATGCATAATGTCACTATACCCATCCCTCATTTGCCAAAAATCCCTAGATATAACTTTTAGGTACATAATGACCCTGCTGGAGTTGCGGGTTTGTCCGAAAGGGATATCGCGGCCTCGGCACACGGGCAACGGAAGGAACACGGGTGGGTTTTAGACAGCAAAAGTCTGACACGCCCTCTCGCTCCGCCCAGAGCGGGAGAAGTCATTTGATGATTTCCCATCATCAAAAAAAAAAAAAAAAAAAGTACATAATGACAATTGTATCCTCTGACATTGGCATAAAATAGAAACAAATCCTCACGTTATTGCGTCTCTATGTTCCTCCATTTCCCACAAGAAGTCCATGACGAGGTACATGGGGCGTCTGTAGTTGAACTTCTGTTCGAACTGCACGCTCTGACCGGTCATCTCGATGCCGACGAACACGTCCAGGAGGCAGGGAACTAGCTGTGAGTTAGAAGAGATAACGCGTGTTATGAAAGGTTTCAATATGTTTGATTAGGACACACCTAAACACACCTCTGTCTATTTTCTGGGAATATAGGTGTGATGGTGTTATGGTTAATGTTTTTTAAGGGCTTCTTTCGATTTTTTGGAGATAGGGTAATGTGACAAAGGTTCTCTATAAAAAAATGTTCAATAAAAGAGTGCACTGCCAAAAATGCAAGCGTGTTCTTCTGGATTATAGTCATTGGCGTCAAAATTTTGATAAATTTAAATTTTTGCCTCGAATTTTTTGATATTGGTAACCGACTTCAAAAAAGGAGGAGGTTATATGTTCATCTGAATGTTTTTATGTATGTTTATTTATTTAGATTTACCAACGTTCGTATACACTATTGAAAATAAATGTTCATCGATATTTTCTTTAATTGTGGACCGCTTTTAAAATTTATTTTTTCATTTGGTAGAGGAAGCGTGCGCCTTGCTCCCATATTCATCTTATTAACTTTACTTGGGTAGTTTTGTTAGCTTCGATAATACATATTTAATCCACTTTGTGTATCGTGATGATGTTATATTACTTCATTTCACTGTTGTTTACATAGCAAGTAATGGTTTACGAATTGGTGTGGGGTAGGTACCATCAAAGAAATTCATATATAACCAGTTTCAAAACAAAATCCCGTGAAAACGATGACCACATCTGTTACTGGCCCGGTGCTAAAGCCGCCGAGCGCTGCAAGCAAGAATAGTCCTTACGGTGGTTAGATATGAACTTTTTCGATGGCACCTACCATAACTAAAAAGTGAAATATAAAGAACATTATACAAACCACTGAAAAAAAGACCTAATAATGTAAATACATACCTGCAATCGATGTGGATGTTCTTTGAACAATTGTTCTCTGTAGAAGGACGCTAAGCTGCTCAATGGCTGCTGATCGTCCGGGTGATTCGGTAACATCGCCTCCAGACATTCTGCCAGTCGAGCTCTGAAACAAGTTTTAAGTTTTAGTTTTTCAATATTAATTAATTATTTGTTATTAATATTCAGTGAATCATTCGACGTGCCATTTATTATCACGAGTCTTGTGTAAGAGATGATATGCGATAAAGTATAAGCGAGCCAAACGTCATTCATAATTGGTTACTCAACAACCATTTTTTTCTATAGGAATTATATATGGTATTTAATTTCAATGATGTTTGGCCATATTGGGTTCCTACTGACTTGAACTCCACTGTGTTTCGCCTGATAGAAAGTCGGAACTACAGGAATCACTCACAAATGCAAACGTTACCTGTAAAAGTAAAACACTGCACAAATACGAAGATTTGTGACTTGTAGTCGCATCAAATTACCCTACTGAATGTATATATCTAATAATCTCATAAAATCATGAAATTTAATGATATAATGACTATAATTATGTAAATACGTCTTTTTTTGTAATCATATTTTGATCAACGAGTAATCTGATACACACTGTAAGAGAATTAACCCGCATTGAGGTCAAAGGGGGCCAAATGCCCTTCCTAAAATCAAACGGGGGGAGGGGCCGCGCTCCCTGCAATTTTACTGGTAAAGAGGGTTTCTCTGTGCTATCCTTCACAGCGCTTCAAAGACGGCTGAGAGGCGTAAAGTCTTTGGTATTGTCCAGTGAATCTTCGCAATATAAGTAATAAATAAAATATTTTAGAAGTTGAAATTTGTGTCCCCCGCCCGTCATGGAATACTTCCGCAGTCCCTGCTTGTTACAATAGTTACCTCAGATGCGGATTATAAGTGCGAGTAGAATCTCCCATAAAAGTCAGCACGAGCGTCAGAGCCGGCCGCAGCACGCTCGCGATGTCGGCCTCCTCTGTGATGGCGCCCACTGTGCGACGCGCCATAGTTATCAGGACCACCACGTTCTCTAGGACGAATTCGGGAATACATCTGTGGATTATGATAAAATAAAATAAAAATTTGTATTTTAATTCAGATCTTGATGTTAGTAATACACACTATACTATAGCTATGTTAGTAACCAAAATAATGTAACATATTAATTCATGTATTTGTTGCACTCATCTGACGCATCGGGTACATGCACATAGCACATGTACCCATGCGCCATAATAGCGCAACATGGCTTATTACTGATGACCTTCAGAATGCCGTTGACGCTCCCACGCACTCTGCGCATCACGGACGCAATTCTTTTTCGCAAGATGGTGTTGAAACCATCAGTATGTGCTTCGGCAAACATTCCTGATGCATTGCAGTAACGTGGAAGCCCCAACAACATTCTAAAGACATTATCATACTGAAATATGGGGGCTGATAAGGAACGGTCAGTTGAGCTTATGAAAAGACAACTTGTGGTTACGCTTGGTTTATCGTAGGTTATGATTAATTCATCAGTTAAAATAACGTTTGGACGCAACGCATAACGAATAGAAAGAACATAGAAACAGATATTGAGTAGGCCACGCCTAAAGCTAGACGTACATAGGGATGTCTTCAATTCCTTATCAAGAGATCAATCTACTTGTAATATGACCACCTGTTGTATTATTTGTTACTAGCTTCTGCCTGCGACTTCGTCTGGCCTATAACCTCACTCAAGAATTGGGCTATCCAATACAAAAAGATTTTTTAAATCCGTCTGGTAGTTCTGGAGATTACCCCCTACATACAAACAAACAAATTTTACCTCTTTATAATAGTAGCGTAGATTTATTGTTTAGTTCAGAGTTATACCTCTTGAACTTAACATACTATAAAATGTTATCTTAATCCTCAAAATATGGAAACCGATCAAGGTACGAAAAGGAAAGGTACTTACTCGTATCCTACAACATGAAAATAGTTAAATTACGTATGGTAGAAACAGTTACTATCATTACAAACCTCAGAGTATCCGGCGGCGGCGTATTCACAGGCATCTGTATGGGCACCATGTTGATAGGCGCATAGCATGCCTGTGGAGTTTCTGGGTCCGTTCGGACTGCCACTTGCACTAGCCACGTGCAAGTGGTCGCTTGCAGACGGTTCAGGTTTGTTAGCATCTCCTTCTCCAGTAACGCGCAACGGAGACTCACGAATCTATGGAGTGGGTAGAAGGGCTTCGGTTAGAAAATGAACGTGGTAAGATGTCTGTCCCCTCGGCTCTAAGTTTGAACTACGGGCGGAGTGCTTATAGACATTGAAAAACAGTGATTGGCGGTAGTCAACGCTCCATCAGACCCGGTGACAGTTCTACGGCAAGAAAGAGGAATTACTCCAAAGACGGACCAAATAATTCGCACGTTAACATCGCGATTTACAGTTGAATCAAACAGCTCTTGGACGTTCTGTTGGATCTGGCTCGCGCAGCGTCGTCTCTTTAGGCTCAGCATTGGGATAATAAAGGCCAAATATGATAATGACTCATCATTCATATGTTGGGGTCGGCTTCCAGTCTAACTGGATGCAGCTGAATACCAGTATTTTAAACGTAGAAACTGCCTACCTGACCTCTGCAACCCAGTTACCGGGTAATACGATACCCTTTGGTAAGACGGGTTGTCAGTTTCGAACTTCGGACGACCCGTAAGCACGGTCAAAGATCCACGAATGACAGCCATGACTAACGGCTTAACGTGTGTCTCTGTATGTAGTGATGGTCACCCATCCACAGGCCAACCGCGACAAACGTAGCTTAACCTGATTGATCGGCCCGTGCGGCTGTTATTACTGTACGAATTTTCTTTAAAATGTGCGTTTGCACTGGCGAAACATTCACAACAAAACATGGTGAAATCTCTAGTTCCTGTCAAACATTGTATTGAATATTGACAGAAAATAGAGATTTCAACATGTTTAGTTGTGAATGTTTCGCCAGTGCACGCAAACGCACAGTTATATAAACACGCTTTCAACTGTTATATAAGGTCGAGAGCTGAAAAAGCAGTCGGTATTAAAAATATTTGATGAATATAATAAGTTATAGTTGTTACTTGGACATAAGATGGTGTGCCCTCTGTCTCATGGGCTCGACGAGGTGGTGTGCCCCGGCCGACACGTCGGCGAGTGCACGCTGGGCCTGTCCCAACTCCTGACCACACCGCCATAGCTTCTCGGCACATACGCGGACACCTGAGGATATGAGGAGTTTAGTTAGTTTAGTTTTATAACGTTGGTAGTTAGTTACTTTATACAGGCTGTGCCTAATTTGGGACAATCGGTACCTCAATATTGTAATTTAAATGTTGAAATAAACAATTTTTCTTTTCTTTTTTTACTTTACTTATGAATAATTCATACAATTTTTTATTATGTTGTGCAAATAAGAATAAGAATAATTTATTGTGTAAGAAAATACATTGGAATGTGTTGATTCCTGGAACTCACACTAGGATTCCCTGTGTCGTGAGATCCAGGCTCCCCCGTTCCGTTTACATTAATTGCTATACTTACATGTAATAGTATAGGTATATATACAATACAATAAATATCCTAATTTCATATAATCTACTCGTATTATACTAGAATACACAATAAAAACGAATACACAAAGAAAACAAAATTAAAAAGAAAACAGTAGATATAAGTATGTATGTTTGTTGTGTGTGATTACGATGGTGAGGGTATGTGTGATATGGTGTGATTGTGTGGGTGTAAGAATCTAGATAGTTTAGTTGGTGTTGAGAGTTTGACCGAATGACCTGAGGATGTATATAATTATGTGTGTTTGTGATATAGATACAATAAAAATAGTTTTTTTTTTTAGATTAATATGTTTTCAGTCATATCATAGTCCAGGGTAAGAAGCCATTTTGTAACCGAAGTTTTGGATTTAGTTTGAGTAAGTTGTAGAATTTTGAGTTGGTTATTGATTTTCGAGTAAATGTGCGGTCCCATGAAACTGTACGACTTTCTACCGATTGTTTTACGGCATCGAACCTTTTCCCATTGTACCCTTCGACTTGACAGGATACAAGTGCCCATGGAAGTTTTGTGAAATCTTAGAGTGACTGATAGGATGTAAAGCTGTCTGACTCTAAGAACTCCCAACTTCGGTGTAGTGTGTTAGTGGGGTACCGGAATGGTCTACCATAGGCAACTTTAAGCAGCGCTCGTTGAGCTCTTTCAACCTTAATTAACGAGGTTTTACCAGCCGCGCCCCATGCTACTATACAGTAGTTAAGGACTGATTGACAGAGAGAGAAGTAAATCATCTTTAGAACTGACTCATCTGCAATTTTACCCAGTTGCTTAAAGATGCGAAGCATCTTTCGAACCCTACCCCTTAAAGCACTTAGATGTGTGGACCATAACAAACGGTTATCTACAAAGACTCCCAGGTATTTAATCAAATCTGTTTGTTCGATGTAAGGGCAAGTACATTGTAAGTACACAGTAAAAATGTTGTGCATGTCTGTTTAGTCCTAGTCCACTGAAGTGCTACATGCCCTTGTTTGCGTGTACGTAGTTGATGTGCCATTTAAATTAATAAAATAAACATAGTAGATATTTTATTTTCTGCCCCTCTCCTATCTCATGGGTAGCAAGACCCATTATTTTCCGCCTACACGATTGCCATTTCATTTTAAGCAGTCAATTGCAACTTTAAGGAAATATTTTTTTTTTATGTATTCAATATAAACTAAAGAATGACAAACAACGAAGAATGATACCAAGATACTGAATGCCAGCAATTGTGACATTCATGTTTTTTTTTGTTTTGCAGCAGTCTCAATAATTATGTGGATGATGGGCACTGGTAGGTAGCTAAATAAATACTAATTAAAGACAAAAAATATCAATTATTTCATTGAAATGAGGCTTACAAACAAAGCTTCCATTAGAACCATAAAGACAGCCTCTCCTTTTCTGCATGTAAGGGGTTAAATTTACTCACCCAGATCAATACACTTCTGTGTCATGAAGAAGCACTCAGTAACAAAGTTGTAAGTTTCTGCAGTAGGCCGCTTGACTGACTGGTCATCCTCTGTCTCTCTTGATGGCAGTAAACAAGTCTCGCTGTGCAGGCAGTCCAAATGCACGGATTTGGCTGCGCACTCTTGTGGCTAGAATAAAAATATAGTACATATTTTCAAATATTTATAGCAACAAAAAACCTGACTTGTGGAAAACAAAATCCCCCGCTGCGACTGTCTGTCAGGCTGAACGCGATAAACTCAAAAATTACCGAACGGATTTTGTGTAAATTAGCTGAAATATGACTGTTGTTGAAGATGTCAGAAAAAATCATGCCGACTGGGAGTTTTACGGGCGTGCGTCGCGTAAACCTTGAGAGATAAATAAAATGTATGTTCTATAGGATTGTTCATCTTAAAAAGTTTAAGAAAAGAGTCCGCGATGGCATATGTCTACCTTCTAAAGACCAATATTATCTTTCAAAATTTGATAAAAATGTAATTGTTATTTCCGAGGTTATTTTGATCGGTATTATATTAATCCTTATCCAATAAAATATGTTATTTAAATTAGGCATTTAATTTAGATTACGATATGCTGTGACATCATTTGATTTAAATGAATAGTTTAAAAGATATCATAGATTCAAAATTACGCGTAACAAAATAATTATGGTTGACGGCAACGCGGGCGAAGCGGTAGGAGTCAATGACCTTTTCCTCGGCTATTATTATATTAGCAATATTGATGAATAGGGGCCAGAACAAAATTACATTTTATTCATTTTATCAGAGTTTCAGACAGTGTGATTCAAATATTATTTATATTGAATTATATTTTATATTGAAACCTAAAGAGTACTTTAACCAATTGAGCAATCGTATGTGCTAACTGCATGACAAACAATGACGTCAATCACCACTTACCAATACAGCTCCATATGTAGGATCAATTTTCAGTGCCTTAGGATCATCACCTGAGTTACAAAATGGTTGGCACAGCTGCAGCAACACTGCACCTAAGTTTAGCATAAAGCCATCCGACACGGTACTTAAGGTTGCCGCACTGACCTCGCCATGCTGAAATTTAAACAAAGGAATTTTGTTAATTTATGCAAGTAATGTAAGAATGAGTATGCTGGGCCAAAGCCAAATATTATGAGGATGTTGTTGTGTGAATGGCTCAACTGAAACTACACTGTAACAAAATAAAGCCCTGTCATTTATTTCTAATTTTGTCTTTGACATGAAATGCGCTGGGATGTGGTTATGTTAAGTTAAACCATAGCATATTTACTAGCTAACAAGTTTGAACACTATGTGAGCAATGGTAAAACAAAGGTAACCAATCAGCAAAAGCAAGAAATATTCACCTGCACATTCCAGAGTTTTCCTCTGCCAACATTTGATTTCAAACACTTTCCAATCCATGATAGTAACCTGTTCCTCAAATGCGGTCCACCCTTGAGAATAGTTAGGAATATTCTGTGCAGCTGGTTTGTTAGGTGAGATGATGCATTCCATACTGAAGTTTCTATCATTGATGTTGCTGCCTGTAATATTCAAGTTTTTGCTTATGTTAATTTCTATGTTTTTACGTATTTACAACAGCTTACAACCCAAAACTTAATAGGTTTGGGTTGTATAAATAGTAATAATAAACTATTCATTTTTAATAATATTTTTGGCAAGTAAGTAACACCATATCTTAGACACTGGACTAAAGATTTATTTATCTATATATATATAAAAAAATCAACTGCCGCATGTATGAAAGATCATCACTCTGGGGAGTTTGTTGCGCCACTTCTTCTTCCCAGCTAATGCACTAGGAAGTGGTGAAGGGTGGGCGTTTTGGGGGACTGTCTTATGTAGTTGACGTTCGAAAAGTGCTGATTCTCAGCCTAGTTTGAATAAATGACTTTTGATTTTGATTTGATTCACTTGAGAACGGCTCAACTGATTTAGTTGCTTTTTTTGTTGTTGTTTGTAATTGTCAGGACAAGTTTTGTATGAAATAGAGTTTTTTCCACCGGAAATGTAGGGAATTACTGTCAGACAACACAAACCTAAACCACTCACTGGAGATAGAGATATAAAATTCAGCCGGGCGACGCTGCACCCGAACAGATTTACCTAGTGTGTTATAGTAATTTTATTCTAGGTGCATCGTCATCACATATAATTATTATACTATAATTATTGTATACAAAATATTGTAAAACATTTTGAAAGAGTAATTAATGGTGGACTTTCTTTCCAATTCTTTTCCATACCAAAACTACCTTTTGGAAGGGGCAACGAGTTTTTTTTTTTTTTTGTGAAATCTTGACATTCAAAAGTGCCTAATTGAAATAAATTATTTGACTGTAAATTCAAAATATTTTACAAAATGTACTGTAAAAGTTTTACCTGATCCATAGGGTTGTCAAAAAAGTCATGTGGTAATGACACATTTCTGGGAAGAACTGAGAGACTCAGTAATGCACCAATGACTGAATCCTGGTAGAATCTCCCATTGGTCTCATTATTAGGTTCACATGCCTCCAATAAAATTGGGGCTAACCATTGATTTGCTAAAATTAAGTAAAAATGATGTAGATAGATAGATAGAATATTCTTTATTATGTACACCATAAAAAATACAGATATGAATGTAGATATTTTACATAGGGTGACACAATGGGCGGTCTTATCGCTAAAAGCAATCTTTTACAGACAACCTTTGGATGGATTAAAGTAAGAAGGAGAGACAATACTGCAGGTAGTCAGTGGTGTACCATTTACATACACAATAAATACATACATTCATAAAGCATACACTTATCTATATATATATACAATAATAAACATGAAACAAGATCAAGAAACTATATGTAATGATGAGTTTAAGGAGAGAGGAAGTGTTTTTTTACCAGAATTTTAAAAGTGGACAAAGATTGATTATGTACATACATTAATACAACTTGTTCATACAATTTTATGGAATTCAACATAGTAAACTAAAACTAGTGTCATGGAAACATCTTTGATTGTTCAGCTGTGTCTATCATTGACATTTCCATTGTCTCTCAGAGTCACAGGTAGATCTATTTTCTGGTACTTACATGATATTCAAAATCCATAAAAATTGCATTTGTATCAAATTCAAAGTTATATCTGTCACTTACCAGCAAAAAGTTGTAAACATGGCAGCACATAAATAGGTAAATTAATTAGATTTGATTTGTTAACATCTGTGTGGATCCTCTTCAAAACAGGAAGCATTGTGTCTCGTAACTGTTCCTGGGAGCTGGGATCCCCTAAGAAAGAAAAATAATACTGTCAAATAAATGTATAATTCCTGAGATTCAATATAAATTATAGAGATTGAAGATAGATAGAAGAGTGGTGGTTAGGTAGGAGTGGTGGTTTAAGGTGTTTAAGTAATTAAATGATGATAATTAAAGTATAAATGAGAATAAGGAATGTAGCGGATGGCGTTCTGTAGTTTATGTCTACCCCCATGGCAAGAAGGCATGAGTTTCTGTATGTAAGTATGTATGGAAACAAGAACAAAAAGGTAGTAAGATAAAAAATATTTTACCATCGGACATGAATACTTTTACTATATCTATGAAAAATGTATGACATTGTGGGTCTACATGTTGTAAAAGTTCCACGAGTTGTACAGAAAAGTCTTGTCCTTCAAACAATGCCGGCTGTTTCAGAGCAGTCACTGAATTACGGAATATAAGCTCCTTCATCCTTTGCACAGCAGTCTTCACAACAGGGGACGTTACCTGCTCATAGCTTTGTAGATTCTGAATAGAACTGAACAAGTATGGGAAGATTTGCTTTTGAACAACATGTTCCATGTTAACTCTGCTTGTTTTCGGTATAACACATTTTTCAATGTCTGTAAGAAGTAACCGTTCAAACAAAGCCTGCTCTAAGGCTTCTAAATCTAAAAACACTTGAGGCTTAGTTGCTTCAGCCAATTCCTCTAAAAAGACCAATTGTCTGTCTCCAACTGGGTAGCCTTCTCCAGCGTTGGGATTAATTGTAAAGTGGAAAACGTTTTCCACTATGTTATTTATTGTTTCTGTGTCTTCGGCGCCTGGCGATATTTTGGTGGTAGTTTGAAACGCTGCATTGTCGTCAACATGAGGTGATTCAACTGCAGATGATACTTCAGATGCTCCTAACAGACCAGCAAATGGATTATTTGGTTCGGACATCCTTATAATTTCTTCGAAACTTGACGAGCACTAACAATATCAAGTTATTTATTAAAATTTGCTTAATACACAGTCACAATCAGCGTCTAAGAACATTTTGTTCATAAAGAACTAGGTATGTAGTAATGAAATATTTCGAGAGGATAGCAACTGTACGATTATAAATTTTTGTATTTTCGTGAAATGCTGACTTATCACAAAATTGATAATAAAAATGACATTACGATTTCGATGATCACGATGACATTTACATTCGGTTTTGAAATACAGCTAAAGATTTTAGAAGTTTTTCAAAAATGTTTTAATATTTTATTTCGAATTGCTTAAGTGAATTAAATTGATGTTTTTAACTGGTAAATATTATTGTTTTATATTTATAAAATTGTAACACAATTATTACAATTATATAATTTTTTTAGCTTGTAAGAAGTTTTTATTGATATTTTCATTATTGCAACTTTATGGTGATGTATTTAGTTACTCTTAATTCTTTATTCGAAAGAAAGACATAATATGAAGAATAAATTTACATATATCACAATTTTAAATCTAAATATTAATTTCATATTGTCTATTAAAGGAGGATAATGCGTGTATTTCGTAATTATACTAAAGACAATACTACTGAGCGGAAATGTCGTACTAATTCTGGGCACTACAGAGGGCGCGTTGCTACCGCAGCACTAGCGCTTCCATATCCCGTGTGTTAAAATTTGAAACCAAATAATTTTTGATCGCCGCTTTGTTCCGCTACAGTCGACGTTCGATATCAATATAACGTACTCGAATTGTTACGTCTTTATGCAGGACATGACCGAGAAATTTACATTTTATATGGCGTTTAGTAGTCGCTTATAGTGATTCGTTCATTAATGTAAGATTGGTAACAATTAATATTATTTACTCGATAGGCCATTTTATGAATGCGTGTCCCCTTTTACTAAGTGCTTGGTCAGCTAAAGGATTTAACATACACGTGCAACATCCATCTTCGTTACACATTTTTGTTTAAGACGCGTTTGAAGGAAAAATGCATAGTATTTTGCAATTCGGTAATCGTATCATTGATCAATCTAATAATAATATTGCTACCTGGGTCAAAATGGCGGCTGTAGCAAAGCGATCAAACTGTCTGCTTGGCAGCCATGGCCGTACACAAGTACAGAAAATAGACTTAAATTTCATATTCCTGAAACAACTGTAATTTTGTGCATGATATTACTTATTACTTTTGGTCTTTCTGTACCGTACTTATGGTATTTACCTAATATTTATTTTATCAATGATTATTGTGTATACCTATGTAAATTGTTATTTATGCCTTTAAGGGGTTCTTTGGTGTCGGTAATGTTAATATTCTCATTTCTTGCACAGAACATGTTATTTTCCATCTTATTTCTGCATTCCACGTTCAAACCTTGCATTAATATAATCCTACTAAATTAAGATGATGGTTTAGGTAGTGTATGTAGGTTACACGCCATATTTACACGTAGGTATCGACCACAACGAAATTGTGATAGTGTGTGTGAGCGGTATACGCCTCGTGACCTCGATGAAAGGAAGGACAGTTAGCTTGCCGTTCTAGAAGGCTGACGTCATTCAAATCGTAGCGACTAGCGAGAGCGCAGCGCGCAGCTAGATATTGTGAAATGTGAACGGCCACCCACTGCTTGCTTGGCTTGGCTGTATCTACCTAAATTACTCTTGAAAGTAGTGGCTAAGAACAGTTATTGTACTGACTTCTGCCATACATGTTGAATTTCGAACTACGCAACACCTAAGTAATTTTGTGATTCCTGGAGTTACATTCCCAATGCTAATTGTTCCGACGAATATTAGGTATAGTATTTGAAAGAAAATCGAGATTTATTCTCTACGACTAGAAGATTATTACACTTATTAACCAGCAAACTATTACTCATTTTTTTTTAATAATTATATTTTTGCGCAGTCACAAAGGGCGTGTTAGCATTTATATGTAAAATGTGAATGTTTTAGTGTGAGTTTTCGTCTTAGATTTTTTGCTTCCAATCCCTATTTTTCTGAGAGCTTAGGTTATTTTTTGTTCGCTCTAATTAAATCCCTGTGACGTGTTTTATCCTCTAAATTGCTATCATGTTCTAGCTGAATATCTCCCTAATTTGGTCGCGTAATACCTACGGTAAAAATGGCGAGTATGACATCGTAGATTTTCCTTGCATGACGTATTTGCCGTTTCACTCGCAGACTTGTTAGTATTTTTAACACTGTTGCTCTCCCTTTCTCACGAGCTGTAGAAGTCGGTAAGCTATCACGCAACATGCTATTAATACAACGTAGTTGAGGTAGGAACGCAAGTAATGCAGATTTGACCATGACTCCTTTCATTCACATGAGAAATCTGATTATTATATCCATTTTGATAATACGAATAGCTAAAAAAGTTGTTGGTTTATACACTTTTATCATTTGATGATGCCGTAAACATTTAAGTCGATTCTATGTGCTTGTTTTACGATGTTAATCTTTTATGTAAATTAAATTTTAGAAATAGTACTTGTTAAGTATCTGCCATTAACTGAACTCATCATCTTGAGCCTAGCAAGTCTTCTAAAAGCTTTCGTTAAGATTTATACTAGTTTTTCTGATCCTAACATTCCACTTTTCATTATGGTGTTATTGGACCGTATCATTTATTTTAACACTATCTAATCTAAATTAGCTTTTTTATATATTTTGTTTTTTTTACAATTGCATGCCGATCATGGTCGAAATTTCTTTGATGGAATGTAGGAAAAATGGATGTGCGATAGTAGACAACTTGCCTACTCATTTTGTTATTATTAGCGCTGCGGAGATGTAAGTGATTTGAAATGTGTACAAACGCCATCTGTTTTTTCCTCAAAGCAACTATCTAGTATTGGGAAATAACTAGGATGGCATCTACCTATGGGTTTTCGAGACGCAAAAAGATGATAAATAAAACAATGGTATTAAATCGAAATAATCATAATCATCATCATCATCACTTCAGCCGAAATACGTCCACTGCTGGACATAGGCCTTCCCCCAAGCATCGCCAATTCGACCGGTGTTGTGCTAAATACTAATACGTATATATAATACTAAGAATTCGAATAACTTCTTCAGAATTGTTTTTCTATGTTATTGTTATCGTTTTTACCATATCACTCTTAAGTAGGATGTTAAGCAGTAATAATCGATGTTATTATCGCAGAAATATTTTAAGTAGGTACTTGTGGGGTTTTACAATGGACTATCACTTGGAACTATTGTACATAATACGAAGTAAATGCTGTACAAAGTAATACAATAGTTAGAAATTGATTTAGTTTCTTGCAAACCAATTGAAAACCAAATGCTCTCAGAAGATATAAACTAGTAATTCACAACTATTAATATAAAAAAAATATCTCATTTCAGTGACACTTTTAAGATGACTGAAGCAGTGATGAACGCAGAGGTGGAAGACTTGGAGGATGGGGAGATTGAGAGTGAAGGTGAAGAAGCAACTGAAATAACAACCGAAGAGAAAGGTATAGAAACTGTACCGACTATCGACGATAAAGTACCGCTAGAAAAATCGGAATCACAAGATTTTTATTATTCAAAATCAGGTAAGAAAAAGAAATCAAAGTCTAATAAAGAACAAAAATTTAAGGAAAAAAGTAAAAAGAATCGCAAATATTCTAGTCCTACAGAAGATGATTTTGCTGGTAACATCGAAAAAGCCATCAGAAAGGCTATGAGCAAAAATGATGGCGTAGATGGCTACAATGAAGATGACGTTGATGAACGTCGTAAACCTAAAAAACGGAAGAAATACGATAATAAAGATGGTCTTAGTAAAAAACGTAAAAAACAAGAATTTTCAGATGAGATGGATGAAAGCGAAATGATGTGTGTTAGGGGCGCTTCTCCAGTTCATAGGCAGTCGCCTGTTGATGGTTATGCTGATGATGATAGAGATTCATACGCGTCTGACAGTAGCCAGGAGTCTCGAGGGCAGCAGCAGCACCATCGGCAGCAGAGAAATAACAGACAACGCGATCGTAACAAACACAATAAGAACGATAGGAGAAGAGGTAATCATCCAATGCAAGACCCTGACGGTGTTTGTTTATATTATATGCAAGGTAAATGCCATAAAGGCGATGACTGCATTTATTCACATGATGCACAGCCTCCAAGAAAAATGGAACTGTGCAAGTTTTATTTAATGGATTGTTGTGCAAAGAGAGATAAATGTTTGTACATGCATGCTGATTTTCCATGTAAATATTATCATACTGGGCTTCCGTGTATTTACAAAGATGAATGCAAATTCGCACATGGTAAACCGTTAACTGATGCTTTAAAGAACATACTTTTAAAACACATAGAATCGGCTCCTAAAGAAATTTTAGGTGATTTCCCAAGACTCAACAGAGAAGGGGCATTAAAAATGTTACAAACGACTCAAGGAAAATTAATACAACAATATTCCGACGCTTCAGAAAGTAATGAGAAAAACATTCCATCTCTTTTTGAATTAAATATACCAAACCCTCAAAACACAGCAGACTCATTACAAGGAAATCAATATAATATGAATGAGAGGCAAAATAAAATATCACCAAAAGTGCGACAATCGAGGTGGCAAAACGATTTATCAAATAATCAGAACTTTAACGTTAACTTGTCACCAAATAATAATACAAATTCAAGTAATGTACTTAGCATCAAGAATCTAACTGGAGTTCTGACACCTCGGCAAATTGTAGATCTTACGAAAATGGGTATCGATAATTTAGATCAACTTGGTCAACTGACGGTATTACAACTAAATAGCATTGGATTATCCCTAAAACAAATAACTGAAATCCAGTTAAATACAATGAACATACAAAAGTTAGGTCTCATAAACCAGAACAATGAACCGCAACAGTTTATGGGTCAAACGACTGGAAGTAAAGATTTAGATTTGAGGGTGCCCCCTGTACCCGTACCTGTACCTAGCAATGTTACGGCACCGTCTGATTTTCCAGGTAAGGACATTGACATGCGTTTCCAGCCGTCTGTAATGCTTCCGGCACCTGAAGATACCTCTTCAAGTAAGGGCAGTCAAAAAGAACCACAGATGAGTAAGGATATGATAGATATAGATCAGTATACAAAAGATGCTTTAAAATTCGCTTCAAAAGATAAGGAAAATATTGATATTTCTAACGAGTCGTATGACGCTGAAAAACCTGTCATTGCTAACGAGTCGAAAGACGTAGATCACAGAGTTCTTCCTTTTTCGGACGATGGTCCCAGGATTCTACATTCTACCGTTGAAGACAATCATGTGAGGAAAGAATGTGATACAGATATAAGATTTCTTCAGCCAGAACCATTGTTTAAAAATCCTGAAAAGAGACATCGTCGATCGACTACAGATGACGAAGACAACAATTTATTAATAGATGAAAAATGGTATTCAAGTGACGAAGAAAAAGGAACTAAGAAAAAGTCTCCAGCTTCATCACCAATACAAAAGTCGCCTTCTCCACAGACTTCCACACTACAGATTATAGAACCTTCCGCTGTTTTAAGCAGGCTTGGTGATCTTTCTAAAATAGATATCAGTGAAGAGGTAACCAAATTGCTGAACACAATGAAAAATAATCTACAAGAAAATAAAGTTGAAAATAGCACCGAGGGTGCGGCATCACCACACAATAGATCAAGGGATCCCCGAGCTAGACGATCTCCAGAAAAAGTTCCCGATTCCAATAAGACTACTACTAAAAAACCTCCTAGAGTATCGATTTATGAGTGTATAGATGGTGAGCCCACAGACGGCAGAAGAAGAGCTGATGTTGATTTGCGGAAATCAGATTTCAATCTCCCTACTTTTGGCGATACCGATTTGCGTCAAACTAGTGGAGATATTGATTTTCGTTTAGGTTTGCCTTTTAAACCTCTACCTAATTACACACCTGCATCGGAGATAAACGGGTCAATCAATAGCCATCCCCCTATTCCATATAAAGTTGTGCTAATTGAGATACCCCGGCCAGACTACACAGATATTAGAAATAGTACTGCTAAGTCACAGGCATTAGTGGATCCTAGACTTAGAAAAGTTTTTAGACTATCTATTGACGAGTCTAATAGTGATAGTGAAAAGACCACTAAGACATCGACAACCACGACTCCTACTGGCCCTAGAATTGACCCCCGAAGAAAACCCAAAGATGTTGAAACCGTTGTTCCAGATCAAAAGTCCAGTTCATTGGATTTGCAAACTATACTTCAAAATTCCAATTGGTACAAGGAAATGAGTTCGACGCAAAAAATATTTGTAAATCAAAATTTAGCACCAGTGACTCAAATGCTTAAACAGTATCATCAAGAAAGGATACCCGGGAAAAAATTCGATCTAGCTCCTATTCAAGGTAATAGTGTGTTATGCAATATATTGAACAACTTGGGTATCTCCTTAGGTGACAATGGTGAATATTCCTATTTACCAAAACCGAAAGAAGCTTTACTCAAAACGCCAGTTAATTTTAATCAAACTGCATTTAGTATGAACAGCAATATGGGTGGGGCTCCGGGCGCAATGGATGGAGGTAACATGAATATGATGAATATTCCGCCAATGGGTATGGCAGGTATGAATAATATGAATTTAGGTAACATGCATGGATTTAATCAATCGATGCCAGATCCACGAGGTGGACCCACGCCTGGACTACTGGGAATAGCTCCAAATATTCCGCACAACTTTAATAAGTTTGGTGGACCTAATAACTTTGGTAATATGCCATTTAACGGTCCTGGTCCCGGTAATGATTTCAACTTTATGGATGGCGATCAAAATTACCCAAGGTTCCCAAATCGAGGAGGTCACCGAGGACGCGGCAACGACCGGTGGAATCGTGGAGGTTCTGGTAGAGGGCATAGAGATCGAAAAAACTTTAATGATCGTGGAAATTGGAAGAATGATAGAAATTAGGTTTTGTATTATATCTTAAATGCTTTATTATATCATTAAGTTAACGTAATAAATTATTTTAGCTAATTTAGAGGAACTCCTTCCCACATGCAGCAAAATGTGATCAAGGTAATATTATTAATGACAGACTTTTGTAGGTACGTTGTATTTTAATAGTTTAGGTATGGTTACGTGTATAGTTTAATGTATAAGGTCCCTTTATATATTGTAAATACGTTTTAAGTAGCAGGTAATTGATCAATTTCAGTATCATTATCTATGTAAAATAATTATTTGAAATACTGAATTAAGTTTATTAAAATAACTCATTATAAGAGCCAAATGTTTTAAGACTGAGTGCGTGCGTCGAGATTTATATGTTTTTTTTTTATTATTAAATTGTTTCAATCCATATATAACAATGAATACAAACTGTCAAGTGTTGTATTAAGCAAGTGTGTGGAAAGAAACTATGCTCGGTCATAGAGGAAAAGCAATACGAATATACCATTATTAGATTGTTGAACTTTAATATTGTGTGTTAGGTAAATATTGTAATAAAAAACATAGAGACGGGCCTACTCAACTTTAAAATAAATTCATGTTTATATTTTATCAATGTCTTGATTTTCATACCTTTTCTTTCAATATTTTATTTATTTGTGTATCTTACGCACACAAATATAACTTTTTTGTACTATTCAAAACTTGCCACTAACCTTTTGAAAGGGCGAAAACGCTATGTCTCTGACAAAATTTGAAAGTGTTGAATGTGTACTTATAGGTACTTACCTACATCCAAATATTTATATTTAATTAAATTAAATTTTTATCATATTTTCAATGTTATTATTTAACAAAATTGTATTTTATTTATTTAAAAATTATGATGTATGTAGTAAACAGGTGGGTACCTAAAAGTACATTTATGATCTAAAAATATCTAAAAGAAAATATTCTTTTCATTAGGTACACACGAAAACTTATTACACTATTGTAATAAATAACAATAGTGAATAAATAGATAAAGTAAGCTTGTTGTTACTAAACCTGAAAATAATAATGTAGTAGGTACCTACCGACAATATTAAGGCTCGTGCAGACTGGTGCGGTACCGGTAACTGTTCTACCGTGAAGTTTTCTTAGAAATTGTTTTATTAGACTCGCGTCGTGCCTGTTGCGGGAGCCTTTATTCATATCGGTTAAGTTAAAATGCTATCGATAGTAATAGCTATTACTTTTCTGAAAACACCATATGTATAAACAGTTCATCATTTGCTTCTATTCGGAACAAAACTAGTGCTAATAATACTCGTATAATTTCTGTTTATGACACTTTTTACTCGTACGCCCTTTTTTAAAAGCCTGATAAAACTCCTGATCAGTAGGTACCTAAACTGTGGTTAAATCTCATGCAAACAGTTGTTGTTGACTAAACATCAACATCAGCTATATACATAGAAGCATTATTCCACTTCACAACGGAGCTTGGACTGCTGAGCGAGCGGTCATGAGTTCGATCCCCATCCGTTGAATTAGCACAGGCGTGTTACCTTAGTTACAAAATAAATATAAGTTATGTGCAACATGCCAATAATCTTAAAATAAATACAATCAGTAACTATCACTTGATATTATGGTACCTATTTGACAACGGATTAAAACAATACCCACCCTTTCTTAAATCATGGGTTTGCCTGTTTGTTTTCTTATTTAGGTATCTATGCATTTTTTTAGAGAAGCTGGAATGAGGTCGTCCATCAATGATGAATTTAATGTATTCTAGTTTGGTTATCATCGGCGAGTGTTGGGATGACGTAAGTAAGCATGGAGTGGAGAGAAATCAAAGTCGTCGAGGAGATAAGATTATGAGCTGTCTTTATTTATTGATTGTAGAACTGAAGTTATGTAGCTGGCAAAGTCTATTTTTAAACGGCTGCCACTAGTTTTTAAATTGATTGCAACTTGAGAGACCTTCGAAAATGTAGGAGCTGAAAGAAAGTAGGTTAGGTAACATCAAACGAAGGAGAGGTATTCAAAACCTGACGGATTATCAAAAACTTACAAAGGTTCAAAGAATCCATTTCTTCTTGATCATCAGTGCAGTTATAGAACAAAACGCATTGTTTTGCGGACAATTTAGGCTGCGAGACGAAGTAGTTATAAAGAAGTTCCATTTCTCTTGCTGCTGCTTGAGCAGTGTTAGGAGAACATACCAATATGACTCCTTGAACTCCAAGTCTTAGGGCCGGCCAACATGATTCAAACCTGAAAATAACATAGCCAGTCACACGTCTTGAACCTATAACCTACAGGTACACACACATGTAAGAACCTTGACATTCGGGTTTCCGAACTTCTCTAGATAAGAAGATATGTACTTTACAAAACAGCCACCTCCCTTACTTATAAGCATTGCAGGAAAATGTAACTGCCTACATAAGATTTTATGTAGGTAATCAAAACGAATAAAGTGAAAGGATACGATTTCCGGCCGGCTGCCATCTTATGTATTACTTATATAAGACAAACTACGTATAGTAGGTAGGTAAATGAATCAACAACTTGTTGATTCAAAGAACAGTTGAAGCTTTCCTTCGATGGATGGCGCTTTCTATAAAGATATTGTTCAGCTGGATGCTGGATATAAACGTTCACAATAATACAGGTTAAGATTGAATGATTCATGATGAACCTCACCTATGGTCACCGCTGCAGTCCCAAAGTTCAATGTCAATACTTGTTGATTTCCCAATAATATTCAGATTAGGAAGTTCAAACTCCACTATTCTGACGCCTTGGGTGGACCGAGGTGGTTCTGCTTCTTCGACATTTATTGAATCTGATATGAAGTTGGCTATTCTCGTTTTGCCACTCTAAAATGAAAACCATTAATATTTTGAGGGACACTAAACGCCTCCAGACGTAATAACAATAAGACTTCTATTGTGTCTCGTTCAGTTTCCACAAAAATAGCTACTAATATACGATTAATATTATGTAGGCTCCTATTTCGTAGGTACGAAGGTTACCTATTGATAAATCAGCTAGAGATTGACAAATTGATGGCAAAATTATTGATTATTACCTCTGAAGGTCCAATCATTAAGATCTTCAATTTATTTGGCTGCATTGCACTAAGAGACACGGTCTTTATTTCCCTATAACTATATCTACTTTACAATCAAACAGACGAATACTCAAACACGAAACACTCGTATGAAGCTTTGTACTGACATTGTTGTGTTCATCATTACCTAGGCAACCCGCCGTTTAGCGAGCGTAGACATCCTCTATGATTTTCTTTTCATTAAGTAAAAACTTCATTCTGCTAAAATCTGATGTAAACTCAATATAAATCATTCAATTTTGTTGAGTTTCTGGCATCGATTGCCTGCAAAAATGTCCCTGTTTATGTAGGTAGGTACTACCTACTGTTATTTAACATTTTCCTGGTTTTAACTGAAACGCTATTAATACGGATAACTAGCTTTTGCCCGCGACTTCGTCTGCGATTTAGGATGGAAAGTAGCCTATGTCCTTATCCAGGTCATGGTCTACCCATGTGCCAAATTTTATCCAAATCCGTTAAGCCGTTTTAGCGTGAAAGCGTTACAAACAAACAAACTTGCATTAAAACAGTAGCTAGGACGGTATTTGATTTAATACCCATGTGTTTTAGGTGGAATTATTATCAGCTTAATGCCTGTATTACTAATTCAATTATATATTTAGTAGGTAGCCACGTATGTAAAAGTCGACCACACCTTTCTATTTCTCGCTCTGTAAGCCTTGGGTTAAAAGCATAAAATTTGACATTTTAATTATTATGAAAAATCTTCAAAAATATAGGCACCAGTTTTATAAACACTTTGACATTGTTGAAAATTGTTTACAAAATGTCACGATTACTTTGTAAAGTATTAGGTATAATACTTTAATTATTGTGAATGTGAAGACTATGTGGATATTATCTATTTCTTCTTTCTCAGTTAGAATTAATGATGGTCTGGCAGTTTGTGTAGTTTATGCGGCCTACCCAAATGTCCTTTCTTTGATTCTTTGGTATTGTTCGTGAGTTGAGCTCCTTAAGTTCCGAGTTAAACTCCACGATTACAAATGCCTGCTCTGACTTGAGATTCGACTGGACAGGTCCACTCAAATTTGTGTGGTTCTTTCATCAAATCATTCAATCATTTCAGACACGGGCCTCATATGGCTTGACCAACATTATGGCTGGACTTTGAAAGAGACTGCGACCTCTGAGTTTGTTTCGGCCTTTCTTTCTTCTCGGAGTAGTTACATAGGAAACGCCGAACTCATCTAGTTTATTTTTAATATGACGTGTAAAAGTGATTCCGATATCCTATTTACAGAATAAACAATTTCATTTCATTTCATATTAAGAGTTGCCTTTATGAAAATTGTTTAAAAGATAATTAAGCTTACGAAGTTGCGTACCAGATACCTACCTACCTAGCTACCAATAAGTTTCTTCAAATTAAATGCATTTATTTTTGGACCACTCACAATGGGGTAACTAAAGGATAAAATAATCTATATGCATTCATTTATACAAAATACTGCATACATATAATTATGAATACACCGTACGCAGTAAAAATGCAGGTCCCACCGAGATTTGAACTCGGATCGCTGGATTCAGAGTCCAGAGTGCTAACCATTACACCATGGAACCACTGCGAAGCGGGACGAAATTAGGGTGGGTCTGCTATGTTTAGTTCCAAACAGATTTTTGCAGTGTAACACAAACTGCAGCTACCTTGGATTCTAAAATTAACCAGGCCCAATGTGTACTGAGATGAGAGACACTTGGCATTTATTTTTAGGTTCTATTTTTGTCTGAATCATGTATAGGTCTGCTAACGTTCGTTGATCATTATAATTGGCACTAGTAGGTACTATCGCGGACACTGGCGCCTGACCAGTTTTCGACCTTATTGCCAATAAGGTCGAAAACTAGTCAGGCTCCAGTGTCCGTGATGGTACCTATAGATCATTATTTCAAGGTAGTCTTATAATAATGAATGGTAGTCTATTAAATTTGTGCGTGACCGACTCGAAATAAAAGTTAGTAATGAAAATTGAAAATAGATGAGGTAGATAGAGGTACTTAGTTCTATCTTTATGTTTAGTTAGTTATTTATACCTACAGAAAGTGGGCATCGTCGGAAATTGCTGTCAAATATTTCGCTGTTTTGATTCATCATCATCATTTCAGCCGAAAGACGTCCACTACTAGACATAGGCCGTTTTGATTAATTTGGCAATATTACTGTATGGAAATAAGAAATATAGCTAACTAGTGAACTAGAATATTTATAATGAATTGCAAATAAAACACTGAATTTGTTGTTGTAACAGTTTTAGTTGTAAAAAAGGCATTTGGAAAATTTCCAAATACTTTTTTTACATCCTAAACTAAATATTCGGTGTTATGATATTAATTATTGCATTTCATAATCAATATTTTAGTATACTAGTTAGCCATATTTCATATTTCCATACAGTAATATTGCCAAATTAATCAAAACAGCGAAATATTTGGCTGCTATTTGCGACGTTGCCGACATTCAGTATAAACGCTCTCAACGTTATGGTTATTGGTTGGTAATTCATTATTTTATTATTATCACAATTGATTGCAACAATAGCTTGGAAGGAAATTTATATATTTTCCATTTCCAAAGTCACGTTTTCATTTCATTGGGACTATTGCCTAAGTAGGTATATAGGAGTATATACCTACTTGTAAAAGATTTTTGATACATATTTATTCCTGTAATTTATATTTAACTAGCTTTAGCCAGCGGCTTCGCTCGCGTGCATGACGGAAATTATCCCACGGGAACGTACTACCGGGATAAAAAGTATCCTATATCCCATTCCAGGAGTAGTGTGCCAAATTTCATCCAAATCCGTTCAGCCGTTTTAGCGTGAAAGCGTAAGAAACAAACAAACTCACTTGCTCATATTTACAGGGTGTCCCTGGAAGTATGGATCAAATCGAATAGGGGCGTGGCTCGGTGGGCTGAAAATCGGCTTTCATAGACAATTAATGAAAGCCAAAAAATGCAATTCAATTTGCAATTGCCGGATTTTTTGCCAGATATCGCTTCCATTAGTTATGACTATATACAAAAATGACACCCGAGTTAATTCTACACAAAAAACGAAGGAATTATAATTTTGTTACGAAGAATTTGTATGAAGCTGGTATGAAAAATCTAATTATCTCTTAAACGGCAAGGAAAACCGTAATATCCTTACAGGTGGTTATAGTTCTAATTATATCACACCTATATCCCCGAAGGAGTAGGCAGAGGTTTACAGCACACCCACACTTAGACATCTATGTTTGAGCTAGATATTTATCGACACAAAATGAGTTTTAAAACTAAAATACCAAGTAACAAAAACATTTCTAACCAGTCTGAAAACAAGTGATTAAGTATTATCAATGATTTAGTCTTCTAGTAAGTCTGAGTACCTAGGTGATTAAATGATTTGCAATATCGCGCAACAATGCCAACTATGGACTACATTCACCTTTTTCTGATAAGTAAGCTAATTTGTTGATTAGTTGTGCTATGAGTTCTAAGAAATTTTATTGACGATTATAAATTTTCATTAGCACATCTTTTAAACCTCTTATTAGAGTTTTAAAAGATGTGTGTAAGATAAAAAATTTGGTTGGAAAACTACGTAGAGCGACAAGAACCCCTGAAAATACAAATTTTCCTCGTTTTACAGTGTTTTATAAAACGGTTTTGAACCTGATGCCGTTGACCGTCCGCGATGGTTAACTTTAGCGCAAACGTAATGCCGGCAATACTCCTGGAGGGTTCACTGCCATTATGTGTAGCGGCATGGGGTATGTGTTCTATGAAAACTCGGTGGAGTAGAAAGTGTAAAAAAAAATCGGCAGCTGTAACCGTTATGTGGAGTATGACAATAAATCTAAATGATTCTTATTCTTAAATAATTAGTACTATAACCACCTGTAAGGATATTACGGTTTTCTTAGCCGTATAAGAGATAATTCGATTTTTCATACTAGATTCATAAAAAAAAAAAAAACCTTCGTTTTTGTGCACAATTAACTCGGGTGAATTTTTAATATATATGTAGTAATAACTAATAGAAGCGCTATCCGGCAAAAAATCCGGCACTTTAAATTGAAATTGCTAACTCTATGAAAACCGATTTCCAGCCCACCATGCGCGTGCAAGGTCATTTCCAAACTTTTTAACCCTGAGAATGTCGGTGCAATTTTTTACGGTTGTAAAATTATGTCCAATTTTTGTCTTGGTTAATTATTTCACATAGTGCTCAAAGAAATATTGATAGCCCTGATAGTTTTTCTTTTATCAATTTTTTCTTTGCGAAGTGATTGAAAAAAATCAAAAATTGGTCTTAACTTTAGAACCGTAAAAAATTGCACTGCCATCTCAGGGTTAAAAAAATTGGTAATAACCTTTCCCGCGGCCGTTTTCGATTTGATCCATACTTCCAGGGACACCCAGTAAATATACCTACAGTTCGGATAAACCTCTATCAACTCAACCCTACACGTGATACAAGCCATTTGAAGCCCTAACTAACTTGCACCAAGTTGTACGTCATCTGCAAATGTAAAAGTAACTTTTTATCGCCATCCCATAAATAGGAAATCTATTAGTAAGGACGAATGATGGCACAAACAAAAACCTGTGGGTTGGGATGTCTAACGGTAGACACTAGAGAGGTTCTTGACTGGTACTTAGTAACTGTTCCTAACAATCCTAACCTAGGTCCAGGCAGTGAAATAAAAAGTGCTATATAATCCAGCGAAGGAATTCGTTCATGAGGTAGTGAAGTGGGGAGCCGTTACGTAGGATTACATACGGCGTATTCCTCACAGCATGCGGTACTATAACTGCCCACCACGTGCTAATTCATATTTACTTGTTATCCCCTTTTGAACTAAATTGCTTGTCATGTTTCTTTTAACAAATATTGGTTTAACTTTGGAAATTGCTTTACCAAAATCGCGTCGCCCTCGCATCGTCACGTCGCGTCTGTCTCCTGGACCCTTTACTGGTTACCCTCATATTCATTATACGTGTTCATTTGATACCTTTTTTGTAGGGTTTCTGTGGCACTAGATATCCTAAGTGGTAGGTATTATTGAAATATTGATGAGGTTGGTTATGAAGTTAGATATCATATCGTCGTTAGATACCTATATTAATAGGTATAGGTTTAATAAGTATTGGATGTTCGTAGTTAGTGGATAGGTAGGTTCCTAAAAGACCGTAAGTCTTGAAAGTGTAGGAAGTATTTCCTAGAAAAGCCACCATCATCTCAAAATTTTTAATAGTACCTACACAAAATGTCTTGTCCGATTTACAGTTCGTCATCTATAATACCATGATAACAGTAGGCGCATAGAGTGTTTTGTTTTGGCTAGTACTTGTTGATAGGCCTACACTGTCCTCTCATATCTTTTAACACTGTAATTTGAAGACATTGTAAAAACTATTTTCTTTTAAAAGAGTAAACGTGGAGTTTCTTGCCGGCTCTTCTCGATAGGAAACGACCAATTGCAACCGTGCACCTAGCTTCTGACGTTTTCTATGTGCCCTTGTAGGTTTATGTTAAATAAAATATTTTGGATTTGAATTTTCTCGATTTACGGCGTGTAGGTAGTGTGGGATCATAATTGATACCTTTTCGAGTAAGGTTGCCCGTTAGGACTAGGGATATGCTTCCGGACCCAACAATTAACAGAAATGGGTACCTAACTGAGTACTTTTGTGGTAAACGAACAACCATGTTACAAAACAGCGCATAAATCTATAATTAAAACTGGCTTCTTACAAAATAGACATCCGATCAGGGGAAACCAACATTAGATAGTAACATTAGATAACGGGGACCCACTTTGCGGTCTGCTGTCCCTCCCCACAGCCTCCAGTGCTTTGCATAATCCTGGTGCATAGAACGCATAGACTGGCTGTCATTACTAACACGTTATAATGTCTACTATATATAAACTTCTTGCTATCATATTTAGTAACGGAATTCTTGAGATGTGATGTGTTATCGTTAATGTGGATCATAATGTAAATGCGGTTGCGTCGTTGACACGCAGGTTATCTACGTGTTCCGAGTTTTATTTTTAGTACTTAGTAGTTGTCTGGAAAAAGTTTAGAGGTTGGTTTCAACTCGATTTTTGTATTTCAATTTTTTTTAGTTACCTATCAAGGTTATCTACGTTTATCAAGTTTTTGTATCCATAGGTACATTGTACTTTTCAGGGGTAGTCAGACAGGAAATGTCGACTCCATCTAGCTTATATGACCTATATGACTTGTAAAATTGATTACAGATTTAGTCGTAAAAAAGGCATTTGGAAAGTTTGCAAATACTTTTTTACATGTATCCTATTTACGGGTGGCTACTTGAAATCGAATGTCGTAAGATCGAATAATACTTGCTCGAAATAGTTAACTCGATAGTACTTGAAATCCATAAATTATTAGCGCGACATTTCACTACCTCGATGGATCAAAATCTCGAATAACTATAAGCTAAGTGAGAAGGCCCATTAAGTATCTTGAAACATCATTTCTCAAACGACCATATAATTGATTTACAGAATAGTTTTATTTGAGTACAATATAATTAAACAATGTATGCGTAGATACAGAATAAACAATTTAATTTTAATTCATCAATTCTTTTCTGAAGGTGTTGTAATCAATCCACAACATAAAGAGGCATAGCGTGTGAGCGAATCTTAATTAATCGATCAACCGCAATCTCTGGATCTAGCGAAATTGAAATGTTGTAACTTAGTATCAAGAAACTAGTACCAACCTACAGTAGCTGTGCTCACGTAACCAGCAAGTGAAGATACGACATTGTATAGCAACATAAACAAGTCTCATTCACTGACCGATGGAATAGACATTTACCTTAGCTGGGATTGTTAAATGTTTCCGGCAACATACTCATGGTGTGGGTAGTATTAACATCTATTGTAACTGTAACTGTATCCACACTGGCCCACGCTGGCCTATGCTGGTTTAAACTGGATGTCAATCGCGACGCGTGTCTCAGTCTTAGATAAAGCCATTAGCATGCGTGATTTGGTTTTGAACAGTTTGAGGCTGTTATTTAGATATTAAGTTCTGTTTACGTATTTCTGCCTGAGTATAGTTCTCGATGTTTTTGGTTGGTATATTGCCGTGTGCTAGCTGACATATGCTGCGGGGAATTTGTTGCGCCACTTCTTCTTCCCAGCTAACGTACTGGGAAGTGGTGAAGGGTGGGCGTTTTGGGGGACTGTCTTATGTAATTTTGACGTTCGAAAAGTGCTGATTCTAAGCCTTGTTTGTATAAATGACTTTTTAATTTTGACACGGTTTGTATGACTGAGAAAGTCATACAAACCGTGTCACAGCATATTCATATTCATTTATTCATTGTTCTCACAGGTAAAAAGAGTTCTTAAAATAAGCATTATTGTATCACTATAACAAACCCATGGGGTGTACAATATTTATATGTATGTCAATGTTATTGGCTATGTTAAAGAATAATTAATAATAATACAATTACACTCTCAATTGTTGGTGGTTATTATCCATTGCATTGGTCATTTTACATTCATTAGGCATAATTGTAAAATTTACATTAAATAAGAGATGAGATGAGCGTATGACTGTCGAGTAGCTGTATTCTTTTTGTACTAATATAGTGTGTTGTGTCTTTAACTAATGTAATTGGCCTTTGGCCGTTTTATGTTAAAGTAAAAATAAATAAATAAATAAATAAATAAATAAATAAGTCAAAAAAATATGTAATAAAAATAAGTTTAACATGTCAAGTTTTAGTCGACCGCATTATTAGACATAATTATTACGGTCATATAATTTAAATTAAATAAGTCAAAAACAATTTTAGTCAATAATTCGGTCATTAAGAAATTCGTTAATTGAGTAATACGTTTTACATACGAGAAATTCTTTGAGCTTTAATCTAAAAGTATTTGATGATGAGATATTCTTAATACAGTTTGGGAGTTTGTTATAGATTTTAACTCCAATACCAAATACACCCGATTTAAATTTTACTGTTCTACATTGAATGCGTTTAAGTTCAGTTTTGTGTCTCGCACTTCTCAACGTTTCATACTTATCCATATCGCGTTTTATCATCATTGCCACTTCAAATATGTATAATGAAGGTAGGGTTAAGATTTTCAACCTTTTGAAAACTGGTCTACATGTATCAATCTGTCTAAGTCCGCATATGTTTCTAATGCACTTTTTTTGTGCTTTTAGAGCACACTCACTGTTCGTTGAATTACCCCAGAATATAATACCATATTTTAGTACGGAGCCTACATATGCATGGTAAACACTTAGTAAAGTTATCTCATTTGTAACTTTTCTTAACATGTAGAGGGCATATGCAAACTGATTTAGTTTTTTGCAAACATGGTCAACCTGTATTTTCCAGTTTAGTCCAGAGTCAATATGTACGCCAAGAAATTGGGTGGTCTTTACTTCTTTTACAGTTTCACCTTTGTATTTTATGTTTAGGTTCTTTGGTTTTTTATTGATATTCGCAAAAGAAATATAGCATGTTTTTTCTAAGTTCATTTTAAGATTGTTGACATTTAACCAATTTATGATGCATTCTAGGGAATTATTTACATTAATTTCATATTTATATTGATCCTCGTCAGTGAAAATAGCTGTACTGTCATCAGCAAATAGTATCATTTCTGGCTTACGGGAGGTCATTAATATATATTATGAACAAAAGTGGACCAAGAATACTTCCTTGAGGTACCCCATACTTAACCGTTTTAGTCTTAGACTGAAACGTTTGTTCATATTTTGTTTCATTTGATATTCTTGAAATTTGAGTTATTTGAATCCTATTTTTGAGGTATGATTTTATAAGATTTAATGCAATTGCTCTAACTCCATATTGTTCTAGTTTTTTTAAGAGGATATTATGGTCTACGTAATCAAATGCTTTTGACATGTCCATAAATATTGCAGTTATATGTTGTTTATTGTCCAGTCCTGTCATTAAATTTCTTTAAAAAATTTAAAAGTGCGTCGCTCGTTGATTTGCCTTTACGAAACGCAAATTGCTCATTTGTGAGTATGTTATTGGATTCAAAATAGTTATATAAATTGTGATAAATTACTCTTTCAATTTTTTTTGCAATAATTGGTATTAAAGCTATTGGTCTATAAAATTTCATCTCTTCTCTATCTTCCTTTTTGAATAAAGGGTTTATAATTGTTATTTTTAGTTTTGAGGGAAATATTCCGTATTCCAGGCACAAATTTATAATGGTGCTGGGTACTGGAGCTATGATATAGGAAACGCGTTTAATTATTTTAGTATTTATACTATCGTACCCTGTGCTATTAGTGCTACGTCATAAGCCTTTTCAGAGTCATTATTTATATAAAAATCTGTAAAACTAAGGCTTTCAATGCATTTAGTAAATTTAATCACGTTATCTTCACTATAGTCACGTTTAGATTTAAACCAGTGTGGGATGTGATAACTTTTCTTTACAGGGAACGTTAAGATTGTGCTGTATGATCAGATAGCGAGCGTTCTAGAACTTTTGATTTAGAGCCTCTGATATTATGGGCTATATTATCGCATAATGGTTGACGCTTTTAATACTGACCGCTAAAGTGGCTATTTTTAATTGACTTCAAAGAAGGAGGACGATATTATATGTTTCCATATTATATGTAGGTACCTATGTTCTCCAATATTTTTTGCAATTGTGGCAAAAAACGAAAAATACAGATCCAAAGACACCGCCTTCCGAATTAAAGACATCATGCTCCCCAGCAACCTCATCACCTGTTTACAAACCTTTGACGAAACAGGTAGGTACGTACACACTAACGACACTGAAAGCATTCACTACCTTATCTTCCGGAAAACCCTAATTTCAACTAGGTACCTTTCTGTGAAAGAAAACGCGGTTGAATATGATAAGAATAACGGGGGTTAGGAATCCATGCATAACAAAGAAAAATATTAAAACTTCACTTAGTTATGAAGAAGGAACAAACTTGCTTCCAAAAAAAAAAACTACAAAGTGAAAAAATACTTTAATTACGTCATGCTCCCCAGCAACTCCTTCACCTGTTTTTCCATTTATAAGTTTATAATACTTTTGTACCCAATATGTACTCAATTTGTACATACTTTAAAAAAAAGTAACTTGAAAGGTTAAGAATTTTCAGAGAGACATTTCATTTTTATGTTGCTGTAGAATATCTCTCCAGCAACCCCAAGTTAAAATATGAAGTAACTTACGTAGATGCTTATTGTATTAACAATGAAGTGTCTGAAAATAAAAATAAATAGCAAACTGTAAAGTTTCCTATGTATTATTTATTGCTCAGGCGATTATATCAATAACCCGAGAATTTTGAACTTGCCATAACTAGTCGCAGCTTGCATATTTGATGGTAAAAACAACAGCACAGAACCCGCAAGCTAACTAATCAAGGTCGCTGGCATATATCGGCGTCTTAAGAAAACACAGGATGTTTTTTTATTGCAACATCCTCTAGATACCAATTTCATATTTCACTGCTAGCTTAGATAGTCTTACCAACAACTAAATGTAGCATGGCATGGAATACAAACGGCATTCATTAAAATAATTGCCATAAGTGAATGCCACAGCGGTGAATAGTGGTCAGCGACAACAGTTTGCACTTCCGAACCGCAAACTTATATGAATGCCTAAATAATTTGTCAGACGTAGGCTAGCCGTTGAGAAGTTAACAAAAAAGATAAAAATAACGATGAAATTATCTATTTGAATCTTTACTTTTAAGCTAGTTTTGTTACTACAATTCCTTTATTTGCACCTTTTCTTATTGTTCCTGAAAATATTTATAGGCATTCTGAATACGTTCTGTGCCGGGAGCCCTCCTGGAGGGTTCACCTAGTCGCATATGGGATGCTCGACGCCCTCGCGGAGGGCTCATTTTAAATGTAAGTTTTTCTTAACGAATACAGCATTATAAACCGTGAAAATAAAATCTGATGTATATTTTAACAAGATTTATTAGTATATGCGTTGGTTTTAAATACAAGCATTAAAAAAAAAATTGTTCACAAATATTCACAAAAAATTTAAAAGGTTAGTAGCGACAAGACCCCTTGAAAACACAATTTTACTTCGTTTTACTGTGTTTTATAATACGGTTTTAAATCTAATGCTGTTGACCGTCCGCGATGGTTAACTTTAGCGCAAACGTAATGCCGCAACTCTCCCGGAGGGTTCACTTCCAATATGTATGGCGGCATGGCGTACGAGCTCTGTGAAAAATGGGTGGAGTCGAAAGTGAATACTATAAATCTGTCTGTCCATCGTCTGGCTAAGCCTTTAGAATGTGTAGGTAGGGTCGGTGCATAAACATGGAGTCTAATGAAATAAAATACTAACACCGACGTTCAGAGGCGTCAACTCCTATTTCACTTAGCGCAGTCCGCCCACTAGCTCGGGATATACATTGTGCAGTTGTGCTCACACCACACCGAATATACGTGGATATAATATCTTGATGTATTGTGTGGGGTTAGGATGAAAGCCTGTAAACAACACAAGTTTAATTAAATGCTGTGGGTTTGACTCATAAAAGATGCTCTTACTGCGGATTACACTTACGAGTATTTTCAGATAGGAATCTTTTTGAGCTGTTCAGTGTTCTCTGTGGAAATGGACCTAATAGGCCGAACATATGATATATCTATCTATGATAGGCTGTTATCTATGATAGGCTGATGCATGATCCTGAATGACGGACGGACAGGTACATACTCGTATACCTATAGCAACTAGTGTCCGCCCGAAACAGGACTTTCTACCGAAACTGAAACCGAATCTTCGATATCTGTTTCAGTTTCCACAGAAACCAAAACCGTAATTTCTTTAGACATGTACAAAATATTGTTTAGTGGGGTTATTTTTTACACTTATACAGACAGTTAACACGTGTTAAATTAAATAAAAATAATAATTGAAGTACGTGAAATTTTATTTAGTTGGGTAAACTAAACAATTCAAAAAAATTACAATACATGTTAACTAGTTTTTGGAACAAAAAATTGTGAGTACCAAAAAACTGTTGAAGGCGGGAGACACACGAGTCACGAACTCACACGAACGACGCGCGATAATTCATGAACGCAGGGCTTCGGTGCGGCCGAAGGTTAGGCAGATTTTCGGCCGAAACCGAAACTGATGCCAAAACTAGATTTATTTGCCGAACCTTGCCGAAACCGAAACCGAACCTGCGGTCGGTCACTAATAGCAACATGTTCATGTTATGTACTTCGAACACGGGAGGATTCTACCTACTGATTGTAGGTATTTTGTTTTGTAAAAATCTCAAAGATGTATTTAACAAACTCCAGGAGCATATAATAGAAAAAAAAAAAATTGAAGCCTTAAGTAAACCTGTATCAGACGAATGTACGTTTTCTTACTCATTGCTCACAAGCACGATGTAGGTATACATCTCACAAGTAAGTAACACAATGGTATTGAAACTAATACAAATACAGCAAATACTCCAGATTGAATTGATGAGAAGCAGTTCAAACACTTCTTGTTTAATACTTACAATCGGTTCCATTCCCAGATCTCAGAATAAATAATATACTCTACCCAGAGCAAGTAATCAACCACGCTTCAATAGTGAAACAAAAGTTAGCACTTCAATGGACGTAGAACAAGAACTGGCTGAAGGTGGGACGAAGTCAAGCAATGAATCGAATACAATCACGATTAAGTTTTAATGATTACGTAATTTTATTATTTTTCTCATACAGCAGGCTAAAGAATGGACGTAGGATATTTATTTACTTTTTCGCTTTGTGTGTTCCCTCACCTCGAGGGAAAGTACTCTAAATACTGGAGATAGCAAATTTTACTCAAAGGAAACAATCCTTTATTTTTAAAAAGAAACACATCTGCATTTAAAGATTTTCGAAAATTTGCTCGTGACACTCGGCAATCGAACCGGCTAATAATCCGAAAAAATTACAGCCTGTACTTTTATAGCATCAATCCATAGGGTCAATCATAAGGATCCAATCTCTCTAACAAACGTGATCAATTAAATGAAAGAAAACCTAACAGGTTTTCCTTTAATTTAATTTATCATGTTTGTGCGAAAATCTTTGAATACAGTTGTGTTTTTCTTTTGAGTAAAATTTGCTATCTCCAGTATTTAGAGTATTTATTCCTCCAGGTGAGGTTCAAAATTCCACCCTGTATACTACGCAATGGCTGGCAATAGCTATTTGTGAATTGTTTTTTTTTTGTTTTTCTTCTTGGCAAGTTACGAAACAGATGTCATGTTGTGATGTCTGTTTTCAACATGAGAACAGCCGTTTGATTCTGTAAAAATATCACCGTGAAAATTGGGTGAAGTGAGCGTGAAGTGAGCTGTCAATAGTGTTAATCACACCTGTGTTACACCTGATTCGAAAAAGATATTCTACCTGGCGCGAAATTTTGCAAAATCAAATCAATATGCCTATTGTTGGATTTCGAATGGGAGGATATTGTTGAAGAAGCAGAATGATAGTCCATATATAGTTGTCAAAAATGAATTTCAATTAACACAGTTAATAGAAAAAAAAGAGGCATGACTATTAGTAAACTTCGAGTTATTATTCTTTTTTAACCGTCTGCCCTTTTTAAATCTATATTTAGATCTTTTCTTAAACTTACCTTTTTATTATGTTCTTCATGTTAAAACAAAAATGGTAACAATCACATTTATTTTACACACACCGATTCATTACCACTATAACCACACACACACCAACTACAAATCACAAGACTACAAGCCACACTGTTCATATTGCACCACACTAACTCGACTCATTTTCCTCTTTTACATCAACCGCATTATCATAATAATATTATATACGCCTATTTGTATTTTAAAACTAAAGTTGCTATTGCCACTTTTTTTACTTGGATTGTACAGTACCCTCCTCCGGAACCTAAAGGTCAAATCACACCACATTAAAACCTTGCTCAAGTCTCCCCTTTTGCTCCAACTTACATCATATACCAATGACGGATAACATCTCCCTACTAGAAGATGTTGACAAACTGTCAATATCCGAATTAGTTTCATGTACCCCGGAAGAGACTTGCCAACATATAGGCAGTCCCAATCAACATATAAAAATGTTAACACAAAATCTACGTTCTATAAATCACAATTTCCAAAATTTTGAAACACTTTGCGCAAGATTTTCTTTTGACTGTGATTTTCTCGTCTTGACAGAATGCTGGCTAAACTGCTCTGGGAACCAATGCCTTCCAAGCTTATCAAATTACAATAGGTATACTTCATCCAAACACATAAATAAAAACGATGGCGTCGTTGTTTTTACAAGATCCGATATTGCAGTTGCAGTTGAAGAACCGGAATTTAACAGCTCCGCATCCGGTCTTTTGCTTAAAATTGGCAATGATATAGCTATTTTGTGTATTTATCGCTCTCCATCTAATCACCACATTGATAATTTTCTAGCTGCACTCAATTCTATTTTACCTCCCCTTTCAAAATTTAAAACTGTACTTATCACTGGAGATATAAATATTGACATCAAACACCCTGATGATCGGGCACATAACTATTTAAGCTGTCTTGCTTATCATGGACTTTTACCCACGTACTCGTTACCTACCAGAGGGAACAACTGTCTCGATCACATATTTCTACGGACTAGATGTGCGGCGTTGACCTTTGTTTTGGACACCACCGTTTCTGACCATTTTTCTACTTTGCTGTGCATAAAAACCAAAGTAGAACCATACACTCCTGCCAAAAACCACTCAAAAATTAATTTCGATGCTCTAGATGAAACAATAAACTCACTGGATTTCTCATCAATATATTCTATCGAAGACCCAAATACAGCGATCGATAATTTCATAGCACTGGTTTCCAGTGCAATAATCCTGAATACGGTGGTCTCTAGATCTTCAGCGAGGAAACGTACTCTTAAACCCTGGATTACTCCGGGACTTCTTAGGTGTATACGAAACAGGGACAACTTACATAGGCAGTTCAACCGGTCTCCCAACAACACAACTCTTGGTATCACTTACAAAAGATACAGGAACTTTTGCGCTAAAATCTTAAAAAAAACAAAACGATTGTATGATTCTGAACAATTAAAAAAAGCTGGACAAAATTCTAAAGCATTATGGGACACAATCAGAAACATAACTAACACCATTAAAATCAGACAAACTTCTACACAGTTACTATCACTTGCAGAATCACCAGCCCAATCATGTAATACTGTTAATAAGTTTTTCACTGATATAGGCAGTAACCTCGCCAGTAAAATTACAAATGGTCAAAAGAGGACACAAACAAACACATTTACCTCAAATTCCTTCGCCTTGGACAGTACAGATCAAAGTGAAATTACCTCTCTGATTCACTCATTGAAATCTAGTGCAGCAACCGGATGGGATAATATCTCACCCATAGTTCTTAAAAGATACGCCGTGACACTCGCACCTGTTCTGAGCCACATTTTCAATCTCTGCCTTCAAACCTCTGTCTTTCCAAGTTCTCTGAAACGTGCTATTATTCACCCAATTTTTAAGGGTGGTGATGGAAAATTGGTGAACAACTACCGCCCAATCGCAGTACTTAGTGCACTGTCAAAAGTTCTTGAACGTTTGGTAAATAACAGATTAGTTAAATATCTTGAGAAATTTAAAATTATCTCTACACAACAGTTTGGCTTCCAAAAAAGAAATCGACCTCCGACGCAGTCCACGAGCTAACTTCTTTCATAGTCACCAGCCTTAATAACAAAAAGAAAGTGATCTCGATATTTTTGGACCTCACAAAGGCTTTTGATACCGTTCCAACAACCACACTCTTGCAGAAGCTTGAAGAAATAGGTGTCCGTGGACTGCAACTGGATTTCTTTAAAAGCTACCTTACAAACCGTACCCAATCAGTAAAAATAGGTGACCACTTCAGTCATGAATTGACTATAAATTACGGCGTACCACAGGGTAGCATATTGGGGCCAACCTTATTCTTAATATTTATTAATGGCCTATGCAACTTAAATATCCCAAACTCTAAAATAACTTCTTACGCAGATGACACTGCAATAACTTTTGTCGCAGAATCTTGGTCTGAACTCCTCAAAAATGCCCAGGTAGGCTTTAATTCTGCCTTCAAATGGCTAACCTCACATACACTCACATTAAATATTGCGAAAACGAAATGCATTACCTTTTCTATTAGCTCTGCCTCGCAGCCTAAAATTTCAACGAAACTCAGAGCTCACTCTTGTTCCCCCGATCTCGACTCAATTTGTCTATGTCCCCAGATTGAAACTGTTGATAAGATCAAATATCTTGGCGTAATTCTGGACAAAACACTTAGCTTCAAACCTCAAGTTGAAGTCCTGACCGGCAGAGTCCGAAAACTTATTTATATTTTTAAATCACTCCGTAGTGTTGCAAATCCTACCATAATACGCAGTGTGTACTTCGCCTTATGTCGCTCAATAATATCGTACTGCATCTGTTGCTGGGGAGGTACACATCAAACTACCCTAAAACCTCTCGAAATCGCACATAGAGCTATACTTAAGGTTGCCACGTTTCGTCCAATATTATACCCAACAACAGAACTATATAAAAACTGTGGAGTACTTAACGTTCGACAACTGTTTATCTTTCACGCGGTTCTATTACAACATCGCAAAACTCCTTACACCCAACTCACCAAACGCCGTAAAGACTTAATTTGTTCGCTTCCCTCTGTAAAATTTAAATTTGCGAAAAGATTTTTTGATTATTTAGGCCCCTCTCTTTATAACAAAATAAACAAAAGTATTTACATCTATGACCAACCATATCATGAATGTAAAAAACTTATACGAAATTTCTTACTTGAGAAAACATACGAGGAAACCGAACATTACATATAAACAAGGTGGTCTTATCACTGTCATTCTCTCTCTCACACAAACACACCCTCTCACGTACTCAGCACACATCACACGCACTCACACACGTACACACACAAGAACATACACACACTAAAATCAGTTACCTGTCATAAATCACTGTAGTACTTACCGAACCAATAATTATGTAATAATGTACTTACTGTTTTTGTTACTTAATGAGCTTGTTTTGGTGGGGTGGCAACTGTTTTACCTTAACACAGGCTATCTATTAGCTTAGCTAGGTAAACAGTTTGACATCCATATAATATGTAGTATAGAGTTAATTTTAAGGTAACACATTATGTACAAGAAAATATAGTTAAAAATGTACTACAAATGTTTTTTGAAATAAAAAATTATTATTATTATTATAATCCTTAGCATCCTGCCGGTCGATTCTGTGGCAGTGACAGCTCACTTCACCTAAGCTTCACGTTAATATTTTTACAGAATCGACCGACTGTTTGATAAGTCAGGTATTTTTAAAATAGTGTTTAGTATTCACTACGCACTAAAGTTTCGCAGATGTTTAATGGCTATAAATAAAATGCATTACCATGACTTGTTATGGTAAGTCTAACAGAGGTATTTTGCGATGTTATGTAAAAGAGAAGAATAACTTTCTCGTGTACTTTTAGCACAAAGGTTGTAATATCTTCCATGATGTATCCACTGTGCAGTGTAATAAAACAATTTTCAGTTATTATCAAGAGAGAGGCAAATGGATCCCATTATTATGCGAAACGAGAGCTTGTTCCTAAATGCGACGTTTATGGAAATGTTCTGTATAAGAACATTAACCATTGATGTATTAACGTGGGCTCCGTCCATTACCTATAGAAATAATATTATAGAAACAGATTATTTACAAAGTATAATGAGAAGTTGAATACAATTTTACAATGTCTTTGTTTTGAAAAGAGCAATTTGCGATTGCGTTGTTTCTTTGAAATGTTTTCATTAACAGCGGCCTTGACCTAGGTCAAATAAATATATTTTCTTTCTATTTATGTTGGAAGGTTTATTCAATTTAAATTCAAAAGTGATCAGCACTTTTCGAACATCAAAATTACATAAGACAGTCCCACAAAAACGCCCGCCATTCACCACTTCCTAGTGCTTAGTTGGGAAGAAGAAGTGGCGCAACAAACTCCCCAGCAGCACAGCTGACTGTTCAGTTAGAAAAACCTGATTTTGTACAATAGTACTTATGCAAAATAATGTACATTAAGCAACATAAAACATTAAATTTAATTATTTGCTGTATGTCAGCTAGCACACGCCAATATACCAACAAAAATTCATCGAGATCTATACTCAAGCGAAAATAAAATGTAAACAGAACTTAATACCCGAATAAAATATGTAAAAACAATGAGAAAAGTATATTTTTTTTACGGGATGCTACTGTAAGTAGGAAATCATAGATCGATACGCACTTAAAGAATTGCAAAGGTTCTTTTAAACAGGTTAGCTCATAGAAAAGATAATTGAGTAGTTATATGTAAGTGAAAGAAAAATGTAAAGGCTTTTTTTGTACACAGTAGCTCGTACCTATTTTATACTACTTACTATTTGTTATAAGTAGATAAGGTGATATGATTAACTTAACAATTGCAATACATTAGCAGTTGTGCATTTCAGGTTACAGTACTCAATACTCAATATATGTTTTGCTTTCACATGTGAACTTAGGTGACATGCGCTAGGACTGATGCCTGCCGGGGTTGCGGGAAAGTCCGAAAGGGATACCGTGGCCCTCCTGCTCCGCCCAGAGCGGGAGAAGTTATTTAATAATTACTAACCAAAAAAAAAACAAAAAAAAAAGGTGGCATGCGCAGTCCACTGCTATATTTCACTTGATTTACCTATAAATTGGAGCCAATCGGAGTCTCCTTCTTACATTTCAGAATGGTAGAACTTCTAAGATTTGTTAGTATTTTTGTCGGACCAAAATCTGTGAGTTTGCAAACTAATGTGTAGATATGCACATATATTATATTTATTATATATTTCAGTCGTCAGACTTTCTTGTCTTTCCTTTATACTTACCTCCTTAGGGAAGAATCTGCACTCTTGCACAGTCAGGTTTCGGGGAGACCCGTTTAGTCTTCCCAGGGATGTGCCCTAACAGGCGTACCACAGAGGGGGTTTTCGAACTTTCGGAGCGGTCTTTTGAGAGGTAACGGTGCCTTCTTCCATGATGGTGACCACCAGGGTGGTTTTAGTCAGGTAAAAATCGCACACTCCTCGGCCCTATTCCCAAAGCCTGGACGCCTATTGAAGGATTCCCGCTGAAAAAAAAAGGTACATACGTTTCCTTGTGGACACAGGCTTACATGTAAAAAAATCGTTACATGGATTTTTTTTACATAGCGAGCCATTTTATGGTCTAACGCGGAATTACCATCATTACATTAATGCCCCATGCTCCGTGATATATTGTTATCGCATATTGACTTTCCAGAACTTGAAATTACTTCCTATTGAATAGTGCATTGGCCCACGTAGGAAGACAATATCGGATGACGAGATAATAATATGGAAGAGGAATAAATTGAGTGTTTGTGTTGAGTTCTGTTTGACAATTCAATTTATTCTGTAGTTTTAAATGTCATGACAATTTTTATGATTGATATTGAGGTGGAATGATAACAGCCGATCGATCGAAGGTTAAGCTACGCTTGCCGCGGTTGGTTCGTGGATGGGTGACCATTTATTAAATATCGATACCCCTCCGTACCTTGGAAAGCACGTTAAACCTTTAGGCTGTTATTCCGAGATCTTTGACAGTCGTTACGTATAGTCAGAAGCCCGAAAGTCTGACAACCAGTCTTACCGTGGGGTATCGTGTTACCCAGCAACTGGGTTGTTGAGGTCAGATAGGTAGTCGCTCCATGTCAGATACTGGTATTTAGCTGCATCTAGTTATACTGGAAGATAGTACCGACTCCAACATAGTTTGGAAAAGGCAGATTGATTGATATTCAGAACTTTTATGATTAACTTTTGTTTTGATCAACCAAATTGCAACAAATAAACAAAACCAGGAAGTAAATTACCTGCCTAATATTTAATTTAATTGTTGTAATAAAACTACGAATTAACAATTCTTCTTCCTTTATTTGTGCTGTGAGACCTTGCTTCTTGCCAAATTTCATGATTCTAGGTCAACGGAAAGTCTCCTATAGGTTTTGATTTATTTGTCGCATAAATCGCCGTATTTTTTATTGCGTGGACTTAGAAAGTTGATTTTTTAAAGCTCCAAGGGACTATGCTATTTGATATTAATTTCAACTTGATACTTCCATACGTTCCTGAGAACAAGTGTCTTGATAGAATGACAGACATGTAGACTGACTGACGGACAGACAGACAGACAGACGGATAACCACGGGACGGGTGACCACTGAAAATCAGCGCTGTGCTGTGGGTCTCCATAGCACAGCATCATGCTGAGTGGAAGCCTTCTTGTCACAGTCATGACGTGCCAGCAGCTGCCGACTATTTCTGTTTTGTACTCGTTATTGTATTGTTATTGTTTTGTTATCTACTCGAGTTTTATATTATTTATTTTTTTATGCACGTGTTTCTGTGACGAATAAACTTATTTTTCTTTCTTTCTTTCTTTATAACGAAGTAATCCTATAAGAGTTCCGTTTTTCCTTTTGAGGTATGGGAACCTAAAAATATTTTTTTGGCATTAAGTACAAACTTACATTTGCTGTTCGAGAATTGACCGTGACGTATGAATCGATGTATGGGAGAACATTATTTCAACAAAGTTAATTTTGTTCTCGGGATAAATTCATCACAATTACGGAATCCTTCATTGTGCGTGGTCTGACACGCACTTGGCCGGTTTTTTATTGTTTCAAAGCTTTGTAACTGTTCGAAACTATCAGTACGTTTTCCGGTTGCTTTAAAGAACTAGAACTCTTTTTTAGTGTTCCATACCCGAAGGATGCCCAAACGGTACCCTAACTAAGCCTCCGCTGTCCGTCTGTCTGTCAGCGGGCTGTAGGTACTTCATGTACCGTAATAGGTAGACAGTTGAAATTTCACAGATTGTGTATTTCTATTGCTGCTATAACGACATATAATAAAAATAAATTAAAGTTAAAATTAAAGGGTTTTTTTGCTTAATATTGTACGGTGGTACGGAACCCTTCGTGTACGAGGCCGACTCGCACTTGTTCGGTATTTTTTTATGTTGGTCTTGTTTTTTTTACTGTTGTTCAAGAATTTCGGGTACATTTTTTTTAATTGCCCGTTCCATTTGACTTTGAATATCAACAAAGTTTATTATGACCTTTGAAAATAAAATTATTACAATATAATTTCACCAACCGTATCTCGATAAGTTTCGAACCGAGTCTCGGGACCCGAAACAACTTAATTTACATAAAGCTCGAGACACGAGACATCCCAGAATCCAAACCCTATAGCCAACTCCAAAACTAACGTTTTCATGAAAAGTTTACTTCCATATTTAGTGTTCCATCAAAGAAGTTCATATCTAACCAGTTTCAAAACAAAATCCCGTGAACACGATGACCACATCTGTTACCGGCCCGGTTCTATAGCCGCCGCGCGCTGCAAGCAAGAATAGTCCTTACGGTGCGGTGGTTAGATATGAACTTCTTCGAACATCTATTACTTTTCGTTGGACCTAGACCTCTACGGTTAGACGGTTATCGATCAGCGTAAAGGCAGTTTGCAACAGAGGAAGCAAGCCAATGGGACTTGGTTGAGTCAGTCGTGCTCTTCCTAATGAGTGCATTTGTACGTGTATCGTATGTTTTGCGCATATTACCGGTCGTTCGGCTGAGAGGAAATCAATAGGGATGATGACTATAAACTTTTTTTAGTCCGTCTTTGAGATTATAAAAAAATATTGGACATGTATTTTTTCTTTTTTTACGTAATCTCAAGATTATGGTGATACATTGAGGTAAAATGTACTATGACGTCACGAGTATGTAGATTTTATACGTACTAGTGACGTAGCGACCCCCACTCCCCAACTTAAAATGTGAGTATTATCTAAGTATTTTTTTTATAAATATGATAAAGCAAAAAATACGTATCTAATATTTTTTTATTATCTGACTGACGGACTTATTAGAATTTCATTATTTTTACCCAGGCATCATCCCTATTGTAATGGTGCTCGACTGCTAATAGTCACCTGTCTGTGTTCACCTACGTATTTCTACACTAATATATTACCCAATGGAACAAAATATATTGTTATTCTAGTTAACGTTATGTTCACTGACAACAAAATAAATTAGTTTAGTTTGTTTACCATATAATTAAACGTAATCTAAGTTTACTCACTTAAAATAAGATAAGACTATCTCGAGTTATTATACGAAACAATATTATCGTATCAGCCTCTTGCTTTGTTTACGAACACTGCGCTAATGTGGCTCGTTCCATTCAATAGTAAATGTTGTAGTATAATAAATGCAAGGCATCCGGGTTCGTCGTGCTATCCAGCCCGCGCACCTAAACTGTACCTACCGACCTAGGTATCCTAACGCCGTTCCTAGGTCGACGAACCTTCCTAGCCTCGGAGGCGGTAGATTCGCAGGATACGATAAATTTCAATAGTGCATTGACTGCATGTACCCGGTCCAGTCTGGGTAGACAGCCACTGCAACGCAAAATCATATTCGTTAATGTCTAATCTGAATGTTCAAAGAACTTTTTTGTTGAGAAAGTGTATTTATTTAATCAAAATTTTCTCGAATCTTTAATTAATCATAGATAAGGAAAAGTTTCATTCCGTAAAATTACAAGAGGCTCTTATTACAGTCTTTCTCAAACGTTTATACAATCCTGTGATACATAAAAACTTTTCCTTTTACTAAGGCCGGGAGGTCTGAAGATGACGTTGTAAATACTGGCAGTCTGAAGCAAGATCGCAATTCCCAGGCTGTGGAACGCAATCAAGCATGACTTGACCATTAGCGCCGTGTCATTGGAACTTTGATGTGTTTATTCAGCTGCTGTAAATGTCCTCTTAGACTCTATAGGTGTACAGGACCTAAAAGAGAAGCAAATATTGTGCAAAGTTACAAAATTGTACACAAATGGCTAATGTTTACTGAGATGCTAGAGGTAATAGTTTAACAAGTCTTAACTTTCATTTAAAAGGTGCTAGTTGAATTATACGATCCTGGATGACTTGGGAAACAAACTACCCTGGTTTTACGGTGACCAATAAGACTATGACCACGTTAAGTTGTAAACTGTGGCTGTTTCGTAATTTTAATGTCCTATGGCTAGGCTTGGAAGTGAGGGCATCTCTCCCGGGTGTCCGCCACTTATGTGCTCACATACCTTCTGCATCATTACAGTGATTGTTAGTGCACCATTGTAAACTGGGCTGGTTTTTTGTGGCGTGTAGTTAAAAGCGTTGTCTAACAACGACATTTACGGCTGTTACGGCAGTTGTCCACAATAATAAAATTAAGTTTAATGCCGGCTCTAAATGCGAGGGCTAATATAACTCGACGCCAATTCGTTGTTATTGTAATAAGAGAACATGTCCTTTATTTCTGTTTCTTTTTGAAGTTTTTATGATCTTTTATTGTATGACAAATTGAATGTCTGTGCGGATGTTGAAGATCATTCTGTTTTTTTATTTTTGTCAAAGTTTGGTATTTATGACGGATTTCAATAAAAAAAGTTTGTGTTGCACTATGGTTGTCAGTTCTTATTATTCTTTGTTGTTTATGCAAATTCCTATAAAATATAAAGCTGCAAAAATACGAACATTGAACATGTTTTTGAAGGGCCCTCGGTAATTATGACGAATTTAATTTGCATTTTACACAAAACTTGTTAAATGTTCAAGGAACTGCCGACAACAATGTAATTATGTTATTATGTGGAATTACGGAGCTGTGAGGGTGAACTTCTGAGTAATATATAGAGGAGACAGTTGTCGGGAGCGGCGTGTGACGCGGGCGCACGGCTCGTCGCCGCCTGCGCTGGAATAGGGACGTGCCACATCGCTCATTACCGTTTTTGCCTTAATTAACTACATGACGTGTTCTGTACTCCAGCCAAATTAAATATGAATTATGCAAATAAATATGCCTGTATTTATTAAAGCTTGAAATAAAGTAATTTTCAAATTGTCTTCAACGACAGGGCCAGCATTTTATTTCCATGACTTTTGAAATAATAACTATACCTAAAGAGTCATAAAAACCCTGTAAGATATCGACGCCGAGCGCAGGACGTCGAAATCCCGCGCGTGCGTTCGGCGCTCGGCGTGGAAACACGCCGTGTTCGGGTTCGCAACAAGTCAATCGTCATCGTTGAGAGTTGAAACACGTGTCGGTTTCTTACAAGGTTTTTTATGACTCTTTAGGAATAGTTAAGCGGAAAACGTTACTAGATATATCTACGTCTATTGTATTTTATAATGGACTAGGTTTTGCCAGTGGCATCGCCCACGTGCATGTCGGAAATTATCCCACGGGGACGTACTACCGGGATCAAAAGTATTCTATATCCTATTACAGGTCATGGTCTACCCGTGTGCCAAATTTTATTCAAATCCGTTCAGGCATTTTAGCGTGAAAGTGCTTCTCATTTATAATATTAGTTACGATTTACGTAAGGTCCCGCTTGAATCAATTAACTATCCACTAGAATATTTATAATAATATGTAACCTTCGAACCATTAGATTGATTGTCCCATTGTGACATTGCAGTCACAAATCCATTCGTTGTTCCTCAGCCGTTTTATGATGTACATATAAGTTTAGTAGCTTCGGTTTCAGCTCAGTTCAATATGGAATATTCATTCTATCATAGATTTAATCTAAGTAGGAGCTGAGATTGCATCCAGTCCGCCAGATCATGTCTCGTACGTCATTTACTTATAATTTACTGCTGCTGCTACTTGAAAGATGTAAAGTGTGACTTCGAAGTTTGTCATGCTGAAATAACAACACTACAGACTCACCTTTATTCCATTGAACGAAGACTCAAATTAGCATGAAGGACTTCTTCTCAAAATATCTTCCTAAGAAATATATTAATAGGGATCTGTCAATGTAGGTAAGAAAGATAATTTAGTACTTGTAGCGTGTGTGTGTATATCAAGTGTCTCCACTTGGTATTCAGCGCGAAAGTCTGACTTACGTCTGCGTCATATATCAATCATTGCTTGGATGTGAATGATGCGATAGGTCCTACTCACTTTTGTACTATAATTTGCATACATACTACAGGATATATGCATGTGACGTTCAATATACAAAACGTCCTATTATAATTTTGCTGGTAAAATATTACGAAATGCAACTTTAATGGCTCGTCTCAATAATCATCCATAATTTCATGGCTACAAACACGCGTTTTTCAAATAAACGCGTACGTATCCCGAAAATTGTGATGGTCTTCTGTGATGGTCTTCTGTGATGATCTTCTATGATGGTCTTCTGTGATGGTCTTCTGTGATGGTCTTCTGTGATGGTCTTCTGTGATGGTTTTCTGTGATGGTCTTCTGTGATTGTCTTCTGTGATGGTCTTCTGTGGCTGTTGTTGGTCCTTTGAGAATTTTCAGATCGTCAGCCTCATTTGAAGAATATCCTTACCTTGTGTTGTATAATTTTAAAACCAAATTTGCTGGACATTCATTTTGTAGGTCACATCCCATCGCATGAGATACATCATTAAACAGCCGAGAAGCGTAGGTAGGTAAAATAGGAATTAATTGGCCTCAAAATAATTCCATGTTTTTTTACGTAAAAGTTTAAGAAAGCTCATGCAGATTCATAAACATTAGTCTTCTGTCTTCACAAAGATCCGTCGGCGTATAGGTATAGGACCTATAAAAATCTAATACAAAAACAGCTCTTGGTAATAGGTGGGCCGTCTATATCACAGCACTTCGATACATGGATTACGAAGCATTCATCAACGATGACTGACTCTCCATTAATGTAGTAACCCCAAGCTATCCCGACATAGGTACAGCGAGTTTAATGATGCCCGGATGGAACTTCATGAATGATTAGCTTGTTAATAATGCTAGAACGTAGGACCATCAATTTTCTAATACCATTTTAGATGTAATAGCTATCAGGATGTCTGTGGATTGCCTGTTATCATCAGATAAGGTAGAAAGGGACTTTATATCTTGATAGTCAACATTAATTCTCTCTTTAATGTTTTATTGAAAGCAAGGTTTGTTTTTTGCCCATAAACTTCCAGTTTTTATTCGTCAAAGTATTCTTGTTAAGTCCAAGTAAATCTATGGCTGCGACGTGAAACGGTGCTTATTGCCATTACGCGAGTGCGGCGATTGCATCTGTAAGTTGATTGTGAATCACTGCGGGTCTGCTACTTGCATCTTGGCCCTAAGTGGGTGCTTGCGTCGGCGCACTACAGGCTTGCTTATGCTAATGCACCGAAATGACATCACTAAAATGCAAAGCATCGTAATTGTAATGGCCACCACTGACACCGCACTATCTACCATCGCGCGCAGTAAGTGAACTGATCCTACCGATTGCTGGACAATGAGCCACATCACTACCGGCTCTTTCATTATCGATATATTGCTAGTATTGTTTCACATATCGATCTTATCATTTATTTATATATGTTTCTGACCATCGACAGGTTCACATTCTTATTCATCATTAACTTGCTCGATTGATACAAAAAAAATGAATACTAGATTAAATGATTGCCTCAATTAAAGTGCTTGAATGCTATTTTCGTAATTCCAAATGATAGTCTATCGAGTACGTTCTCTGACATCTAATTTATGTAAGATCTCAGCGTCTAACCAACCATTTGAGTCGCATGATTGACGGGTGTCGAACGAAACACGTTTCAATTCCATAAATACCGTTCGGATGTAGTTTGATGGTGACTGTGATGCTGATTACACCAGTTGTACCTCTATGATTGATAACTTCCAAGCGGACGACACCTAAGCTAGCCCATCGACTGTTATTTACGCTCTTGTATACTTATTTTTTGTGCAAGCCTTATGTAAGCGGCGTCAAGAATCAAGACGCATTTTAACTCTCAGTTCGGTCCTAAATAAACAAAGTAAATTGAATATAATATTTTAAATTCAATCGTACTTTTATCGTGCATCTGCAAATGTAACGAGTGTTTAATTTTCGCGGCGTCGGGAGCGGCAATAAAAACGTTTCACTATTGAATGGGGGCGCGTAGGTAGGCGGTAGTAATTGATTACCGTGGCGAACGCGGTATCAGCTTATCGCTCCATCGGAACGTACGCACAATGTCCAATAAACTAGGTGATGTTATCCGTCGTTGTAAATGAATCAGTTCAGCTCAGCTCGAAACCCTAGACGAGGGATGAGGTGACGGCTTTACTCGCTAAAATACTACAGACTGCCAGTGCATCTTATTGTTCTGTTCGAGGTTATTACTGACCTTTGGTTGAATATATTTGGTATCCAGTTGCATGAACGGTCGTTACGAATCACTGAGCAGTTGAATAATGTGTACTTAGTCATTCTGATGCTTCTTTTGTATTGGTTTGAAAGGATCGAGATTTATTCACCTCTGTGTACGTAATGTTATGAATAATATATAATATATATTATATGCTGTTGAATAATGCATGGTCCAGTATATCGGACAAGCCTATAAAATGTTAATGTATCCCTAAATGCTTTTGACGCCTTAATTCAATAAAATAAATTAATGTACGATGAACTTTTTACACCGTATGTAAAGTTAAAGTGATCGTTAAATGTCAATAAATTCCCGGAGCTTTAGTGATATTTAAATCGCACTTCGACTGAACCGTTTTTATGTTGATTATTGTGATTTTTAGCGTTATTTTACAATCTGTAGGCAAACATGGCAATAATAACAACGACGGGCGTCCAATGCGACCGAGGTGCGTAAAGTGTAATCTTAGAGACAGATACGAGGGCATTATGCGACGCGGCCAGCGCCGATGTGTAGTGCCCGGCACAACGACGTAGTATTTACGATTAGATATAGAAAAATAAAAGCCCGAAAAACATTTTATTCAACTTTTGCTCTCTCTTAAATTCAAAGTTTTATACAATTAAAGGTGTTGTACCTATTTCATTTTTTACTCGATAAGAATTCGGATGAATTCGTTAAACCGAATTTGGCAAAAATAAATGCATTTTAAAATTCTCATAACGGTAAAATCTTAATAAAGATTTGCATTTCGGTAAAGACCTTTTGTGCCCTGAAGCTGATTTTGATTAAGATACTAAAGATTTCGCTGGCATATATGGCTATTTACCGTAGTGCTGTGACAGACCGTAGCGTCACGTACCATCTGGATAATGCGGCAGTGTGTGAGGACATGTCATTACAACCACATTACCGATTTATTTCGTCACACACGACTGCTCTCTGGCGTTCTTTTTTTGCCTGACTGAACACGGAGCTACGCAATATGGTCGATCATAAACATTTACGCAAAATTATTGTGATTTAACTTAGTTGTAGAGTTAGGAATCTTTAGACCCCAGTTTAGTTAAATTCTTTTGGCTATTTTCTTGTATTATAAGAATTAACATCTTTCCGTCTGTCTTTCTAACGCTTTATTATTCCTTTAGTACGCTTTTATAACGACACGTTAATTCATAGATTAAGCTCTCTGACTCTGGTGAGGTTTACCACGTCAAAGCGACCGAAGCTATGAGCCATAGAATAAGTTTTAATTTTCTACAAAGTAATAAAAGTTACATTTGTGCCTTCTGGCGCTCAGCCTAGCAATTTCCTGGCAATATTAGACCACATCCACTGCATCCGTGTGCCGTAAAAGGTGAACAAGTTTTAGTGCTAAAAGGCAGCACCGTCTTATTATGTGCTAATAAATATTTATTACATATTGCGATCCCATAATCCGTCTGATAATTGTTTCTCAATAATGTCTATGAGTCTTACCTTTTATCTCTGTAAAATAACTCATGGTGATGAGCTGGCTGTCCATTTGGTACTCCGCTTCTGCTCAAACGTGAAGATTATGGCAAACGACACCCTATTTTGAAGAGATCTAAGGTAGTTACTGATTTACTGATTGATACAGTATAGGCTTTGAAGTACCTTTGCAGTTTCATGTACCGGATTTTAACAAATATTTTGACTCAGGACAGATTAAGTTTTATCCCTAAGCTGAATATTTGACATCCACATTCAGCATTCGATATTTATCTAAATCAAAACCCTCAAGTCCGTTTATGGTCAATCCGTGGGACAGCGCCATCAATCGTGTTTTGAATCTGATGGATGCCTTCATATATTTCTCTTTATAAATATTTACGAAATAGTTTTTGCATGTACTCTGGACCACGTGCCGGGAGGCGTACAGCTCTATATTTTAGATATCTGCTATCCTCCCATATTGGGAAAATCCAGTGTTTTGCATAATACATGCATTTGATCGTGTGGAGTTTAGTGCCTGTGCTTATTTATATACATATATAAGTGTTATTGTATAGTGATTTTGTATGTTTGCTTATAAAATAATGTAATTTTAAGGATATTGCATTGAATTTGTATCTGCGATTGGTATATGATTTTTTATTTGTATTACGATGAAAGAAAAATGTGTAGTTGGTTACTAATTTAATTTTTTCGATCAAGTAATGATGGGTAATTAACACTTAACAGATTTCAATTGTCTTAGTAGGAATATGAAATAAGAGAACAATAGAGAAAGCTTGACGAGCCACTTTATCTGTATCGTTCATTATGTACCAAACTAACATAGTTCTTAAGAAAGAAGCCATCTTGAAATCTTGTTTAACATTTTTAACTCATTTCGGAGATGAAAGTGGATCCACCACTTTTCAATAATGGTAGCTACCAAATGAATAAAGATTTATTACGAAATGAAACGACAATTCTCAAATAGCATTTATTCCGGTGCAGATGGCGTCAGCGAGGGCGCGCGTGAGTCGGCGGCGCAGGCGCAGCGCGGCGCGGTCGAAGCGCGCGCGCTGTCCGTACCGCGCGCACTCGACCACCACCGTCGTGTTGCACGACTCCTGCAAACGTGATTATAACCTCACAACATGCCCTTATTTATTAGAGAAATATTTGAAAACGTGAGCTAAATATCCCTTGGTATTGCTGGTACAGTTATTTGTGAACACGGCGGAATTCACGGTGAAGTTTGGTATACAAAGTTTTGGCCAGCTGTTCTAACACAGTCAGGTATACATACTTCCTGCTGGGGTTGCGGGTTTGTCTGAAAGGGATATCGCGGCCCCGGCACACAGGCAACGGAAGGAACACGGGTGGGTTTTAGTCAGTAAAAGTCTGACACACCCGCTCTGCCCAGAGCGGGAGAAGTCATTTGATGATTTCCCACCCAAAAAAAAAAAAAAAAAAGGTATACATACTTATTCAAGATTTGATTTTTACAGAGAAATTTTCCACATTAGCAATATCTTCTATACTATACAGAGAGAGCTCCTGACTGGCTAATTCATCAACGCAGAGCCTAAAGCTAGAAACATGTAAGGCCGTTCCTTTTGTAACGTAGGCATCCACGAAGAAGAGATTTAAAAAAAAAAATTTTTTGAAGGGGTAATACAGGGAATGACAACTTGTATGAAAATAAATAATTTTATTAGTAAAATAAATGTAAATTGCTATTTGAGCTTATGGTTAAAAACTATGAAACACGTAAGTGTCTCAGGATTTTCGAAGTAAACCCAAAAGCGGTAAAATATGAAAGTGTGTGGGAAATCTACGCGGATGAAGTTGCTGGCAATGTGCTAATTTAGATACTGTGTAGATACATATGCAGGATGATTTGTAATTTGACGTATTCCTTCCAGCACCTGATAGTGTGACCCATTAATTGCAACAATTAAGTACCCAATAAACCCTAGGCAAAAATTGATGGGATTCGAGAAAACCCAACTTTTATGTATTTTTGAAAATTTCCCAGAATTCGTCACTAAATATCACTTTTCTAACTCTCAAATTGAATGGCCTTCATTGCGATTCCATTGGGTACTTAATAATTTAATAAACCTTTCGATGTAACCAAATTTTCTAAAACATCAAACGTAAAAAATAAAGGAATAAGTTTATTAACCATTTTCAAAAATCATCTACGTACTTGAACTTTGACGCCAGTTATCTCAATATTTTACTATAGAATTAAGCGTAAAAATTACAGGGAAGACATCTAAATTTAATCAGCTGTCTAAAGAGGTAAAAAATTAAAAAATATTGAGAGATGCCGACGAAAATGTCGATAATACTGGCAAAGGAAGAAATTGGAAATTGTTAAAATATTGAAATTTTTTGTGATAATCGAATGTATTAACTTGGTTTGTGCTATCTCACTATTTTCTAACCTCCTAGCAATCCATCACACGCTAGGCACCCAGGTGACCAGGTCACCAGTCGTGGAGCGGCTTTTGAGTTTTTAATATGACTCACGGTCTACTCACTGGTCACTGTTCATTAGCCGCTTAGTTTTCGTGTATTTAAACTCGGCGCTCGATCAGCTCAGTCATTTAAAAACTCAAAAGCCGCTCCATGACATGTGTCCTGGTCATGACGACCTAGGTGACTAGCATGTGATGCAATGAAGGCCAGTCAATTTCAGAGTTTAAAGAAAAGTGATATTTAGTGAGTGAGTTCTGAGTTTATCTTGGACATTACTGACATTGGTGAAGGAAAAACATCGTGAGGAAACCTGGACTTATATGGTTAATATAAGTCTGAAATCACCAACCCGTCTTGAGCAAGCGTGGTGATCAATGTGCCTTCTCTATAATGAGAAGAGGCCTTTGCCCTGCAGTGGGACAGTAAATGTTGTTGTTTGAAGTATGAGTTGAGAAATCTGTTTTTTTTTTGTTAAATCGTGTTCAGATATCGTCACCCATCACGTCTGTGAAATTTACACACAAAAAAACAGTATTTTAAAACTTATATTTTAACAACACTGCGGTTTATATACTAAAAATAAATTATCATTTAAAAAATAAAATGTTTCGCTAGCTAATTTAAATTGTCCCTATATACTGGGATTTTTATCTAGGAAAATGGGCTTTCCTCACGTGTTGAGCAATTAGCTCAGTAATTACCCACTAGTCATAGACAAAGGCGAGAAGAGTAATAAAATAGCACTTAATTTCAGTTCTCACCTTGTAATGATTGAGTTGCACTTCACTAAAGGGCGCTGACCAGCCAACGGACCCTGACGCCCCGAGGCTCTTCAAAGGGTAATGATTGAATGCTGTTAAAACCTTTTTAGTCAACATCCAACTCTTGCTGTAGTATCCTATAGGACTGATCACCGCCGAACTTACTATGTGTTTCGCTAATTTAGGAGTAGGCAATTCACTACCACATCTAGATTTGTACTTCTCATATAGCACTTTATCTTCTTCATTATCACCTATGACTTCATTGCTTAAATTATTTGAATCTACTGTTAATTCTATTTCATCTATTTCTAAATTAATCGATTTTTTTATCCGTACATCGTCTCTTTTGACGTAAATTTTGCTCTTTACTCCTCTGCCATCCATGCTGTATTTATCAATTTCTTGCATGAAGTCAAAAAAAAATACATTTTGTATAATTATAGAGGAACGTTCTGAAGACTTCCAACCGTATCTATTTAGACGATTGAGTAACTCTGGCCACGTATCTGCGATTTTTGGCAAAACTACTTCGTCAATGTCCAGTGGAACAATATACTCAGATTCTTTAATATTTCTATATAAACAATCATTATAAGTAATAATATGATCTCTTCTTCGTTGCCAAAGAGACCTTTGCGACTTATGCTTAATAGGAACATGGAATAGTCTAACAAGACCCTTATCTTGATAGTGCAGTAGAACTCTCTTTGTCTCTTCTGTGACTTCATCTACATACATATCTATCAAATCTACACCAAGTATTTTATTGATTTCAATCCATTCAACTAAGCTTCGTGATATATCTTTATCAAAGTTCATGTCTTTGACACAAACTGTAAACATTCTTGTTCTTTTATTCTTTGCTTTATCGGATTCCAATCGGAAAGCATTCGTAGGGTCATCACAGGGTTCTGTTACAACTGACACCACTGAAGAGCCGTACAGAGGTTCTGTTAGAGGGCAAGACAGTAGCAACGGGGTATCAACTTCTGATAAAGTAATGTCCCACTTATGCCACCATATTTCTAAAGGCTTCGCTGCGACAACTTCGACTGTATCTTCAGTTAAATCTCCGTTTCTCGAACGTGTTTGACAGAAAAGTGTATCTTCCGTTGAATAATTACGTCCTGTGAAAGATGTAGATACAAATATTATTAAAATAGAAGTAACTAGAAAGCATGCTGTCTAGAATTGATTCTAAGGATAGAGCAAACGGAAATATGTATAATATTTATTATGAGAAAATAAAATGATTCCTACAGTTAAGTGCGATGTGAGTGAACGGAAAGTGCTCGCCGGCACCGTTTCAACCATCTTCCCGACACTTATAATTTATATAGAGAAACTCCATTACTTGGACTTATATAATAGTAATTTGTTGAAATGATTTCCTCGGGTACACTTGCGGTGCTTTGCGAGGAACTGTCATTAAAACGGTGCTTCAATTACAGGCTTGCCTGATCAGGATAGTACGCCTTCCTAGTGGAGACGGCTGCGGCGACGAAAACAATTCCCTTTTTGTTTTACTAACGTTTTTATAGGTGGATGGTGTTCGTGGCAAGAACATAAATAAAATTATACTGTGTCGTTTTAAACAATCACTTTAATATGGTCTTATTTATTACAGTACACATTTTATAGATCGTCGTCATTCGACCATCTTTTTGATAGACATTCAGGAAACGGAAAAAACTTCCTATAATGTTACCAATAACAAAACCTTAAAATGTAGCCAGCATAATGAACCAAAATAAACTTAAAATCTATGTTTGGATACGAACAGATGGAGTTAACAGTTGTTTGACTTCGAGGTAGTCTTAAAGTTTTGAGGTTTTCAGATGAATCGTAGATAATAATGATGATGGGATTATGAAGATAAGATTATTTATCGGGGCAGAGATTGAAATGTAGTAATGTACATGTTCTTAAAACTCATCATGCACCTGAGATATAAAGGGCTACTCTATAGAGAATTAATAAATATGAACTGTACTGTACTTTATAAAAGTTTAATATTACAAAGTAATTTAAAATAAAACAGTTCAGTAACAAGTCAGTTGAAAGCCAACCACTGAATTCAATCGGCACGTTTATTTTTAACCGCAAAAGGGAGCTATAAAATCGACAAACAATCTTTCCAAACCAAATACAAAACGTAAAAGCGAAAGGCAGCGGGAAGGGCCAGTGTTTAATCCGTCTCTCATTCCTCACCACAACATAGGAGTTGGGTGGGTTTATCTCGGCCGGGAAGGAATTTACACGACGCGTACGCTCGCCTCCAGTGACAAATGAGTTTGAGCTTATCGGGCCGCGCACTGTCGCCGGCCGCGCACTTTCCAACCAAGCTTTTGTTACTTTAAATCCTTTAATGTGTTACAAAAATAATTCTACAAACTGTACTTAATGCTAGCACCATTTTAATGAGACATCCTACGTAACTTATTGGTAGCATACACATCCTAAAACAAAAAAATCTCCTCCCTTGATTAAGTTGCGAACGCTGCTGCTCTTTGTTTTGTATGCAGAGAAAATAAGGACTGGCGATCGGCTATCACAGACTCTGGTAATTATGGCGTTGGTTTATCAGTACTTGAGATTTCCCTGATGTCTTTATTGACCGAGATTATTTTGTTTACCTGGCTTTTATTTATATTTAGTAGGCGGTCTGTTCGCGCTAATCTTCAGAATTACTGGGACGATTTTGATAGTTTTCACATAAATGTGGATTATAGGGGACAGCTTAAGCTTGTAAAATGTTGTTTGTAAAAGAGAATAAGAATTTATGAAATAAAAGACGCCCAGGGTGTGAAATTATGGGGCGTGTTATATAAATTCTGCATTGTCCGATATGTCCGCGCATGTATGTTTATGTCATAAAAATTTATGTAGATAATTTATTTTTAAATTGATTCCCAAGAAACTAGAGTTGTTTGCATATTTCAATATGTGTTTAGGGTAAATTATATAATCGTCTTGAATCGTTAGGGAGGAACGTATGGGTAGGAAGAATATAATTACACGCGTCCACGCAGACAGGGCAGGACGGGAGGACAGGAGCGCTCGCGGCGACGCGCGTGCGATCCGCACAAACAAATATAACTTAATTGCTGATTAAGTTTCTGTATAAAATTAAAACTTTGAAAAGCTTGAAGTTCACGATCCTTTTGCATGGGGCGAAAGCAGATAGCATCTTGTAAACGAGAAGGAATGCAAAATCTGATGGAAAAGCGCAAACTTAACAAATATGGTTAGAACACATTTGATATCTTATGTGGTTTGTGTGGTTTTTAAGATTTATTTGCATTTCTTTTGCCTATGTATGCATTTACGTATCTAATATGTCAACTGCTAAGCATAGCATGTGGGCTTGATTACAAGTTATACTGAACCAGTTATGTTTACTACGATTATAGAGACTAATTGCGAAAAAATGGCGACGCGTAACTTGAATAATTCATAGAACGTACGTAACTTTTAATTGAGTGTCACTAACCCTTTGCATGTGACGATGTCCTGTCAATTATGAAGGCGCTTATGTTTTGCTGCGGTCCTACAATGTTGCAGGAAGACTAGCTCAAATTAGATGCCCCATATTTATGTAAAGGATGTGCATTTTGCAACTTAGTATTTAAGTGGTGGGTAGTGGTTACTATGTAACTTGCTTAGTTAGTGGTTAAGTATAGAGGGGTGATTTAGTTATTTATGTTTTACAGTTCCTGATTAAACCATGTAAACATTAAGTTTTGCCATATCCGTGTGTAGAATCTTTGTTGTAATAAATGTTTTAAATTTGTTATGTGAAAAAGATTGGCATAATGTTTGGAAAATATTAATTAATGAAAGTTTAGTTCAACATCGAACTCAATAGATGGCGTTACAAGTCAAGTCTGTCTATATGTTTCGTCTCCAACATTATGTACGATGTGTAGCGAATTATTAAATCAATTCTGACTATCTTAGGCTACCTCTGGACATAGACTCAGGCGTGACTTTGCGGAAATCCATTATAAAATACAATAGATGACGTATATTTAGTCACCTAATCCGCTTAACTGTTCTTTAAGAGTCATAAAGAACCCTGTAAGAAATCGACACGTGTGTCACCTCTCAACGAGGCATCGTCAGGATGACGTTTGACTTGTTGCGAACCCGGACCCGTGTAGACACGTCAAGTGACGAGAGCAGAGTGAGCCACTTCCACCACACCACCACCTTCAGCCACCTCTGAACATGACTGCAGAACTTCCTGGTTTGTTATTACCTATTGACCTATTTTGTTTTTTATTATTTGAATTAATCTATCGTTTTTGTATGCTCTTGCTTTCTATTAGGTAAATAGTCTACTCGTATCAATAAAAATATCCTAGTTTTGTACCGTGAAAGTTGGCGAGAATTCGCACGTAGCGCTGTGGAGCCCGCTCGTCGTAGTACGCGGCGTACAGCGACACTCGCGTACCAGCTACATGCTGCCACTCCCGCGTAGTACGCCCTTCACCAGGCCAGCTGCGGTTCTGAAACAATGCCACATATTTTATTTGTATGAAGAAATATAACATGCTAATTAGGTAAGTACCTATATCTGTTTATCTACTCTCATATCGTAAAGTTCTAGTTATGAAATCGAAAATAGTACCTTAATGACAGGACTTATCAACGAGCAACTCTAATAAAATTAAAAGTAATATTATAACACTCTTTCCCTAACGAAATAAACCTGTAAATCTCGAAGAGTTAGGCTGGGGTACTAAAGGTACAGGTGTACCTTATACTACACCCACATTTCACCAGTAATTTTTAAGTCCCATGTAATCGGGGCGAGTCTATTTCCGGGCACAATCCGAGCAGTTACTAAGCAAACAAAATCAAAATCAATCTGCATAGCCTTTTCCCAACTATGTTGGGGTCGGCTACTAGTCTAACCGGATGCAGCTGAATACCAGTATTTTACATGGAGCGACTGCCTATCTGACCTCCACAGCCCAGTAACTGGGTAATACGATACCCCTTGGTGTCAGACTTTCGGGCTTCTGACGACTCGTAACGACTGTCAAAGATCCACGAATGACAGCCGGGACCAACGGCTTAACGTGCTTTCCGAGGCACGGAGGAGTATTGGTATGTAAAGATGGTCACCCATCGACTGAGCAACCCCGACAAGCGTAGCTTAACCTGATGGATCGACCAGTGCGGCTGTTGTTACTTAGCCACGAGCTCCTCCTCTACTGAGCAAACAAAATAAAGCTTTAAATATTTTTTTTTTATTATAGGTCGACCAATGACTTCTAAATTGGGTTTTAGCTGCTTAAAATAATTATCTTACACAACTTAATAGTAATGTTATAGCTGAATAATGGGTAATAATAATGTTTATAAATTAAATAGATAAAACAAATATTACAACAATATTACAACGTAATACTACAACGAAAATATTTTTTTTCTGCATATGGTCAAGTACAATATTTATGAATAATGTGTATTTTAGAATCGTCCGACCGATGGTTTTATTTATTTTATTTATTAATGCTGGCGCATCATCGCAAGAGCTGATCTGTCGGACTTGTCTTTAGTGGCGCTTCCCCGCAGTCAAAGATTTAAATCGTTTTTAAATTGCGATTTTGATGAAATTAAGTTTTCATAGAAATTGTTATACTAGAGTCGCGTCCCGCTGTCGCTTCGTGCCTGTCTTGGGAGCCTTATTTCAGGGAATGGAAAGCTATTCGTGATCACGATTGTACTATGTAAACAGTTTATTTCCTACATACCAAGCTGTGTGTCAGACCGCCAAATGGATGACGTCAAAATTATTTTAATTACACATTAAGTATTCACAGGAGACTAATTCATGTGACATTGTGACCCAGTCGCGACTCACGCGCACATTGTTAATATTTATGATGTAAGTACATGTAAATATGGTAGCTGTATGTAGGTACATATGGCCTATATGCAGTTCGTTGTACTGTAAAACGTCAGTGTGTAGGCACAAGTGTTATCTTCGAGCATTTCTAATAACCCAGTTTGCATTTGCATTAATGGGTCTAATATAAATGGCAGGCCTATAAAATTATACTGTTAGGGAAGACCTCGAGTTACGACCAAGCGGTTTTACTGGTATTATAATTATATAAGTGCAGGATGTTTAACTGATTAAATTAATGATAAAAAATTGATTAGATTTTCTTAACAAGATATTTATATATCGATTTGTTGTAGTTGGAGTGTTAGGTATATGTGATTTTTTAAATACTTATGTACAACTTATTTTTTGGCGAATATAGTAAAAAGTTTTTTTTATGATGGTTTATTTATGGCTCTGGTGAGAACAAAGTTCGAAACAATAATTAAATACGGTTAATATTTGCTTCTACGAACGGTTATCCAATTACTTTTTTGTTCAATATGTTATTACATATTTTCCACCGTACTTTCTGGGCATATTTTAAATTAGATAATTAGATGTTGGAGACTGTCGATCAATGTATCTTATTACTAGGTGGGTCACCGGATATTAAGGATTATTCACGGTGTTCCTCGAAGCAGCGTTGCTAATCGTAATTAGTTTGCTAGGACGCGTTTGATTGGTCGACTTAGTTTGAAAAATTATGTGATTGGTCTCTGGAGCGCGTTGATGTCTAATACAGGCTAGCTTGAAGGTGCAGAGTGTGGCGAATTGGATGCTTAACTAGGATGCAAGGATCATTATGTATCTGTCTGCGGAAGCTATTAGCTATTCGTTTCACCTGAATTCATAAATAATCGAAACAATTATTTCTACATAATTATATTCGCGATTTGATATCAAGCAATAGAAACAAATTGTCAAACTTTTATTCATTTTGAATATCGAATACGAGGCTTTTCGCTAATTTGTTTTTTTTTGGCGTTTAGTTTGTGCAGAATAAACATTTTTTTGTTTCTATTTTGACGTGAAATTGGAATAATAAAATAAACAAAATCGAAAAGTACAGGTTCTAGGTGTTTTCCCTTGTCTTGTCCTACATGCCACCCAAGAAGTAGATTCTATCAACCACATATGTGTTTTGATAAGATGTTCGTCACATTTTATTTGATTACACTGTTTATGTGAAAGTTAAAGTATAAGCATCACGCTTATCGCTAGATGTTCGCAAAGCAAAGTAAAATAAATCGGTGTTGAATTAAATTCTCACAACACCTACTATTATTTGTAAGTTGTAACGAAGTCGGTGTGAACAAGGCAATAAAATCAGCCCGTATGCGCAAGCGCAGGCTTATTGACTACAATTTATTTTATAAGAGCGTTTGAATCCGACACATAAAAGTTAATAGTTCCACTTTTTAGAACATTGAAATTATTATAAAATTATCACGCTAAAAGATTAATATCCATATTTTAATCAATTAATAAATTGTTTTTTGTTCTTCTAACTGAACAGACAGCTGTGCTGCGGGGAGTTTGTTGCGCCACTTCTTCTTCCCAGCTAATGCACTAGGAAGTGGTGAAGGGTGGGCGTTTTGGGGGACTGTCTTATGTAATTGACGTTCGAAAAGTGCTGATTCTCAGCCTAGTTTGAATAAATGACTTTTGAATTTTGAATTTTAGGCCGATATTACTAATACTTTCATCGCATGTAATAACAGGGCTTTTTAATGAAACATCTTTATTACTGCCAAACAATCTTCTTGATTATAAGTTTTAATGGGAAGGTAAGGTAGCGGCTATAGAAATTGCATTATGTCTATAGATTTTGACAATGTATGTATTTTCCGCAAATTAATGAGGACAAAAAAAACAAACAAATGTTTTATGGACAGATAAGAAATATTTCAGATGAGACTCTTTTTAGTAAATGTTAATATATTTTTTAACATTGTAGTGGGTATATCATTATGATGCTAAAAATAAATAAGATAGGAAAATAAACCTTATAAACGCATCATTTGTCTATGACAAATAATGGAAGAAGTACGACTCGCCGCGCGCGCCGGATTGATTTTCAGAATATTATGAGACCATGTGCCAGCATTGTGCCAGCATATTATGAGACCATGGTGGAACATGATCAAACGCACATACTACTCGCACGCATATTCGAAAATTGAAACTTGCTTTATTATGAGTTAAACTGTCAACTGATAAAATCAAAACTTTAATAAATATCTCTTTGATCTGTTTTATAATTAAAAGCTTTCCTACCATCGTTGATGTGATTGTCGAAAACTGACAGACGCGATTATTGGCAATTACGCGGTCATTGCTATAAACTTCGCGGTTCGTTAGTGTAAGACCGCCTGATGTCTATCCCGAGATTACTTATGAGATCTAAAAAAAAAAATATGTTGAAGAAAATGTCTTGACTAACTTGAACTTAGGTTTTCAATACAAGCAGACACATGGAAAAACAGTAAAGTCATAACAATTTACGACACAAATTACTGTACGCAAATGTTTAACTCAGTATAAGAGGTAAACCTCACTGAACTAAATGTTAAAAGCGGCACTAAACGCGAGCGAACTATTCATAGACACGTGCAGCGGCAGGGACCGGCAGGGTTAGGCACAATTGTGCATAAATACTCCTCGGAGGGCACCATAGCCACGTCTATAGCGAATAAACTATCGCGAAGAAGTAAGAGCTAAATTATAATAAGCCATAAAGCTGATTTAAGCGCTTCAATTCGACGCTGAGTATCCGTCGGTTTAATTTGCATAAGTCTAAGCTAGCCCTGGCTCGTCCCACGACCGACGCGTGGTTTTACTGCGCCGCGCTGATTTATAAGGGGAATGCAACGCCGACGAATGGAACTTTCTCGTGCTTTCGATGCTCAAAAAAGAAAAATATTAGTATTTCCACTAACGATGCGAGATGTATCCGTTTGTGGTCCGCTTTAGAAGCGCCCAGTTAAACGCTTATAGGTATAAAAACATATTTTTATGGTCATTTTAAATCTCCTTTTTAGCTCGCAAGGTGAACTATAAAAGATTTAATGTTTTGCCGCAAAAATACGGGACCAAATAATAGTTTTGAAACGTAGGTAATAAAAATTGCGAGATAAATAAAAATAAGATTTTAATTATTTCATGCATTTATGAAAAAGATTTTTATTTTATTTTACCCCTTGATTGTTTGAAACAGATAAAAAACATAAGTACTGTCGGTCGATTCTGTAAAAATATTAACGTGAAGCTTAGGTGAAGTGAGCGTGAAATGAGCTGTCACTGCCACAGAATCGACCGGCAGGATGCTAGGGATTAACACTATTGACAGCTCACTTCACGCTCACTTCACCTAAGTTTCACGGTGATATTTTTACAGAATCGAACGGCTGTACTGTACATACCTATCGTTATGTTTTTATCAGTTTGTCTCAGGCAGATTGAAATCATATCCATGCTACCTTTAAAATCGTCTCTCTACATGCTCTACTGCACTACTGAACAATTATTTTTTTTCAAATATTGATCGGTCTTTTCACCTTTGTAAATAATAATTCATCAGAAAAAGTGTTAATAAAAAGTTCCTTTGTGATTCCTAACGGTTTTATGCTATGATAGCACTGTTTTCTGTCACGCACTATACCATGAGGTTCTATTTTTTATGATACTTTCATGCGCTGACGAAATGGCTTTTCCTACATCGTCAATACTACTCTTTACTTCACTGATACCACAATAGGGATGATGACTGACTAAAAATATTTTTTGTCCGTCAGGTAGATTATTAAAAAATATTGAACACGTATTTTTTCTTTTTTACGTAATCAAAAGATTAAGGCGATACATTGAGTTAAAATGTGGCATGACGTTCACGCCTTGCTAGATTTTATACTGAGTTGTTGTGATGTAGCGAGCCCCCACTCCCTAAGTTTAATGCGTTTTGTAATTTTTTATTATTATGGTAAAGCAAAAAAATACGTGTCTAATATTTTTTTTATTATCTGACTGACGGACTAAATATAATTTATTATTTTACCCAGGCATCAACCCTATTGGCGTGGCTACCTTCTGCGCCCAACTCATATAACATAATAAAATGTTTTGATATTTGCCATGGACGGGAGAAGAAGAAAAAGAAGAATATTTACACTCGTTTTATCACTAAAGTGTTCATTCTATAGGGCTTTATTTCGCAATGGACTCCCCATAACCTCCAAGAATGCACCCTCGGCTGTTCGCCTAACTATGCTGAGTGCCTATTCGGTGTTCGATACCACGGCGGGCTTCTCGGACACGTAAGGAAGACGCATTTTTTTTCTGATAATGCTCTTGCTGGGTGGGAAAGTACCTTGATTGGACGTAAGGTCACAAAAATCCTCTTCTTTTATGGAAATTGTAATAAGTTTCAGTCAACTCTCTTACTAATCTTTGACCAAAGAATGACATGAGCTCTCTCAGACAGCAACGATATGGTAGGAAAAAACAATGGATTGCAATGTCGTGCTCTGATGGTTCCATGGTTGTAATAAAGCATTGGTTTATGGTAGGAAATGGGAATTTACGTTTGGTATTAGAAAATATTTGCATATTGCTGGGTATTTGCGTAATTATATAGACACGTCCCGCGTCACGCTACTGGATCTAGAATGTGTAGGTTCCTATGTTCGTAATAGGAATGATGCCTGGGTAAAAAAAAATGAAATTCTAATTAGTCCGTCAATCAGATAATAAAAATATATTAGATACATATTGTTTGCTTTATCATATTTAAAAAAAATACTTAGATAAAACGCATTTTAGGTTGGGGAGTGGTGGTCGCCACTTCACTAGTATGTATAAAATCTACATACTCGTGACGTCATGGCACATTTTACCTTAATTTATCGCCGTAATGTTTAGATTAAGTAAAAAAAAAAAAAACGTATTCAATATTTTTTTATATTCTAAAAGACGGACAAAAAAAAAATTGTCAGCATCCCTATTGTATGGTTCGCTCATCAAGTCCTGTTTGATAAGGACTAGCTCTGCGTCTACAAATATATAATGTGGTGTTCCTGTATTATAAATACGTGTTTTCTTTCAATATTTTATAACGAAACATGATTTTTGATATTACCATTCTGCATTCTGGGCCCAAGGCACCTCTAGAGGCCACCCTTGGGGGTGCCACGGGGATTTGAATTCGGGTCAGTGGCACCCCAGGTCCTCAAATCCATACAACGGTGTACCAGTGGTATCACGGGTTCTGTCTACTAGTTCCCATGAATCCACCAATCGAATAGTGATGGGACAGATGGACAACAGTGACAAAATAATTTCAATAGTCTAATTTTAATATTTATTTAACGCAATTTCTCCAACGCGTGGCCTAATGTTATTTCTCTGTTCAGAAATTGGGACCTAAAACATAAGTGGCGAAATTTAGGTGTACTGTAAGTACACCTCTACCTAACCTGAACAATTTTAAATCGCTGTAGTCAGTGCAGTAGTCAATACGATAGACGAACGTCTATTCATACAGCTCTTGAATGCGCTTTTAATGGGATCTAAAGCATCTTGAATAGATATTATTATAAATTGATGTACATTATGTCAGTACGTACTTTTATTATCAATTGATGTACATTATGTCAGTCCGTACTTTTATTGTTGCGACTTGCCACATACATTAGTGTGAACATTAAACATCACTGGTGCTTCAACGATAAATGAAACAAAGAGGGGTAATAAAAATATAATGACGGCAATAAAAATGTAATAATACACCGAACGCGAAATACGTGGCCTTATTTCACACGAACCAAATATCGATCGCACCTGTACAGTCTTATTGTACCTTTAACACTAATAATATGTAATCAATTCAGTTCTTCACTCACACAATATACCAAGACTAAGTTTGAGGTGCGATGTGCAAATCACATTTTTATAACGAAACAAAATCGTGAGCTATTAGGTAAATTTTTTGCGGAATTAAATATCAATTTTGTTCTAGACAGACATTTTCGTGACGGGAATGCTTAGTAAGATAATCTTTATTTGTGATCGTCTGCCGCAGCACTGATAAAGTTTGTGCAGACATTACTCTTTGGTCTAGTTCGTGGGAGATACGACGTGGTGATATTCTAGTACCTACCGTCCTAGGATTTAAAAGAATTAAGATTTAATAGATCATCCACCTAAGGGGTGCTACAAATATGTTTGGGTCAGCCTGATTCGGCACAGCCATGTGGCAACATCGAATATATATTATGTTGATATAATTATGTTCCGGAAAAAGCCGCTCGGTTTCGCTCAAATTGTGCTGAGCCGATGCGAACAGATGGCGAACAAAGTTTCCCTGTCAGCACGAGCCGAATGAAAGCCGAATATATTATGTAGTAATTTTTTCGGGTCGGCTGTGTTGTTTAACAAATTGTGCCGAATTGAATGTTCCAACCCGAACGTGTGTAGAACCCCCCCCCCATAACTATAGACTTGTCGAGGAAACAGAGCACACACTGGCATATAGGAATTTATTTTTTCCTTTGGTGCACATGACAGACACTTAAAAATCGAACAACACCCTAGGACTAGAAAAACAAAACAAGGTTTTTAAAGCAAACGTATTTTGTGTATTCTTCCTATTAACATGGATTGGAAGAATTTGACATCTCTACGAAATATTTCTGATTTTCATCCGAAAAGTTTACAAAAGTTATTAACACTAAATTGACTGAAAAAAATGGTAGAACCAGTTTTTATTTTATGAATAGTCAGGTTGAGTTTACTTTGGGTATCTACCTACTCGTTAACTTTATTTTAGTTACCAATGATAAATAAAACTAAAAAGTTGCATCAACTGCAACTAAACTTGTAAACGACACCAACCCGGTTAATTATGAAATACGTTTAGTAATTGCAATAACGTTGCTTATCATTAGATAAGATTAATCTGATCATTTGGTTCTGGATGCAGCGGCATTTATTAATGGCCGATGTTAATGGCGGCCAATCAAAGCGCCAAGTCGATTAATCGGGTGGTGACTGCTGCGTATATTCGCGTAATTTTTTATCCAAAATATACCATCTGTTTGCTTACCAGTCAGTGCTTACCGCGAATACATTACCTATTGTGTGATTGGCGAAAGAATGAAACGAATTGTTTATAAATGTTATTCATCTTATTGTGCACACGAATAACATTTTTCATCCTTAGCGAATAAAAAGTTTCGCTAAATTATTGTGACATACGTGAGGTTTGCTTTGTGCTCTTATAACTCTCGTTTGTAAATTCTATGATAGTTATAGATAATAAAACCTTATAAAATGCTATATAACAAACTTTGTACCGATATCTATTATCGTATTTTTAGTACATCCTGTCTACACGTCAGTAAATTTTTAGGTTCCTGTTCGTAATTTTTGCTTTCATACCATATTTCTCGATATGCAGATTTATGCATTGTAAAATATTCCCAGTATGAAATGATGCATACACGAGCATGACGGAGATCCTGCCTATAAGGCAAGTGGAGAGTTACTAACCTCGGGCGATTTACCGGAAATGGGTATCTATTTATGCATACAAATATTTCTGGTTACGGTATCGGAACTATGCAACTATGCGCCGGTATCTGGCCGGCTATCTGCTTATGATACCTGGCTATAGTATATAGAGCAGCAGGCAGGAGGCAGCGTGCCAGTGTGCAGTGGCGGCATACTATTAGAAATGCCCGTAGAGGATATTGATTTCGATTTATTTTCCATTCGTGACCGGCATCGGAATAGATTATCGCAACACAAAACGAGTTGAAATAAAACCATGGTGTGCGCGCTGCGCGGAGGCTATCGGCGTTTGTGCGATACCACTCGATTCTTATCGTCGACAATTTGTTTATAGCAATCATTTTGTTTAGATGACGTGAGAAATAAGAAACGATATGTTTTTATGTCTATCTGTCTGTAGGTGGACGCGGGCTCTTTTGTATCTTTCACTTTTGTTGCACTGTGTTAATAAATAAGAAAAGCTGTGCAGTTAATGTATGAGAAGGGTGAGCACTACGTTTATTAACTTGGCGTTCGGGTTGACGTTTCGAAAGATCTCTGTTGGATTTGTCAACTTTTTACATTATTAGCGAAGGAAAGGTTCTCTTTTAAGGTTGGGCGGGGGTTTTAAAATACCTTTTATGGCGTAAAGATATCAGGTTGCTAATTAAATATAATGTAAAGTTGAGTGCTGTACAGTTAACGGTAAATAGTAATAATAGTTAGTGAAGTGAGTTGGCGGGAACAGGAAGTTTAGCTGCATACAAAGTAGATGCGACAATAGATCGTATTTTCTCGGAGATGTGTTTTCTCATCCATTATTGTCTGAGATATTTGCATACGTGATATGAGGTGTGCGGCGTGATGGTTGTACTTTATGTAAGCCATAACGGCTTTTTAAATTGTATCTTATTAGATGGAATTCACAATTGCGTAAATATTCCAATTACGATTATCGAACGATTTATTTAATTTTCACTTTTTCTTAATTAATAGTCGAAATAGGTCTATTTTGATTTCGGCTTCTGGTTTTTTTCCAAGGAAATAATGAAAGAATTAATGTTCGTCGAAATCTTTATGTACACAAAATCGGTAATATTATTACCGTATTGGATGGTACATTAATATTAGTTATCTCTTTATTTGTGGGTTTATTGGCGTTTTATGGTATTTTTTGTGATCTTTTTATTTTATGGCAGTTTCTTAATTTGCATAATAGTCTAGCACCGGATGCTTTAATTTATTCGTAGGTATTCAGCGAACAAAAAAAAAACATAAGTCTTATAAAGTTCGCTGCTTAACATATTTCACGAAATTATGATCATAAAATCATCATTAAAATGTGGTTAACTCCGGGCCTGGCTCATAAAATGTAAAATATCTGTTAATTTATATATTTCGCTCTGTTTTTTTTGTAAGGATTATACTTACTTATGGATTTATTTTTTGCACTCAAAACGAATAATCTAGCTTTTTACGAGTAGCACTTTTATATTCTGAATGAATGTCTTGATAAGGTAATATTGGAATGAATAAAAATTTAGTGTGCAGTAGCTTGTAAAAAATTGAATAAGTGGATAGAATAGATTAGAGTACTGAATGGTAACTAACAATATGAGATAGCTTCGGGAAGACTGGCAAACTGTCGCAGGTGAGTGGCGTGGGGCGGTCCATCTCCGCCTGCTTGCCCTCCGAGTAGGCGACGATGGTCCGCATGGTGGACATGGCCCGGCCCAGCTCCCCGCGGCCGCTGGGCCACTCGTTGACGCACGCTAGCCAGCTCACGCAGGACACCGTCACGCCCGCCAGCAGGAACTTCACAACACGCACGAACTTCCGCCCGTTCACCGGCATCGTACTAATTATGCCATTACGATAATTGATAAAAGAGTCTCATTCATGAAGTGTCGGAAGCTTTACGAGGTGCGCGTGCGTGGTCGCGTGGTGGCGAGGTCGCGCGCGCGCATGCGCTCTGGCCGCGCTACCATGGCGGACTGCGCGCAATCAGCTGATAGCATATCAACAATGCGTCCCTGACGGCTAATCGTTCTAAACGCCAAGACGTGGAAATCTAGTTTTCTATACCAGTTTTTACTTGCGATTTTTCTTTTGCGACTACGCAACGTGAACGCACTTCTAAACGCGGCTAGTTTTGCTATAAAAAGATGAGGTTGTGGCAATCTCACGCGGAACAAGAAATTTTATGGCAACTCAAGGGATAAGAGTCGTTCCATCTAGCCATTTGTTTAATTACATTAGATCGATTATATACGGCAGGCACTGTAATTATGGATTGACTTATGTGTTCGTGGGACTGCAGTTTACCCGGATGTCGCATCGCGTGGCTCGTCCAGGTTCACTCAACTTTACTCCTTAGCATCATTTGAATAATAACACGATAGAAACCAGAGCTTGAATAAATATTACAATATTATTCTATTTATATCCAGTGTAAGAATAACCTGTAATATCACGGAGTCGTAAAACCAAACTCGTGTATTATTTTATTGCTCTTACTTGAAGTTAATTGCGTACGCAGACAACAGCGGAGAGATTATTAGACAACATTTAGTTTGCTTGTTAAACATAAAATAAAACAATCGACACATTTGTAATTTACCTTTTTTCCCATTGGTAGATTGGTAGTCTCGAATACAAGTAAAATTAAGTTACAGTAAGAATAAGCGTGTTCTCAATAATTATACACGACGCGAGTACTTGCACGCTCGTAAAACTCGTAAATAACTTACGACAATTTAATAAACACATCAAGTTTTAAACGCTTTTTCAATAGCTTCTGATTACATCTGTTGTATTAATTTGACAAGTGGCACAGCTTCTGTTGCTCATTGTAATTGCTGATCGTATTTATACCCCGCATGCAATTAACGAGAATTATGAAATCATTTATTGTCATCCAATGTTCTGTTTGACATTAAAGAAAACTATTATGTCGTCAACTTAAACAAATAGAGAGACACCACTTGTTGTTTTATTTAATAACATGCTTGGAACAAGTGGTGTCTTACCTATAATCATGGAAATCTTAATATAACAAGGGATTCAAATTTATTTGTTATTACTGTTATTCTAATCCATATTAATGCATCCGTTTGCATTTAGATTACTGCGTAACAACACGCCATCTCCAGCCGCTTTTATTGCACTTATGTAATATTTATTTTATGTCTGTAAGTGCTATGGAAGGATACTTCTGCTGGTACCCTTTGAGCGTAATCAAGCGGAGCATAAAACGATTTCCTGTGCAATGAGAAAGAACAACTTATATTTCCAACGAGCGGTCTATTGTACTCAAAAAAAAAGGTTAATTTAACATTTTGCGGTTTCAGTACAGGTGTAAAATATACCAATATAAGTTCGAAGAAATAATAATGTTTTAGTAAAGTAAGTAGCCTGTTCGATAAAGGTAAATAAAGTCAATATCCTTAACGTCGTTGGGTCGCCTGTTTTTTTATGTTTATAAAGACAAGTCATTTCTCAAGCTTCGCAAAGTGATTGATGCTGCATCTTGACATCGATTGAACTCTTGTAATCAACATATAAGAAGAACTTATAAGCTTTTAAATCTTTGGAATGTGAAGTACAAATAATCAAATCTTGGTTAAAATTTAAGCAAGCGATACAAGAAGTTAAATTGAAGAATTTTCGTCGATACAAAAAGTAGAAAAATTACGATTTTCAAGGAAGTAGAATAATAATAACAACAAAACAGTACTAAGGTCATCATTTTCTAATACGACACAATATCTTACACAATCGCAATAAATATGAATCATGCGCACGCTGCTGAGTGCGAGTGTCGCAGCACAACGCATGCACTATTGAAATGCAGGCTTTATCGGCGCGCGCGCATCTCGTTCGTTAGTCGCATGCGCGGACGCCGTCTATTGAACCCACTATCGGCGTTAGAGAGGCAATAACCAGCCGAGCTGTGCTGTTCCCACTTTTATTTCACTTGCAAATGCTCAACGAACTTTAACATGCGACTTATAATGAAAGTTTCTCATTAGTGTTCCAGTCTTTAGCACAACGTGTGAAAATACCGAGAGGTTTGCTATGCTAAACATTTTGCGTGTAAACACTAAGCATTAAACTTCTCTTTTTACGTTTATTTTCTTTGTTAGCTTATGTGGCAAAGAATAAGCTTTTCAAATTATAATTTTGAGCTCATTCGGTATCGCCTAAATTTCTGCTACATAATTCTAAAATATTACATGATATTTAGAAATCGTGTACATATTTAAGTGCTAATTTAATAACGAATTACCTACCATAACGTTAGTTACCTGAAATAAAAAAACACATTCTAACGGCACATTCTATGGCCGTCTAGAATGCATCAGGCATTCTAGATGGCCACGGCCACGACTGCGACCGCGACTAGGCCCTGCAGTCTCGACATAGATAGCGATCGCTATACGACCGAATTCGGTCGCAAAGTTCTAATTACGTCCCAAGACGCGCGCGACGTGGTTGACAAGCTTGTGCTTTTTTCGGACGTGTCAAGCAATTTTGAACGCCGAGGGGCGCCATTAGGACTTTGCGACCGAATTCGGTCGTATAGCGATCGCTATCTATGCCGAGACTGTCGCCCCAGCACGCTTAGCATAACCACGATAGAAACGGGTTTTGTCTACGGAAGAATAGACAAAATGACAGATAAACACAAGTAGAAAGCCCGTTTCTATCGTTGTCATGCTACGCGTACAGGTAAGCTAGAAACCGATACGAAACGCGCATTTGGTCGCAACGGCCAACTGGTCGCACACCATACAATACCAGACGGCCACGACAGGCCGGAGTCGTGGTCACTAGTCCGCGAGATCCCTTGACGTAGCACTCAACTCAACATAATTTTAAAGAAAGTTAAAACCTTTTCCAAGGCGTATTAACTCTATTAGATGTTAACTAGTCCATAAAATATAAATAGGCGAATAAAACGCTATACAAAGTTTCTCTAAGCATTACCTGTCTATTGCGGATTTTACGAGAATATCCTTTTAGATCGCGGCTTTATTTAAAGGGTGGAGTACACTAGTGGTGATGTTAATGCTCTAGCTGTCTGCAGACTTAGTAAATTCGAACATAAAAACATTTCATGGCGCATGTATACACTGATGTATTAGGCAGAGATGTATAAGTAGATTAAGTAGGTTCACAAAGATTTCGCCAGTTAAGTTTTAATACATGGTTAAGTTTATCGCAATTAACCGGACTGTCTCTGGGTTTCTTAAACCGTTTCCCGGAACCTTGAATGTCACTTTCAATTATTATTTTTTTACCAATATTTTATTGTCCAGGGACATACAGAGAAGGCACGAGCATTGATCACCACGCTTGCTCAAGGCGGATTGTCGATTTCAGACTTTTATTCACTACAAGTCCAGGTTTCCTCACGATGACGTTTGAAAAGTGCTGATTCTCAGCCTATTTTGAATAAATGACTTTTGAATTGGAATTTGAATTTGATGTTTTCCTTCACCAATGTCAGTAGTCAAAGATAAACTCGGAAAGTACGAGTACATAAGAATTGAAAAAGTCCCATTGATGCTTGCCCGACTTTTAACCCAAAACCTCGTGCACAAGAGGCTACGCCTTTAACCACTGGGCCATTACATTAGTTTTTTCTACAGTTAACCAAATACTATTTTGCTGTCGAGACAGATTTGTTGCGGTCTGCGCATCATTATTTTCATAGAACGTTAGTCTGACTTCAGATAGTCTTGACTAATCTTGTACCCAGCCTTAGAGGCGTAGGTCAGAGTCGTGGCTCTTCGTTTCATTGTTAAAAATGTATTTAATTGGCGTCGTGTGTTGCAAATTGTAAGCGCGTGGTGGGAATGTGGCCATCCTCACGTTCTAACACTGGGCCCGACACCCCGACACCATACAGGTATCATTTTGAGACGTTAATTGGAAGCTTTAGGCTCAGAAAAAATATATGAAAACGTTATTTTTATAAAGTTTTTGTTTAGGTTCCCACGATGTGTGGAGAGTGGTGATTAATTGCCAACACACATGTTGCTGTTAAGCTAGAGTTTGGATGAGATCGAGTTTAAAAGTTTTCCATTTGGTAGGTATATCTTTAAAATGTTTGTTTGTATTACGACAATACAATGTCGCCCACGGGCATGTGACCGCCCGTATTTTTCTGAATACTCGTGAAAAAAAAATCTCTCCTTTTAAAGGGTGGTATTTTAAATTTATTATTTTCTTATAACTTTTTGTTTTCCTATCCTGCTTGTATGATTTCATGGACTTATACTTTCGTTTAAAAAAAAAAAAACTGTTTTTTTTTTAGGAAAGAATGATTTCATTCCATTTTTTTCCATAGTCGACAATCTTTTATATTAAATGTTGCTTAATCCGATAAAATAACTCATAAGCTTTTAGAAATAATAAACAGAATTCAAATCGAGCCAAAAACTTCGGAGATATGGCAATTCAACTATCTTAAATATTTTTTATGTTATTCATTTTTTTTTGTCGATTAGCGTTTGCCATATATCTCCGATGTTAGTGATTCGAAAAAAAAAAATATCGAAAATTTACTTTCAAACTCAAACTCAAAGCATTTATTTCAATTAAACCATTAACAGACACTTTTGAATTGTCAAATAGTCGCGTCAGTTAGTCAGAAAGTTGAAGCCCATTCCAAAATGTAGATCTTTATGGAGAAGAACGGGCAAGAAACTCCACTCTTTTAAATATAGAAAATTACAAAATCCTGGGAACATTATTCTTGTTGCTTCTATATGTGAGAACAATGTACAAAAAATAATCAAAATAATTCAAAGTATAAGATTAAAAATAAGCCATGGCAGATAAGAGATGACTAGTCACAACTGACGGCGCCCGTTCACCAACATGACGCGTGGATCAGCACCATCCAGCTCAAACATTTTGTAGGGAACCGAATGATCCAACACACTCGCCACCATCAGCGAGACATTTAAGTGAGCATGACATGCTCTCCATGCTCTTTCAAGTCAACATACATCTTAATAACATAAAAAAACGGTAACGTACCGCTACGGCTCCATGGTACTCACATTTACAAAAATTGAAAAAATGCTTCTCAATTATACAAAACTAATTTGCAATGTATTTGAGAGATTAATAGAATGTTACTACCAAAAAGAAAGAAAATCATTATCCATTGGAGTATTCAACAATTAAAACTTGTTTAAATAAAAAATAAACATTCAGTTTAATGTCAGAAAAAATAAAAGGGGGAAGCAACTCTTCCGAACATTAATTTTTTTTACTAGTAAGCCCAAGTGGCTGGTGGAGCAGGACCAGCATTAAGCCAAGCATTTTTATCTATGATATAATCATCCAACTTATAATATGCTTGTCTATTTATTGTGCGTTTAATGCATGTTTTATATTTCTTCTCATTCAGTTGAAGAATATCGAGTGGTATTTTATTATAACATTTTACACAGTACCCCAAAAAAGAAGTGTGCACTTTAGACAATCTGAAACGTGGTTGATTTAATTTGTTCCTATTTCTAGTGTTAAAATTATGCCTGTCACTTATCGTACTAAAAAGATGTAGATTTTTCCGAACATACATAATATTTTCATATATATATTGACAAGGTACCGTCATGATGTTAATTTTAAAGGTACCCCCCTTTAAAGTAAATTTTCGATAATTTTTCATGAATATTCAGATAAATACGGCGGTCACATGCCCATGGGCGACATTGTATACTGTAACAAGAGTGAGTGGTAAATTCTCTTTCTACTTTTGCATTGTTTTGGTAATTGCGTTTACTTAATGGTAAACTATTTGACTTTCTGCCCTTAGGGTCAATGGTTTGATCCCCTTACGAAATATAAAAAGATAAATAGTTAGTTAAGGTTTGCTTCTGTTTCGGTCTAAATCTTAATAACATTTCGGATATTCCTGAAATGCGAGTACTGTGCACTATTTATTTAAATATCCTACAATTTCGTGCATGAATTTTAAGATGCTTAAAGGCACTATAATACAGGAAAGTGCATAGATAGGCAGTGCCTGGCTAATTATACAATTGCTAAGCTCATTACATACGGTTTTAGATTACAATAGTGCATGCATAACTAATAACATTTGCCTAACATGGTTTCCATAGAAAAAAAAACCTACCTCTATGTACACGTTTAATATTCATGTTTATTCAAATTCGCTGCTGCTGTATAGAATACATGAGTACAATCATACACTGTGTAATATTTCTCTTTGTCAGCAATATTATAAGTAAACATGTTGATTTATTGGGAATCAAAAAAAAAACAAAAGAATCATTGAAAGAATCATAATATCGCTTAGGCGGTAAGCGATATTATGATTATTTCAATGATTCTGGACAACTAAGTAGGTAAACCTATACATATATTCAGGGATATCGACGCGCAAATTATTACCATGAATTTAACACACAATTATCAAAAAAAAAAATGGTAACTTATTTAAGCAAAAATCAGCTGTTCCATACATTTTAACCGTGTAAGTTTAGAATCATGTTCTGAATTCATGGTAACAGTTGAGCGTCGATCTCCCTGATACCCCGTATACGAGATTCCTGGAAAAATCCTACATACATTGAATTCTGAAAAACCTTTTGTAAGTTTTTTGTGGACAATTTGTTGGTTTCGAAGAAAATGTTTCAGATTCGAGGAAAAACACGAGCTTAAACAAGGAGGTGTTATTTGATTTTCCAAAATCAAATAACACCTCCTTGTTTAAGCTGGATTTACTAAACTGCACTGTGTTGTAAGTATCGACTTCGTTTATTAATAACGTAATTGTTCATTCTCGGAGCTCCGTATTTTTTATAATTTAAATAATAGTCTTATAACTGTTACACCCAGAGGAACAACAATAAGGCAAGGTGTATGTGTATGTGCACTCCCGCAGATTACCGATGACATTAATACAGAGGACGGGACAATCAACAAAAGATTATTTCTCCTTTTTTAATTACCTGTGCAATTTGCACAGACACAAAATAAAACGTCTTTTTCTATTTGTTACCAACATAATCATTAGTAAGAGTGTCGACTTTCAATTTACTGAACAAAAATAAAACTTGTGTTAAAACACAGGGGACCAAAACACAGCATAGTTATTTGCACGCAATTCAGAAATAAATAGCTTCGTAAATAGTGTGCAGGGCAACATTATGTCGGAGTTACCGGCGTTAAGAGAGAAAATGCCCTGTGGTCAATATAAATTTAATCTACAATGCGGTATTGAGTGGTCGTTACGGTGATATGTGGGGGCACATTCACTTGGAAACGTTTTTAACAATACTCCGCACGGTACTAACAAATAACAACCCAAAATTAAATGAAAATTCACAGAATTTTCCGGAATTTATACCACTTTCAGCGCCTGTACAATGTAGATAAAATTTTATTAAATTCCATCGTTGCAATTTCTATGAAAATAATTTATTATGTTGTCCAATGTTGCATCACATACCGGAGTGCGAAGTTTTAACAAAAACTGCAAAAATATTGAACACGAATCAGAAATCTGTTCTGTTATTAAGTTGTTAGGCGTACATCAACATCAAAGGTAAACTTTTTGCTCATCGCGGTGATTGGCTTACATTGGTCGTAGAAACAAGCGAACTATGTTGCTACCCATAAAAATGCCCATGGAACGAATGTTTCCGAAGCGTTTTTCTATTTAACGATTACGACTTGATTACAGGACATATAATTTGGAGTAGAAAAAAGGATGTAAGGTGAGGTTCAAAGCGGGGCGGAGCTTTTTGCGCGCATCGCAGTTGCAATCTCAATAAACCAATTTGCGACGGGTCCCGGCACTGTGACGTTACTTATAGGCATTTGTTTCGGCTGTCCCCGACTTGCTCCAGGACCATGCTCCGACCATGTAAGGACTTAACTTGTTATTTACTTCATTTGAGAGCACTTTTCCTTTTGGAGACTTTCAGGGTATATCTATGTCTAGTGAGCTCTGTTTATGATTTCCGATTGTTTAAAATACATTTCGATAAACTAATATACAGAGTGTATATATATGTGATAGAAAAGTGAAACAACAACCTACATTGCACTTTTCTATGAAACAGCAGTTTTTTTTAAATAACTGACGAGTAATTTTAATCGCAGGCGTTTCAGAATCATGTACTGAATCTATGGTAACAGTTTTCGCGGCGATGTCCCTGCCACCCTGTATATTTATTAAATTTTATTCCATGAAAACGAGTGCTCAAATCTCAGAATTACGACCACGTCCCAGATTTCTTTATGTCATCTGACATTGAATTTAAGGACAATAGTAAAAATATATTGCGTACTAAATGGTTATTACGCTTCGTGTGCTCGTGACCATATCCACAAATATACAACTTTATACGTTACGGTGTGTCTCAATGATCTTAGTGATACTTTTTACTCGATAAAGATAAATATCTGAGAGTATCACTTTTGAGGACACGATTGTACGAACGTTTACGAACATTTAAAGGCGGTAAACGTTTCAAAAAGAATAATAGTACGTTTTGGATGCAATGGCGATGTGAAATAAGGCTTAATGAATAGCTTGGTTAAGCGAGGAAGTAATTTCATTCGTGTATAGTATGGAGGAAGAATGCAGTTTAAGTAAATATTAGGAGCGTGTGGACAGACGCGTGGGATCATAACTGTCGCCATTGTTACATTGTGGGTTACTCGCACAGTTAGTGCTTCACGCCGTACGCCATTTTACTAAACTAAGTGTGAATATTTAACTGTTTCAAGAGAAGCAATTGTGCTACATGTCGTGTGCGTGGTACAAATTTTATGGTGTTTTGTTAGAGCAGGTGAGATTGGATGGCTCTATTTATAACGCTCTATGATGTTATGTTACAGTAATCATTGATTTTATCACAACACAAAAAATATTTTTGTAAATGTAGCTATAGAGTTTAGGTTGGTCGAAAAGACAAGTATATTAATCTGGCTAGCCTTTTCCAAACTACATATATTGGGGTCAGCTTCCAGTCTGCATACCAGTATTTTACATGGAGCGACTGCCTATCTGACCTCTACAATCCAATAACTGGGTAAATACGATACCCCTTGGTAAGACTGCTTGTCAGATTTTCGAGCTTCTGACAACCAATAATGACTGTCAAAGATCCACGAATGACATCCGGGACCAACGGCTTAACATGCTTTCCGAGGCTCGGAGTAGTCTCGGTCTGTAAAGATGGTCACCTATCCACAGACCAAGCCCGGCAAGTGTAGCTTAACCTGATGGATCGACCCGTGCTGCTGTTATTACTTAGCCACGAGCTCCTCAAGAAAAGAAGTAAATGGCTATAATGAATAGGCTCCGTAAAAGCGTTGCTGTTCTGAGGTCAATGTATGGGCTTATTGCTTTTGCACTAAACTTGCAATGAGCTTTAATCAGCAAACATAAATGTATATTTTATTTTGTACGTGTTTTCACCAGCTTTCTAAGATAAACAAGCTTCTTGAACTCAGTAGCCGTTATTGGGCGCACTTTAACTAACATTGATTAATTACTAATTACTTTGATTGAGCTTTGAATGTTAAGATAGTGACTGAGACTCTTACTCAGTTCTACCGGTAAGCAATTTGTATGTTCATTTTCTTATAAAGCTAGTAGAAATTAAATTAGCCCAGCAGGTTTATTGTGTGGTTATGTAAGCATGAATTATTTGTGGAATTGTTGAACAATCAGTAAAAAGATGGGCATAGATTATTTTGTTCATAACTTTTTGTATGCAAGCTCAATTGTTCATGTTTTTACCAGAATGCCCCAGAAGGACGGTAGTGTTTTTCGAGAGTATGTATGTATGTCTATTTCATTGGCACGCTCTGCAGCCGGCTTGATACATTTCACCATATGAGGTGTCATAACATTCGTCTTAATTATGGAACAGACATAGGCTATATAATATTTATACAGGATTATTGGTAAAACACTAACAACCTCTTAAGGCATTGAACAGCAAATTGTATAAAATAAATGTAATTGCAATAACACATAGTTGAAAAGAGATAACAAGCATTGAACTTTGTTTTTTGTAAAGTATTGCAAGCGGGGGTTTGGGGCAAACAAATAACTTGAAATATGGTGTAACTTTTGTTTGTCGCCTGCAAATACAAAAACCAAAGTTCAATGCTTACTTTTCTTTTTTCAGTTATGTGTTTTTGCAGTCGGGCGTATTTTTATTTTTATTTTCTTTATTACTACTTTTTACAGCATTGTATGTGGAAGCACCTAAAGCATCGAACTGAAAAAAACCTTAATTTTTCCACTTTAATAATTAATAATTACATAGGCAATTTAAAATGTTCAATTACACAGTTTCACGACATTTTAATACACCATGCAAAAACAAAAGGTAATTTGAAATACGTTAACGTAATTAGATATGATCTTGATGGATGCTGTGAGAACATAACGTATTACCGGCCACATAAAAAAGGTTCGCATTGGTAAATAATTTTGGGGTTATTGATCCAACAACAAATTAGTTCGTCGGTTTGAAAATGACTATTGGCTTCGTTGATATAAATAATTTTGGTGGGGTAATTCCAGGATTTTCTAAGACTGCGGTGGCCGCCACATATGGCGGCCACCGCAGTCTTACGAAAACCGAATGGTCGTCAGATATTTATCGTCGAATGATGTCACTGAAACGTTATTTAGGAAAATAAGTTTGTGTGTTTTCCTAGAGAGCGTTTTATAACACAGTAAAGTCAAACCACGGTGCCATCATTTTCATGACGGCCGTAACAGCGGTCGTTATGTAGCGGCCATTGCTCTTTTAGGAAAGCCTAGCTTTACAGGGTTTCTGTGATTGGAAACGTTGAGGCTGAAATCACGTTTATGAGGTGCTATAAAACAACAAAGACAGGTATACCTGTGCCATTTACCGAACCTGTAGAGTATCCAAGATGTTGTTTTTTAATCCACAACATGATAGCTCGTGGCCTGCATCCGTCCAGATGGTAAGTGATGATCAGGCGGAATATGGAAGCGAGCGATTTCGATCTATCTATCTCTGTTTATTTAGCCCGGAATATCCCACTGCTGGACAAAGGCCTCCTTTTCTATTTTCCACACACGTCTGTCCACTGACATTGCGGGCCAGTTCTTTCGGTAACAGTCAAGTTCGTCCCTCAATCTTCATCTTGGTCTGCCGCGATGTCGTCTAGAATTTAAGGGACCCAATATGTGGTTCTTTTAGCCCAAAGCTAAGCAATAAATATATTTAAAAAAAAAAAAATAGAAAAATATTAGCTTATTAATACACGTTCAAAAAACGACCAACAGCATCCATTTTATAATGCTAATATTATTTTTAATTAAGGTCCAAAAGACGTAGATTTATTACTAAGCCAATGTGCAAATGTGAGCTCGTTACATCGGTAAAGTAGTAGTAATCTATCATGTACATATTAAATCAATATCTCTTTCACACTTATAATAATAACGAACATGTAGGTACCTACTACTGTTAAGTACATGTCAAAACAAATTGCGCTGTCTAATCAGAGCCTACGATCGCAATTTGCGTTGCCCGGTAATAACATGAGTGGTTTTAGATTAAGGATATTATATTTTTTTATTACAAGTGGTTTTTTAGTCACCACTTTTATATCTACTTTATACTATATTAACTTCATTCGCGTGGAGTCGATCAAATACAGCCCATGTTGCTCGCTGATAACGTACCTTTCTATAGGTGAAATAATTTTTTAAATCGGTTAATATTTTTTGAGTTTATCCATTAAAAACAAACAAACAAACATACAAAAAATCAAATCCATTCTCTTTATAATATTAGTTTATATTACGACTAGCTCCAACCGCATTTTACGATTTAACAACATCGATTTTTTTTATTATGTGTAAGTTAAATATTTATGCATTATACATAAAAACCTTCTGGAAAACCGCATCAAAATACGTTGCGTAGTTTAGAAGAACAACGCAGTCACACAGACAGACGTGAAAAGCGAGTTTGTTTTAAAATAATATGTAGAGATGTTTATATGTACAACTTCTACTTGAAAATATTTTATACGCGTCAAGATTATTTAAAAAGTCTTTTAAGGAAATGTTGTCTATTAAAATTTGATTTGAAGGTGGCTTTTGTGTTGTACAACTGTTAAATAATTATTGTTATTCTTCCTTTATACCTTTTTTTCGGGTATCATATTACCCAGTTACTGGGTTATGGAGGTCATAATAGGCATCCGGTTAGACTGGCAGCTGACCCCAACTATGTTTGGAAAAGGCTAGGCGGTTTTTTTTCCTTTATACCTTTTTAGTGTTCCGTAGTAAACAAGGAACCCTTATAGTTTCGCCATGTCCGTTTGTCTGTCCGTCTGTCTGTCCGCGGCTAGCTCAGAGACTGTTAGTACTAGAACGCTGTAATTTGCCATGGGTATACATATTAATCACGCCAATAAAGTGGTAAAATAAAATCAAGAAAATATTTTTTTTAGGGCACTTTCCCTATACGTAAATTGGGGATTTTTTTTCTCGTCTATCCCATGGTGTGGGGTGTCATTGGGTTCGTGAAAAAATTCACCGCAGTAGTATATATAAAGAAGTTAAAAAAAAAACTATCACAGCTAAGTAGGCCTTACAGGTTAACGAGTAATAAATTTGTAGTTTGAAAAACATGTTCTCCCAATACATTCAGCATGGGAGAACATGTTTTTCAACTACAATGTTAAGTTTGTTCTTGGGATAAATTCATCCCAACTACGGAACCCTTCATTGTGCGTGGTCCGACACGCACTTGGCCGGTTTTTTTAAAATTCTAAATATGGAAGCTTTGACACGTGATTGCTTATCTCTCGCATTATTTTAGATGCCTCACCAAGAGTATTTTATTGAAGTATGAAAGATTTAACTGCTACTAAGTACTCGTAAATGTTGTTGACTTTGTCTACGTTAATTGGAAAATCTTTGTTCTTTGAAGTGGTGACTATTTTTATGATTTGACATGAGGAACCATTTAACACACCCGTTGAAGATAACTGTTGAAAGTACCCTTTGTACTTACGTAGTATAGTGTAAAGTAGAAGGTCACACGCCAGTAGTAACAAAACCAGTATGGACAAACCTCGACCCCAGTCATACAGGATGTCCTAGCTCAGGGGTTGCGACCTCATTGATGTAATGTGTACAGAAGTTAGGAAATCAATTAATATAAGTATGTGGCCTTAATATTTCTATTAAAACTTTGTACTAGGTACGCTAGGCCAGCCTAAGCAAAGTGTTGCCACTGACAGGCGGTGGACTGTACCTAAGAGTGATCGCATAAGGAGGGGTGGATATATTTCCCAGAACTAATTAGTATGGATATTGATTTCACGCTGAAACGCGTAGAAGGTTGTTCTGGATGTGTCATGCAAATCATCATAAAACACAGCATAACAGTACCGAATAAAATGCATTTTGAAGCTGCATTTTCGTGCATACGCTTAAAAAGGGTAAATTATGCGTACACGCATTATAAAGATAAGAATCTCTTCCCACGCCGCAATCGAGGTACTTTACAGACGTGTAAGTAATATTTCATTCATTTTGGAGCTTAACATTTTATTTTCGAGTTCTGTTGTCCGATTTAACTTTACTTTATCTCCTGACATTTGCATTGGTATTGTATCGCCCACGTGCTGGTTTTAAAAAGCAAATGTATGTTGGAGCGTTGAACCGATAATACGGATATTTTGCGCGAGCTGCCTTGCCTGCGCTTGCCTTTCCTTGCTGGCTTTACGTTCACGTTAAGGAGCGTGTGAAGAGCTTCAATCAACATGACACTAGAAATGTGTTCTGATCTCATCATCCTATACCTTTTGGGGTGTTACAGAGTTAAAATTTCTACTTAAATAAAATTTAAAAAAACACTACCTGGTTCCTAAGTCATTTCAAAAACCTAGGCGAAATGTAGGCTTGTACAATATCAGAAAAAAGTTGACTCGAAAATTTCGACTTTGTATCACTCAAATCAAATCACATCAATAATTAGCTTATAGTGTAGGTATACAGATAGGATTTAATTTTTATATGGTCCCGATACATTTTACCCGAACGTAATTCCTCCTTTTCGATCAAAATTTTTGTATCTTGAACTAATGATAGGAAGATGATTATTTTATGTCTGGAAGAATATTTCATAACAGTGTAAATTGAAAGAAGAAGAATGTGAAAAAACCGTGTAAAAAGTTTTTTTTGTGGTTCCCATTAAATCTAGAAAAAAATATATATAACTCGAAAACTATCAAGAATAGCGGAACATACATAGAATATTTTCGGATACCGCTGGGCATGAGAAATCAATATTTTTTATGACGTCACTATTTGAACCGTCCTGTATCTATAGATTTTACTATTATACTATTCTACACTTGATAAGTTTTTTGTTAAACTATGTAGCATGTTACAGTTTTTATCCATAGCGTTTGCTAATAGCAGTTTCTTGTCCGTTCTTCTCCATAGTATATATTAAGCTTTGGAATGCGCAACTAGCTTCATATTTCTGACTATCTGACCAGTGCCTGCAATTGGTTATTTAAAAAAAATGCTTTGAGTTTGAGTAGGTTGCATTCTGAAAATATTTTAAATTTTCTATAATACGATCATTTATAAAGAATAAATGAAGTTAAAATAATAAAATAGAACATACGGTTAACTAAACCCAGTACGAGAGTAAATCCTTCATTACCATTTGATAGGATTTTTTATTGAAGCTGCTTAGATTTTGTTTTTATAGCAACATAAGTAGAAAATGTATAATCGTAGTCACCGAGATTAGTGTTGGGACAAACATAAGTACTATACGGAGCTCTTTGAGATTGCAGTCGTAAAATTATCGTCAAATGAGCATCCTTGTTAGTCGCCACTGGACGCTCTCTAATAACCTGCCGTTGACAGTCAAGAGCTCCATCAAGTACCTAGTTTATCGTCTGTAATCGTAACATTTATGTTAGGCACAGATTTTTCTATTTGAAAGCCAATTTTAGTTGGTAATTGGTGCTAAATACTGAAATGATTGACTGAATAATATGTACATAGTTATGTTTATTTCGGGAACCTGTACAAGCATGACGTCGAAATGCCGATGCCGAATGCCGAAACATTCAATACAAGAAAATATTAAATTAGCTCAACTGTTTAGACAAAGATAATAAAAAGTAAACCAATAAAATAAAATCATAAGAATTTATTTATTGTTTGTTAGTGGTTACTTATTTAATAATTAAATGTATTCTAAACATTATCAGAATTTTGACATCTAAACATTGAAATAATTGTCGCCTAAATCACAAATAATTTTTTTTATAAAAAAAGTTAAATTATATCCATAAACCTACTCTGGTATTTAAAATTTACCAAGAGCAAGTAATGTTGCAAAACATCAAGGTGCGTTATCTGGCAGGAGTCTATTACGTTTTTGTTTCTATACATTTCGTGCCTCTGAGGAAAGTTCCACTGAATATGCGGAGCTTCCAGGAGGCTATAAAAATATTTGTGCCAAAAAACAGTGCAGCGCGGTGAAAATAACCGAAGTTTGGACGATCTTTTTATTTTCACCGAATGTTCGGCCGAAGTTCGTATTCGGTTCAAACCACGTTCGGCCCATCCCTAATAGGAAAGCCTTATTTTTTTTTCTATTATTGCTTACCAAACCATAATTTGTAAAATTATTTTCTAAATATCACCCACGCGTAAAATAGCAAGTTAAAATTAAATCCAACAAAAATAGAATAAAGTCACAAATACACTCAATGGACGTCATAAGTATTCTTTATAGTGTTTATGTCGCAAGAGAGTAATAATATTGTAAAATAATAGTGACCAGTACCATCGGTCGTCCATTCATACCTTTTAGACTGTATTTCTCGATGTGGAATCACATTGCAAATTGAAAGAGTCGTGATTGTCCGCGGGTGGTGTGCTCCAGCCCGCAGTACGCCGACCTATCTCACTTACCGCCATCGCCACACAAACCCTGCTACAATAAATTAAGAAACTCGAGATCACCCAGCATCCATACATGATTTAGTTGACATCAAAATTACTTATTCAGTTTATTCTATTCACAACGCCTGCGGCTCCAGCTGTTATATTAAAATCTTAATTGTTTCCAACGCTCATATTTTTGCGGCGCCTATAAAAGCAACGTTTAATGAAATGCATTGTTTTTTAAATTTTAAATTGCGTTTGCGCATCATAAAGTTTTGATTCTGAGCGCTACTTTGATATGCGATATATTCGAGCAATTAACAAGAGATAAAAGATAAGAAACCGTGGGTGTAAAAGCTGTCTAATAAATCTTCATTTGGTTTGTGCCGATTTGTTTTTTTAATAAATGGTTTAATTATGGTGGATAACTTTCAGTTCTCGCAGACTTTTTCGTGTGTAGAATTCACAACGATTCAATATAAAAGTCAGAACTCATTAGGGACTCGAACCAGTCCCGCATAGAAAGTTGGGAAGCGCCCACCGGCACGTGCCGAATAGTCTTTTTTTTAACTTATCTCGCAGACTCACATGGCTTAATGATTTGTTTGTTTTTCATTGAAAGTTATGAGAGTAGGCTGCGGGGCGACACAGACAACTATTTACTGTAAAAGGTTATACGGGAATGATAATAAGGACAATTCGTATCGGAATCCGCTGGAAATCTTTAGTGTATCTTGTCACTTTACAATCACATGCATCAGCGCGCATCAATCGGAGTGATCGCCGCGCACGCGCATCGACGACGCTGCTGCGACAGCTACCATTTATTTACCGAGTGGTATGGAGACTCGCCTATTCAAATGTCGCGCACTGATAAATTGCTCCCGATTTGCATATAAAAGGCCGGGAAAAAGAAATTAAAGTTCAGATCCTAACTTTGTCTTTATTGAACCCGTTTATGGGACACCGATTCCTTCTATTGGCATAAAAACTAAGAGACGTGTCCATTCGAGATATCGCCATGTAGAGCGCAGAATAAATTATTTTTGCAAAGATATCTTCTCTCGATTGTTTTATTGAGATTGTATTGTGTTAACGTTTGTTTTACGTATAGTAATTAAACTTTAATTGGTCACGAAATGTTGTTAAGAGATTTGCCAGCAGTAGAGCAGCTTGAATGTACGTTCATGATTTATGTACTGCCTATGTTCATATAAGATGTTAAAATATTTGTTCTTTACGAATAGTTCACAGAACTAAAATTGACAGGTTACTAAATAAACAAGAAAATCAACAGTGCAAAAAATATCCCGCAAGCTTTTGCTCCACTTAAACATTTTCCAAGGAGCAAAAATAGTAATTCAAATAAACTACTTTTTCGTATCAATGTACAATTTCTGCGCAACATACAAAGCTCTGTTATAAATACAGGTATATTTCTATTTCTCACGATTCTTAACACCTTATTTACTCAACCGCTACTTTACTCGCATTGCGATACACTGAATTAATTTAAAATAAAATTAAGATTCCTGTTAAGGTTTTATTCAGGTAACATCTGCTGCATCGTGATGCACCGCCTGATCCGTTTTATAGACCGAGTATTGAACCATCTAACCCTTCAAAGGGTGACCACTTTTTATCGAGATGCAGTCTTGCGTAACTCGCTGTATAACGATCAACTTTTTGTCCTAATACATACCCAAACGGGTTTCTAGTCACATACTCTTGTGATAATTTTCTACAGGGAAAATTGACCTCTATGGCTTTTAACTATGTATTAAATATTGTGTTTTTTCCTTGAAAGTGTTTGGATTTATATTTAGTTCTTGTATTAATATGCAGTCGTCACGCCACCCCTGGGAGGGATAGAAAAAAGCTTGGCAAGCTCGGTTCGACCGTCCAGGAGATAAAATTCCAATAACAAAATTAATATTCGCAATATTGAGCGCGTATGATGGCTTATATTCGTATAAATTATAAAATGAAATTATATTTAATTGATTAACACGTTCAGTGCCGGGAGCACTTCTGGAAGGTTCACCTAGTCGCATATGGGATGCCAGGAGCCCTCGCGGAGGGCTCATTTTTATGTAGGTTTTTCTTAGCCAATACAGCATTCTACACCGTGAAAATAAAATCTGATGTATATTTTAACAAGATTTATTAGTATATGCGTTGGTTTTAAAATACAAGCAATCAATCAATCTGCCTAGCCTTTTCCCAACTATGTTGGGGTCGGCTTCCAGTCTAGCCGGATGCAGCTGAATACCAGTATTTTACATGGAACGACTGCCTATCTGACCTCCACAACCCAGTAACTGGGTAATACGATACCCCTTGGTAAGACTGGTGTCAGACTTTCGGGCTTCTGACGACTCGTAACGACTGTCAAAGATCCAGGAATGACAGCCGGGACCAACGGCTTAACGTGCTTTCCGAGGGACGGAGGAGTCTCAGTATATAAAGATGGTCACCCATCCACGGACCAACCCCGGCAAGCGTAGCTTAACCTGATGGATCGACAAGTGCGGCTGTTGTTACTTAGCCACGAGCTCCTCCTAGTTTTAAAATACAAGTATTTTTATTTTATAAATATTTTTTGTACACGGTTACAAAAATATTCACAAAACAATTAAAAGGTTGGAAATAGGTACGTATAGCAACAAGACCTCCTGAAAACACAATTTTACTTCGTTTTACAGTATTTTATAACACGGTTTTAAACCTAATGCCGTTGACCGTCCGCGGTGGTTAACTTGAGCGCAAACGTAATACCGGTAACCCTCCCGGAGGGTTCACTTCCAATATGTATGGCGACATGGCGTATGAGTTCTATGAAAAGTGGATGGAGTCGAAAGTGTTAAATGTGTGTTAGGAATGATCGACATCGAAACTACTCTAGCTCGTGTATTGAATTATATCTAGTCTAGGAAAAACTTAGACTAGCGATGAGGCTTGTTATTATTCTGTGATAGATGTGAGCATTAAAGGTCTAATGTTCATTGATAGGTAGGTAAGCTGCAATACTTCTTCGCTCTTCGTATTTAAATGATCCATTTTTTTCAAAAAACATAAATCATTTCTGTGCAGCTATATAAGATTAGATTAGAAATTAGATTTGCACGTTCTTTACTTGAACCAGGGGTCTTCAAACTTTTTGAAGTCAGGGGCCGAGAATACTTTGATTTTGGTTTAGCGGGCCACAACACAAGGGTATTTTTTATATTCCATTATAAGATTAATTATATAAGTAAGTAATTAAAATGGTTGTTGCAATTCTCGAACTGTTTTCAAGGTGAATGACGGTGATTCTGGTCCTTGCCCTGGACTTTAGACATGAATAGTAATAAATAAATTTAATTTTGCCAAGCTATTAGGAAGCCATAAGGAAGCCACCACGGGCCGCGGGTTGAGAACCTTCGACTAAACGATACCTCCTGACAAGGGATACGGCTATTTTTTTAATAAAATGCCTTAACAAATAAATTGATACATAATTCAAACTGTAGAAAAAGCGAGAAAAACTTGAAAAAATAAAAGCATAATTATTTCAACACGAACATTTACCATATTTTCGTAAGGAGGAGGCGAGGGCGTGCGCAACGCTTTAGGCTAGAAGGCTGCGCGGGCGCCGACGTCCGTCATTGAAATACGTTGCCATTGTGAGGCGCTGGCTGAATAAATATTTTAGTTAGCGTACCACCCAGGACGGCGGCCACAAAGACCACATTCATGATTGATCCTTGAAGGGCAGAATTAAATTTATCGGTACAAAGTCACAGACTGCCGCGGACCCGTATGCTTATTTGTTTTCATTGGGACATGCACGAAATAATCATTTATTGATTGCCCGTGATTGGCTTGCTCTAGGCGGTTTTGCGAACCTATTTTTATTTCTTGGACTTTAGTTCTATTTGAATCGAATTTTAGTTTTTTTCATATTTGTTCAAACTCGATAAATCTAATTGGTGGTTGAATGTTAATTTCATTTTTCTTTTTAAGGTGAGTGAATTTTCATTATTGCAAATTCAGCTCTGAGGTACTTATACTATTCCTTTTCAAATTCATAATATAATAATAGCTTGTTTACATTACTCGAAAACAAAAGAAAAAGCTTTTCTTTTTCTCGTTTCAGAGGGTTTTTCTTTTTAGGTCGTTTGTTTGTGTACTGTGCAAATATGTTTTCTCTTCAGTTGTTGGCAGAGCAATTAGCCCTCTCAATAGTTCGCAAATATGTATTCTTTCTTTTCTTTTCCATTTTTTCGACGTCGGAGCAATGTTTTCGTGTAATTAGAAAAATTTGAACAGGCTGTAACTGTAGAAACTAATTGTTTTCAGAATAACCAAACCAAAAAACGATCTCGACGAGGTTTAAGAAATTGACATAAAATGGAACATTCAGGGTTTAAAAAAAATAACTTGTGAAACTGCATCAATCAATCTGCCTAGCCTTTTCGGGTCGGCTTCCAGTCTAACCGGATGCAGCTGAGTACCAGTATTTTACAAGGAGAGACTGCCTATCTGACCTCCACAACCCAGTTACTGGATAATACAATACCCTTTGGTAAGACTGGTTGTCAGACTGTCGGGCTTCTGACGACCCGTAACGACTGTCAGAGATCTATGAATGACAGCCGGGACCAATGGATTAACGTGCTTTCCGAGGGACGGAGGAGTCTCAGTATGTAAAGATGGTCACCCATCTACGGACCAACCCCGGCAAGCATAGTTTAACCTGATGGATCGACCCGTGCAGCTGTAATTACTTAGCCACGAGCTGCTCGAAACTCTGCATCGATCTTCGTAAAAATAACATTCTCATTATCTTTGCTGTCTGTTTAATCATCTCTTACCTAATCAATTAACAGTTTTACAGCAAACACAAGGAAAACCACATGTGTATATGAGGTTTAAATAAATAAATAACCGAATCCCTTTTCAGGAGGTATCGTTCAGTCGAAAGTTTCAACCTGCGGCCCGAGGTGGCTTCCTTATGGCGACCCGGCAATAGCTTGGTAAAATTAAATTTCATATAATAAAATGCCAAACTTACCAAGAAACTGTTGTAAAATTATACTCGGCACGTTCATTTTGTTACTGTATCCAGAATAGTCGTTATCTTTGAACCCTGTACGTTACAGTACGTGACTCCGACCTGTAACGCACATAATGTGCGACTGCGTATTATTTCGAGAACAATGATAGTGAATAGAAGGCAAATAAGGATGCACTAGTGGGTTGACCCTAGGACCCTAGGTGCTTATTGTTCCAGGGTAACAACTAGGTACCGTTAGTTTGTACCTGTATGTGTTTGGAACAAGACAATAGAAGACTAAACTTTACACAAGGGATTCAATTACAGAGAAATGCAGTAATTGTAAATGGATCGACTATATTTCACTGTTGTCAATTTTCACCGTTGTAGATATTCGAAGGAGTGTGATAATTTTCCTACAGAATTGTCAGCGAACTTCGGTCGTTTATGTTATAAAACTCATTTCCTTTGTCAGTGCAATATGTACATATGTGTCCAGTAAATGAGTCAAATATTTGCTCCAGAATCTTTCATATCACACAACAAAACAGGTATCGGCACATCCTTTGTCCGATATTATTTCGTTTTATGCATAAAGTTAATGGAACTTTACATATCTTATGTCTCCGTCCACTTCATTAATAATGCACCAGATTTCTTAAACATTGTTGGTTCTTGGTTGTCGGGAGGGCTCGGCTGAGGTCGGCCTCGATCGGGGACGTCAATCACCCTGTTTTTGCCCGGCTGCGGCAATAATTGCACGTCATAAATCCTCATTGTTGACACGACATGATAAATGTAAATATGGATGGAGTGGAATGGCTAATGAACCACCATATGCATGTGTAACTATGTGGGGAGGAACCTGTATTCTGATTAGAATCCGCTGGGAAATAGATGCTGGATGATAATGAGAGTTAATTACTAGTCTAATGTTGTATGTTAATTGTTATGGAGAAGGCGTAAGTTTTGTAAAAGAAAATCTAATTGCGTTGAATGCCAGGGAAAGTCATTCAAGGTCACAGCAAAGTAGTCACGCAGTGGGTCCAAAAATGTGTTTTGTAGGAATGACTCACGAAGCATTAGCGGGAACACATATACTTAGTGGTTCTCATGACGAACTGAGTGGATCAGGATTTTTTTTTACGGAAAACGTCTAGTCTCCAATTAGGTACTGAGTGCGAATTTTCCCGGCTGCTATATTAAGCAGCGCTATTAAAAACTGGAGCTTGGAATAATACAATATTCTATTATAATGATAAGATCCATGACGTTATCCACTTTCATCCTTACTAATATTATAAATGTTATGCTTTCACGCTAAAACTGCTGAACGGATTTGGTTGAAATTTAGCACATGGGTAGACCATAAACTGGGTTAGGACTTAGAATACTTTTTATCCTGTTATTCCCACGGTATCGAGACCTATGCGGGTGAAACCTTGGGCCATGGGGCTTAGCTAGTTCATTATAAAAGATACTGACTGAAAGCTTTGTAACCGTAGAATGATCTGGGTATTTTGTTTTATAGGAAATTTTTTGTTTGCTCTGCCAATATTACCTTTCATTTCGAGTAACCAATTTCTTAAAACATACAGCCATCTAAGGCTAATTTGAGATCTAAAGCTCAATAGCTATTATTGAACCCATTCTATTAAAGTACCTGCGATCACAAGAATGATTGAAAATTCGCATCATAAACACTTTTATTAGACTGAACTATTTTTTGTACACTTGGGTGCTTCAAAATGGGTGCAATTTAAGCATTTAAATGCCATTAATTCTATTGCAGATAATGACTACGTAGGTACACGGAGTGAACGATTATAGCGAAAATTTATACACTGCCCGCTTTAATGCGTTTATTTATTTAGTGCGAAAGGAAGCAGCAGATATGTTCTAAGCTGCCTCATTTGTTTTTTTTTCTTAGAGTAGTACTAATTAAAGATGTAGTTAGAAACCTAATGAATTGCTACAGGCCATGGAATTAATTATAGGAGGGATTGGCATTTTTTTTTTTCTTTTCGTTATTAGTTCATAGAGGATTTGATTAGTATGATCATGTCACCCTCATATGGGCATTCTATGTCTATCTACGCCTAAAACTTTATTTTTTTGGGTGGGAAATTATCAAATAAATTCTCGTGTCAGACTCTTCTAAAACCCCGCACAGGGTGTGTCCTGCGGCGGCTAGGGGCGTGAGGGCGCGAAATTTGCCGTTCCCTCACTCGTTCTGCCTCCTTCTTCGTGAGCATTACTGCTTCGCAGAATAAGGTGACGGCGTCCTATGCCCTCTCGCTTCGTACCATGGCCTGGACCTGGGCCGGACGCGAGAGATCATCGCCACCGATCGCCTCCACGGGGACATGGCGATGCTCCGCCTAATCTGGGCAGACCTCCACCGTATGCTCCACCGTGTTACGGTTAATACCTAAGATTACAATTTTGTATAATTTTGACTGTCCTGAACAAGGGAGCAGCTAAGATACTGTTATACATGCCAACATTAATAGAATTAAAACCTTTTTCTAAGAAATAGTTACTCCTGTCAACCTCGTTCCGGACACATTCCGCTAAAATATGAGTGGTATCCTCTACCTTATTACACTCAGAACAATTGGGTGAATCACTATTTCTCATTAAAAAGGAGAAGCTATTCAACGGAACATGTCCCGAACGTAGTCTGAAAGCAGTAACAATCTCATTTCGATGCATATCTGTACCCACAAACCAAGGAAGGCGAGACAGCTGTGCTGAATGGTTCTATACCAAATTCCCTTACTTATTGACCTCTCATCAAAGTATTCTTTCCATAATTCTAAACACTGGTCGCGAACTCGGTACAAGAGGTCACTAAATAAGGGAAAACATTCAACAGATACTCCATCTGTGATAGCCTCTTTTGCTAAACAATCTATCTCCTCATTTCCATGCAATTCAATATGGGATGGTACCCATTGAAAAACAATTCTTTAACTTGGATCTTACCTATAGAATCCAAATTTTCATAGGCTATCGGTGAACCTCGACAGTTCGAGGTGCATCGAGCCAGGTATTGCAGAGCACTTCTAGAACCAGTCAGTATTACATAATTTCCAGATTCGAATGACTCAATGTATGAAATAGCTTCTGAGATCGTTAGTAGTTCAACGTACATTATTGAAATTTTTGCACATTATCTAAACTTTATAGATGCTTTCGTTTGCGAATCAAATATAGCCCATCCCGACTCGTTACCTTTCGGTGACCCATTAGTACCTATAGAATGAGTAAAATGTAAATACGAGTAGTTAGCCAAACAAAACAAAAGGAATTTAAAAAAGTTGAAAAAAAACATCGTCACGCTGTTTGCAAAATAAATTATTATTTATAACATAATACTGAAAACTTAAAAAAAAACACCCAAAAATCACGTATCGAACACGATTTTAGTTGTTTATCATTTAATAGTTTTCTTTTAACACTTTTAAACAGTTTTCAGATTACGAATCCACTTAACAACAACGTGTGAATCTGTCCCCATTAAAAATAATTAAAAAAAAGCAATTTTTACGTAAACCGTTTAGTTTCACGATAAAATGAACAAGTGAGACGGACCTTACTTTTTAACAAAAAAGTCGAGCGTAGTGTGCGAAGCGGCAGAAATAATGGGTTAATTTGATGCATTTTGCCGTGAAATAACTACAACGAGTGACTATAATTAGACCACAGTATGTAGCTAATGGTTATACACGGTATTCTAATGATGGTTCTCGGAGTACGACCCAGTGGTACAGTTTTCGAAGACCTATATATTACGAGGCCACAAAAACGGAGGCGATCCTGCAAGTAATTGCGCCGGCGCAGCTTTCACGAGCGATGTTTTTGCGCACCGTACCGCATCGTTGGTGTCACGCACGTAGCTCGGATTGCTTGTAACACACTAAACCAATTAGGTTCTGTATTTTTTTAACAAAGTAATTTATCTTTGTTCGTTTTTGATGCCATCTGCCTTGTTATGAGCAAAGACGGTATTTTTACTATTTATACAAAAATAAAATGAGTTGTATGTTCTGTGTACCTATGTATGTGGAAGTATCAGGTTTGTGTTAAAAAATCTGTTTGAACAAGAAACTTGCAGCTACTTCTAAGGTACATAAATTTTGCATTGGCACGCATGATTGGTTTAGCAGAACAAACCATACTTGGCAGCCCAGGAGAATCCTTATAACTAATACTGTTCATATTTTTTGCAGTACACATACAAAAGACATAGGTATTTGATCTGGAGATAGAATTATCATACTAGGCGCCCGGTACAGCCATATTGCACAGAGGTAGCAATGTTACCGGTTTAGAATTAATTTACGAATGGGCGAGTTTTTATGAGGATTTCCTTCGCCGGTTAGAGCTGCATATTGAATATCGAAAAAGGAGGTTGAAAAAACATCGAACCATTAGCCATTGGAAATATTTTATCTACATAGATACGATATGATTATGTAAAGTATGAAAAGGTGCCATTGCTGGAAGCTTGAGAGCTAGACAAATCTGAAAAAAAAGACATTAAGTATATAATCTACCTTTTGTAAGAAAACTAAAGTCAGCGCGTTTAAGAAAGAATACCCTAACATTATTTAAATTTAACAACATACGCCATACGGTAGGCTAAAAAAGATTTCATAGGCTATCGTAAAAACGTCCTTTCCCTTCTTAATCACACAAAATCTTCGATAAGTACCATAAACTATGACTACTTATCTGATATTCTCTAAAGATATCTTGCTAAAAAATAAACGACAGAATAACTCACCAGTACATCGCTCTTCAGTAGGATTTAGCTTATGGAGAACTAAGGCTATGTTCACAGACCTATGTTCAATGTTACGTATGGACATTGACTCAGCACTCGGCCCGGCTCACGCGCAGCCCAATTAAAATAATGATTTGGTTGCATCTTCCACGCATAGGACACAAAGAGTTTGTCAAAGTAGTTTGTGTTGAGAAAAAGTAGTAAATAAGCTGTAACATATTGTAAATAAATAAGAGTTAAATTTTATATTATTTTCTTATTACCCCTAACTATTGTCAAGACACCTTTAGCCATCTCTGATCAGTCTCGAGAGTCTGCGGGACTGGCAGTGAGTGTGCCCTTCCCGAACCTGGAAATCCTGTCTACTATCCATCTGTAACCTTATGTCGCATGATGCAGACATCCTGAACTTATTTATATATTTATTTATCACATACTAGGTATATGATAGGTTAGGGCTGTAGGCCTTAGGACTACTACTACTACTTGTAAGGACTTTTAGGCTTGTAGGCCTTAGTAGGTTCCTTTAAGTTATCATATATTTTCATGTATTGTCTCACCCTTAACAGTATTGCAGCTTTATGTGAAATTTATTAAGGGTCGATGAACAATGTAAGTCGAGATTGTCTTTAGACATACAATCGCTCGATGAAAATAACGATGGCGTGCACACTCGCAACAAAACAGCCTCATAGTCAAAATGACATGAGGAAACTGTTTTGGCAGTAGACAAAACTGATAAGTCTGCAGTACACAATACTATTTTGCCGCTGGTGTGCGCACAGTCTTAGCTAAGATTTACATCGACTAAAGGTCAAGTGCGATATCATAACGCTTTGAAGAAGAAATATGAGGACAGGCAGACTGTAATAAAATATATTCTGACACGCCTGATGTAGGGGCACAGGATCGCATTGTGGACTTAATCTCTCGATTTCAGAACTGGGAATAAATCAGGGACCCCGTGTATTGTCATTCTGGGATCCGGCACTTATTCTCACTCAATGAACCGAGGGGATATTTAAGATTTATAGGCTGAGCATGATATATGATAGTCAAGCCTTTTATTATGGCGTTGGCTGCACGCTACTTAGATGATTAATGAAGTAAGAATTGGAGTTATTGTTTTAATTCTACTGTGCTTCGAGGCTTGTACGTGTTTTGAGTATTGAGGTCTTGAGATAAGATTCTTGGGTAAAAGAATATAAAGGTAAGTTGACCTTGACTTTTTGGAAATTGACTTTCCCGACCTTTTGTATGGTCGTAAGAAAGTATTTCTTTATGACCATTTCCTGGTATTAAACAAGTGTATTGTTTGTCACGATTATGATGGAATCAGGTTATTTGAATGGCTGATTTTGCATCTACGGAGAAAGCACTGACTATATAGTATGTTACGATGAAATAATACAAAGCAGGAGGTTCTATTCAATTCTTACAAATTGCATGAGATGACAAGACGATACGCTTCGTATATTTTATGTTAGGGTTAACAGGATCCCTGAGTCAGCATGAAACTGAATACTGAGAATAGATACAAAGGTAATCTAATTCAGTTCGTTTTTTATTGATTGGCCTTAGCAACCTTAGAAATATACATCTAACTAAAGCCCTTTGAAAATTACTTGAAAGAGATACCGCGGGTACACTTTTCATTCCATCAGGAATATCAGATGATCCTACAATCAGATAATGAGCGAAATTGTACATTACGTTGTCCTTTTTTCATCATCATGGATAGTTGGGTTACTAAAGTACTAATAAATGAAAGTTTTCGTTTGATTGAACCTGCAAGCCGACTGCAGTACACAGGATAATAATGGTATTATATCAAAGAAGATTTGCGGCCCTCCTAATGATGGTCATTATTGTCTAGCGAGCCATAAGTATCCATTCGTCTCTTAGTCTCACTGCCCTCTGATTGTGAGGGCCATACATCTCTTGTCCTATTAGATATAATCTGCGCAGTGACTGATAGTCGCCAGGATTTTAAGGTTGGGCGCACTGAATGCTGCATGTTTAAAGCGCAGTGTAGTCGTCCCGTTGTTGTCAAGGACGTGTTCTAGGTAGACGTTTCCTATAATCAGTTTTAAATCTTTCTAATAAGAACTCAACTCAAACTATTATGCTGTGCAATATTGTATGTCATCGAATTATTGCTGGATCCCAAATCGAAAGTCCAAGTGTTTTCAATCTCAGCGGCGCAAGTTCATATCTAACCAGTTTGAAAACAAAATCCCGTGAACACGATGACAACATCAGTTACCGGCCCGGTTCTATAGCCGCCGAGCGCTGCAAGCAAGAATAGTCCTTACAGTGGTTAGATATGAACTTCTTCGAAGGTACATGTCACTGAACCGAAACTTGAATCCAGAGAGCTGGAGCTTTTTCTCAAAATTAGGTGACGTAAAATTTATTGTTTCTCTTGTTTTCGTGACGTAGTTTTTAACAAGTCGCTCTACTAAACTAGTTTAAAATCTGTTTTCCTTAAACATTTTAGAACTCTTAGCCCGCGTTCGCACGGACGTAAAGATATCGATTTTGAACTCTCGGAGTTAAGCCGAGCGTTGAGAATCCAACGCACTGGGACAAACTCTCGTCCCAGCGCGTTGAATCAACACCCTGTTGGATTTTCAACTCTCGGCGCTAAGCAGAGCGGTGAAAATCCAGTGCACAAATAAAAATCACCGCGGGAAAAAATCGCCCGTGCGAACCGCTGCATCGCTGCATCTGCATTTTGTGTGAACCAAACCTTAAGATCAAACGTTTAGATATCTTAGTGCCGGTCTCCATGAAGGAAGAACTGATACTTATTACGACATAACATGAAAATATGTTCTAGTAGCAAATAGTGACTATGTTGAGACATAGCCGTAATAAAGGATCCCTCAGGCAGTTCATTTGCGAACGTAATTAGAAATAAATAACATGTGTACAGCAACCTGTTACTTATTTTGCAATAGTGAAGTAGATAACAGACTATCATTAGCTTATTTGATAAGTGTAATTATTAATAAACTTATCTATTATTAATAGGTATGAAATTGTTACTTATCTATGTTTATTTTACCTGTTTAATGCAACAGTATCTGTTAATATGCCTCTTAGTCATTCATTATTATAAAGTATAATTTTGTTCGATGAATTCTAAATCGGAAATCTACTTACATTGAATACTACGAACTCAGCAGTTTAGCTTATTTAGTCGGATATCCAATAATCACGTAAGGACTCATTAGGCTATTAGTGTAAAACCTATGAGCTGGTAAAACCACAATTCTGCTCTATACCGTAGTATAAAAATGATAAGTAATATACTCAACCGTCACCTTCACCCCAGCCAATAAAAAAAAAAAAAAAACTACATCAAGCGTGGGCGCGAAGTTTCGCGCTCATAACGAGGTCACAGCTCAACAAGCACGAACACTTGACGCGCACACGCGTTATCTTTCAACCAGTCCACCAAGCAATAGCATTAATTTCAACTGACAGCTCAATTACCTTCGGACCCTCCATCTCATACAGCACCCACTTTGATTTGTGCATTACAGATCGCATTACAATAATTTTAACCTGTCTTCTTTACGTCACACGCGTATCATAAAGGTGAGCGTGTCGGCCATTTTGTCTCTTTATTGTGTTTGTAATTGCGTTTCTTTGTGAGCTTTCGGTTTTAATGGTTTATTTTTGGAAGGGTTGATGTTTAACTATGTCTGCGATGGGTTCATCTTCATGTGGTGGTGGTATATTTTGTTATTTTTAAATTAAACGTCTTGAATATCACTGCCAAGGTATGTGCAATGCATGAATGCAGTGTTATATTATAAAACTTCGAGTGTGAGTTCGAATTATAAATGTTCTAGTAGGTAAATAGGAATGTTTACAATAGGAAGGGTCGATTGAATAGAGTTGTTACTACACAATGGGCAATTAGCTATCCAATGGAGCGTTAGTTGAACAGTATTGCCGTAATTATAATTAAATTGAACCGAAGCGCATCTGTGTATTTTGGTTCGCCATTGATGCACATATGAATAGTGTAATGTGCCTTGCTATTATTGGAAAACTGAGGAGTACCTTGATATAAAAATATATTTAAGGAAATCTTGGTAGAACTTTTGTCACTAGAGTTTGTGATAAACTCTAGTGACTCACAATAAACTCAAGAATTTTTAAAGGACTAAGGCAAATGAAAACGAACGTGAGAAAGCCAGTCAAGTAGTATTTGATTGCATGTTGAAAAAGAAATAAAAATTACTTTTTCGGCAAAAGCGACATCTTTCGTGATTGTGGGGAACTAAAACTCTTCCAACCCTTACAATGCCGCGTAGTGTTCACAGTTTGTGCTCCTTTCCAAGCACGATGGTTCGAAAGGCGCTCTGTAGAGGGCGCTTAGCGCTCATGTTACAAAGAAAATGTTAAGGATAATGCAAGTAAGGCTTCTTCAAAATCCAAGTTCCAGATATACCTACTCAGTTTAATCGCGATAGAAAAACAATAAACCCGTTAAAATTGATAGGATAAAATTCACCTATTCAATTTGATTTTTTTACTAAACACGGGTAGAACAGTAGAAAAATTATTTAATAGGATTTCCCGCATTTCCCCTCAACATAGCCGGCCGGTCCGTTTTTTTACCCTTTGTTTTACCGGTTTTACCCTTGATAGACAAGTACCCGTTATCGTTTTTTTTTGGTTTATTTTCCCAAAGCCGGGTTTGTGTAGGTTTATAATTTCGTATTTTGGCTTTGAAGCTTTTACGGATGTGAAAAGACTGAACCATCAGAAATAAGCCTGATTGAGATAATAATAAAACAATTAAGGTGTAACACGTGTTTTTAATTATAAGAGCTCGTGGCTTAGTAGTAACTGCCGCACGGATCGGTCCATCAGGTAAAGCTACGCTTGCCGGGGTTGGTTTGTAGATGGGTGACCATCTTTACATACCGAGACTCCTGCGTGCCTCGGAAAGCACGTTAAGCTGTTGGTCCCGGCTGTCCTTTGGGGATCTTTGACAGTCGTTACGGGTCGTCAGAAGCCCGAAAGTCTGACAACCAGTCTTACCAAGGGATATCGTATTACCCAGTTACTGGGTTGTGGAGGTCAGATGGGCAGTCGCTCCATGTAAAATACTGGTATTCAGCTGCATCCGGTTAGACTGGAAGCCCAACATAGTTGGGAAAAGGCTACGCAGATTGACATGTTTTTAATTATAATCTTGGTTGGGGAGTTGCTAACTAAAAACTGAAACAAGCGAGTTTTCACTCAGACATTAATAGGCTGTTAAAATGATGATTATCTAAATAACCAAAGCCGTTATGTAGCTTAATGGGTGACTTAAAACAAGATGAGCAGAGTGAATTACGATACTCTTAGAATGTGTCAAAAGTTCTATAGGAAATACTACATCCAGCTGCTAGATGGTGCACCTATATGTCGCAGGCAAATTGTATGATTCGTCATTTTATAAACGACGCCGTCCGTTTACAAACGCTGGCAGTTTTGCAAAATGCCTAAGGCAAATTGGCAATTCGTTCAATTGTTATAATTTCGACATTAATTGTTATTGTATTGTGACCATCATAAAACACAGGTTGGACAAATCATACTTTATTCCAGCAATCAGGTACCTATTATGTTACCATAAAATTGTGAGAACCGTTAGTTTATCATTTATCTGATTATTTCCGTTAGATTATAAACAGTCGAAAAACTGTGAACTGGCTGAAATAGGTTAGGTTAGAACTGTGACCAACCGCGCGCGAGCCGAGCTAGTGAACCGAGCGGTGCCGCGGCAGCAGCCGACGTGCGTTACTTCCAAGTTGCTCGAAGCTAGGCAGGCTATTTAGTAAACAGTAGAGGCAACATTACGGGATAGGAACTATTTGATGAAACGCACTGTAATCACGACAGATATGGATTTTCATACTAACATTGCCGGGCAGCTCGCATGTATTTGACCAATACAGCATTTTCGATGTATTTCGAAGAAGGTTCTCAAAATTATGCTCGAATTTCCAAACATAATAGAAAATACTGTTTTTTAAACTGATATTTCAAGTAAACTTTATTGGTATTAGCGACCGTAGGTAGCTGCGGTCGCTGATTCCAATACAATTAAACATCAAAACATTTTTTTTATTTATTTATCAAACTCAAACTTAAAGCATTTTCTTTTTAATTTAACCATTTACAGGCAGTTTAGAAATGTCAAGGAGTCGGTCAGTCAGAAATACGAGTATGAAGCTAGTTGCCCATTCCAAAGCGTAGTGAGTACCAATGGAGAAGAACGGGCAAGAAACTTCACAAAATATTGGTTACATTATTCATGTGAGAACAATGTAGAAAGACGTGAACGTGAGAAGGGTCCGTAATAAAAAGATAAAACAAAGAACAATTCAAAAATTAAAATAAGCCATGGCAGCTAAGAGTTGTCCAGTCCCAACTGACGGCGCCCGTTCACGAACATGACGCATGGATCAGCATCATTCAGCTCAACCATTTTGAAGAGAGCTAAATGATCCAACACACGCGCCACCATCAGCGAGACATCAGAGTGAGCATGACATACTCACAGCCGCCAGGGCACATTCAAGTCTATAAAAGACATATTACCCGGTATATGGTACCTCTTTAGTATATAGTACTCACACCTGTGCTATGCAATTATATAATTCATTCATGATAAGATATCAATCGACCCTGTATTGTAGGTAAACTTTACTACACCACTTCCACATAACAACAGTAATTACAAACTTCTAAAACAAAACAAAGGATACAAGCAGAATTCCCTCATACCGTTGCGCAAATCATAATAAGACTTAATTAAAACAGCGGTGTTGGCTTGTACACCGCCGCTACCGTGATCTATTTAAAATGAAATAACTACCCCATGCATCCCCCGAGCGGTTGGCGCAAGAAATTTCTTCCTTTATTTATTCATAAGCCTCACAAAGAACCAGTGTAAGTAAAGTACGGGTAGAATTTAAAAGCTCTTGCTAAAGAACATAACGTGAAGAACATGTACGGATATATCTTGTGTTTACTTGAATATTCAGGTAATGGTTTAATGTTGGTAACATGATCTGAGGTAATGTTATCTATGACTTATGTTGGTTTAGGCTCCTTTTACTTATTGTGGAGAATGATTTCGTGGTGCCTGAATTTAGAGGTCATGATGTCAAGAGTCCGTTTGTACTTTGTTACCGTGTATATGATAGTAGGTTAATTTATTGAGGGGAGAAAACGAATCTTCATCATTGTTTTTTATTTGATTGACATTGAGATTACTAATCCATCTCGCTGGTCAAATAATTGAAGCAGCCTATGAGTTCAACAATGTATGTCTATGTAGAATCATTGGCATGAAAATACCTAGGTATCCTCACAGTGATCTGAGATCACATCTATCCAGAACAGCAATAGAATAATGTAAGATTGCACAATATATTCCTGAAGCTGGAACTGCAAATCAATCGAAGCAGTTCTCCTGACACAAGACGTATTAGAATCGTCTCCAGAACTCATTGCTTGCTTGGCTAAGTCGATAAGTGGGTCACCGTATATCCGAGACCAACATTCTGGGAAACTGTTCGTGGAAACTGCTGGTTGTTTTGATTCCAGCTATTTTGCATATGTGCTGCATATACGATGTAGATTTTGTTTTAGTTAAGCTGACTTAATTTGAAGGTATTTGCTTTCATATATGTTTTGCATCGAGGAGGATACCGACATGAGACAGGTAATCTGGAAATAGGGTTGCTGTTTTTGTCCTAGTTCTAAAAGTCTGGGAAGTGTTCGTGTTTACGTCATCCTTCGAGGAAAAGCGTGAGAATTTTTTTTTGAAGTCCTAACCCTCTGTCCTGTATGACACCCCTCCCTACCTACCCAGAAGTCTGACGCATGCTGCAGTCGTTTCGTACTGACTAAAGCGAGCCATAACTCCTAAAAAAAAATATGGCGAGCAATATACCTACTGGATCTACCTACTATCAACCAACTTTATTTGCCTTTTCCAGGAAAAATCGTTCTCAATTTATTTTAACATTCTCTCAAACATTTAGAAATTCTTTGAATTCTGAGAACAGCTTAAGTAATTATTACATTGTTGAATACTTTTGATGACTTCAGAATATCAAAATGATAAAAATACTTTATTACGGCAGTTCGCGAACTTTACCTATACGAAATAGTTGTACAACAAACTTTTAAGGGGACATAAATATGCGAAGTACCTACTTTGCACATAAGTGGAACACGGCAATTTTATGAAGAATAGCAAAAAACTGCTATTAAAAGTTCCCAACTGCAAATTAAAACTGAGCTGAAGTTTTAAAAAACCCGTAACGAATATTCCGGGGCAAAATTCATTTCAATTAAATGGCGTGGTGGTTGTATGTTAGTTGTTCCTGAATTTCTGGCTAACAGAAATACCCCGAGGCGGTGATGTCGGCGCGGTGTTTAGACGCGGTTTGTAATCGCTCCCGCTCTCGCCTCCGCTACCGCTCCTGTCTGTCTGAATGGGGGAAACAAATCGATATGCATCGTTTCCAGCGTTCGTTTTTAATTTCGTCGTTCGCCATGTCCGACCGACCGATGCAGTGCTCTACAAACGATAAATTTGATTTTTTTACAAACCTACACTGGTTTTCATTGATGTTACCAGTCAGTCTTATCTATGTTCGTTTGGTTTGAAACTTTTATAGAGCGTGTCCTTTTAAATAAACATTGGAATATTGGGCGCTACATGGAACTGAATGCGGATTCAACATTTTTTGTTTTTCAATTAAATTATTTTTTTACAGCAATCGTATTTACAGGTAGGCAGTTCGGATATTGTTTTTTAGTTTTTTTTTTTATTGTTTGGGAAATAACTTCTCCCGCTTTGGGCGGAGCGGGAGGGCGTGTCAGACTCTTACTGACTAAAACCCACACACGTTCTTTCAGTTGCCTTTTCGTTGCCAGAGGCCACGGTATCCCTTTCGGACTTTATTTATTTATTTATGTATACTTTATTGTACACCACAAAAATACATAACAAAAAAATAATAATCAAACACTACAAAACATACAATGGGCGGACTTTCCCGCGACCCCGGCAAGCATCGGTCCTAGGGGACCCCGCCAGTTGTGCTGACATCTCTTTGAGGCGCGCGTGGAATACAATGCGCCGTCGACCCGGGCCTGGTTTTTATCGGACGGCTAGCTACCCATTGCTCACCGTCCGCAAACCCGCGCCTATGGAGGTCGGGAATCGGCCTGCGATTCCCGACACCCAGGGCGTCTCCTGCGGCGGCTAGGGGCTTGAGGGCGCAAAATTTGCCTCTCCTTCACGCGTTCCACCTCCTCCTTTGCGAGCATTACTGCTTCGCAGATGGAGGTGACGGCCTCCCATGCCCTCTCGCTCCTTACCTGGCCGATCCGTGGTTGGCTTGGACCAGAGACGGACGCGAGAGATCACTGCCACCGATCGCCTCCACGAGGACACGGCGATGCTCCGCCCAAGCCAGGCAGACCTCCACCGTGTCCTCCGGGCGATCCACACAACGATGCCAACCGGGTGTTTCCTCCCGCCTTATCCGGAACAGGAACCTCCCGAAACAACCATGTCCGGTGAGGACCTGCGTCAGACGGAACGTGAAGACGCCGTGGCGCCTCCCAGCCACTCCTTAAAAAGGGGCTTATCGCCGCAATTGTAGCGTGACCAGTTGAATCAGCTTTACCAATAACCCGTCACTTGTCACAGCTTACAACAAAAATAAAAATATAAAATATTTAAACGGGATGTCCGTTTAAATATTTTATATTTGCCAAATTTTTCATACGTTTCAGCCGCGAGTGAGCTTATCTCAATTGTATTGGCATCATTTAAAAAATACCGACTTTGTGGCGCAGTGAGCTAGCGACAATTATTTTATAGATGTTTTTAAATGCAACGAGTACGCTTTAATGTTACAAAAACATTATGAACATGAATTTATGTAAATATTTGTGTATTAATTTATTGGTGAGTTGTATATCTATTACCTTGGTGTGTTAGTGAATAAATAATGAACACGTAAAACACTTTAAAAACTGCCATCGTATACGTATTTTGTTACACAAAATTGAACATCTTTTACTTCCCCAAGTCAAGGCAAAGACCGGATAATAGCCCATAATCGTCTTACGTTCATATCGTATTCCTTCATCCATACTACTTCGAGGTGAATTATGATAAAACCCAGTACAATTATGCCGAGGTTAATTTCCCTAGCGAGGTAGCTTGATTGAGAGAAAGAAATCGCAGGAAATGATCCCTTCTCTCCTCGGAGATAGTGGAATAAATGTTTTTATCTTAAGTCGGTCAAAGTAGTACGAGCTAGAGCGCTCAGGTCAAAAAGGAGATTTACGAGTATATTTGAAGTTTAAACTTGAGAAAATCCTTATGTATGTAAGCGACCACTTAAGATCTAGTATGCGGATATGGAGGACAGATGGCATGCGAAATGAAGAGGACTTTTGAATGGGGAGTCCGTGCAAGTTGCTGAGGTAGCACCGAGAAGTATACGAGTAAGTTTGGCGAATGTCGATGGAAGTGTGTGGATTTCAATCAGGTTCACCCCTGCCCCTTAATAAACATTTGTGTGTGTATGTGTGTTTGAGAGAGCCTAGACAATGGCTGGTAAAAGAACAGAAGCAATGTATGTTTTACTAAGAACTTAATAACAAAATCACAGAGGGAATATACGACCTATTTGTGGATAAACACTTTTCAACAGAATAGGAAATTGCAAACCGTTTTATCTAACTAAAGAAAAATACTTCGCATCTTTTGAGTACAGCATAAGTTAATTTCAACTGTTTGTATTTTCACGTCAGCTTCAGATATTACGAGTTGAGAAAGAACCGAGTTTCCGAAACAACTTTTAAATTTTCCAACTTCCATCATTTTCTGTATCAAGCACACGGCGCGGCGTTTCGAAGGCTAACTTCATTACAACAATTCCCTACGTTGTTCATATAATGCTTATTACCATATGTAGGTCAGCTTCCGTACAAATTCAACGTAACAAGTTTGAACTAGGCCGACAAACAAGTTCACAAATAAATTAGCGAACACCCAATTGCTACGCCCGCGTGTGAAAGAGTTTCAGAAACATCCACGACACTTCATTATGCACAAGCAAGGCCTTCAAAATAATTCAAATGGCTGCCGGAGGACGATTCCCCTCTAAATAATTCATAAGGCTTTGGGTTATGTCACAGCTGCCACTACAACCTTCTGATAGAAACTCTAAGTGGAAGAAACAGAGATAGTCTTTGATTTCATTTAGTTCGCTTCGCCGGACATAACCCTCCATCTGATAATGTATATCAAAGGTTTTGTCGCATCAAAGAGTTTCTTTAAAACTCACTCGAGATATATCTTGTTTCCGCCACAAGCTTAAAATAAAGTGACAATCCCGCGGTGTTAAACGCCAGAAAGATTTCGTTTGTTCGCCCGAACCTTAATTAAGTTTAAGTAGTGGAGCAGTAACAGCCAACATAAACTGTATAGTGTCGGTAGTTTGCTTCTATGTAGCGACTGGCGTATGTTAGAAAACTCATAAAACACGGTGAACAACCTGCTCAGCTTTAACTAAATCTGTCTGGTTTCTATATAGAAAAACTAAATATTTTGTAGAAAAACTCAAATTTCAGTGGAAGCCTTTTAGTTTTTAGTAGCGAAGGAAGTGAAGTTCATCGAATAGCTGTTACTAAGATTAAGATAGGTAAAAGTGAGGTAGACGTTTTACGAGTCGACGAGTGCGTAGATATCCTCCTTGGGAGTACATTCGCACATGGGTGGGTGATAAAATCAGCATAAATTGTGTCGCGCTCCCGGTCTGCGGCGGCGGTGCCCGAGGAGTTAGGTACTATTACATATAGGTAATGCGTGTGGAATAATGCCTAGTTATGCTAATACGCATTTACGTCAGACTATTCATCATTGTGTTCATAAGATTTATAGCGTTTTCGTCAATGGCGCAATCATATTTTTACTCATTTTATTGCCAAACATTGCATCTGATGTAATAATTATTTTCTCTTCATTGAAAACGAGTAACAGGAACTTGTTAGTTGAGATTACAATATTTCAGGAAAATATACTTAGTCGTTTGACTACAATCTCTTTCGTCACTCTTTGATTACTTGGATAGAATTCAAACTGCCTTGGGACATGAGAAAATTTGAACTAGAAGATATAGACCGCAGAACTTTTTTTTTTTAGGTTAATGTCATTCACAAAACTGATGTACAATCACAAATGCAAGTTACAACACAATATTTCTGATCGACATCTACTAGATCTGACTCTAGCATGCATTATTTATGTAAAACACTTCTCCTACTATTTTATAAAAAAAAAAAGTTTAACAAATTATGAACTTTTCTATAAATAATGAAAAAGTGTTGGGAAAGATAAATTAAATATTAAAATATATTGAAAAAAACAAATAAATAGTATACATTTACTAGCTACCCGCCCCGGCTTAGTACGGGTAGCACTACGTACTTATCTACGGCGAACCTACCTACCTACCCTACCTACATACCTACCCTACCTACATACCTACCCTACCTACCTACATACCTACGTACCTACATATCTACCTACGTACCTACCCTACCTACGTACCTACCCTACCTACCTATCCTATCTATCCTACCTATCCTACCTATCCTAACTATCCTACCTATCCTACCTATCCTACCTATCCTACCTATCCTACCTATCCTACCTATCCTATCTATCCTACCTATCCTACCTATCCTACCTATCCTACCTATCCTACCTATCCTAACTATCCTACCTATCCTACCTATCCTACCTATCCTACCTATCCTACCTACCTACCTACACACCTACACACCTACCAACCTACCCTACTCTGCTAAATTCACATTCATCAAACGCGCTAACTGTCCAACGCGCGAAGTTAAAATAGGCGTTAAGTTTTCTGAAATTTTCCAATTTTCTACGCAATTTTCTTAATTTTTCTTTCCGTAAGAATCTTCTCCCTACAATAACAAACACACCAAAAAAGAATTCTCGAAGTTGGTCCAGCCGTTCTCGCGTGATGCCGTGACCAAAGGAAACAGGGATTAATTTTTATATATATGTATAATAATAATATAGATTAAGACTTATATTAAAACTTATATTAAGACTTATATAAGACTCTAAGTCAGTCATTACCGATGATACAGAACCAGCAAAGCTATCTATTTCACCACGTCCATTTCTGGCAAGTGGCGTTGGCAAGAGAAAGCATGAGGCAAATGGGTGAGAAATTACCTATATTTGAATATGCATAATGAATGATGCATAGGTTGTACCTAATCGAACTAAATAAAGAAACTTAATACAATTTAGGAAAGGAAAGGAGAAAAGAGCTGTACCTTTTAAAACATACTAAAGAAACCTGCCAACGCGACTTGCAGCGGTACCTTATGATAACAGAAAAACGTAACCATAGTAATGTGTTACTGCAAAACGATATACAATACAACAAATAATACTGATGACGTCTCATTGCACACATCGCTATAATGCTATTCAACAGCGAGATTGGAATCCCGAATCCCGGCCATGTCCACCGCTTGATTGTGCGTTTGTCGGCTATTGAATGTCAGAGGTTTGGGCCAGCGGGCCAGCGACATAGCAATTTGCTGGTAGACAACCATAACGCGATTTACGTAGAGGCTATTTGTTTTTGGAGTGAATTACTAAGCGGAAACGGCACAGTTTTTTGCGAAAATTTTGGTTTTTGTCTAGTCTTGTTTGATCTACGAATGGAGTAAGGGAGTGCAGGAGTTGTAAGGTCATCACTAAAGATAGCTGTTTTTAGGGTTCCGTAGGTAACAAGGAACCCTTATAGTTTCGCCATGTCCGTCTGTCTGTCTGTCCGCGGCTTAGCTCAGAGACTTTTAGTACTAGAAAGCCGTAATTTGGCATAGGTATACATATTAATCACGCCGACAAAGTGGTAAAATCATGAAAACCCCCTATACGTAAAGTAGGGATGTGTTTTTTTTTCTCATCTGTCCCATGGTGTGGGATATCGTTGGAAAGGTCGTTCAAAAATATTGTGACTTTGTGAAAACCATTTTTAGATGGAGGATTAAGCTTTAAAGTGCAAATGTTTGTTAGAGTCAAGTGTCTCCCCAGCCAGCTAAATGGTTAGTTTTAGAAATGTGAAAAAATTCACAGCAGTTGTATATATAACGATGTTAAAAGGAAAACTATCACAGCTAAGTAGGCTTTACAAGTTAACGAATAATTAGTTAACTTACATTTCAGTTGCAAAAACATGTTGTCCCATACATTCCGTATGGGAGATCATGTTTTTCAACAACAAAGTCCCCAACTACGGAACCCGTCATTGTGGGTTGTTGACACGCACATGGCCAGTTTTTTTGTATATTATTGAAAGTTAGGTTCCGATCTGCAGCTGTGCAGTCTCTAGATTCAAAACTTGTTGGTGATGCAAGGCATCATTGACATCAATAACAAACAACAAACTGACTTGACGGATTGGTTCATATTGTAAATTATATACATTAAAACGGATAATGTCAAGCGCAAATCGAATATCAAGTTCAATGTAAAATTGTTAGTTTAATTAAGCTTAAACTCTTATATAAGTACCTAATGTTTTAGTTGTGTTTTGTGTCGCACTGAGATAAGAAAACTTGTTCAAAGTTACAAAGAACATTTTGCTTTGTCTACAGAATGGTGGAGTCAATAGATTACTTTCGCTTTCAACTGAGAATCGGATCCAGTAGAACTTATCTATAAGTTCGAGCACAAAAGACATAAAAGCTGAGCTGAAATTAAAATGGAAAGTAAAGAGAACACTACAGTACTTTGATTAAAGAAAGTTTCATTTATTTTGACGTGCTAGTGTAGTGCTTTGAGGAGTATTTAATTAATTGTTTGTAGAAAACTTTGTATATATATCTCAGTAAGATGGTTATACCCGTGATATAGTTATATCCCTAGGGATATAGCTATATACCGTAATGTATGAAAGCGTTTCATACCTATCGGAGTGCCCTATTTTGTTACTGCGACGAAGTTAGACGTAGTTGGTCACAGTTCAATTTTTTTTTTTGTTTCCGGTGCAGAAAATCCTTATGGATGTCCTCCTCCCTGGGGCGGGCGGAGGGGTCTGTCAGACTCTTCCTGACTAAAAACCACGCCAGTGTTCCAACTCACACCTACGTCAAGGGGCCGCGGGAACGTAATAATCTTCTGCAACCGTAAGATTCTTCCGCAACTCACAGTTCTAACCTAACCTAACCTATTTGGTCGGAGTGCCCTAATAGTTATATTATTAGATCGTACCGCTTGCCGGTGTTGGTCTGTGGATGGGTGACCATCTTTACATACCGAGACTCCTCCATGCCTGGCGCACGTTAAGCCATTGGTCTCGGCTGTCATTCCTGGATCTTTGACAGTCGTTACGGGTCGTCAGAAGCCCGAAAGTCTGACAACCAGTCTTACCAAGGGGTATCGTATTACCCAGTTTTCGGTTGTGGAGGTCAGATAGGCAGTCGCTCCATGTAAAATACTGGTATTCACCTGCATCCGGTTACGTTGGAAGCCGACCCCAATATAGTTGTGAAAAGGCTAGGCAAATTGATTTTTTGATATACAGTAGGAAGTAGTAAGTTCTAAGCTGCAATTTAATAAACAGATATAACTACGTCTATAAAAAAAAACAATAAGGCCGTCGTAGACCTAAAGTAACTAAATATTAACACGGTACTTGCTGGTGGGTTTGCTAGCTGCTATATCATTCTTAGTTTTACGATTTTTGTCGTTCTACCATAAAATTTACCGCAGACAGACGACCATTAAATCAAACAATGCAAAAAATACGAATCTCGCTTTGAAACGTTCCTGAAATGGCATTTCTTTTAGCAGGTGTACCAGTAGTTACACCAGACAGCAAGGAACGTGCTATAACCATAATAGGTATCCAAGTATGATTATACAGAGTTCTTTAGTGATGAGCAGTAAAAGAGTGCACTAAATCCGATTGGTTCTTTGACAATTGAAGTTCAATCTTGTTGTATTTTTCCGTATCTTGTCCAGTTAATCAGACCATATTGAAAATCCTTACTAATATTATAAAAGTGAGTTTGCTTGTTACGTTTTCACGCTAAAACGGCTGAACGGATTTGGATGACTTGGGGAGACCTAGGTTAGGACTTAATTATACTTTTTTTAGGATACTTTTTTTCCCGATGTTCTCACAGGATTGAGCCGCATGCGCATGCGGGTGAAACTCAAACTTAAAGCATTTGTTTCAAATAAACCAATTACAGGCACTTTGGAATTGTCAAGGGGTCGGTCAGTCAGAAAGATGAAGCTAGTTGCCCATTCCAAAGCGTAGTAGGTTCCTATGGAGAAGAACGGGCAAGAACAAGAGGCTTGTGGAACACCCATTTTTACTTTTAGACCGACTGAATAACATTTTCCTAAACTGAGCGCAAGTTTACCTAGTCCATAATGCTCAAGTTACAAGAGTAGGGGTTCAAGATTTACACAGTCAAATGCCTTGGAGAGGTCACAAAATATTCCTATGGCATCTTGGGGCTCCTCCCACGCTGTATATATTTGATATAATAAGGTGACACCGGCGTCAAAGGACAATCAAAAAAAATCATAAGATTTAATCATAAGAAAAAAGAGAATGAAGTGAATTATAAAAATCTCATTGTCTTTTGAGTGAGCATTACAACTCTCAGCCGTCGGACCACATTCAAGTCAATGAAAGACGTACCCAGTAAATGGTGGCTTTATTGTAGGTAGGTGCTATTAGCTAAATATACTTAGATTGTGAAAATATATACAACCGGGACTCGAACCAGCGACCTCTGGCGAACCGTGCCCATGTCGTGCCAAGGTTGAACTGTAGCAATTGAAAAAAAAAAAACAGAGTTTCTTTAATTTAAAAGTCATAAAACAAATAACAAGTTCTTCACAAATGAATTAAGATGCATACCAAGTGAGGATATATCGAACTAAGAAGAATCATATTCGTAGTATAGATACTCCACATGCAAAGCATACACTTCGATGCCCAAATGAAGGAGCTGATGCTAGCCCAGCTTAGAGAGCATCATTTAGACAAACAAAGCACTCAGTGCAAACTATTTCATGACGTGAAATCTATAAAATAATTAAATTAAACCAAATAATTAAATTAGATTCTGGTCAAACACAGGTTCTGCATCTAATAGTATACCTACCTATCGCATAATATGAGTCAAACACATTCGTGAACGCTTTACATACTACCTAAGTATATAGTTCCACCCTAATTGAGGTGTGTAACTATCTATCCTTAAAGGTTCCTCGTAGAAATAAAAAAAACGCAATGGTATCTAATTTTTTTAAATTGGTGTAGGTTGTTACTTGTTTACGGTTATGTAACTATATAGGTAGGTACTGATCCAGACCAAACCTTATCTTTATGTAAAATGTCATCTCATTAGTTATTTCTTTAAGTGGTTATTTAAACCCAGATGGGTTTACAAGCAAAAAGTTGAAGTGAATCAGAATATAGGTACAGGATGCGCGCGTATAGAATCTTAGCGCATGTTTGTTCTATTTTCAAAGAGTTTCTATTGATGAATGAAACAGGCAAATGTCTTTAAAACCTTCTTTCTGCCTTTCGCATAACCAAAAGGTTTGCTTACGTACTTTTAACATCTTAACAGATTATTATTACAATGTAATAATAATAATTGGTTGTTATTAATATCTGTTGTTACTAATTATTCAACTATAATTTCAATAATCGGATGCATAAATTAATTATTTTGCGTAAGTCAAGAAGGTTTTATTGTTTACATACTCTTTGAAGCCAATGACATGTGACATTACTTGGGTGAAAAAAACAATGTACAGGTAAAATAGGAAATCGAATTAAAAACTAATACTTTTATGGTGTTTTTTATGCGGAGAATTTAAGGATTCGCATTACTAGATAAAATTATTATATTTATAAAACAAGATTTATCAACATCTTAAGTCACCACAGAACAAATAGCTATACCAGGTCTGGTCAATCTCTTTTATTTTAAGATTTATGTAAGAATTTTAGTTTGTTAATAGTTTTAGGATATAATATTGCAATTTTTTAGGGTTTCGTACCTCAAAAGGAAAAAGCGGGACCTTTATTGGCTCACTTTGTGGTCCGTCCGTTTATCTGTCAAGACACTTTTTCTCAGAAATGCGTGACGGTATCAAATTGAAATTAATATCAAATACGTAGGTAACGTCGCTTGAAGCTCCAAGAAGACAAGACAGACAATATTATAAGTCAATGCAATAAACAAAGACGGTAAGTGACATATTTTGACACTCGCAAATAAATCGAAACCTATAGGGTACTTCCCGCATACTTTGAAGTATGAAATTTGGCAAGAACCAAGGTCTCACAGCACAAGTAAAGGAAAATGTCCGAAAATCGTTAATTTGTTGTTTTATCACATAAGAAAACATTTTTTTGCGATAACAAACTTATATTTGCAGTGGGTGAATTGACCGTGTCGTATATCGATATAAGGGAGAACATTATTTCAACTACAAACTTAAGTTTGTTGTTGGGATAAATTCATTCCAACTACGGAACCCTTCATTGTGCGTGGTTCGACACGCACTTGGTCGGTTTTTTTTAATATTACTTAAATATGTTAGTTAATTAAGTATATGAAATGTATCCATTTTTATAGTATTACTAAATTACTTTGTATTGACAAGCCTATAAAAAATTCTTAATGTAATTCTGAGAAAATTATATTGAAAAATACTTCGTTTGTTAATATGAATTTCCATAGTTTCTTTTATGTTGTATGTTTGGTGTGCGTTCTCATTTGAGTACTATCCACTGTGATAAATTATAACCCAGTTCTCGGCAAGCAACTTTGATAACGTTATGCCATTTTCTAGGAAAGATTAATACAATTTTATAATGTTTGTTACATAGGGTTTCACGAAAGCACATAAAGCCTTATGTTTTCTGCTACATACATTATATACAATTCGAGTTTACTTGCATATTGTATCGCAGAGTGATTAATCCCAACACTTCCTGGAATGTAGCTCGGCCAGAGTACATGAGGACACAGTGGAACACAATGTCAGGGATGACAAGCATGTTGCCGCTTGCGGGTGAATCGGGTCACTTCTCCCCGCACGTTCGATGCTCCAGATTTCAAGGCATTCGTTGTCATTGTCTACATTCCTGGACTATAAATATTTTGATACTTTCCTTTCAGATTTTTTCTAGATTTCTTTTGTTTTTGAATTGGCGATACAATCAGGAAAAAGGGCTGTTTTTTTATGAAAAAAAATAGGGGTGTACAGCGCACGTTAATTTTAATCATTTACTTAAGTAGATGAAAATACAATATGGTGACTTTAAATTTTTTAATAAATTTTCTGGCGGGTTAAGGCGTTAATTACAGCATCTTCTTTGTGTATCTTTTTTTTTGCAATTTTTTTATGAATATAAAGTGTATTATTCTCCTCTACAGACTTTTAATCAAGCCCTGTAAAGTCGTCCATATATCAAAGTCATTGTACCCGCCAGCAATGCATAAACGAAGCTCAAGAACTTTGGCCAATGATTAATTAAACTTTTTTTATATAATCCTCTTTGGTCCCGATTTCCTTATAATTTTCTCAGCTTGTTCGAGCATAAGTTTCTCAATAAGTGGTGACCCGGACTGAGTTGTGGTGGTAGGGCCGTTTTCGCCTAATTCTAATTAGTTCCAGGTCGGCGGTACATCAAAGTTGGGATAAGTTCTTTCGTTTAATTGACCGTAAACTTGAGGCGACACGGATACGTTCATCTGGAAGGGCTCACTGCTTGACACGAGTGATTAATGTGGTTCTTGTTCCAATTATATCCCATTTTACCTTCCTGTTTCATTTTATTTTAATGGGCAAGTAGATTAAAAAAAGCTCAATATTAATCCATATAATATATTTAAATTGATAAATGGTTTTGAGGAAAATTTACCCCACCAATTATGAATGCAAATAATAACTACTGAAGCTCTAGCATGTGCTTAATATTTTGTGAAATGTGCTCTGAAGCGCAAGTAACATGCAGATAATTGCAAGACAAAGCCGAGGGCTGCAATTATAAACTTGTCATGTTCAGTTAAAGGCTATCGACGTTGGAATAACGTTGATTAAAACGAATTGTTCTTTATGTGGGTTGTGAACTTAGAAAATAGCTAAGTTCTATGATTGCTAATAGCAATCATCGTGCCTTTAGTTATTATGACCAATGGTTTTATAAGTATTCAAGAACCCTGCTGCAGAGGCTTTCTTTAAAATACAATAGACGACGTATATTTAGTAACCGCTTAACTGCACGCACGAACGCAGTTCACACTGCGTTCGGCGCTTGACGTAGCAACACGTCGCGTCCGGGTTCGCAACAAGTCAATCGTCATCCTGAGGATGCCTCGTTGCGAGGTGAAACACGTGTCGATTTCTTACAGGGTTCATTATGACTCTTTAAGAACAGTTAAGCGGATTAGGTCAATTAATTAGGTAGTCAATTAATTATCTTGGGCCGAGTCACACCGGAATGGCAGCGGCGGGCGGCCTCGCGCCACTTCCAGATCCCACGCGTCTAGTCTCCTCTTGACTAGTTTAGTTTCTACATTTTATACGCGCGGCCACCCGCGGTGCCGCAAGCGGCCTTGCGTCGCCGCTGGCAGCCGCGGGCAGAACCACCGACAAGATGCGCGGCCGCTCGCGTCACTGCGGGCGGCCTCGCGGCTTTTTCAGGCTATTCAAGCGATACTGGTCTTATAAGTATGTAGATAAAGCTTAAAATTATTTCACACTGAAAGTGCTCGCCGCGTCGCTGCCGGCCGCTGCCATTCCGGTGTGACTCGGCCCAAGGCTTTCTTTTTTATGAAAAACTAACTTAACCCCACGGCTGTATTCCCCGAAGGATTAGTCAGAGGTGTACCTATAGTACACATTTCCCAAGTTATCTTAAGTTCCATGTAACAGGGGATGAGCGTATTGCCATCCAACGGCCCAAACCTAGACACGTGCCTGCCACTGAGAAATCCCAGATGGAAAAACCTTTGGTTGACCCGGGAATCGAATCCAGGACCTCATGGTCAGCAGTAGCGCTTGCAACGACAAGACCAACGAGGCAGTCAGACTTTCTTTTTATTAATAACTTTTTTTAAATAAAACTTCCTCGGTATTTCATCTTGCAAGAACGACATAGTTTCCGTCCAGTTTCCCGCCATCTTCGTCGGCATCAGCGGAATTGTTCCTCGGAAGCTGGTGAACCCTTAGCGAATAGTTAAACTTAATGAGGCCGACCGAACGTTGCCTACTCCTCCACTCAGATTGTTTCCGACACAAGAGAAAAATAGTGTCGGATAAATGACTATGAGTGGTACAGATTTTAGAACATTTTGATGTTAGGTGGCTTGAAAATTGTGTACCTAGTTAGGGCTTCAAATCAGCGCTAGAATAGGTAAAATTCTCTTTAAATCGGTAACGTTTTCCAATTGATATTTTTCATTTTTGCAGTCCCACTGCCGTCGTCCCACTGGTGGGACGAACGGAAATTTTATAAATAATATTAAATTTATTCCCGTTCGTCCCACTAGTTTTGTTAGTGGGACGAGCGGGGATAATTTAATAAAAAACCAAGACAGCGCTGTCAACAGTGAATTGAAGCCGGTTTCGTAAACATGTGTGCACTTTGTGTGGTGTAGTTTGATTGTAGTGTCTTTGTAAAAGGTTGTTAATGTGTGCGTGTGAGCGTGTATGCAAAGAGCCGCGGTGTAGTTTTGGCATGCTTCACCGTATTGTTCGAAGCGCTGTGTCTTGGTTTTTCATTTGGTCTGAGGACTGATACATAAAATTCCTGCTATGCACGACAGCACCCATTTCATAAGACCAACAGTGGCATTACATTATACATGGCTCTTGCATTGAGATTTAGTCCATCAACGAAAATTCTATGGATTGTGGTGACATGGATAGGAGAAATACTTTAGTAGTTCAACAATAGGTACTTGTAAAAATAGGTATTTAACACGTTCAATGCCTCGAGCCCTTCTGGAGGGCTCATTTTAAATGTAGATTTTTCTTAGCGAATACACCATTATAAACCGTGAAAATAAAATCTGATGTATATTTTAATAAGATTTATACGCGTTGATTTTAAAATCTAAGCATTCATATTTTTTTGTTTTGTTCACTTTTACGGTTTCACGGTTACATAAATATATATTCAATAAAAATTTAAAAGGTTGGATAACTAGCAACAAGATCCCTGAAAACACTATTTTACTTCGATTTACAGTGCTTTATAACACGGTTTTAAACCTAATGCCGTTGACCGTCCGTGATGGTTAACTTTAACGCGTACGTAATGCCGGCAACCCTCAGCTTCACTCCCAATATGTATGACGGCATGGCGTATGAGTTCTATGAAAAGTGGGTGGTGTCGAAAGTGTTAAAAGCAGAATAAACCGATCCAAGTAAGCTACTTTGCTGTAACATAATATGAACCAGCTCTACAGCTGCTGCAGCAACCGTTTGAGCACAAACTGTAATGGTTACATGTAGTAGGTACACTTCTTACAAAAGTAGGTACTTAGCGTGTATACCGCTTCTATTTTATTTTTATGAAGTCCGTTGGATTTCACTTCAGCAGTTAACTGGAGTGTAAGGTGTGACTCGGTTAAAAGTAAGGTTATGGGCTATAGAAGCAAAGTAAGTTTAATAAATCTTAGGCGGTTTGATATAAGTTATCCAAATTATGTGGCGGAAAATTTTAAACCATCGACAATCAAGCGGGTGGATCTGCGGTCATCCCCAGTGCTTTTCTAAAATATACCCAATTCCCATATTTGAAACATATAATAAAATATTCATGAAAACAAATAAGTAATTCATATTTGTGATAAACAAATCCAGCTCATCCATTAACAAAGGACAACTGGGACTGCCATATTTAATTGATTGTCATAACGTAATCACAACTATTCCTTTGAGAGTAAATAACTAAACAATAACAAATACCACCATGTACTAGCCCAAGGGAAATAGAATTATGAAGTAAACAGATACACTGGCAGGCAGGACGAAATGAAACGTCTAACACCTGGTTTTGAGCTAACTTTATTACGCTAACGTCTGGGAACGTAACGCGGACGGCGCGTAAAATATTTTTCCCTCGGAATGACGCGCTCCCTCGGTAGCTAGTCGTAAACTGCGACATTTATTACATTTGATATCGTCAGACGACGTCTTTACTGCGTAACGTGTTCCGGGAACGTTGCACGTGGCAACTAGTTGCTGTACCAAGTTATTGAGTTATACGTGCAGGTGTGACATTGTAAATGCTGTCTTAGATGTATCTACTTTAAAATTGAACAAAAAAATTAATTCAATTTTGAAGTACACACATTAAATGTTAATTCTTTTGGTATTGTTCCAAGCTTTTTCCAGTATTGTGCACATATAGGTACACAAATTCGCTGTAGGTACAGAAGAAATAATTTACTCGTGCACCCACTTCTTTTGTAACAATAGATGCTTAGCCATTTATAAAATAACTGGACATTTTTTCAATTACTAACTAAATACAGACAAAAAATACTCAACAGAATTAAAACATACCTAATAATATCGTTGGTGATTCAAGCAAGATCGAACAAAGACATCACAGCATTCAGTATTGAAAAGGGACCGTCAAAGTGAGAGGCGCCCTTTCAAACGAGGTTTACACAAAGAAAACAAAATTTCCACGATCCCACCATCGGATTTTCATGTCAGTCACGTCGGAGATTTTTTTCCGCGCCAAAATGAATTCCATTTCGACAAACAAATCACCACAGATCCAATCAAAGGCGACGACAACGGCCAGTATTTTATAAAAAAAACTTGTTGATCATATTTCGTGTATTCCTTTCTTGTTACATAATTAGCTTTGCTTTTCGCTAAAGTTGCGGCTTCTTTTTGTTTAGTCTTAAAGTTTTGCTTACGAAATTGGGGTAGTACTTTGTTTTGGAAGGACTAAGTTTTTTCTTCTTTCATTCTTTATAATCCTTATGTAAGTATAATATCTTCTCTCGACAAGCAAAATGTATAAAATGAAAGTGTTTTGAAATGCTTAAGATTTCAAGTTTGTATCAAGAAAATTTCGTCAAAGTTATTTAGTAATTTCTCTAATGATTCTGCAAAGCCTTGAGCACTTAAGTATGATTGGAATCTTATTGGAGAGCTTCAGGGCGGATCATCTCATCAATACTTTGATTGAGGTTCCGAACCACGACGGATTAAGATTCGAATTCGTTTTTAAGTGGAAGATGGCAGGTTTTCAAGTAATTTTCAGATGAACTTGATGAGTATTTTAAACTAAGTATTTATTGCAGTTTCAAGATACTTTTTTTTAAATACCTATTAGAACTAAAATCAATAAAAAGTTGTCACGTTCATATTTATTTGCTAGTTAGAATAAGTGAGTGACGTATAAAACGCTACACGTACTGTCTCTCTAAATGGTCCCCCAGCCATAAATGTCATAACACAGTTCGCGGTAGTTCCCCAGCCGTTACTAAAATAAAAGCATACCCAACGTAAGTACTTACGTTGGCACGTTTACAGAATAACAACTTTCCGCGAACGCATTTCATGAATCTTATAATAATTTGGCGTTTAGGGACCACGCAGACGAACGACATTGTACAGATCCAATCGTACCTCGAATTTACATTTTGTTGGTTACAGAAAGTTTTTTTATTCAATCGGTCGGTATGTTTGAAAAGTGAACGAATTTCGTTACGCTTGTTTTTTTTTTTCTTTTTTCATAAGGTGCAATGTTTACGCGAAAAACTGGCTACCAAATGTCGGGCGTCTACGTTCGACCCAAAGCGTGCGTAACTGAAATTCTTGTAAACGATATCGTACCGAACTATTCCTTCACTTAACTCTTGGTGTAGTTACACAAAGTCCAAGATCTGACGATACAGCACGTCTGTGCGTCCACCACACCGTCTGTTGGCCGCTGTTCACACTTAATCAATGTTTATAACACTCCACAACTTTTCCTATCATTGCTGAAAGAGCTTATGAATATTTAACGATGTGCTATGCTTGTAATAGGAAGCTAATTTGAAACTTTGCACTAGTTCGGAACTCAAGTTCTGTTGTTCGGAGCTGTAATTACAGATTCAATCTTATGACGTGATATATCTAAAATTACGACGTTCACAAATAGATTCTTGGAACTTAAAAGTCTGGAAACCACGTCGTCCGTACTCATTCGTTGCTGAACCCTGATCAAGGGATCTGTCCCAACGATTACCTGTCTAATGTAGACTGTAATAATGACAAAACTTTTGCCACCGTCAATAACTTTTGGCTTCCGAATGAAATAAAGTTTAGCTCAAGATTGAGGGAAGGTATAGAATTTTTGGTATTGGCTTGACTATTGTTCGAGATGTACTGTGGTCGAGAGAATTTTCAGGGAGACAGCGGAGGTGGGCAGTCGGCCGGAATCCGGAGAGTCTGCAATCCGCTCCGGTTGGCCGGAGTTCCGGATATTGAAATAAATAAACAGGCGGCTGATTCATTTAACTGCCTTGCAGGTAACATTATATTTTACTACAGTATTTACTGGCTTTTACGCCTCAATAGCATTACAGACCGATTTAAACGAAAAATGTATTCGTAATGTAGTTTTGTGGGATTTTCATTTAACATCTTTCTTTGAGTGTGTTTTTATTTGTGTGTATTTTCTGGTTAACGCCAGTAAAAGACTAAGAATATCGGCTGCGTGTAAGAACCAGGCACCATGTTTACCAGTAATAAGGGCGCTAAACGTTCAATATTCTGATGTGAAGTCTGTATGGCTTTGGAGGGTTCTTCTTCTTCTTCTTTCCGGTGTCAGAGCTTTAAAAGCCACCCATGGGCCTCTGACCTCTGACTTGGCTTCACATACTATCGAGATATATCTCTCAGGCATGCCGGTTTCCTCACGATGTTTTGCTTCACCGTTTTTGAAGCAAGTGATAATTTTACAATACGCACATGAATCCTAAAAGTCAGAGGGGCGTGCCTTGCGTTCGAACTCAATACCCATGAGTTGGCAGTCTGACGGTCACACCACTAGACTATCGATGCCTGACTATCTGGAGGGGTAAAGAATGGCGTCGTTCATAGTCGTTCACGACTAGGCTAGTTTTCCAGTTATAGTGTAAACTCCATTATTTATCATTAAAAAAACAGTATTTAGTACAGCAATAGGGACTTAGATACTTAAACTAGAATAAATATCTTATAAGAGGTTTAAAGTGTCGTACTAGCTTATAGGAACGTATTTCTCCTAGAATGAGAGAGCCCCAAGAGACTCAAGTACTTGATGCCAGGAAAACGGCTCGAGTTTATTGCATGTATGCCTTTAGTGGTGGCGGCCTGCTATAACATTTCTTTATATACTTCCCTCAGCGACTCTCACTTCCGGGAAAACATTTGTGCATATGTGTTAAGTGTTCTGCTTTCGTTTTTTATGCAAAATGTACTTGGCCTGCTTTCTCCGAGAGAAATATAGGATGTGATAATTATGTGTGTGTAAATGAGATGTGCTAGGAAGTAGATATACGTTGCTTTGTTAGTGATATTCAATTGATTAGGTATCTACGTGCCTAGTAGTAGGCTTATAGGCTATTGATGTAGATAAAACTACATATACGATACCAAAACTTCTTACAAAAAAAATAAAACGACTTTTTATTTTTCACTTTTTGGTTGTGGTGCTTTCCCCCCACAAAAATTCGAATACCACTACTTGCTCTGTAAATAACGGCGACAGGCACTTATTAAAACATCATTCATATAGACTAAGTGGAAAAAATACGTATTATTGAAGCTAACTCAAAAGCTACCCAAGCAAAGTTGGCAAATTAGCAAATTTATATGGACCACCTCTGAAGTATAACAATAAAAAAATCATCAAAATAAATTCATAATTGGCGGAGCATTCACGTAACAAACACGAGAACCTCCTCCTTTTTGAAGTCGGTTAAAAATGAGTCTGCCGCTTAAAAAAAATTGCCATTAGCTAAAAGTTATCTGGAACATATTAAAACGAAAACCTATTCTCGATGTAAATCAACGGCTCAGTACGTTTTAATGACCACATACTGGGTCATGTACAATTTCCAAGTGATCAGTCCAACAATTAAAGCCTCGCACTAAATATTCGGGCTCCGAGCGTATCTGGCGTGCTCCACAAATACCTAACGGGTCTATTTGACGGCCCCTTCTCTGTAAACACGCCGAAATTGATTTTGAAGCTTATCGTACTAGAACCGCAACTCTTGCGTGGTTCCATGATGGAATTTTGTAATTCGAACGTTCTATGTGTGTATCTATGGTATTTACGTCATTAACTGTTTGATGTTGTTGTGAACTAGGATTTAGACGCTTTATTAAACCAACGTTGAGGATGAGATGAGAATGGTGTTCTCCTGCTTATCAAAACAAAAGAGTCGTAACTGAACAGAAGAATTTTATGTTGGTAGTTATTTTCATGAATGTGAGATATGTGCAGGAACTCATAAAATTATCTGCTAATCAATCTGCTTAGCTTTTTTCCAACTATGTTGGGGTCGGCTTCCAGTCTAACCGGTTGTCAAAGTCAAAGACAAACAATTTATTTCAATTAGGCACATAAAAAGCACTTTTGAACGTCAATTTTACAGAAAATAGAATTGATTCTAGTCGCCCTTTCCAAAAGGTAGTTTTCGAATGGACAAAAATGGGCAAGAAACTCCACCGTTACTCTTTAAAAATGTTTTTACAATATATTGTATACATTAATTATATGTGAAGACGATATATCTAGAACAAGATGTAGCTGAATATCAGTATTTTACATGGAGTGACTGCCTAACTGACCTCCACATCCCAGATGGGTAACATGATACCCGGTACGGTATCAAATGACTGGTTTTTTGGGCTTCTGACTACCGGAAACGACTGTCAAAGATCTACGAATGACAGCCGGGACAATGTTTTAACGTGCTTTCCGAGGCACGGAGGGGTCTCGATATGTATTGAATGGTCACTTATCCACGAACCGACCGCGACAAGTGTACCTTAACTGTCGATCGAGCCGTGCGACTGTTATCAATTAGCCGCGTGCCCCTCGCTCATTTACGGCCACGAGCCAATCTGTTATCGAAATAGAACCAACAATAAAATGACATGTACGCAACAGGAAACATCATTGCTTTCAGTTGTGTTGTACTATTGTAATTGGAGTGGCACTTATACTTTCCATATCATTTCTGAAATTAACTACAAAAGTAAAACCAGCTAAGGCCCTTTCCTCACTCGGTATACTCAGTACCGAAAGCTTACCGATCGCCAATACTTTAATGAGCGTTTCCTGATTGGCTCGGTATACGCGGGAGCAGGGCGGGATTGTTTCGGTTTACCGCGTCTCGGTAGAAACATCCAGAGCGGTACCCCATGTCAGGCGTTTTACAGCATGCTCAGTATATTCGGTATCGAAAGCTTACCGAGCGCCTATATTTCATATTTCAACAAATTAAGCGGTACTTACTGCACAAATATTATACCGAAAACATACCGTCAGGTCCGTAAATGAAAGCAGTGCGGTATCGTTTCGGTATACAGAGCATACTATACCGAAACGATACCGCACCGACCAATGAGAAAACGGCCAAAGTAAACTAAAAGTAAAGTACCTGAACCACAGTACGAGAAACAAGTGCGAACATACTGAACATCTAAATTATACGCCGGATGAAGTTGCAAAACTTCCTGGTTTCTTCAAAGGCGCACAGTTAACTCTATAATTACACCTTTGACAGTTACTGAACTTAAAATTCATTTTGAATTGGGGTAACGTATTTACACGAGGCAAGTTTCTCGACAGTCGAGAGGCGAGAATGTCCATGCGAGACTCGCCAGGTGTTTACCATCAAGCGAGATACAAAACTATGAGGCTTTTTGTAAACTATGATTTGACAACCTAAAATGCCATTTATTATTCACACTGAAACATGTGCGAGCCGAATTGGACGCAGTAACTAAGCTAGTGCACCCCGCCCAAATGGGTTAGGTTAGTTAGAACTGTGACCAATAATGTGTGAGCCAAATTGGACGCAGTAACCAAGCTACTGCACTCCGCCCAAATGGGTTAGGTGAGTTAGAACTGCGACCAACCATGTGCGAGCCGAAGTGGACGCAGTAACTAAGCTAGGGCACCCCGCCCAAATGTGTTAGGCTAGTTTGTACTGTGATCAACCATGTTCGACTCGAATTGGACGCAGTAACTAAGGTAGTGCACCCCGCCCAAATACAACTTGGACTCAGATACTTGGCTATTTAGTATTTTTAGTACACCAAAATAGGAATTATTTGAAGGTTCATAAAACAGCGCATCTATACATATTATAAATTAAAGTCGCTTTACGTGTTTGTCTGTATGTCCGCGTTGTTCTTCTAAACTACGCAACAGATTTTGATGAGGTTTCACCATCGTTTAGAGAATTTATTCCGGAAGGTTTATGTGTATAATACGTTAATATTAAAGTTAACTAAGAAATCTCGACAATTTATCAAGTCTTAAAAACCGTGCGAAGCAGGAGCGGTTCGCTAGTTCATTATATTGGAGTGTTCTGTAATATTTGAGGCTCGATTGACATGCCAGTTACCAGTTACGTATAATATACGACTTTTTGTTATTTTTATCGATGGTAAATAGCATTTAAGAAAACTGTGTAGTCATAAAATTATGAATTGACAAATAACAACGACAAAATAATACACGGATTAATGATTGACTACACGGTTGGCGCAGTGGCTGAAAAGTGGTTGAATCGACTGCTGCGCAACGTGTCGCGGGTTCGATCCCCGCACGGAACAAATATTTGTATGATCTGCAAGTAGTTGTTCCGGGTCTGGGTGTTAGTGTATGTGAGTTTCTATGTTTGTAAACGCAAAGTTAAAAAAAAAAAAAAAAAAAATTGACTTTAATTCAAGACTTCTAATGTTAAATATTGTTAAGAATTTTATTGTCCTACAATAACCAAAAAGTATGAGCTCATGCCGCATTCTAACACTATAATATCTTTGTAAATTATTTCTAAGATTTTATATAAATATGTTACAAATTTTTATACTAAATAAATATTTTTTAATATATTTATTTATTTAAAAAAATGCTTAGTCGAAGCGAGAATCTCTACTCATGTAACTGACCCATTAGTCGGTAATTCTTCGGAAGTTTTATACAGGTTGTTCATCGAGTTGCTGAAACGCCCCCTTAAATAAGCCGTGGGCGTCACGGGCTATTTAACCAAGGATTAGTTTCAAGTTGGGGTGAATAAAAAGGTGTAATAGTTGCTAGATTGCGATAGCTTGTTACAGCTGCCGTATTACCGTGTAGTGTGTAAGCTACTTATAGAGTTGAGCTATTAAGAATTGAGGAGCTTTTGGTTAATTGAAGGAGCAGAATTTGAGGGGAAATGTGCTGCAATTTGGAAAAATGAGACAAAATTTGCGATGCGTTTTCAGAATGATTGTTTTCCGGCGCTGACAACTGGCGCCTTACAACTTTTCGACCTTATTGCCTAAGCAATAAGGTCGAAAAGTGGTCAGGCGCCAGTGTCCGCGATGGTACTTAATTCACATTGCTTTTATTTTTCGATGTCAAGAGAATAATCAAAGTTTTCCATTTAATTTTTTCCATTTTTTTTTTGTTTTTTAATGAAAAATGCAACAAAAATAATAATAATAATAAATTCACCCGGCATTAACTCATCAACCATAAAAAGTGAAAGTTACAAAGTCATTAACTATTCGCAAGCCACCACCAAATCTATATTAAAGACTTAATTGGTAGACAATATGTGTTTGACAGTTATTTCTGCGCAATCCCATGCACAGTTAATTAAGCATGGTGTTCGCCCGGGGAAAGATTTCAAGCTCATATTTACCCCGGCAGCGCATTTACAAAAGCTAATGCATCGCGGTCGAGCGTCGGAATCATATCAAATGAGGGTTGGTTTCTAGAAAGGTTTAACAAAGCCGATTCAGTTTATGACTCAAATCACTTTCAGTAGATTATTTTTGTCCGTCTGGATTGAGGAGCCATGTCTCATATTTTAACCAATATTTAGTAGTAAATTAGCCGATTTTGTAGGCCGGATCCTGGAATTTGTAGTAAAACCCTTAAAAAGTTATACGACATTAAAGGTGGCTCCTCAATCCAGGCGTTTGAATTGAGGAGCCACCTCAGAACTCGAAAACTAGCCAACGGATATTTTTGAAAATGTTGTAGGATTTAGTAGTACTTATGCGTAGCCTGTACAAAAAAAATGGGTTTTGTAGGGCTGAATTTAAGATAGCTACAATGCTTTGATTTTTCATAAAAATCCATAAATTTCACCGCGCCTTTTCTCGGAAAGTAATCAACCAATTACAACAGATTTTTAGTATAATTTAGTAGCAAATGTAACTTAATTTGTACTGTAAAAATTAAATGGAAAAACTACGTATATATAATTTCGCTGATACAACACATTTTATGTGGCTCCTCGTATATGTACGTAGCTACTAAACTAGTTGATCAAATCGGATAACAATAACACAAATATTAGAAGAAATTTCTACAAAATATTGGCATAATCCCACATCCTACAAATTCAGTATTTCCAAAGAAATTTATATAATAAACATTCCTTAACAATTTAGTGGGTGGTACGAGAGCCCTCGACCAAAACCATATCACATCGTTTTACGGCCAAAACCGTATAAAATCGTTAGTTTAGATGATTCTCAATCTGACTCGGTGGGCAGTACCGGTCAGAAACGTACCAGTTTTACGGGAGCCCATTTCTGCTGCCATTTCTGAATATTCACGACAAATTATCGAAAATTAACTTTAAAAGGATGGGGATCTTTAATTTTTTTTGTCTTTTTTCTATATATATTTTTTCAACATTCCCCTATGATTTCATGGACTCATGGTCTCGTGTTTTTTAAAATAAATACTGTTTTTTTTTGAAAAAAATGTCTTTACTTCCGTTTTTTTTTCATAGTCGACAAATTTTATTAAAAACTGTTAGTTAATCCGATAAAATAACTCATAAGCTTTTGAATCCAAATCGAGACAATAACATAGGAGATATGGCAAACGCTACTAATAAAATAAAAAATTGCATAACATAAAAAATATTAAGATAGAACCCCTTTGTATAGTTAATTTTCAATAATTTTTCATGGATATTCAGAAAAATACGGGTGGGCAAATGTCCATGAGCGACATTGTATGAAAATGCGCTCAGGTCAAACGTGAAGCGAAAAATGTATGACTTGACAAGACATAAAGATATCTGAAGTATAAAAAATCCTACCAGAATAAATTTTACATAATTATCAAAAAAATCACCAAAACCGCATCAAAATCGGTCGGAATTTTAGAAGAATCACGCGGTCACACAGACAAACACTAAAAGCGACTTTGTTTTATAATATTTAGAGATTAGAGATTTTTTTAAATGCCACTATTTTGGGATAATGCACTTTTTTATTATTTGTTTTTAATATACAGGCTTTTAAAGAAATTGCGTGCCATAGTTTCAGGGTGAGTTCAGAGTCGATAAAGGAACCCGTAAAAAAAAAGTACCATTAAAAAAGTAAAAGAAATTGCTTGCCATAGCTTATGGGTAGGTTCAGTATCGATAAAGATACCCATGAAAAAAAAAATTGCTAGATCAACCTAATGTAGTGTACATGTACCTACTAATTAAATAGCAATCGTTTAAAATTGATTAAAAATTGCTTAAAATAAGTTTTTATTTTGTTTAAATACTAATTAATAATTTCCTAGAGTTACCTACCTACTATCGAACGCAATGAAAGTAAGTAACTAAAGCATTTAAACAAATAAAATAATTATAATTCTAAACGATTGCTATTTTAAGTTAGTAGGTACCAAATTAGGTTGATCTTGCAATTTTTTTTTTTCATGGGCTCCTTTATCGATACTGAACCTACCCCTAAGCTATGGCAAGCAATTTCTTTAACACCCTGTATAGTGCTCATTATTTAAGTGCTGATTGATGAAGAATTATTCATGTGTAAATAAAACTCTGTTTATGATCATAGTTTGAATTATTTATGGTCACCGTATACTATACTGTTAACGCTCAGTCCACATGTGACACGCAAAATGTCTGAAAACAAACTTTTTCGAACCTAATAAAATTATGAAACCTATGTACATTTTTAATATTCAGACATATTGTGATGAAACCGTCTGCCCATTCTTTTGACTTTGTAGAAATGGGCTCCCGTAAAACTGGTACGTTTCTGACCGGTACTGCCCACCGAGTCAGGTTGAGAATCATCTAAACTAACGATTTTATACGGTTTTTTTGGCCGTAAAACGATGTGATATGGTTTTGGTCGAGGGCTCTCGTACCACATTAAATTGTTAAGGAATGTTTATTTTATAAATTTCTTTGGAAATACTGAATTTGTAGGATGTGGGATTATGCCAATATTTAGTAGAAATTTCTTCTAAATATTTGTGTTATTGTTATCCGATTTGATCAACTAGTTTAGTAGCTACGTACATATACGAGGAGCCACATAAAATGTGTTGTATCAGCGAAATTCTGTAGTTTTTCCATTTAATTTTTACTGTACAAAATTAAGTCACATTCGCTACTAAATTATACTAAAAATCTGTTGTAATTGGTTGATTACTTTCCGAGAAACAGCGCGGTGAAATTTATGGATTTTTATGAAAAATCAAAGCATTGTAGCTATCTCAAATTCAGCCCTACAAAACCTATTTTTTTGTACAGGCTGAACATAAATACTACTAAATCCTACAACATTTTCAAAAATATCCGTTGGCTAGTTTTCGAGTTCTGAGGTGGCTCCTCAAATCAGAAGTCTGGATTGAGGAGCCACCTTTAATGTCGTATAATTTTTAAGGGTTTTACTACAAATTCCAGGATCCGGCCTACAAAATTGGCTAATTTATTACTAAATATTGGTAGTACCCTCGTTCAAATATGAGACATGGTTCCTAAATCCAGACGGACACGAATATTTATCTATACAAATAAATAAAATTGAAGCGTCTGTTTGTTCCGGTTAATCTCCGAAATGGCTGAACTGATTTTGAAAAGAGTTTCACTGGCTGATAGCTGATGTTAAAAGCTATAACTTAGACTACTTTTATTTTAAAAAAAATTTTACTTAGGGCCCACGCGGGCGAAGCCGCGAGCATAAGCTAGTTTTTATGTCATAAAATCATCGCTAAAACCCCTATGTTGAATTAGTTTTAGGGTAGGCTGTTCTTTATTATGTATTCCATATAATTCATAGATTATAGATATAAATGTAGAAATTTTACATAAGGTGAGACAATGAGCGGTCTTATCGCTAAAAGTGATATTTTAAAGACAACCTTTGGATGGATTAAAGGGAGAAAAGGAGAGACCACACCGCTCTGCAGGTTAAAAAAAACGAAATGTGAATTTAATCTGATTTAATCAATTTTTTTAAATTAATATTTCTGGAACAATTCCCAAATTGAAAATATTCTGAGGTTTGATTTGCATTAGGCTTAGTAAATGTGCACCCCGGTTGCTGCAGAGGCCACCGCACTTTATTGCCGTGCGTTTATTGTTTTTGTGAATTTAATCTGATTTAATAAAAAAAATTAAATTAATATTTCTGGAACAATTCCCAAATTGAAAATATTCTGAGGTTTGATTTGCATTAGGCTTAGTAAATGTGCACCCCGGTTGCTGCAGAGGCCACCGAACTTTATTGCCGTGCGTTTATTGTTTTTGTGAATTTAATTTGATTTAATCAATTTTTTTAAATTAATATTTCTGGAACAATTCCCAAATTGAAAATATTCTGAGGTTTGATTTGCATTAGGCTTAGTAAATGTGCACCCCGGTTGCTGCAGAGGCCACCGCACTTTATTGCCGTGCGTTTATTCTAGAACTGTTTATGCAAAAGGACCAAGGAACTAAATATGGAGTTTCAGTTGGTTTTCAAATATTTACGGATAGTTTTTAATCATGTGTTTAGATGGTCATATTATCCTGGTACGCTGAGGTCACCGTATGTAGTTTATTACGGATTAAAAAAAATCGTACAACCCACATTTTGCCAATTATTATAATAGGGGGGCGAGCTTATTGCCATCAACCGGGCACAAATACAAATTCACGTAGCTGCTGAAAAAATCCTGATGGAAAACCCATTAACACTTTGCCCGACCTGGGAAACGATCCTGAGCATCTCAAGGTAAACAGTAGCGCTTGCGGCCGGACACAAATACATATTCGGTCAGCTTCTGAAAAATCCTGATGGAAAACCCATTAACACTTTGCCCGACCTGGGAAACGAACCCAGGATCTCATGCTCAGCAGTAGCTCTTGCGGCCGCTAGACCAACAAGGCATTAAACATTTGTTAAAAAGGTGGCCATTGTTTTGATTAATTTTTAAAGTAATATTTACACGTTCAATAACTTTGTTTTGTGCCATTGGTTACTAGTTACTACGGCCTACGGCGTAGACGCTACGGCGTAGCTGTCACTTAGCGTGTAATTTTTCGTGTTTATATTGCTACTGTTTTTATGCAAACTCTACGTTTCGCATTGTGTAAAGTTTTAAATCAAATTAGTATAAAGTTTATTGTGGTAGTGGCAAAACGCTCGCGGGGTACTTTGGAACTTTAAGATAACTGGCCAAATGAGGGAGTAGTTTATATTTGCATACCCTTTCTGAGAAATACTGGCGTGATGTTATTGTTATGTTAATTATTTCTAACACCTAGCTCACTTTATTGTTTATGAAATCTATTTATTTGCCGCCAACCCCTGTATAGTATCTGTATATATTTCAATACAGATATACCTACTATCCCGTTAGTACACCTTCGTGGATACAGCTGTTGTTTCATTGAGCTCGGGGCTAATTTTGAATGATCAATATGGTTCACGCAAACGTTTCTGTCATGTTTCGGCTATCGGCTATGAGATAGTACCTAGTTTTGGCAATCATGTATTCTACGCTTAGCAGTAGCTTTCTTATGTTATCGTCAATGTTGGAACGGAGAATTCTATAGACGGATATTATTCTTATTTTTCATAGGTCATGTCAAAGATATACAAAGTTATCAATTTTATTAAAAGCCTCCACTCATGTGTAAAATGCCTAACTATACCTACACTATTGGAAGTTCCATACCGTATAATTTGAATTTATTACAGACATGCGATTGTCAGAATCAGACGGATTTTCAAGTAAATATTTCAACAAAACTATACTTTGGTCGTTTCATTAGATTATGCCCACGCTTTTGGTTTTTTTTAATAGAAAATAAACCTTACAGATATAGGTGTATTATGATCAATAAGAGTTATACTAATTATCCTTCGCAATAATAGTATTGCGAAGGATTAAGCGTGACGCGTCAAAACTCATTTGGAAATGACCCTTCTACATGTCGAGATATATAGGTAAACGGTTGAGCGCGGTCATTTAAGCTGATTGCGAGCCCATAAATCCGGGCTACGACAGCGGACAGGCATGGCTGCGCACGACTTTTGACGCGTCAACTTAGCCAGGTTGGACCTGCCTGATTATTCCAACGAGGGATGTTAGATGTTACTGTAAACTAGGGTTGGGACACGTTTGGCATCTCAATATTTGATTTCTGGAAAATCGGCCTTGGAAAGAGTTTTGTAAGTAAAAAATTGCTTCCGATTTTCATCGTTAACATTTTACGTCTCATTAGGCGTTGTTTTTTGATATTTATTTAAGCTTGATAAAAGCTCCGCTCCATTCAAGGTATTTATTTATCGGAACCTTTCAAAAACCTTAAAGAGTTAAGTCACTAAAGGAAGCTTTCAAGTTTTTTACTGAAAGTGTGTAGTGAAGCGAAGATCCGTGTTCCTACTAACCTTTGTATACTAAGATCCTTTATGAACCTCCAAAGGAATAAAATACTTTTGGGAGCTATTCCAAGAGAGGCGAGTTGCACCACTTTTTATGACTCTCTTCTCTTGGAGCGTTTCGAGCTTCCGTTCATTTAGTTTACGTCTATTTTCACAACTATTTTTTCAGGTAGAGAATCTTTTCTTTATGGCCTGTGACTCGGCGTCAACTCAACTAACCGTTGAACGTGATAATTTAAAAAAGGAATATCTTATTTTCCTCAACAATCGTAGTTAAGGCGCATTATATCGTTGTACTTATTGAGTGAGGCTAGCAACATGATGGTTATTCTTAAGGAAAACAATGTTGGCAACTTGTGCTGTAGTGACTACAGACGGTTTAGCCTGAACCAGTCGTTGATCGTACGACTCGTGGTCATTATATTAGACTATTAGCTCAAACTGTAGGTAGTATGTAGAAACACGTTAGGTCTACCATATAGAAGGTACAGTTAAAGTAATTTACTATAAATTACCATAGTAATCGATCCGTGGGTTCCAAATAATCTGGAAATAATTTCATGTTTCTCATAGGTCATGAATATTGTAATGGAAGAACCCACGAGGGTGTTTGTTCGTCACGATGACCGCGACGAAACTGTGCTTTTGCCGGAATCTTATGAATATATTATTTAAAATATGGCCCGGCCTGAATTATGTGACCACGTGTGTTTTACATATAGATAGGGTTCGTATTAAAATGATAAATTCACCTGAGTGGCCGTTTGATACATCCCTTTTTACCTGTAACAGCCGCTTTTATTTCCATGTTTGGCTTTGAAGAACATGAGACGTATAAATAAGATATTTACTCACATTATGGTATCACACAAGGTACCTAAAATTTAATGTTTTTAGACCAATGTTGCTAAATGAAACAGTAATCAGCTCAAGCGACTTACTGTTAGGAATATTTGATGATACCTAAAAACACCCAACCTTGTTTACAGCACAACGGTGAAAATACAGTACTTTGCCGTAGAACAGTGCGGGTAGATATGTGAAACAGGTAGATAATCGGATTATACCACGTCCGCTGTTTGCAGTTCTCAGCGGCCACCTCGGGAGCACGTAACATCGTTACGTTTCGATTCGAACCGAATCCTCCATCGATAAACATTTGTGCATATTCTGTGTGCGCGAGCATAACTGGGTTTTATCCATTTTTGTGGACTATTATACACTTACCTACCAAGATTTTTTTCAAGTATTTTCAAGTGTGTTTGCATATCAGAAATTTGCATTATCGATTTTACCTTTTTTGTTGACAAAAATAATAGTAAATTGCTATGTCGAAATGGGGATAAACAAACCTGATGAAAGCAAAATTGAAGAGAAAGGTAGAAACCAAATTAAAATTAGGTCACTACGTCAAACAAAGAAGGTAGCTCAATAGAAATCGATTCATCGGTTTTCGAACAAAGGTACGAAATTCGGTGCAAAGGCTTCCAGAGCCTCAAAGAATCGGCCTATAAAATTCTACCACTTTTGCTCAATATACATACGAATTTCCAAAAGTTTATTAACGAATGTAGGCTACTGACTTAGTAATCACATCATTATCATGTCAGCCACCTCTCATCAACTCTTGGACGCAGGCGTTCCCCTAAATGAGAGATATTTCAGTAATGAGCTAGCGCGGCAGGGAGTCCCAATCGCGGTAGGATGTTATTAGCTCACAGGTGGATCCTGCCCACTCCCCTGGCGTAATTTCTTACGACGCCCCGGGGAATCCAGGGGGTCTTCTTCCTGGAACCTTTAAGGAACTGGTGAACTTCCAAGTTACAAAATGTAACTAAGTTTGACAGAGTTGAGTGATCGATTTTGTCAATTATTTGGCAATGTTGTTATTGTGATTCAGAATTTGAACTGGAAACTTATGTACTAGGAAAATAGTTTGTTTACGTGGAATACAGCTTGTCTGATAGTTGGATGGAAATAGTTACTCACTTCGATGTATGTTTTGTAACGTAATAGGTATGGAGCTTTGACTATTTATCTGAAAATATACAAAGCAAATTGAAGTTACATATAATGTAGCCGTCAGATAATGGACGTAACTTTGAAAAGTTTAGGGAATTCTAATGACCCCATAAGCCGTAAACATAAAACATGTTTCACCAAACTTAAATTAAAGTGAAATTCAGAAGTGAAATATGATAATCCATCGTTTCGTGATGCACAGGTGCTGCTAACAAAGTTCCGGACAGGATAATGTTCATTGTTCGCTCACAATAAGAACAAACAAAGTAGCGAGTGAAGGAGCTAATTCACGTCGGCTTACAGACCAGCTCTTTGAGCCCTGAGTGCCCCGGAAAGCTTAAAAATCAACCAACCGACTCCATTCACTCGGAGGTGTTACTTGAATGCAGCGTTCGTTCCTCAGTTAGTTCATTCTCCACAATTGAAATGGTAATGTGGCTCCGCTCCAGTTCTAATTGCTATGCAAATATTGGAGCACACTGATATGTTTATAGCTCGGCAAGGAAGTCGAATCCTCTCAAAGAGGTGATCACGCTCCAAATGGTTCTTTCACTTGTCACTAGCGAGTGGGGAATGCAATCTGGTACTAGTTTAGTCTCAAGAACTATGTTATATACGAGACGCTAGTTCTATATTAAATTAATGCAGCTTGAAGCTCTAGTAGTTATGCTTTAATATTTCATGTTGATGTGTCGCTAGAGTGAAGTGAGAAAATTAATTATGATTAAAAGATAACATAGTAGATATTCTACAGGAGTATGCTTTTAATTATTCTTAATTTGAAGCATTAATTAAACATTGATAAAATACCTCATTTTATTTATTCAAATATCAGTATTACCGATCCATTAATACTTACTAATCCATTCGATTTGTTTGGCCTCCATTCTAAACATTAAGCCAAATTTTCGTAAATTAAACCAATTTCAGTAACAATCACAGCCATCCAATTATTATAACACGCTATACTGAAACAATGATCCAATCACGGGAACTTTTGTAAAACTGTGGCGTTCGAACCGTAGCAGGCGGCTCATAATGAGTGCACAATGTAAATGCGGCGTATTATTTGTGATAACTATGAACAAACCGCTGCTCCAACCAACAAAAGGGATTTCAACAAATAAACTATTCCATGCGTTCAACAAAGTTAGGTTAAACGCGGCAAAACTCAACTTTGTGTAGTTGTCACACACAACTAAGCTGTTTCAACGACCGCTCTCATAAAATATAATGCAAATAGAATTTTCAATATTTACTCCCCCCACGCTCTATCCCTACAAACGTTCGGTTTTTCAGTTGCCTTAAAGTGCTACTTGGCATTTCATTAATTATTAATGTGTTTTTATAAGAGACTACGAGAGTAGATGTCTAGTTTAATAGCACAACAGTCGACAGCTTAACTGTTGTAATGGATATTAGTTATGTACAAACGATTCGATATGTTTTATGATATGGTATTTATAATTATTTGATGTTTATATAATAACCTACCTACTTATATTTGTACGCCGTTAAGGCAAAACATAACTGTGAAATAATTTAATTGTAACATCTTCTATGCCATGTGTGTGTGTATATTCATATTTTGGACAAATAAATGATATTTATCTTTATCGGGAATGTTCAATATCAATTTGTAAAATCTTATCTATTTATTTTATTATTTATGTAGACACAGTAAAATATATACAGATACGATATAATTATAATTTTGAGTAGAAAGGTACTGCTTATTTCTTTAGAAATTTCTTCCAGCAGACCTGCGAAAGGAGAAATGAGAAATAAATGTAGACAATAGTGTGTGAGAACAAGAACACGTATAACGCAAAAAAAAAACTTAAATAAAACATAAAGGTTGAATATATAAACATATATTAAAGAGAGAGTATAGGTATATAAATAAAAGCTCATACTTGAGAGGAAAGGTTATGTTCTTTTTCTCGATATTTGAATAGAGAAACAGTTTGAAATCACGAATGGTAGGCGGAAGTGAGTTCTACAATCTTACAGCATAGACAGAGAAGGAATAAGAAATAGTACCTTGTAATTTTTTTTTTGGTTCTCACTTTTATATATTTCGATAATAAACATCAATATCATCATCATTTATATTCGGTATCAGAATTGATGTCAAATAATAATAAAAATAGTAACATAAAATAATAGCAGTGGACAAGCTTAAATTAAATTATCTTTTGACTTGAACACTACGCTCCTAATTTGACATTATACCTGTTATTAATTTGACATTGTATTTATTTGTTGACATATTTGAAATTTATTGAAATTAATTAGTCTTTTAAATGTATTGTTTCTGCATGTGATAATTTTATTTAATATGTAATGTTCAACACAATGTTATTTGTTAATGAATAAATAAATGAAATGAATGAAATTAAATGAAATTTTTGGATAGCCTCGTCTGCTGTTTTTTTGGTGTAACAGTTAATGCAACAGTTACAGTATGTTTTTGCAGTTTTTACTTATTGCTGCACAAAGCAGTTAAAATGGCTTCATAAAGGACTTAGTTAGATTTGTTCCATTGAATGACTTTTTCATGAAATCATGACATTTGAGAACAAATCTAACTTTGACAGAATAATGATTCTAATAATGTAAATACATATTAGTTATGGTCGCGAATCATATTTTGATCGAAATACAATTTGACACTGACCTGCAATTTGCAAAAAACGTAAGTAAATTTGAATTTAGCGTGCTACCACTATCCTCCGTATAGTTATAGATAATAGTGAAATGTCAGGTAAGTACCCAGGTAGTGCTAAAGTTAGGTCCCGCCGGCGTGGCTGCTAGATACACGGCGATATGCCGGATGCGCCGCTATCCTCCGATACATCATATAATATTCCTCCGTGTGCATTCAATATGCACGTGGTCCTGGAATTCCTAGTCCCTCGATATGAGTTATGCGTAATAACTTTAAGTTTGAGGTGTATATGTCACGGGCTGTAGAATTCCTAAGGGAAATGCGGAAAAATAGACAGCTTTTCAGCAATAATTTTCGACAATAAGGATGATGCCTGGGTAAAAATAAAGAAATTCTAATAAGTCCGTCAGTCAGATAATAAAAAAAATATTAGACACGTATTTTCGTTACGTCAGAAGTAAGTATAAAATCTACATACTCGTGACGTCATGGCACATTTTAACTCTTTGTACGTAATGTAAAAAAAAACATGTGTGCAATTCACACGTGATAGAAGTGAAATCATCAATAATTTTGGCTTTAAGATAATGAGACGAATGTAAAATTTCGGGAAGAGGATAATTGTAGGTTTTAGGAATGGTCATAGCGATACAAAAATATATACAAATTATCTTTTACAAAGTTTGATAATTATTTAACATTTTTGTTGTAATGCCTTTTCTCAAGCTTTGTACTACGCATGCGCGCACAAACACGTATTAACAAACGTAAAACGCTGAGGCCCTAGCAAACTCGCACTATGCCTTGGTAAATACGAGTGGAGGGGGTACGAAGCAGAGCTCAAAGAGAACCACGAATATAAGAAACACTGTATAATGCTTCCTTTCTCATTTTCTCCCACGTTAAATCTTATGAATTTATGTCTCTCTTTTTTAACCGAGTTCCAAAAGGAGGAGGTTATCAATTCGATTGTTTACTTGATTGTTAACCAAAACCGACTTCCAAAAAAAAACTACAAAGTGAAAAATAACTTAAATTTCGGAAGTCGGTGTCTTTGGTTTGTATTTTCGTTATTTGCCACCGACTTCCGAAATTTAAGTTATTTTTCACTTTGTAGTCTTTTTTTGGAAGTCGTTTTTTTTCTTAAGTTTTTTTTTCGGTTTTTAGTGGGTCAGTTTGTAATTTATCTAAGTTACAATACCCTAATGTTGACTACTCATCACCTTTTACAAAATATTGCTTTTCCCGAAGTAAGGACGTTAATCGCTGAGAAGTTCTCCTGGTACTTCACCATCAGCTCCACTTGTCCATATACATTGTGACGAGCATAAATTGCTTGGTATTCATATTAATGTAATCGAATCGCAACCCGTGAAATACTTATTATTGAGTAGTTCCGGTGGCCATCTGTGGTCTTCATCATCAGTGCCACTTCACTAAATGGTGCTTTCCAAGAGCAACTGCATGTGTTATTATAAAAAATATCCAAATCGCTATAGCCTATATGTCACGAGTTCTTATACCCTTTCAAACAAAAAATAATTTTGCAAATCATATCTAGAATCATACATAAAAAACTGTCGCTTTTTCGTTTCATCGATTTTCAAATCACAACGATACTAAAGAAGTTCACTTCAAAAAAATATATAAGTGTCCAATATTTTACCTTCAGGACGGACAATTAAATTTCTGTAATCATCCTTAAAGCACGCGTTTTGATTTTTTTATGCGGAAGAACAATACGATATTTTTTTGTATGTAGAAATAACGATGCCTATTTATTAATACATTCTGCATAATTCAAAAATAGGTGCGGTTTATGCCTTATAATAATGAAACAACAAACCCATCAATATGTCAAGACGACACGGTTGGCGCAGTGGCTGAGCGATCGACTGCTGCGAACGTGTCGCGGGTTCAATCCCCGCACGGAAAAAATATTTGTATGATCTGCAAGTAGTTGTTCCGGGTCTGGGTGTTAGTGTATGTGAGTTTCTGTGTTTGTAAACGCACCCACGATACAAGAAGAAATTCTTAGTGTGGGGCAACGTTTTTATTAAAAAAAAATAAAAAAATATTATGAATCTTACTATCAAACACAATACAATCATTTAACAGAATTTATTTGTTTATAATAATAATTAATAATAGTTGATGTCGTGGTCGTGGCGCGTTCCAAACTCTAGGTCTGTGCCGGTAGAGTTTACTTTGCCGGAACAGGTCTAGGATGAGGAGCCAGACCAAGAGAGATACAGAAAGAAACCCGCAGGGCAGCATGTGGCGAGCTGTTGGGCAGTAGAGACCCCAAGGACCCTATCTCCCGGGAAAAATCTTGTTCCTCATCTCTGGCTTGCCTTTGTTGGCCGGCTGGAGTGAACACTGACGAGGAACAGAGCTCCCACCTCATTCTTGCCTTAATTGGCCGGCTTGAGTGGAGATTCGCAAGAGCAAACTCGGAGGAAGGAAGTATTCCAGTAAGTGCTCGTAGGGATTTTGACCATCTTCCGGGCTCTGGGATTGTTCTGAAAGTCGTGGAAAACCTCTCCACTCCTCAAGCACCTCAGGACATGTTGCCCCCTTGTCGCTACGTCACTATGTGCTAGCGACAGTTTCCGGGGGCACATTATTGAGAGTGCAAGTCACCCCCTGCCATCTTATCCGTGTATATTATATACCATTGGTCAGGTTGGGGTCATAGTCCTTCCATAGTTCTTTGTAACCAATCCACTATAGCCAGTCAAACCCATAGTCCAATATTTTGTTTCCATGTTCTACAATAGTCCTGCACCAACCGGGGGTTGTCCTTGGCTCCACTTGCATAGTGCATAGAGGGATAATCGTCGGTTGGTGCCACATTCCATTTAAAATTGTCAAACGGGCCTCTGCGAGTTGGCTTCGGCCCTTTGTACGCCTTCCAAAAAACCGGGACCCCATGGTCCCGAGATATATAGACAAGCAATTATTATTATTATAATTGCTTTATTTTCAGGCAAATATGGTCCATACAAAAAATACACAAAATAATCATAGATAATAAAAAACATTACTACAAAATCTTGTTAGTACGTTGGGTCGGCGACGTATTACTGCGCTGAGTTGTAGCTTTCCGCGAAAACGCCGATACACGACACCCGTCGGCCAAAATTCCTCCTTCATGAAAGTCTCCAGGTGATGATTCGGAACCTGCACCACAAAAGATTTGAAGTTAATCTTATGGCGCGACTCTAACTTCTCGACTCTGAAGGTGAACTTGATCTTTATCCTGATGTACTCCACGACCTCCTCTACCTTCGTGGTGTGATGTAGACGTGACACGTACAGCTGCGTCGGTGGAATAGCGGGACGCAGCAACATGTCAGGACCAGTCATTGCGGTACCGCACTGATTGCGACAAGCAGGCTTCTTCTTCTTGTTCTTCTTCTGCACGCGAATGAAGCCTTCTTCATCGGTCTGTCCTTGGCTTGTTACCGACGGCAACGAGCTTCGAACTGCTTCGAGGGGCCGCTGAGCACCCCTCGTATTATTAGGTTGCTGCTGATGATTTGCGGGAACTTTAATAACGGCAGCCGCGTAAGCAGGTCCCGGTGTGTATTCTAGTCCGTGTTTTCTTAGATTTTAGCCTAGTCGCTAATACCCAGAATCTGCGAATAGTCATCATAATCAGGGTAGTAAGATTTTGGTATATTTTTACATTTTCCATGTAATTTGATAGTGCCTGAAGGGCAAATCAGTGACTGGAACAAAGCTCTCGTCTTTACTTTGTGGTCATCATTTTGGCTTGTCGCGTTACCTTCTAATTTTCTGCGGCCAATAATAGTACGGCCATTTTGCATTTTACCAATAATTGTGGCCACAACTGGGAGGCCTTGGGTCCCCTCTGGATCTTTACGGAACGAACTCATTTGAGGATATCGGCTAAGTATTCGGTACAGGCTCCTACTAAGGTCTACAGGAATTTCCTTCCTTGGAACTGGCCTCAGCCTGATGCCTCTCCACCAGTCTTTCTTCTGGAATTTCTTCATCAGACTGGATGCGTGGCTTTCGTCGTCACATATTTCTGCAGCTGCTATTGTGATGATCACCAAGAGCGGAAGTGATCGCATGTTCGGGGTAACTGCTGGAAGGTAACACAGGGTTATAGAGTGTTCGTTTTTATGAGAGAAAATGGCCATTCAGTATCGGTTTTGACACACTGTATTCCCAAGACTGTTGATGGCTACTTAATATTGCTTCGCACGGCAATCTTATATAGTGACGACACACACAAAACATCGGAATGGTGCTATATCTAAGTTAAATATAAATGTATTAACACTTTCGACTCTTCCCACATTTCATAGGACTCATACGCCATGCCGCTATACTTATTGGAAGTGAAGCCTCCGGGAGGGTTGCCCGCGTTACATTTGCGCTACGGTCAGCCATCGCGTACGGTAATGGCATTAGGTTTAAAACCGTTTTGTAAAACGAAGTAAAATAGTGTGTCTTGTCGCTATACGTAGTTTCCAAACTTTTTAATTTTTTGTGTATATATGTAACCGTGAACAAAAAATTAAAATCTTTGGATTTTAAAACCTACGCATATACTAAAAAAATTTGTTAAAATATACATCTGATTTTATTTTCACGGTTTTTAATGCTGTTTTCGCTAAGAAAAACCTACATTTAAAATGAGCCCTCCGCGAGGGCTCACGGCATCCTATATGCGACTAGGTGAACCCTCCAGGAAGGCTCCCGGCACTGAACGTGTTAAATACATAGATTCTCTAATTGACGGTGAAAACCGCATCAAAATTCGTTGTATAGTTTAAGAGAACTTATCGGTCACACAAACTGACACGAAAACCGACTTTGTTTTATACAATTTATTTAAATTTATAGATTAGGTAAGCTGGCAGTACATCATTAAAAATGCCATCACTTATTCTATAAGGCGTTCTAAAACCGCACACAAAACAAACACGACAAGTTTGTTTAACACTTTACTCTGCAAGAATATTTTCACACATAGCTCATAGTGCGCTGATACAATTTCTATAATGTTTTCTACTTCGTGCCACAGATACAGCTGCCTAAGATTACGGACTGAGGCCCGAATACTATATAAAACGATAAGTAGACATAAATCAGATTTATAGATTTAGTTGATTTAGGTAATTGCCAACAACACATATGACAACAACACACCTGTGATAACTCTTGTATCGCAGTTTTCTAAAGGCGGCCACATAACATATTGTCGCATAGTTTTTAAGCTTGCTTTATTTTTTTGTTTACTTAGGCAACCAACACCGATACATACAGTATGTTACAGAGTATGTGTGTTACAGTATTGTATGGCTAATAATAGGTTTCCCTGTAAAACTAGGATAAGTATAAAACATGCGAACGGACTACTTAGAAATATATAAATTCAAAAAGTGCAATTTTAGGCATAATACTTATAGTTAAGTTAAAATTTTTAAGATAAACAAAAAAAGTTATACGATAAAAAAAAAGAGTTTGAAAATTAAGGGAATAAATAGTTTATCATTTGCCTTCGTTTATGGTTTTTATTATTTGATTTTTGAATGTAGGTTTATTACAGTTAAATATATCGAATTGAGAGAAATCTGTGTTAAAGATTCGAGCAATACGGGCAATCATTTATCATGTCATTTTTTGTAAAGGGAATTTAACATGTTTTCCGTGCCTCGGCATCGCAAGCACGTTAAGCCGTTGGTCTGGACTGGAAGCCGATCCCAACATAGTTGGGAAAAGGCTAGGCAGATTGATTGTTTTTAAAGGGAAAATATACTGCTTCTTTGTCACTCAATAACATAATAATAATATATTTATATATGAAAGCCTCTCATTGAGTAGAGTAGTACGAAAGAAAGTACCAGAGAAATTATGTTCTTATTAAAATAATTAATAGTTAAATAAAATAATAATTAATATATACCTTTCTATTTACACGTGCTATGTTCAGCGACAACACTGACACACTGCGTTAGATAATGGGGACTGCCAATATTATCCTCCTTTGTTTTAATTATCACTCATAGATATGTTTATTATCACTCATAGATATGTTTATCACTCATAGATATGTTTCCTCATATATTCTAATTAAGCCTATATAAAAATTCAAGAACATTACGGATTATATCTTATATCGGTACCTCTGTACCTACCTATGTCTCTATTTCGGATTTTGAGGCTATACTCCACAAATATCTAGCAGGATGACTGGATCGAGCCAAAATACGGTGCGGGAAACTTAGATGTAAAACCACAATGTCGACTCGTCAATATTTTTTTGGGTATTTTGTTGTTATTTTAAGGCTATCTACATTAAAAAAGAAATAAATTCAAATACACTCACAAGCAATATAAAAAAGCCATTAACTTATCATGAAATATTTCTGAAACCACGCAAGATAGATTCTTGAAGTAAAAAGCAACATTCAAGTGTATATATTTAATTAGAGCATACAAAACACCTTTCAAACTGTTTTCAAGATTTGTTTTACTTTATGTAGCTAATTTGTGAGGTCCTAAACCTCACAAATTAGCTACATAAAGTATATATTTCATGTAGATATTTCGATTTTTTTAGCACTTTGCAAGTGGCTTTTTTATATTGCTCGTCAGTGTATATTGAACGCGTATTTTTGATGAATAAAATATAGCCAAATGTTCGTTTTATTGAATTTATGATGTCATCGGTAGTTTACACCGATGTCCATTGTAATCGAATATCGCGGAAATTGGACTAGGAAAAAGTAGATTTAGTACGTCGAGTATATTGCTAGAAACATATAGATCACCATTTCAAATTGATTGTGTAACTTTACAAAGAGCTTTGTTCATATTTTATCTAGATTTTGTCGAAAATTTTTGTGCATGTTTAATTTCATAGATCAGTGGGTCACGTAAACCTATCAATCTGTTACGATTCTGTGATGCAAAAGACAGAATGATAGGTAAAGCCAGCAAAATAAAGATTATAGTAGAGGATCCGACCTTCACCTATCAGCAGATAGGTGAAGGTCGTTTCTAGGTAGATCCAAGAACATTCCTAAACTTAGGTGGCCAAGTAGTCACCTCTTTAGGTCATTAACTTCGAATTGACTAACTATTGGCAAAGGTAGCAAAGGTTCTCCTTGAAAAGGTATTTTCATTGGTCTCTTGCAATGTTTTAAAAAAAACATTTTTAATTTTTTTATTAATCACAATCTAGCCAGGAGTTTTTTTTAACTATGGCATCTCGCAGGTGACCACTAAGGTCGTAGCTGCTTAACCGGGCTTTCCTGTGGCTGCCTTAAGCTTCTACACTTAGCCTCCAGCCAGGGGCATAAACTTACTAAGCGAACGCTCTCTAAGGGCACCCCCTGTGGGGTACGAACCTCGGCTTAGGGCGTCGCTGGCGGAAGGACAGCAAGACGGGAAAGGCTGGATCAATGATATATTATATTTATAGGGGAATTTATGACTGGCTCAACGTGGACGCGGGCTGGCGCATCTACGAGCAAGGGTCGGGGAGGAGTATCATTTACTCGGGAGGGTCGCGGTCGCGATCGCGGTGGACCTCGACGGCGAGGTCGTGCACTGTACTGCTCTCCTGGAGGAGGGTTCATCAGGGTCAGAGAGAATATGCCTCGGGCGGCGGATCTTACTTATAGTAGAGGGGACATAATTTGCTGCTTCAACAACCAGAGGGTTGCGATGTTTGACGGCAGAATCAAAGTAACACTTGGACATGCGTTTTAGGAATTGGTGGATCGTGGGGATTTTGAGGTCGAGATGGAGGATCTCGTTCCTAACATACCAGGGGGATCCCGTGGCCTTACGAATGAAACGGTTTTGAAATGTCTGCATCCTATGGATCGAGTGGGGTTTTGCTTGTGCAAAGACGGTGCCCGCATAGGTCATGATTGGCCGAATGCACGCCGTATAGTTGCGCAATTTGCACTTGAGTGACATTTGCTACGTGCATTCAGGACATAGTGGAATCTACTGAGAGCGAAAGCGGCTCGCGAGCGAACCGACTTTATGTGTTCTGCGAAAGAGAGATGCTGATCGAGAATTACACTTACATATTTTGCTCGCTCTCTCCCAAGGGATCGGCGACCGAACATGGTGACTGGTCGGGGAATGGTGGGTGAGCGTCGCGATCTCGAAAAGAGGACCGCTTGACTTTGTCGGGATTTACCTCGATTCTCCAATATCTAAACCACGCGTCAAGCTTGTTGACTGCCCTTTGTAGATTTAGGAGCATCTGAGTCGTACCTTTGCAGTAGATGGCCGTATTGTCTGCGAACAGAGCCAACTGCGCCTTCTTATGCTTAGGGATATCGCTAGTGCTGGGGTTGCGGGTTTGTCTATAATATATATGAATATATGAAATTTGATTTATAATACTTGTCTTTCATTAAACAGATGGGTGAAGGTCGTCTCTGATTGGATCTTAGGCTAGCTTCGTTCAGAGTCTCAGATGGTGTGTGATCTGATAAAAATGCAACTTAGCACTTACCTTACTTACCAAATAAACAGTTAAATAGTTTTCTTAATTACAGATTTCACACTGTCCATTCAATATTAAATTACAGGTTGTATTCAGGCAATTCAATTTTTTTCGCTGTAGTAAGAGAGATTGTGTTTCCATAAACCAAGTTAGTTGTAACTAGGTATATTCTGTGCGTACGATTTTCATTGCAAATTGGACAAGTAGATTTTTATTCGTTGCGTGAATATAACCGTGCTTCAACTTCATTTCCGAGCTCACAGGAATATTTTTGCATATTTCCTGCTATCATGAAGCGCCAATTTACTCCAGTTTCTAGATTGAATTTTCGCTGACAGTATAAAATGCGTGGATTCCATGTCCTCGCCCACTCGAGTGCGGCAGGCGAGCTTTCTCAGCGGTATTGAAACTTAATGATGCGTTCCCCAATAGTTACGTGGCTCAAGAAAATATTATTTTGTCTTTATTCTGCCTAAAATGGGTAAAGGTTATCATTATTGAGTCGTTACCAGATTCGAAGTGGGCCATTATCAATAAGTACGCTGTTACATTTTACTGATAGATTTTATCAACTTACTTTTCGTAGGTATTTGTGTTTACGCTAGCAACTCGATATAATACACTAAAGTTATCTCAATTTAATTTGAATCTGCAAAGCAGTCGCGGTTCTTACGGTCGCTGTGTGAAATTGAAAAGAAAAGTACAGTTTGCTAACTAAGCGTGGCTAGTTCACGAGAGTTGCAGAGTTTAGTGAGCTACTCAGGTCCGTGCGGCGCGGCGCCTGCGCTGCCGCTAACGACACCTTGTTGCTGCGAGCCTCATTCGAGACTTTCGAGAAGGAAGGCTCCGCACAAGTTTGCTCAGTTCATAAACGGAAAGTTTGCTCCAATCGGTATAGAGCCCACCACTCAGAAATTACTTCATCTTATAAGATTATTTTTAGAAAAGAGTCTGTGTTAACGATGTTGTCTTAGTTTCTAAACTAACTTTTAAAGTTGAGTGCTTAGTGGGAAAATGTGGTGCGATTTTTGGTTTTGTTTGGTATTTACCACGTGTGATGATCTGCTCGCTATTTATAAGAATAGATAAAATTTACCACAATGATATAATCAGTAATAATACGACGTGTCATATCGATATAGATTTTAAATCTGAATGTGACTTTAAGGATAAAATAACAATGGATAAAAGGAGGATACATTTAGCTAATAGGTACTGCAGTTGCAAATAAAAATATACAGTAGGTATTTAAATAGTCATGTCTAGCTATAAATATATATGATGGATTAGTAATTGGATAAAATAAACCTATACCTACTTTAAAGTTGTAACTTTAAAGTAAGGCAACGTCGCAAATAGCTGTCAAACATTGACCTGTTTCGATTAATTTGGCAATAATACTGTATGGAAATATGAAATCTGGCTAACTAGTGAACTAAAATATTGATTATGAAATGCAATAATTAATATCGTAACGACGAATATTTCGTTATAGGAGTAATAAAAGTATTTGGAAATCTTCCAAATGCTTTTTTTATAACTAAAACGGTTACAACATTAAATTCAGTGTTATAATTGCAATTCATTATTAATATTCTAGTTCACTAGTTGGCGATTTTTCGTATTTCTATACAGTAATATTCCAAAATTAATCAAAACAGGTGAATATTTGACAGCTATTTGCAACGTTGCCAACTTTTAGTAGCTCGCCAAGCGAAAATTAAGTTCGTAATATTTCAGTTTACACCTGATACGCCGAATATTGGCAAAATATCAGGTCGTTTGACCTCCGCAACCCAAATAATGGGGAGGATACTGTCATTCCGGAATCGTAATAGAGGAGCTACTGGCTATGTATTATATATCGCAAGTGTACACAACACCGCAATACCGCGGCGTCCACGGCGTAATGATAGAATGTCCCCGGGCGCTGCACGTGATGCGAATGCCAAGCTCACGACATCCCTGCTTACATTGCCATCCACTGCTTTATTTCGCCTCTCTGTATTGCCACAGATATTGATGGAAAAAAACTTAGTCTAACGCGGACGCGGCGGGAAAAATATATTAAAAAAACCGCTTTCATAATTTTCGAAACTTGCTTACTGCTGGGAATGGAACCTGCAAAAACATTTTGTGTAAGGTTTTATAGCATCAGCCGAAAGGATAGCCTAGTGCAAGCAGTGATAGCCTAGTCTTGTGACTTAATGGACTGCCAAGTCATAGGTTTCAGGTTCGTACCCACGGCACGCTCCTCTGAATTTTCGGTTTCATGTGAGTATTGTATAATTATCACTTGCTTGCAAAACGTTGAAGGAAAACATCGTGAGGACACCGGCAAGCCTGAGAAATATATCTTGACGGCATGTGAAGCCAAGTCAGAGGCCCACGGGCGGTTTTAAAACTCTGACACCAGGTTAGTCACTAACCACACGAAAAGAAGGGGAAGAAGCCGAAAGGATGATAACCTTGACCAAGAAGCAAGCTACGGTTACTAAAGTAGGTGGAATAACTTCAGTAATTGGATACCGTACCTACCGAGCTACCTACAACGACTTTCCGTTCGACCTTTCATAACAAGCCGGAATAAGTCTGTTTAAAAGTTTGAATAATTAAAATAAAAGATAGAATTAAAACATCATCTTCAAGGTATTCTCACCCCGCATCATAACCAAAAGCGAACATCGCGCGAGTACGTGATCAACGCGATCGTTTGTATGAATTTTGACGAACAAACGCGACTGGATCGATTGCGCGACTGTCATGTTCCTATCTATTCATAATATAAAACAAAGCCGCTTTTCGCGTTTGTCTGTATGTTCGCGTTGTTCTTTTAAAACACGCAACAGATTTTGACGAGTTTTTCACCATCGTTTAGAGAATTGATTCCGGAAGGTTTATGTGTATAATATGTTAATATTAAAGTTACGTTTACCTAAGAAATCTTGACGTTTTGTCAAGTCAAGGGGAGCTAGTTTCATATAAAAGCGTGAGCTCGACGAGAGTGTACTCGCGCGACGATTGCTTTTGGTTAGAACGTGGCCTTATCCTCGACCCTTCTTACTAAAAACAGCTTATCATACTCATTGGCTCTAACAGGACCTCTCCACAATCTTTTATGAGAATCGTAGTAACCGAACACTTCGCATCACGTCACGGGCGACGTCATAACGAACTTTTCCCGGCCGAAAGCCGACACCTTCTATAAATAATTGAACAGCTAACTTCGCTGGCGACTTCAGATGATAGCTCCTGCACTATATTATCGGAAGAGGAATCGTTTAAGTGTTCCTGAATATTTGCCGGTGCTCCAGAAGTTTCGTCTGTAATTTGCATTTCTATATTTTATGAGTGAATAAATTATGCGAATGTGTACGTAGGTGTAGTGGTCGTATGGACTTATGTGTAATGGCGTAGGGCATTTTGAAATATATAAATATATGTTGCAAAATATTATATATATACAGGGTGGCAGGGACATCGACGCGAAAACTGTTACCATGGATTCAGTACATGATTCTGAACCCCACTGCGTTGAAATTTCACGTGGGTTATAAAAAAAAAAAATTGCTGTTTCATAGAAAAGTGCAATACCTACGCGGTCAGAATGTATGGAGCAGCTGTTTTTTTTTAATAACCGACGAAAAATTTCAACGCAGGGTGGTTCAGAAGTCCCACAGGGATCGGTCCTGGGGCCGCATCTGTGGGACATCGGCTACGACTGGGTGCTGCGCGCCGACCTCCCTAGCGGCGTCAGCGTAGTCTGCTACGCTGACGACACGCTGGTCCTGGTGCAGGGGAGGTCGCATGAGGCGGCGGCCGAACTAGCGACACGTAGGGTTGCGACAATCGTCGATAGGATCCGGCAACTGGGACTCGAGGTGGCCTTGCACAAGTCCGAGGCCATGTGTTTCTATGGTCCTCCGAACGCGCCACTGTCGAGTTCTCAGATAACGGCGGGAGGGGTTCACATCGGTGTCGAGTCGACGATGAAGTACTTGGGACTCGTCCTCGACAGCCGGTGGAACTTCGTGGAGCACTTCCGACGTTTGGCTCCCAAACTGGATAGGGGCTGCTTTGAAGCGGCTTCTGCCTAACCTAGGGGGTCCAAACGCCTCCTACCGGAGGCTTTACGCGGGGGTCGTGCGGTCCATAGCCCTTTACGGGGCACCGGTGTGGGCGCGTTCATTGAGGCTGCGACTGGCCCAGCGGTTGCACGCGTCCCAAAGGGTCATGGCCATCAGGCTGGTCCGGGGATACCGCACGGTCTCCCGTGAGGCGGCGAGCCTCCTTGCCGGACTACCGCCATGGGATCTGGAGGCGAAACGCAGCGTAACTCCGCTGCCGCGAGAAATCACGGCACAGCGAACAGAGCTCCGGCGGGATCTCATGGCGGCATGGAGTGTGCGATTGTTGCAACCCAGCGCTGGGCACGCCACAATTGCGGCGATAAGTCCCCTCTTTGAGGAGTGGCTTGAGAGGCGCCATGGCGTCCTCACCTTCCGCCTGACGCAGGTCCTCACCGGACACGGTTGTTTCGGGAGGTTCCTGTTCCGCATAAGGCGGGAGGAAACGCCCGGGTGTCACCACTGTGTGGATCGCCCGGAGGACACGGTGGAGCATACGGTGGAGGTCTGCCCGGCTTGGGCAGAGCACGGAGGCGATCGGCGGCGGCGAAATCTCGCGTCCGGCCCTGGTTCAGGCGAAGGTTCGGAGCGAGAGTGCATGGGAGGCCGTCACCTCCTTCTGGAAGCAGTTATGTTTGCGAAGGAGGAGGCGGAGCGCGCGAGAGAGATGCAAGCTGCACGCCCTCGCGGCCCTAGTCGCCGCAGGAGACGCCCCGGGCGTCGGGAGTCGAGAGCCGACTTCCGGCCACCGTAGGCGCGGGCTTGCGGACGGTGAGCAATGGGCAGCTCGCCGTCCGATAAGGACCAGGCCCGTGTCGACGGCGCGTTGTGTTCCACGCGTGCCTCAAAGAGATGTCAGCTCCAACCGACGGGGTCGAAAGACCAATGCCTGCTGGGGTTGCGGGTTTGTCCGAAAGGGATATCGCGGCCCCGGCACACAGGCAACGGAAGGAACACGGGTGGGTTTTAGTCAGTAAAAGTCTGACACACCCTCTCGCTCTGCCCAGAGCGGGAGAAGTCATATGATGATTTCCCATACTCAAAAAAAAAAAGGGGGGTTCAGAATCATGTACTGAATCCATGGTAACCGGCTTCGCGTCGATGTTCCTGACACCCCGTATATAATATATTTTTTTGGGTTTGGCTTAGGTCGCAATGAGAAGTTGTAACTAATTAGATAAAAAAAAAACCATACATTGATTTATTTAGTTAAATTGACTTTATTTTACGATTGTGGTAAGAAAGTATCTACCTACTGATATTTTCAAATCTAAGGAAGTTCAGAGAAACTAAAATATTTACTTACTTCCGAGAGGCTTCAAAAGAAAAAACCCGCGTGTTTCCGCCATTGGTATGCCCGAAATTTGAGCAGTTTCTTTTATCAGCCTCTTTTGTAGATCCTTCGGAATGAGCTATTAAATAAATAGCTGGTGGCCCTTACCGCACCGAATAAAAGAACACGACCTTCTATCTATCGCCAACAATGTACGCAATTGAAAAATAAATCGGGTTCCCTTCGAATATATTTGTTCAAATATTTTGAGACCCTTATCACATCCTTTGTAATCCTAAATAGATTCACTATTCAATTTTCCCCACCAAACTACGACAGGTGAAAATAAAACTCTTCAATAATTTCACATATTCTTTATTTAAAAAGTTTTTACGAATTATAACTAATTGGTAACTCAAATATCACAAAATAAAAATCACGTATTAAAGTAAAAAATAAATAAAAAATAACAAAATTTAATACACATCAATATCAAAAGTATAGGATTCAAGCTCGATGGGAATGTATTATGTAATTCCTATGTATTTATGTACTTGTATAATCGTCTAATATGTACTTTGGTATAAAATACTCGAGTTAAAAGCTCTTGGTTTATTCAATGCGTGAGAGTATTGCGTTATCACAGTGTTCGGCAAGTAAATACAGCGTGGTTAATGATCTGTTACAGTATTAACTATTTTACTTATAAAAGTATTTATTACTTTCTACCTAAAATTTGGTGATATACCGTTTCACACGTTGTATTGACTAGTTTGACTACTGAAACTTTCATAAGTAAAATGGTCGGTGTGAAAACTTAATCGAAAACATTTAAAAGTTACACATAATAAACTACTATCCTGTATATTGTAATACTGAATATCATAAGACGATCAAATGTTTAACTATTATTATTAAAACTCAGTCTATTTGCTTTCACAAATTCATTTTAAAGTTTTTGATATGCGACTTTGTAGAAAATGATATTTGCGTCCGCACAAACTTCGGGTTCAATATTGACGTAGGCTATTCCCTTTCTGTAAACGTTGTTGTGGTTAAAGCCAGCAAAACACGGTTCTATTACGAGTTCCGATCATTGATGGACATTATCAAAATGTCGGGTTAGTCCTCACCATTTGCTATGATTAAAACTGATTTTTTTATTTGAGCCCCAAATTTTACGTTTACTACATTATTAGAGGCCCGCTATCTATGTTTTCTACACAATAGATTGTCTCCACTTACTGCAAATATCACCTTAATAAGATCTAGTGATACTTTTACAATGACTAGTTAAATTGTTATAACTAGAGTCAATACGACAGTTCCTTTAATACTTGATCTAGTGATACACGATGCTCTATTAAAATTTTCTAAAACATTTTCTTTATAACGTTCTGTTCAACTATCCAAAGGGTCACGACATTTTAAACAATTTTCTATTCGAATAGATTGTAGGACAATTGAATAAACAAAAGGAGGATTTCAAGATGAGGACAAAGGGATTTACATCTCACGAAATGAACATGCTCTAACCAAAATAACATTTAGGGTAAAGGACACATTTAGAGCCTTGTCATACAAGCGATGTCTGAGGACTGGCGACGCGACGACATTTTGAGTTACATTTCAGATCCGACCTTCATGTTTCTAACTAGATATATCTGCATTACGGCTGGGAAGATAAAACGTAGGACTAAGGACGTATGACAAGGGACGAATGCCCTAAATTGGTGACGCAAAATGTCCTTAAATGTTTCGAATTTGTCACCTAGTTCTAGATGCCGATGACCATCATCGTTGGTAATGATAAAGCCCTGAACATAATTTACTTAAATGTGTGTTTACACTGGCGACTTAGTGCAGGCGTTGATGTCTCCAATGCTCTTGACGCGCCGGTGTCTCTTCTGCTTTAACAGTGCGTCGTCTGCCGACTTGGCCGGCAGGGGCGAGCTCACTCGGTGAGCGTGGTCCGCTTTGTGTCCGTACCTTTGGGAAAAAAACAGGAGTAAAGAAATAAGCAAAAAAGGTCGCCAATTTTTTTGAGGCTTCTTACCAAGAAAGGAACGTATGCCTTACGGCTCTTTTGCACGAGGATAGTTTCTCATGTGCTTTTACTCATCGAGTAAACGACGTATTAAATACATGAGTGTGGTAAATCTTCTGGTGATGCTCGGGTCTTGACGGTCGAGAAACTTCCCTTGTATTAACAAGACTTCAAAGGAATATATTCATTGTTGTAAGATATTAAGAGCTTTCTGGATAAAAATACGTATAAATCCATCCAAATAAGACAAAACAAAATGTCAAACTTATTTTAAATGCTTCTCCCAAAATGAAAATTTCGTGAGCCTAACAAGGTTATCCCTACAAATTGAAGTAGGCGTATAGAGAAACACCTACGCGAACATAGTGTGTCACATTTGAATTAAGATTAAGTTGGGAAACAGCAAACCTGACAAAGATTTGCTGTTTCCCGACTTAATCTTAATTAAGTAAACTCTTGTTTACTTAATTAGGTCATCCAATTCTGTTGGCTTTAAAACACGAGCTGTATCTAAAGAAATAAAACAAAAGGAAACCGTCTATTGAATTTCCGCGATTTCTTTCGCGTAAAGTTTCATGCAATCTATAGAAATGTCGACTGTTGAATAATTTCGTTTTTTGTGAATAGCGTGTAAACAAGCGAAACTTTTATTCTTTGTGTAATGGAAATACGGTTTCATGAGAATTTTTCATGTGATTTGATGAAGAATGGTGTTAAATATTCCAATTTTTATATAAGAGAGAATAGATTAGTTAGGATAAATAAGTGTTTTTTTACCATGGAACAAACAGACTCAAATAAATGAGTGGGACCAACTGATATAAAAAATAAAATTACTTAATTATTCCCGTTCGTCCCAATAATAAAATCAGTGGGACGAACGGGAATAAATTTAATGTTATTTATTAAATTCCTGTTCGTCCCACTAGTGGGACGAACTCCCAATACACGATTTTAAGGATCTTGTTGATTGTCCATCAATCCACCCGTCGGAAATTTTGAACTTACATGACAATATTGTTTGCATTGCGGACATGATCAATTTCATTAAGATAGAACTAACACATCGTTTCTGCTAGTTTCTTTCAGTTCTTTCCAGTTTGATGGTGCGTTTCTAGTTAAGGATGTAGTAGAGGCACATGAGACAGTTCAGTTTTGTCTCTGAGATCACAAAGCACCTGCGATGCCTCTGGCACATTTTGCAGATTTACATAGTCGTCGGTGATCACTATATAAAGGCTCGTGCAGACTAGCGCGACACCGGTAATGGTTCTACCTTGAAGTTTTCTTAGAAATTGTTACCTAGCAAACTGAAATAAATAAACTGCACTTACCTATGAGTAATACTAGAATTTTCCTTGATATCATTCAGTCTCGTCAAACTATCCCTCGTCGACACACTGGACTGCGAGTACAAGCTCAGCGGCGTGTATATCGGCTCATACTCCTGCAGTGTCGGCGGCGGCGCGTACGTCATGCTCAGCTGAGACAGCGTGCGCACGGCTATCGGCGGCGAGTACGAGATCTGATACGGCTGCGTCAGGCTCAACACGCTGGAACTCTCGCTTGAGCTTGACGGTGATGTCCGCTCGTGCTTCGGTTTTAGCACACCTAGAGCTCGGGTTATTGAGCCCTGGAAATAATTTGCGGTTAGTTCTAGGAGTCATAATATTTTATCATTTTCAATAGGTAGTTACCAGTCTTACCCTCAAACTATGCCTTCTGGAGTCCCCACTAAGATCGATGCCTGGTAATCCAGTAGCAACCGACCTTGAGAACGGTCTACCCAACATCCTGATTTGGTGACCAAACAAGTTTCTGAAAACCAATTACAATTTGATTTCACTACACAACGGAAGCAGTACAAATTTGAGATCACATATAGAAGCCAGGCAGAGCGTAGTTTGCGTTAGTTATGGTCGCTTAAATCTCTCAAATTTGCACTCATTTGTGTTTAATATCTGCTAACACAAAAAGCTCACATGCAAATTCTCGTTAAGTCATATTTTACAGTCGCAATGTTGGACCTCAATACTGCATTTTTTATTCCTGCCAGGAAAAAATAACGCAAACATTTTCTTCATATTCACAGATTTACGTCCACTGGAAGCTACGAGAGACAGTTAATAAAAAGTGAATGGTAATTCAATAATTTTGCATAGACATCAAAAGCATGATGCACTTTGCTGGAAATGATACGAATCATGCTGATTGTGTAGGTACGAATATATGGATATAAATAAAAGGAAATAACACGAGAAATATTAATGGATTGGATGACAACGAAAAGTACTGGATCCAATATTAGAATTGGTAGGAAATAATTTGAGATATATTATGTTTGAAACAGACAGTACTCTTCCTTGTACGCTTGAATAAAAATAACAACAACAATATAATCAAAATGTCATAACTAAATCCATCAAGCTCGAAATGACAACGTGTTGGAAATCTTTACAAAATAAAAGGAACGTTACATGGAAGGAGAAAATGTGGACAGAGTCTGATTATTATGTAGTGCGGTCTAGTGATGATGACAGAGAGGCATTCATGATGTATCGATAAAATGATCGTTACCGTTCTGTCTCGATGCAAGGATCGCCAAGTTTAGGGTGATGGATAATAAAAAGAAACTGACTCGATGTCCCTTAGGTATATCTTTTCATCAGGATTTATTCACATTTATAGTTCAATCGATATCATTACAGGTGAACCTAATATACAATGTTGTCAACTTTACAGTATGAATGTATACAAGTCAAAAACATAGTTATCTTACAGTATTAGTAAATGCTATTATTGTTATAATCCTAAAGCTATGGTGATGGTTCTGTCTTTACACCTATGAATATTCAATTGTAAAGATTTTAAAATCTTCGCTTATTATTACAATTACTCCATACTGTCATTAATTTGAAATGAATCCTTTTCAATAACGTTAGTGAATGCAAGTAATGGGATATGAGTTACCCCCTATGAATAATACGAAGCATTTCATGCTTACAGATTTATAATATCAACTAAGTTGTATACATTTACTAGTTTACCAAATTGATCAATCTCGAATTAACATTAACGTGACGAATCTAATCTACGGCAAGATCGGGACTCTAGGGGGTCACAATGTCCAACATTGAATCTAACACTGACGAAGGCGAAGTACAAAACAAAATGACTGTGAACGTGTCCGATCGCTCCAACTTTTTGATATCCTTTACTTACAAACCACGATCCCTACGATAACTTATCAGTCTTCACCGCTCGTAAAGTTTTCCATCAAAAAAGTTTCAAAAAACGAGCAAGTTTTGACGGTAGGTAGATACAAAATTTTCTTTCGCAAAGAAAATATTTTGTGTAAAAATAGCGAATTTACAAACATTTTGATACAGGAAATTTTACATAGATACAGGTTTGGGCACCGAAGCGATAATTTATTTTTTAAACGAGAGTTTTTTGATTTTCGTTGGTTTATCTTTGTTTGGTGGACAACATGGATGCTCGGGCAGCCTCCACTTGCAGTTCTTCCACCTGGCAAAATATCGTATACCTGCAGGATTGCACCTCACATTATAATCAACTACAGATGCGCACGTACGGGAGGGACTCACTGCTCAGTGCCACTGTGCACGGCCACTCGCCACTACGGAGTACTCAAACAACGGGAGCATGCACTGTGCGTCTCACCACAACATCGTAGCACTCGCTCGCCACTCACATACGTCGGCGACTCATTTTAACAATGCACTTATGGGACAAACAATCTAAGAACTTGGTTATGATATATAATAATATACTGTGCTCATTGTCACCAAACAAACTGCTAGATATATTCAAGTAGGTATATAATATTGTAAATACATAATTCATTCATATCATGTAACATAATAAGAAAATATAACATTTGCATAGATACAAGTGGTGCGAAAAAACAGGACTGACTGACTCGCAAATTGATTGATGCGATGGACCATATTAATATTAACCGAATTGGTGTCTGAAGCAAATATTATATTTTCGTGTGTTCGTATATAAAAAAGTGCGTGGTTGACTCACCTCGCTGGTATGACGAGAGCATCGAATTCGGCGACCAAGTGTCTTCTGATAATGCTCTTGGAAGGAGGAATGCCAAGCGCGGTCGCCATAGTCTCGCCGGTGAACGACGGCTCTAGTACGACAAGCCCGCCGTGGACACCACTATCTGTTGTAACAAGATTATCAACTACGTGACCGTCTGTCCTAGCGCGGATATCATTAGCAAATACACAGTATCAAGCCGGGAGAACAAACATACCTTTCAGATTATCCGCAAATTCACCTAAATCAATATTATGAGCCCATCGCATAAACCTCTGGTTGGTCCAGACTAAGGGGTCGGCGTCGACGTTCTCGCACTGGTGGCGCCTGACAGCCAGCGCCTACAACAAACAAAGATGTTGTAAAAACTTAACGATGATTGATCAGCTCGGGTAATTTATAATGTAGGAAATAAGAAGGGGAATAATAAAAGTGATGTAACAGGTTTTTAGCTAACTGTCGAGCTAGCAGGAGCGGAGTGCACGATGATTAATGGGTGTACATTACGGGGCACGGCAATGCGAGACGGAACATTTTGTTCCAGCTCATTGAATAATCGCTCATTTGCTTTTCGTTATCTCACCCCACTTATCGGAAGGGACGTGGAAAGGTTTTCTCATTTCGAGCCACGCAATTTGTAAATGAGATGAAGAGTGTAATTTATTTCATTGTCATCTTTAATCTATCTTTCTTTCCTTTTATTTATCTTTTCTTCGGTAACACTTTTGTCGTGTTCAAAATTGATTAAAATAAAATGAACTCCTTTTTAGGGTTCCGTAGTAAACAAGGAACCTTTATAGTTTCGCCACGTCCGTCTGTCAGTCTGTCTGTCCACGGCTTAGCTCAGAGACAGTTAGTACTAGAACGCTGTAATTTGGCATGGGTATACATATAAATCACGCCGACAAAGTGGTAAAACAAAATCATTTTTTTTTGGGTTGCCTCCCTTACACGTAAAGTGGGAATGTTTTTTCATGGTCCCTTGGTGTGGGGTGTCAATTCAGGGATCCGTTTGCGAAATATTAAGCTTTAAAGTGCTAATTTTTGTTAGAGGCAAGTACCCCCCCCCCCCCGCCAGCTAAGTGGTTGTACTTGGATATGTGAAAACATCACAGCTGTAGTATATACTCGTATAACGAAGTTAAAAGGAAAACTATCACAGCTAAGTAGGCTTTACAGTTTAACGAGTAATAATCGACCAATTTCAATTTGCAGCTTGAAAAACATGCGTTTTTCAACTACAATGTTAAGTTTGTTCTTGGGATACATTCATTCCAACTACGAAACCCTTCATTGTGTGTGGTTCGACACGGACCTGGCCGGTTTTTATCATTATTGCTATGCGCCACCTATTCTCTTATTAAAACTGGTTGCACTGTCCACTGACCTGTCGATCATACTTCATTATTCTAAGCAGATGTATGCCGTGCACGATGGAGGCCTGGTGGAACTTCCTCGTCACTCCGAGGTACTTCTCCAATTCCTTCTTGCTGATGGTGTCAAGCATGCGAGCGTCCACCAAGTTTGCCAAGAATGACTCCGCATACTGTTGGACGAAATGAACTTAAATTAGAGTTCCTGCATGGTTTCTTTTGTATATCCAACTGGGTCAATTTCGAAAATAATTTTACAGATATCAAAGATAATATACAGGGTGGCAGGGACATCGACGCAAAAACAGTTACCAATAACCGACGAAAATTTTCGATGTAGGGGGTTCAGGATCGTGTACTGAATCCATGGTGACAGTTTTCACTTCAATGTCCCTGCCACCCTGTATAATTCTATAGATGTACTCATTTCAACCAGATCAACTTATTGGCACGCAAAAGTATTGCTCCATACCTGTGACAGTCCCAAATCTGGCAGCCATTCAGCAGCGACCCAAGCATGCGTCAATTGCCCTATACTGGGGTTCCTGACGAGGTCTGGTCTCCTCCGCTCCTCTATGGCGAGCCTCAGCTTCTTGCGGTGCATCGGCTGCGAGATGCCCAGCCCCACCTCCAAGTCCGCATCAGACAACTCGAGCAGAACCTGCCCATTCAAAGCACGGATCTAGAACCAACCAGAACACAATATTTGACGCTTAATGCGCGTCTCTCGCTCTACTACATATATCCCTACCAAAAAATATACTTCTTATGAATTCATCTACCGATCCGAACATGAATAACTTTGACGTTCGTGATTTCCTTTTTATGTTACAAGACTGAAACGCCTACTGAAAACTCTAATATTCAACATATAAATAAGCAAATTCTGCGATGAATTTATCTGGGGGTTGTGTATCGGTACCCGATTTCCATACAGATCTAATAAAATGAGCGCATTCCGAATAATGAATGGATTTTCGGGTAATGAAAATGGATTTTTTATTCCATTCGTTACATACGAAAATATAATCCGCGTCGTTTTCATCGAGAGTTATGACCGGCAGAAATGTAAACATTGATTTTAGCACTCACGTAATTCATGCTGAAAATAACCATTTCATTATTGAAATTTCAACAATGCACTTTGTTAAATAAGTTCTTTACAAAAAATATATAATTACGTTATTTATATATATTTATATTGAGGGTTTTCTACCTTGTTAAATAAACGGAGTACTAAGTGGTTAATACGATTTGTGTTAATACTGCTTGAAGCCTCATACAGTTGAATGCAACAGAGCATTAAAGTAACCTCATTTTACTAACATCTACGGACACTAGGTCTACGAGTGTAATAGCTAGCAAGTAGGATAAGTCTTTACAATATTCTTCTTTCATATTATGCTTACAGTACGACACAACTTAGATGCATAAATTTGAGAATTTTCATTCATTCATTTCAAGTTTTGTTATATTGACTTTACAAGTTATTGCGTTTTTGTAAAGATCATTTTCACCTAAAGCAGTAATAAAGATTAGTGATATTGAAGGCGCACTCAGTTCGGATGGTGATCGGTTTTACGAATTTTGCCGATGCTACATCTAAGTTGTGTCGTGACTGTACCTGCCTAAACAATCGTCTATTGAACACCAATTTCAAGTAACATTGTCCTTTTTTAGATAAAATGATAACAGAAGCATAATGTCGTAAAACAACATAGGTATTTGTGGAGCGACTACGATGGCATACAAGACGTGATACATAAATAATTCATATTTTTTAAACTAATACTTTTGGCATCAAAATCTTCTTTGCAGTTGGCGGTTACTGCCTTCTAGTGGTGCTAGATAAATGGCAGGCGATGATAAGACGTGTTATAATTGGATATTGAAAGCACACACTCAATTAGACCAAGTCAATTCAATCCAAAATCAAATCTTTATTGCATATCACATGTGTATGATATGTGTAATAATAATGATCGCCTGAATCGCTTTGATATTTTCTGTCGACCATAGCAGCAATACACACTAAGTGCTAGCTCAAAAGCCATGCAGTAATAACGGAGCACTATGAATAGCATATATTATGTCATATTCTACAAACCTTGCCACTCTTGACATTATCAGCCACAGCAGCAGCATACTGCGGCATGCCTAGCGCCAGTTCCAGCCAAGCGATAATAGCAGGCGCCCGCCATCTTGACAGTGGAAGAGAAGCTGCCTCCCGCAACGCCGCCTCACTGCCCAAGGGCGACCAAGCGCGAGTGCTACCAGTGCCCGAGTAGATCGGCTCTGAACAACAAGCTATATTGAAAAACATTGAAACATATTCATTTGTGACCTGAATAGGTCGCCCGAAGGTTCCCAATGTTGTTGGTATCTATAAACACAGGAATAAACAATAGGAAAATTCAAACTGTGAGAATCAGGATCGCCAATTTGGATCTGTGCTTTGTTCAGTTCAAAAAAACAAGTGAGGGTAGTCAATTGGAGCGCTAAGAAGAAATATGTTTAAGAATAATTTTGGATAAGGTGCAATTTTATGTTCGAAAAAGGTTGAGTACTGTTTATTTCATCCCATCACAAGTATCTTCGGATTACTTTCTGGGAAGCCCCGGCAACTTAATTGTATAGATTTAAGATAATAAACACATTTTTTTTTTCTTTTTTTTTTCCCGGCTATGGGTTTCTAAACTCACCACTCTCATGGCCGCTGATGGCCGCACTGCCCGACTTGGTGCGGTGTCGTGAGCGCGCGAATACGCGTGATATGGAGCCCCAGGCTGAGCCGCGACCGCGAGCGCCTTTGCTTCCTGCGCTAGAACGTCCTCTCACACCTCCTAGTAGAGCTGCCTCGCACTCACCTGGGCTTGATAGCTGCTCTACTGACCTAATGAGAGCACAGAGAAGGCATTGAAACTGAAACTCAAGCTAAATAAATATTACGTTTTTTTTTGCCTGGTGTATATGCGTTGTGGGTTTGGGACTAATGGAAACTTTATAAACGATTCTATAGTCAAGGAACACGATCAGAATACCTGTATAAGAATGTTTTCACTTTTGTCAGTGTTTGCAACTTTGCTATTTACAAGGCATGTAAATAGCAAAGTTGATACTGTGACAAAATGCTTTTCAAAGGACCTAGAAATGGCGGTACAAATAGAATACGTTATGTAAACATCGACAGTGAATGTGATTGTGGATTGTGGTTCCTCAAATATTTAACAGTAGGTACTAGAGAAACCATTAGTTAGCATCAGGTGTACGATCTCAATAATCTCTCAAACGCGGAGTTTTGATTTGACACTCAATCTATATGCCGCCTTTCACGCAGTAGGCATTGTTCCGGCTCTTAAAATATTGCAAGATGAAAGATATAAAAGGAAGCCTGCGCGAACAGTCGCCGAAAATAAAAAAGAATTAAGCCGGAAGAAAATGTAATTTCGAGCAACTATTGCTGAATCTTGGACCGAATCGCGTAATGCTCGATAAATTTTACTGTCAAAATTCGATAATATCGCCTGTAGAAATAAAGTAGCCCGTAAAAGTAATAGAATGCTGAATGTTATCGGTCCATTTCCTATTAACTTTAAGAGGGCTGTAATATGCATCAGGTGAACGATCTATGATTATTCAAACTTGTCAGAATTAGATTTCAGACCGAAATTGCAGATAACCTTTTTAAACAGTATTACTTGATGCGGATGAATAAGAATAAGAATAAGAATAAATTTATTTCGCAAAGTATACATTCAAGTGGATTGAAATCCTAGACCTCACACTAGGATTCCCTGTGTTGTGAGATCCAGGCTCCTTCGTTCCGTTAACAATTTTACATAAAAAGGTAGGTACATTTAAAAAACTTAAATAATAAGTACATATAAAAAAGAGTGTACGCGTATGCTTGGTGCTGTGATTTGTGCTAGTATTGTTTATGTTGTAAAAGTGTTTGTATGTTATAGAATATTAGTCAGTGCACGTGTATTATTTGTGAATTGTCAATGTGTATTACTGTGAGTTTTTACTTAAGCTAAGAAACTTTCGGTCATGTCGTAGTCCAGTGTAAGAAGCCAGTTTGTTATCGTCAGTCTGCATTTTTTTTGTGTTAGTTTTAGTATTTTATGTAGACTATTGAGTTTCGCGTATATGTGTGGTCCCATATAACCATAAGACCTTCTGCCGATTGTTTTACGGCATTGCACTTTATCCCAATTTACCCGTCGACTTGAAATGACAAATTGATGAGCTCGTGCCTAAGTAATAACAATCGCACGGGTCGATCCATCAGGCTAAGCTACGCTTGCCGAGGTTGGTCTGTGGATGGGTGACCATCTTTACATACCGAGACTCCTCCGTGCCTCGGAAAGCACGTTAACCCGGTGATACCGGCTGTCATTAGTGGAGATTAGTGTCAGTCGTTATGAGTCGTTAGAAGCCCGAAAGTCTGACACGAGTCTTACCAAGGGACATTGTATTACCCAGTTACTGGGTTGTGGTCAGATAGGGAGCTATTTAAATATTGCAGACTAGACAAAAGGTGTTAAAAAATAGCCCGAGGACATGGAAAAGAATTAAGCCGGAAGAAAATGAAACTTTGACCAACTATTGCTGAATCACGACCCGAATCGTGTAATACTAACTACTCGATTAATATTACTGTCAAAATTCGATATTATCGTCGATAAAGTAGGCAGTAAACGTAATAGAATGTTATCGTCCAGTTCCTTATTGGCTTCTTTTCCACCATAGAGTCTAATAGACCGCTAGGCTAGGCTAATCGCGAGATTGTGCTAATGTCCGTGAATAAATATTTCACCTCATTTGCAAGGAAATATGTTTTTGTAGGGATTTAGTTTTAATATGATCCCTTAGAATGAGGTCCCTTAGAAATAGGCCCTTAGCTCCGAGTAACAAGAAACTTTGTTTGAAGAAACTTTTCGTGGCTATTAACAGGATTGACGCCATTTTTCCGCTGAAATTAGCACCTAAAGTGACGTCTTCAAAGTATGGCTCGAGGGTGAATTGTAGAATTAGATCATGGTAATGAACATCTGCTCATCTGAATACTAATATTGTCTGGTCCCCTTGTTACGGCTCTGTCGCTTCCTACAAACAACGCCCACGGGAAAATTCATAACAAGAAAAGATACTTATTTACAATAGAATATTGTAAGAAATGAATGTATTTATATTTTAAGCTTGTCAAATGTTGGCATGCATATAAACATCCTTGAAATCCTATAAATACTGGAGACATAAAAAAATTGAGATTATAATGGATTAGCAAACTTTTTTTTTTCTACAATATATTTTGCAAATCTAGGTTGTTACATGTCCCTCATTCCAAGTAAAGGCAGAATTTGTTTCTAATTTGTGCTACAAGAAGTTTTAATAAACTGTCTTGTGATCAAAATTTGGATATATTCCAGTGTTTTTCGGCTTAAGCATTTGTTGGTGAAAAGCTTCTTCACGGAAAACTAACTATGCGCGTCTAAACGAGTTATGGTTTGTTCTATTCGATGATGTATAAAAAAATAAAAAAAGTATTTTGTGCCTAGATGGGTTGTGGAGGTCAGAGGCACTTTATGTTAAATACTGGCATTCAGCGGCAAACGGTTAGACTGGAACCTGACCACACATAGTTGAGAAAATGCTTAGCAGATTGAGGTATTTTGGTGCTGACCTTATTCGTTTTTATTTTAGTGTTTGTGAGCGGTGTTTGTGCATCTTTTAAATGGCCTTAAACTTAATTTTCTTTAAAACGTTTATAATGTAGCTGTTAGTATCCCAAACAGAATAAAATAAAATAAAATTATAGGTACAAACCTAGATAGTGATCCCGCGTCGATGGAGCGTGTGAAGGGCGATGCACTGTTGTGTGGCGATAGAGTTGGACTGCAATCACGAGGTGTGCTCACTAAGACAAGCAAAACAGTCATTTTTATTAAGTTCTTCTAAAGGTGCGCCTACGCTAGACGAGCCGAGCACGAACAGAGCCGTTCTGGGCGTCGTCGTTCGCGGCGTGTGGTGTGGACTTACAATGAACCTAATCTGCGTTCGCAATTCATTTGCCAAACATGTTAACAAACACGAGTATTAGGAAAAACAACTGTAATGCCTACTAATAAGGTTCAGTTTGCGCTACAACTTCATAATTTTTTATGACTTTTTCAACAGTACTAGTCGGTGTAAAATCAACTTTATTTACAGTAGCATAAAGTTGATGTTTGTCTCAGTGGAAAACTCGTGTTTGTTTACATGTTTGGCAAATAAATTGCGAACGCAGTATATAACGATCACTGTCCTCAAATCCCTTTGTGTTCGTAAAAGCAACCGACAATTAGCGGTGTACAGTCGAGCACGAATCAATGCTCGAAGCGCGCTCTTTCGAGGCTTGTAAGTCGGTCAACACTACACGAATTTGTGCTCCTCTCATGCTTCGCTCGTGCTCGGCTCGTCTAGCGTAGAGGCACCTTAAGACTTGTCAACTGAAGACTTGTCAAGAATAATAGTCCGTAGGTATCACTACATTATTGACAAGTCTCTATGTTTCACATAAACACACATAACATCACGCCTGTAACCTCTGAGAGGTTAGGCAGAGGTCTACCTAATAGTACACCCACATTTCGCTAGTTATGTGTAAGTCCTATGTAATAGGGGGCGAGCCTTTTGCCCCCAACCGGGCAGAAATCCGGACTGCTACTGAGAAATTCGTGATAGAAAAACCTGTCCAAAATTCAAAAATTCAAACGTCATTTATTCAAACTAGGCTGAGAATCAGCACTTTTCGAACGTCAAAATTACATAAGACAGTCCCCCAAACCGCCCACCCTTCACCACTACCTAGTGCGTTAGCTGGGAAGAAGAAGTGGCGCAACAAACTCCCGACCTGGGAAACGAACCCAGGACATCATGCTTTGCAGAAGCGCTTGCGTTCAGTAGGCCAAAACAAACAGTCAGTATACTAAGACAAAGCACCTAAACAAATGATGGAAGTACGTATAGAGTTCGGTAAAATATCTATCTCTGTATACAAAAGCACTTATAAATCCCATTTCGAAACTGTGCGAGGGGAAACGCAAACTGAAAATGCGATTCACGATCCTCTTCGTATTGAGCCACGCAGTATATTGTCGCCATCGAATACTTAGCCCTAATGTTACATATATATGTAGAATAGGCGAGGCTTACAAACTACTTTATATTACTCAAGCTTCTATCCTCCGGCGGGATAAAATGTCCCGATGCATCTATCGGAGGCTCGTGTAAGAAAAATGTGTTCGGCGCAAAGTACTGAGGCGTGGAAACAGTATTTGTAGGTATCTTTTTTTCCGTACACCATTCTCACAGTACTGTAATTCGGACGCGTTTGAATGAAAACTCGACTTCCCTTCCGATTATTCGTAGCGACAACAGAAAAATATGCACGTTATTTTATTATTTCCTCCAAGAGAAAGCTTTGAAGTATGCCAATATTATACACGGGAATCGTTTGATACCACATCAAGCTATGTATAGTATAAATAACGGGGTTGGAGATTGTAAAATAACAAGCTGCGGAATCGGACTTCTTTTACGAGCAATATCCATTTCCTAAGGTTGGCTTTTGACGGTTTACGCAAGAATAAAGGCAGTGGACATTATTTTTATTATTAGATGTCAACATTTTACTTTGAGATTTTGAAAATACAGTATGCATTAGCTTATGTAATAAGCTTGCTTAGGAGCTCGTAGCTATATAATAACAGCTGCACGGGTCGATCGATCAGGTTAAGCTACGCTTGCCGGGGTTGGTCCGTGGATGGGTGACCATCTTTACATGTAGATATTCCTCTGTGCTTCGGAAAGCATGTTAAGCCGTTGGTCCTGGCTGTCATTCTTTGACAGTCGTAACGGGTCGTCAGAAGCTCGAAAGTCTGACAACCAGTCTTACCAAGGGGTACCGTATTACCCAGTTACTGGGTTGTGGTGGTCAGATTGGCAGTCGCTCTATGTTAAATACTGGTATTCAGCTGCATGCGGTTAGACTGGAATCTGACCCCAACTATGTTGGGAAAAGTAAAGTAGGTATGCACCTCACTATCAAGTTATAAAGTATAGCGAAGGAAAACAGTGTTAATAATATCCCATTTATCTTTCACTGATGTAATCGATTTTCCTAAACCTATAACCTCCCAGAGATAAGATTGCTATTGTTTTTTCCATATACAGATATACAAAAGAAAATCACTTCAGTTATTACAAAATCATATTGTGTAAAAGCGAACTCCAATATTTGCGAAATAAAAACTCGATGAATTTGTTCCGGATATATGAAAAGAATGAAACAAAAAAATTGTAAATTCAAATGGAATCAAGTTCTGAATTTCCGAACAGTCGTTTTGCAATACTAATGTAGTTGTCAGGAGTTTTATTGTTTGATGTATGCTGAGCATGTTTCGTAAAACAGTACAATATTGACTGCTGCCTCCAGCAATTTTAGTTGTTAAACTGTGCACAATTTAGAATGCAGAATGCGTTGCAAATTGTTATTTAGCATATTGTTCCATCATTTGCATGTTACAATTCGCAGCCATTTTTTGTTGAACAATTACTGACTTAATTTAATGCTATCAACAATAAATAAAAGTTTGTGAAAATGGTTCATTTTCCATGAATTTAACAAGCTTACAACAAAAACGAAACTATATTGAGAAGTACATAAGTGAAGAATTATTAAAATATAACTCTGCAGAGGGTTGATACTGAACTGTTCGTAACTCCGAATACAATATCTAAATTACAAAAGAAACCGTCAGTGAGCTTGTGAAATAAAGTATGATCTCGATCGTCATTTATTAAAGCTCGTTGTCGCACAAACGTACGAAACAATTTCATTCCATCGTTATGAAAGTTTACTCTGTAATAAAAAACTCGTTTCACAAGCGGACATTTTTGCTGTTTCAATTTTTCACGGTAAAATGCCCTTTGATAAGAATGAGATGGCAAACTTCGTAATGTTTAGATAGATGAGATTTTTTTATATTTACTGCAAGAAACCTTCATCTAAATGAGTCATTTCGCTGTAAAATATCGTTCAGAATTCAACCTGCCTAGCTTTTTCCCAACTATATTGGGGTCAGCTTCCAGTCTAACCGGATGCAGCTGAATACCAGTATTTTACATGGAGCGACTGCCTATCTGACCTCCACAACCCAGTAACTGGGTAATACGATACCCCTTGGTAAGACTAGTTGTTAGCCTTTCGGCCTTCTGTCGACCCGTAACGACTGTCAAAGATCCACGAATGACAGCCGGGACCAACGGCTTAACGTGCTTCCCGAGGCACGGAGGAGTCTCGGTATGTAAAGATGGTCACCCATCCGCAGACCAACCCCGGCAAGCGTAGCTTAACCTAACGGATAGACCCGTGCAGCAGTTATTACTTAGCCACGAGCTCCTCTCAGAATTGTTCAGAATGAACAAGTTTATTTATTTATTCATTTATTTCCAACTTACATTTATCATTACAGGGTAACCTATTGCGATAGTGTACTTAACTAACTCTTATCCTAACTTATTATTAACTTATAATTATAATACAATTTTGTAACTTATTACAAATAATGCATTGCAAGTTGAACGTTTCCCACACAGCGACAGATATCATTATACTTGTTTTCGACATGAGCGAGTTGCAATCCGGTTTATTTTCCAGCTGAATCATGGAAATCATATTTCACTTCATAACAACAATGCCGCGGATGTAACAACGTTAAAAAGGATTCGTTTAAGTTAAATTCATCAAAAATTTACGACGAAAATTCGACATTCGGATTAATGAACGTGATTTTGTGCTTAATTTTTAAGTATTAAGTAAATTACCGACCGAACCGTCGCCCCAAATAGTCGAAACATAAAGAGAAAATTATATGTGTATGTTCTGGTGGAGGAAGTATTGGATTAAAATAACTAATATTATTATCCTGAACATTAATTTCAGCTCCTATTGTGTATCGGACAGATTGTCACAGCAGACGAGTTTTGTCGACGGTAGAATTGACAAAATTACAGATAGATAATCACAATCTGTCATTTAGTCTATTCTTCCGTCGACAAAACCCGTTTTTACGGTGGTCATGCTATGCGTGCAGGAGTCCAGAATAGAGACACACTTCGTAATAAATGTACTTACATTGATAGATGTGATGTGCGGAGGAGACAAGCGAAGCTGCGTCCGTGTCGTACGCGTCGAGCGCGGGCGCCGCGCCCTCCGCCGTGGAGTCCGACAGGTTGCCGCCGCACACCGACGTGGCGCCGCCGTCGCTGCTGCCTGTCAGCCAAGCCATGGGGAGAAGGTTACCTACTTTGGCTTTAATGAATTCTAGAGAATCGTGTAAAGTACTTTGAAGTTAAGGTTAAGTAAATAAGTCCCCATAGATTTACATTGGATAAGTAGGCACTAACTAAACATCGTGAGGAAACCGGCATGCCTGAGAGATATTTCTGGACGGCTTGTAAAGCCAAGTCAAAGGCCCATGGGCGGCATAAAAATCTGACACCAGGTTAGTCACTAACCACACGAAAAGAAGAAGAAGTAGGCACTACTAATAGGTACCTAAAGTTAAATGGAATTTGCAATGCAATCAAAATTTTCCACCAGATTAAAACCGTAACCTATCTAGAGGTAAGCAAACAGGACGTAAGTTTATCTATTTATTTCTTTTTTTTGGGTCTTTATTTATTTATTTACATATACTTTATTGTACACCAGATTATACTTTACATAAAGGAAAAGTACACTACAAAATATACAATGGGCGGCCTTATCGTTTACTGCGATCTCTTCCAGGCACCCTTGGAATGGACAGAGATTTTCTGGACATAAAATGGGGCTGTCTTTGGTGCAAATAAAAGGTATATAAGTACAATATACTATAATAGATACACAGCTAAATGCTAAGTAATAGATACATACATACTAACTATATAAGCAACTTAAATAAATGACGAATATTATTACAGTTAACGATAAGAACAAAATCATAACGACAAGTAATGTTGTTTCAGGAGTCTTTTAAACACAGGCAACGATTGCGCGCGCTTTATTGGAACTGGTAATACATTCCACAAACGAGCAGCCTGGACAGTAAAGGATTTTTCAAGGAAAGTTAATTACACTGATAGAGATTTCTGGAAGAAGCTACGCCGACCCCAAATAGATTGAGACAAAGACAGAGGAATGATGATCACACGATGAACTATAACTGCAATACATACCTCTAACACCAGAGTCAGCACTGCAGCTTCCCCTATCGCCGATCAAGCCGGAGGGTCCCCCCAGCATCATCGGAGGCCCCATGCCGAGTGAGGCCACGCTCTCGCCTTCTGATAGACATCCCGCTGCTTGCAGCTGTCTTCGAGCCTGTGTTTGATAGAAATATATCCCCTATCAGTCTCAACGCTGAGCGAAAAGGCTAAAATAGGAAAATACTTGCAACTAGATTGCGATCGTTCGACATCGTCCATTTCGATATTGATCGCCTCAAAAATGTCATTTCATATTATCGTAGATGTGACGACGTCATCGATTGACGTCGATCGGCTATTTGCACCCCATTAAAGCGACGATAACCGACTTTTAATGATTTTATAGGTACTGAAGATCAGGTCTAAACGAGTAGTGTTAATGATTTGGAAAAAATATATGTTAAATTAAAGCATTTTCTTAATAACTTAATATATGAATATTTTAGATGATGTTTATATTACATAGTGAAATTAAACTGTAAAGTTATGTCTAACGCGGATAAAAAACTGAGATTCACGCAAAATCTATCCAGTGAATTTTTCTGAAACATTCACCATTTTAAAGATAATAAAATTATTGATCTTTTAGTATATGTGTTTTGTTAAAATACCTTTTGTTTTATGTATAATAAATTAATAATGTGTCTAATTTGGGACAGCGCTCCTTGATGGGCGAGTCCTATTACTGGCTGGACGTATGGCGCGTTGCGTGAGCTCAGTACAGAACACGCAAATAACCACTCAAGGTCACTGGCATATATCTGCGTCTTAATTAGTAACGTACATAAATAAAATTGAATACTTTAGGTATGTATTACTAGTTTATACATAATTTTGCCTAGTGTAAACAAAGGAATAATATTGTCGCCCGATTATCAACATGGTAGCATAGTAGGTATACAACATAATTTTATGAGCCCGTAAATATTCACGGTTGAACATTCTGGCTCTTTATGGCATCTTCCAATATTTTACGTTCCATAACTACAACGCTTAGCAAGCGAAAAGCATAATGTGGGTATAAAGCATAAAGCAGGTGGATGCCACTGCCCATCCTCATGTAATCCCTTAATCATCTTTTCAGCACTCGTGGGTAACAACACGATACGATCCGACATCGCAAACACGATTATAGTTATACCTCCATCGAAACACCCTTTTAATGCTTCAATTAATTTCGATTGGGGCTTTAATTTGGACAGGATTTGTCCGCTCGAATGGGACATCCCGTTGCGAGCTGGCATCAACGTAATGGTATCGAATGTTCCGTGGTCACAGGTTAATATCCGGATTATGCGTAACGGAAAATCGTGTAATAACAACCGACTCATAGTACTAAGTCGAGGGAACAGTTGCGTTTAATTTTCCCAGCAATTTAGATCAGACGGAGCAATTTCAAATGGTAATTAACACAAGCGAGTGATGGATGGTCTTGGTTCGAGCACATATCACGCCACCTATTCATCATAGTACTGAGCTGTCGATAAAAGTTTATTTATTATTGGTTGAAGCACTTCATCACTGAAGTTGTTCATCAAAAACAATTTTGTATAATATCGATGTAGTTCCGCGGTAGAACGGAGCGCTTTTGAATGAATTATCTCGGGAATTGTTTCGGTGATTTCGCAGTAGATATAAGAGAATGTTATTGATTTTGTGCACTGTGCTTATTATCATTTCATTAACATAATTTAATTAAATACATTTTATACATATCATAATATAAATTCGACTCATTGTGGTATCGTTTAATATCGTTTCAGCTTCTCAAAACATGTAGGTTTCATGCATGTATAGGTACAACAGTTTCAAAGGCACCATTTCAATAGTTCAGTAAACCTACCTCAAACAGTTGTTCCCTGGCATGTCGGAGCTGTGTATCTCTCGCACTGAGCGCGGCGGCAAGTTGCAACGACCGCTCAGCTTCGTCGCGAGCGTGGCGGAGTAACGCCGCTCGCTCCCGCTCTCGCTCAGCTCGCTCCGCTCCTAAAGCTGACGATGCACCACCTCGAGAACGCATCTGTACAAATGTGGTACTATACTATAACAAAAACAGTAAATAAAGATGCAACATCAACTCTTCGCAAATATTATCTGAAAAAGGTGAAATGAGGTGGTACAAGGGTGATAAAGTCATAAATAAATCACATTAAATTGTAAGTAATATTCATTCAAGGAGAAAAATGTTTGGAAAGAATATTAAGAACGTAGTTGGACTTGATGCGTTTCTGAAGACTTTATTAAAGTCAACACTTCATAAATATGTATTAAAAGTTAGAACTCAATAAAAATAAAAAGGTTACCCGACTCTCAGTAGCTGAGAACAATGTAGGAGAAATAACTTATGATATGAGAGCATTCACCGAGAAGTTTCTGTATGTGTAAAATTCTATAAGCTGGGAACAACTGGGCAAGTTCTGTGTGACCTAGATCCTATCCGAACATAATGAGCTTTGCAAACGTTGCTAGATCAAAAGATATGACATAATAAATTGAGTGACCACAATGTTGGCTTCACACAGTAATGACTACGTTAATGATACTGAAATATTTTAGAACAAAAGGCCTACCCATCTTTTTTTAAATTTTGTCACCCTCGGAGGTAACAAACCCTTTTACGTGACAACGCATTTCCCTCGCACCATCTAACAACATTATTGGATTACTTGTTATGCTAATATTCACCCCCGTGATACAAAATTATTAAATTTCACCTGTTCATAGTTTCTTATGAAGTCTCGCAGCTCTTTCTCTTTGTCTTCTAGCGTGGCGTAGAGTTGTTTCATTTGGTTTAGTAAATCAAATTTCTCTGCTTTCAACCGCTTTTTGTCTGCCTTCAAAGCTGAAACAAAATGTTTATACTTTATACAAAGTCAACAATGGAGTAATTTTACGTGTACCTAAAAGCCTTTGAAAAGAACAAGGTGTTCATGAAAATATTTGCTGTGAGCGAAGTTATTGTTTAGAATAAAACATAGGTAGATTTGTTTTGAAACACATGGTATGAATCAAATGGTCTAGTAAGCGACAGACAAGCTTGTATGTGAGTAGATACACTAGCGAGATCCATGCCGTAATCCCGAGCGATTCGAACTCTTTGAGCGTAGCTGCTCGCCTAGGGGGCCCGTGTCCTTTGTCGCTCCGCTCTGTACGCAGATCTCAACTTGGACATTTGTACGTTTCCAACGTTTAAACGCTTCCGAGATTGATCTACATTTGACTGTTTTTGCAAACGATTCTAGAGACTGTCGATCGTTTTGACGATTGCCATCATTTTAGAAGATTCGAAATTGGATTTCGGTTCCGGACTCAGAGTCTATTGGTAATCATAAAGTTCATGAATTTATAAGTTTTTACTTTTCCGGGACTAAGTCAAAGGTTCGGTTCTCCTTCAAATACTTTGGTGTTCGATTGACGAGTGTCGTAATAATAATTCAGTAGGTAGGTATGTTAGCAAACTTAGTTTGTGGATTAGTGTGGTTTGTGCGTAGGAAGGCAACAACCCTTTGATTGTGGTTTCATCGATCATGTGGAACAGTTACATAACGTAAACATATTAGGTATACCTCTGTATGTAGGGCCAACTCAAATATGCGGCTGTTTGTTCTCGTTATGTGTTTGTTTGCTTATGTATGCCCACTTCATATGTACCGAGTACCTTTATATATACGTAGTATCAAATTAAATCGTCACTTTATAAAAGAGGCATTTAACCTATATAACAAAGAAATATGTTATGAGCTGAAATTATTGAGCCTTGTGGCTGTGAAAGTTATAATTTAGTCATGAGAAGGTTCATGCATAAATTATCTACCCTTTGGTAATTGTGGTATAAATAAATGTTTTCATGTTTTGTACTTGGAAAACTTACTAGTGACATTAACATAACTAATAACTTAGGTAGGTACTTCACATCGGTCCTGGGGCCGCATCTGTGGGACATCGGCTACGACTGGGTGCTGCGCGCCGACCTCCCTACCGGCGTCAACGTGGTCTGCTACGCTGACGACACGCTGGTCCTGGTGCAAGGGAGGTCGCATGAGGCGGCGGCCGAACTAGCGACACGTTGGGTTGTGACAATCGTCGATAGGATCCGGCAACTGGGACTCGAGGTGGCCTTGCACAAGTCCGAGGCCATGTGTTTCTATGGTCCTCGGAACGCGCCACTGTCGGGTTCCCAGATAACGGCGGGAGGGGTTCACATCGGCGTCGAGTCGACGATGAAGTACCTGGGACTCGTCCTCGACAGCCGGTGGAACTTCGTGGAGCACTTCCGACGTTTGGCTCCCAAACTGGATAGGGCTGGGGCTGCTTTGAAGCGGCTTCTGCCCAACCTAGGGGGTCCAAACGCCTCCTGCCGGAGGCTTTACGCGGGGGTCGTGCGGTCCATGGCCCTTTACGGGGCACCGGTGTGGGCGCGTTCATTGAGGCTGCGACCGGCCCAGCGGTTGAACGCGTCCCAAAGGGTCATGGCCATCAGGCTGGTCCGGGGACACGGTTGGACACGGTTGTTTCGGGAGGTTCCTGTTCCGCGTAAGGCGGGAGGAAACGCCCGTGTGTCACCACTGTGTGGATCGCCCGGAGGACACGGTGGAGCATACGGTGGAGGTCTGCCCGGCTTGGGCGGAGCACCGCCGTGTCCTCACGGAGGCGATCGGCGGCGGCGATCTCTCGCATCCGGCCCTGGTTCAGGCCATGGTTCGGAGCGAGAGTGCATAGGAGGCCGTCACCTCTTTCTGCGAAGCAGTTATGTTCGCGAAGGAGGAGGCGGAGCGCGCGAGGGAGATGCAAGCTGCACGCCCTCGCGGCCCTAGTCGCCGCAGGAGACGCCCCGGGCATCGGGAGTCGAGAGCCGACTTCCGGCCACCGTAGGCGCGGGCTTGCCGACGATGAGCAATGGGCAGCTCGCTGACCGATAAGGACCAGGCCCGTGTCGACGGCGCGTTGTGTTCCACGCGCGCCTCAAAGAGATGTCAGCATCAACCGACGGGGTCGAAAGACCAATGCCTGCTGAGGTTGCGGGTTTGTCCGAAAGGGATATCGTGGCCCCGGCACACAGGCAACTGAAGGAACACGGGTGGGTTTTAGTCAGTAAAAGTCCGACACACCCTCTCATCAGAGAAAATTACTTCGTCCAAATAGAAGTTGACTCTAGGACCTACCTATCGTAATAATGAAACAAGTTTGCGACTCGACCGACTTCACATCGGAGTGTTCTGCTTATTTACTTGACAACCGCTGAACGTGACTTCATTATTTTGCTTGCCTTCTATATAGATCGACCGCGGATGGAGACGAGGCAGGTCCAACTATAGCCAACGTAAACGATACTGTCTAACTTGGCATAACATTTCAAATTATGATTGAACCATTCATAATTGTATCTAGCTTGCTGAAACTGTTCCGATGAAGTTGCTTTGATCCAATTTGTCATAACTTTTATTCGATATTGTTTGCAAAAACCGCGAAGTTTTAAAATATTTTTTCGACGCACTTGTTCGTAAAGTGGCTCTTATTAACTCGCTTTTATGTTCATAATGCAGTGTACTAACCACGCGTGCTTTTTATTTTATATTACCGCACTAGTTATGCGGCACAGATAACTATTTACAAGTCGGCATTTGCGCTTTTTTATAATTTCATCAAAGAGGCTTCGTGCCTACTGCGTAAATAAATAAAATATGATAAATTAACATAGTATTTTATCACATAATATATTTTTCACTACGTAATAACCTTAATTTGCGTATTCAAAACACTATTTTGTGTTTATTTTATTTTTATATAGGCTGTTGAGCGGTTTTGCCAGTGCTTCCATTTACACTTGCGCACGCATCGTTAGCGTGGTGCGCGGAAAAAAACAAAACCAGCGTGCCATTTTCCATAAATATTTGTTAACGTTTTCGTTGTGTGCTTAACTATTATCAAAAATACGAAATGTAAAGTATTGTCACCGACCAACGTTGAAATGTTTTTAAAAGAAGCTCTGGATACTCAATACTTACATATATACTGTACTATTTATAAAGTTCAACTGACCTTTGTTGCCAAACAAAGGTCAGTTGAACTTTATAAATCTAAATGTATCATCTCTATAATAATGTTATTGTAGCATAAGTTCTAACAACAAGTCTGTTTTTTTCCTCGCAAGTGTGTTAAAAAACGTCGTATGAAACGCGTGCACATTGATCATGATAAACATAGCACACTTGTATCATTATGTTCTATTACTTCATCAGTTTTACTACCATTGCAGCCAACGTAGGGCTAAAGATGATTGGTATAGTGACCTACTTATCCGATAATAGCGTAATACGTTATACGTGAAATGAGGCCAATGGATATCCAATATGCAGAATGTAATAAAACGAATAAAATTCAAAACTGTGCTCTAACTTAGATAAATTGGAGAACTTGCTGTCTAGTTCGTTAAAAACTTTTGAAATAGCTCATTTAAAGCTATTTTCAGTAACATAGTTTAAAACTTCAGAGTCATATTGACTTTCAAAATTGTTCTAGCCTACGAAAGAGGTTGTTATCTTAAGTTCTAGTCATGGCACATAATTGGTGAATTTATTACACCGTTATGTTAAACATATTGATGACATAGCATAAATGGTAGAATGATACTGGTACAGTACGACACAACTTTATTTACCATAAATTTAAAAATTTAAATTCATTCATTTCAATTTTACGAATGTATTTGGTTATATGACTTCACAAGTTATTGCGTTTGCGTAAAGATCATTTTCACCTAAAGCTTCTATAAATATTAGTAATTTTGAAGGCATACTCAGTTCAATTTGTGAATTTTGCCGATGCTACATCTAAGTTGTGTCGTGCTGTAAGGTACGAATTATTTTATAATAAACATCACAACTTAAAGCGCGCGACATACACAAATAGCGAGTGGTGCGGGCGTGGCGCGGGCGTTGCGCCGCTCCTTTCATATTTCATACAAAATGTAGAACGACGTGGCGCGGCACATACACACAACGCCCGCGCCGCACCGCAACGTTCCTATACATTTAGTATGAAATATGAAACGGGCGGCGCAACGCCCGCGCCACACCGTCGCCACGCCCGCGCCACGGCCGCGCCTCTCTATCCGCGATCTACATAGAATGATACGATACGAATTATTTATCTTTATTTGACACCCGATAAATAACATATTCATGTAATTCACACTTATTTGCACACGGGCCACTTAAACATAATGAATAACGAATCCAACACATGGTACCATCCGCCAAAACATATACAGCCTACGTATTTCTGACAACTTTCGTCAGCATAATGACATTAGTGAAAATGTCAGTCCAAGTAACAGGAGCACACCCTCAGAGGGACGTGACCCGTTTACTGATTTGGGTCTGTAAGGCAGTGTACCTTGTGAGATATTATGAGCATAGTATATCAAAATGTCGGCTTACGCACGCTTCTCAGGCATCGGGCGGCACTCAACAAATTGCCCACTTTTGTGGGATCGAATCGGATTATTGAGATAAAGCCACTGTAGGTGTAAGTTCTCTATTTATTAGAATGTTCCATTCAAAGGTATTCTGAATAAAACTTCTAGCGCTCTGGTTCTATCTATGCTCGGGTAAATTTCGTAAAAGACTTGCCTAACTGATGTTTATTTAGTACTCAGTACTTACCACCGCTCAAACAATTTCAAAGGATTTCTAGTACAGTGCTGCTATATATTTTCGCTAGTAAAGTAACTAAAACCTTAGCAAATATTATGTCAGTATAAGAATAAGTCTGCATATCATACGTGAATATATCACGTATGATATGCAGACTTATCGGTTGAACGTGAACTTTCCTTTCCCCGTAAGCTTTCATGACTCGGATATTTTCCACGAATAAATTTAAAAATTCAGCCAGTAAAATTGAATAGATTTATCACTGTTTTAACTTCTTAATACTCTACACTTTCAATATTCGTAATAACTTTTTAATATTACTAATCCATAATATTCGTTATCAAACTTCACTTTTGACTGTAATAGCTAAGTTTAATACTCGTATTTAATGTCTTTAACAAACTAATACCATAAAAATATAATGGGTAGTGTAATGTCGCCATCAATTTCTTTAGGAAAGTAATACCCGACATAAACCCGACCATTATGTTTTTGGGTAAGATCTAGTTTGATATATGTTTGGAAATGTTTTCTCTAGGATAATGGCTGAACGTAGCAGGACACTGGATAATCTTAATAGCTTGTTTGCTAACTGGCAGAATGGAAGCACTGTTGTTGTGTGTTGTGTTTCGCAGTTTACTATAGTAGTAAATTATTTATTTATTTGCGAACATGTAAAACACTGGTTAGTAGGCATGCATTAAAATTTAATGATACAGTATTAAGACATGCACCCAGTAAGGGCACTGCAAATGTTTCATATCAAATGATTATTACAATTCATTATATTTAAATAAACATTAGTTATTTAATTATTACATTTTATTTAAAAAAAAACATTTTTATTAATTGTTTCATGCATTTTAGTCAATATAGGTAAGCATAATATATAGTAAAGTTATTTATTATTTCACATTTAAGTACGTCAAGTATATTGTTACAAGGTCAATCAATTCACAATTTGTGAGTTTTAATTTCCTCAACGGTATAGTAGCCTTTCTTTATTTGGGCTCGCCACAATTGCGGCGATAAGTCCCCTCTTTGAGGAGTGGCTTAAGAGGCGCCACGGCGTCCTCACCTTCCGCCTGACGCAGGTCCTCACCGGACACGGTTGTTTCGGGAGGTTCCTGTTCAGAATAAAGCGGGAGGAAACGCCCGGGTGTCATCACTGTGTGGATCGCCCGGAGGACACGGTGGAGCTTACGGTGGAGGTCTGCCCGGCTTGGGTGGGGCACCGCCGTGTCCTTATGGAGGCGATCGGCGGCAGTGATCTCTCGCGTCCGGCCCTGGTCCAGGCCATGGTACGGAGCGATAGGGCGTGGGAAGCCGTTACCGTCGTAGACGGAGCGCGTGAGGGAGAGACAAATGTCGCGCCCTCACGCCCCTAGCCGCCGCAGGAGACGCCCCGGGCGTCGGGAGTCGCGAGCCGACTTCCGACCACCGAAGGCGCGGGCTTGCGGACGGTGAGCAATGGGTAGCTCGCCGTCCGATAAGGACCAGGCCCGGGTCGACGGCGCGTTATGTTCCACGCGTGCCTCAAAGAGGTGTCAACACAAGGGAAGGGGTCCGCTAGGACCGATGCCTGCCGGGGTCGCGGGAAAGTACGAAAAAAAGGGATACTGTGGCCCCTGGCAACGTACAAGCAACTGAAGGAACACGGGTGGGTTTTAGTTAGTAAGAGTCTGACACGCCCTTCCGCTCCACCCAGAGCGGGAGAAGTTATTTGATAATTTCCCACACTCAAAAAGAAAAAAAAAAGCCTTTCTATACTAACAGAGATTTCAACTGTTTCGAGAAAATTTAGTCATTTGTTAGAGATTTTTTACTTTTTTTATAAATTTTTCATTTGTTTAAGTCACCGTGGTCAATACCCTTAATTCCTACCTATGGAAGATCAATGACTCCTGGAAGAGATCTCAGAAAGCGGTAAGGCCGCCCATTGTATATTTTGTAGTTTTTTTAAATACACTTCTCATCAGAAAAATCGAAACATTTCCGTTTTTATGGTTTATGTCCTAATTTAACACAAAAGAGTTTTCATTCCTTGAATAAAATCACATGGATTGTATAGCTGGCAGCATGGCCATTACAGTGTTAACCGAATATTCTAAATTTAAAATTAGAATTTCATTTGTTTATCCTCTAAATGAAATGATTCACTTGTTTTGAGACAAATGTGTGTCAAAAAGTTAGAGTTGGAGTACATTTCACCTTTGAAAACTAAAAATTAGCGCTTATCTTAAAACTTTTTGTTTTGTGTGACTTTGGGACGTCTGAAAAAAGTATTTTTTTCTAAAACATATGGATACTTCGCCCGCAGAAGCCGCCCAAGTGGTGGCATTGCTGGATTCTGGACTTAGCCAGCGTGTTGTGGCTGAAAGATTGCAAATCTAAGACTGTCATCTGTTCATAGTCTACAAACGCTATCGGGAGGCTATTTTTTTCACGCGCCATTCAGGATCTGGCAGGAATCGGGTCTTCGAGGTGATCGATTTATTGTAACAACTTCTTTACGAAATCGACGCTTTAATGCTTTTCAACTGCAGCAGCAGCTTCATGTTGTACGTAGGGTGGCTGTAAGTGACTCTACAATTAAAAGAAGGTTGAAGGAACGTGGACTGGTACCGCACATGCCAGCAAATGGGCTGAAATTAACTGCAGACCATCGAAGAGCGCGCCTTAATGCACGTGAGCACCGAAATTGGCCTCCAGTGGAACAAAGTCCTCTTTTCTGATGAGTGTAAAATTATGCTGTATGGTAACGACGGAAGAGATGGAGAATGCTTTGCACAATACTGCATTGAAGAAAAAGTCAGCTATGGTGGCGGTTCGTGGACGGTTTGGGGAGGAATCAGCGCCAACGGTAAGACAGAGCTTTTCTTTGTATCTGGGCCACGTCTGCCTGCACTAAACAGTCATCGGTACATCGAACAGTGTCTTGAGAATCACGTGATGCCCTATGCACATTTTATTGGCAACGGTTTCGTATTCATGCACGACAATGCTAGGGCTCACACCGCGAGCGTCGTACTAGATTATGTTACCGAAGCCGGTATCTCCATTATGGAATGGCCAGCAAGAAGCCCGGAAATGAATCCGGTTGAAAATCTATGGGATGAATTAAAGAGACGAATTCGTACAAGAGATCTTGCCCCAGAAACACTTAGCCAGCTGTAAAATGCAATCCAAGAGGAATGGAATGGAATGCCACAACATTTGATCGTGACTCTTATCCGATCGATGAAGAACCGTATGGAAGCAGTAATAAGAGCTCGGGGAGGGAATACAAGTTATTAAATAAACGTTTCTTAGCTTTTTTTTTCATTTACGTGTGTTGTTTTATCAATTTCCTTCATACTCCATACAGGGTAAAAATGGCTTGTTAAACAAAATACGAAACCTATGAAAATTTTATTTGAATTTAGAACATTAACATTAGGATTTGAGAACCTCATATTATTCACTATTAAACGACATTTGACATATATTCCTAAATATACACATTTTCTGATACTCCTTACAAAACATAAACTCGTAAGGTGTTTCGATTTTTCTGATGAGGAGTGTAGTATATTTATTTTTCTGGTGTACATTAAATTATATAGAAATAAATAGATAAATCAGATACTCTTATTCAAGAATACATCGCTTTTAGGATGAAAAAACTACTTAGACAGAATTAAAGATGGTCCCATAAAAGCTGATTACAACATCTATAATTAAGTAAGTAAAGTAAAGACTTGCCCGAATTAAAGTTACTCCGGCGCGGAGTATCTTTAATTCTGGCAAGACTTTTCAAAGTATCTCCTTATAAAAACATATAAGAACCACTTACAGTTAACAGCTTCTCTAGCCAGCAGCAGTTCCTTCTCAAGCTGTTGAGGGTCTAGTTGTGGTCCATCCTGCGTGTCGGACTTGGCTCGTTCCAGTAATGCACTGCCAGCTTCACCTCTCTCTGCGGCTGCCACCAGAAGGCGACGCACTCGGGTGAGCTCGGCCTGAACAATAATGTTTTACTGTAGCTTCCAAAGTAGCGAAACCATCTAAGAAACAATAAATGTCTTGTGATATATACAATGTCGCCCATGGGTATGTGACCGCCCTTATTTTTCTGAATGTTCATGAAAAATTATCTAACATCAACTTTAAAAGGGGGTCTATCTTAATTTTTCTTTGTATTCTTAATTTTTTCGTTCAACATCCCTCTATGATTTTATGGACTTACACTTGTGTTTTTTAAATAAATACTGTTTTTTTTTTAATGTCTTCACCTCCGTTTTTTTTCATAGTCGACAATTTTAAATATTTTTTTTTAGTTAATGCCATAAAATTACCCATAAGCTTTGAGAAATAATAAAAAGAATCCAAATCGAGCCAATAACATCGGAGATATAGCAAACGCAACAAATAAAAAATTGACTAACATGAAAAATATTTTTAAGCAAAAAAATATATAAAATTCATGAAAAATACGGGCGGTCACATGCCCATGGGCGACATTGTATATTTAAAACTAAAAGGGGGTCAAAACTGTGTACTAGCTGATATATAAAAGAAGAAGATAGCTATGTTGCCTTATGTTATCCCAAATAGCAGGAAATGACTACTTGGCAGGCCCAAAAAGAGATGGCATTATGAGCTGGATTCCTTCTTAAAGGATTGGCCCGCAATTGCAGTAGACCGGGAAAAGTGAAAAAAGGGTAGGGAGGCCTTAGCCCTGTGGGACAACACGGGCAAATAATAATAATAATCATCATCATCATTTCAGTCGAAAGACGTCCTGCTGGCGTGCTGGACATAGGCCTCTCCCAAGCACCGCTGGTCCTTCTACCGGTCCTGTGCTTCCCGCATCCAGCGGATTCCTGCGCCCTTCGACAGGTCATCGATCCACTTTTTATGAGGCCTTCCAATGCTACGTTTTCCAGTACGCAGTCGCTACTCCAGAACCTTTCAGCCCCATCGGCCATCTGTTCTACGAGCAATGTGCCCTGCCCACTGCCACTTAAGTTTGGAAATTCTTCGGGCTATGTCTGTTACTTTGGTTCTCCTACGGATCTTATCATTTCTGATTCGATCACGTAGGAAAACTCCAAGCATAGCCCCCTCCATTGCCCTTTGGGTGACTTTCAGCCTTCTAATGAGGCCAATTGTGAACGACAGTTTTCAATGTTATTGAAGGTTAAATAAGTGGTTTGAAATATGCGTGCAAGAGTTGTATAAAGAAATGACCTCCCTGAAGATTTTTAGAGATTAGATAAAAACCATGAATAAAATTAGAAGATACCATTAATCCTTAGCAAACACAAAACCCATGGAACTGAAACCAAGTGGCTCATTAGAATCTAATATCTTATCACACGATTAACGACCGAAATCGAATATCTGAAACCAATAGAGCTAACAAAAATTTGTTCTCTTCTCACGTATCTATATGGACAGTCGAATATCATGACATAGTGATGTATTAACGTAATCGACTTCCCAAAGGTCCATCGAGAGAGTAATAAACCCCCGGTATCTTACTTAACATCAGCCTAAGTCCGGCCGAGTGGAAAAAGGTTAAGTAAAAAAATGATCCTTGAACGCTGGCAGAATCGCTAATGACGGTTTATTGGAGAAGTATACCTTTATGGAACTGCATGCCTTTTTCGCCAGTTTTGTTATTTTAGGAACATCACGCATCTAGCTTCGGGAGGAATCTTTATAGAGGAAAGTAAATATGGGTATGGCGTAGGCAAAATAACGGTCGACTCAAAGTCAGCCGATGATTAGGAATCGGTTTTTATCGGGCTTTCCACTGGCAAAAATTACGAAGTTCTATACAAACTTTAATCCCCTATTTAAACATTTAAGGTGCTGAACTTTCAGAAATCCTTCCTAAGGCCGTTTGACCACCGCCATGTCAACGAGAACGAGATGACGGCGCCGAAGTAGCGATACATATATTTACTATGGCTGTGTGCCCACCACACATCCGTCAACCGGACGATAAGTTCGGTTCGAATAATCTTGTTTCTCGTTGAGGTCCCGTTGACGTTGGCGGTGGACAAACGCTGTTAGTCTTTATGGTGTAAAGAGAATGAATGAATTTAAGATTTTTATGATGATGTAAGTATCAGGATCAGACTATGACAGCATCATTACACAAAATTTATCAAAGCTGATAATTGAACTATTCAACCCAGAAAACCAAAAGCGTAAGCTCAAAAGCCGTTCTTACAACAAATCCAATCAGACGGCAAAATACTGATCCGGTAACCCAAAATTGGTTTGTGTATAAGCTTATTATACCTCTACCTGTAATCTTTCATTCTCCATCCGGAGCCTCCTGGCGACTTGTGCGGCGGTGAGCATCCCAGGGGAAGCGGGGACCTCCTCTTGTCGCGACCGGTCCGAGCGACCGCCGGGGGACGCCGCATCTGAACCACAAATTATAGCATTTGAAATGAACGTATCCACATTTGCAGTACGCAGGAATATTCAAGACAAGTTTATAAGGAAACACATTTCTTTTTTAAGTGTCGAAGCACAGCCGCTTGTCTGTCTTATATCATATTACATATTACTTAAAAATAATAACTTCTTCTTATTAATTACTGTTTGTCTCTATAAGGCTTCGAGTTCAACATAATCTTTCGGCATGAGTGTTCCTATACTCAGTGTTTGTTTTCAAACTTAATTACCGAAATGACATCCCCATTTAAAATGATTTCGTGCCTTTTATGAGAAATATATTGCTTTATACGGATTTATCGCCGGAAGCCAGTTAATTAACGCCCGATTGTTTGTACCCTGACTTATTAATTTACGAGGAAACTTTTTTATTACCTGCATGCGTACGGTACGTACGTACTTAAGCGTCGTAAGAACTGAGTACCTACGCATAAATCAAAACAAAGATAATTTGACATTGTTATTTTTATATTTCGTGTCAACTCGGTGTCCTAATTCAAATCTCGTTTACTTGGTATCATTGCTATGTTTATAGCTCTACTTCCACAAAGTTGAATCCTTGTTTAGCGTTCAAGGGCTCACGTTGTAACCCTCATTATTAGCTCGTACTATAATATGAAAAGTTTGTAAAGCGCGGCGCTGCCGCAGTCATATAAATGGAATTGGTTATGACGACGTAAACGTTGTAATAACGCGAAAGTTTCCCGAGTCACGAAAGCCGCGACTCTGGCCGGTCCAGACAAATCGATTGCTCGCATGTAACACGCGTCACGGCACGGCGGCAGGTGTGCGCGACGCCTGCTTTATTGTGCCATCGCTCTCAAAGTGACGTATTGACTTCGGGAAAAGAACGCCTTCCCGACACCATGTAATTATTCTCCTGCAGACAGCCTCTAATTCCACGGAACAAATAGAGTGAGAAAGCGCCCGAGATCTACTGCCTCACATTAATAAACGTACGAGTCCCACTCTAGGATGCGAGGAAAAAGAAATAATAAGCTGAAGGATTAGTAACAAATGGAGCAGTAGCAAATTGGTCGCTGAGCGCCGGCTCTATCGTGAACAAATACAGACAGATTGCAGATAAATTATGCTTGGGCGCACATTGTCCCAGTGATCCTATTATCCTGCTTGCTCTGATAAGTCAATACGGTGAAGCATTGCACAATTGTCTCCGGGACCAATTGTTACGGATGAATGCGCAAGTTACCCTGTATAACCGATTGTATAACATACTAAGTTATGGCATAAGGTAGCTGTCGTAACTTAGACAATAATAATTGTAAAATAGAAAGACTCAAATAGTAACTTAAATAACAGCTTACTAATTAAAGCACTGAGAAAGGAATTAAATGACAAATTGCAACATCAGGCGGAAAGTTTCTTTCTGGCGGAGTTGGCGGGCTGTGCAGTGTGCAGTTAGTCGGCAAATGAGCTTATTCCCCAAGGCTGCGCGCTCATTAGCAGCGAGGATATTCTGCAGAGAACGGGCCGCACAATATATGGATGTTTTACCAGCACATAGTTCGTGTCACCTCGTCACTCGCGATGAGGCAAATATTAAGTTAGTTGCACTTGCTTTTAATAAATTGACTCAAACGAAAATTCATGGAAAAGCTTGTAGACTTCAACACAAAGAGAACGTACACAGTTGTTGTTTTCTGTTTATTAAAACTGGGAGCGTGGCGTCCAATAAATTTTGTTTGTAAATTCATTTTTAAGGGATTATTCCGACCAAATTCAAATGCAGTCGAGAAGTATAACTTTTTCGTATGTATTTATGTGTTTAACTACTTTATAACATTTTCCTAAACTACGGCGTCAACATGAACGTGTTTTGTGTCGTCTATTATAAAGTAAGGAGCCCATAATTGTATTCAGTGTGGGTAGTCTAAGACAGAGTTGAAAGACGCTCATAACATTCTCAGCTTGTAGTAGCACCTATGAAGAATTTCAAACTAACTCTAACTTACTTCATCAACAAAACAAACATGCCGTCTCGACTAGTTACGAACTATTATCTCTTGGATTACAGACTCTTAAGACAAACTCTAGCTGCCAAGTTTACCTTTTCTTCAGCCCGCTTTGTTTTATTTCATAAATGATTGAGAGGAATGTACCTAGATAGACGTAAATTCGTTATTGCTTTTATTTATACGAATTTCGGTGGACTGAGCTAGCCGGGCTTACAACGTTTGGGCAAAGAGTGACAATATGACAAATATCATTTCGAAAATGTTTAACGATACAACTACGTGTTCTGGCTGTAAAAAATGTGCTTTAAAAAACCGAGAATAAATAAATTTACAATTGCACTGAAATAAAAATATATTTTTTTCTTACCTCCTTCGAGTGTAGCTGTGATATCAGCTCTGGGTTCTGGTCCATCGCTACTTCTTCCCGGTGACGTAGCATCTGGTAGGGGCACTTCCTCTTCTGAACTATCTGCAGGGTCCAGAATGTTCCTTTCACTAGCATGGCTGTTGCCCCCATTGCCGATTTCAGCGTATGTTCCACTATCGCTACCATTTTGTGTTGACCATTTCACCGGGGACTCGAGCTTGCCGTTTGCTTGGTTTTCTTTATTGTCATCGTCTACTAAAGAAATAAAAATTACTTTTGTATAAAATAAGCAAAATGTAGGACTTTTCTTGTGGTAGAGTTAGCATAAGATCATCGCAATCTTTTTAAGGAGCCCGTGAGTACATTCACAAGCGTTCCGACAAAAAGGTAGTCGGTAAGGAGGTCACGGACACAAAATTCACAACGATAAAATATATGGAATTTTCCGGTTGGGTTGACTACTTGATAATAATAAATTGTGTGTAAAACAGCGGCTATATATATTTTGGGAATACAAGAAGTATTATCCGTCAACCTTTGTATACTTTTAGATCAACTTTTTCCGTGTTAGAGTTTTTTTCTAAAACCTTTGTTTGTCTAGCATCTTTTTTTGTTTTTCTCTCTTTGGTCTTTGTTTGTTTGTCATTCATAGACTTTGTGAGAAGTTTATTTATGAAGACACGTGTTTTAACAGGAAGTGGTTATCCTTATCTAGGTAGGTAACGTGCCCTCCTTGCTTGCTTAGCCTTGCCTGAGCTGTGAAGAACTCCGACAGAACTACGGGTGGTGAGAGCCGGGTAAGCATAAGTCGTTTAGGTGCCGAGCTAAGAGTAGTCCAATAAAATAATGTTGCAATCCTTACCTATAAAAGGATTATCCTTTCCATTCCTTATAGACAACCTAGTGGTCCTGTTGAGCGTGCCCTCGCCGACGTTGAGTCCCCCGTTGCGTTTGTCCAGCGTACCGATGAGTAGGCGGCGCTCGGGCGGCACCGGCCGGTCCAACTCGGACCGCTCGAGCGCCGAACTGGCTGGCGTGATCAGCGGGTCCGCCGGCTCAGGCTCAGCGTCCACGTCAACCCGAGAGCTGACTGATACTTGCTCGTCGACCATCTTGCGGAGTTTCGCCTGGATGAATTTGGTCAAGGTACATTTTATCGCCTGCGTAAAAGACCACGAATTATCATATGAAAACTGCCAACTACCGTTTACCTAACCAAACACGGTGTATCTAAATATATAGGTATTAGTTGCTTAGCACAAGTTAGTTTACAGACTGGTAAAGATTTTTAAGACCTATGTACTGCAGTAGTGTCATTAATTGAAAGTTTTATTTTAACTTTTAATTTAAATTACGGAATGCTTTAATCGTGTGATCTAAAATAAATAATGGTTCCCTTAGCGCTAACCTATACAAACAAAAGTAAGTGAGGTACGAAAGATATCAGTGAACTATCCACCACCCACGACCATATTATTGGAAAGTCCCACGTGTAGCACTCGAACACTAGTTGAAGTACTACATAACAATCGTCGTGCCCATCAATTGTGTCGCTAATTGCTTTAATTAATTAATTGACGTGTGCTTCAATCAATCGACATTTACATCCCCACCGCAAACTATGTGCTACCATGTCATTATGCAGGTGTAGTGGCTTTCAACTTCATAATTAATGGTTGTAAAGTCCCAGTAATCCAGTTTATTTATCAACACGGTTTGAGAACAACAGCGATATATTTCGGGCATCCGACGACGCCATATCTGTAGCTATTAATCTAAGCAGAGGGTACTCGCTTAGTTAATTCACCTGCTACCGTTTGATGTTATAGTCGTTTAAGTCTGCTCGTCGTGGCGTGCGGGCATGGGGGAAACCGAATCATAGCAACGTCGCCATTAGTGATAATACTTCCATTTTAATGATACTGCAAACATTCTACCTATAACTTCAAAAGTCATGCGAAATCTATTCGTTATTTAGGTTTACGTTACCTAATAGTAGTAGCACAATTACAAACATCCCCATTTGTAACTATAAACTTATTTGCCAACATGCGATAATTTTACCTACTTAGTTCCATTCAATTTACGACACAAATAGGCAGTCACGTGTGTAGCCATACGTAGTGTTGTGCGCACGCTACCCGCATGTCATGTAGCAGGATGTTGTCAAGAGTTCCCCGTTAAACGCTCTAACAATGGCTTGTCGAAGTGTGGCGTGCGCTAATCGTGCATGCAGTCCTCACCTGGGCGTCGCCTAGTATGCGGCGCACTAGCGCCATCAGGCCGCCGTGGCAGGCGCTGGCATGCTACCCCCCCCCGTCCCGCCTCCTCATTGTCTCCCGCGTGACACCTGCCACACGCTCGTTACACTTCCTATTCACCACTAAACTTTCAATACAAATTGAAACTATTCCACTTTGCCGAGCGCCGCCCTTTGTCTCAGCACTCCGATGACAGCCCGGAATGAGGACGCTCCCCGGAATTATCTGAAACAAACATATTTCATTGTTAACTTCATGATGGAGCAGGCATACTTGTTACAGATTGAATTAACTTCCACGTCTTCATAATAGTGTCGTAGTTATGTTAGGTCAGCATATTGCAAACCGGCTAAAGTTAGGTAGGTATGTAAATATTTACAGTTACAGCAATACTCAATTTCATTTAACTTAGTCCTTCTCAGTATTTCTATTAGCTAGTTTCCACAGAGTCTGAGTTAAAGTTTATATAAAATGAAAAATATTTTTCTGCGACGGAAACCTTTTGAATCATCGTGCGAACTAATTACAACGTCCACCAAGAAAAATACTAAAGGGCTCTTAATTGCCTGCTAAGTACGAACCGTAATAAAGTTCCGTCAAAATACTTGTGAAACTCATTATTCAGGTCGACGCCGGCGTCTCCTGCGGTACTAACGGCCCTCGTCTTTGACGTCAGCATCTGATTCTTTTTGTCAATGCCTCCTCACGACGCCCGCGCCGCTGGCACAAAAAGAAAGGGTTTCTGCTCACTGAAATATAGTCGGGATGGAGAAAATAGTCGATGCCACAATAAAAAGCTGTTGTTTATCGAACACCGGAACAGCTGCTGTCGTTGTTACTGGCGACTGACGCAATTACACAAACGCGGAACGCTGTTGCAAACGTGAAACATTTTTTTATGTACCTAATCAAGCCTGTTATGCAAATTTGAAGAACGAACTCTGTTTTTTTTATTTAGGAGGTTGATGAATATAGTCCAACCAAACGCTTTAAGGCGGTAATTTGCGAAGTGCGGCTCGTTGAGCTCGCCCGCTCCAGTTATTGGCCGCAAAATTGATTAAAATTCCAGCTGCGTAAGGGAGTCTCATCCACTTTTTTTATTAGATTGCTCTCACTGAAGACTGTTTTAGTAAGTATCTATTCGTGTTTGACCGTTTGATTCTGCCGAGTAATCAGATCGTGCTGCCGTAAGCCGTAAGTCGTGGATTCAAGGAGCGATATTGAGCTGCTCTGTGATGGAAATAAACATCGTAAACTGCCCGTTGCTTGTATTTTTTTATGTTTTAATTTAGTACGAATAAAAGCGTACCTGAGTGCTTCCTTTAATGAATATTTTAGATTTACCATTGGCTGTGAGTACTGATATATTTTATGACTACTTTCAGGCAGCTATAACATTATCTATGTTATAAAAATGTTGACTTCTAATTTAATAAATAATTCATGTCAACTCTATCTAAATTATCTGTATTTTTTAACCTTATTAGTCAAATTAGACTTTGTTTAATCAACTACAAAAAACACTAGACCGAGTGAGAGACAACACGCAGCAGCCTTTGTTTAAACGATTCGATGTTTCTCTAATTTAAATCAATATAGATACCTGGCATTTAATTTAGATTTACCGTTCCCCCATTCTCACAAGGGTCGGCACGTCACGAGTGCAGTATTCATCAAAGTAATTGCGCTGTTTCATTAAAAGTCCCGGCACATCCTTCAAGATTTGCATAAAAAGGTCTCCAAGCCTCCCAGGCCTCCAAGGGAGGCCTCCCCTCGACTCAACATTAAACCAATTTTTAAATGTCACTTACTTCTAAAAAATGTCACGTTTGAAGAGCAGCGTCCGTAAACGAAGAGATGGGCAAAGAATTTGTGGTGACATTTTAGAACAACGCGAAAGATTGGCAGTTTTCGCAATAAATTGCGTTGGTCATTGAGAATGTTTCAATTGATTTGCTTTCAATAAATAAATTGAAATGACATTTTCAGTAAAATTCATTCCATTTGAACAAGTTTCAATAAAAATTTTTATTCATTCAACGGAAACTCTTTTTTCAGTGTTTTTATACCAACCCACTCAAAACCAAGTTCCATCAAATTAATTTGTAACGTTAACATTTGATAAACCAGAACTCATGTTATGTTTAATTCGATAAACAACACACTCGTCGAAAACAATCCGCGAGAGGATGCGGGCGAGGGCTCAAAGAACTCGAGTTATACAAAAGTTGTACGTGTTGCTACGAAAACACGTAATCCTATGTTCAGAACTTTGTTTAGCGGCACGTTTTTCGTTTGTAATGTTTTAGGAATAAGTTAATTAAAATAATTCAGAAAGGCACTTTGAAATTTCTATTTCACGATGTTGCCCGCAACTCAGTTTGCGGATAATATTTCAATCCATCGATGGACCTCGACTCAGAGTGCTATTAACCCTTTCTAATACAATTATCTCTACAAAGAGAATCTAATAAGATAATCTCATAGTCTGGAAGAGATCACAGAAAGCGATAAGGCCGCATTGTATGTTTTGTAGTGTTAAATTTATTTGTGCTATGTATTTTCTGATGTACAATAAAGTATCTCAATCAACCTATTATGTTCCCACCGGTGCACGGTGGTTCCGCCTTAGGTCATAAATGCAAAAATTTCATCATCAATTACCCCCAATTTAATTATCTATTTTGATTTACCGATAAACAAGCTACCCTAAAGTATAAATATGTCACCCATTTTACCTAATTATCACTTATTTTTCTACCTCCGAAGGGAACACATCATTCCTTGCGCTCGCCTTATCAGTAACTCATTATCACTACTGTTTGTGTAACTGTGAATTCTCAGAATTGCATTGTTTTTGAGTGGTGGTTTGTGACATGGATTTCCAAGATCAAGGTATGTTCTGCTGGGGTTGCGCGTTTATCCGAAAGGGATATCGCGGCCCCGGCACACAGGCAACGGAAGATAAATTCAGAAAGTACATATGAATTGAAAAAGTCACATTGGTACTTGAACCCACATCCTCGTGCATGAGAGCCGAGGCCTTAACCACTGGGCCATCACGACACCGAAAGACAATAAGATTTAAATATAATATAAATAAATCAACAATTAACATTACTATTAAATTTAAAAAAAATTGTCAATAGTTATGCGATTCAAAATAAATTGAATAGATTCAGTCAGTATCTTCAGAGCGATTTATCATTTAAAAATGTATTAACGTTATAATAGGCTTTTTCTGTCAGTATTTTTATTAATGTTTTTTTAACCTGGTCTGTATTTTAAGGATATTATTATAAATTATTGACGCTCTGCATACAACGGAACTTCGTAACTAATTCTAGTTCGAATGTAACTTCTGTAGGTCTTGTTTCTACCGTCGTAATTGAGTTTGTGCGTTGTCTGTCAGTCAATCAGCCAGTTGGTTACGGAACTATTTTGTCTGATTGTTAAAATACCATGTTTTAGAGAAATCAATTAAACTAAGGCTAGAATGAAAATAAATTGCTTTCATTATTAGTTCATACTAGTTGTTTCCCTTGACTGCCTCTGCGATCCCTATTATTTTCATACTATTTATAGAATAGATATTTTACAAATAATGCAATAGCTATATACTAACTATAGCCACTAACTAAGCTATAGCCTAACATAAATATAGTTTCCCCAGCCTACGAGCTCAAACCACGTAACTGGCGTATTCTGTACCGCTCGTTCGGCTCGCATATCCAGCCTAACTGTTATTCAACCTAAACTACAGCCTAGCTATATTCCTAGTTATAGCTCAACAGAGTGGAGCACTGAGCCACGTTATTACAGCCTTTGAATACTTCATACTTTAATTAAAACGTAGTCACAGGATTTTGTTTTTAGGCAAACAACAATTTTAAGATTACTGATACGTGTTCACTTGTAGTCTTTTATTTCAAGGAGATTATAAGATGGTTCTGTTTGTTGAAGAGTACTTACGCATTTAAAATATTATTCACTGAAATTAGGTAACGTAAACCATATCCACTCTATTGGAGTCAATCTTTTTTATTCCATTACCTATTAATAAAAAGATACTTAACAATATTTATAGTGTACAATAATAGGAATGGTGACTGGAAAAAAAAAATTGTCCGTCAGTCAAATAATAAAAAAATATTAGACACGTATTTTTTGCTATAGCATATTAATAAAAAATGGTTTAGATAAAACGCATTAAAGTTGGGGAGTGGGAGCTCGCTATGTCACAAGTCAGTATAAAATCTACCGGCCAGTGACGTCATGCCACATTTTAACGCATTGCCTTACTCAATGTATTGCCGTAATCTTATGATTACAAAAAAAAAAAATACGTGCGAATATTTTTAAATAATCTACCTGACGAACAAAAAAAATGTTTTTTGTCAACATCCCTATTGGTCACAAATATGTATGTTCTTCTTGCTTACCAACATTATGAGTAGGTAAATTTCATTGCTTGTGATAAAAATCAAACAATTGAAGTTTTTACCCTACGCTTTTACATATTTTTAGATTTAGATTTTACCGCCAACCATAAATTGAAAAATAAAATTATTATCCAATGGTAATCTTTGTACAGCCTAACTAAAAGAAAGTTAAATGCAATATTATTTATTAGGTAATCAAGTTTGTGGAAAATATTGAACACAATTATGGGTTTTAATATACTTGCTGCAAATAAAGTTATAGAAAAAATGAATTTATGAATATTACTAATTTTTTTTAATAGACGGCCTGAGCACAGGTGACGGGAATCATCCAAAATGGCGGGGACCGCGCCGAGACTATGTTTACGATGAAACTTACACGACGTGCTCCAACTGTTCCATTATAATAGACCCATAAATAGCTGAAGTTAAATCTCAACACTAAACTGTTTAATTATAATCTAACTTTATTGCGTGATCGCCCCATTGGTACCAATTAATGTTTTCAGTTTAGAAGACTTTGATCATAATAAACAATCAAGTAAAATCCTTATCGAACAGTTTGAATGGTGGTAAGAGCCTCTTTTAAATTAAAAAAAATATTTTGCTGGCTGATTCTCGTAAAACAATCCAAGATGCCATAAAAAAAGATTTTTTTTTACAGTTAATGACATTCGCAGGTTTTTCCACATAAATGTGCCAGTGTTCGATGAGTGAATTTAATTAAGATTTGAACTAAACACTTTTTATTCATTTTGATGTAGGATTCTGGATAATACAAACTAATTCCATGGATTTTGACACAAATGGCATATCAGTTGACTCGACGAAATGTTGCGAATTACGTTACGAAATTCAGAAATTTGCATCTATTAATAAAAATATGTTACCACAGCTATTTTATACAATTATTTTTTGGCAATATGTTTAATTATAAATATGTTGAGGTCGGTCGAACCGCGTCAGTCTACTGTGAATATTGTGTAAAATAGGTATTAGTACACCTTTTCAAAAGGTGTTCTATTTCTCTCTGTTGCTGAAAGTATGCAAAATGGCAAAATAACGATATTGTCATTCTATCTGCATTCTTACTTTTCGCCAAGATAGATACAACCTAACTATCTAGTTTGGGACTCACTGGCAATTAATTGTGTAAAATAGCTGTCTGTACATAATACTTTTATTGTTGTTAACTTTATGAATGTAATTCATGGAAATAATTACATTTCTATTTGATAATTCCCGCCAATTTTTTGCTAGGCCTACCTGTACACCATTCTGTATCAAACTTTCAGAATGCATCAAAAAAAAATCCGCAACAGATTATTATCCAATAATTCAAATAATTTTGAACAGCGAGCATTGCAAATTTAAATTTTGAATATAGAAACAATTTGACGCGAAAGTCAATAACTAATTTATTGAATTTCGCGCCGAGTCCTACTGTCTGTTGAGTCGGTTTTAGTAAGTATCATGTAGTATAACATGAGAAAATCATCAATAATTATTATAAACTAGCTGACCCGTCAGACGTCCTGTCCAAATTTCAATAATTCATAGAAAAAACACCAATTTTCCCGGTAACTTTTCAAAATGTTCTTTCCGTAAGAACCTGATTGGAACTATTACGAAGATTTTAAAACAAAAATTTGCTAAATCGGAATCGGTCTAGCTATTTTGAAGTGATGCGCCTACCAACGAACATTTTATTTTTATTAAATAGATAATGCTTATTGTAGGTATGTAATGCTTAAAACAATTTTATTTCAATTTTTAAGTATCGATTTCTGTTATTATTCATATTAATTAATCGAGTTGACCGAAATATATTTAAAAAAATTGTTGGGAATAAGTGTGCCAAACACCGATTTAAAAAAAAAAACGATTTAGTAGGTAATCGTTTTCGCAGATCATTAAAATAAAAAATATAACAATTGAGTATTGGTAATGAATAATACGTGATAATGTACCTGTGTTTGCAAATTACGTTAAGATCTGGGTATTTTCTTGTTGTTTATAATATTTGTCACATTTTAAATAGTATCTGGTATATTATTAGTATCTAGTATAGTAATATTATATCTAGTGTATGATTTATATTTGTCCAAATTTTTTTTTTAACGCGTACGTATGGCTTGAAACTTCGACATTGGATACCAAAATACCTAATTACCGCTACTAATTTCTCCTTAAAAATGGAAGAGTTCGGTTAATAATTAAATGTAATAATCACTTACCTTCTTTTTTTTTTTTGGCTGGGAAATTATCAAATAACTTCTCCCGCTCTGGGCGGAGCGGGAGGGCGTGCAAGACTCTTACTAACTAAAACCCACTCGTGATCTTTCAGTTGCCTGTACGTTGCCAGGGGCCACGGTATCCCTCACTCATGGTATAATCACTAACCCTGTTGTGGAGTTCGAATGTTGGAAATCCAAAAAAAATATGTCTTTGGCTTCAACCTAACTAACTGTCATCAATATGAACAGTTAGGTACGTCTAAAGATAGGTAATTATAGTGTGAAATTTACCTGATTTTAATAAGATGGCGTAGGTACTTTTAATTCAGTTATGTAAAGTAATTTCATTCAGTTTATTTTTATCCGTATAGTTCGAAAGTGCTCCCGGTTGGACACGAACACATGAACCTCCGCCGGCTCAGTGGTGGGTCCCATTGGACCCCAGAATGACGACGTACGACACCCTAAATAATTGATGATGTAAATATTTATTATGCTACCCATCAAATATTATGAGCGTGCGTTAATTCAAAGAGTTGGATAAAAAGCTCCTATATCAACACCATAATATCTTTCATATTTAGCGCGCAAGTTTAATAATTTACCTATAACAAACCCAAGGGCGTAAATGCGTATAATCATCATTATCATGGAAGATAGAAATACAACTTTAGATTCGCATAAATGTAACGCATTTTCAGATAAATGCGCCAGTGTTCGTTGTAATGTCAAAATTTGTTAAGTATTATTGATTTTAATGCAGGATTCTGGTATCTATTTAAAATAACTGGATAAAACTGTTTACAAAAGGCATATCATGTTATTAAAATGAGGAAAAGCTCCTAGGTACATATATGTAGGTACACTAGTTGCTATTATTTATAGATTCGATAAAACGTTTTGGAAAAGGCAATATTTTTCTCCACAAATTAATGAGCATCTATTAAAAAATTGGTATGATTACAATCAATTTCAATTTGATTCGTGTTCATTAAAACTCCTTCTATCAAGCAAACGAAATATTGTTATTCACCTTGCTGTTGGTATTACAGAAATATTACCGGTTAATCTACAGGTGTTAACCAAGAAAAGGACAACATTATGTACAGGTAGGCCATTCAATTCAAAATTTTGGGAGCCGCATAAACCTTTGAAGGCCCCGCCCAATTACGCGCGAACCGCCCTAAGGCTCCGTCCAACAATGCGAACAGCATTAAACAAGCCATTAATAATACAATCTAGCTATGTATTAAATAAACTCTTAAGTGCGAATATTATGGCCTGTTATATATTCATTTGGTGGAAATAACGCGGCATGAGCCGACCTCCTCCATTGTTTCTGTAATGAAGATATGTGCGTATTGCGTGCGACGTCAGAATACTAATATAATGTTAGCAAATAAACATAAGAGACTAGTTGGTCACATAAACAATAAAAGAAAATAATTATAATTTGCGCTGCGGTATGCGCGTCCTTGTGTCCGAGGTCGACGCAAATGGAGCAACGTCTTTATTTACACTTTTCTCCTCTCTAGACACTCGACGTTTATCTGAACGGAAAATATTTTTATAAAGACAGTGTACTCTGGGACAAAACTACATCGACATCAAAGAAAAAGGAGGTAATGGAATGTGCTGAAAGGCAAAATTACTGACCTGACAACAAAACACTAAAACATTTTTGTGTTTTAAGCAAAGAATAAAAAAGCCGCATTAATTTAACATTCCAGATATCTAATCTACATAAAGTAGGCGCCACATTTCTCAACTGAAGCTAATTACTTAAAAGTTTCCTAAAGACATTGGCGAGACACTACGAGGATGTAGTGCTAAGCTAGCGAAAGCTAAAGTCTCCAACTTAATCCGTTTGGCGGTCGCTAACCAGGCGTATCGCGCATACGGATGGCCTGACGGGCGCTAAGACCAAGCGTTGACCGCAAGCGACGTATCCTACAAATACTCGTACATTTACTTATATAAACCTCCCAAATCTCCTAACTGCCTGGAACACTTGCTTCCTCGACTCGTACATTTACTTATATGACCTTCCAAATCTCCTAACTGCCTGGTACACTTGCTTCCTCGTCTGAGTTATGGTTGAAACATACAAACAATTTGCGGTCTATAATTTAAACTGAAATAATTTGAGATTGCTGCTCCAATTTTGATTTCCCAGTATCATGGAGATATTTGAAAGGTAAAGAAAATCTGGAGTTTTCTAAGACTAGTATGGACCAAAAATAGCAAAACACATAAACTGCCATATGGTTTCATTCAACATTGAGTAAACTATCCACCCTTGGGGGTCGCAAAACGCGACTAAGGAGGCAGTGGCTCCCCCGTGCGTTATAAACTACGATTCTAGAATATATACCAGTATCCACCAGTTGGTTATTAATATAAATTTACTATCATGGAACAGCTTGCATGATATATTTAGAAGTGGTAATGATTCCCTTACTGTTATTAACTTGTTCCTTTATCTCAGTCAGGTTTATTGTATATCCTTCAACTGGTAGCAGTTTTAATGAAGATAATAATACTTCTGATAGTTTCAGATTTTTTCATATTGATCCACCTCAATGTATGTAAAATTGAAATAGAATTTATTTAATTTATATTTGCATAATGTACACTCAGTTACAGGCTAGGCTAAAACTTATGAGTACATAGCCCTGTTAGGGCGCAGCAAGTATTAATACATTTAACTTATATCTAGGTTAAATATTTGGAAGTTAACATTATATTGCATACCTACTAGATATCAGTTTCACAACATTCATTATTATTACTAATATATAATATCTTTGTAAAATATTTAATTTAATTTATATTAATTAATAATTTCATTTGATTAAAGTAACATTAATAAAATAATTTTATACATAGATGTATAACATTTGTGCTTTATTTTTAGCTTCTAATCTTCCATAAACTCGTTAATACTATATTAAATTTAATTATGCATAGTGTTTTTGTGGATCTTATATATTCTTGTAAACTTATTATATATTTGGATGCTTCGTACTCTGGGTTATTTTTATACATCTCTAGTCTAGGTTGTGCTAGAATTAATTTAGGTTTGTGGCGCTCATTCTTATCAAAATTAAAGAGTTGTATATTCTTTTTAACAAATGCGGCTATTTCTAGAACATAAATTGAGTGTAACGTTAGGATTTTTTCCTTCATTATAAATACCTCTCTCTCTATTTATTTTTCAAATTAATACTTCATATGACAGATAGCAGAAGGATATCAATATAAAAATGTTGCCAACTTAAAAAAAGAAAAAAGCTACCCGTCCCCGACGAATATTCCATTCGACTAGTGTAACCAACTTCATTTCTGACTGTCGTGCCGCGTGGTTTGCACAAGCCTACGTAAAATGTTTTCGTTTTAATCGGCGAGCACGTTCGACGCACATCGCTAGGTTCTCCGATGCCGATTAGACTTTTCTTGTTGCTTTTAAATTGGAGAACTGTATTAACAAAGCAACAATGCTGTGTAGTTTATGGTAAAGGGAACTTTTGTCTTGTATTTTTTGAGTTTCAATTACAGAACGTTTAAGGGTTTTACTACAAATTCCAGGATCGGCCCTACTAAATCGGATAATTTACTACTAAATATTGGTAGTTTTGCGTTTAAATATGAGACATGGCTCCTCAATCTATACGGACACAATATACACGGTTGTGTTAGGATTGAAAAACATTTTTTTAAATATGGCTGAAATCTACATATCTAAACAAAATAATGCCCATCTTCAGGAAGACGTATCCAGATCTTTATAGATATCCTTAAGTACCTACATGAATACTTTTAGCCTTAGTAGAAACGAAGAGCATAAACTACCTTTCCTTTCGAATAAAGAAACCTTTCAAATTATGAACACACTTGAAGCTTGAATTATAAATATGAACCTGCAGGTGCCTTAGCCTACGAAAAATAACTTTCTTGACAGTTTGACGTAAGAATTTATAAAGTGAGCCAGCGTGGTTCTGCTTGAATAATGCGCGGTTCTGTCGCGTCAGCGGGAAAAGTTGCTGCAAGTTCCCTTAGGAGCCGACGTCGACAGACCTGCAAGTTTCACTCCACACGAACTCACTAACTAGATAGGGGCTTGTCTCGAAGTCCTTCCTAGTTAATTATAAATAAATATGACGTATTTCCGTTGATCCCGCTTGGTTTGTTGAACAAACTGTCTATGTCAACTATCGGAATCGGCGATAACTTAACTAAACTACGCCCGGACAAGTGTCGGAGGGCTGTTACAACTTACGACGTAATCCATTGTAATAAATACGCCTATTAGTATTACCCATATTGCAGGCACTATAAAAGATTGCTGTAATGGTAGGACTTGTAATTTAGACAAACGTTAGGAAATACTAATTTATCTGGATAGGCCACGTGGGTCGGGCTTACCACACTCATGCATGGTTTAGCCACAGTATAAATAAGTAACAGTACTAGGTATTCATAGAAAACGGCCGAAACGACGCGAATTCTCAGTATATAACAGTCTCGAGGGCGCGGCACGGATATGGAAGATTTATCTACCGAGCAGCCGTAGATAATTATTTCAAGGTCACTGCCGAGACATAATACTGTTACTTTATTGTACTGTGGTTTAGGTGACTATCATTGACACACCAAAATCGCACGTTAAATAGGTATCCAGTATAAGATACTGTAATTTATTCAGTAGTACTATGGAGTAGAAGAAAAACTTCAGAAAGCTGTTAAAAACAGTTGTGTAAAGAATACTATTGGTAGATACCTATTTACCATTCATAAATAATTCAATTGAAATGTTTTACAGCTACAATCATTTTCAGCAAACAAAAACAAGTGACAGTTACGTAAAACAAAACAGTATTTCATGAAACACTGACAATTCTCGTCGTTTTGCGACAAAAAATAATATTTAAGAAACAAATATCGTGAATTGTACTACATGGTGAACACTTGCCTACGTTTATTTACACTTTAATGAATTGGGGTGTTCTCTTCTTAAACCTTGACAATAGTTATTAGTTGCTGCCCGCGGCTTCGAGGTCGCTAATAATTTAAAAAAAAAAAAGCGTGCGTCACTCCTTATAATATCAGCTACTTGCACGTGAAAGTCCCGGCAAAATCAGTCCAGCCGTTTCGAAGATTAGCCGGATCAAACAAACAGACAGACAGACAAAACTTAAAAAAAAAAAAAATGTTTTATATACGCGTATATACTTTCTTAAGCATTTAGTAAAAAGTTCTTATTTGACATAACAAACTGACACTACACTTCATTTTATTTATTTATTTACATATGATCTGAGTGATGATGAATGAACTAGCGATCCGCCCCTTCTTCACACGGTTTTTACGACTTGACAAAGCATCGAGCTTTTTTTTCTTTAAGTAGTGAGTTTAGTTTAAGCAAACTATGCGTCCAAACGTTAATTCAAAACTGACAGTTTTTCATTGTGAAGGGTCACGTACAGACGAAAAGGGATTCAAATTAAATGTCTTTAACTTAAAACTATTAACACCACAAAATCTTCTTTCTACTTCAAAAACATCAAACACATCATCAACATAACTTGACCTAGCAACTAACTTGATGTATGTACTCGTATATATGTATTACGCGTACATTTTGCACATAAACCATTCGGAATAAATTCTCTAAATGGTGAAAACTGCGTCAAAATCTGTTTTTGTCTCAAATTCTGTCGCGGTCACACAGACATACAAGAAAAGCGACTTTAATTTATAATATTTATAGGTAAATAACCATTACATGCTACCCATCCTTTTAACTATGTTTATTATCAACAGGTCACCTATGAAACATGGTTATTATGGTAGAATTTACAATAACCATTTGTTTGTAAGTACTGTGAGGAGACCTCTTCATGGGGATGCTGATTATTATGCGTCTTAGGCGCGGGACATACACAAGTGGCAAGGGGCGTGTGCGTGGCGATGGTGTGGCGCGGGCGTTGCGCCACCCGTTTCATATTTCATACAAAATGTTTAAAGAACGACGTGTACACTAGAGACGTGGCGACGGTGTGGGGCGGGCGTTGCGCCGCCCGTTTCATATTTCATACAAAATGTTTAAGGAACGACGTAGTGCGGAACCTACACTAGAGACGTGGCGACGGTGTGGGGCGGGCGTTGCGCCGCCCGTTTCATATTTCATACAAAATGTTTAAGGAACGACGTAGTGCGGAACCTACACTAGAGACGTGGCGACGGTGTGGGGCGGACGTTGCGACGCCCGTTTCATATTTCATACAAAATGTTTAAGGAACGACGTAGTGCGGAACCTACACTAGAGACGTGGCGACGGTTTGGGGCGGGCGTTGCGCCGCCCGTTTCATATTTCATACAAAATGTTTAAGGAACGACGTAGTGCGGAACCTACACTAGAGACGTGGCGACGGTGTGGGGCGGGCGTTGCGCCGCCCGTTTCATATTTCATACAAAATGTTTAAGGAACGACGTAGTGCGGAACCTACACTAGAGACGTGGCGACGGTGTGGGGCGGGCGTTGCGCCGCCCGTTTCATATTTCATACAAAATGTTTAAGGAACGACGTAGTGCGGAACCTACACTAGAGACGTGGCGACGGTGTGGGGCGGACGTTGCGACGCCCGTTTCATATTTCATACAAAATGTTTAAGGAACGACGTAGTGCGGAACCTACACTAGAGACGTGGCGACGGTGTGGGGCGGGCGTTGCGCCGCCCGTTTCATATTTCATACAAAATGTTTAAGGAACGACGTAGTGCGGAACCTACACTAGAGACGTGGCGACGGTGTGGGGCGGGCGTTGCGACGCCCGTTTCGTTTTTCATACAAAATGTATAGGCACGACGTGGCGCGAAACATACACACACCACCCGCCGCACCGTCGCTTCTACATGAAGCATTACACCACCGGCCGCAGCAGTTCCTTAACTAAACGAATAAAATATAATTAAATATTCAATAGATTTTCATATAACAATGAACATTAGAATTTGAAGTTACATTTCATTCTGAACTTCTGCAATAAAAATAACAAGCCAACAAACTCCGCTACGCAACAAATCCTTTTCACATTCGACTGAGCCGCCATCATTATAGGCATCTAATAAGACCCGCCGCGCACAAGCATGTAAATAAGCCCTCTTACACGCGGGTAACTGTAATATAATCGTTCATATACAGTCACAAGCATAAATAAGTTATACTTACGCAAGATTTTTCTTAAAATATTGAGATACATTTTATGGAAATACGAACTTTGTAGTTTCCAAGTGTTATGAAATAGGTACTTTCTCAAAGATGTAATCGTCGTTTCACGAGAAAATGGCTTTTGAATTTTGCGTAAGTGTACGTTAGTTATGCTGGTGACTGTACATGTGAGCGTATAATTGAAATGTCAGGTGGATCTCGCAGTAATCTAATAAAGTCGCGCGTGTGATCATATCATCCGTACACTCCTACGTATTTTTATTTAGACGAGAATTTTAGTGAAATCCCGGTGTTGATATTTAATTCAGTTTATGGAAAACATTTTCGTAAAATGTTGTGATAGTTTTTTTGGCCACTCTCAAATGTTGCAGTAGCGAAATAAAATATTCTACGTACATAATATTCCAATATGAAACTTCACACATGATGAAGAGTTTAATTTCCTCCCGTAGATGTACGAGTATTTTCAACTTAATCCATTAGTTTTACTTAATCAGAACGATAACTTAAAGTAGTAATTTCCCTAAACCCGTATACTTTGTAGTTTAGGGGTATGAGGAACAGGGTGTATAGTTCACTCATCCCCCATAGAAAAGGGAGGATCCTCCGACCAGACGGGTGTCGTGTCTGGCGGGCAACTGCCCAGAGGTTGAAGTCGGGAAGCTTGTATATATGTTTATCGCGCGGTAAACTCTAATTGCGCGATGCAGGATTTGTGTGACGTCAGGATGTTGTGTGACGGCAGGTCTTTGATGCGTAGTTTGCATGTAGCGATGTAGATCCGCTACATCACTCTCCCCTCCGGAGATCGGAGGTCGATAGTGGGCTGAGTCTTGAATCTTGCGATGCTTCACAGTGCCAGCTGTGGTTCCAGTGAGTTGGAACCGGGTGCCGCATAGTTCGCGGTGAGTCAGAACTGTCTGCGGTGGTTCCCCAGTGTGTCGGGGTAGCGCTGCGTTATGATCCAGTGGGTCGGATGTGGTACAAGGCTGGGTTGTGGCTGAGGGTGATGACCAGGAATGCGCGTTCGCTGCATGCTGGTGGTCAGGATACCCGTTGAAGCCATGGGTGCTGACTGGCTGTGTGACTCGCCTCACGAAAGCTTGCGGGAGTGATGATGATGATGATGTCACGCTGAAGTAGTTGCACGAAGGCTGCGTTGACGTTCATATTCGGGGTCACCAATTTAGGGGTATGAGGAACAGGGTGTAAAGTTCACTTATCCCCCATAGAAAAGGGAGGATCTTCCGACCAGACGGGTGTCGTGTCTGGCGGGCAACTGCCCAGAGGTTGAAGTCGGGAAGCTTGTATATATGTTTATCGCGCGGTAAACTCTAATTGCGCGATGCAGGATATGTGTGACGTCAGGATGTTGTGTGACATCAGGTCTTTGATGCGTAGTTTGCATGTAGCGATGTAGATCTCCGCTACAGTAGCTTGCAATATGAAACAGATTGAAATTAATATCCGCAGACGCTTACTAACTTATGACAGGAGCAACCTTTCATATTAATCTACTCAAGTTTGAGAATTCCTTTAAAACGATATTAAATACGCCATAGTCGGGTGAAGTAATGACAGTTTATATAACCGCGCTTCGTTCAGCTGTATAAAGCAAGGGTACTGGAGTAGATGAAGATGTTAATTTCCTATGCAAACCTCGCTGAAAGCGCTTTGAGCTCAGGTGCTCGACGCAGATATTGCACTGGCCGCCACAATTATACGAAGGTATAGATAATCAAAACAATGTTGCTTTTCATTACTGAGGACTTGAAGACTGAGCTTAGTTTTTGAACTTAGTTGTGTTACAGACCGTTAGTGCTCAGCGACACGACGCGGTGACGACGCGGCGACGGCGTCGTGTCCCTGAGCACTTATTATTTAAAAGCTGCATTCATATCGTTGCTAATATTAGGAAAATATGAAGCTTTAGTTCTACTTTTAAAAGTGAGTACGACTTGATCACTTGAACTGCTATGAACTCATCAGTATTCTATAAGAACTGCGAGTGTCCGCCGCTTTTAGTGGCAAAGAATGCAGTGTGACGCTTTTTAAATGAAAGAGAGATGAAGTAATAGCATTAGATTTTTTTTATGAAAGTAGAGATGAAGTAATAGAATTTGATTTTTAAATGAAAGTAGAGATGAAGTAATAGAATTTGATTTTTAAATGAAAGAGAGATGAAGTAATAGAATTCGATGTTTTTAATGAAAGTAGAGATGATGTAAAATAATTTTATTTTTTCACACGTGTTTCTGATTGTGAGCAGTAGTAATAATAGTAATAGTAATAATCTTAATTTCTCTTTACACAAAGGTTTAGATAGTTATTAACATAGAGACAAGAATTATATATAGCTTTTTGACAAAAATGCATAAAATATGATACTTTGTGAGAGACTGGCGTCCATACTATAGGATACCCTGTGTGACGGATCACCAGGCACTCACCCCGAATTTAATCAAAATAACATTACAATGGTCAACTTTCAAACTCTGGATAAATTTGAATAAAATTTAATTTATTTATGAAGGGAAAAAACAAGCTTTGGTGGCGCAGTGGAAACAACCGTGACTTACGAGTTCTGGGTCTTAGGTTCGAACGTTACCATACCTTTGCCTTCAAAACTTCTCATGATGTAATAATGTTATTCAATTACTTATTCATTTTAAGGTACGTTGCAGTGAGTAAGTAAAAATAGCCAGTTTTTCATTATGCTCCGTAGATTATAAAACATGCTACCAATGGTAAAAATTACAATAAAGCTGTAAGATAATGCCTTACTACAGTTCCTTAATAACTACGTTGAAAGTAAAAAAATGCCGTTTATAATAACGATCGGAAAATATAATCAAATAAAAAAAAATGGATTGAAACATAAAAATTAAGTTTTAAGGTTTCCAATTAATAACTCCAATTTCGTGTTAATTTAATAAAGCATTATAAATGGAAGGTATTAAGAAAAGTTTGAGCTATGTTATAAATTCTGTTAATGATTCTTGTTTTAATGTTACCGACAAAATATTAACAATGAATATTTGATTCAGTAGGTATTAATTTGATTACTGAAAAGAATTGGGTTTCTGGGAAATTTCGTAATTAAATTTAAATAGTTATTTAATTTTGAGATCCTTTTTGCTTAGGTATATAATTGCGTCTGAATTCTGAGTTTTAGGAAGTTATTTTAAATTAACGGATTAAATTTCTAAGAAAACAATCTTTATCGACTTCTTAAATGCGAAAGACGAGTTTTTTAGTAGATCTTGGTAAATATATTTCTAACTACTCGAGTAAAGAGAACAATAAACTCGTATAATATAAGGTAAAAGTACCAAATGGTACATATTTAATCCTTTCCATTTAACAAAAGCCTACTTCATAATAACAGAGTTTATAAAATAAAATAGCGTTCGCCAAAATGGTTAATTCCCAACGAAATTAACGTTTACATGAAAAACACGGTGTTTAACTTATTGTGTAACCTTTAACATTATCGTGAAGGCTTAAAATAATCCTGCATGGATCCTTTTTTAAGTGGCAATACTGTGGACCTCTTTACAAAGTAATAGCTGGCTAACCGCCCGACGAATGGCCACTAATATGGCCAGGTAATTAAAATGTTGCATGCCGTTTAGTAATATATACGTAGAATTTAAATGGGTGATTGTTTTATAGTGGGGTGTTTTATTGTAACAATAAATTGATATGAATTTTGTATACTGTTGCTTGTTAGATGTAGTTAAATAATACTTTTTTTGTAACTGTACTTTGTGGTCGAATTTTCGTCGTATCTTGGTGAATTCGTACACTTGATCACTTTACTCACGTGTCCGTCCATATTTCGTCATAAACAATCGAATTATTTGTTTATCTATTAACGGAAGTTGAACATATTTACAACACCATAATTAAATTTGGAGCTTTTTAACGTAGGTATAATATATTTTTCTCAAATAAGTGTCAGTGCACGTACCTACTGTTAGGGCTTCAACTTGAAAAGATTCAAACCAGCCGCAAAATTATAACCCTTTAAAACTCAGTGCCTAAATAATATCACGGTATTATTTAGGCACTGAGTTTAAATTATAACTTTATAAAATAAAATTATAATAAAGTTAAGACAGCGTATGACGGGTTAAAATTTAAGGAAATCCTGAGTGTATGCTTAGCGGGGCGATAACCCTAGAATGATGATGTCAAAATGTTAATTGCATATGTAAAGCAGTCCCAGTGCGCTAAGGGTTCAACGACCTGGGGTAGACAACCTGGGGTAGTGTACTCTACAGTATTGAGAGATGTTGCACAAATAGATAAGATGGTAACATAACGTTGGTAATGAGTTAAGTGAATGAATATTATGTTAATTGGTGCAATTGACGTGGGTACCCACTCTAACTTACTCGTTCATCTACTGTTTAGTTTATAAACGTTCATTTGAGATTCGATTTCCCTGAGTTAGCTGTTAACTCCGAGTTATTTAGCTAACCCATTAACGCGCAAGTGGGCCTTACATAAATAACACCTCGATGAGAATAATTAACCTTTCACAAAAAAAAAGTAAAACAAAATCAAGCAAATTTATTAACAGACTGGATTAAAAAAAAAACATATTCTAATGTAGAATATTCACAACACAATTAAGTGGCAGGTACATTAAAAACTAATTTACCTTCTAATAAAATACTGTAACAAAGAAAGCCTGCAATAAAGACAACCGGTAGATCACAATATTACTGTGAGCTCAGGTGATAAAGTTTATTTTAACGAGCGCTACACCCTTCCAACCCAAAGTTACTAACGTTTTAATATACCACAATGTATGTTTCATTTCATACAAACATAAATAATTTCGTGCTTTTAAGCTAAAATAAGAACTTACGGTCGTAGGTTCGAACCGAGACAGGCGCTTTACTTTGTGTAAATTATTTCATCACCACTGCTCTCAAAACGGTGAAGGAAAACATCGTGAGGAAGCCGGCATGTCCTACAAACAAAAATTAGAAGACATGTGCCGCATCTACCAACCCGCACTGGGCTCGCGTGGTAGATTACAGCCCAAGTCCCTCTCGAAAGAGGAGGCCTGGATCCCAGTAGTGGGAACATTATAGGCTTATTATAATACCAGCCTGTTACTGTCCCACTGCAGGGCAAAAGCCTCTTCTCATTCAGAGAAGGCACGAGCATTGATCACCACCCTTGCTCAAGACGGGTTGGCGATTTCACACTTATATTAACTATAAGTTCAGGTTTCTTCACGATGGTTTCCTTCACCGATGTCAGTACTGTCCAAGATAAACTCAGAAAGTACATATGAATTGAAAAAGTCACATTGGTACCTACATCACTGGGCTGTTTATTATGCAAAGCTAACATACAGATATTATGTTCTTGAAATTGTGTTTTCTTTCACTTTGCAATATTGGTTTAAAAATAGCCCGACCTTTATAAAGTACCTGCTCATTTTATTCTTCAGTGGGTGTCGTGAACTGGCAAGTCAAGAAGATTCGGCATTCTCCTTAAATATGCTATATCTTCCGTGATAAAAATAGCTGTATTATTTCTCGAAAATTCATTCAACTATGGATAATTTGACCTTTGTTTTCCACCATGTAATCATTCACTTAGGGACATTAGGATTAGACAATAGATTTTCGTTGTGCATACCTGGTTCTGAAGACCTGATCAGTAAATCTTTGGTCAAATCACAGGCAACCCTGATTGTTTTTCTATAATAACAACTACGTTGCATGTAAAATACGGCCGATATAACTTGGCAGGTCTGAACGTAGGCACTAATAACTTTCGCGCATCTTCTCTCACTCACACTCGCCTCATGTCACCATTTGTTTCCTAAAAAATGTTATTGCGCAGCCTTCTGCGCGAAGTTCGGAACTGCCAAGTTACATCGGTCGTATTATATGTTGACAGTACAAAAACAGAATTAATTGGAGGTCAGATAGACACTCACTCCATGTAAAATACTGATGCAGCTGCAACCGGTTAGACTGGAAGCCGACCCCAACAAAGTTGGGAAAAGGCTAGGTATATGATAAACAACAGAATAAATTGAATATGTTTTCAAAACACGAGAGAAAGTATCTATGTTCTCGAAGATATTTTAAGGTATTTGCAGTAAACTTAATAAATTAATCCCACCAACACTTTAGAAATAGATTGGCGAAGAGCTTACGAAATAAACTGTGGAAATACACAGCGTTGAGATACAACAAAGTAAATAATCTCTTAGTAACGGAGTTGTTACCTTCTTAGAGAACATTGTTAGTGCGGCTTTGCCGTTCGTTACTCCCCTACATTCTACAGCTAAACAATTATGTACTAAGTTAAGTTGAGACAAAAATCCAACACATTTATTTTAAAGGTGGACTGGGGTGCGTGGCGGGGGGTCTGCGGGCGGGTTAAAAGAATAATTGATTATCTTTATCAGCTTACAACAGCAGTTTAAGTTTGATAACATTCATTAGAAGGTAATATTCTGTCTTCGAATGCCTCAAATCTAAGAAAACACAAATTTGATTTTCATAACTTACAAAATTTTGCAGCAAAAGAACTTAGACAAACAAAAATATTTATACACACCAATTATATGAAAAAACTGTAAGTAAAACATTCCTATCTCAATTTCATTCTTAATTTCTAAGAAAGAGTGTTTAGCTATTTATACGTATCACTTATAAAACAATTGTTTCTTTTAAGATACCGCTTTCAGATACAGAATAAGTTGTCGTAGCAAATTGCTACGCCACTCGTAGCGGTGGCTAAGACGGCTACGAGAACTTACTTGGAAAAAATACGTTCATAATGTTAACTGACTTTTCTTAAATGTGTGTTATGTATGACTGTATCTACCATGCTAGAATAGAATAGAATGTAATATAATAGAATAGAATATTATTTATTGTTGCTGCAGGTGGTCGTGGTGGTTGTAAACAAATAAAGTTGGTGAAATTAAAAAAACCGGCCAAGTGAGTGTCGAACCACGCACAATGGAGGGTTCCGTAGATGGGATGAATTTATCCCAAGAACAAACTTAACATTGTAGTTGAAAAACATGTTCTCCCATACGGAATGTATGGGAGATCATGTTTTTCAAACCGCAAATTTAAGTTGGTTGATTATTACTCGTTAATTGTACAGCCTACTTAACTCTGACAGTTTTCCTTTTAATTTCGTTTTAAACTACTACTGTGAATTTTTTCACAAATCCAAGTACAACCATTTAGCTGGCAGGGGGGGGACACTTCTAGCCAGGGTTGCGAGTTTGTCCGAAAGCGATATCGCGGCCCCGGCACACAGGCAACGGAAGGCACACGGGTGGGTTTTAGTCAGTAAAAGTCTGACACACCCTCCCGCTCCGTCCAGAGCGGGAGAAGTTATTTGATAATTTCCCAAACAAAAAAAACAAAAAAGGGGAAACACTTGACTCTAACGAAAAAAATCGGTTTAAAGCTTAATATTTCGCAAACGGATCCCTGAATCCAAAAATGGTTTCACTAAATTACAATATTTTTGAACGACCTTTCTAACGATACCCCATAACATGGGGTAGACGAGAAAAAAAAAACATCCCCACTTTACGTGTAGGGGAGGTACCCTAAAATAAAATATTTTTCTTGATTTTATTTTACCACTGTCGGCATGATTAATATGTATACATATGCCAAATTACAGCTTTCTAGTACTAACCGTCTCTGAGCTAAGCCGCGGACAGACATACAGACGGACATGGCGAAACTATAAAGGTTCCTTGTTTACTAAGGAACCCTAAAAACTATTTCCACAACATACCTCTACGATGAACAATGTTATGAAAATAAATAAAAAGAAAATTCAACTATGTACAAGAACTATTCCTAGCTAGCTATATTCCTATTAATAGCTACACAGAGGTTTAGTCAAAAAGAAAGTAGGTAAAAGTCTAGGAAGTCTATTCCATTCTGTTGTAGCCAGTATTCCATTCACTTTTTTTTTTTATTCTGTAAGTAGGATATAGGAATCACTTTTACATGTCACATAAAAAAAAAATTGCTAGATGAGTTCGGTGTTTCCTACCCGACTACTCTGAGAAGAAAGGCCGAAACAAACTCAGAGGTCGCAGTCTCTTTTAAAGTCCAGACATAATCTTGGTCAAGCCATATGAGGACCATGTAGATGAAATGGTTTTTTGAGAAAAGAACCACACAGATTTGAGTGGACCTGTCCAGTCAGTGCAAGCATTTGTCAGTAATCGTGGAGCTCAACTCGACGAACAATACCAAAGAAAGGACATTTGGGTAGGCCGCATAAACTACTCAAAACTGCCAGACCATCATTAAAACTAACTGAGAAAGGAAAAAAAAAGAGTAATGAAAAAAAAAATATCCAAATAGTCTACAATCTCATAGTACTATGGTTAGGTTGGGTTAGGTCGATCGAAGATTAGGCTACGCTTGCCGCGGTTGGCTCGTGGATGGGTGAACATCCATTATATTTCGAGATCCTTCCGTGCCTCGGGAAGCACGTTAAGCCGTGGGCTGTCATTCGTAGATCTTTGACAGTCGTTACAAGACAGAAGCCCAAATGTATCCTACATTACTACTATTATATAATATCCTATCCTACTAATAATTAACACAAAGGATACTTTTAATCCCGATATTCCCTCGGGATCGAGACTTATGCGGGTAAAACCGCGGGGTGCTGCTAGTAATATTATAAATGCAAAAGTGAGTTTTATACGCATTCACGCTAAAAACGGCTGAACGGATTTAAATGAAATTTGGTACATAAGTAAACCAAGAACAGGGTATAGGATAGTCATAGTCATAGTCATTTATTCATGAACAATTATTTGTATCTGAATTTACACATTTTAAATAATAATAACAAAAAAGATATCATTAATAATAAAATAGATTCAAAATAATTAATTACACGTCATAGAATTTAAAATAATTAAAACACATACAATGACAATAAATACAAATTACATTAAAGATGTCATGAAATAATAAATTAATAACAAAAAAATAAATTACACGTCTTAGAATTAAAAATAAATAACACAAAATACATGTCTTTATACCTACAAAAATTACCATTACGATGTCAAGATCAATAATAAAAAATAAAAAATAACACTAACAACAATAAAATACAATCAGCATGTCAAAAAAAAAAAAAAAAAAAACGGCAAACAATACATATATACAGACATGACAATATTATAAATCTTCTACGGCATATAGACACTTACTCAATAGGAAATTTTTTAATTTTAATTTGAAAGAGCCATTATAAACTAATCTTTTTATGTCTAAAGGCAACTTATTAAATAATTTAACAGATTGATAACGCGGACTATGCTGAACAATTTTGAGGTTATGATTGGTCATATTATTTTTTAAATCCAGTCTACGGGTGGCTTCCCTTATCAGCCGCTCTTCCCCTGTTTCGTATTCATGCATGTTTTTAGCCATATTAACTAGAAGTACATGCACATATATACCAGGTACTGTAAGTATGCCTAAGTTTACAAAATGTTGACGGCAACTTTCTCTTTGAGAGATGCGGATCATAGTACGAATAGCGCGTTTTTGTAGTATGAAAGCCCTTTTGCAGTTATAATCATAGCTGTTTCCCCAAAGAAGTATACTATATCTAATTCTGGACTCCACTAATGCAAAATATACCATTTTCAGCTGTTCTATACTAATTTCATTCCTCAGGGCTCTCAGAGCATAACACGCAGAAGATACTGATGCATCAATTGCCTTCAACTCTGATTTCCAATTTAAGAGTTGGTCTATATGAATACCTAAAAATGTTACTTCTTTAGCGACTTCAATTTCGTCTTCATTCAAGCTTACGTTTAAAATATCGTTGTTCCGTGATGTTGTTTTAAATAGCATTACTTGAGTTTTGTTACTATTAATTAATAATTTATTTGCTGTGAACCACTTATGAAACGCTTCCAATGTAGCCTTTACTATACTAGTTAATTCCACCATGTCATTAGCAGCCACTATTGCATTTGTGTCATCCGCGAAAATCACAATTCCAATGTCCGGTAAAATAAAATTTAAATAATTGATTAAGTCGTTTATGAATAATAAAAATAAAATAGGTCCTAAAATAGATCCCTGTGGAACGCCCGTTGATATGCTAACAATTTTAGATTTAATGCTTTTTTTGTGAGTTTTTTGTGTCTTGCCTATCTCAACAAACATCTTCCTGTTTTTTAAATAGGATGAAAAAAGTTGGAGACTTTTACCTCTTACTCCGTAATGACTCATTTTAGTAAGAAGCAACTCATGGTCAATGGTGTCAAAAGCGGAGCTCAAATCCAGGAAAATCCCTGCAACTCTAATTTTTTTATTAATCTTAGTTATTACGTCATCCAGTAAAGTATATATGGCGTCAGAAGTGCCAACACCCTTTTGATACCCAAACTGTCTCTTGTTTAATACATTATTTATTTGCAAGTGAACTAAGAGTCGTTTTTTAAGGATCTTTTCAAATATTTTAGACAGTACTGGTAATAGAGAGATATGTCTATAATTCTTAGGATCTGTCCTACTGCCCTTCTTATAGATTGGTATTACTTTAGCAATTTTTAATTGTTCCGGGAAAATAGCTTCGTCTATACATTTGTTAAAGAAATCGGATAGAGGTTTAGCCAGTATTGTAATATGGTCCTTGATCAGACAAATCGGAATTTCGTCATTACCACAAGACTGTTTGCTCTCCATGCTCTTAACAAGATTAAATACCTCATTTGGAGTAGTAGGAGTAATGCACATTGTACTACTTACATCTTGTGTATACTGTTTTAGAAAAGCCGCAGCAACGTCTCCGTACTTAACAGTTGAAGCACTTTTATAATTAAATTGTTCGACTAATATGTTACAAATCTCCTCGGGATCCCCTATAATCCTTTCATCGACCTTGAGTTTTAGTTCCGGCTGAAAGACTTTCTCCCTATTAGTGCATTTATTTACCACCTTCCAAATGTCTTTACTTATGTTTTTAGATCTATTTATCTGTGTCATTATTGCTTGCTTTTTAGCATTGGAAACAATTTTTCTATATAGCCTTACATACATGATCTTATATTTTAGAATACTGGGCTCAAGGTCATTACCATTACGTGCACATAAAAAACGTTTCATTTTGCTAGATGTGCGTATTCCTTTAGTGATCCACTTTAGTTGGGATTTATTTGTTAGGTTAATTTTACACTCTCTCTTCCTGTAGCTATTACGAAACACTTCATTGATATTTTTGAGAAAAGAATTTATTCCCATACTAGACCAAGATTCGTTTGAAATACCCTGAGCGAATTTTAGGGCATTTTTGCTGTTAAAAACTCTTTTATTTATAACAATAAAGGGATTATCATTAGAAGTGACTCGACTTTTTAAATGAAAGTCAGCGAAAATACCTGCATGCTCGTCCGCCAAACCATTATGGTCTAATTCACAACCTACAACACATGAATCAGGCAGATTAGTTAATATATTGTCAATACATGACTTGCTATTATTACGGATAAAAGTAGCGGTAGAGATCAGATGCCTAAAATTATAACACTTCAGCAAACTAAGAAATTCCGCTTGCTTTTTATTGTCAACAAGCAGATCAATATTAAAATCACCGCAAATTATGCATTTCCTATTGAATAAGTAATCCAACAACTTTTCTAATCTTTCCAAGAATTGTTCAAAATTCTTGTCAACAGGATTTCGATAGCAACAACAGATATATAGACTAGTATTAATATCTTTAGCACCACATATTTCAAAACATTCCATTTTATACAATTTATTTACGGACTCACAAATTTCCATCTGTCCATCTACATGTCCTAATATTAAACTTCCCCCTCTTAATTTTTTTTTGTCTAGTATTGTAAGACACAAGTTTATAGCCATTTAGATTAAAAAGATTTACAGAGCTTTCATTCAAAAAATGTTCAGTTATACAAATGTAGTCTAGTTTTTTATCATGAGTGTAAACTTCTAGTTCATTTCTCTTATTCATTACACCACACAAGTTTTGCTGATAAATATGAAGAGAGACATATTCACCATGATCAGTCACATCCTGGTCACACGAAATTGATGGATTAGGAACGAAAAAACATATTATTTTCATCAACACTATTTGTCTGTGTTCCGATGCTAACTGTTACCGGTTTAAAATGCTCTGATGGAGTCTCATTCTGTGTCTGTGAATATGCATTTATATAAGATTTTTGTTCATAAGTTTTAACTCTAATATAATTCGAATAATCAATCTTGTACTTTAAATGGAGTATTTCCCTGTGTATTAGTCTACTCGTTTGCATTTTATTAGCATATTTTAAACTTATTCTAGTATCTGTGTGATCGCAATCCAAGGGAAAAAATGTGACATTTTTTAAATTATTACATATTAGTTTCAATGAATTATTTAACATATTTACATTCAGATATCTATTGTTATACAGTTTACCTACTAAGATGTTCGCATTTTTTACAAGGTCCAAAGTGTAATACAAGATAGACTGAAACAATAAAGGATTTGAATCATTAGAGGATTATTAGGATATCATTATTAGGATAGGATATAGAACCCATAACTTTTTATTGCGGTAGTATGTTCCCGTGCGATATTTTCCGACGCGAGCGAAGCTCAAGCTCAACTTAAGCTTGTAACACAAAGTACTTAAATGTCGCGGATAGGCGTACAGCTCCATTAAAACTTTAATTACATGTATAAAGTAAACCTTTTATTACGTTACACCACATCCGTAATAATATTTTAACAGTGAAAGCTTACAATTGTCACAATTACTTGGACAATAAACATTTACGGCCTGTCTTGGGTGCCTGGTGGGACGCAAATGTGGCTGCCAAAAGATAAGTGCAGGATTCAATTCCCAGCTCGGGTTAAGTGGGAATAAGCTTGTCTATTACGAAACTTATTTAACTGAATTTTTTCATATGCGTCTCCGGTTATTGGCAATTTTTTTAATGAAAACTGTTGGTAGGATTAGTCGCTCCTTGAACCGTTTAGTTTAATAAAAAATATATTCAGATACAGATATACTTTAACCTCTACCACTTCATTTGTCGAAAACTGTTGTAATGGTATATTTATATTGTTTATCAAATAATAACAAAACAATAAAAATCAAAAACGGACAACAAAGATGACATATCAAAAAAGGTTGTCACACATTTTTTTATCCATTGTCGCGTTCGCAATAAAGTTTTATTGTGATACAAAACATTAATTTCCTTGGGGACGACACCCAGGTGACTGTAATTTACGTACACACACACACACACGTGCAGACAAATACACGTGCACACGTGTGTAACACGTGCGCTTCAAACCCACATCAATATTGAATTAAGCTTATGTGGCGTTTCAGGCGTTTCAGGCGTAACTGACGTATTTACATTTGCTTTTAGAATTTCGTTCGGAATATGTGAAGTTATCTATACTCGGGTTTTAGTAGAAATGTTTATCTATTTTGGAGAGCTAAATATCAAAGCGAAGGCAGCTTAAGCATACCTACCTTTTTCATTACATTCATATTATGGAATTATTGAAATTATATTTCAAATTAATATTATTTTGAGAATGATGAACAAAGCTTTGGAAAAGGCTCTAAGAAGTTACATTTAATAAGTTCTTAATCAACTAGATATTAAATGAAAACAGGACTATAGATAGTGTCATCCACGAAAACGCGACCCACTCCGCTCCGCTCCGTGCTAAAGTAAAGCTTACAGCTCAGTAATCGCGGAGTGGGGCGCGTCTCCGTGGATGGCACTATCTGTATTTATTCATTAGAAGGCAACTACAACAGGTAACGATCACAGTATATCACATAGAATCACATTATATGTTTCGACCTGATTATCACCCAAAGCGTAATCGCACAACATGACTAACAACAACAATAATAAAGATGACAACTACAGTCAAAAACCTAGTTCACAATATTACAGCTACATACAAGTATGTGCGTCTGCCCTCCGACACGGCAGGGAATCTGTAGAAGACCAAACACGTCAGGTAAAGAACATACATAATTGACACAAAGTTACATTATGTAAAGAAAACAGTATTTAAAGCGTTATAAGATTAAAAAGAAAGAGTACATACATGTCTTTTGAAAGCACCGGCACGAGAATCGAAGATGTCAATACTGTTCTTATGTTTTAAAATTTCAATGTAAAGTCGACACATTCTAACGATAGGGTTGTAATATGAGGTGTTATTTGTAAAGATCATAAGTGCAAAACTTTTCGGTGTGCGGGTGTTATACCTAGTATTGTTGTTTATGAGGGACAGCAGAGCTGAAGAGTCCAGCGTGGGATGTAGGATCTTATGCAGGTTTATTAAGTCCAGCTGTTTGCGACGAGCATGCAAAGGTTCCAAATTGAATTTAACAAGGTGTTCGGAATAGCTTTGTAGCATTCTAGAGAAGCCGTACCGGTACGAGAACCACTTAACACATTTTCTTTGTACACTCTCAATTCTGTCAGAGGGTACCACGTAACACGGTGACCAGATTATCGAACAGTGTTCCAATATACTTCTTACTAGGCTTTTATAAAGTAATATGAAACTTTGAAGTTTTTTAAATCATTTAGTAGACCTATATATAAGACCGAGAAGTTTCAATGCTCTATTCGTCATGTTATTGTATTTATCTCTAAAAGATAGTTGTTCATCAAAAAACACGCCGATATTTCTGGCTACGTGCTTTCGTTCTAACGATGGACCTTCAGGTCTGTAGTCATAGATGTTCTTTATACGTTTTTTTGTAAATGTAATTTAATTTCATTCGATTATGGGATTGGATTATTACACCAGTCATAAATAATATTTAAATCGTCTTCAAGGGATTCACTGTCAGATGTGTTTTTTGTCGACGTGAATACCTTCAGATCATCGGCATACAACAGACATATGTCAATTTTGTCACGAGATCGTTAATAAAAATTATGAAAAGTAGGGGCCCTAAATGCGATCCCTGTGGAATGCCTGACGTAACATTACCCGATAACGACAAGAACCCCCTGATAGAAACGAGTTGGCTTCTGTTTTTTAAGTAAGACTGTATCCACTGGAACAGGCAATCATGTACACCGCACGATTTCAGCTTCAAAAGCAGTATTTCATGGTTATCCATCGATTTGCGAAAGTCTGTATAAACTAAGTCTATCTGACCACCTTTCGCGACAGCAGTACACAAATAGTTTTTGTGGACTTAGCTTTTTACTGTAGTTTTTGCACTCGAGCGGGTTTGTGAGTGTTGATTTACTTCGTACGAATCCATGCTGGGATTGGGAAAGATACGGTTAAAACTGAGAATAAAAATGCTGATACAAAGATGACTCAAAAAGTTTTGCCATACCACATAATATACTTATGGGTCCGTAATTTGCGCAATCTGACTTGTCACCATCTTTATTATCCACTTCGTCCAATGCACGCAAAACATAATCGTGTTCAACATAAATCTCCGATAAAAAAAGAGTTGCATTTAACACCTGCGCGTGCCTCGCCATTAAGAGGACGACCAGACGTATCCTCAAAAACTGAACTAAAAAAGTCCGAGTTTCGGGCTTCTGACGACCCGTAACGACTGTCAAAGATCCACGAATGACAGCCGGGACCAACTGCTTAACATGCTTTCCGAGGCACAGAGGAGTCTCGGTATGTAAAGATGGTCACCCATCTACGGGCCAAACCCGGCAAGCGTAGCTTTAACCTGATGGATGGACCCGTGCGACTGGCATTATTTTCCCATTAAATTATCTAGGCAATGGCATATAAATTAAATAGAATCTGTGTACTAGCAGGAGTGTAAAAATAAAAACAGTTGCAGAAAGGAGGCAAAACAATTTTTTTCGATCGTAAAGCACTCTCTAATGCTTTGCATTACGAGTCGTGCAAAAAACAAGAGACGTGTTACAAAAGGCATTAGCAGAAACAATAACCCTTAGCGAGTAAATAATTGCGATACAATTAACACAAAACTGATAATAAAACCATACCAATTCAACATTTAAAATACCTCGACCCACTAAAAATACACCTCCACGAACACAATTTTCCTTGTAAGAATATAAACTTAACGGAACTACCGATAAACACCGAATATCACTCGAATACCGACTCCGGTATCTTTCGTATCGTGCATCGAGCTCGTTAAAGAGTAGGGGGCCGGAATAAACACACTGCTCGTGATAGTGAACCCACGGGGTGGGGGAAATGGGGTAAATGGGGGAAAATCATCTCTCTAACAAGCGCCATCGGAAAACAATTGGAATGGGAGACATGGTTCTTTTCACGTAAAAAGTTGATTTACGATTTGTAACATTCTGTATAATAATGTACTGTTGGCATAAGCGGGTGTTATTTGTATAACGTTTATTAACATAGCATCACGACTATATTCTCAGAAGGGCTGGGCAGAGGTGTACCCTACACTCACATTTCGCCAGTTATGTTTAAGTCCCACGTAACACGGGGCGAGCCTATTGCTATCAACAGTCTCGACATGGATAGCCATCGCTACACGACTGAATTTGGTCGCAAAGTCCTAATGGCGTCACTAGACGCGTGCGACGTGCTTCATAACCACGTTTCGTGCGTGTCAAGCAATTTTGACCGTGGAGGGGCGCCATTAGGTGTTACTTTGCGACCGAATTCGGTCGTATAGCGATCGCTATCTAAGTCGAAACAGCCGCCTCTGAGCGCAAATCTAGACTCCGGGCTGCTACTGTGAAATTTCAGATGGGAATACCCAATGACACTGTCCGACCCGGAAATCGACTCCAGGATGTCATGCTCAGCAGTAGGCCAACGAGGCAGTTTTTAAGCATTTCTTAATAAGTTGTAATTAATAAATGTTTTTTTTATTGTTTTGTAATTGCATTTGTTGTCATATAACAGTTTCATAAACATCCGTTTTTAATTTTCATAAGTTGCGAAGAAACTCAGAAACTGTGTCGTGGAGGTCAGGCAGGCAGTTATTCGCTCCATTTAAAATACTGATATTCAGTCGTATTCGGTTAGACTGGAAGCTGACTTAATATATTTGGGAAAAGGCCAGGTAGATAATCATGACGAAGTACTCGTATTCCGCAATTTTCAGTGCTGTTGTTGTCTGTATACAATATGTAATAAGCTATGAAAAACTCATAAGAATTTATAGTACCTAATATGGTAGGCTACAAACATGTTTCCGATTTGATATACAAAAACTAGTACCAACTGGAACGGTATTGCGACAAACCATGCTATAACCCATAGTTTTATTAGTATTGTTTTTCCTATTGTAATATCGAAAAGCCCGTTCATAAAGAAATTTCATAAATAAAAGTCATATAGTTTATTGTTGTCACTAAAATTCTTCTTGAATTACTTACTATTTACAGGGTGGATTTTCTAGGTTGGAAAAATCCACTCATATCGATGTTATTTCTATCCACTAAAAGGGCTAAAAAAGCTGTGGTGGCCCAGGTAACGGCCCTGACTTACGAGTTGTAGGTTCGGATCCAGGCAGGCGCTTCACTTTGTGTAAATAATTTCATCACCACTGCTCTCAAAACAGTGAAGGAAAACATCGTGAGGAAACCGGCATGTCCCAGAACCAAAAATTCGAAGATATGTGACATCTACCAAACCGCACTGGGCTCGCGTGGTACATTACAGCCCACTCCCTCTCGAAGAGAGGAGGCCTGTGTCCCAGCAGTGGGAACTAAGAAATACGACTGCTAAAACTGATCAAATGTATGTATTTTCCGTATGAGGAAAAGACATATATTTGATCAGTTTTACGAGGGATCAGTTTTAGTACGCGATATTTTGTTTATATTTGTAATAAACAAACCATTTGAAGTAGGCAGTACAATTAAGCTTTTAAGACTTCTTAATTTTTATTGGGTAGTTTGCCAACATGATTATAATTAGGTTAACAATATAGCATCATAATCAGCCTAAAATTTTCCCAGTGCTGGGGCACAGACCTCCTCTCTGTGAGAGGGAGTGCGCCGTATTTCACCACGCGGGCCCAGTGCGGATTCGTAGATGTCACATATCTCCAAACACACCTCACCGACCATGTCACCGAGCGGGCAGACAGACTTTACAGACAGACTTTTGCGAGCAGTGCTGATGAAATAATTGACACAAAGTAAAGTGCCTACCTGGATTCGAATCTACGATCTACAATTTGTAAATCGCGGCCGTTTCTACTGGGCCTACACTGCTGCTTGGTAATTCTTTGACCACATAATAAGGTAAACCTAACAATATATTTAAGCCAGTACCGAAAAGGTCAAGGAACAGCACCAATAATGAATTCAGTATCGACAATTCTTCTTAATTCAAATTAAAGACCTAAACATTGAGAGACTCTTCTAATGTTTCCTTTCAATTTGAATAACAAAATCTGTATAAATAGACCTTCATTGTTTTGAAACACAAAGCTTCTAAAAGTCTATTTATACAATAAATTTTGAAAACTGAACATTGGGGTAAGCTCCCCGAACCAAGACGTTCACCAATCGTTAACGCCAACACGTTCACCCACATTATAACCTTTCCATTGTTTAAATCAATATTGTATGGCACTCCTACGAAGAAACAATATTACGTCACAATAGATTTAATTATCATTTTATTGAATGGGCACTAACATTATTAAAACACCGAATTAATTACATCACGGCTTGATTGCCCGAAGAGTAAGGCAGAGGCGTACCTATAGCACGCCCACATTTACACAAGGCCACAAATCCAGACTCCGGGCTGCTACTGAGAAATCCCTGACGGAAAAACGCAAGAATAATTTACTCGCCCTGAGAATCGAACCCTGACCCTGAGCATAAGGTCCTTTATGCTCAGCCTATAGCCTAAATCCTAAATGACAAGATATAAACTGAACCGAAAATAGCGGAAAAATCTTGAGTCTAAGTCAAGACATCAGCTCTTTGGACTAACCTTCAATAAGTAGAAAGGTAATATCAAAACAAAATTTTACCACCTCTATGGTATAGTGGTTAGACCACCTGTCTCAGACCCAGAGGTCCCGGCTTCGATTCCCAGTGGGGGAAACATTTTTTGCTCGGTTTGATTGGTGGTAGGGCTTGTTCTAAGTCCGCCTGGCTAGCTACCACCATCTTATCTAAGTCATAACAACTATGTTAACAGCATTGTTGTTTCGGCAGTTAGAGGTAAGATAGCCAGTTCCTCTGTGGTTGAGGATTCCGGGTGAAGTTCGATTCCATCTTCAGCCAACACTTACCTTCAGTTGAGATGCAGGCCAAGAACTTCCCCGTTGTGTATAAAAAACAAAAAAAAAGGTTTTGATTTAAAAAAATCGAACTAAAATACTAGCTGAAAATAAACTGAAGGGCCAAAAAGGCAACCACAATATCTTCATTACCTATATCTATACAAATTATTCATTAAAGTCGCTTTTCCTGTCTGTGTGACCGCGTTGGTCTTCCAAACTACGCAACGGACTATGATGCGGCTGTCACCATAATTTAGAAAAATTATTCCGGTTGATTTTTGTGTATTTATACATTAATATTAAACTTTGATATAGCAATAGTTTAACACTTTGAGGCACACTAAATGCCCATGGGCGTTATAACAATAAAAAATCTATTGTGTCTCGTTCAGTGTCTTTTAATCAGGGCTCGAAAACGTTATTTAAAATAACGTTTTTAAAACATTTCTAACAGTTCTCGTTCTTCTTTGTACAACATTTTGTTCGGAACGAAAACGAAATGGGAACATTTTCAAAAACCGGCAGCCGCGCACGGTGCGTGCGCCGACAAGCATGAACTTGTTCAGTTAAATTGTACCTTATCTTCATTCCATTACATCATTGATTCCAATGCGCTTGCTGCTATCGTATTGATTAAGATTGTGTTACGAGTTTCTATCGCAAGTTTCTATTGCCATAGTGTCGATCCTATCGATCAACCCAAGAATGGTAAAAACAGCTAAAAAACGTTTTATTAACTGAGAACGATTAATTTTTTTTTCTTTTTCAAAAACATTTTAATAACGTTCCGTTCGAACGTAACCGAAACAAATCGTTCTTTAGGTTTTCAAAACAAAAACGTTTCGAATAATATACCGTAATCCGAGCCCTGCTTTGAATATCTTTAAAATAAAAGTGTGTTGTCATAAAAAAAATGCCAGAAATTGTACACATATAAAGGTAAATGTTACCCAATATGTCGGGTGGGGTCAGTCGAAAAGATATATGGAAAAGTTGAGCAGAATCGTTCAAGATGAAAGAGAAGCCGGTCAAGTGTGAGATACGCTTTGGTTCATCCGAAGATTATGCGTAAGTATGTTTTCTGAAAAGGTTGACTTTGACCTGTATGACACAGAAATGGAATCTAAAAGAACATTTGCTTTACTTATGGTGTCGAAAATAAATCGTTTTCTTTATCAAAGACCGTACCATATTTTCTTGCCCACGAAAAAAGTCTCAAGTTATTTTCATCTATCTTCAAAAAATAACTTATATACAGCTACACCAAAAGATTGCTAGATGTCTTGCGCATCCGATACAATAATGTTTTTAGGATGCTGTTGATACTGCCCCGTTTCGGTAGCGCATCGGAGATGTTTGCTCAGAATCGAACTGACGGCTTCCATGCTGTGATTCGCAAAAAAGTCGCATCACTGATGCGTAGAACGCGGGTCAGTGACAATATCATCCTGAAAACAGTGCTGGGGAGCCCTTACTTCCCTTTTCTGAGGCATTATGTGGGGAGAATGGTCAGGTAGCATATTCCTTGTTTTATCGTTCTCTGCACATCCTGCCGCAGTCACCAGCTATTGTTAAACCTTGTTTTATGTACTACTAACACTAGTGATAAGGTATTTAACTAACAAATTGGACCATATTGTTGTCCGAAATGAATAAATAAATAAATAAAAATAAATAAGATTTAGATACTAAACAAAACTAAATTCTACACACAATTTGTGGAAAATACAAACAATCCTAAATGGAATAAGCAGTAGCAATAGTCATACTAAGTAATTAATTAATTATTTCACGTAGGCTTGGAAGTATCTATAATTTTAACTTTACACCGAAGAACCCTTCAGGGACACATAAGATAAGATTAATAGCAGTAGATAACTACTAATTAACATTATTTCTGAAAATTGCTTCATTGTCCAATGCGTAGACCGTTCGTAGCACTTCCGTAGCATTTTCGTAGCAACGCGCTACGCAGTTTACCGTAGCAGTCAATATTTGTTTTCTATGTAGTTGTAGATAATGATAAAATTTGACTTTAGTCACAATAAACTGCGGGTTAGTTCTTCCTAGCTTCATAAAGTTACGGTTCTTATTAAGTATTACGTCCTAAAAAGCTAGAAAAAATAAGCACTTTGCAAATTTTACCTGAACTAAGTTATAAAAATAAAAAGCGTTTGTTCAGAAACGAAAAAAGATGTAGTCAGAAACCAATTTATCTTAATAAGTATCAAGACAGACGCTCCTACAGCAATATTTTCAGAGGATTGCTGGAAAACTAGCCATGTATATTCTTTATGTTAACATTTAACGTTTCAGTTTTTAAGTTTCGTTGTTAACATTTATCAGTACAATCACTAAATTGACTTGTCTCTATCCATTCAAATTATTCCTCATGACATATTCGAAATTTCAAAAGCTGGAATACAATTTATTGCAGCAAACATACCCGATAGATTAATAATGCCTATTCGATATTGCAGCCCCGCTACGATAGCAATAGTATCGCATCTGCAATAGAGTTTCTAGAGCAATAGCGTTTAGCATAGTTATTGGAATATGTTGCTATGTCTATGAATAACTAAATACTGAGAGGTAGGCCTATAATACGATTGAGAACTTACATTCATCTTTTCTTCGGTCAATCTAAGACCGTTTATTCTCTGCAACATTGAATAAACATATCCAGAAAAATTAAAAAAACAATAGACGACGTATATTTAGTAACCTAATCCGCTTAACTGTTCGTAAACAGTAATAATGAACCCTATTGCCACGCCAAGCGCAGAACACAGTGCACTGCGTTCGGTACTTCACGTGGCAACACGTTGTGTCCGGGTTCGCAAAAAGCCAATCGTCATCCTAATGATGCCTCGTTGAGAGGTGAAACAAGTGTCGATTTCTTACAGGGTTCTTTATGACTCTTTAAGAATAGTTACGCGGATTAGGTGACTAAATATACGTCGTCTATTGTATGTTATAATGGATTTCCGCAAAGTAACACCTGAGTCAATTAACTATCCTAAACATATCCAGTTTGCTGAAAACTATAATATGTTTTGTTTAGAAGGTGAGTCAAGGATTTTTCTTGATCTTTTAGAAATTTATTCATATTGTATAGTTGTACGTATTATCTACGCAAAGTTTGGCTCAAACAAATAGATTTTCTATTTGAACAAGATATTACAGTAATTGAATAAATAATTAATAAAGAATATTACCAAATTTACAGGTTTAAGGAAGCCGGTTTCACTAGGTTCATTATCATCATTTCAGCCGAATGACGTCCACTGCTGGACATAGGCTTCCCTCAATCATCGCCACAGCGACCGGTTCAGTGCTTCTCGGATCCAGCGGATGCGGTCCCTGCGGTCTTCGGTAATCGGTTCACCTTGTAGGAGGCTTCCGAACGCTACACCTTCCGGTTCGCGGTCGTCACTGCAGAACTTTTCGGCCTCACCAGCCATCTGTTCTGCGAGCAATGTGCCCGGCCCACTGCAACTTAAGGTTGTCAATTCTTCGGGTTATGTCGGTTACCTTGGTTCACCTGCGGATCACTTCATTTCTGATGCAATCACGGAGGGAAACTCGAAGCATGTTACAACATGATTTTTGCTTTATTACTAACTAAAATCGTAACTCCCGCACATATCACAAGATAAGAATTTAATGCAGCAGTGATAGCCTAGTGTTGTGATCGTCAGACTGCCAAGCCATAAGTCTCGAGTTGGAACCCAAGGCCTCAGATTTTTCGGATTTATGTGCGTATTGTATAATTATCACTTGCTTCAAAAACGATGAAGGAAAACATTGTGAGGAAACCGACATGCCTGAGAGATATTTCTAGACGGCATGTGAAGCCAAGTCAGAGGCCCATGAGCGGCTTTAAAACTCTGACACCAGGTTAGTTACTACCCACACGAAAATAATAAGAGAATTAATTGCAAAACTCATAAACAATGATGTTCCCCGCTTTAACCATAGAGATTAATTAAAAAGCTCAACGTTCAAGTGGCCGGTAATAGGGCATCACAACACCGCCCCCTACGTTCTGGCAGCTAGTACTCGAGTCGAGTACTCGCTTACTTGCCTACGGTACTGTTGTGTTAAGGGGAGTAATGTGTATCTGAAGCATGACTTGCAAGCAGTACACAGGGAAAAGCAAACGGGAATATAATAAATTACAAAGTGCAGACTGCGAGCTGCGAAAATAAAGGTACAAATACATAATTATGTGTGTTTTTAATGGGTAGGTACGTCGTTCTGTAATTATGAATGAGACTACAACTGATGTTGATGAAGATAAATGACGTACCTGTACGTAAGGTTAGACAGAAAAATCTCCCCTAAACTGACTACAGTTTCAGTGAAAATATTTGTATCTTAATTTTAATGAATTTATGCGAAAACAGAGTGCCTTTTTGATATTAAAAACCTTTATATTGAAATAATAATATTATTTGTTAAAACTGGGTCGAATTTAGCAAAAATAAAAATCAAACAAAACTCTTTAATGTTTCAGAATAACGGCTCGTAAATTCAATTTATTGCCCGATTGAATAGAGGCACTGTGATGCGAAGCTTCCACACAAAAACGCTTTTAGCACCGGCACCGCGCCGCCACGGTAACACTCAGTTCGAACATTCTTTGTGACCATAAAAGGAGGAAGGAGCAGCGTGTGAATACCTCTAATATTGCGGAAGTTATGTTCAGGTAAAATTATTTGCTCCAGAATTTATGTAATCGCACCTCGGAATGTGGAGGCTTCTTACGAAATTAGTAATTTTCGAGATATGTGTAAAATTATGTTAGAGGAATGTTGTTCAATGTATTGCTTCAGTTATGTGGAGTATGATAACATTATTACTATTTCTTTGACCCACTTTGACTTGACGTTAAGTGAAAATAATCTAACCCGGACGGAATGACAAAGTGACAAATTGAATTTTTAATGCCCAGTTCCTTCCGAGGAAGAGAATAAAAAAGAAAGCTATACTTTAATTAGCTCGACGTTAATTGGTCACAAAAACAGAGGCGTGACGTAATTTCTTTAATACCTCGCAAAGGCAACGGGAACATTTCCTTTTTAATCAGTGGGTCCTTCGCCGCGCAGGATTTAATTAACGCTCCTAAACATTTAACATTGGTAATAATTGTGCCCGAGGAAATTACAAATCTGTTTGTATCAATTAACAAGAAGTGCTACTTGTTATAAGCATCTGGCGACATTCACATCTGAACGCAGATTTTGTATTTATTTTAATCATAATTGTTTTCGGGTACTAAATTATACCAATTCACGAAGCAAATGAAAATGGATAACAAATACAATACATGCTCGAAAATGTTGATACATGTTATAAATTGTTTGTTTATGAAAGTTTAACGTTACACTAATATGTTTGCTATGAGTTTAATTTGAAAATTTCATGCAACCAACTATGAAATGCACAAACATTGTTTCGTTTATCAATTAAAAGGTATTTTTGTTCAAAGCCCAATCTGTTTTGATTTTGATGATTTCCATTAATACCGTTTTAGTTAAACTAATAGATGGAACATTTCCACAAACAAGAATTATTCGCGGAATTAATGAGATCACAAAAGGTCAAATAAACAAGCCACATTACTCTGGGGAAGCCTTATTTTTAGTTGATAGAAATTATATTCGTAAAAAGAATGGTAAAATCCTTACATATTATAAAACAAAGTCTCGCCGCGTCTGTTTGTCTGAACGCGATAAACTCAAAAACTACCGAACGAATTTTCAAACAATTTTCACCAATGGACGGAGTGATTCTTGCGGAAGGTTTTGGTGTATAATTTATTATAGGTTGGTGTAAATTAGCAGAAATATGATGATTATTGTTGAAGATGTCGGAAAAAATCATGCTGACTGGGAGCTTTACTGGCATGCGCTGCGTTAACCGTAAAGATACATGAAAATTATGTTTATATTAATCCATATCCAATAAAATATGTTGTTTAAATTGGGCATTTAATTTAGATTAAAATATGCCTGACATTATATCATTTAAATTATTATTTTAAAAGATATCACAGATTCAAAATTACGTGTAACAAAATAATTATGGTTGACGGTTACGCGGGCGCAGCGGTAGGAGTCAATGACTTTTTCCTCGACTATAAGGTATGTAATCCCGGTAGTACGTTCCCGTCGGATATTTTGCGACATCCACGCGGGCGAAGCCGCGTGCAAAAGCTAGTAAATACTAAAAAACTAAAGTGCTTGGTGGTGAGAGTGGAACATAAATTAAACAAAATGCCATCAATGCCACATACGCGTGGGCGCGTTTGACAGGGTTTAGTCAAAGTTTTAATGACAGATAACTAATAAACGCGAAGCCGAGGGGCATTAAAAAACAAGTGAACTGTAAGGCACAGAGAGTTACAAATTGTAACCTGTGAACACTGGAGATATTAATATAAGGGTGCTTGCATAGAGAGCAAGGATTTGGTCTCGATTATTGAATTTTTGTTTTAAAATTAATAAAACCTGTTTAGATGAGTTGAGTTTTTAACAGTTTTTATTTTCGTAACTTGAAACAACTATCAGAGGTACGTTCTTAATAACCAACAGGTACCGCTTGAATAAGTAACTCGCTTAGCAACTTGCTTTCTATATGAAAGCATCCTAAACCTTTTGAAATAGCACCGTCCATTTATCTGGAAATGTAGGTATGCACCCTAATTCAATTGTTTCAGCTGCGATAAGTTCGTTTCAACCCGCTTAAGCTTTGTCACTGTTGGAATTAGAGAGATTAATTATCATTTCGCTCTTTCTCCTTCTTATTTGAACAGAGCTCTCAGCTAATATCCATAAAATTCATTGCTACATTTAAGTTGGAGCACAAGAAGTTATTAGTACTAGGAATGACTTGATTACGTTCAACTTCTTTAAGAACTATGTTCTACTGTACTTTCAACGATATTTCGTACAACAATGTTACAAAACAGCCCCATGCATATTGTTCACTAATTTTTTGCTACCTTTGTTTAGTCCCTACACAATTTACCAGCCAGCTCTTCTCCAGCACTTTAACCCTACAAAACCGGTCACTTTTGAGCGCAGCATTAAAGCGGTTAGCCCCGGTTAACCCGTGTGTGCCACAACAAACACTCTACTATTCACTGCGAGGCCTTCAAGAGATAAATTAAGATGGAAGCGGCACCCGGGTGCAGTCGGCGTCGCCTGCCGCACAGATTTATCACTTTACCTCCTGACCTCTTGAATAAGGACGGCCCTTGTTTTATGATGATGTAGGCGAGAAATATATTGGTATTGGAGATTTTGTTAGCATAGTGATATCTGGTACTGTTTTAGTGTTGTGACGTGACTGGCAAAGTATTCACTTCATGTAGGCGTCGTAAATGGTAAAAGTGCTTATTGTCATGGGTCTAAAAAGTAAATCTGTCAATGTCTAATTGTTTCATGCCACATTTTTATTATAATACTCGTTACCCGCCCATGCTTCGCACGGTTTTAGGACATGACAAAACATCGAGTTTTCATAAAACCTTTCGGAATAAATTCTCTAAATGATGGCGAATACCGCATTAAAATCCTGTTTGTAATTTATAAGATCAATGTGGTCACACAGATAGACACGAAAAACAACTTTATTTATACCAATTATGCATCTAGAGTCATCATCGTCTGCCTTTTCCCAAATATGTTGGGTTCGGTTATGTATCTAGAGTATACTCTGCTTTATTAATCCATAGCACTCCAGTTCTATTTTGAACCATTCTTCATGAAATATTCCTCTCATCAACATTATCATCTAAACGGTAACTGATCTCAAAATGTAATATAATAACCTGTAACAAATTTCATAATGAAGGTTATCCATAAATACTTGACGTTTTAAACGATCTAATTTAATAAAGTCGTCAGGATTGCTGAGCCCATCGAATATTTCATAAGATTAACGTTTTTCGATTAACTTCGAAACGAACCGAGCGGATCTGTTGGACAAATTATATTTATATTGCAATAACATTGGGAGGGGTGCTTTAAGAGCACCTAAGGGGAAAAACATGCGAAACGCACCTTTTTTATGCTGATAATTTTAGCTGATGTTGTTTTCGTTTGTAAATCTATATTAACCAGGTTTATTTATACTTTTGATTATTATAATACACACTCCCTGTAGGTATGACTTTGGGAAACATTTCTGAAGAAAAAAGATAGAATTTATTAAAAAAATTGCCATAAATAATTTACTTAATAGGTACGTAGTCCAGACTCTTTTAAAACAAACGTATCTTTACTTAAAAATATACATGACGAGACTGCAGATTATATTTGCTTATAAGATGTTTGGCTTCGTGTCTGCATCTTTCTTTTTATGTAGAAACCTTATTTAATTTAACTACCAGCACCGTTTTCAGTGTGGTATACTGCATGAAGTATTCTTATGTTCAACTATGAAAATTTCTTTAGTTTTAATTTTTGGCGTCCATCTACTGGCGCTGTTTGTTCTCACAACAGCTGGCAGACTGCCAGGCCTGTATAGCTTGCCATGATTGAATAAAATCCTATCGTAAAGCTAGAGGTAATCGCTATAAACAAAATAAAGCCTATATATCTGTGCCCTTTTCTTTTTCACATTCGGTTGTAAAGTTAAGTAAACTTTTTTTTTTAATAATGTAAGCCGAGACCAACGGCTTAACATGCTTTCCGAGGCACGGAGGGGTCTTAATATGTACAGTACAACTATTGTCTTAATGTCTCTCGGCAAACTTCGTGTTTCATCAGTCGTCTGATTTCTATCAGTTGCCCTTTGAACTTGGTGCTTGTACATATTGATTCCTACCGCTGCGCCCGCGTTGCTGTCAAACATAATTAACAAGTGCAAAGCGCAACTGATAGAAATCCGACGACTGACGAAACACGAAGTTTGCCGTGGGACATTAAGCAAATAGTTGTACTTTAATGTCGTGATGGTCACCCATCCACGAACCGACCGCGGCAAGCGTATCTTAACCTTCTATCGAGTCGTCCGACCGTTTTATTTAGCCTCGGAGCCCTTCCTTTAATATACGAGTACCTACCTAAACTTCTAAACTTAATATTATAAAGCGAAAAGATTTGATTTTTGTATGTTTGTTAACCTTTTACGCTAAAACGGCTGAACAAATTCGGATGAAATTTGGCACATGAGTGGACCTTGACCTGGGTTAGGACATAGGATACTTTTTATACCGATATTCTCACGGGATCGAGACTTATGCGGGTGAAACCGTGGGATGCAGCTAGTCACTTATATAATTATTATAATTTCTGTGCCTAATAATGTTGACCAAAACAACAGTGCGTACTTACTTATTAGGTAAATCCAAAATAGAATAAAACTTGACACAAAATTCTGTGTCACAGTTATCGCAATAAACCAATCCAGTTGAATCCGAACAGAAATCAAAATGAAGAAGACTACAGATGAAAATATCTTCGAAATAATTTTATAGAAGCACGGAAACACCAATATTTTAGGTTGTCCTTTGTTTTCTGTGTGCTGACATTTAGAAAATATAGTAGCCAAGTTCATTCAAGTTCATAAGTTCTAGGCAACATCTGCGATTTATGGGTTAAAATCGGTTATGTAAGCGATCATAACTATAAAAAGGTTTATGAAACTGTGTAGATACTGAAATCTGCGTAGGAAATAATTTTTTGTTCCGAATTTATAGACTTGTAGGTACATGCTAGTAAAATGGGTAAGGAATAGGAGTAAATGTTCAAACACAAGTATAGAAAATATATAGTGAACATTAGATTTATGTTATTGTTCTGGGTTCCCAAAAATCATCAAATGGGTACCGTGAGCAATTGGAATATTGTTGTACCTACGTATGCATACAAAGTAGGCAAAATATCTAAATGATGCAGTTTCTAGGTGACCTCGCAGCCAAAATGGTGCAAACATTCTCGGGTCCCAACTACATATAAATGCATTATAATGGCATTTTAATTCTAACTACAAAACGAAATAACATTTATGTTTATTTTGTTTTGCGCTCACTGCAGCGTCCACAAACATATACATTACATAGTCAAGCTTATAGAATATTCATTTGATTTCAAGTTTAGCCCATTAGTGTACTCACGAGTCCACAAAGTTGTTTCACAAAACCTTTTACTATAAATTATAACGTTGCTTTCTATACATATGCATTTCATGGTTACAGAAAAAGCTTTTCTGCTTTGGTACTTTCGTTTGGAAATGTACATAATGGATAAATAAACCCTCTAAAATATTTTCCTTTGATTTTATTATAAACTTGAGTAATTTTTAAACCTTAGTTGGAATTTTCATATTTTTCACCCTCAGCCCACAATAAATCAAATAAGACCACAGTGAAGCATGCCAAAACTACACCTCCGCTCAGTGAATACACGCTCACAAGCACACATTTACAACCATTTACAATCAAACTACACCTCACTAAGTGCACACATGTTTACGAAAACGGCTTCACTTCACTGTTGACAGCCCTTTTTTTTTTGTGTGGGAAATTATCAAATAACTTCTCCCGCTCTGGGCGGAGTGGGAGGGTATGTCAGACTTTTACTGACTAAAACCCACCCGTGTTCCTTCCGTTGCCTGTGTGCCGGGGCCGCGATATCCCTTTCGGACAAACTCGCAACCTTGGCTGCTGTTGACAGCCCTATGTCTTGGTTTTTTATTTGTTATGAGTTTTTCACTGTATAATTTGCAAGCGTAAACCTCAGGTAGGTGTAGGGTAAGCTAATAATAGATTGTTGCCTCGTTTCCCAGGGTAATTAATTATTATCGAGCGAATAAGCCTAAACCCAACCTTTACGCTTATAAGTAATTAGTGTCGGTGTCCTGTGTCCTGTAGGTACTAACTAGTTTTTCTTAAAGGCTGCCAATTTCATACTTCAACATAAACAACACATCATACGCCCATTTTAAAAGAATGGGAGATTTTTGTTAGTTAAAACTTCTTAAAAAAAATTAAGTTTGTACGCACAATTTTGAGAGATTGACCATGTTATTTTAAGACCATAGACTTTCTATTTTTGAGTAAAGAACCATTAACTATATTTTTTTCCAAATAGGCTCAGTATTTTCAGAGATAAGGGGGCATTTCAATATCCATCTGTTTCTTAAATATCTTTGTTTATGTTAAAATTATTAAAAAAAAAACACACGCCCTTTCATTTGATATGTCACAGGTAAAATTTGCAAAACTTATTTTTTTAATTTTCCTTTTTATCCCCGAAAAGTGACCCCCATATTCAAAATTCATTTATTTACGTTACACGTCTGTGTTTGGGTCTCAGAAATTCATGTGTGTACCAAATTTTAACTAAATTGGTCTAGTCGATTCGAAGCAAATTGAATGTGACAGACGGACAGCCGGCCAGACATACCGACACACGAGTGATCCTATATAAAACGGTTCCGTTTTTTTCCTTTTGCGGTACGGAACCCTAAAAAGAACGACATTATGTCCTTTTGATATTTAATACTTTTCTCTACACTACTATTACGAACAAAAGTGAAACGGATTTTCAGAATCGTTTAATAGCATTTCACGCCTCAAAATTACACGAACACTTACAATATTGCTGTAACTGCAAAAGGTCGTAATTACCGTAAAATATCAGGTCCAAAGTGGAGAATTCTAACTGTACCCCGGATTCATTACTATAATCCCAGCCACTATAAACCTGTCGGTCGTCAAGACAATGGAACCGAATCGAAGCGAACGTCCCACTTCACTGCCTTTTAAATTAATTTTCTTACAATTGGATTAACGAGGGTTTATTGGCAATGTTGTGGTACTTTTGTTCTGAGATTGGCGGTCGAATTAAATACACTTAGTTGATATGAAATATTTTGTTTTAAATTATATTTTATAGTTATACAGGGCGAAGAGGCTCGTGGCAAAATGATAAAAGCCGCACGAATCGATGGAAGGTTAAGCTACGCTTGCCACGGTCGATTCATGGATGGCTGACCATCCATAACATATCTAGACCCCTCCGTTAAGCCGATCCCGGCTGTCATTCGTAGATCTTTGACAATCGTTAAGTGTAATCAGAAGCCCGAAAGTCTGAAAACCAGTCTTAGCAACGAGGATCGTGTTACCCAGTAACAGGGTTGTGGAGGTCAGATAGGCAGTCGCTCCATGTAAAATACTGGTTTCAGCTTTCAGTTGCGTCCGGTTAGACTGGAAGCCAACCCCAAGATTATGAAAAGGCTAGGCAGATGAAAATGACAGGATGGAAGTTTGAGACAGGCAGACAGGGTAGCTAGAGCGGCGGCGTGCTAATGGTTCTCAGGATTTTCCTCTGAAGGCTTTCTTCGATCGGCGATCTTAACATTGTGGACGTTTTTAATATTTTATACAGGGTAAAAGTCTGAGATGGGGCTGTTAGAGTGGCCACCTAAAGGTTCTCAGCATTTTCCACTGGAGGTTTTCAGATTTTCCGCCAAAAATTGTGATAATTTTTCTAAGAATTTAGTAGGAAGACAGCCCTTAATCCGCAAGGACATTTTATATAAGGTAGGTTTAGCCTACACGAGGTGTCAAATTAAACTCAACCGAATTTAACCATCTTTGTGTCGCAAGGTCAAAACCCTCGACTGAAATGTCCTTTTCAGCCGGTTTTTGCTCGAAATTAAATACCTTAGAACAAGGTACCTTTTTAATTTCGCACAAAAGCTTGGATTTAAGACATATTTTTATATTAATAATACTTTATTATGAAATGGGCACTGTGATTAAACAAGCACAGTCATATGTATCATTTTGTTTATTTTTCATTATGCTCATTTCAATTTTGTTTTCATAATATGAAATCTGCATAACTTCAAAACCAATACCACAAAATAAATAATAAGTATGAAAATTTAAAACACAATACTCATTAACAGAGCTTTTTATTGTTCAGAAACCACGCTACATTTATTTGATTTTTAAAATATTTACTTTGAAATTGCAAATATTTCAATAATATTCAGCAACAATGAAGCTTGTCAGGCAGCCATTATTTGCGCTGGCACTAATTACAGGGATAATTAACGGTAATAAAATTTACCGTGGAATATTTGCCACATCAATGGACCTGACCGAAAGTTAAAGCACCTGAATTAATCAATCGTAATATTTAAATGAGTTCAATACAATTTTACGCATTGATTATTATTGATGTGAATCGGTATCAGGAAATATGTACCATATAATTAAGCACCATGTACATATTTATAAGGAAGACCTGTCTTGTGGCAACGAGAACACTAAAGGTGTATCCAAACATTGAGCGGCAACCTGCCGCGCTGTGATTGGACGACTGCCGCGCGAACATTCGAATGAACAACTACAGCAATGTGTCTCTTGCCGCTCAATGTTTGGATACATCTTAAGTGTTGCCGTTGTCACAAGACAGGTCTTCCTTATAAATATGTACATGGTGCACATAATGGTGCGGATATGGTACATTTTTCCTGATGAGGATTCACATCGATATAATTATTAATGCGTAAAATCGTATTGAATGGTCGCGCGGCAGTGGTCCAATCGTGCGCGGCCTGCCGCGCTGTGATTCAGGGACTCAGGCCGAGGATTCGTTATATAAATTTTATCCGAAGTATTCTAAGCCAAAAATAGAAAATGCGAACATCACTAAAAAAGTCTGGATAGATTTTATGTCCAGAATTTCATCTAAGTTTAAACCACTTCACCTTGAAACAAGGTACGGACTTTCAGTACCCCGTCGTTTTTAGGGTTCCGTACCCAAAGCGTGCCAACGGAACTCTATTACTAAGGCTGCGTTGTCCGTCCGTCTGAAATTACTATTACGGACGCAATAACAACAAATAATACCAATTAAATACAGGTAAAAATTAAAGGGTCCCTATACGATAAACTTGTTTTGTTTTGCTTTTTTAGGGTTCCATAGTAAACAAGGATCCCTTATAGTTTCGCCATGTCCGTCTGTCTATCCGCGGCTTAGCTCCGAGACGGTTAGTACTAGAAAGCTGTAATTTGGCATATGTATACATATTAATCATGCCGATAAAGTGGTAAAATAAAAGCAAGAAAAAAATATTTTTTTAGGGTACCTCCCCTACACGTAAAGTGGGGATGTTTGTTTTTTCCACATCTACCCCATGTTGTGGGGTATCGTTAGAAAGGTCTTTCAAAAATATTGTGAGTTTGTCCAAATCATTTTTGGATTCAGGGATCCGTTTGCGAAATATTAAGCTTTTAACTGAAATTTTTTGTTAGAGTCAAGTGTCCCCCCCCCCTTCTACCTCAATGGTTGTACTTGGACTTGTGAAAAAATTTACAGCAGTAGTATATATAACGAAATTAAAAGAAAAACTATGAGAGCTAAGGAGGCTGTACAGGTTAACGAGAAATAATCAACCAACTTAAATTTGCAGTTTGAAAAACATGATCTCGCATACATTCCGTATTTCAACTACAATGTTAAGTTTGTTCTTGGGATAAATTCATCCCAACTACGGAACCCTTCATTGTGCGTGGTCCGACACGCACTGGGCCGGTTTTATTAGAAAATATTGTTAAATATGGTACGGTGGTACGGAACCCTTCTGGTGCGGTTTCCGATACATCGAATTTAAGAAAGAGCCTGTCACAGTGTTGAGTGACATAGACGACGCACAAAACGTAACTTTTTCTAATACTCGATGTTCTGTAACCGTGTATGATGTGTACTGCAACCGTGTGTGATGTGTACTGGAACCGTGTTCGACGTGTACTGGTACCGTGTGCGATGTGTACTGTGACCGTGTGTGATGTGTCTGATCAGATTTACGTGGAGTTTCATGCCCGTTCTTTTCCATAGGAACCTACTACGCTTTGGAATGGGCAACTATTTATTTATTTATTTATTTATTTAAATGCCTTAAAACTTCCATTACAGGTCTCAGCCTAATGCGATAGCCAAGTCAAACACACACCAAATTTAAATTTAAATTAAAATACAAAAAAAAAACTTAGTCATAAAGATTAATATTGTTTATAACATAATGTAAACAATAGTACTTTTGCGAATTCACCCCACTGACGTGTAAATATATCAATTTCAACTTGCATATAATTGATTGTGCGAATAATAATAATTTATTTATTTTTATTTATTTATTTATTTACTAGCTTCATCTTTCTGACTAACCCACCTCTTGACAATTCAAAAACAAATCAAATACAAAAAAAATAACCACCGTGAGTAATGTGTACTGTAATCGACTATGGCCGTGTACTGTAACTCGAACAAATTGGCACGTTGTACTTTTTAACACCTCTAATGTAATCCGAACACGAAAAAAGTAGATACTTAAGAGAAAACTTACTTTTGTTCGAGTTCTAGCGCCATCTGGTGCGAATTGGGTGAACTGCCAAAACAAACTAACTGTTAAGTTGCCAGAAAATCGGATACCAACTTGAGGAACGTACTTAAAGGAAGCCAGCTTACTATACCTACATTCATGATATTATATCCAGAAGTAACGAAGCAAACTACATAATTTCGAGCTGAATTTGTGCGCTGCTGGGCAAAAGGACTACATATATTAAATGGTACACTCTCGAGGTCCTCGCGATACAGAAGGCCGTCTTCCTTAGCTTAGGCTTTTGGATGGCCAGGGTTTTGTACATATTTATTACAGGGAAGCACGACTAAAACCAAGCTCCCAAGCCTAATGTGTTATGTTTTATGTGTGTTATTCTATAAGGTATTTATGATGGGACTTTGTTACCAAAATTAAATGATTCATAAACATATCAACGGCGGAAACAAATACAAGACATAAATCCAATGTCCCTTGATACAAATGTATCAAGGGACATTGGATTTATGTCTCTTACGACATTTGCGTCATTCTTATTTAATAAAATATTAAAATAGTACCGAAGTCAAAACTGTACATTGAATATAAAAAAGGTAATTGCTACGAGGCCGAAGCGGACGAATCTGATTTAGAAAATATCGTTTTTAGATTTTATGTACGTTTGTCTATTTGTCAGAATGAATGTTCAGGATTGGCGCAAAAACGGCTGAAGGATTTGGCTGAAATTTGGCACACACATAGATTAACACATAGGGTACTACGTTTTCGTGATATATTTTACGGCATCCATGCGGGCGAAGCCGTGGGCAAAAGCTAGTTATTATTATAAAAGCCTATTCTCTAATGCTTGCTCAATTTTTCTAACTTTTCAATTGGAGATTTCAAGCCCTTCAGTTCAGGTTTATTCTAATAATTCTCTATTTAACTTAGAAAGGAGGTACTTTGGTATGAAAAAGTCACATTGATAGTTTGCCAGGGTTTGCACCGCATAAGATACATTACAACTTAAGACATTACATTACTGTCGCGGCCTGCAACAAGGGCATTGCTGGACGATCGTGAAAATCTAGACCGAGGCGAAGCCGAGGCATACATACGTGAGTCCATCAATGCCTGCTTGCAGCCAAAGCTAGTCTTCTCAAATAATGCGCGGAAATTCAAACTAAGTAAATTAATTATAAATTCCAGAATTAATGACGAACAACGATAATTTTTCACGAGCTATTATGTTTATTTGTTTCTTCTTTACTTTAAACAGCTCTATTTGCAAACCAAATCGAAATTTAAATAAAATCTTTGATAAGTTACCTCCTTGGTTAAAATAAAAAGTTCGTTCCATTTTTAAATAACCCGACGAGGTATGAGTTTTCATAGTAATTTATTTGGCCGCTAAATACGATAGATATGGATTTTCATACAAACATTGCCGGCCGGGCGGTCGCATGTATTCGGCCAGTACAGCAATTACGATTTATCTCGAAGAAGGTTGTCTAAATAATGCTCGAATTTCCAAGCATGTTGAGAACAACATATTTTCTTCGCTTTGATAACAAGGAAAACTGTGAACTATTAAAGCTCTTGTCAGACCAACAAAAAGGAAGTTTTTGTATCCACTGTCTGTAAAACACTTCCGGGAGGATTTGGCAAAGAGAAGAACGGATATAGTTCGACAGAAAACTTGTATTATAAATCTTAGATTTCTTCCATATACCTGTCAACTTGAACATTTCTCAGGTGACCTTTATAATACTTCTGTTTTTACAAATCGTACCAAAGTGCAAAGAAAACATCAGACTCCATTATGAAACCAGTCGGGTATGTAGTGACACAGGATTTTCTTTAATAGTTATTTATCCTACTGTTATAAGGGTTATTAAAACACGAATGCGGGTTTGAGTGCTTTAATACCTAATTATGTACTGTTGCATACAAGACTTTATCTATACCCATGATACGAATCCTCTGTAAAAGATTCTGAAACCAAAGGGTGTTATACAGTGTTGTAAGAACTCTATGTAAATTCATGGAAAGTTTAATTGCTGAGTATCTAATACAAACAATGTATAAGTTTTTTTTTTATTTGGGCGCTGTGGTAGTGAAACGCTCGTGCATAACAATGTTCTCTTTTTTGAAGTTCATAAAGATGCCACGATTTGAGTAGTGAGAATGTGGCTGTTTGATGAGTAGGGAAGGGATCGAAAAAGCAAAGGAGTTGCATTTAAATTTAGAGCAACACTAAAACACTTCTTTGGATGATATTTTAGGGGTATGAGGAACAGGGTGTAAAGTTCTCTCATCCACCATAGAAAAGGGAGGATCCTCCGACCAGACGGGTGTCGTGTCTGGCGGGCAACTGCCCAGAGGTTGAAGTCAGGAAGCTGTTTATCGCGCGGTAAACTCTAATTGCGCGATGCAGGATTTGTGTGACGTCAGGATGTTGTGTGACGTCAGGTCTTTGATGCGTAGTTCGCATGTAGCGATGTAGATGCCGCTATAATATTATGGTTACTATGACACTGTTTTTTTTAATGTTGGCAATAAGCTAACTGTTTCAGAAACTTTTATAGACGATTTATAGCATGAGTGTAGATAAAATATCGTATGTAACTACATAAAAACCTAGCCTTTTATAAACTAAATGTACCTCTGCACCTCCTACACGAAAAAAGGTTTATTTTTGTTTCAAAAGACACGTATAATGGTCCTTTATTAAATATAAAGTCAGGTGAAGCTACGTGCTCGTATTTTTCCAACTTCTAACGCCTACATTCAACTTTCTCTCCCTTTCTCCTTGTCAATACAAATTTGAATTCGTCGTACTTAAGTGCGACGATACAACTTTGGCTCGCAGAAATCAACAAGAAAACTCGGTGACCCAAAAGTTATATTACACCTATAACAAGTTCCAAAGAACAATAAGGCTTTTTGGGAACTTCTGTCAATCAAGAACGCGCCTTTCTTGAGCGCTTACATTAGTACAGAGTAGGCATTTCTTGAAATAACACTTTAGTATACTTTATCATAAACAAACACGTTTATTGTGTCATAATATTTCATTATGTTACAAAGGATAGAAAAAAGAAAAATAGAAATAAAATATAATAATAAAAATAATAATAATATAATAATAAAATGAAAGAAGGATAGAAAAGAAAAGAAAGAAAAACTGTTTATTCTGCACAAACAAAACGCACATAAAAAAGCAAAAAGACATAAAATACACACATACAAAAGCAGCCAAAGGCCCTGTATTCAACCAATAAATAAAATTTAAAAAATAAAAATAATGTTGTTCATTGGTTGATATCAAGGCCACGGACCAAAGACTACGTACTCTTAGCACTCTTGTGACATCTTATTTGCTGATATTGTGACCATAGTAGTACACACTACTATGGTCACAATATCAGCAAATAAGATACAATACTGCATAACAAGCCTAGTGGCATAGGTCTCGAGTTCGAACCCAAGGCACGCACCTCTGACTTTTCGGATTCATGTGCGTATTGTATAATTATTACTTGCTTAAAAAACGGTGAAGGAAGACATCGTGAGGAAACCAGTCATGCCTGAGAGATATTTATCGACGGCATGTGAAGCCAAGTCAGTGGCCCATGGGCGGCTTTAAAACTCTGTCACTAGGTTAATCACTAACCACACGAAAAAGAAGAACAGCAAATAATAAAAATACAATAAAGTTAAAATTCAAGGGGGTCCCAATACAAGAAATGTGTTTTTTTAACTCAAGTATTTTAAAAATTGTGTTAAATAGTGTACGGTGGTACGGAACTCTTCGTGTTTGAGTCCGACTCGCACTTGCCCAATTTTTTTTACTGTACATCCGTTCGGGTAATTTCTTACGTTAATTCATAGCATTATAAACTAATAAACCATTTTAATATATGACCTCTTCACTCAAGTATTGACATGTAACGCCCTCATGTTCGCAAATTAGTTCACTATCTGTCTAGACAACATGCTGCAATGCATAATTAATTTTCAATCAAATCATTCATGCCAATTAATTGCGATGGTATAGGTTAGGGTAATTATTGGTTATGTTAAGAAAAGCTTTGAAGTAAAAGACAAGTTGTACATCATGTATCAGAAAGGTGTGAAGGACCATTAAATTGAACCACTTTCTCCATGGCAGCAACATAGTAATCGCGAAAAAATTATCAACTGTCCCATACAAAACGCCAACACCTACCTGCTGCAAGGGGTTAAAGACGCGATAAAGATGTTGGTGCCATGGAGAAAGTGGTTCAGTGTGATGGTCTGTACCACACCCTTAAATATCACCATTCTGATACATGTTGTATGTGAAAGTAGTAAAAGTGAATTTTGATTGATTTCATTGCAGCATAAAATAATGTGGGGCTACTTGGCAGGGGAATATGTCCCACATTGAACTAGTTCGATAATTTGGCTGCAATATAATGAGCGCAATCCGACTAGCACTCGATTCATTTATTAAAAAGTGCGCTTATTATCCACCCTCGCAAGACAAGTAATGATTATGGACGACGGTTCCTAATAACATAAAAAAAACCTTTTTAAATTATGAGAATTTACTTCTGAAATGAGGAAAAATGGTCTCTAGAGTTATAATCAAGCCAGTGAATTAGGTACGTGGGTAAGGCATTCTTGAGCATACCTAACTTAACATTTACGTCCTACGCAAATTATTCAATCTAAGTTGCTCCGTGATTTCAACCCGATGACATCAACTTACATTCCAACATTCATATATGTACAGAGTGTATGTAGCTTAGCTTCAATTTGTGTCCGAAAGCTCTCTTGAACAATACTATTCACGTGACTCTAACCAAATTAATAACAGTTGACTGTCGATCCTTATTATCTTAATATTGGTCGTGTAAGTTTAGATAGAAGCCCTTATCGCTCCTCATTTGTCTTCTTACGCTTGGTGATCCCGAAAAAGAGTCCATTTCGTCGGTCAAACAAAAGGAACTTATTTTTATAGGGCTAAAACTAAGCCTCTTTCCCTTTACCTAGACCTGTCAAATTGTAATTTATCTTAGCTTGTCTTTACAATATAGCTAATATAAGTACTTTTAAACATAAACAGTCGTCAATCTCAACTGTAAAACGATTCTAAGTTTACCAAAACAACATTAGGCGAAAGAAAACTAATAAGCAACTGAACTAGAGTTACGAGACTAAACAAGGCTCAATCTGCGTTCAATATTGCCTGTCTGGGTTTAGTATTAAACCAATACCAAACTGTTTACTCGAAGCAGTGCAAGAGTACCAGCTAAATAATAGCAGACATTCTCTAAATAATTAAAGGGGAATTAAATCGGATGCGCTCCGTCTCGCGGCAATCTGGAAGGATATGGTTTCACGACATCAATAATCCGTCGACAGTATAAGATACGGCTCCTCTCGTCTCGTGGCTAAATGAGATTTCTGAGGGTGTAAGCCTACAATTTCATAAGACAAGCGTATAGTATTTTCTGACGTATCCGTATACAATCCGGTGTTATATTGTGGCTTTTGTCTACGTTTTAACCGTAACTACGTAAAAAGCATTTCGAAATGAACAGCCAACAAACAGTTCATTTGGAAACGGTTTTTGACCAGCTGGTTTCGATGAGCAAGTAGGTAGCTTCTCGTTTATAGGTAAGTATAAAAAAAACACTAGTTCATTAAACACTTTTCGGACAGGAGTTTTCTGTAATTTGAAATTCATGAATATGAAAAATTGAAGAGCAACGAATTCCAAGCCTATTCAAATTCTCGCTTCTTAAAATTCTTCGCTCGCAATACTTTATCCCGAACTCTGAGCGCATTCTATGTTAACTTGCCTCTCTCAGATCTGAGAGTTAACTGAAAGTTACGTGGCAGGTAAATTATAAATGAAAGCAATATGTTTAAATAGGCCAGCTCTTCAGATTGGAGAGTACATAAAACTTTCATAAACACCTACTCAAACTGAATTTATAATTGATGTAACAATGAGGATAAATGAGACTTTCCAACTCTCTTTGTACTTCTCAGAATTTTCATTTTCAATTACTTTCCTCTGTCTGACAGACGATTTGTTTGTTGAACCAAAATCAAAATAAATACTTAGAACAAAATTATTGACCGTTTCAAGTTTCAAAAGGTAAATAAATTAAGTAATTGGTGTCACGTCAAAGTTGCGATTATCGATCAGTCATTAAACATTACAATTTTGAAATAGGGAATATCACAAACAAAAGCTATTTTTATGAGCATCCCAAATTCATTCCAGGAACCAATGCCAGAGAATTTTCTCTAAGTCAATAACAAATGTAATGGAGTAAAAAATATTCGCCATTCATCCACGTCATTATGTTAACTAGGGCTGTTTTGTGAACTCAAGTTTCCACAGATACCTTCCTCTTCTTCACAATAGATTTAATTCGAAAATCTACGACAAAAGGTCCTTTCTATTAACTCTTATTGCTTGTGTCATAAGAATCAAGTTTGCTTAGCTCATTCAATGTCGTTTTTAATCAAAGCCCTTCGAACTTCTGTTTTGTTTTGTTGTTTGTTTTACTTTAATAGAAAAGTTTTTAATTGATACCACTCTTTGTTTGATCTTCGCGTAGATCGATAGGCTACCTGAATTGTGAGGACTGAAGGGTACCTTAAGGGAACTATTTTAAGAAAAAGCGCAGCACAAGTTCTTCTCGTTTGAAAGTAGCGTTTTCATCTCATGTTACCTAACAATATGGTATGAACGTGGTAGCCTAGTGCAGGGATGGCTTCTACATCTACGTGCCATTTTTTGCAAATAAATATTGTATGTGACGTGCCAAAAAACAATCTTGACTTAGTAACTCCTGGCAAAATATTATATAAGTACTTTCACATATATAAATATTAATATCAACAGTTTTATCTTTATTTAGATCAAAGAACAAATTAGTCTGACTTCTGCTGTTGCAAGCTACATGACTTAAGTTTCTGAAATGATGCCGTGCCCAAATTATTTTGTTACGTGCCACCAATGGCACGCGTGCCATTGTTTCACCACCCCTGGCCTAGTGGTTAAAGCCTCGGCTGTTATGCACGAGGTGGTGGGTTCAAATCCGGGCAAGTACCAATGTGACTTTTTCAATTTATATGTAGTTTCTGAGTTGATTTTGGACATTACTGACATCGGTCGTGAGGAAATCTGGACTTACAGTTGATTATACAATGGAGGAGGGTATGTGTCTCTTTCGTTATTATCAGCCATATTTTAACTACTGTGCGTACTGTTGGTAGTGTTGGTTATTGCGCAATAGAAAAACCGTTTACAGTTCAGATTAAATTATAATTTACTATCAAAATAATCACACTAGCAATTCACACTCATAAGTAAAGTTTCAAAACGTTTTCACTGCTTGACCGTCACCGATGATCTCTGCTAAGCGCCAGCTGGTCCGAGCACTACGTTGTAGAAACTGTCGAGTGCCGCTAGGCGGCGCTGGAGTCCGGTTCGTCAACTCATTAATGTATTTCCGACATATTTAGGTGAAGCTTGGTGATAAATGCTCGTGTCTTCTGTATATGAGAAGAGGCCTTTGCCCTGCAGTGGGACAATAATAGTCTGGTATTATTATGGTATGAACTTAAAAGAGTTGCAAAAATATTTGAATTATGAATTCAGAAGCATTCTCCACTTTTCCCAAAATGTACAACTACCAACTAACTAAAACAAATCACTAGCTCGCAAACGTTTACAGCGAATGTTTTTTTATCTCGCCAGGCCAAGGAGCAACCCATTTCAAAACAAACCGAACAAAAAACGGTACTCCCAAATAGCCCAACTCACCCTTTTCAGTATTCAACAAGCACTTTAAAAGTTTTGGTGGAAATATTCAATGAGGCCCAGTCGCCTCAGTTCATATGTGGGCGTGTACGTGCCAACAACATGCGAAGCCCGGGGCTGCGAACTGTGAGGCTCAGTGTACTCTCTATGCCCTGTTTACATACGACTTGCTTATCGATGGCACGTTTCTTGAGTTTAAAGAGAGCTTAGAAGAAAGTGCGAAGATTCGTTCCCTGTTATTGTTCTCGCGTTGGTGATGATTTGAAAAAACACCTCCTGGTGGATTTAAAAAAATTGCCTAAAAATGAGGTTACATTACATAACATCACCCTCGTAATACCCAGAGGGTAAGGCAGAGGTGTACCTAGTACACCCACATTTTACCAGTTATGTTTAAGTCATAGAACACAAATTGGTAAAAAAAATATGAATTGCCAATGAAATCTAATAATATTAATTTATTGGAAAGAGTATAAGTAGGTTCATCAATAGGGATGATGCCTGGGTAAAAAAAAAAAAATCTAATTAGTCCGTCTTTGAGATTATAAAAAAAATATTAGACACGTATTTTTTGCTTTATCATATTAATAAAAAAATACTTAGATAAAACGCATTTTAGGTTGAGGAGTACTACGTCACTAGTATGTATACAATCTACATACTCGTGACGTCATGGCACATTTTACCTTAATGTGTCGCCGAAATCTTTAGATTACGTACAAAAAGAAAAAATACGTGTCCAATATTTTTTTATAATCTCAAAAAAGGACAAATTTTTTTTTTTTGTCATCATCCCTATTAGATCTTTTTATATGATTGAACAACAAAAGCGAACTATTCTTAAGTATCAGAATTTGTTGTATTGCTCGAATCAACAACACAGCTACGAGTATGTAATAAACTGGATTGTTTATTTAGGTACTGATTTTGATTTATTACATAAACTACTCGTACCTTAATTAATTAATGTATTCAGCACACTTATTTAGTTTTCGTACGCGTCAAAGTTTCTCTAATGTTAATTATGTTTTCAGTGTTTCAGTAATTATCACTTTTGAGCGAAATGCTACGCAACTTTCTGCTGGTAGGTACTTTGTATTTTCCAGCATATATTAATACTTCCAAGGAATTTTCGTACACAAAATATAATACATAAATACACGAAATAAACCACTCTAAGCTTTATTTAATGAGAATGAGAATGAACTGTACATTCCCGCAAAATCCCGCTACGATACAACACGCTTATTTATAAAAAGCATAAAACTAATGTTGCCGCACAATTTCTAATGCAGTTTGTTCGAGAGTGTACACAGAGTTGCGCTGACACAGACATTCAAACATGTTTGCATGGAGTTTGTGCGCGAGTGCGGGGCAGGTACAGGTAGTCACACAACTCAAACTACAAAATCTCATCGCTCACTGAACGACTTTGCTGTTGGGACATAATATTTCTGTGAACAGTTTAGCGACTCGTTCAAATGTTGTACACGACGATGAAATTAGGGCTGGCAGTTGCGATATTAGATTTATTTTTATTCCCTATGATTCTTTCCCCCTCCCTGTATATAGTTGTACATATTTTGATTATTTTAGGACTGTTATTTAAAAAAAATGTTAATCTTATTTTGGAAATTAAAATTGTATCAGTAATTGGGATGAAGATAACTTTAAAGTAATGCAAGATGTGGATTACGTTTTTTATTATTCAGCACCATTATTAAGGTCCTTTTAATTACTTCCTTAATAATAAATCTACGAAACTTTATTCAATGAAGATATTAAAAGTCAAAATGCCCTAAACCGGATACCTTCTGTTTTCAACAACCCCGACAAAAACTGAAAAATGCTCGATGAAAGCTCTATTTTCCGCGTGACTACGGACGTGCCAACCCTTGTCATGTGTAGAAGCTTGAATTTTGTTGCGAAATTTTAAAATGCTGAAAAGGATTTTCATTTTGGTCACGTCATGCTAAGCCTTGTATGCTAATATGTTGGAGATAAACGTAGCAGACCGATAGCTTTCAGCGGAAGATCGAAGCACAGAAAACGGAGAATAACTTACGTATGAAAAGGATCAAGAAGTAATTCTGGGTAATACGCTTACATACTGCCCTCATCTGTCGTACTGTGATACTAACCTGAAAAAACAAAAAATTAATTTAATTTCAATGTAAATTGGAAATTAATATGCTCGTAAATCATGCATTAACAAACATTTATTGAACTCGCTTAATCGAATGATACGTAAACCTCAAATATAATTATTCGACATTTATGGTTATGCAATTAACCTGCTTTCCTCGAAAAAATGGTAGGTTAATTTTGACAATATTAATAGGATTCTGGAAATACAATACAGTGGAAATTCATCATTTTAATAACATACCATCATACACATTATTTAAATTCAAACCAACCAACACATAACACAATAGCCAAATTATTGTCTAAATTAGCCAATTTGGTTTCATGACACCACTAAAGTTCGTTTTTTATCCCAGACACTAATTTGACAGGTGCAAATGTCACACTCCAAATTGAAAAACAAACAACAATAATTTGTAATGTCAAATTATAAAAACGAACTATACACATAAATATTCTACCACCAACACATTATTATAGTATGCAACCCTAACCATTGATCTAAACATACTCGTAAAGTTCAATGCCCTCGTTCAGTACATAAAATACATAGGTAGGTATGTGACAAAGGTGATATGAGTTCATTGACTAGTCGGGCCAGTGAAGCGACGGATTGTAGCTCGCTCCAAGAACGTTGTCAATGGAACTGTAGCATTACTAACGAAACTGCTGACATAAACAGCATTCTACTACCTAGGTATATGATTATGGTACCTAGTATATAATATTTCTGTACTATCTCTAAAATCTACAAAGTTGGTTTTCGTGTCTGTCTGTGTGAGGATTTTGTTCTTCGAAACTACGCAACGTATTCTGATGAAGTTTTCACTATCATTTAGAGAATTTAATCCGGAAGCCTTGTGTATAACACATTAATATTAAACTTACATATAATAAATAATTCTCGATGATTTGTCAAGTCATAAAAACTGTCCGAAGCAGGAGCTATATGAGACATTACTGACACTGTGATCGAAAACGAAAGCTTTAATTTTGTGATCAAGTTTTGTAGTTAATTTAAAATAAAAACTAGCCCTACACGAGCTCCATTTGGATGGTTAAAATATATCATTGTAATTACTCAAGAGTTGGAGAGTTACCTCAAGATAGGGCCTAGTGTGAGTTTCTTTTAACCATCTCGACTTTACGCATCGGCTGCGTTATGTGCTCCGATTGGCCCTTCACTGGTTAAAGGCCAATCGGAGCGCCGAACGCGGTCGATGCCTAGAGTCACACTAGGGCCTCAGAATGAATGGAGAAAGACTCCATAGAAATACTTCCATGTTTAAAAACCTAAATTCTAAATCCGGATACATAGCAGCACGCATTCTGTGGTCTGACATAATTTTATTCAAATTAGGAATGAGGTATATGTTTACAACCAAAGCAAAAACCATTTAATAATTCATCATGTAGCGGTTCAATATTATTTTGTAGTGGTTCAATTTATAGCTGAATTATTACATTACTAAAATATGATGCAATGATTTCCCAAAACACAAATATAATTAGTTTTGCTTGTAGGTACCCTACATTATTAATATCGTACATTTAACCATTTGGTAGTACATTTTCATCCTATGTAGGTAGTACATTATTATACTGCACATGCTTGCTTATATATATTCTTAAATACAGCTATTTAGCTTTTGGTAAATAGAAAAAATTCTTTTAAAAATAAGTAGGTACATCATAAAAAAGAAAACCGATTTAATCAATCAATCTGCCTTGCCTTTTCCCAACTATGTTGGTGTCTGCTTCCTGTCGAACCGGATGAAGCTGAACACCAGTATTTTACATGACGCGACTACCTATCTGACCTCCACAACCCAGTAACTGGGTAAGACTGGGTTCGTCAGAAGCCCGGAAGTCTGACAAGACTTTCCGGCTTCTGACGACCCGTAACAACGTCAAAGATCCAAAAGAATGACAGCTGGACCAACGGCTTATCGTGCTTTTTAATCAACATCAATAATTTTATTTTTAAACGGAAAAACTTCAGCTCAAATAACGTGGATTTACTTCAGTAAATCCATCCACTTTTCTCAATAAGGAAAACATGAAAATGCAGCAAGAAGAAGAGCATGTCTCTTAATTTAAAGAAGAAGTAAACTTAGCCCATAACGATATAATGAGGTTACATCTAGAAAGTATATCACGTAAGTATATTTGAACACCAAAATCCAATCTCCGCCGCGGACTATCATAACCCTAATCTACTGCACACAATCGGCTAAATTGAATGAGGTTCATTGCAAAGAAGATATAGCATTTGGCTAAACATATGGCTCTTAAGTCAAAGAAGAAGTAACGCTAACCCTTATTAATTATATAATGAGATCACATCTAGAAAGCGTATCACATAAATATATTTGAACATTTTGAACACCATAATCCAATCTCCGCGGACTATCATATCTCTAAATTCATATCAGAATTTACTGCACACAATCGGCTAAATTGAGACTCATTACAAAGAAGATATAGCATTTGGCTAAACACGTATTCATAGTCTAGACTCGTCGACGGGGCCTAAACTACAGCGGGCATTCGTTTCACCTTGGCACGCAATCCTCTCGTTTCTGGCTACACTATAAATATTTGTTTGTTTAGACGGCGTGTTATGCAGTTATTAATTATTTGGTCCCAAACTACAAGAATGCTTTGCGCTTTTTAATTATGTTAAATAGTTTGCTGACAAGAAGTAAATTAAAGTTGGAGTTGGTGACAACGAAAAATTATGTTTTGGTAAAGCAAATGCATGTAAGAATGTAGAGATTGCATGTGTTTTGAAATAAACTTTTGTAAAGGTATTATTTTGTACTTATTTGTATAATGTAAACATTTTAACAACACATTTAAACTATAAAGTAATGATTAAAATTGGGTCTAAAAAACAATTCACTCTTGTCTTTGTCTTGTCTTGTTGTACTTCGAGTTTTTATAGAGAGCTTTAAGTTTCGATTGCCATACAATTAAAATGAAAAAGATATTACATCTTTGTCATTATAGGCAAACATAGGACGCCAGGCAAAGTTAGGGCAGTTGACAGTAACATAAAGAATAGATCAGACTGAAGAAAAAACCTAAAATTTGTTAGCTTTTAAACTGTCGAGTAAAAACTCCGGAGGCAAAAACTGATATTCTATAAAAAATATAAGTAGAAGATACTTTATTAAGAACGGAAACACGAATTAGATTAATACAAAATTTTCAATTAAGAATCCTTTTAGCCTACTTAGTTAATTGTTTAGAAAGCACCTACTTTAAGGAAAATAGCTTGAGTGGTTCGATGTTGAGGAAATATCGAACCTAATAGGGGTTGTAAGTAATTTGCGTTGACAACGTTGACTTGCGAAGTTGCGACCTTGCGACTTTATCAGCTTACTAGAGGCTGCATTTGTGTTCCACGTCGGGCCATTCAATAACTGTACGGGCTGTGCCTTAGGTAACTAAAATGGTAAACCTTTAGTCGTCAAAAGTGTATGGTTAAGAAGACGAACATCATAAGTTAACTTTAAGCAACGTTTATAAATAAAACCCATATAATTGTTTGTCTGTTGTTTTGTTTGTTTGAGTTTATCTAAGACGTTATTAACATCGGCGAAGGAAAACATCGTGAGGAAACCTGGACTTATAGTTAATATAAGTCTGAAATCGCCAACCCATCTTGAGCAAGCGTGGTGATCAATGCTCGTGCCTTCTCTGTATGAGAAGAGGCCTTTGCCCTGCAGTGTGACTGTAACAGGCTGGTATTATTAATTGTTTATGCATGAAAATACTGTACCTACCTATCCCTCCAGCATGCAATCTTAAAATTGCAAAAAATTATTAATGCCCCAAGAGATTTTTATCAGACAATTAATTTAAATTCTTTAAATTAAATACGTTTTAGTATTAATAAAGTTAAATTCTAAGTATAAAATTCTGACGTTTTCACAGTACAAGAATCATATTAGATATCATAAAACAAAATAAAACTTCTCTCTTCTTTACCATATATTTAACGAAGTGCAAAAGGAAAAATGTCAAGTAGCCGATAATTGGAAATGTGAAAATGCAAAATGTCGTGCGCGATAGAAATCGTGCCTTGCCTTCAAATATTTGTTACGGATGGTCACGTACCGGGTTCAACTTTATACCTGTGACTGTGAAACTGTCTCATAGTCAACTTATGTCGAAGGACGATCAGCTTCTTTGTTATCTTGGGAAATTTATTTTCTAACGTTACATCTATGCAGAATTTTGAAATGTATAGCTATGTGAGCGAAAATAATATGGTCTAAAGTTAGTTGTAATGAACAATGCTCATCGACCTATCTGCAATAGCTAATAGTGCGATAGTCTGGTGCAAGTCTCACTCCATTTCTATGCTTATCATGATGCCTAACCTAATCCATTACTAACAATAAACATACAATTCAAAGACAATAAGCTTTACACGGAAATTGATGACCATCAGACACAAAAAGTATCATCATTCATTTATTCGCTGATTGTGATAAGACAACCTATTCGCTTAAATTTTTTAAACAGGCTTGAATTTCCTTTCTTCAGCATACAAAAAATAGTATCCTATCCATTCCTGAAATAATAAAACACCTCCCACAACATACTTCAACTTGCATGTTTAATGGTGTGGTAGAGATCACACAATATCAAACTTAGATTCAAAAGCATCTGGTTACACAAGAAACCGACTCCAATAAAGTTCAGAAACAGACAGACGATGATATTAAACTAGGCCGTCAGAGCTCAGAACAAAGAAGAAGATAAATTAACGCAATTTGAGTTCTAACACTAATTTGCTGGAAGTTTGCATATCTAAAGAGATTTACTGCAGCGTCTTGAAAGTTTGGTAGATTTATCTACCACTTACTTACTTTCTCTGAGACTCGCACAGACGAGGGAAGCATGTTTGGGGACGTAGGTGAAAGTATTCCACCTGTCTCCTTTTACATGTATTTGAGGTGAAGTTGTAATCGTGAGCGCAAGTGAAACTCCAATTATCATAGTTTAAAGGTAGGCACAGTAGTACACTTATAACTAATTAAACTAGTAGGGTCAAAATAAATCTAAAATCTAGTCTGTGTCCCGCTACGGTTGGTAAGCCAAGCTAGCGACGCTACTACCAGGGGACGCTCTCTATGGGTAACGCACCGAATCGTGGCTTCGCGTTGCCACTTAACAAGGGTGCTTTCCGTATAAATACTTATCTAAACTAATACAGATGACACCTCGTTTACTAATGTGCTTTCACAATTGCACAATACGTGACGTCACACCACCCCCCCACGGAGAAAGATAAACCGATTTAACAGAAATCGGAGAAATACTTGAATTTGACTCGTCTGCCAGAACGTGGTATATGGTAGTTTTGTAGTTGTTTGTGCGTTTGGAGTGGATCGGGCTGTTTAGGTTGGTTCTGCATCTACTTGTGCTTTGTGATCTGCAGTTGTGTACGAGACTGGGATTGCCCGGACGTTAATAGTTCTTTTTTCTGGCTCAGCTCCTCAATTCGTTCTACCATTTAGATGGACGAAGGTGTAGGTGCTGATGCGTAGATGTTTCCAGGTCCTGGCTGTGTCTCAACAATTTTGTCGGCGATGTCCGCTATCCTGTCAAGGTCGAGATCAGCCTGCGCCGCAAGGATACCTTGCACATGCTGAGGCAAGCGACGAAGCCATAACTGACGCAAGATGTTGTCATCAGTCAGTGTATCGCCTGCGAGTGACCGTAAGTGACGGAGGAACTGTGAAGGTTTTCTGTCTCCAAGTTCTTCCTCGCTAAGAAGTTGTTTAACTCGCTGCTTTTAAATTGAAAAGCGATTAAGTAGAGTTTCCTTAAATTTCTGGTACTTGCCTCCAGCAGGTGGGTTGGTGACAATGTCCTCGATTTCACCGGCTGGTTTGTGGTCGATTTGGCTGAGAATATAACATATAAAATTCTGTGGCATCCGCTGAAATGCCAGCGAGCCTATCGGTCCCTATCAGTCCACAAGGGTGGCAGCTTGATAGAAACTGCCGCAGCAGTAGCGAAATGAGGCTTGGGCTGTTCTTGTAGGGCGCGTAGAGCTACGGTTTCAGCTTCAAGCGCTGCTAAGCGTGCCAAAAGGGAGGAGGCATATACTCAGCAGTGAGTGGAACAAGGCTGCCAATGATGCTGATGATGTTGATAATACTTACAGTTCGCTTCAAATCACTTTCCGCTCTAAAGTAGGCTACAAATGACTGCGCAGTATTCAATCTTACTTAAAAAACAGTACCGCATGCCAGCACGCATGCGCAGCCTAGCTTCAGAGCGGCAAAGTTATTTGACGCGAACTGTACTTACTTACAATGTGTAATTCATAATGCTTGCTGTCTGTGGTTTCCAGACGATTTTTGGGTTCTAATAGTTGTATTTATGTGACGTTGCGCGAATATGCAATCGGTCGCGTGCACATGTCACTTTTTTTTTTGAAAACCGGAAAGCGCCCTCTGTCGGCGCGACCACGCGTCCAGGTTCACCAAACAAAAAGTTGGAACGATCGTGTATTCGCCTGCACATCGCTTTTTTAAACCCAAAAATCATCGAGAAATCAGAGACAGCAAGCCTTATGGACACAGTTTTTTTATTACTATGGCGCAGTATTACTCTGTGCAAACATATTGCAATTATCGAACTTATTTTTATGTTTTCTTCACAAAAGTTTTGCTGGACTTGAAAAACACAGTAAATTATTATAATGAGACGTACTCAAAGATGAGATCTAGTTTTATTATACTTTTCAAGTACCATCTAGAATCTTGATTGCCAAAAATTAATAATAAACTTCTTACTTAAAATAAACTTTTCCATTATAAAGTCTCAACTAGGTATTTAACATTTCTATCAATCTCAATTTTATAAAGTTTTAGACATCTTCATTATCAGTTTCGAGGCAAGAGATGCTTGAATATTGTAATTACAGACTTTGTTTTAAGTACCCTCAATCTTGAGATTTTCATCAAAATATTTTCAGTCAGTTACCTACCTTTTTTATTGTTGCACTGGTAGGTACTGTAACTATCTCAAGATTTTTATTGTTGCACTGGTAGGTACTGTAACTATATCAAAAATTTTATTGTTGCACTGGTAGGTACTGTAACTATCTCAAGATTTTTATTGTTGCACTGGTAGGTACTATAACTATCTCAAGACTTTTAATGTTGCACTGGTAGGTACTGTAACTATCTCAAGACTTTTAATGTTGCACTGGTAGGTACTGTAACTATCTCAAGATTTTTATTGTTGCACTGGTAGGTACTGTAACTATCTTAAGATTTTTATTGTTGCACTGGTAGGTACTGTAACTATATCAAAATTTTTATTGTTGCACTGGTAGGTACTGTAACTATCTCAAGATTTTTATTGTTGCACTGGTAGGTACTGTAACTATCTCAAGATTTGTATTGTTGCATTGGTAGGTACTGTAACTATCTCAAGATTTTTATTGTTGCACTGGTAGATACTGTATTTATCTCAAGATTTTCTAAATACTCTCTCGTTGGCTACCACAAGGGGTAGCAGGCGCTACTGCTGACCCAGAGGTCTTGAGTACGATTCCCGGGTCGGGAAATGTGTAACCCTTCGGGAAATACCGACGTGATATTATAAACCGGCATGTCCTAGAACCAAAAATTCGAAGACATGTGACATTTACCAACCCGCACTGGACCCGCGTGGTGAATTACGGCCCACTCCCTCTCACAGAGAGGAGGCCTGCGTCCCAACAGTGGGAACATTATAGGTTGTTTATGCTATGGTAAATGTGAGATGGTAAACACAAAAAAAAAGTGAATAAAAACTACATATTGATCATTTCCTTTACTTGTGTTGTGAGACCTTGCTTCTTGCCAAGCTATACAGGAAGTACCCTATATGTTTTGATTTATTTGTGAGTATCAAAATATGTACCTAGTATAGATGGCTTTTTTAGAGCTCCAAGGGACCGTATACCTACATATTTAATATTAATTTCAGCTTTATACCTCCATACGTTCCTGAGAAAAAGGGTCTTGACAGGCTGACAGACATACAGACAACGAAGTGATACTACGAGGGTACCGTTTTGTCCTTTTGAGGTACGGAACCCTAAAAACAACAATGTATCATGAAAGTAACAATGTAATAAAAACCTATAAATTTCAAGAAAACGTTTTCCAACTATTGGCTGCGTTTAAAAACATCGGCGCACCCTAAAAGGCGTGTTCAATATAGTGCAGGCAAGTCGCGGGGAGCGGCCATGAGTCCCGGGGTCCCGGACTCCCGTTACATATTATGTGGCCATCAAACGCCACCGTGCAGTCAACCGGAACTTGGGGAATATTATGTAATAGCTTACTGACTCACTTATTAAATATGTGAGAAGAATTCGCTGGCATCAAAGTTTGTTGTGGTTATTGGTGAAATGTTTTACATGAAAAATATTTATTTGAAGGTACTTGTTCTGTAAGTCATTGTCATTTCCCAGCCTTTCCCTTTTAGTTTGAGTTCAGCTATCAGACTAACCGGATGCAGCTGAATAACGGTATTTTACATGGAGCGACTGACTATCTGACCTGTACAACCCAGTAACTCACGATACTCCTTGACCCCTTGGTACTTGTTTTGTAGGTAAATACATATTTTTTTCATAAGGTCGTTGTCCAATATTGAAGAGATAGCTTAGGATATAGCCAAACGAAAAAGAGAGAGAAAACGGATGAACGTTCGTGAGAGAAAATTCCAACAAACCTTGCCGGCTTTGATTTGTTTTCAGCAGATCTTTAACTCATATTACATCAAAAACATACATCCCAAAATATTTGCTTAACTGAAACCCTCCCCTTTACAGACGGCGCTTATATAAATATTGCATGTAAAGATTTCATAACATTCAATACCACGAAATGTAATAATGCTTAAACAGGCAGTTCCGCACTCGGTACTATGAGATAAATCTTAAAAGCCTCATCGCGTCGTGGAATTTTCCCATTAGATTTTATGGATTTCTCTCTGGTCCGCACATTAAATTATAACCGGAGGGTAAACTGTACTAGGGGATTGAATTTTAATTTCACCATTCTGAAGAAAAACACATTTTACAGTGAAATGAAACTTGTAGATCTTTGACAGTCGTTACGGGTAGTCAGAAACTCAAAAGTCTGACAAACAAACCAAACAAATTTATCAAGAGGTATCGTATTACCCAGTAAATTTGTTGCGGAGATCAGAAAGGCAATCCCTCTATGTAAAATAACGTCCGGTAAGACTGGAAGCAGATCCCAACACAGTAGGCAAATGATGACAGTGAAATGAAATTTGGCAGAGACACCGATTTCTTGTTTACCTGATTTGTAAGTAAACCAGAATAGTCGCGAAACGCGGATTTAAGTATATTACTTTTTTTATTTTATTATTCACATTCGTTAACCACCTCTTTAGGTCATGAGCTATCCGAATATCAAAAAATATTTGACCTAGGTTTTAAGGAGGAGGCTTGAAAATTGATTCGCTGTTACAATGTAAGTATATTAGATATGTCAATTAAGTAGACCTAAAACACGCCTAAATCCATTAGGAGATAATGTAAACATTGTGTACACAGTTCAAGAATACGAAACGCAAACAAATCTCGGTCACGCGAGGCTTTGCGAGTATTTCGCGAAACAAAAGACTTATTTATTTAAGGAAGCACTCAGCGATAATTATGTTATAAGGTTTTACAAGGTCAGGTCGGGTAACGAGCGACGACGCGGGGCAAAGCACTGTGCTCCAGACCGGGATTACTAAATGAGAGCTGATGAAAGACTTTTAACTTAACGAAGATTTTAAAGTGTCTTTAATTTAAAAGGTTAGGACGCGGGTATGAAAGCACTTAAGGCACTGTCTACTTACACTTTTAAAGCTTGAGTTACTTATCTTTATTCTTATTAAAGATCGTAACTGTTTTGTATTTTTTTTATTGCTTTTAAACAAATATTCAGGAGAGTACTCTTTAGTAAAAATAAATCAAAGCAATCTTAGCTTGGATTCCATAGCTGAGGGGAGAGTGCGATGTTTCAAAACGGCCTCTTTTTCTCGTCTCAGAAATGCAGTCGACAAACAAATTCCAAAAGTAAATGAAAATTTTCCATGCAGCCCTATTTACAGAAATTTAATTAGAGTCGCCCTCTAGAGGTGCCCTCGGCATGATTCCACGCATTTCGTTGATGTTTCCTCGCATATTTCCCCCTTTTCATTACTTTCTGAGCGTTTTTTGTTTTTGCAGAAATAAAATATTCAGCTTCAAGAGAAGACTGGAATAGTAAAATAAGTTCTGTAGAACTATTACGGCATAATAGAGGTTAACTTTATTTAAATTGGAACGTCGGGTAAGTAGAATAGTAACATATTTAAGTCGGAATATTGGGTATCCGTCCGTCTCTGTAATGACGTAATTCTTCTAGGCAAATTGCATTCTATTCTATTCAATTTCGTCTGCGTTGTGTAGGTTGCAGATCAATGGCGTGGAGCTGTTGGGGCTAGGGACATAACAAATGCTAATGCCCCAGAGAGTTGGTCAGGGTTTGGTCCCTTTGTCAACATTGGCTGTTCGTTAATATCCCATGGGTCTACGTAAGACTCTACTCTTGCCTTAGTATGAGGGTCAAAGGCGCATAAGCTATAGGCTTGGGGTCTAACCGTACCCAGTACTGTTCAAACATGGAAATACATTCTCGGTGTTCAAAACGCGCTTTGTAAAGCCTCTCGTCTTTGAATAACGTAGACCGCCTACATTGATGTTATTGCCTACGGTTTGTAATTAATTAAGTTGATTGATCTCGAAATAGAGGTAGTCTCTGCTGTAGTATAGCTTGTCCACTCTGAAATGACGCGCACGGTAATAATGATTTGTATGGGTAATGTAGGGCGCGTCATTTCAGAGTGGACAAGCTATAACTACTATTAAACGATAAAGGGCGATGGTAAAGCCAGGCAAGAGTGGATTCACCGTTGTGGGCACGATGGGCATGCCCACAACCCTAATAGACTTGTGACGCTGATGATATTATATCCAATGCCTTAATAAAATAAAATAAAACAATGAATCGTGCGTGATTCGGAACGCAGTGAAGTATTAAGTTATCGATATGTCACATTTTTGACATCATATTATCTGGTTCTTTTTGGCACATGAATACTTGTATTGGAAAATAGAGATGACTAGGGGCACAGCCAACTCTACTAATTTAAATTTATGTACATTGCCGCCAAAACTGTTTTCCTTTTAGGTGGTGTGGCGTGGCGCTGACGTTAGTAGTTGTTACTGTTTGTAAACACAGGTATCCTAACTTGAATCGTCGATTTTGATGAAATTATTCGATTTCATCAAAATCGGTTCAATAGTTTAGTCTAAATGTGACACTGTGATGTGCCATCTGCCATCAAAAACTCATTTACTTTTGTAATTTTTGTGAGCGAACAAACTAACATTTTACAGGTTTATTGATTTAATAGTGCTCGCCCCACTGGAACTATACACTGTACAAAATCTTGGGCGTTTTTATATTTTGTAAACATCTCCTTTGTATGAATACCCTATTTGGATTATGAGCGAGTTCATACTCCGACTCGCACTTGGCCGATTTTTGGTTGGCTGTGCCCACAACCTTTTTTGAGGGCTGGATCCGCGCCTGAAGGCAGGTAGGCAATAATAATCTCGATCAATACAGCCTACATTTTGACATAAGAGCATAGAGATGAAAACCTATCCCAGATATTCTTGACATAGTTTACAGAATATTGTAGCTGCAAAGTTATTGTAAACAGCTCGACCAATATCTTGTCCTAGGCAATTTCTTGATTGTTTCTCAAAGTATCGTTGTGATGTCTGCAGTCCTCCACGCCTCCTATTTGACACTTGACATAAATCAATACATAGAATAAAAGCTAAAGAAAATTAAATATTATTTGTACAACTCCATCACTAAAGTTATTATTTTTTTCTTGCGCTTTTAAACGAGGTCAACAGCGCATTAAAGGAAACTGTTATTACGTAGAACAATTAAAACGAGGAGTTTTACAAGTCATCGGAAAGAGTAATTAACCCAAATATTTTTGTGCACGACGGTACACGGCTTATACAGCGTGCGCTGTACAAGGGTTGATACAGGGTAGGGTGTGTTAAATTAGCAGCCTTGGCGGTATTGTAATAAATTTATAATTAATGGGGTTTTCAACCTTCCCTTAGCATTGAGCAAGGTTAATGATGTTGTGTTTTCATGTAAAAATTCTTGATTTGACCATGAGATAAGGGACCCGACCTGACAAATTGATTCGTGTTTTTTCGCCTTTCATTTTTACAAAAGCTACACGTGTGTAAAGCATTAGTAAATAGCCCATACAAGTGTTATCCGCAAATTTCTCGTCTAGTTTGAGTGTCTGTGAAGTCTATTTTTGAATTCAGGATACCATTTGCGAAATATTAATACTTTAATTAATATTTCGCAAATGGAATCGCAAACGCTAATTTATGTTAGAGGCAAGTGTCCCGGGACCCTGCTAAATGGTTGGTTTTGGATATGTGAAAAAAATCACGGCAGTAGTATATATAACGAAATTAAAAGGAAAACTATCTCAGCTAAGTAGGCTCTGCAAGTTAACGAATAATAATCGATCAACTTACATTTGCAGTGTTAAGTTTGTTCTTGGGATAAGTTCATCCCACCTCTCATGTTCCGACACTCACTTGGCCGGTTTTTTTTATTTTCAGTTTCTGTTATTCCTCTTTTGTTTTCTATTATTATTTTATACCTTCTATTGGGTATATCTGCCTAACCTTTCGGTGAATACAGGCGTGATGCTATGTTATGTTATTAGGTATATGGTAATTGAGGCATTCATAGTCAATATCAAATAATTATCAAAAGAAGTATCGCAATAAAAAGACGTAAAGTACACAAGCCTGCAATCTCTGAGCCGGCGCGCTCACATGGTGAGGCGCAGCGCAGAGCGGTTGTCACTACCAAACAAATATCGACCTTGCAATAGTTGAGAATAAGTAAACTTCCATTAGCTCGAGAGCATATCTAAGCGTATCTATCTACTTTATTATAAGGCACGCAATGTTGACATTTGTTAGGCAGTGACAACCGCGCTGCGCTGCGCCTCGCCAGATGTGCGCCATCCCTTAAGACTGTTTGTAGTCATCTTCCATTTATTTATACTGGCCTCTGTTAATGACGCAAACGAGACTAATTAAACTATTTATAATCGCCAGCATCGCACAGTTTTTAATAAAAAGCGACATGGCGCGTCCACCGTTATAATAATTAATTACAGAACATTATATCGCTCTGTATTAAAGTGTGCCATCTGCAGCGAGATCTCTATGTTTAAAATTGTTGAATAAACTACCTATAACAAAAGGTTTCATGTATACTACTACAAGGATCTTTTGGAGCTAAAATCACAGGGGGCGCTGTTGGTAAACATTTGTGCAATCGTTTCGTGAAATGTCAGTTGAAATGTCTTTAAAAAACAAGATGGCGGCGTTAGTTCCAATTTTGGCCACGCGCCAAAATATCGTTGTAGCGCTATAGCGCTACAACGTTATTTAGTCTAATTTTAATAGTGGAAAATTAGACTAAATGCTCACAAACCTTATTTTTTGGGGTACCTACTAAAAGCGCCTCTATTATTGACACGGCAATGCTACCAACCCTGAAGAGGGACTAATGAATAATATTTTAACCATGTCAAAATTTAATGTCATCAGGGGCTCATGGCTAAATAATAACATCCGTATGAGGCGATCAAAGGTTAAGGTACACTTGCCGCGGTCGATTCGTGGATGGATGACCATCCATTACATATCCAGACTCCTCCGTGCCTCGGAAAGCTCGTTAAGCCCTTGGTCCCGGCTGTCATTCATAGATCTTCGGCAGACGTTACGGTAGTGAGAAGCCCAAAAAAGTCTGACAACCAGTCTTACCAAGGGGTATCGTCAGATAAGCAATCGCTCCATGTAAAATACTGGTATTCAGCTGCATCCGGTTATATTGGAAGCTGACCCCAACATAGTTGGGAAAAAGGTAGGCTGAGTGGGTTATGGGTTAACGTCATCTAACATATACAAGATACTAGATTCAAAAGTCACTTATAAAATGTTCATTTGTCCTATATGAAGCCATTAAACTGCGTTAGATGCCTACAGACTAATAAGATATAATGCCACCCAATTGAGTTACACCCCAAGTTACATCCTTACATAATTCCACACGCAAGGGTTGAGAGCTCTGGTACCTAATCATTTTGTTAATTACTTCTCGTTTCAAGAGCCTGAGGTGGCTCTTCAATATCTCATTATTATTTTATGCACGAGAGCCCATTTAAATAGAGACACGGTGAACTTTAAGTTTCCTTTATAAAGTACGCAGCACTTGACTGTCTGATGTTTTTATTAAAGAAACTGTCTTTGAAGTAATTGGAGGAAAAACTATCGATGCCATCTCGTATAGTTAGAAAGAAAGAAAGAAAGAAAACGTATTTATTGTGACTCGCACAGGAAAAACACAAAAACAATAAAAAACAAAGTAACAGTAACATATAAAGAAGGAAGTCCTGTACGAGGCCAAAAGGCTCCTATCTCAGCATGATGCCGCGACATTTAAAAATAAATAAAAATGTCGCAGCGCTGGTATTCTGATAGGGCCCGCAGTGATGTCATAGATGTGTGTGAGTTTGCTCATACGTGAATATTTAACTAGATTTGTCCACTGACTAGATTAAAGCTGTTCGATTCGCAGGTCAGGCAGGTTATTGTGGAGTTTCTTGCCAGCTCTTCTCCATAGGAAACGAGCAATTGGAACCGTGCACCTAGCTTTTGACGTTTCATAAGTGCCCATGTAGGTTTATGTGAAATAAAATATTTTGAATTTTGAGTTTTGATATTCCATCAGGAATTTTTCAGTTGATGCACGGTTGATGGTAAAAGGCTCGCCCACTATTACATGGGACTTAAACATAAGTAGCCTAATTTTGCTGTACAGCACGCTTAGCATAACCACAGACGGAAGAATAGACAAAATGACAGATAAACAATCACAATCTGTCATTTTGTCTATTCTTCCGTCGACAAAACCCGTGTCTATGGTTGTCATGCTACGCGGGCTGGTATACCACTGCCTAACCCTTCAGAGATTACAAGCTTGATGTTATGTCAAATAATATCCAAGTCAATTGCTTTGATTAACTTGAATAGTTTATGAAATACTTTTCAGATTTTAGTCTCGTAAAATAATTTTCAGCGTCAAAGTTTTAACTTGACGAAAATCTTTCAAAGACTGGAACTTCGACTCGGACTGATTCGTGGATCTTTGACAATCGTTACGGTTCGTCAGAAGCCCGAAAGTCTGACAACCAGACTTACCAAGGGGTACCGTATTACCCAGTCAGTCGCTCCCTGTAAAATACGGTATTCAGCTGCATCCGGTTAGATTGGAAGCCGACACCAACAAACACTGGTGACAAATAATGCTCAAGTAAAATATTCTTCATTTTGTTTGTCTAAACCTTAACACACAAAAGAAAATCAAATATTTTAGAATATTTCCCGAAAAAAATGATAAAGTGATATTTCTCTGTGGAATGTGTCGAGATAGGGCGATACCTTCCGAAGGCTTTGTGCCGTTTGTCGATATATTGCTAATATTTAGGAACTGACGGCACGCGATATTATGAGTGTGCCGTGATCGATGGACTACATAAACGACTTTATTCCACCCAAGCATGGTTTATTGGAGAAAGTCTATGTGACTTGGGAGCCGATTGACTAGACCGGCAAGATCGTTCGGATATCTGAATGAATATTATATCGTTTTGCGATAAGAGAAATGGATCACTACCGTTCTCACATTATTTACGAATACTCGACATCTTAACTGGAATGTGATAGTATATTTTTTATGCCAATACGAAATGTTTATATTACGTACTATCGAAGAAGTTCATATCTAACCACCGTAAGGATGTGCTTGCAGCGCTCGGCGGTTACCGGCCGGGTTCTAACCGGCCGGTAACCGCCGGTAACAGATCGTATTCACGGGATTTTGTTTTGAAACTGGTTAGATATGAACTCCTTTGATGGTACGTATAGAGAGTGGCTAGAGAGGCGCCACGGCGTCCTCACCTTCCGCCTGACGCAGGTCCTCACCGGACATGGCTGTTTCGGGATGTTCCTGTTCCATACAAGGCGGGAGGAAGCGCCCGGGTGTCACCACTGTGTGGATCGCCCGGAGGACACGGTGGAGCATACGGTGGAGGTCTGCCCTGCTTGGGCGGAGCACCGCCGTGTCCTCACGGAGGCGATTGGCGGCTGCGATCTCTCGCGTCCGGCCCTGGTTCAGGCCATGGTTCGGAGCGAGAGTGCATGGGAGGCCGTCACCTCCTTCTGCGAAGCAGTAATGCTCGCGAAGGAGAAGGCGGAGCGCGCGAGGGAGATGCAAGCTGCACGCCCTCGCGCCCCTAGTCACCGCAGGAGACGCCCCGGGCGTCGGGAGTCACGAACCGACTTCCGGCCACCGTAGGCGCGGGCTTGCGGACGGTGAGCAATGGGTAGCTCGCCGTTCGATTAGGACCAGGCCCGGGTCGACGGCGCGTTGTGTTCCACCCGCGCCTCAAAGAGATGTCAGCACCAACTGACGGGGTCCGTAAGGACCAATGCCTGCCAGGGTTGCGAGTTTGTCCGAAAGGGATATCGCGGCCCCGGCACACGGGCAATGGAAAGAACACGGGTGGGTTTAAGTCAGTAAAAGTCTGACACACCCTCCCTCTCCGCCCAGAGCGGGAGAAGTTATTTAATAAATTCCCGCCCCCAAAAAAAAAAAGGTGGTAAACATTTGATTGAGAATAATCGTGGACCCTGTCAGGCATAGCAAAAGGAAGACAGTAGGTAGAGATGAGGACTTATCGTATAACTTATATTCTGAAAAGTATCTGACGAAACTGTTAACAAATCGATCAGATAACATATCTGTGAATGCCAATTTGTAGCACTAACACTTCCTAACCGAGTGCTTTAATTAGATTATTTGTATACTTAAGCCCGAAATTCTAGTTTAAAATCACTTTAAAGCTATTTTTCATTTTCACAATTGAGGTTAATTTTATAACGTACAATATCAACCTGAACAAGTTGTGTTTACACTTTCAAAAGATAATTTTGGTACAGACAATAGTATAAACATTCAAGTTTGTTACACAAACAGTGCTTTTACCCAGAATTCCGGAGCGCCATTACGAGCACAAATCACATGGACAGCTAGACTTAAAACAAACAAACATCTAATCCGTATAAATGTTTGACCTGACGCGAAGATCGAATCCGTTTCCCATACCGTAGAAGGAAAACGTTTCGCTGCCAATTGGATCCTAGATTAATGGCTACTTCAATACGCACAAAATATTTTGTATGTACCTATGTAGTAGGTATACATTCAATGACATTACATAACATAGGTAACGGATTGGGCAGAGGTGTACCTAAACAGTACACACACATTTCGCCAGTTATGTTTAAGTCCCATGTAATAGCATAGCATAGCATAATTAGCTTATGATGTTCCCAGTCCTGGGACACAGGCCTCCTTTCTGAAAAGTGAAAGGGAGTTGGCCGTAATCCACTACGCGGGCCCAGTGCGGGTTGGTGGATGTATCATATCTTCGAATTTTTTGGTTCTAAGACTTGTTTCTCGGTTTCCTCCGATTTTCCTTCACCGTATTTAGAGCAGTGGTGATAAAATGATTTTGACGAAGTAAAGTAGCTGCGAATGAACTCACGATTCACCACCAGTGGGCCACCACGACTCACCATGTAATAGGGGCGAGCCTATTGTCATCAACCGGGCACAAATCCAGACGCAGGTACTGAGATATTCCAGATAGAAAAACCCAATAACACACTCAGCAGTACCGCTTGCGACCACAAGACCAACGAGATAGTCACAAGTTCGAAATACAAATAATACAGGATAATTCTCGATTGATAGAACGTTAATACAGTTATTCGTAATCCTGCAAATACTTCAATCGCGCGAGACAAAGGCATCTAATTGACCAGTTTCCCCAAAATCAATACTGCCCTGTGGTTACTCTGTGAACGTGATACGAAATAATGATCGCATTCAATACCCAGGTACATAACTATTACGCTGTGGTCATATACGTGGTTCAGTGAAATACCGCCCTTGTCTACACATCGTGCTAATTCGCATTGATCGCTTTGTAAATTATATACCGGTGCCACACGATGGTATTTGAACATGAATAGGGAATTTGAAAAAAGAAAGGCGTGAATAGACGATAACCATCATTAAAGGCATGCAAATAATGTCTTCACAATATTAATCCATAAAACCCAGGCTTAATCATACGAACCAGAAGAAATAAATGAATTTACGTTGTATATAATTGCACAAATATTATCACTACCTACCATTTTTAACTGTTTTTTTTTGTGTAAAATTGACAGTTTTCTGTTTCTATAACTGGACGTAAAATTCCGTATGAACGCTACATTTTTTCACTCACGAACGTGAATTAATTGTATTCATGAAAAATAATAAAAATACTTTATCGCAATACCAATTGATAACGAACAAAAACTTTTGGAAAAACTCTGTATCAAATTAATTGTACCAGTGAATGTGTTACAGAAGTACATTTAAATGCACAGTTCTTAACATAACATATCGTCACGCCTGAATTCTTCGAAGGGTATGGCAGAGGTGTACTATGGAAGAACTTCATATCTAAGCAGTTTGAAAACGAAATCCCGTGGATACGATGACCACATCTGTTTAACGCCCTTAAATGCGTCGAAAAATGAAACAAAAAAATACATAGTAATATTTAATATTATTAAAAAAACAAAATCGACAAAATATTACTATGTATGTTTTTGTCGATTATGTTTTTTTGTTGTTCGTGTGTTATGTACACTTTGTTACAATAATCACAACCACAACAATGTCTTGCCTTTTTTCGACCACTAGGAACAGAACAAAAGGAACAAAGATGAGAAAGTTTTTGAGAGAAATTTTAATGTTTACTGTCTTTTTTTTTCATTTACAAATAGAAAGGGACACATCAAAAATCTGATGCTGCGATACTAATGGTTGATGAGATTTCTATGGCGGCGCTGCAAGCAGAAATAGTCTTTACAGTGCTTAGATATGAAGGTCGATACTACCTATACTGTCCACATTTCGTCAGTAGTTCACCGTCCACCGTTTTTTTTTCCTCATTATACCTTATTCGGGTTCCCATAATATAATCATATAAAATATTCGAGCTAGGGTCGTAGCTGACCGTAATTATATGGGGAGGCTGGCTACGGTCGATCTATAGAAACATTATTGGTTCTCCATTCTTTGATGGCGTATTCCGATCGGCACAGTTCGGAGAGGTTATAAATAGCCGAACTATATTGCAACATGGGAAACCTTTCCCTTCCCGTCTTTATATGACACGTAAACTTGTTATTTGAGTGGAATATTAATTCTGAACCGTACTTCTGTTGACCGATATGTTTGGTCGATAATTTTGAACCTGTATTTAGAAATAATTCGTGAGCGGAGCTGAAGAGGAGCTCGTGGCTAAGTAATACCAGCCGCACGGGCCGCTTGCTGGGGTTGGTCTGTGGATAAGTGACCATCTTTACATACCGAGACTATTCCGTGCCTCGGAAAGCACGTTAATCCGTTGGTCCCAGCTGTCATTCGTGGATCTTTGACAGTCGTTACGGGTCGTCAGAAGCCCGAAAGTCTGACAACCAGTCTTACCAAGGGGTATCGTATTACCCAGTTACTGGGTTGTAGGGGTCAGATAGGCAGTCGCTCCATGTAAAGTACTGGTATTCAGCTGAATCCGGTTAGACTGGAAGCTGACCCCAACATACTTGGGAAAAGGCTAGGCAGTTTGGTTTAGAAATAATTCATTCAGCACTATACCTATTTCGGAATAGCTTCATCGCCTTGATTAAAACACTTTTCCTAGTTTGAAACTGTTTGATTAATTTGAAAATGTTTTAATTGAAATTCCGAATTTAGAGGTAGTACGGTGGAGAAAGTTTCATACAAATGCAAAATAATAATATGCACTATCAATAAACTGGAATAAAAATACGTTATGTGTCATAAACTAGTGGTGATATTTCACGAAACAATTTATTCTTACCTCGCACACACTTACAACCTTTTACAATGACACTACAATCAAACTACACCACACAAAGTGCACACATGTTTACGAAAACGGCTTCACTTCACTGTTGACAGCACTCTGTCTTGGTTTTTTATTTGGTCTGAGGATGCAACCTTATCTTATTTATTAATTAACCTCTACAATAACCTCTAATGTGACCGTGTGACCAATAAGAATTTAAAACCAAGTTAAGTACTCTGTTTTAATGTGATCCGTTTAAAGTCAACACCACATATAATCGGCTTAAGTATAACAATGAACAAGTTCAGACAGCCCGTAAAGTTTTTTAATTGTTAAGAGCGTGCATTCTGAAAGCGGGCAACGTCGCAAATAGATGTCTAATATTTCGCTGTTTTGAATAATTTGACAATATTACTGTATGGAAATATGAAACATGGCTAACTAGTGAACTAAAATATTGGGTACAACATCAAATCTATTGTTATAATTGCAATTCATTATTAATATTCTAGTTCACTAGTTAGCAATATTTAATATTTCCATACTACTTACTTAATATTGCCAAATTTACCTAAACAGGTAGATTTTTGACAGCTATGCGACGTTGCCAACTTTTAGAATGAACGCTCTAACGATTGCAAAACCCTACAGTTTTACAATACTTTTTAAAGTTATTCGATAATTATTTGAGGTACCTGAAAAGAAAATAAAAATACGCCGCCTTTTACAGTGCGTTCAGTATAACTTGACCTGTGACGCGATTGGTAGTACTTTTCTATCAGCTGCCATTTTGAACTCTATTAGTATTGAACTAAGCTTAGCAAACAATGGTGCCACTATGACGGTAAGGGACAAGTTGTGTGAACGGTTTGTACAGGGGCTTAAACATAATTAGCACTTTATGTACTGGTGTACTATAGGTACACCTCTGCCTAACCCTTCCGGGCATAAAGCCGTGATATTATGATAAGTTATGTGAAAATAAAAACATCAAAATAGTTATAATAAAAATGACTTGCATGTACAAACAAAAATGTCGAGTCAATGCCTTCGATTTGCTTTGATTTCAATTATTTGCAAAAGGACAACGACCTCGAAAACTGTTTATGTAGGCATTGAGGTATGAGGAACAGGGTGTAATGTTTACTCATTATCCATAGAAAAGGGAGGATCCCGCGACCAGACGGGTGGCTTGTCTGGTGGGCAACTGCCCGACGATTGATGACGCGGTAAACTCGCTTGCGCGATGCAGGATTTTGCGTGACGTCGGTGTGATACGTAGTTCGCATGTGGAGTGGTAGATGCCGCCACATAGGTTAGCCGTACGTAGAAACTTATAAGTTACTAGCTTCTACCCACGGCTTCGTCCACCGGCTATAACCTTCCTCAAGAATTGGACTATCCAAAGCAAAAATATTTTTTCAAATCCGACTGGTAGTTGCGGATATTACTCCCTACATACAAACTTACAAACAAACAAACAAACACACAAACAAACAAAGTTTACCTTTTTATAATTTTATTATATTGTATTATATGTAATAAGTATAGATTAAGTACACTATTCTGTAATCAATATTTAACCGAATATTTTTAGAAATGCTTTTTTGCTCTGAATTCTGCTTCGTAAATTAAATATCCATTGAAATTGAAGGGTGTGTACGGCCAGTTGACACCCACAAAGTAACAAATTAAAGGAAAACTCAACAATATTTTTCTTTCAGAAGAACCTTAAAAAATTGAATAAATTTCGTCAAAGGTAATGCCGGTACTTAGTTGTTGTGGAGTTCACCAAGCAGTAATACAGAGCTACGGCGTACTACAGTACAACACAACTTAGATGTAGCATCGGCAAAATTCGTAAATCCGAACACCATCCGAACTGAGTGCGCCTTCAAAATCACCAATATTTATTACTGCTTTAGGTGAAAATGATCTTTACGCAAACGCAATAACTTGTGAAATCATATAACCAAATACATTCGTAAAATTGAAATTAATTAATGCAAATTTTCAAATTTATGGTAAATCTAAATTGTGTCGTAGTGTACCTTTTTTTTTTTGAGGATGGGAAATCATCAAATGACTTCTCTCGCTCTGGGCAGAGCGAGAGGGTGTGTCAGACGTTTACTGATTAAAACCCACCCGTGTTCCTTCCGTTGCCTGTGTGCCGGGGCCGCGATATCCCTTTCGGACAAACCCGCAACCCCAGTAGGCATTGGTCTTTCGACCCCGTCGGTTGGTGCTGACATATCTTTGAGGCGCGCGTGGAACACAACGCGCCGTCGACACGGGCATGGTCCTGGACGGCGAGCTGCCCATTGCTCACCGTCTGCAAGCCCGCGCCTACGGTGGCCGGAAGTCGGCTCTCGACTCGTCGTACTGTACCTTGACTTGACTTTAACTTGCCTTTTTTTTTGTTTTTTAATTGACTCTTCTTTTCTTTATTTGCCTTTTTGTTATCATCATTTCAAAAGTATTATATGTATCATTGTGTAGTAAGTAATTTTTTTTTTTTGTAAAATTTTAATGAACGGCTCTCCAGCAAACAGATAAGCCCTGAGAGGTTTTTGTTGTGTGGCTAAAACCAAAGTGTAATATAGATTAAGTGTTTTAGTAATAAATAAATAATAATAATTAATTAATGTTGTACCTACTTACTTATTTTTTTTTATTAATGCTTACTTATTTCTGGTACAGAGACTACTACTCTAGCCACAGCACAGGACTGCTTTTTTTTTTTACATTTCCAAAATGGTTAAAGAAATCGTGTTTCGTGTAAACAAAGCTTAAGCAAAATTTTCAGAGAAGTTACTATTTTCAGAACGAGCTATTTAGAGGTTCAAGGCCGAGCCTAAAGCATACATATTTTATCAGCGAGCTGAATAAATATGTCGCGATTTACTTTTTTCAGATTAAAACTAAATCGTTCACGTTCTTATTTTATATAACATCACGCCTGTATCCCTGAGAGGTTAGGCAGAGGTGTACCTATAGTACACCCACATTTCGCCAGTTATGTTGAAGTCCCATGTAATAGGGGGCGAGCCTAGTGCCATCAACCGGGCACAAATCCAGACTCCGGGTTGCTACTGAGAAATTCCTGACGTAAAAAACCCAAAGTCAAAGTCAAATCATTTATTTCAAATAGGCCCTTGCAAGGCACTTTTGAACGTCAAAAATTACAAAAAAATTGAATTGATTCTAGTCGCCCCTTCCAAAAGGTAGTTTTCGTATGGAGAAGAATGGGCAAGAAACTCCACTGTTACTCTTTTAAAATGTTTTACAATATTTTGTATATGTAGGTACATTAGTTATATAATTATATGTCAAGACGATGCATCTAAAAATAAAAAAATAAATTACTATACCACAATATAGGTAAAAACAATTTAAAAAAGAGAGCAACAACAGATAAATTAATTACTTATGTGATAGATACATGGTTGTCACATATTTACAAACATTGTAAAAGTTGACGATTTTCCAAAAAAAGTTATAATTAATAAGTCAGTGTGTGAGGAAGTAATCACAGAATGTAAAATCAATGTCAAATAATAAAATATAATAATTTATACAACTCAAATTAGCAACCAGTTTGATTTTGTCTAGATTCTAGATTATCCTATAGAGCTGGACCAGCTTGTTTCCAAGCATTTTTATCTTGGATATAATCCTCTAATTTGTAATATGCTTTTTTACAAAGTGTACTTTTAATATGAGTTTTAAATTTTCTTTCATTTAATTGTAAAATATCACAAGGTATTTTGTTGTAACATTTAACACAGTACCCCATAAAAGATGTATGTACTTTAGATAATCTGAAAACTGGTTGATCTATTTTATCTTTATTTCTAGTATTAAAATGATGTCTATCATTTATTTTATTAAAAATATGTAATTTTTTTCAGATTTTTTGTAGGTATCGTCATAATATTAATCTTTCCATATAGTTCCCTGAGAGATTCGCGACGATGTAAATCATAAATGGCTCTGACAGCTCTCTTTTGTAAGATAAAGATGGATTCAATGTCAGCTGCCCGACCCCACAGTAAAATGCTATACGACATAATACTGTGGAAGTAGCTAAAATAGACCAAATGCGCGGTTTTAACGTCTGTTAACTGTCTTATCTTTCTAACCGCATAAGCGGCCGAGCTTAGCCGCCCCGCAAGAGATGTTATATGAGGTCCCCATTGTAATTTCTCGTCTAGCGTGATTCCTAGGAAAACCGTTTGATTAATAAATTCCAGTTTTTCTCCATTCAATATGATGTCACATTCGCTACTGCTAACATTAGGTAATTTAAATCTACTGCATTTGGTTTTTTTTTTTATTTAGTACCAAATTATTTACCGTAAACCAATCTTGGACCTGAAGAATAGAGCTATTCACGTCGTCAAGATTTTGTGACCGTCGGTTGATTTTAAAGATCAATGAGTGTCATCTGCAAATAACACCATCTTCGGTTGATTTTGAAGTAATTGAGGTAAATCATTAATGTAAACTAAAAAGAGGAATGGACCCAATATCGAACCTTGAGGAACGCCCAATGCCATTTCAGACCCTAATGAGTTTACGCCGCCAATAAACACTTTGCCCGACCGGAATCGAACCCAGGACCTCATACTCAGCAGTACTCTTACCTTGTATCCCTATAATCTCTTATCGCCGTTGTTATGTTGTTTAAAACCCACATACCATCGGGTAGGGGCTTTTTGAATGGAATTGTTACGAGCACATTCGAAAATATTAAAGAGGTTTTCGTAAAATAAATTCTATGTGACTCAATATTCTTATTAAAATGTCGTTTTCCAAAAGGTTCCATATATTTCCAAGAAGTTTGAACAAACATCAATAAGATATATTGTATGGTCCTAAAAGGTACTCAGTTGCAATATAAATCTTTGGAACCAGAGTTCATTTTGAATAACAGCATTACAAAACTTCTGTTTTAAAATGTAACCTTCTCGGAAATATTCTCGAAAAATTATCCACATGGAACCTCGTGTAAAAATATGTATAATCGATAACAAATTGCTAAAGTTAACCCATTGGATGCATGTCTACTCGTAAGTACGCCGGATTCCTGTGAGCGGAGCAAGTTACAATTTTCGCGCCCACTCAACCTTGAGTGAGGCGGGGCAGGCGGCATTAGCGGGGGAAAAATTAGATTTAACCCCGACACCGTGCACCACCGTCGCCGGAGAGGGTTTACCTACACATCTATGTCCCTTTTAGCTAGTAGTCCCTCCCCAACAGTTTATCCATTTTATATTTTCTCTCGGCCGCAAAGAATGAGGATGCTATATTTCTTAATTTGAAACAGGGGAAGTCGACTGTGATAAGTTCGCTTGTTTTCCATTTTGTTATTCTTTTGTTCCCGTAAGTAGCCCCCGGTTGTGACGTAAACAACTGTTTTTGTTAATTTGGGCTTGTAATACTTGCTATTGATTTTATGACAGAAATGAGGGCTGTTTTATGGCTTGTATTGTTGTGGAAATTGGAAGTGTCTATATATTTTATGGGCTGACTTTATCGTTTGAATACCATTGTTATTTTTATAAATGCGCCAAATAATTTGCATTACAACGCCAGCCTCATAACGTGTGTAATTTAAAAGCATGATTAAAAAAGTTTTGCGAGTAGCGAGTACCGAAAAAAATAATCCCCAAATTACATGAGTCTGCGTCCGTACAGCGCAATTTATTTTACTTAAACTCCAAGCCGGACTGCATAATTGAATTTGTAGGTGCAAAGAAAACAATTTTGGTGGCAAATTAACATTTACGCAATAATAGGTTGACGGGTGGGTGAAGCGGGTGTTTACGACCCACCCTTTGTTCTCCAACTAAAAGGGTTAAGTTTAAACATCGCAGCTCTTAACCCTGCCTGCGCGTACGTGTGAACATATGTCGAACAATATTTTCCCCGCTCTCGGAGCGACACGTTGTTTTATAAAAGCGATCGTGTTTTTTTTCCTTTTGAGTATTAACGCGTGGAAATTGCGTGTGACTATTTTCGTATGAATGCGATGTTTTTGTATGGAAATGCTGGTAATTGTATACGTGTGTGAATGGATTCTGTGTATGTAGAATTGTATATGTAGACAGTAGGGGACGGGTGTATGGATTAAGTCATAAACAAGGAAGCGTTTCTTTGTATAGCTTTTCTTTTGTTCTGAAGTTGTTATTTGTTTTTAGGAATTTTGGGTGTTAATTACTTTACACGTCGACTTTACCGACATGGATGGAAAACACACGAGCACAGAGGTCTTAACTCCTTCCGTCTCTTTCTCTTTTCACTTGTTAGTAAAAGAAAGCAATAGTTTTAGTTTGGTTAGGTCGGTACAGAACAGAATGAGCCCCAGTATCGCACTGGCTCTAAAGTTTGCCAATTGTAAATATAGCAGTCGGCCATTTCTTTCATTGAGTCTAATAGCTTTTCTGCTCCGTCTTGACCACGCTGAGACGGCCATTGAAAGATTATACTTAGGTATTTTGTGGAAAGGGTAACCAGTTACATAATATCCTCCATTACTAATAAAAATACTACAGTAATCAATTCGTTGGTCATTTGTAATCCTCACATATTATAAAACAAAGCCCCCGCGCGCCGCGTCTGTCTGTATGTCGGTCTGAACGCGATAAACTCAAAAACTGCCGAACAGATTTTCAAACGGTTTGCACCAATGCATGGACGGAGTGGTTCATGTTCAGGTTTTAGTATATAATTCATTAAGGTTTTGTGTAAATTGGCTGAAATATGACGATTATTCTTGAAGATTTCGGAAAAATTATACCGAGTGGGAGCTTTAGTGGCGTGCGCCGCGGAAACCGTAGAAGATACATAAAAATTATGTTTTACAGAATGGTTCATCGTAGAAAGATCAACAGAAAAGTCCGCAATGGTATATGCCTATCTTCTAAGGATGACCCACAGTAACCATTATTATCTTTCAGAATTTGATAATAATACTATTATACTAAAAAAAAAATGTCTGTCAGACAGGTGTGCTGCTGGGGAGTATGTTGCTCCACTTCTTCTTCCCAGCTAACGCACTAGGAAGTGAAGGATGGGCGTTTTGGGGGTCTGTCTTATGTAATTTTGACGTTCAAAAAGTGCTGATTCTCAGCCTAGTTTGAATAAATGACTTCGAATTTGAAGCTCTTTTGACCGGTATTTTGAGTGGCTAGAGAGGCGGCGCGGTGTCCTCACCTTCTGCCTGACGCAGGTCCTCACCGGACACGGTTGTTTCGGGAGGTTCCTGTTCCGCATAAGGCGGGAGGAAACGCCTGGGTGTCACCACTGTGTGGATCGCCCGGAGGACACGGTGGAGTATACGGTGGAGGTCTGCCCGGCTAGTGGTAGTGCACCGCCGTGTTCTCGTGGAGGTAATCGGCAGTGGTGATCTCTAGCGTCCGGCCCTGGTCCAGGCCATGGTACGGAGTGAAAAGGCATGGGAAGCCGTGACCTTCTTCTGCGAAGCAGTAATGCTCGCGAAGGAGGAGGCGGAACGCGTGAGGGAGAGGCAAATTTCGCGCCCTCGCGCCCCTAGCCACCGCAGGAGACGCCCCGGGCGTCGGGAGTCGCGAGCCGACCTTCGGCCACCGTAGGCGCGGGCTTGCGGACGGTGAGCAATGGATAGCTCGCCGTCCGATAAGGACCAGGCCCGGGTCGACGGCGCGTTGTGTTCTACGCGTGCCTCAATGAGATGTCAGCACCAACTGACGGGGTCCGTAAGGGCCAATGCCTGCCAGGGTTGCGAGTTTGACGCGATATCCCTTTCGGTCAAACTCGCACAAACAACGGCCCCGGCACACAGGCAACAGAAGGAACACGGGTGGGTTTTAGTCAGTAAAAGTCTGACACACCCTCCCGCTCCGTCCAGAGCGGGAGAAGTTATTTGATAATATCCCATCCACAAAAAAAAAACAAAAAAGTATGTTATCCCAGTAGTACGTTCCCGTGGGATGTTTTACGACATCCACGCGGGCGAAGCCATGGGCAAAAGCTAGTAATAGATATAAATCATTGAAAAGTTCCAAAAAAATCTGCTTTACTTAGACATTGCGTTGACGGTTTTCGGCTGAGATGATGATGATATCATAGGTCGTTAATACTGATACAGATTCCGCCCAAAATCAATCCAGAATGGAGACATTACATAGAGCGAGCCCAAAAAGAACGATCATGCGAAAACATACATTGCCTTTCAACACTTAAGATCGCAAATCGATAAGCCAGCACACACAATTACACAGACAATTCAAAGCCCTTTATCCTTAACGAATCTATCGGCGTAGTACGCGCTAAGTTCATTGTTTTGTATTAAACAGCCTATCGCCTCGGCCAGCTAAGGCAGGGATTAGTCGCTCGCTTCATTTTACGGGTCAACGCTCAACAGACAAGACGGGCGCACGGTAAGGGTTAAATTACATTCGAAATGTAAGATATTGTTCTGGGACAACGAGAATTGGATACGTATTTTGTACACGAGTGATAATAGGTACCAATGTTGGGAGTGGCTTAGGGGTTAAGGAAATCGTTTAACACTTTCAACTCCACCCACTTTTCATAGAACTCATACGCCATGCCGCCATATATTGGAAGTGAACCCTCCAGGAGGGTTCCCGGCATTACGATTGCGCTAAAGTTAACCATCGCGGACGGTCAACGGCATTAGGTTTAAAAGCGTGTTATAAACCACTGAAAAATGATGTGTCTTGTACGTAGTGAATTTTGTAAGCGTGAAGAAAAAAAAATGCTTTCATTTTAAAACTTACGCATATACTAATAAATCTTGTTCATATACTAATAAAATATACATTTTGTTTATTTTCACGGTTTATAATGCTGTATTTGATAAGAAAAACGTACATTTAAAATGAGCCCTCCGGGAGGGCTCCCGGCATCCCTTATGAGAGTTGAGTGAACCCTCCAGGAGGGCTCCCGGCACTTAACGTGTATTTAACACGTATAAAATCTAAATAGAAAGTTATTCTGTCCTAGACGTGTAGTTTACACGTCTAGATCACGATTGCAGAAAGCCTCATCAAGTTTCTGGTGCCGTATTGTAGGTATTATAAAGGCCTACCTGCGCACCGCGGTTTCACCCACATAGTCTCGATTCCATGGGAATATCGGGATAAAAAGTAACTTATGTGTTAATCCAGGTTATAAACTATCTGTGTGCCAAATTACATCCAAATCCGTTAAGTAGTTTTTGCGTGAAAAAGTAACAAACATCCATCCATCCCTCCTCACAAACTTTCGCGTATATAATAATGAATATCTATATATATAAGGATTCATGCTATCATGATTCCGGTCCGAAAAAGGGATGGTGCATCAGTCATGTACAGTGATCGGAGTAGGTAGATTGAACTGGGGTCATTGATCCGAAACGTATATATTACTATGGACATTCCTCCGGAATTGGTGGTTTATTAAAAAAAAACCGGAACTTATGTAGGAATTGTATTCTGCCAGAGTGGAAGGAGTCATTTGATGATTTGCCATCCTCAAAAAAAAGGTAGGAATTGTAATAAAATAAGCAATTTTATTCTTTATTATTCTTCCTATTATTTTTTTTTGTCACGATTTGACAAAACCCAACGACCAATCAGAACAAAGGATCATGGGTGGTACAGTAGTAATAATATCACTACCAACATTAACAATATTTAATTGAATCCGGAAATACCGGAATTACTTTCCGGAAAAATGGCTTATCCATGTTATTCTTTCTGTGTGCATTTATGATACAAGTACTAAAAATCAATCTACCTACTCCGATCACTGGCTCATGTACATACATCCGTCTCACTCTGGCACTGGAACCATGATGGCATTAAAACGCCGTTATACGGCACCACTGAATTTGTAATTAAATCTTATGTTGGCCGTTTGAATGGGCTAAAAGAATAACAACTGCCAATGATATTCGTCGTCACGAAATTTAAAACAAGTGAAATTGAATATGGTCTCTCAGAAACTAGGACAAACTCTTCAACTAACTTTTATAAGTAAAAAACCCATTCCTTCCCTTCAGCTACTATTCCCTTTGTGCTCGTATGCTTTTGATAAAAGCAAATAATTTCATGATATTTCTTATCCCGGAAAATTGAAAACCTTTCACGTAAGAGCAGACGAAGTCTCTGGTAATACTTACGGCTTCCTTTTCATAACTGTGCCAAGTACATTGACTGAGGAGACTTTCAGTTAAAACACTTACCCACTAGTTTAGGTAAAGGACACCAGTATCTCTGATTTAACAATCGAATCTCATATTTTCACGTTCACTGCCGGAAGCCCTCCTGGAGGGCTCACTCAACTCGCATATGGGACGCCGGGAGCCCTCGCGGAGGTTTCATTTTAAATGTGTGTTTTACTTTGCGAATTTGGAATTATAAACTGTGAAAATAAAATCAGTTGTATATTTTAACAAGGTTTCAAACCTAATGCCGGTGACACTCCTCGAGGGTTAATTTTAGCGCAAACGTAATGCCGGTAACCCTCCTGGAGTCAACTTGCAATATGTATGGCGGCATGACGTATGAGCTCTATGAAAAATGGGTGGAGTCGAAGTGTTAAACTCATAATAGGCTTAAGAATAGTATCTATCAAACTCATGATAAACGTAGACATATTAATGTAACTGAGTAGGCACCTATCACTTAAACTTAAGTACGTAACTAATGCCTTGAGTTAAGTGCTTAATTTCTGATAGGTACTTATGTTTACGAATGCTTACCTACATTAAGCACTGTAAAATAAATATCTGAATTGCCTTTTTCTCTGCGCTTTCACTACTTTCCTTTAACTACTATTGGATGGCAAAACTATCCTAACTAAAACGCACGTAAACCAAATAGAAATTCTTTGACAAATGGCATTCTTATTAGACTGCTGTTACCGATTTTAGGAACAAAAATGACCAGACACTTCAACCGATTTTGCGGTCGTTGTTATATCAAAACGAGAATCCACTTTGCCGCACCAAGCCGCCCCACTGGTGGGGCAAGGTGGAATGCCTAAAATGTTGCAGTGGAATCTGCCCCACTAGTTCTATTTGGTGCGGCAGATTTCATTAGTCCAAAAGTCTTGATGGATTCTGCCCCACTAGGGTTTGCACCTTAGAATGTATGTAGGTAAAGAAATGTAACTGAATGGTAACGTTAGACTTAGTAATAGATTACAGACATAAAATTAGAAAGATTTACATAGGGTGACACAACGGGCGGTCTTGTCGCTAAAAGCGATCTTTTACAGACAACCTTTGGATGGGGAGAAGAAGAGAACATACTGCAGGTAGTCAATGGTGTACCATTTACGTATACAATTAATACATACATACATAAACCATAAAATTATAAACATGAAACAAGAGCAAGGAACTATATGTAATGATGAACTATATGCATAAATGATACTTTACTTATCTTTTTAAAAAGCAAACTTGCTATGTAGAATGATTCGGTATGTATACCAGTGGAGCGGCTTGGTGGGGCAAAGTGGAATGATTCCAAAATCGCATGAAAACAAAAATTTCTTCCTACAATATTAACATCATTGCATCCTCCCACTTACTAAAAGTATTGCGTACAAAGATCCTAATCAAACGTTGGCGCTCAGCATACCCTAGAGACCTCGCGCCTTCCTAAAAACTGCCCACTATTCCATGGACCTCAAATATTAACCCTGAGAATAAGGCTAGCTTCTTAGCGGTTGATTTCAATTATCAAAACCCTCCAAGGGATAATATTCTTTCCTTTGCCTAGCTAGTTGTGTTTACCTGAGCTTGGTAAGGCAGTGCCTACATCCCCTTCATGTCGATATTGACATGGGTGTGCCGGAACCGACTATTTATAACAGGGAGGCCGGACTTAATGGAAAAAATAACGGAAGAATACATAATGTTTTATGAGCACACTTATGTAGTTATGAGTGAACGGTTTATTGCCTTTTCCCGGTTCTTATATGAGTAAACGAAACGTTATTGGAACGGGCGGTAAATCTTTGTCAAACTGCTTCTGGATGACGTGTTCCTAGCCAAAGCCTGCTGATTACGAATTAGTGTTCTAGTTAACCAGTAGTCCAGTAGACACTGATTCGTAGGATATACCTACATATATAAAGAAAGGCTACGCTCGCGGACCTCGTGGCTAAGTAATAACAGCTGCACGGTTCAATCCATCAGGTTAAGCTACGCTTGCCGGGGTTGTTCTGTGGATGGGTGACTATCTTAATATACCGAGACTCCTCCGTGCCTCGAGAAGCACGTTAAGCCGTTGGTCCCAGCTGTCATTCGTGGATCTTTGACAGTCGTTACGGGTCGTCAGTAGCCCGAAAGTCTGACAAAAAGTATTACCAAGGGGTATCGTATTACCCGGTTAGTGGGTTGTGGAGGTCAGATAAGCAGTCGCTATAATGGAAAATACGGTATTCAGCTGCATCCGGTAAGACTGGAAGCCGACCCCAACATAGTTGGGAAAAGGCTAGGCAGATTGACATAAGAAAATGCTACGCAGTACGCAGCTTTATAAAAACTTCTACCGAAAAAATGTTTTCCTGGTTTGAGGCAAAACGTATGAAATGCCCAATGGGCTGTCACTGAAATTACTGACGGCTCTGCACGTACTATTCGATGTTACGTGTCTTTACAACATTGTTTTCATCCGAAACTGTGTTATAGATAAGTACTTAAAACTACTAAACTTCAACTATGGTTATGTTTGCCTGAATATTACTCGATATTTAGTAACCAAGATTTTTTACCATGAATTTAAGCATAGAAAATAATATGGTACCTATACATTTGAAACGGTATTTTTTTTACGATAGGTTTATTCATTTCAACAACACAATTTAATAAGTTTTTTTTGTAAGTACTTTAAAAGCATCATATATTGAATACGTATAAACATTTATTCCACGAACACATTAAGTAAGCAACTATTTACTTATTGGAAAACGTAAAAGTATACGTCTATTTTCAATAAATACCCGTATGTAATATAATCCAACTAAAAGCTTCACTTTGATAAGTACCAACGGTAAATAGTGAATAATTTTTGTAAATACATAATTTACAGAGACATTAAAACGTGCCATACTTATTTTCCTTTCAGGATTCAGTGGGGCTACCACGAACGCGCTTAAAACTTAACATGTTCAGTGCCGCGAGCCCTCCTGGAGGGTTCACCTAGTCGCATATAGGATACCGGGAGCCCTCGTGGAGGGCTCATTTTAAATGTAGGGGTTTCTTAGCGAATACAGCATTATAAACCGTGAAAATAAAATCTGATAACAAGAGTTATTAGCATATGCGGTGGTTTTCAAATCCAAGCATTTTTTTATGTTTTTAATTTTTGTTCACGGTTACAAATATTCACTAAAAATTTTAAAGGTTTGAAACTACGTATAGCGACAAGACCCCTGAAAACACAATTTTCCTTCGTTTTACAGTGTTTAATAACACGGTTTTAAACCTAATGCTGTTGACCGTCCGCGATGGTTAACTTTAGCGCAAAGCAATGCCGGCAACCCTCCCGTAGACTTCACTTCCAATATGTATGGCGGCATAGCGTATGAGTTCTATGAAAAGTGTTAAACGTAACGTAACGTATATTCGAACGGTTTGAAAATTTAAAATACTCGTTTCGCACATAATATTTACTTAGTTTTTAGACTTTGTTCGGGTGACACGAACACAAAGTACATACTATATGGCCTCGTCCTATGTGAAAGCGATCGACGGACAAATACGCAATCGTCGCGCTCATAATCATCTCACTTTTTGTTCGGTGAACCTGAACGCGTGGTCGCGCCGACAGAGGGCGTTTTCCGGTTTTCCGAACAAAAATTGACATATGCACGCGACGATCGCGTATTCGCGCGACGATCACATTTAAACAGTACGCGGGCTAAGGAAAGTTGTAAAATCGTACGAATTTACGTTACGTTTACGTCGCACGTTCGTGCTAGGGCCTCGGATTTAAATACGACGCGGGCTAAGGAGAGTTGTAAAATCGTACGAATTTACGTCGCGCGTTCGTGCTAGGGCCTCGGGTTTCAAATTATGCTTAAAATAATTTATGTAAGAGAATTTTCCGTTAATGATGATGGAGGCTATTTCACTATTATTGAGAGGTTGTCAACTTATCTGGGGTCATGGTGTATGGTAGTAAATTTTACGTTGGGTGATACGGGTTTGATTCTCGTGTGGAACAAATAGGTATGTGGCCTACCGCTGATAGTTGTTCTGAGTTGGTGTATTTGTCCTTAAAATCTAGAGCGGTGCAATAATAGCTAAATGCATACAAACGGCTGAATACTAATTTAGGTTTAATTAAATGATTATGCTAATTTGTCAAAGTTTGGACATGTATAAGCAAAACTAGTGTGAGATGTACTCTATAGACTAAAAAAATTTAAGCGAAAATATCAATAGGTGCTTATTAATTTGCTTACAAAGCGGTGAATGAAAACTTGTAACCGACCGATGAGTCGGTTTCGGTTTTGGTATCGGCCAGATTCGGCAAAAAAATCTACTTTCGACATCAGTTTCGGTTTCGACAGAAAATCTGCCGAACCTTCGGCCGCACCGAAGCACTGCGTTCGTGAATTATCGCTCCTCGTTCGGTTGATTTCGGAAAAGTTCGTGGTTCGTGTGTCACCCGCCATTATTAGGTTTTTGTTACTCAAATATATCGCACCCCCAGAACGATAAAGGCATAAGTAAGACAACGTCACTTTTTTTATTGCAGTTTCGCATAGCGCAGATAAAGATACACAATGCTCAAATTTGTCCGTTAAGATCTGACGAAAAATTAAGCTATTATACGAAAAAATACATTTTACACCGCTAAAATATATTTTACCTGGAGGCTTTGTGTTAATATTTATAATTTTGGTGCTTTCCAAAAACGTAAGTACTTCAATTATTGTTTTTTAACACGTGTTAACTGTCTGTATAAGTATAAAATATAAGCAATAAAAAAAAACGGTTTCGGCCGAAATTGAGACAGATACCGAAGATTCGGTTTCGGTTTCAGATTCGGAAAAAGTACTGTTTCTGTCGGACACTAATAAAAACATCGTGAGGAAACCGGCATGACCTAACTAGAACCAAACGTTCAAAAACGAGTGGGAAACGTTATTGGCTGATTATATCTACTATGCTAGTATAGGTAGGAACTTTTGTAAATCCTTTTCATTTACAATTGTTTTACATTACATTAATAATTAATTACATTACATACTGTACCAAAAATAAATGTTGTGTCCGTCTGGTAGATTATTAAAAAAAATTGGACACGGATTTTTTCTTTTTTACATAATCAAAAGATTACGGCAATACATTGGCCGGTAGATTTTATACTGACTTGTGACATAGCGAGCCCACACTCCCAAAACCATTTTTTTAATATGATAAAGCAAAAAATACGTGTCTAATATTTTTTATTATCTAACTGACGGACTAAATAGTTTATTATTCCCAGTCAACATCCCTATTAAAACACGACCATGTGGAAACTGCTATCCTACTGATATTGCAACGTTATAGGTACGTCCCGATAATGTCGGGCCATTTTAAGCCTGAAATCAATAATTCATTCATTCTCTCACATATGTGACAGCGTCGGTGTCAATCAATTAACGTTAAAGGTCTCATGAATTTCCACTGGTTTTCATTCAAATGAAGTTGAGCTACTAAAACAATGATACATAATTGGTGTGTGTGTGTGTGTTTAATTTGATTAATAATTTTGAATTTAGTTTAATTGTATGATTTAAAGTTGATGGAAATAGATAAATAATAATAATGTGCTAAAAGTCTGGTCTATTCATGTTGATATAGCAAACTCTGTAAATAGCAGTTAATACATATAACATAAAATCACGTCTGTTATTCACGAAGGGGTAGGCAGAGGTGTAATACCTATAGTACATCCACATTTTGCCAGATATGTTTAAGTCCCTTGTAATAGGGGACGAGCCTATTGCCATCGATCGGGCACAAATCTAGACTCCAGTCTGCTACTTAAAATTTACAGGTGGAAAAGCCCAGTAACACATTTTCCGACCTGGGAATCGATCCCAGGACCCCATGCTCAGCAGTAGCGCTTGCGGCCACTCGACCATAATGTCACGTTATATGCAAAAAAATGCTTTAAGTAAATTACATTTCCAATTTTAAGAAGGTTTGAACACATAATAATAAATATATCCCTTGATAAATCTGTGAGCGAAAAACAGAAGCATGGTGCATTCCACAACAACTGGCAGCTGGAATTCAACTCCAAACCCATCAAAATACCATGACGTACAAGTTTACGCTCCCCACAGTTCAAATATTCAGAAAAAAATATATTTCCTTATCGCCCCTCTCTACATTTGTGGAAACAATAAAATGCCCCCAATTTCAATTTGTACAGGCTTTGTTTGTGCAGCGTGTACAGACAGTCAACTGCACGACCATGGTAACAAGTTAATGTCGACAGCGCCTTTATTTCGTAGCAGCAAAGGTGTTTTTTGTAGTTCAACTGTTACCAGCCGGTTAACCGCACTTTGACGCGAGTCGCACGTGGTGTAGACATCCCTTGCTTGAAATACCCCTGCTTGGGAATATTTTCCGAGAAGACGCGGTTTGACGGGGTCTGCTGTGACGTCATACTCCATTTTGTCTATGGTAATATTTTGCACGCAGAGAGGTGTAACCATCAAAGTAAGACTTATTGGACGTCCGATAAAATCGGTCAATGGTTTAGTCGGTGACCCCAAAAACTAGATCAGCTGTATGATTCTTCTTTGAAACTTTCCACGCAATTTCAGTCAAACGCCAATTTTTTTTTATAGGTTTCCGTAAATGTCAAAAAAAAGTGTGCTCTTTGTTTATTTTCTCCATTTTCATTAATTTCTTAACGCTCCGTGAACGAAAAAAACCCTTTTTCGTCAATAACTTATCTAATTATAAGAAAGCTTGAAATAATTGACACATTCGGTCTGTGTAACCATCGAAGTACAGTTTTCGTGGTGCTAAACCATTCATGTCAGTCACAGCACCTGTTAATAGTTGCATCACCTTTGCGCTCTCGAAAATATGGTTTATTTCACCTTTGATTTACTTAATGAAGATATTGTATAATCATAAAATAAAATGTTGGTTTTATCTTAAGGATAGATGAAGACTAATGTGTGATTTTATATACTGATGTTTTTTTTTATACTGACAGGATTTAAAAAAATATGTTTTTTCATCATTATTTTTCTGCTATATTTTGTATCGAAGTTGAAAAAAGTGGTTCAGCCACATGCAAATAGACCATATAACGATGTTGATGATATTTTTAAATGTTCAAAATCCAAAGTAGCTTCTTGTAAAAAAGTGATCAAACGTCAGTCTCGCGTAATTTTTCGGAAAACTTGTTTCGGAATATTTGTGATTTTCCATAAATACTTAACTTATTTGAAAAATCCCTGTCATCCACAAAACGAAACAAAGAACTCGACTTTTCAAATTACAAATAGTTTTGTTTAAATTCTTTTTCTCTTTCCAACAACTAATGAACAAAATTAGAAAAATCATTCGATTTCGTGAACGGCCTCTTAAAGATAGACTCAAACTTATCACAATCAACTTGATCAATTATCTGAGAGAATGATTAGATAATTTTATCATTAACCTTAAAGGCACTTACTTTACACAAATACCTCTACTTTCTTTTGCTTTAGCAATAATTTTTTCATGCTTATTAAGTTAAATTACAGGTTTCGGAACATTCGGTTGACTCCTTCGCAGAAATTAAACGCAATTCGGTAGGAACTATACGCATTCATATTTTCTCATTTTATAACCGCAAATAACCTGCCTTTTCGTAGGAACCAAAAGGCAAAGGAAGCCTATATCACACTATCAACATTCTCGTAGTCAAGCCCACACGTTACAACAATATAAGTAGAAAATCATGTACACTACCTACCTACGTAAAGTATTCCTAAAATTCGTCGACATTTCTAAGGCATATTAACTCAAAGAACCAACGAAATGTAAGAATCATATTGTACTAAATAACATCGCAGCAAAAGTAACCAACTCAAACCCGACTAAAAAAACTCTTTTTGTAGAAAACGCTATAGGAATTGAGGCAATAAATAGCTTCGCAAAACTAATAAACACGTAATTATTTCTTAATCGCAATAATTCAATTACTAGCTTTCCGCACACATAATGATTCTAAAAGCACTACAACAAAAAACGATTACATTAAAGCGATAATTGAGTTGAAGATGTATGGATAACGTGTCTACTCTGACTTAGAAAAATAATAACAGAACCATCTTCTTTAAAAGGGATTTGTTTGAATTCATATTAAGGCAACACTAACCCACGTTTAATCATTTTATACTGAAGATCACGTCTAAACGAGTAGTGTTAATAATTCGGAAAAAAATATGTTAAATTAGAACATTTTCTTAATAAATTAATCATAATAGTAAATATTTAACATTATGTTTATATTACATAGTGAAATTAATCTATAAAGTTATGTCTAACGCGGATAAAAAACGGATAATCACGCAAAAACTACCAGCATATTTTTCTAAAACCTTCAACATTTTAAAGATAATTTAATTATTTATTTTTTAGTAAACGTGTTTTATTAAAATACTTTTTATTTTATGTGTAATAAACTAATAATGCGTTTAATTTGGGACGATCCATGATGGGCGAGTTTTATTATTGGCTGGACTACGACGCGTTGCGTGAGCTCAGCACAGAACACGCAAGGTAACCACTCAAGGCCACTGGCATATATCTGCGTCTTAAATGTCGGGTAACTAAAATAAGTGGCTCAAAAGAAGGAATGTCGGCTATACATACATAAACTCACGCCTTTGGAAGAAACTGCAGAACTACTCCTTACATACCAGCCAAGAAGCTCATAACTAAACAGTTTAAAAAAAAAATCCCGTGAACACGATGACCTCATCTGTTACCGGTCCGGTTCTATAGCCGCCGAGTGCTGCAAGCAAGAATAGTCCTTACGGTGGTTAGATATGAACTTCTTCGATAGTACATACTCCTTTTGCTTTGTTTACGTCCATACATCTGATCATACACGCACACCGGTCAGGTGCTAAGTACTCGCTTCGCACCTGACCTTTCTGAAGAAAATCACCAATAAGGAAAACTTTCTACAACAAAAAAAAACCCACTTGCAAACCAAAGTGGTTGTTTTTTTTTAAAGGTTTTATTTAACTTGCAATGTATGTATGTATGTTTGTTCTGGTGGAATCTTGTTACTCAATTTTGAAGCAGATATCCTCAACCGATTAAGCTGAAATTTTGTATACATGTTTAGTTTGGATGACACTATACGATAAGCTGTGTGACGTCATTCTAAATCCGATATAGTGGGTCCACTATATCTAACTATTCTAACTATTCTCAATTATGTCTCACTATTCCGCCATCTTGGATGGTCATCCAAGATGGCGGAATAGTTATTTTTAATGCATTTCTACAATATGGGTATCAAATGAAAGGGCTTGTCGAGAATAATTAGAAAAATATTCTGACATCACTCTTAATCCAACATGGCTGACTTTTGAAGTTTTTTATGCTTTCCTATGGTATGGGTATTAAATGTAAGGGTCCGCTGAGAATAAAACTGCAAGTTAACAACTAAAAGTTAAAATGCAGATTAATAACTAAAAGGTTTTTTTGCTTTTAATTTATTTTGTAAAAAGTTTTATTAGTCGCCTTTCATTCATCCTCTCAACATGACAAGGAGAACTACCACCGCCTCTAAAGCAATAGTATTTTAATCTTAATTTAGTGTGGGAAACAGATGGAGCTATTCGTCTTGTAGAGCTTCATCTCTTTCCCACACTAAAGTCATATTAATTAATACTGCTTTAGAGGTGGTAGGCCCCCAGGCCAGATAAGCATACTCTTTCAGTTTTTGTCACTATATCTTCAATTGAAATGTGTGGTTCAGAAAAGATGGACGGAATGTCGAATATCTTACAACAAAATCTGCTTGCAATGACTGCTGATAACATGACTAGCTCTCAGGACCCCGGTGGATGGTATATGCAAAAGATAAGGAATCAAACAATATCCTTACGGTATTATAGTTTTCTGAATCTTACCAAAGTTAAGTTATGGAATTAGGTAATAATTTGCGAAAATACATGATAATAAAATGATGAAAATGTCGATGTTTTGTTTTAATTCCACCAAAAACGAAATTGCAAAATACTTTTAGAATCTTACCTTACAAAATAATTATATCTTCTTATATTTTCTATGGTCTATAATGTCCTTAATGAACTTGCAGTTACGGAGCCACCTAATAAGTATAAGTTTATAAGACACGAAATACACGAGAACAATGTGTTGGAGCCTGATCAATATCGCATAGCAGCAATACACCTAATTAGCACATATTACTTGTCGTGTGTGCCGGTCTTGATGACACATTCACTTGTTCTATAAAACCCATGTTGTTAACACCTAATTAAAGTTTTTTTACTTGCATCGAGCATCCTGAGTTTATTCATCCGGCATATCCCTTAAATTCCCGCACATGGTCCTTCGAGCCGGATATCGTATAAATATAAAGGAGATCAGCGGATTTAATGAAGAATTAAGGATTACTATCATCCACGTGCAGTGGAGGTTATTTGCCGGTGAATTGGATGTACTTCAAGCAAGCTATTTAGCGGTGTACAGCATTTATAATTAACCTAATATCGTCACCCAACACTCAGGTAGTATATGTAAATAGTCGTATTAAAGGTCAGTATTATTTTATTGTATTACCTATTGTATTGTGTTAGATTAAAATCATTAGGTACTTGTTGCATTGTGATTAGTATTTTATTCAACAGCAAGGTTAAGTTTAAAATCAAACTGTTTACAGTATAGTTAGCTTATTTGCTACATTAATTAAACTTAAATTATATAAATCTGTAACTAATTCACGGATCTACTAAATAGTGGTGTTAATTGTTAGCAGGTATCTTAACATAATACATATAATTTGAGAGTGTTAGATATTAGGGCAAGTCATTGTTAAACATTATTAGCATTTAGAATCATTTATGTAGTCAACATAATTAGTGTTAGTTGAGCCTATTTATAACGTAGTTCATATTAAAGTTTTGCAATAAAACATATTATCAGAATTGTATACAGTATTTTAGGTTTATACACTTGGTAGTTAAAATATTGAGTTGTGTTGTTTGCTATAGTATTTAAACAGTGTATACCATACAGTTGGGCGTGTATTAAAGTTATATTGTTCGTTTTATAATTGTATTCCTGTATCAATTTCAGGTTGACAACACTCGTCTCCCAGTATGTCTGACGAAAGGGATTTAATTAAAAAGCGAGGCAGCTTCAAAGGCCGTTTGACTGCTTTCGTCAACTTTCTGGATTCACTCAAGGACAAAGAGTTATCGAGCTGTGATGTGTCTGAATTGCAGTTGCGCATGGGCAAGATCGAGTCGTTGTACGAACGGTATGATGAGGTACAGTTAGGTCTGGAATGCATTGTAGATGATCTCAAATTGCAATACTCTGAGCGATCTGAATTCGAGTCTCTTTATTATAAGTCCTTAGCCAGAGCTCAAAATATTCTGAGTGATTTTAATAAGGATAGTAAATCGATGGAAAGCTGTAAAAGTACACATGTTAGCATGCAAAAGCCGGTTAAATTACCAACGATTCAGTTGCCAAAGTTTAGCGGATTATATTGTAATTGGCTGGAATTCCGCGACACCTTTACTAGCCTAATTCATTGTAGCAATGACATAGACGCAATCAATAAGTTTCATTACTTGAGAGCATCACTTGAAGGAACAGCTGCAGTAGTAATCAAATCTATTGAGTTTTCTTCGAGTAATTACTCTGTGGCATGGTCGTTGTTATGTGATCGATTTGACAACAAAGGTTTACTGGTACAGAATCATATATACGCATTATTCAATATCGAATCTATCTCAAGGGAATCTTCTGTTGCATTAAAAAGTTTAATCGATCAATTAAATAAAGATTTGCGAGCATTAGAGTCGTTAGGGGAGCCTGTTAAACACTGGGACACACTTTTAATTTACATTGTTACTCGCAAGCTTGATCAAAAGACCTATCGTGAGTGGGAGGAGTACAAAGGTAGGATGAACAAAGACAGCGCGATTACTTTTGACGCGTTTATGCAATTCTTACGTAATCGAGCTGATCTTATCGAGACCCTAGAACTGGTACGTAATAATTATTCCCAAACGATAGGTAAATCAAGCCCTAAGCTCAAGTCAATGGTAGCAACACAATCTCCTAATAGTTCTAGCACTGAATTAGCCCATAAACCATGTCCTAAATGTAATAGCAACGATCACACTTTAAATAATTGTCCACAGTTCCTCGCACTAAGTAATGACGATCGTCTCAAATTGGTACCCAGTTATAAGATATGTTTCAACTGTTTTCGTACGGGGCACTATGCTAACAAATGTAAAAAACCGGGTTGCAAACTATGCAAACGTAGGCATCACACACTGATTCACATAGATTCTAAAAGCACTGTTCCGAATACACTTAGTGGTAATTCGATAAACAACTTGTCTGCACCGTCGTCATTACCATCTGCTACCACTGATACGAATAACGTAGCTTTGTCAGCAAACATTGCATCTCAGTGTAGTCATACGCAGCGAGATGTGTTGTTATCGACCGCCTTGATCAAACTGCGGGATCACAATGGTTGTGTGCATCTCATTCGCGCGGTTCTTGATAGCGGTAGTACGTCGTCATTCATAACGGACAGGTTGTGCAAAAAACTTAATTTAATAACTAGCCAAGTAAATAGGTCGATTCTTGGCATCAACAATGTCACTTCGCACATAGATAAAATATGTCGGGTTACGATTACGTCATTAGACGATAGTTTTGTTTTCGAACTTCATTGTTTTGTTCTGCCATACATTACAAGTAACGTACCGTGCCGTGAAATAAATATTTCTCATTTCGACATACCCTCAAATATTACTTTAGCTGATCCTACCTTTTATAGCCCAGCTGATGTAGACATTTTAATTGGCGCTGACCTGTTTTGGGAGTTGTTAGGATCACAAAGACTAAAGTTAGGTACCGGAAAACCAGTATTATTTGAAACCCGTTTAGGTTGGATAGTTTCCGGTCCAATTACTCAGAATGTTATTTCACTGCTGTCAAATGACGTAAAATGTAATTATTCTAATATGGTTTCCGATAGCGATAGTGACTGGGAAAAACTTAAGATAGAATTGACAAAGTTTTGGCAATTAGAGGAGGTGAATGCGATATCGTCTAATTCTTATATGCCAGAAGAGAAGTCGTGTGAGAATCATTTTGTTAAAAATGCGATACGATTGTCTGATGGTCGTTTTTGCGTTCGCATACCCCTTAAAAAAGATCCTTCAATTCTAGGAAATTCTTTTAAGAGAGCTACACACTGTTTAGAATCTTTAGAGCGTAGATTAAAGGTCAAGCCAGACTTTAGCAAACTGTATCATGATTTTTTATTAGAATACGATTCACTTGGTCATATGACTAAAATTAATAAACCTAATTTGTGTTTTGGTTATTTTATCCCGCATCATGGAATTCTACGTGACTCGAGTAGCACGACCAAACTCCGTGTTGTTTTCAACGCAAGTTGTCCTACTTCGACGGGAGTGTCCTCTAATGACCTACAAATGGTTGGGCCAACTGTACAGGACGATCTATTGTCTATACTTCTTCGCTTTAGATTCCACAAGTATGTTTTATCTGCGGATGTGGAAAAGATGTATAGACAAATAGTCGTCCACCCGTCGGATAGGTACTTGCAACAAATTGTTTGGCGTGATAATATTAGTGAGCCTATTAATGTTTATGAATTAAACACCGTCACGTACGGTACTGCTAGTGCGCCGTTCCTTGCGACACGATGCCTTAAACAATTAGGACTTGACTGTAGGAACCCTAAAATATCTGAGATCATCAGACATGACTTTTACGTCGATGACCTGCTGACCGGGGGAAATGACTTAGACGAAGCAGAATTCATTCGCAATGAAGTCACCAAGGCGCTTGCGTCGGCATGTATGCCATTGAGAAAATGGAAGTCAAATGACCCTCAATTAGTGTCCGATGCTGTTCCTGCGTCATTTGACTTAAACATTGGACCTAATGAGCCTGACAAGTTGCTTGGTCTCGGTTGGTATATCCGCACTGATGAGCTCGGGTTTCCTATAAGTCTGCCAAAGTCTTCGACGGGGCACACAAAGCGTGACTTGTTATCCGTGATTGCGCGCATTTTCGACCCCTTAGGTCTGCTGGGTCCTATTGTTATCACTATGAAGGTACTTTTACAGAGAATGTGGTTAGACAAATTATCATGGGATCAACCATTACCTAATGAGATTAGTAAACAATGGGACATTATAATTAAGTCTTTGCCTCTTTTAAATCATATTCGCATTCCGCGAATTATAGTTTGCAATTTATATATGGAGCTAGAACTTCATATTTTCACAGACGCGTCTGAGTCCGCATACGGTGCTTGCGCCTACATTCGCAGTATTAACGATAAGGTTGAGTATATGACTCGCTTGTTAATAGCCAAGAGTCGAGTGGCTCCCATCAAGCCCACAACAATCCCGCGTCTGGAGTTGTGTGGTGCGGTAGTTGGTTCTCGTCTTTATGAGAAGGTGATGAGCTCACTTCGAGTGAAGATTAGTCGGGTCTATTGTTGGACTGATTCGACCATCGTGTTGGGATGGTTACAGACGATGCCTACCAACCTTCAGCCGTTTGTACGCAACCGCGTTGCTGAAGTATTGGATAAGGCGGGTAACTGCACTTGGAGGCACGTCCCAACAGTTCAAAATCCAGCAGACCTAATATCTCGTGGTGTGGATATTAGTGTTCTGCAGGGTTCAGATCTGTGGTGGCATGGACCAGATTTTTTAGGACTAGACCCGTCTGAATGGCCTTCTCAAGTAACGAGTCCAGGACTACAGTCATTACCGGAGACTCGAGCTAATGTTGTGTTACACACTGTTATCAACGATTCTAAAACTGAAGTTTTAATCGATTTTAGTCGTTATTCTAATTACTCACGGCTTGTACGTTCTGTTGCTTACTTATTGCGATTTATTAAGTCGTGTAGAAAACATTATCCAATAATGAATTATTTGTCAAATGATGAGGTACGGGATGCACTCACCGTTGTCATTATTGAATGTCAGATTCAGTCATTTCCCGAGTACCAATTACTTTTACATAAAAAGAATATATCTCAAAGGAGCGCCCTGCTAAAGTTCAATGTTTATTTGGACGATAAAAATATAATGCGAGTAGGAGGACGTCTCGATAATTCTAGTTTTGCTTATAGTAAAAAGCACCCGATTTTATTACAGTCCACTCATGAATTTACTAAATTACTATTTAACTTTGAGCATAAAAGGCTGATGCACGCTGGCCCACAATTATTACTAGCTTCTATTAGGGAATCTTACTGGCCAATAGGAGGTCGCAACTTGGCGAGGGCCTGTTATCATAAGTGTGTTCTGTGTCACCGTATGAGGGGTAAGATTGTACCTCCCTTAATGGGTAACTTACCACAAGAACGCCTTCGTCCAGGTTATCCCTTTGAAAGCACAGGCGTTGATTATGCCGGACCGATTATGTGTGCAAGTCGTCAAGGTCGTGGGTGTAGGTTAGTAAAGGTGTATGTCGCTATTTTTATTTGCTTTACAACCAAGGCCATTCATTTGGAGCTCGTTGGCGATTTAACTAGCAATAGTTATTTACTGGCTTTGTACCGATTTATTGCTCGGAGAGGTAAGCCCGTTGATATTTTTTCCGATAACGGTACCTCATTTGTCGGTGCGTGCAACGAACTATCCAAATTTTTAAAATGTAATAGTTCGTCCTTGGGTGAAAGTGCAGCAAACGACGGAATAAGGTTTCATTTTATACCCGCATACACCCCGCATTTCGGTGGACTCTGGGAGGCGGGTGTGAAGTCAACAAAGTACCATCTTCAAAGAGTGTTGGGAAATTGTAATTTGACCTTCGAGGAGCTGTACACCGCACTAACCAAGATTGAAGCCATATTGAACTCTCGTCCACTGACGCCGTTGTCTTCAGATCCTGCAGATTATACACCGCTCACGCCAGGACATTTTCTTGTTGGGCGGCCTCTGACTTCCTTGCCTCAGCCTGACTACCAGGATCACTCTGCCAACCATCTGTCTCGCTATCAAAGAATTGAGCAACTCCGCCAGCATTTCTGGAGCAGATGGAGCAAGGAGTATGTTGCAGAGTTACAACTGCGTTCGAAATGGCGTTCCTGTAAGGATGGTTTGAAGTTAGACTCCTTAGTCGTGATCAAGGAGGATAATCTTCCTCCTCTGAAGTGGAGACTTGGACGAATTGTGGCAGTTCACCCGGGAACAGATGGCATCGCTCGTGTAGCTGACATTCGGACATCCACTGGAGTCGTTCGGCGGGCATTTAACAGAATCTGCCCATTGCCTGTGTCTTCGGAATCTGGTTGAAACCGTTGTTTTCAACGCCCGGGGAAATGTTGGAGCCTGATCAATATCGCATAGCAGCAATACACCTAATTAGCACATATTACTTGTCGTGTGTGCCGGTCTTGATGACACATTCACTTGTTCTATAAAACCCATGTTGTTAACACCTAATTAAAGTTTTTTTACTTGCATCGAGCATCCTGAGTTTATTCATCCGGCATATCCCTTAAATTCCCGCACACAATGTGATGTTTACATTCAAAATTAGTTTTCTTACACGAAAATAAAGTTTATACAACCACAAAGTAAGATTTAATATAGCCGCAGGAACTGAGTAAACAATTCCAATTTGTTCGAAAGGGAAATTGTTTTCTGAATATTGAAAATGAAATATTGAAAATATGAAGTTAGGAAGTGTAGAAAGTAGATCGTTGAGAGCCTTTTGAAGGAGACATTATCATGTATGAAATCCCATACTAGAATCTATACAAAACTATTATAAAAGTCGCTTTTCGTGTCTGTTTGTGTGACCGCGCTGTTCTTCCAAATTATGCAACGGATTTTGATGCGGTTGTCATCATTATCTAGAGGCTTTATTCCAGAAGGTTTATGTGTATAATACATTATTTATACTGCGTTCGGCGCTTGACGTGGCAACACGTCGGGTCCGGGTTCGCAACAAGTCAATCGTCATCCTGAGGATGCCTCGCTGAGAGGTGAAACACGAGTCGATTTCTTAAAGGGTTCTTTATGACTCTTTAAGATCAGAAGCGGATTAGGTTACTAAATATACGTCGTCTATTATATGTTATAATGGATTTCCGCAAAGTCACGCCTGAGTCAATTAACTATCTTAATAAATTAATATTAAACTTAGATTTATAGAAATCTCAATGTCGCAAACACGTGTGAGGCAGGTGCGAGTTGCTAGTAATGAATATCTGGGTGTTTGTGAAATTTAATGTGCATTATTTGGCACACTGGTATAACATGACTTGTTTTACCTACTTGACTTAAAATACCGGTAGTGCGTTTCCATGGGTGGAATTTTCAAAACGATGTTGTTTCCGACCTACTACGAGTATATACGGATGCAGCCGCGGGTAGCAGCTAGTAAAACTATAATGGCATAGTCTTACAAATACAGGGTAATTTTGAATGGCCAATCTATTGTCCATTAAATAATATGAGAACATATAATCTGTCAACAATATATCGGACAAACGGTCGGTTGTTACCGGTATCTGTGGTGGCACAATACATATAATTAAATTAAATGTTAACGCTGAATTAGGTAGAAATGACATTCATTAGAGTGCATTCAAATACCTGTACCATAATATTTAGATGTACTATTTAATAATATGATGTGAATTATTGATAATGTTGGTTATTCCATTCCATTTGCCATTGCATATTTTCCATTTAAACTTAACTATACTAAAAATAAAGCTGAAGAGTTTTTTTTTTTTTGTTTATTTGGACGGACTAATCTCTGGAAAAAGATTTTTTGATAGCCCAATACTTGAGAAAGGCTATAGGCTATTTAACATCACGCTAGGACCTGAAGGAGCGAAGGAAAAAGAAAAAAAGTCAGAAAGAACGCTGAGCGAGAACGAAGTCATAGCGCGATCAGGCAGTGCGATGTCGGTCGCATGAGGCGGCGGCCGAACTGGCGACACGTTGGGTTGCGACAATCGTCGATAGGATCCGGCAACTGGGACTCGAGGTGGCTTTGCACAAGTCCGAGGCCATGTGTTTTTATGGTCCTCGGAACGCGCCACTGTCGGGTTCCCAGATAACGGCGGGAGGGGTTCAGATCGGTGTCGAGTCGACGATGAATTACCTGGGACTCATCCTCGACAGCCGGTGGAACTTCGTGGAGCACTTCCGACGTTTGGCTCCCAAACTGGAGAGGGCTGGGGCTGTTTTGAAGCGGCTTCTGCCCAACCTAGGGGGTCCAAACGCCTCCTGCCGGAAGCTCTACGCGGGGATCGTGCGGTCCATGGCCCTTTACGGGGCACCGGTGTGGGCGCGTTCATTAAGGCTGCGACCGGCCCAGCGATTGAACGCGTCCCAAAGGGTCATGGCAATTAGGCTGGTCAGAGGATACCGCACGGTCTCCCGTGAGGCGGCGAGCCTTCTTGCTGGACTACCGCCATGGGATCTGGAGGCAAAAGTCCTCGCGCACATGTGGGAGTGGAGGCGAAACGCCGGGGCGTAACTCCGCTACCGCGAGGAATCACGGCACAGCGGACAGAGCTCCGGCGGGATGTCATGGCGGCATGGAGAGTGCGATTATCGCAACCCAGCGCTGGGCACGCCACAATTGTGGCGATAAGTCCCCTCTTCGAGGAGTGGCTAGAGAGGCGCCACGGCGTCCTCACCTTCCGCCTGACGCAGGTCCTCACCAGACACGGCTGTTTCGGGAGGTTCCTGTTCCGTATAAGGCGGAAGGAAACACCCGGGTGTCACCACTGTGTGGATCGCCCGGAGGACACGGTGTAGCATACGGTGGACGTCTGCCCTGCTTGGGCGGAGCACCGCTGTGTCCTCATGGAGGCGATCGGCGGCGGCGATCTCACACGTCCGGCCCTGGTTCAGGCCATGGTCCGGAGCGAGAGTGCATGGGAGGCCGTCACTTCTTTCTGCGAAGCAGCAATGCTCGCGAAGGAGGAGACGGAGCGCGCGAGGGAGAGGCAAAATTCGCGCCCTCGCGCCCCTAGTTGCCGCAGGAGACGCCCCGGGCGTCGGGAGTTGCGAGTCGACTTCCGGCCACCGTAGGCGCGGGCTTGCGGACGGTGAGCAATGGGTAGCTAGCCGTCCGATTAGGACCAGGCCCGGGTCGACCGGGTTGTGTTCCACGCGCGCCTCAAAGAGATGTCAGCACCAACTGACGGGGTCCGTAAGGACCAATGCCTGCTGGGGTTCCGAGTTTGTCCGAAAGGGATATCGCGGCTCCGGCACACGGGCAACAGAAGGAACACGGGTGAGTTTTAGTCAGTAAAAGTCTGACACACCCTCCTGCTCCGCCCAGAGCGGGAGAAGTTATTTGATAATTTCTCACCTTCAAAAAAAAAAAAAGGCAGTGCGATGTCACGGGGTGGGTAGGAACAAGAAATTTCACGAGTAAGTATTATATTACCTGTGACGAGGACGAAGTCGCGAGCAAAAGCTAGTAGGATATAAATAGAAAATACATTATAAGTACAATAATGTTCAGCATCTATACGATATCTTTATCTAGCAGCAGAATTCCAATAAAGACGATTTGATAATAAAACCATTGAAGGCAGCAATTTAATTATCTCAAAAATGCTTATAATACCATCAGAACATGGACTATTCAATATCACCATCTGTTCTAGGAGCCATTATTTTCATTCCGACAAAGATCCTCGTTCGTTCCGACCGAGATTCAAAGAAAAAACCTTTGTAACAGACAATTAACTGCAGCGACGAGGAATTAATTCCTTCCAGGGCCGAGCCCGAACGAGGATTCTTTATATTTCTTTTGTGAGAACATAAAAAACATAATACTAGATTAAAATCTGTAATACGGACAAGGTAAGGTCGATATTAGTGTAATTCTCTTCGCGGTTGACGCATTTCACGCCGCGGAATGAACGCATCCGTATGAAAATACGTAAGGATTATCTCAGTTATTTCATACCGGCTTACACCTAATTTACGAATGAATCCCTCATTTTGCGGAAAATATTTTACTCTGGCTTCACCGAAGTATTTTATAAAATTCTGAGTATGTAAATAAAACGTAATCAGGTACCTATGCGACGTTAAATTGCATTATCTTTATTTCTCTAAATTTAATATTGCATCTAATGAATAATTTCTCTCAAAAAAGTCGTTTACAATTCCGTTTACTCTTTCTACGAACAATGAATTATCTTTGCTCTCATCTTCGTATACCTCTTCACCACAATGTTCATATTTCATTTCAGTCATTTTCAGGGCGTCCTCATATGGGGCCGTTATTATCATCATTGAGACTAGAGCTTCTATCAACGCAAGTACCGAATATTCTTTTAGATGTTTTTCAAAAATACTCCTTGGGTATACTTTCTCAACGTCCAAATTACAATGTCGTAGGACTGCTGTTAATGTTCCGTAGTAAATGTCAATGACTTGATGATAGTGTTTGTGGAGGAACTCTTCGTCGGTGGACATGTACAAGAAGTAGGCTATGTCAGTGACCGGCGAGGCCAGCCGCACCAGCTGGTAGTCAACAAATATCACTTCCACTGGCTTGCAGCCCTGCAAACAATGAATATGTTTTTGATCAACCTGTAAATATTTTATTTAATATTCTACCTAGTATTCTACTAGTATCTCTCCGTGAGTTTTAAAATTCCTATAATTTACACGTACTTTCAAAAGTTTCAACATATTTATAACAGTTCGGTTCAGGTTATTTTGAAATCCTTACCTTAACTTTGTAAAGTATGTTGTTGTTCCAGCAGTCACCGTGACAAATTGTACTGTAGGAACCTGGCCGAGTGCATTTATACAAAACCGTCAGTATGTCTGGAGTGAGTCGGTTCAACTTATCTCTAGCGGCTGCATCTATTACTACGTTCACAGACGCTTCGTAATACGAGCTCATGCTCTTCGGCGCAGGTCCCGGTTTACAATACTGCACATCCTCATGGCACAAACGAGCTATCTCTTCAAATTCCCTCGGATTCGTTTTCTCCAGCACAAAGGACAGCGCATGCAATTTTGCTAAATTTTTCATCACGAGTGAAACGTAATCCAAATTTGTCTTGAAAAGTCTGTCGCGTAGTTTGAATCCTTGTTCTCTTAAATCCAGCGTTGCGATGGTTTCTTTATCATATTCGTCACTAGCTAAAATGCAGTTTGGAAATTTGATTTTCAATCCTTCGACGTTTTTAATTTTATTTTGAACTTCTAGCAATTTCGGCACGATATGTTGGTAAAAGATGAATTCTCGTTTGTACGATTCTCTGAAGCATGCACGCATTTTTGATTCCGGATGCCACTTTATCATGAAATTTTTTCTGATCTTCTGTTCATCAATAATTCCTCTCAGCTGCACTTTGAACATACCAGTCAGAAAACTATCGACCTCTTCACATCCTAACTCAACAATATAGTCAGTTAGTTGCATATTACTTATTTCGGCAATTTTGTAAATTAATTCAACAAGGTCTTGCTGACATCGTGATATTTTCTTCGGTGGCATAGTTCACTGATTTCACTTTAAATCGATATTTATAACCACCGATGTCTTAAGCTGACTATTAAGATTTCACGGACAGATGACGACTGACTTATCACGAGTTATCTTATACCTATAGTATCAATAGTTAAACTGTCAAATTTCGGTATCTGTAAGATAAATTACGGGAACTAGATGAACAAAACATCATCATATTGTTCGCTTCCACTGATAATATCTAAGGTAAGTACCCAATTCAATATATCTTATTATCACGGAATGGAAACCCACAATCTGAACAGTATTCCTTCGATAATAATTTGTATATACTTATTCACATCGACTCAGCACTCGTGCCAATGCATAAAACGATGATAATCAGACGAGATTGGTGTTTAGTTGTTTACGAGCGCGTTATCAGTGATGCGGCCGGTACAAATGACAGACGTTTTGACCGTTATCAGTGCGGAACAGTCTCAGCGAATGGCCGCGAGATAAACTAGTCCCTGCGCACACAATACCTTTTGTAATGTCACTCAATGGGCGTCCTGCCTGCAGAGTCGCCGATGTGTGTGTGCGTCATACAACTGGTTTTATGCATTCAATGTCGTATTGTGCGCTATTGTCGGGCTCCTGACCACGGGTCTTGGAATACGCACAGCGAAATGTGCATGAAATGGACCGACTGCTATTCTGTCTGTCTGCGAAAATAGTTTGTCGTATTCCATATTCATTTTCCGAACCGATCGGCTCGAATACTTATTGTTGGTTGTAAGTAGATTAAATAAAATTATATTTCTTTATCTATTTGGTTTACTGTGGCTGCTAGATATTATTTTTGGCATAGTTTTCTCTATTATAAATATCGTCGTTTGTCGTCCTTGAGACGCACACCGTATTTTGTATGTTTCACTATTTTAAAGTGTCTTAGCCAATAGTCATCACATTGTCTTGTTTTTTTCCTTATTTAGTTTTTCTGTATATTGGCACCTTATAGCTATAGTCATGTATTTAGTTATTATTTAATCGTATCTTTGTATTTTGTGCTATGTCTTTTGTGTGCACCAAATAAACGATATATCTATCTACCTATCTATCGTCAGGTTTCGCAATATATTCAGACGGTGAAGAAAAACATCGTGAGGAAATCGACATATCTATAGAACCAAAAATTCGAAGACGTGACATCTACCAACCCGTACTGTGCCCACGTGGTAGATTACAGCCCACTTCCTGTCGAAGAGAGTAGGCTTATGTCCTAGCAGAGAGAATATTATAGGCTGATTCTGCATAGACTATATTCAGAAAAACAAATCTCATTAACGAATATCGTGAAAAACATGAAACATTTTAGGACGCCCAATGAAACAAACAATTTGTTTACCTACCCACTAGAGCGGGCTGAAAGTGAAAAAAACACTGTTGGTATTTACGAAAATTAACTCATTTCACATTTCACCCGTCACAATTACACAGCCGACAGACGAGTCACGTCATAAAGATTTTCACCTTTGTGATAAAACAGCAATAAAGCCCTGGACGTCAACCCTTTGTTCAAAAGCGTAGTCAGAAGTTCCACAAAGACATAAATATTTAATTGAATACCTAACTTTCCCCCTCGACCTAGCTACTCTATGACGGCAGGTGAGCTGTATTGTTTATTTGGTCAATTTTCGGTTGCCTACAGCCATTTTGAATTATTTAACGATAAAGTCAAACTAATAACTACATTTAGGCGGCTCTAACAATTCTGTTTGATGCCGAATGGTAATTAATGTTGCTATCAAATTGAAAACTGATTCCATTGTCTGCCACATTTGGAGTTTCTATTATCTTTGTTATGTATATTAGAATTATATTTCATGCATGTGATATGAATACCTAAATTAAGGTCCCGACCACGACCGCGACCAGGTAAACTATAGAAACCGATACGAATCGCGCACTTGGTCGCAACGGCCAACTAGCCGCACACCATACAATGCCACTAGACGGCCATGACTGACCGAAGTCGTGGCCGTGTAGTGCGGGAGATTCCTTAATCAGCGGCGTAATTGCGCATTTACACAGGCAGTGCCTTTCATTTTGACAATTCAACAACATTAATTGCGATACTTACGTTATCGCGCAGGTGAATTTTCCAAACGTAGGTATAAAGCAATTGAAGAGTAGCTAGAGAGGCGCCACGGCGTCCTCACCTGCCGCCTGACGCAGGTCCTCACCGGACACGGTTGTTTCGGGAGGTTCCTGTTCCGCATAAGGCGGGAGGAACCGGCCGGGTGTCACCACTGTGTGGATCGCCCGGAGGACACGGTGGAGCATACGGCAGAGGTATGCCCGGCTTGGGCGGAGCACCGCCGTGTCCTCACGGAGGCGATCGGCGGCGGCGATGTCTCGCGTCCAGCCCTGGTTCAGGCCATGGTTCGGAGCAAGAGTGCATGGGAGGCCGTCACTTCCTTCTGCGAAGCAGTAATGCTCGTGAAGGAGGAGGCGGAGCGCGCTAGGAACAGGCACGATTCGCGCCCTCGCGCTTTAGTCGCCGTAGGAGACGCCCCGGGCGTCGGGAGTCGCGGGCCGACTTCCGGCCACCGTAGGCGCGGGCTTGCGGACGGTGAGCAATGGGTAGTTCGCCGTCCGATAAGGACCAGGCCCGGGTTGACGGCGCGTTGTGTTCCACGCGCGCCTCAAAGAGATGTCAGCACCAACTGACGGGGTCCGTAAGGGTCAATGCCTGCCAGGGTTGCGAGTTTGTCCGAAAGGGATATTGCTGTCCCGGCACACAGGCAACGGCAACGGAATGAACACGGGTAGGTGTTAGTCAGTAAAAGTCTGACACGCTCTCCCGCTCCGCCCAGAGCGGGAGAAGTTATTTGATAATTTCCCACCCTCAAAAAAAAAAAGGTATAAAGCAATGAATGAGGAATGTTCTTCAAAATCTTCCCAGAATTGTGATAGAAAGTGTGTTCCGCAATTGGGAGTTTAAAGAAATATTTCATGAAAAATCTAATTTATGATTGGCAATGTTGCGTCGTTTATCATCAAATTGTCAAAAGAATAATGAACGAACATTGATCATTTCGCTTGCTCACTGCATATGACTTAAATTGACAATTACAGACAATAATTAAAGACATGTTTCCTCACGATTTTGCCTTCAAGGTAAGTCAATTGTGTTTTAGCTATGGTACCTTTAGTCTAAAAGCTATAGAAATCGATACGAGTCGCGCACTTTATCGCAACGGTCAACTATCCGGTTTCTATAGTCTACCTAAATACCCAAAAAACCAACTACATCTGCTTCACTAAATACGTAAACTCTCAGCCTGCGCCTGACTTTAACATTAGAATACATTCTTGTCTTACCCCAACCCAATCTACCTGTAGTTGCCCTGTTATTCATAAGATAAATTCTGTCAAGTACCTGGGTATTGTAGTAGATCAAAGGTTAAGCTGGTACCCACACCTCGAACTAACTATAGCGAGGGTAAGAAAACTCACATGGGTTTTTAAATCTTTGAGACGTGTAATGAATGCAGAACTACAGAATAAAATCTGTTTCGCACTGGCCCAATCTGTAATCATATATTGTATCTCGGTATGGGGCGGAGCAGCTAAGTCGTATTTTATGGATCTAGAGAGGGCGCAGAGATCCTTGATTAAGGTCATGTACTGTAAGCCCTACAGGTTCCCTACCGAAACTCTATACGCAAGCTCTAGGCTGCTCTCCGTTAGAAAACTCCACATACTACACATGGTACTAAGATATCACAAAACTCTACCTGAAGTGGACTGTATTTTTCAATAAAAGACTTCTTCTATTCTTCTTATTTATTTCGAAGTTGTTTTCTTCTCGAGAGCTGGGAACCGACTGTGTCCCTATGGCCCAATGGCCCGCCTTTTATACAAAATTGCTTAAGCCTACGTTACCTTAACGAGGCCTCTGATTTTTGAGACCATTCTAGTTACAATTTTCGCTATGGTCCTGCTCTTTGTAGCTCTGTTTTTAATAGTTCCCTAAGTCGGACTTCCCTCAAACTTATACAAAACATAGCTCTTATATCCCTCTGTCATAACACATAACAATATACAATGTATCTTTATATACTAAAAAGTTTCTAGAACATTAACGCTTAAAATATCTCTTTTGAACATTTTCACTATACAAAATTGTTATTATCTTTAAAACCCGTGGACCGATTTACAGAATTGGAACGCAGCCGGTAGTTTTGAGCCTAGTCCTCTTATTTGGCACTAAGATCCTGAGGATATCTTTACACACAAAAAACCTCATTTCAAATTTACGTAAATATTCTAACATTTTTCTTCATACATTAAAATCACGAGAAATGCTACGTTGTTGGTCTTATAAGATTCACATAAGATTCCTTATACAAATTTTACTAAGTAGAAACTAATTAGAACACAATTAAAACCTCTTAAATCTAATTAGAAACTAAAAACTCACTCACAATGGTGAAAGGTCCACCGAGCTCCCGCCGCTACTTGTGCTATGGTGCACAGATAGGGTCTCGGTTTTCATATTCTGACTAACCACTTTTTACATATGAAAATTGTTCATTATCACACCGGCACACAAATTTGTCTTGCTCACGAATAGGTTGCACATGCTCGGCGTCCGTTACATTTCTCCCCCCGGCGCAGCTCGCGTAGCCTCTTCAATCTTCATCACGACGACGAGCTTGCTCACGGGGCGCCGGAAGGTCCCGGTTCTGGTTCGCACCTCGACGACCCTGATGCCGCCGTCTGGTCCGCAGTGTGTGCGCTCGACGACTCCCATCGGCCAGGTGTTCCTGGGCAGCGTGTTGTCGACCACGAGGACCACGTCGCCGGCTTGCATCGGTCGCACGTCGTTCTGTGGCTCGCCGCGAGGTACCAGAGTGGGAAGGTACTCGCGTAGCCAGCGTCGCCAGAAGTGGTCAGCGAGCGCTTGACTAGCTCGCCAGGTTCTTCTGTCGGCCTCGTCACAGGGCCCCGTCGTTGGCAGCCCATCTGATGACCCCAACAGGAAGTGGTTGGGGGTCAGGGCTTCAGGATCGCTGGGGTTCACGCTGACGTGGGTCAGCGGTCTTGCGTTGATGGAGAACTCGGCTTCTGTTAATAGAGTTCTCAGTACTTCTTCTGCAGGTGCCTTCTCTCGGAGAGTGACGCTGAGAGCTGTCTTCACGGAGCGAACCATTCGCTCCCACGCGCCGCCTTGGTTGGGCGCGCCCGGAGGTATGAAGCGCCACTCCATTCGATGCAGCAGCCCCTCGTCTTGCAGGGCAGGCATCCACTCGGTGTAGGCGTTGCGAAGCTCTTGATCCGCCCCACGGAAGTTAGTCGCGTTGTCGGAGTACATTAGTCTTGGCCAGCCTCTGCGCGCAGCCATACACCTCAGCGCCATGATTGCTGAGTCGGTGGAGAGCGATGTGACGAGCTCGATGTGCACGGCGCGGGAAGTGAGGCACGTGTAAAGTGCGCTCCACCTCTTCTCTCGGCGGCGCCCCACCTTGACCATCATTGGCCCGAAGTAGTCCACCCCGCAATTGGTAAACGGGCGGTGGAACGGGTCTAGGCGGGCGTGTGGCAGGTCCCCTGTAGCTGGTGGCTGCGGCGTCGCTCGGCGTCTTCGACAAAAGGCGCAGTTCTTCTCTACGGCGCGTACCGTGGGTCGTAAGTGTATAACCCAGTACCGCTGCCGTAGGTCGTTCGTCACGCGTTCTCTGTTGGCGTGTAGTTCCGGAGGCACGTCGCGTAACACCGTCTTGTCGCTGGAGCTCCATCCTCGTAGCGTGAATCCAGCATGTGCGTGTACCGCTCTTGTCTCCTCGACCGTCTTCCAAGCTTCCTCGGCATTTTCGTAGCTGGCCACTAGGTCATCCATGTAATGGCTCCTCTTGATTACTTCCAGCGCGCGTGGACACCCCTGCCCGTACACATCCGCGTTGTAATTCCGAACATGGTGGGCCATGTAGGGGGAACTTGCGGCGCCGAAGATCATGCTGGTCATCTTGTATTTCTTCGGAGGCTCTTCTCGTTCGTTGCCTCTCCACAGGAACTGCTGCGCTGGTTGATCTTCCGGCCTTATCTTGATCCTCAGGAACATCTCCTGCACGTCCGCTGTGATCGCTACCGTCTTCTCTCGGAATCGGAAGAGGATTCCGGGCAGCGACAGTAGTAGGTCGGGTCCTTCCAGCAGTTCGTCGTTCAGACACACGCCGTTGTTCTTTGCTGCCGCGTCGAACACCAGCCTGTGCTTGCCGGGTTTATTTGGGTTCTGCACGGCAAAGTGTGGCAGATACCAGCAGATGGCGCTCTTCTCTTCGGATCCGTCGCACAGCGTCGCGTACCCCTTGTCCAGCAGGTTGGTGATCTGCTTGGAGTACTCGACCGCGAACTCTGCATCTGCGTCCATCTTCTGCTCAATCTTCTTCAGCCGACGAAATGCTTGCCCGTAGCTCGGCGGCATGGTGACGTCGTCCCGTCGCCATGGCAGTCCCACTTCGTACCCGGTGTTAGTCTTCTTCGTGGTCGTTCCGACTATCTCGATGGCCCGTAGATCCGCCTCCTTGATTCTCGGCTTCCCCTGTATGCCGAGTGAGTCGATCTTGAAATGGCCTTCGACTAAGTCATGAAGTTCCTGGCTGCACGTTCCCGTCGCTCGGTCGGACTCGTAGACATGCAGCACGTTTCCTTCTTGATAGATGGTGTTGCGTGGCGCGGTTCCGTGCACCACCCATCCTAGCTGTGTTTTTGATGCAGCTGGTTGATCAGGGCCGCCGACTCGGAGCTCGCGGGATACGATGCACTCCCAGTGGTCTGTTCCCACTAGAAGCCCGGGGCGCGCCTTCTCGTAGCACACCTCTTCTGATGCCAGGTCCCGTAGGTGCTCGCAGTTCAACAGCGTGTCTGGAATAGACTGCTGGTGCAGCCGAAGATTCTTCATTGTCCTCGCTCTGACCTTGTAGCTGTTGTCATTCTTCAGGCCTCTGATCCGTATGTTCACCAGCTGACTCTCCATTTCTTGCTGCGACATGTTGACCCCGTTCAGATGAAGTGGTTGTGACGGTCCCTCTGCTCCGATGCTCTCTGCCAGGTCCTTGTCGACGAGGGTAATGGTAGCTCCTTCATCCAGGAGGGCGTACGTCCTTGCCTCCCCCCGTGGTCCGGATACGACGATAGGGCACATCTTCAGCAGGACTGCTCTTGATCCGGCAGCTAGGCGTGGTGCCACTGACATGACCGCTTCTTCCTTTGGTGGTTCTGCTGGCCTCGGGTCTTCTCTCTTCGCTTGATGGAGGGTCGCATGATGTGGTCGGCTGCACTGGTCCACACCGCATGATTTGGCTTTGCAGCTCATGCGCCTGTGTTTCTTCTGGGCGCACTTGAAGCATATCCCCTTTTCTTTTAAGAACCTCCAGCGTTCTTCTATCGCTGGCGATAGAAGAACGCTGGAGGTTCTAGGCTGGAGGAGTACAAGGCACTGGTGCCTTGTACTTGGGACACTGCGTTAGGATGTGAGCTTGTTCACATTTAGGACACTTATCCTTTTGTTCTTCCGCTCCTGCAGTAGTGTTGAACACGCTGGCTTTCCTTTTCAACATTATAGTTGGCCGAGTTTCCTTTTTCTGGCTTGCAGCGCATGTAGCTGGAGCGTATGTGTACCGCAACGCTCTGTCCGCTTCGCGTATCAGGAAACGAGACATGACGACAATCTCCGGGTCCGCTGTTCCTTCATGATCGTAGGCGTAGTCGCACCATCGGGATCGGAGATGCGGGCTCAGCTTTTCCAACACTTCTCTTGTCATCAGGGGGTTGAATAGGTATCCTCTTCGGTCGATCGTCTTCAGCACGCAGATGATGTTCTGCAGCTTGATCGCGAAGCTGTTCAGTTCGGCAGCTGATGTACCCGGTTTCGGCAGCTTCTTGAGGTCTTCCAGCGCCTTGTCGATGATCACTTCCGGTCTCCCGAAGCACTGCTCGAGGGTCTTCATTACGATGTCTGGATCGGTGGCCGTATGCAGAAGGGCGGCCACGGCGTCTCTTGCTTCTCCCTTGAGACAGCTCCTCAGTCGCTGGATGTTCTCTGCTGCTGATATCTGGTACATGCTGGTCGTATCTCGTACTGCTGCCTTGAACGGCAACCACTCGTTGGCTGCTCCGGAGAAGGTCGGCAGGTCAATGTGTCGAGGCCTGGGCCTCGCCATCTTCTCTAATGTGGCTGCCAGGTGCTCGATGCTGCTTCTGTTCCTTGTCGGAGTCGGTGATCTTGCACGTTGAACCTCGAATCGCAGCTGCTTCTGTTCTTCGCGGGTTCCTTCTTCACCCCGTGCCTCCTCCCCCCGTGTGCTGAGGGGGTTTGTTCTCAGCCACTCGTCCACCTTCTGATGTGGCTCTTCACGGGGAGGGCTGGGTCCTTCTACGTGCACGCTCTCATCGTCGTTGATAGCTGATACCTCCACGGCTAATCGCTTCTTGACTAGGTCCGCTTCCAGCTCCAACTCCCTTCTTCTTATGGTAGCCAGTTTCTCTGCTGCTTCCAGTTCCGCTATCCGTAGCCGCGTGGTTACACTTGTCGTCGATCGTTGTGACCTAACCGACCTGCTTGGTGATCCCAGTCTTCGTTGAACCGCAGCTGTTGTTCCTTGAATCCCGGAAGGTCCTGCTGTGCTGGTGTCTGCTGGCTTGGAGAAAGGTGACGCCGGCGGGTCCAGTGAGACTCTTCTTAGACGTTCTCGCTCTATCAGCTCCGTTTCCCTGCGTCGCGCCTCTTGCTGCAACTGGATGCGTCGCTGTTCTTCTATCTCCGCTGCGTCCCCTTGGCTCCTTGTGACCACCATCTTCTAAGTCTTTTGAGACTTTTCTTCAGGAATCTTCTGGTTTTTCAGGTGTCTTCGGATCTTGAATGATCCCGACTTTTTTCAGTTTTCGGTTCGGTTCGGGTCGGCACGTTCGGTTCGGGTCGGCAATTGTTTGATTCGGCTTTGGGTCAGCGGCTTTCCGGCTCGGCTCGGTCGATCCTCTCCTGTTCGGGTCGGCACGTTCCGGCACGGCTTCAGTCGGCAACTCTTCGGGTCGGCTTCGGGTCGGCGGCTTTCCGGCTCGGCTCGGTCGATCCTCTTCGTTCGGGTCGGCACGGTCCGGCACGGCTTCAGTCGGCAACTCTTCGGCTTTGTGACGTCCGTTCGGTGACGTCCGGTTTGTGACGTCCGTTCGGTGACGTCCGGTTTGTGACGTCCGGTTTGTGACGTCCGCTTTGCGACGGCCGGTATGTGACGTCCGGTTTGTGACGTCCGGTATGTGACGTCCGGTTTGTGACGTCCGGTATGTGACGTCCTGCTTGGTGGCGTCGGTTCGGTGACGCCGGCTTGGTGACGTCGGTTCGGTGACGTCGGCTTGACTGACGGTTCCGTTTTTCGCTCTTGCTGCGGGTTCTTTGTTGATTCTTCCTCGCAGCTTGGTGGACCAGGATCCTGTGGCGGGTTTCTTCGTTCTTGATATCCGCCACTCGATGGACCAGACTGAAGTGGACTGTATTTTTCAATAAAAGACTTCTTCTATTCTTCTTATTTATTTCGAAGTTGTTTTCTTCTCGAGAGCTGGGAACCGACTGTGTCCCTATGGCCCAATGGCCCGCCTTTTATACAAAATTGCTTAAGCCTACGTTACCTTAACGAGGCCTCTGATTTTTGAGACCATTCTAGTTACAATTTTCGCTATGGTCCTGCTCTTTGTAGCTCTGTTTTTAATAGTTCCCTAAGTCGGACTTCCCTCAAACTTATACAAAACATAGCTCTTATATCCCTCTGTCATAACACATAACAATATACAATGTATCTTTATATACTAAAAAGTTTCTAGAACATTAACGCTTAAAATATCTCTTTTGAACATTTTCACTATACAAAATTGTTATTATCTTTAAAACCCGTGGACCGATTTACAGAATTGGAACGCAGCCGGTAGTTTTGAGCCTAGTCCTCTTATTTGGCACTAAGATCCTGAGGATATCTTTACACACAAAAAACCTCATTTCAAATTTACGTAAATATTCTAACATTTTTCTTCATACATTAAAATCACGAGAAATGCTACGTTGTTGGTCTTATAAGATTCACATAAGATTCCTTATACAAATTTTACTAAGTAGAAACTAATTAGAACACAATTAAAACCTCTTAAATCTAATTAGAAACTAAAAACTCACTCACAATGGTGAAAGGTCCACCGAGCTCCCGCCGCTACTTGTGCTATGGTGCACAGATAGGGTCTCGGTTTTCATATTCTGACTAACCACTTTTTACATATGAAAATTGTTCATTATCACACCGGCACACAAATTTGTCTTGCTCACGAATAGGTTGCACATGCTCGGCGTCCGTTACACTACCCTTTAGCCATGCCAAACTTAAAAAAAGACGGTGTGATATAGTAGCCCCTACATACTCCGCACGTTCAATTTTTGGTAGTCGTCAAAATGTAACTCAAGCCCCACGCGTCTATAATAAAGTAAATCGTATACTTAACATTTACCCTATGCAGCTGTACGAGTTTAAGAAGACATTGACTGAATGGCTCTTCACACTTAATTATGATGCTGTGGAAGACATTCTGGCGACTCTGGGTTGAACGTCTGACACACACACACATACGCACACTCCAACACACACACACACTCCAAAACACCCCTATTCTTACACACACACACACTCCAACACACTTCCACACTCATTCACACATACACTCACCCACTCACATGCACCCCCTCTTACACACACACATACACACAAAATATACATTCACACACTCATAAACACACGTATAAACACACATTTATACAATCACACTCTAGTTTCACACACTGCCATAAACACGATTTTCATTTTTCTTTTTATTAATTTTTCTTTTTTATTGGTTATATAAAAAAAAATGTGTAACTATACCTAATTCGCACAACGAAACAATTGTTAATTAATTGAGGAAGAGCGAGGTTTATCCCATCACAAGTATCTTCGGATTACTTTCTGGGCAACTTAATTGTATAGATTTAAGATAATAAACACATTTTTTTTTTTTTTTACCTGGTCGGTGCGACCACCATGGTCGTGGTCGTGGCCGCGCGATCCCTAATAGTGTTTTAAACATTTTAAGTGATTTCAGTCAGTGGCGGATCCAAGATTGTCGTTTGGGGTGGCTTGACCCCGGTGAGGGTAGGTTTTAGTAAAGTAAACACTAAAAAAGCAAACATTTTATTTTTCATAGAGCATAGCAAACCTCCTCGGATTATTATTCGCAAATTCCTAAATGACTTCGTTAAGTTGTAGACTACCAGAGATATCTCGGTGAATATGTAATACATGGCGGCAAACCGGGCAGCCTGAGAAGCAGAATGAGCGGCGCGCGGATTCAAAATTCGTCACGGAAACAAAACATCATATAGAAAAAAAACTTCAAGACATAATACCTACTAGCAGCGCCCCGCGGTTTCACACGCATAAGTCTCGATCCCGTGGGAATATCGGGATAAAAAGTATCCTATGTGCTAATCCAGGTTATAAACTAACTGTATACTAAATTTCATCCTAATCCGTTCAGTAGTTTTTGCGTGAAAGAGTAACGAACATCCATACATCCATCCTCACAAACTTTTGGGTATAAAATATTAAAGTAGGATTAAGTTAAGGATAATTGATGACAATTGTACATCAGGCAGTGTAATGCTTGCTAAAAAGTTTAATTACAATAATATCAGGTTCACTTTAAGATTTGTCAGAGAAGAACTCAGATGCTTTTGGGAGGGGCTTGAGCCCCTGGATCCGCTACTGTTTTCAGTAAATATAACATTAAAAAACAATATGATCTACATCCTGCAACATAATTTAACATGGGGGGAAACGTGTCTAGACGTGCAGGAAATCAGTTTTCCGTAGAAATCGACGTTGACGCCGGTTGCCCGCTTCAATTGACTCACTTTTTTTATTGTATTTTTATTGGCAACACTTAGATTTTGACATTTTTGAACGTGTGTGTTGCAAACACCCAGGGCCGTTAAAAATACTGATATTCAAGCACATTTGGATGCAAGTTCATGGTTATGATTTATGTGTTTTGTGATGCTAATTGCATAATTGGCACATTTTATAAAGTTAAAAGGGAAAATAATTATTAACCCATTGCAATTGGCTCGAGAGCAATCTGTGTCTGGGCATCCTAAAATGTTTTTATGTTTTTCGCGATATTCGTTAACACGTTCTACTCCACCCACATTTCATAGAACTCATACGCCATACCGCCATACATATTGGAAGTAAACCCTCCGGGAGGGTTGCCGGCATTACGTTTGCGCACACCGTAAAACGAAGTAAAATTGTGTTTTCAGGGGGTTTTCTCGCTATACGTTATTTCCAACCTTTTAAATTTTTTGTGAATATTTGAAACCGTGAAAAAAAATTGCTTGGATTTTAAATCCAACGCATACTTTTACCAATAAATCTTGTTACAATATACATCAGATTTTATTTTCACGGTTTATATTGCTGTATTCGCTAAGAAAAACCTACTTTTAAAATGAGCCCTCCGCGAGGGCTGAGGCATCCCATATGCGACTAGGTGAACCCTCCAGGAGGGCTACTGGCACTGAACGTATTAATGAGATTTGTTTTATTTTGTCTGCAGAATCAGCCTATAATATTCCCACTGTTGGGACACAGGCCTCCTCTTTTCGTGATCAAAGCTACAAGATTATTCTAGCTGCGGCATCTGCCACACGGAGACACGTACACGTAGATAAATGAGTCTATTTTAGATCCATTTCAGAGTTAGCTTTACTTCCCCACGGCATCTGAATTTCAGCTCTTCAATGATAAATCTTCGCAGTACCTATTTCAAATGTAATATCGAATAGATCGAGAATTATAACAAATGGTAACAGAAAAGAAAGAAAAACTGTTTATTCTGCACAAACTAAACGCACATTACAAAAAAAAAAATTACAATACGCCTTTACAAATTAGCCAAAACCCAACAAACCATAAACAGGAACAATGCCTGTTATCAAGGCAGTCGAGGAGAACACTCCCGAAGTCCCGACGTAATAAGTACTGCTACTTATTTTACTTCACATGTAGATGGCGCTTGCATCGGTGAAATATACTTGTATATTTATTTACAAAACTAGCTACTGCCCGCAGCTTCACCCGCGTGGGCCCTAATTCTTTTCATTTTTCTAAAATTAAAGTCAGCTATCTGCTAGTGAAAGTCCCGTCGAAATCGGTCCAGCCGTTTGAGAGATTAGCCGGAACAAACAGACAGAATTTAAAAAATTGTATTTTCGTTCTAAGTAGGTTTCATATGCATTTAGTAAATAACTGTTATTTTGATATTGCAAACAGATCACACTAACTTCAATTTTGTTTATAATTATTACCTATAGAAAATTATATACATACAATCGGTTTATATGTATGTATCTATGTATTAGTATTTATTCTTTTTCGAGATATCAATCCGTTATGTTGATCCTGCCATGTTTTGTCTCTGCATCACCCTAAAGTTGACTGGTAGAAAATGCCTTTGTACATTATTTTACTTGTGCATAAAGTTTTAATAAATAAATAAATAATAATACTGAAATCCAACGTAAACGGGTATTGTAATTAACTTCTACAGTAAATTAATAACCGCATTAGGTTTTCCTAGCTGTAATTCTTAACAAGTTACTGCACTGTATGCTTTAATTACACGGGCGTCAAGTACAACTGAGCCTTTCATTTAGTCACTATCGTTTGTTAGCATCACACGCGACTATTATAAGCAAGTATATGGTTTGAAAATCACATTAGTGAGGCGGTACACATCGCTACCGAGACTTTTATAGATTATAACGGGGGCCGCTTCGCCGCGCTTATTGTAGAGAATTATCACTATCACCCTCAATAGAACACAATGCCTTTGAAACAGCCAATCATCTCCCAGGATCATATTAAAGGAAAATAATAAAACTTTTTACACAAAACGAAATAAAACGTATTACCTCAAGACAAACGCATTTCAAACACTAAGGACCACCTTTTATCACTCTTATAAATTTTCTTCAAAAGCTCAAATTTTTAGGCGAAGAGGTGGACTTCAAAGGGAAAGTAATGAAAGAAAAATGAGGAATGTTTTAATAACTGCTTCTTCGTGTTACAACATTTATCTTTTTTGTGCATGGGAGCTGTTCCAATACTAGCCCCTTTGTGTTTTAAAGCAAAATATCTGCTGTCTTAACAATTCTGGAATTTGTTTTTAGGTCAGTGCCAACCGAAGTGTTTGGAGAGAATTTCAATTGAGTCCATTTGTGCCGAGCGCTCTTTGTGTAGATAATGGTGTACTGAGGGTGCGGGCTTATAAAACACTGCCATCGTAAAAACAAACATTTTATTTTAAAATATTTTATCAACCCTTAAAATAGCATTGACACGTCTATTCCGCAGAAATATGGACCTAAAAATATTTTCGCCTGCATTTTCAACAAATAAAAATAAATCCTGAAAGTCGGCTGTATATGAATGCAATTTTCTAACTGGACGAAATTGGAATACATTTTATCCGGGAAAAACCGGCGTATCAGCTCGATATTTTTTATAACCGTTTTATAAAATATAAATCATTTCAGAGGCAGAGTAGCGGGCTGGCGCGTCGGGGACCGCACGGGGACGTCTCCGATGCAATAGTGGCTTATTTTACATTCAAAGCTTTGGGAGGCGCCTTTAAAAGAGGTTAGTTAATATTTAAACATTTTTTACCACAGAAACTGTTTCTCTGCGTGTGTTTTTAAACAAAGTAGCCTGGAGTCTGCTGACTGAGTATGCAAATGACCCGGTTTTAAGCTGGGAACACTTACAGTGTATGATTTCCATGCCATTGGTAGCGTAGCTGCGAGCTGTGTACGGTGTGTACCGCTGTGTTAGGGGTGCATTAGGCCGGGCAGAACAGGGGTGCGTATCGATTGACGACCCCCACCCGGCGCCCTCGACACTACACAATATTACTCTCTGCACTCCGAAACCCACCCTTTCGTTACATTTGCAACGTTTACTTGCCGGCCGAGATCATTGTTTTAAAATATTTGACTTCAAATATGTTTACACACTTAGGTTTGTGGTGTATATTTATAAGTTCACTCTTCCGAAACGTTGTTTAGAAAATCAAATAGGAAAGTTTTAGTAAAGAATAAACTTGGTTGGATGTTAGTGACCTCTAATTATTACAACAATATCATTTAAAACGACATTAAAAGTACTTCAGCTCATTTAAAAATAACACAAAAAGAAAAGACTACAACAGCATCAATTTTGTTATAATAAAATACATGCATATCCCCTAAATTCATTTTTTTTTTTTTTTTTTTTTTTTTTTTTTTTTTTTTTTTTAAAAACGTTGCCCCACACTAAGAATTTCTTCTTGTATCGTGGGTGCGTTTACAAACATAGAAACTCACATACACTAACACCCAGACCCGGAACAACTACTTGCAGATCATACAAATATTTGTTCCGTGCGGGGATCGAACCCGCGACACGTTACGCAGCAGTCGATCGCTCAGCCACTGCGTCAATCGTGTCGTCGTCATTGAAGCTCGCCTGTCAGGCGCACGCGTCGAATAGCATCAACCGCGGTGATGGCATGTAGACATCTCACATCTAGGGGGCATCGAGGGCACTTTGATATCACGCGGCTCAAATTGTTTTATCTCGTAGTAAAAGAGGGTTAGCTACGACACTGGTTTTCTTTTTTTAAATTCTCTCTGTATGAATTTGGTTTTTTTGTCGTACTTATATTTGGAAAAAATTATGAGTATTTATTTTTCTTACCTACCAAAAGTGTTCGAATTTGTTATTTTAATTTTTTGCTTAGTCACTTGAATGTTCTGGTTTAGAGTAGCTTGCTGTAGGGGTGTGTCAATCTTCATTTTAATGCATTCGATTTTCATGTTTTGATTAAATGACATTTTGACGGATTGCATTATGTAAGCCCTGCAAAATCATACACGTCTGTGTGTGATTTTTAGGGTTCCGTACTTAAAAATAAAATCCATAAAGGATTACTTCGTTGTCCGTTCGTCCGTCTGTCTGTCTGTCAAGACCCTTTTTCTCAGGAATGCGTGGAGTTATCAAATTGAAATTAATATCAAATAGGTAAGTCTACGGTGCCTTGGAGCTCTCAAAAAATCAAGCTTCTAAGTCAAAGCAATAAAAAATACGGCCATTTATGCGACATATTTTGATACTCGCAAAATCGCAGTCTTCCCGTTCACCTAGAATCATGAAATTTCGCAAGAAACAAGGTCTCACAGCACAAGTAAAGGAAAAAGTCCTAAAATCGTTAATTTGTAGTTTTATCACATAAAAAACTTTTTTTGCGATAACATACTTAAATTTTTGCAGTGGGAGAATTGACCGTGTAATATATCGATGTATGGGAGAACATTTTTTCAACAACAAAGTTAAGTTTCGTCTTGGAATAAATTCATCCCAACTACAGAACCCTTCATTGTGCGTGTTCCCACGCGCACTTGGCCGGTTTTTAATGTGACGTTGATTTTTAAGGTTCTCTAGGTACCCGAAAGTTGACAAGTGGAACCCTATTACTAAGCCATCGCTATCCGTCCGTCCGCCGTCCGTCTGTCTGTCAGCGGGCTGTATCTTAGGAACCGTAATAGGTAGACAGTTGAATTGAATGAATTTTCACAGATTGTGTATTTCTATTGTCGCTATAACAACAAATAATACAAATTAAATAAAGTTAATAATTAAACGTGTTTTTCGGCGTTTTTTTGCTCGATCTTAATACGGTATGAAACCCTTCGTGTGCGGTTCCGACTCGCACTTGGCCGGTTTTTATAATTCTTCTCGCAATTTTATTAGAATCATGATCAATCACGATTATGGATGGCGTTTGGAGAACAGTGAAATCCAAGTCGCAATACGTCTTTATTCTTATAATTAAAGTAGGTTTCTGATTCTATGGAAATTTTCCGTAATCAATCACTAATTACGACACCCAAGGGAGAACGATAAGGTATCTTTCCCAGGTTTTTTGTTTTATTAAACAAATATTTTAAAGCTTGCTGATGCCCGTGACTTCGTCTGCAATCCAGGATGAAAAGTAGCCTCTATCCATCTCCAGTTCAGGGTCTACTCATGTGCCAAATTCCATTAAAATCCTTTCAGCCGCTTTAGCGTGAAAGCGTAACAAACAAACAAACAAACCAGCAAACAAAAAGACTCACTTTCGCATTTATAATGTTAATATTAAGGATCACCACCTCTAAAGCAGTATTATTTTAATCTTACTTCAGTGGGGGAAAGAGATGGAGCTAAACGTCCTGTAGAGCTTCATCTCTTTCCCACAGTTAAAATAATACTGCTTTAGAGGTGGTGGTAGGCCCCCTGTATACCTCGAAGAAAGGTACCATCGAAGAATTTCATATCTATACACCGTAAGGACTATTTCTGCTTGCAGTCCTTGGCCGCCATAGAACCGGGGTGGTAACAGATGTGGTCATCGTGTTCACGGGATTTTGTTTTCAAATTGCTTAGATATGAAGTTCTTCGATAGTACAGTAGGCGCTCGATAATCCGGCGATCACTAATCCGACACGTCCAATAATCCGGGAATTTGTAACTTATTTCTCCTACCATAGATATCCGTCTCCAACTCTGTAGTCCCGGCAGATTTCATACAAAACTAGATTACAGAGCGCGTGCATTGATCGATGTCGTTCTGTAGTACGGTCCCATATATGAGTAGGTAATACTCGTACGTAAACTAATAAAGACTTTTTACTTTGCAAATCTGTGTTAAAATTATTTCTAAGCCCACGTAAGCACGGAAGTGAAAATATGGCGGCGGGGTTTTATCGCGCACTGAATTTTCAACGCTCGGTGTTAAGCAGAGCGTTGAAAGTCCAAAGCACGAAAAAAAATCACCGCGAGAAAAAAATTCCCGCGCGTACCTGGGCTTACTAGCTAGCTAAATTTCCTATAGAAATCCAGAAATCCGGCGTTTCCGATACTCGGCGAAAAAAAGGATGCCGCATTACCGAGCGCCTACTATACCTAGGCAGACGTGCACAACATTTCATTTTACCTGTCGTGTCAGGTATTGGGGGGGTTACCATCAACCGGACACAAATCAAAACCCCGGGCTACAACTTAAACACTCAAGAACTCCCAATAACACTTAGCCTGACCTGGAAATCGAACCCAAGATCACGAGACTGACGACGACGCCACTATTATCATTTAACCATGTAACTTAATAAAATATGGCTTACGTTCTGTCTAGCAATAAATAAACAGATAAGCCGGGCAAATCAGGTGCGTCAATCAAAGTGAGTAGCGCCGTGGACGTCCAGCGAGAGTATGACGTCGTCCGCCGCCGCGCGCCGGTACACTCAGTCTCAAAAAATATACTTAACACTTTCGACTCCACCCATTTTACATAGAGCACATACGCCATGCCACCATACATATTGCAAGTTGACTCCAGGAGGGTCACCGGCATTACGTTTGCGCTAAAGTTAACCCTTGAGGAGTGTCACCGGCATTAGGTTTGAAATCTTGTTAAAATATACAATTGATTTTATTTTCACAGTTTTTAGTACTAAATTCGCTAAGAAAAACCTATATTTAAAATGAGCCCTCCGCGAGGGCTCCTGGCATTGAACGTGTTAACGAAAAGAAATCATTTTGCAGAATTGGTGTTAACAGTCGCACGAGTCGATCGAAGGTAAAACCGCGGTCGGCTTGTGGATGGGTGACCATCCATTACATATCTGACAGATGTGAAAAATCAAAACCTAATGAATGAATATGATTGTGTAAGTTTGGTTTGGTTTGTGGCTATACGTATACATTGATACAAAATTATGGAAAACAAATTGTAGAGGTAGACAATCAAATGAATGTTTGCCGATGTACTTAACACTTTCAACTCCAACCATTTTCATAGAACTCATACATATTGGAAGTGAATCCTCCGGGAGGGTTACGTTTGCGCTGAAGTTAACCATCGCGGACGGTCAACGGTATTAGCTTTCAAACCGTGTTATAAAACACAAAAACGAAGTAAAATGCTTGGTCTTTAAATATTATAAATATTGTTAAAATATACATCAGATTTTATTGTCACGGTTTATAATGCTGTATTTGCTACATTAAAAACCTACATTTAAAATGGGCCCTCGGGCTCCCGGCATCCCATATGCGACCAGGTGAACCCTCCAGGAGGGCCTGGCACTGAACGCGTTAAACAACTTTTTGAGGCAGACCGTACCTACAGTTGACGCACAATTGCGTCAACCGTCCGCCGCCGGCCGGCTTCTAATGAATCAAACGACAACTATACTGGACTAGCTCTAGTATAGTTGTGGATGGATGGGCTAAAAGTGGAATCGATGGAATATTAGATGTAAGTGTAGCGTTGTCGTACCTAAATCGCTACATTAGTGATTGTTATTGTTTACTCAAAATATAAGTAGGTAAGTAAGTAAGGTTGTTATTTATTTATTTAGGTAGTGTAGAGATCTTAACTTATTTAGTTAATAAACAACCCTTTTTAATTTTTATAATAATTATGGCATCCTAAACAATATTATAAATTCGAAAGTGAGTTTGTTTGTTTTTTACGCTTTCACGCTAAAGCGGCTGAAAGGATTTGGATGAAATTTGGCACATGTGTAGACCATGACCTGGAGTTTTTTTTTTTTTTTGTGGATTGGCATGGATGGAATCATCAAATGATTTCTCCCGCTCTGGGCGGAGCGAGAGGGCGTGTCAGGGCGTGATTTCATGATAAAATTTAATATAATAATGTAAAAAACTTAAAGATTCTAAAAAAGTATTCGAGTAATCTCACAAACAAGTGCTTTACGCTTTTCGTTGACGGTACTAGGGTAGAAGTACCGTCAGCGAAACGACCTTAGACAAGAAAGTTAAATGACAGACGTAGACACAGTTTAGTTCACAAAAAAAAAGTTATTTTTTATCAGGGTGTCTCGAGAGTTGCGCCATGCGCAGCATAGTTCCTTCATCATCTCATAGAAATGAGTAATATTTATTGTAAGGCTCCACATACTTATAGTAAGCTACCAGTCCAAATAAATTATATTTAAAAAACAACTGCGAATACTACAATTTAATGAATATTTAGAATACACTCCATAAGGCGACGATAACCGACTTTTAATGATTTTATACTGAAGATCTCGTCTAAGCCAGTACTGTTAATGATTTGGAAAAAAATACGTTAAATTAGAGTATTTTCTTAATAATTTAATATATGAATATTGTAACACCTTACAGGTATTTTTTCTATTTTTATTTAGTATTTCTAACAAGAGATATACTCGTACTATATTGTAAATATACTTTTTAATTTTGACCAACTTTATTTGCCAAACCATCGACAACAACAATCTTCTATACCTACATTGTAACACCGAATCAATTTCAAATTTCGCGCGATCCTTAAGATCTAGGCCAAATGTTTTTTGATATTCGGATAGCTAATATGAATAAAAAATCTCGACCAATTAAACAGTTATGTCATAACGCGAAACTTCGCGGATATTCCGGTAATAAACACTATTCTATTCTACGAGTATTTTAAATGGGTCTGACAGTTCCGAAACATACATGAGCGAAAAAACTGTTACTACAATACATGACGGAGAAACATCGCGTTTGGAAAAGAGATAGGTAATCACAGAAGATCACTAGGTACTGCTTATCCTCTTGACGTTATCCATGAGTCTCTTTAAGGCTCCGTGCACGAAAAACCCTTTTTCGTCAATAACTTATCTAATTGTAAAAAAGCTTGAAATAATTGGATCATTACGTCTGTGTAACTATAAAAGTACAGTTTTCGTGGTGCTAAGCCATTCGTGTCAGTCACAGCACCAGCTCTCGAAAATATGGTTTATTTCGCCTTTAATTTACTTAATGAAGATATTAAAAAGTGGTTTAGCCACATGCAAGTAGACCATATAACGATGTTGATGATATTTTTAAATATTCAAAATCAAAAGTAGTTTCTTGTAAAAAACTGATCAAACGTCAGTCTCGCGTAATGTTTTCTGAAAACATGTTGCGAATATTTGTGATTTCCATGAATACTTAACTTATTTGAAAACACCCTTTCAGTCACATGCAAAACAAAGAACGCGACTATTCAAATAACAAATAGTTTTGTTAAAATAATTTTTCCCTTTCCTACAATTAATGAACAAAATTGATCAAAATCAGTCGATTTCGTGCACGGCCTCTTAAACACCCACGCGTCTACGGGGAGGGTGTATATGAGAACATATAGTTACAGTGTGTTCGTAGCTTATAACACCAACCAAGTTTGAAAACTTTACGGAAACGGGAACTTTTAATAGTGCTTCTAAGCGATGAATCAGCAGTCTGTCGATATTTTCTACAAACTTGCGATCTTCCGACGTACCTAAATCAGCGTTTAGTTTGAGGTTTGTGAATAGTTGTCGGGGTGTTTTGAATTCCATGTCTAGGTTGAGTAAAGTGTTTTTGATTCTCTAAACACATATATAATTCAAGTAGTAGTTAATTTGATATGATGGAGGCAAATACCATCATACATATCTCTAAATTCAGTATTTTTTTCAGGAATTATCTTTACCGATGTTGTTTAGATACTTTAACTGCCAGTTTTCTAAGAAATTGATGAAATCCTAAATATGAATAATCCTAGACTCATACATACCTAACTAAGATAGTTAAAAAAAAGCCCTTCGCGATCAAATCATTGATCAGACTTTTTTTTCGAAAGTCGCTGATATAATGCCGAGTTGTAGTCAGGGCAAATTTCACCATTGAAACGGAACGCGTTCAGCACATAAACCACGTTTAAGGGCTGTAAGCGTGTGGGGCCGGATTTGGCGCAGAGCCAGTTTGGCGTCAGCAGAGGGCGCTCTACGATGGACGCCATCATGCGCGTGCGAGCCCTCACGACGGGGAATGCTGTGGCCCGGGGTGGGATCGGCTTGGCGGTGTCTCTAGACATCGCCAATGCCTTCGACACCCTGCCCTGGAGTTGCACCAGGCAGGCACTGCGGTATCACTGGATGCCGACCAACCTCTGTCATGTGGTCGAGGTCCTCTTTGACGGACAGGGCCGTCCTCTACCCCCCCGGTCACCATGGAGAATGGAACATAAACCACGTTTAAGGGCTGTAAGTGTCATTATTTTATGTAAAATATTGACATTAAACGGCTCTTGAACGCGGTTCATGTGCTAATCGCAATCAGTTTCATTGGTGAAATTCGCACTCAATCTTCGCACTTCTCATTAAAATAAACCCGCATTGTTGACAGCTAATTCTGTTACAAACGTGACGTCACTGTTTGCGGTCACAGTAAAATGTGGTTTGACTCGCAGCGCAAGCGACGCATTTAATATCACCCAGGATTTGTGGCACTTCATTCTGCTTTGTATATAAAGTTAGGGAACTTAATTGTTAACCAAATTGACTAATCTCTGAAATCACAAATGTCATTCTTTGAAAGTTGTAGGAAATAGCTATAACACGTCAAATTGACATAGGGTGCCAATTTGCCTAAGAGCGTTTATTCTGAAAGTGGGCAACGTCGCAAATAGATGTCAAATATTTCGCTGTATGTAGTTATTTGGCAATATTACTGTATGGAAATAAGAAATGTGGCTAAGTAGCGAACTAGAATATTGTAATATTGCCAAATTAATCAAAACAGGTAAATTTTTGAGGGCTATATATATTTGCGACGTTGCCAACTTTTAGGATAAACGCTCTTAACATTAATTGCTGTGGCGTCAGTCGAGATAGGTCTTTTTTGCCATAATTAGGATGGATTCTTTAAATACAGGAGTAATCTGGGCTGATACAGATGGGGTAAACCTAAATCATGATAAATGATGCAAATGTTATTTCTGTAAATATTTTTATACAAACAATTTTACACGTCAATCATATTTTAAAAACTAGATCTAATTCTGATCTCTGAAATACTCTGAGTAGAAAGCCCGAAGCAAACACAGAGGTCACAGTCTCTTTTTAAGGCCAGACATAATCTTGGTCAGATCATGTGAAGACCATGTAGATTTGTATCTGAAATGGTATTTTGACAGATTGAGTGGACCTGTCCAGTCAGTGCACGCATTTGTCAGTAATCGTGCAGCTCAACTCAGAACTTATGGAACTCAACAATTCGAAGAAAGGACATTTAGGTAGACTGCATAAATTACTCAAACTGCCATGATTAAAACAAACTGAGAAAAAGAAGTAAAATAACAATGACCCACATAGTCTCCACAAACATTCACAATAATTAAAATAATATAATTCTTTACAAAGCAAATATTCATGCATAGCATTGACCAGTATGCGTAGCATGACAACCATAGACACGGGTTTTCTCGCCGGAAGAATAGACAAAATTACAGATTGTGATTGTTTATCTGTCATTTTGTCTATTTTTCCGTCGACAAAACCCGTTTTGATTATGGTCAATTGGTCATGCTAAGAGTGCAGGGAAGCATGACACAAAAGAGAGGAGCCCTATACTCGACAGTGGGTGGAACAAGGCTGCCAATAACGATGATAATGATTGATCTGCTGTCAACTATTTGTCTTGACGATGTTTATTATTATTATCATTTTTATTGCAGAATGGACCTGCTCTTGCCCTCAATCTCGCCTGACGGAAAGCAATGGACGGAAAGCGATGAACGGAAAGCCATGGATAAGATCTATGATGGAACGAGCGTGCCCAGAAGATGCCTGTTCACTCTTTCCTTTCCTGTTCCTTTGGGCAGACGGGTTATATGTGGAAGGGAACACAGATGCTGGCAGAGAGTTCCACACTTTGGCTATGCTCATTCAATGTGGAGGAGAAGCGCTGAGTACGACTGGACGGGATTTGTTTAATTTTCTTGTAATTAAGTGAAATAGAGCCTATAAATAAAAGTTAAACTAAATTTAACTCTGTTACATTTTTACCTGAACCGTTATTGCACAAAAACTTTTATTAATATCTTGCGCTAGTACAATATGTTTAATTTTGTTGAATATCGTATTAAAATATTGAATTAAGTAATTTAATGCAAAAAAATTGCTGTTATTATTTTTGCTTGAAGTACAATTAAAAAAAATCGTAATTTTATTTTAATGGAATTTTCCGTGGACGAATATGTTTAATTCTGAAATAATATATTAGTTTTACGAATTTTTTACATAATATAACCAAAATTTTTCTGTTAACTATTTTGCCTCAATTTTTATTCACAAAAATGAGTTTTTGTTTTTTTACCTTGATGCGGTCCTGGAAAATGTTTATTTTTTTTTATTATTTGAAGAGCTAAGTTCAAACACTCGATTCAGGAAAAAAATCGCTGTTAGGATTTAGTGCAGGGTTCAAACCTAATTTCCCCGGCCTATTACTGAAACAGATGCATTTGTTAACCTATCTTTAAAATTCTTATTATCCGTCGAAACAGACTGGATCCTGCGACACAGGGTATACTACTGCGGGATACAGTGTCATACCTAAATATTGTAACACTTGCTTGTTTATGAATCAATAAAACTTTTAACTATTATTTTAATTTTTTAGTCTTTGACATTTCTCGGGACCCTGGGGTCCCAGACCTTTGGAAGGCATACGAGGGGCCGAAGCCAACTCGCAGAGGCCCCTTAGACAATTTAAATGGAATGAGGCACCAACCGACGATTATCCCTGTATGCACTATGCAAGTGCACCCAAGGACAACCCCCGCTTGGTGTAGGACTATTGCTGGATATAGAAACAAAGTTATTGGACTTATTTTTATTATTATTATCCAAATCCTATTAGTAGCATAACATCATGATTGAATACTATCGTGAATTCATGCAAGCCTAGTACTTTTTGTTAGGTTACTGCTCAGAAATTGTGCACAACGTCTAATGATTGAAATACTATCTAGAATTCATGCCAAGTTTCAAGTTCATTAGCTCAAGGAATAAGATTTTTCATACAAACGAAATTCCCCCCTTTTCGCTTACTTAAAGGTGGAATTTTCAAAAACCCCTTCTTAGTGCTTCCCTACATTCGAAAAGGAAGCTGTGTGCAAAATTTCACGTTCCTAGTCCCAGTAGTTTCGGGTCTGCATTGATATATCAGTCAGTCAGTCAGTTTCTCCTTTTATTTAAATATAGATTGACAATGATGGTGTATCGTTGTAAGCCCTCAACTCAAAGGTTATTACCCTGCTTCAGTAATTTCTATATATATGTATATGTCCTTTGAGTAAAACATCTATGTACGTATAGCTATAGTATACTATGATATACCTAGAGACGAATGTTCAATCCAAACACATTCATAGATACAAAATATAGATAGTTCCCTTCCGTAATCTAATCCCTGTGTGTATGTGCTTAATTGGTTTGATTATAGAGCAGATACCTGTCCGTAGTATGTCGTATGAAACATTAGCATTGATTGCGGTAGGTAATCCTATTTGTTGACGGCCGTCACGTCGCTGTTTGTGGTCTCAAAACGTGCTGCAGGTTCAAATACAGTCGCATTGAATAACACTTTCTAGAGCTGCGTAGTATTTTTTTATCCTACAGATCGAGGAATATTTTATTTGTCTTCAATATTCCGCACTATAGTGTAAATTAGCTCAGGTGGGTTTCGTTTATAGATATCATATTCTTGTATAGTCGGCCTCGATTGCTTTATCACCCTAGGTTTTGAATTTCACTTGCACGCTATGGTCTTCCGTAATCGACGAATGCAAGGTACGTAAATGGAAATACTCAAATAATTTATGTTGTTGGGTGTTGTATAACGGATGAAAGAAAACCTCAATTGAACAATGGATGGTAGGTACCTACACCACATTTTGGATCAAGCTGCAACCGCATCCAGTGATGTCATGATGTGACTTATATGTCACCGAGCCTACTGTGACAGACGCAAGCATACATAAATGGAAATACTCAAATATTTTATTTCGTTGGGAGTTGTATGATGCATGAAAGAAAACCTCAATTGAACGGTGGATTCTGACAGTTTATTATGAGACATAGGAGACACACGACAAACTTTGTAGGTAGGTAAATAATTCACACAAAAACCCCTGCAACGTAAAATCATGCCTGTATTTTCCTTACACATAGGTAGAGATGTATTTAACTGCCACATTTCACCGTTTAACTCCCATGTGATTAAATAAGGGGTGAACTTAAACCGGGCACAAATCCAGACTCCGAGTTCTTACTGGTGAGTTCCTGGGGTGATCACTTTGCTCGACCTGGGATTTCAAGGCAAATTTCACAAATGAGACTAAACGCGATTAGCTCTTCTAAATCGCGTTTAAGAGCTGTCAGTGTTAATATTCTACAACAATGATGTCACTCTTGAACGCGGTTTAGATGTCCTGGTCGCGTTGATTTTCATTAGTGAAAAAAGTCCTTAGTATGTGACAGACTTATTTATTTTCAACCATAATAAAGTTTAAATTTACTGGGAATTGTCAAAAGTGGTACACCATTTACGAGGTCGACTATAAAGTCGCAGTTGTGCAGCGCGGTTCTGTGTTCGAAACGAATCCCAGGTCCAGCAAAATGTTACTCCAGGAATTGAACAGTAGCAACTCGGAGTCTGGATTTCTGCCCGGCTAAAGGTCACAATTAAGGGTCAGGTTAAAGGTCTAATCACATGGGACTTAAATGTTGAAATCTGGGTGTAAAATACAATTCTGCCTGTGTCTTCGGAAAATACTGGCATGATTTTATGTTTTTGTGGTTTTCCGTGTGAATTATTTACCTCCTACATAGTTTGTCGTATTGTCTCATAATAAATTGTCACGATCCACCATTCAATTGAGGTTATCTTTCATACGCCATACAAATCCTAACGAAATAAAATATTTGAGTATTTGCATTTATGTATGCTTCCGCCGATCGCGGTAGGGGCGCTGGGTGACATATATGTCACATCATGACGTCACTGGATGCGGTTGCAGCTTGATCCAAAATGTGGTGTACCTACCATCCAACGCGTGTGAAACGTTGCCGGATTCATTCGCGATGTATTGTCAACCAACAATGTATGAGTTTATTGAACAGTCTTCGTAGTGTGATGTCTTCATTGTAGCATGACTGTAAAAGCGTTTGTCTATTGTGCATTCTTATTTTGTTGCATTCTAAAATGTAGGTAAATATATTTAGTGCAGCTAGGTTACCACTATGCTACCGATTTACAGTTCGACAAGCGTTTAAAAACAGCACGTAGATATAAGTTTTAGCTGGGAAATCAGATGAGTTAATACATAAATAAATATGACAACTTATCATCGTATGGAAGAAAAACAAATAAAAATATCCTACTCCATAACGGCTAAAAGGAAACAAGCTCATACTTAGATACCTTTCAAAGACAAGCGATATAACAACATACCGTTAACAAGATCCTTTTTAAACGGGTGTATCGGTAATTACTTTCCTCGTTCCTGGCCAGAAACCTTTGTTTTCTTTCCTACCTCCCTATCCTCTCATCTATCTCTAAAGCAACATTACATAAAACGGTTTTAAATGTTAAAACAATAAATCTTACAATTTTGTTCGCCATTAATCAAAAGATTCCCCCGATTTTAAGTACCGTTTCGATCCTTCTTATTTATGTAAAAGATAACATTTCGAACTAATTAGCGGACTAATTAACCGTTGGGATTTCATGTTATCGAGTATTTCTCAGCCTACTAATCCTACGTAAAGAGACGCCTAGCGACGCCCCTATAATTATTTGTTAAATACAAGCAAGTGGTTGCTCTTATTTAGGAGCAAATTATACGAAACCAATTTGGCAACTTCAATGTAAATTGCCTGTGATCACTCACTCGGATGTGTTATAATTGGCAATATTGTTATTGAGTGCCAGCACTTCACTTCAAAACGTATTTTGTATATTGATGATTTTAATTTGTATGCCCTCAAACGGCCTTCGCGTGAAGACGATATGAAAATCGAGTACCTACCTTAATTTGATTTTCATGTTCTCATTTCCATTATAAGGAACGGATAAAGTATGTAAATATTGACCCGTTCAAAGAACAAGACTTCGTTCTTCAAACGTTCCTTATATGTCACGTATCATATCTTCCGTGTATATATGGCGGAAGGCATACCCGCCATACAGTCGCACAATATACCAATTACGAAATTCCGACCGAAAAACTGCTTCCACAAAATTTACAATGGCGAGTGCACCGCTTGCCGCGGCACGTCTGCGGATCAAATAAAAAGTTCGCCCTTCCGACGAAACGCGAAACGCGACGAAATGTATTATGGAACCTTTTCCACGTCGATAAGTAAACGGTACCCTTGTCCCTTCAAGTTATGAACCCTCAACAGAAGGGTACATAAACGTATTTTTCCTGAGGCTCTTCAATTCCTACTCTTCTCTGTAGACGGATTACAGCCAACGGTCGAGTGACAGAGCTAGCAACTTTAAGAGGCTATTAGGATAATAGGATTGAATCACATTGTATCATCGCCGATTATCTATCTTTCTGATTGGGGCTTCCCACGAAACTATCAACAGGTAGCAGCAAGTTGTCGTTGCCAAAGTAATTGCTTGTCGATATTGGGCGCACCGAGGTGACCTATTTGGGACAATTCGTTCAGCAGACCCAGCAACAACTATACGTATATTGGGTACCATATAGGGAACAATCCAATACGAAAATGGGTTATAAAACCTACAGAATCTGTGTTACTTTTCTCAGTACATCGATCTGAATTGACTTATTTAGGTAAGTATTCGCGTAACACGGGAACGTACCAGGGGCGCATAATAGAAAAGGCAGAGTGTCGCGTCTAAGCATTCGTCCGTCTGTTTACTAGGCCTCCCCTCGGCGCCCGGAAATATCGATTGTACCTGTTGTGCTCTCAAACCGAAGAGCACCCCCCGCCTGCCTCGTCTGTGGCCAAATAATGGAAATTATTATTTAATTGAAAAAGGACGAGCTCTGTGGGTTTTAGAATTTGTCGGTGTCAAAAACGATGGAAGTAATGCTTTTTGTATATTATACCCTTGATAACTGAGAATATCCTTATTGATATTGACAAAGAAATATTGGTGAATACAAGATGTTATTGATGGAAAAATAACACAAGACTTTTTTATTTCACTTTTACAACATTGTATTTTCCTCGATGTCGGTTATTCTGTCAGCAAAGAATACATATTTTGCCAATGTTGGTAAACCTATTTATTAATTATATACTACAATATATTCTATAGAAAGATATACGCTATCACTTAGGTAGGTATATATTACCATACTTAGAAACTAAAATCAGACTTACGCAATGGATGTTTCCGGAAATTCATCACAATATGCAACAGACTTTCCCCTTTCATCTCAAGTTTCTTATCAAATAAACGGATGCATATTCCGGAACAGATAAATCTTTGGATCCGTTTAAAACCCTTGTTATGTCCACCAAGGGATAAAAGTTTTTCAATTTCCATTTAAATCTCGACTTGACGACTTTTACTCACCAAAATATTGTTCAGAAGCTTCTTTGTGTAAAAAGTCTTCCTACTCTTTAAGTGGTTGTTTATTTTTGCATTTTATTTCCCAGGTTTTTTTTCTCTTTTACTTTTTCATGAATTTAATTCACAATTTGTCTTTTTTCTCTCTCTCTCCGTCTCTTCAAATTCAAACATACAGGTTAACATCATTTAAATAAAGAAAAAAAAGAAGAAAGTAAAAGTATTTATTGTGACTCGCACAGGAAAAACACAAAAACAAAGTAACAGTAACATATAAAGAAGGAAGTCCTGTACGAGGCCAAAAGGCTTAAGGAGGATTTATTATTTGGTCTTAAATTATTATAAATGTTATATAATTCTTTCGTAACGTGTGGGGTATGGAATGCGAATTCCTTTGTCTTTTGACTCGTAATTTATTTTGATTGCTTTTCAATGTTACAATAACATGAACGCTTGAAAGTATTCTCATTACGTAACTACTTAATACAAAAAATTCCCAATCTGTCTTCTATGGTTTTCTCCACCATTTAGAGGGGTATTGTTCAAACTTACAGCCTGAGGTCAACATGTAATGTGAGTGACCCATCTGGCTTATCTGCAGGGTTAAATTGACCTTTATGTAAGGTCCATCTGCATACCTCAGACCCCACACCGAGTGACAGTACTGTCCGTAAAGAAAATTCACTGTGCAGTCCATAGATATAAGTTTTTTTAAGAAAATTATGAAAAAGACATCAATTTATCACCAAACCTAATTTATTACAACCCAAGACGAATAACTAAATCGGTTTTCACAAAACATTGCCAATATCCTAATGCCCTAAATCGAGAATGTTCAAAGCTACGTCGGACGCCCGCTGGTACTCTCAGACCTACTCCCCGGAGTGCCCTGAGCAGTAAAGTGTCTCTTGATTCGAACCTCCTCGACTCGTAAAAGTCTGCTCAGGAATACCTAAGGAAAATATAAAACTACCTAGGTGAATGGAAATGCTCGGTTTTATTAACGGAGTGTTAAGTAGGGAGGTACTGGTGTGGGGAATTATTTTATGATGCTGACGGTAGATTCAAACAAAGCTTACTAGATGAATAACCTTGCTACACAATCTAAATAAATACAAAAACGTCCATCGAAGAGACCAAATTGAACTTTTAAAACTGGCTGAAAAGGGTTCGTCTTGAAGTAGAGTTTTTTATTCACCCGAGAATAGTCTTGTGTCTTGAAAAATACATTTCCAGGATCTATAGTGAATATTTATTAAAGTCCCAATGTGAAGCACATTAAGACATTCAGTGCCGGGAGACCTCCTAGAGGGTTCACCTAGTCGCATATGGAAGCCCTAGAGCCCTCGCGGAGGGCTCATTTTAAATGTAGGTTTTTCTAAGCGAATATATTTTAACAAGATTTATTAGTTTAAGCGTTGTCTTTAAATTCCAAGTTTTTTTTTTTGTTCCATGTTGCAGACATTCTCAAAAATTTTAAAAGGTTTCAAACTACGTATAGCGACAAGACCCCTGAAAACACAATTTTACTTCGTTTTACACTATTTTATATCACGGTTTTAAACCTAATACTGTTGACCGTCCGCGATGGTTAACTTTAGCGCAAACGTAATGCCGGCAACCCTCCCGGAGGGTTCACTTCCAATATGTATGGCGGCATGGGGTATGAGTTCTATGAAAACTGGGTGGAGTCGAAAGTGCTAACCTTAATACGTACTTAACATTGCTGAAATAAATTGTACGAACACATTACAGAAAAAAACATACCTACTAGTAAAAAGCTTATTTGAGCCTATTGGTTCGAAAACCATTGAAAACACAACTGTGGGCAATGAAATGTTCCCAAATTGTATCTCATGACGCGCCTGCCATGTGCACAAAGGCTAATACCGAGCTAGCGGAACAAGCCCCCATTTGCCGAGCGTGTCACCCCGTGACAACGCACCCTATCTCCTGCACTCCGCCTTACTTTCAACCCATCGGTTATGGTAATGCATTACGGCTTTACTCGAACTTATTGCATATGCATATCATTCAAATATAAACCTTATTGCCGAGCTCTAAAGTTTAAAGTAAAATGTGAGAGGTTAATAGGGAAATGTAAGGTCTCAGTAATAATATTAGTGTTGTGATTTAGTTGAAACTGAGAGCGGGTTAAAGGTCATGTCTAGGTTAATAAGGTTGGTCTATATTGAGATGAGGACGTTTGTTACATGACGTAGGTTTATATTGATTGCGGAGAAACGGGATAGAAGGGAACGTTTGTCTGTGAGGCAACGCCAAATACCTCATTTGATTGGTATTTCTGAGTAGCAACCCAGAGTCTGGATTTGAGCCCGGTTGATAGCAATTTCAATGGCTGAAACTGCTGTTGCTGATTAACCTGTAATTGTCGACTGTGTAAGTCTAAGGCTATACCTGTGTACTTAAAATATTTAAAAAAATTGCCGTTTCATAGAAAAGTGCAATTCCTACGCGGTCAAAATGGAACAGCTGATTTTTTTTAAATATCCGAGAATAATTTCAACAGGGGGGGGTTCAGAATCATGTACTGAATCCATGGTAAAAGTTTTCGCGTCAAAGTTCCTGCCACCCTGTATAGTACTTAAGAAATATTATACACCGTGACTTTTAGTCGTCTTAAAAAAGCAGCTCACTTCAAGTATCCAATGACTACCAAACATTCATAAAAAAATAAAGAGGATATACTCCGTGCTATTTTAATCGTCTTACAAAGGGTCATTCAATGTACAGTCGCCGTCGGATATATTGTAGCAGACAACGTGACCAAATATTTCTGAACAAATTAAAATGTCAATAAGTTCCATACACTACAAGTTACCATTAATATCTGAACATTCATTACTTTATTAATATCTGAACAGATGATTGTCAATAATTTCTGTACAAACAACTAACCAAAAATATCTGAACACTTACAACGTCAATTGTATCTACGCAGACGAACACTGAGCTTACCTAATTCGTTACTGCATGATATAAAGGACGAACCAGAAACAAACGCTAACATCTGTGGTATAAATACGATGAAGAGGGAATAAAACTTGTATAGAAAATCATTTGTATAGGATACAACTGATATGTTAATTAATGTCAAACTATTATACAGAAGATCTTGATGTTGTAATTAAATAAAAAATTATTGTAAAAAAAAATTGACAACATAGACAAAATATTTGTATTTTTAACCAACTTCCAAAAGGAGGGGTTTTCAATTCGGACGTTTTTTTTTTTTTTTTTGTGTATGTTCGGTCATAACTCTGTCTTATAGAGACGGATTTGCAAAATTCTTTTTTTGTTTGAAAGGTTATAATTCCGAGGTGGTCCAGGATCTGATAATGGGATCCTGAAGATATCGAAGGACTTTTCAAATATTATAGGCACACCAATAGCGATTTGGTTATTTTTTATAGTAACTCGTGCAATTAATTAAGCAATTTATGCTCGTCACAATGCATACAGAGAAGTGGAGCTGATGCCGAAGTACCAGGAGAACTCCTCAACGATTATCCCTGCATCGCGAAAATCAATATTTTGTAAAAGGTGATGAGCAGTTGACATTAGGCTATTGCAACTTAGAAACATTAGAAACTGACTCACTAGAAAACGAGAAATAAAAACTTTTATACAAAAAAAAAACAACCGACATCCAAAAAAACACTACAAAGTGATAAATAACTTAATTTTCGGAAGTTTTAAGACCACCCCATCTGCGTAGATGCACTTGACGTTAAACGTGTTCAGATATTTTTGCCTAGTTGTGTGTATAGAAATTATTGACAAGCATCTGCTCTGATTTTAATGAAGTAATTAATGTTCAGATATTAATGGAAACTTGTAGTGTATGGAACATATTGACTTTTTAAATTGTTCAGAAGTATTCGGTCACCTTGTCTGCTACAATATATCTGACGGCGACTGTACCCGACATAAAATACCTCTAGGAGCAATTAAAAAATTGTTACAATATCAATATTTTTTAATTAATTGGTTATGTATCCAATGACTACTAAAGTCATTGGATACATGAAGTGGGCTGCTTTTGTAAGACGACTAAAATGTCACGGTGTATACAGCAGCTATTGGCATACCTTTTTGATTAAACAAATTTATAAGCACGCCCCCTATTATATGAGACGTAAACATAACTGGTGAAATGTGGGTGAATGATATGTTATGTGATTGGTATAGGAGAGAAACCCATAAAATTAATTGAATCAATGTGAGTGACTTCATAAATAATAACGACATTATTAAGTACCTACCTAAGGCTTAATCAAAAATTATCTTGAACAATAACACATACTTCATTGCCAAAACTTTGAGGAGAGACAATATTCTTAATAAGATACTGTAACTTATAGCTTCTGTTGAGAAATAAATCTGTAACTTCGCTACTTATTCTTCATGAAACTACTATGAAAATGGGACCTATAAACATAAATAACAGTGTTGGGGATAACAAAAATAACTTTGTTTCTTCTGAGCTCAGGTATTGAAAAATAAGATCTTGCCCTACTTATTGTACATATTATTTCTTGTTTTTTTCGTGAATATTTTTTTATCGTGAATATTTTTTTATCGTGAATGTTTTTTTCGTGAATATTTTTTATCATGAATATTTTTTTATGAGGAGAATTCGTATCATTTTCATCGACGAATCTATTGGTCATTTGAGGACAAGAGCAGGCTGAGAAATACAATAGTACACATTTCCCCAGTTATGTTTTAAGTCCAAATAGGAGGCGAGCCTATTGCCACCAACCGGGCACAAATAGACATCCAAAAAGACTCCGGACTGCTACTGAGAAATCCCACATGGAAAAACCCAGTAACACTTTGCCCGACCCGGGAATGGAACCCAGGACCTCATGATCAGCAGTAGCGATTGCCGCCACAAGACGAACGAGGCAATACAAAAATATTCTGTTAAAAAAAGATGTTAGTTCTTAATCGTAGAGTCATTTCAGAGTGACTTCAAATCTCATCATTCGCATGAAAAACGTCACAAATTCATTGGATACTATTTTGACTATTCATATTAGTTTTGGTATTCAAAACACACCAATAAATTAATACAAATGTATGAATATCAAATAATACAATTGTCGAACAGTGTTTCCTAAAACGTTCACATTCGACTATCGAACACAATGGAAAGCAAACAAACGGAAAACCTTAATTAAGTACAAAATAAAAACATTTTTCATTCGTTTTGGTCAAATATTTGGTCTGAATATTGGAAAAACCATTGCATTTATTCATATTCGCGGGAGAACAGTTATTTTCAATTATCTTCGTGAAAACAATTGTGTACTTTTATGTTATTGATGTAGGTATGCACTTCTACTAGTTTACACGTTCAGTGCCGGTAGCCCTCCTGGAGGGTTCACCTAGTCGCATATCGTGGAGACGTCGCGGAGGGCTCATTTTAAATGTAGGTTTTTCTTATCGAATACAGCATTACAAAACGTAAAAATAAAATCTGATATACACGGTTAATTTTAGCTCGTTCTGGAACGAAAAGCCATAAACTCGATCATCGAACTCGAAACGATTGGGACTATTATTTTCAATAAATTACAATTTAAAAAAAACACGAATAATCTGTTTTTTTTTTTTTTTTGTGAGATAATGAGAACTCGAAGTAACTGCGATCAATGCATATGTGTGTAAAACGTATCGACGAACGACAACACTTGCGAACGGTACCCATTGAAAAATCCATTCATCGATCAGACAGCATAAAAACACATACGCAATAGATAAATAGGTACACAAATAAAAATACGAAAAGCGAATTCAGACTTTATTTCTTAACCGTAAACGGTAACAAATAGAAAATTCACCAAACTAGGTACAAGGTAAGTAGGTACGCAGTTTACTAAAATTATTCTGAGAAGTGTCCGACCGGACTTCAAAAGGATGCACAACCGAATTCCGCGGTTAAGTGTATAAAAATAAGGTCTTAATTCGGTCCAATATTTTCATAGAAAAGGGCACCACCATCTTATAATGAACTCTATTCGACAGATAAAACGATTCATTTTTTCTGTTTACATTGCCTGCCTTTGTAGAAGCCGCGTAGCTACTCGCAAGCAAGCATTGTCGTATAAAAATTGGTTTAGGCAGTATTCTTTTTATTTATCATAAATATGGTAGGTAGGTATGCTTATTAAGTACCTATTAGCTCGATTGGTCGACACTCGATTCAAGGCCTTAAATACAACTCCCAAGTGTACTCGTCGTGTCTAGTTGAAAAGGTACGAGTACTAGTGATTTCGTGATGCGAGAGCGGTGAATGAAATTTCAATTAGTTTCTCTCGTTTACGAGGAGATGTGATAGTGGTAAACACCGTGCCGTGCTTCCGATACAAACGAGAGATAACGAGGTGAATGAACTTACACCAACCTATCGAATCGTACCAGAAATGAAATACCTACTTGCAGGTACTTACTTGCAGCCGGACTAGCACACGCACAGCTGTGCCGCGCTACGTCATCACCGAGCGGATCGCGTACGATCTTGCGTTTATGAATGAAATAGTGTGAGCGCTACTAAGATTTAACTCGAATGACAGAATAAAAGTGATAAATTTCTAACTTCTATATTAGATGTCTTAAAAAAACAATAACAATGCTAATAGTACCTATTAATCCTCTGGAGCCACTGTGTTTTGGCTCCAGAACGATTTAAAAATAATCGTGTATATTTTAACAAGATTTATTAGTATATGCGTTTGTTTTAAAATCCAAAAGTTACATTTTTATTTTATTTTTTCGTTACAAATATTCGCTAAAATATTAAAATATTGAAAACTACGTATAGCGACAAGACCCCCTGAAAACACCATTTTACTTTGTTTCACAGTGTTTTATAACACGGTTTTAAACCTAATGCCGTTGACCGTCCGCGATGTTAACTTTAGCGCAAACGTAATGCCGGCAACCCTCCCGGAGGGTCCACTTTCTATATGTGCGCGGCATGGCGTATGAGTTCTATGAAAATGGGTGGAGTCGAAATTGTTAATAGAAATATTTGCATTATGTATTCGTGGAAGAAACAATGTTCATTTTTCTAAACTTACAAATCACACTTTATTTATTACCTACAGATTCACCGCCGCACTCACAAAGGTTTATTAATGTAAATGACCCATTAACTAGAATGCTATGGGTCAGTGTAAATGACCCATTAATTGTACCTACTATGGGTCAGTATTTTTATTTATGGAATGCTTTAAGCACAAAAATATTATATTCTCCCGTCATATTCATTCTACGTTTTGTACCCGGTTGATATTTGGGTGATGCAGAGACAAATTATAGTACGGTGCATTAACAAAATAACTTAGTCTCAGACAAAATAAAAAACCAAGACAAACAACAATACAGTGAAGCTTGCCAAAACTACACCTCCGCTCTGTGCATACACGCTCACACGCACACCTTAACAACCTTTTACAATGATACTACAATCAAACTACACCACACAAAGTGCACAGATGTTTACGAAACCAGGTTCACTTCACTGTTGACAGCGCTCTGTCTTGGTTTTTTATCTGGTCTGAGCTCACAGTTGCATAACAGTATGGCATTAATCTTACATACTAAAGAATAATCTTGTGCCCAAATTGGAATTCATTTATATTATGTACTGTATTTGAATGTGTAGCTAGTTCACTAATATCTACGATAATAATCTTTCGTTAAACTTTAATGTAGTATTTTTATTATTGCCGATTGCTCTTGACCTCGATCTCGGCTGATGGAAAGCGATGGATGAGGTCTATGATACATCGAGCGTGACCAGAAGATGCCTGTTCACTCTTGCTTTGAAGGCAGACGGGTTACGTGTGGAAGGGAACACAGACGCTGGCAGAGAGTTCCACACTTTGGCTGTGCGCATAATAAATGTGGAAGAAAAGCGCTGTGTACGACTGGACGGGTTCGGATGGTACCCTGCAGTATGCCTGGTAGTCCAGTAATAAAGGGGCGATCGATGGTGGGATCCGGTCGTGGAGCTCCTCCGCACAATCTCTGAAGTACAGTCTGTAGAAGACCGACAGGCAAGCAACATTACGCCGATGAGCCAGGCTGTGAAGCCTAGCCACCAACATTTCGTCGCCTTTAAGCCTTCCTGCTCTGTGTTCCACTGAGTCAAGTGCAGCAAGTTGGTATTTTGATGAGCCATTCCATAAGTGGCTGCAATACAGGAACGGACCTGTGCTTTGTACAGACTTAAAAGCTGTCCAGATGTGAAGTATCGCCTCACCTAAATTAGCATGCCCAGCTTCTTGGCTGCAGTCTGTGCTTTTAACTCGTCTGTGTGATATAGTTACGGTATTAGGTGCTAATTTTACCAATACAACTGAACGGGATCAGCAAATCTAAAGCCCCCAGTACAACGGGCTCGCCCTACGTGTACCGGCTTAACCTGCGTTCCAGAGCTGTCAATGTCAATATTCCACAACAATGATGACACTGACAGCTCTTGAACATGGTTTAGATGTGCTGATAGCGTTCAGTTTCATCGGTAAATTCCGCCTTAAATACCGTAAGACGTCGAAGTAGGTTGGAATGAAGAAAATATGCCAAAATAGCTGTCAGTGTTACTGTCAAACGTATATCGAAAGGACACCAATCACGCCATTTATTACCGTTATCAACATTTTTACGGGCGACCCCATTCTGACGCTAATGGATTCTTCCTCTTAATATATTTGGTACACAATAATAACAAGAAAATGAAGTTGATTATACTCGTATCTTGGTAAATACGCAGAAAAAATAAAGCTGCAATGCTGTACAAAAAAGTAACATGAAAAGCCATAAGTACACTTTTTGAATAATAATTCTTGGTAGAAAAGAGAACAATTCCTATAACAATACAATTAGACCAGGGTAGAAGCCTTTAAAAATAATGAAAAGTGAAAAAAAATTATAATAGAATGAAACCCATTAGAAAAGGAGGGAAATATGATAAAAATGAAAGGAAAAATAATTTACGGGTGATCTGAGGTTGGGAAGGGGATGGGGGTGAGTTTTTAAGGGTAAAAAACGGTTTTTCTCGATTTCCGGCAAAACTAAAAGTCCTATCGAAAAAAGTCAAATGGAAAAGTTGTAGATAATAAAAAGATCTAAAACTTTTGTATTTACACTTTTTTCACATAACCTCAAAATTTATGTGAAAAATTCAAAAAACCAAGTTTTTGGTTTTTTATTTTTATCTTTTACAAAAAAAAATTTTTTTTAACGAAATTTTGTGAAAACTTACCTTTTTATGTCCCAAATACGCTGTAATTTATTTAATTAAAAATATTTATTTTTTCACCTTATTTTGAATTAATATCGAAAAAACACCCTAATTTTCAATCGAAAATTCACCCGTCAAAATATCAGCTTTTTTCAAAAAGTTGGTATGGTTTCTGTTCGTTGAAATCTCTACTTTCCGATGGTGAAAAAAAAAAAATATGTTACTATGGTAAATCTTCTCAGAAAACGCAAAAATTAAAAAAAAACTTGAATTTGAATTTTTTTTTTTAATTATTATAAATAATTTTGAGCTATTTATTAAAATTTAGACTTTAATTACTCGAAAAACGTTAGATTACATGTGACGTTGATAACAAAAAAATTGCAAATAAAAATATACTACTATAATTAACAAACAAATAAGTTAATTAAATTAATATTTAATAAGACATCTACAATATTTGGAGAAAGTTGTCTAATTTTCTTTAAATTATATGCGTAGATGCTTATTTATAACTATTTTGAGATAAATTATATATATACCTGAGTAGATATACCTGAGTGACCTACGAAAAATTGTAGCCCATCAAAAGGTATTTCGTGGAGAAGTGGGGAAGGGGCTAGGCGGGTCTGGGTCTTACTACATACATACCTACTATTATATATTTCGTAGCAGCTGTTACAACCGCTAGCCTAACTATTTATAAATGTAAAAATGAAAAAATTACACTGAATCAATTAAGGTTTAAAAAATATCAATTGGCAAAAATTAAATCATCTTTCGTTTTGGCAAACCTCCCACCTACAGAAGGAGCAGCAGAACAACATTGTTACAGGGCATATTATCAGCTTCAAACTTGGTTGGGTAACGAACTAACAGCAACAGATTGGGGCTGGAAGCAATTTCAACGTGGAATTATGCCCAAATTTACACAAAAAGAATTAATTCCGGAAATATTGCTCAAAACAATTTGCTGCAGCTGTGAAACTGGATGTAACAGTTTAAAATGTGGTTGCCGAAAACATGGTTTAAAATGCACAAATTTGTGTTCAAACTGTCATGGTTCTGAGAATTGCTCCAATATTGAAAAATAAACCTATGAGGAAGTTAATGATTCAGAAGATATTGTGGATGAAGAACCAACGCAGTCTGGAAGTAATGTTGGAGAGGAAGAAGGTGATAATCATGAAGATTTCGAAGATCTACTAGAATCGGAGATGTTTGACGAATCTAACGATGAAGAAATGCCATCAAAAAGACAAAAACTTATGAATAAGTGATTAGAATTGAAGATAAGGTATTTATGAATGATGAGATTAATGTGTTTAAAAATATTGTAATGAATAACGTAATGAGAATAAAGCATCTACATTTAATAGTACGATTTACATTTATATTTATCTATAATGAGATTTTCTATGACATAAATGTAATTAGAATTAAATAAATCAACTTTTTAATTGAAACAAATTGCAGCAATCACATTTTTTTGATGAAATTATTTATAATAATTAAAAAAAAAAATTCGAATTCAAGTTTTTTTTGAATTTTTGCATTTTCTGAGAAGATTTACCATAGTAACATATTTTTTTTTTTTTACCATCGGGAAGTAGAGATTCCAACGAACAGAAACCACACCAACTTTTTGAAAAAAGCTGATATTTTGACGGGTGAATTTTCGATTGAAAATTGGGGTGTTTTTTCGATATTAATTCAAAATAAGGTGAAAAAATAAATATTTTTAATTAAATAAATTACAGCGTATTTGGGACATAAAAAGGTAAGTTTTCACAAAATTTCGTTAAAAAAAAAATTTTTTTGTAAAAGATAAAAATAAAAAACCAAAAACTTGGTTTTTTGAATTTTTCACATAAATTTTGAGGTTATGTGAAAAAAGTGTAAATACAAAAGTTTTAGATCTTTTTATTATCTACAACTTTTCCATTTGACTTTTTTCGATAGGACTTTTAGTTTTGCCGGAAATCGAGAAAAACCGTTTTTTACCCTTAAAAACTCACCCCCATCCCCTTCCCAACCTCAGATCGCCCGTAAATTATTTTTCCTTTCATTTTTATCATATTTCCCTCCTTTTCTAATGGGTTTCATCCTATTATGATTTTTTTTGGTTTTAAAAATTATCGACCCTGGACTAAATGAGGAATACACGAAGAAGATACTTAGAATACTCTAAAAAGCAAATTAATTTTATTATAAATGAAAATCCTTTTCAATGAATAAAGTGACTCAATTATTCTCAACAAGAGTTTAGAATAGAAACGAATTCGACTCCACCCAGTTTTCATAGAACTCATATGCCATGCCGCCATACATATCGGCATTACGTTTGCGCTAAAGCTAACCATCGCGGACGGTTAACGGCTTTAGGTTTAAAACCGTGTTATAAAACACTGTAAAATAGTGTTTTCAGGGGGGTCTTGGCGCTATACGTAGTATCCAACCGTTTAATTTTTTGGTACCAATCTTTAAAAAAAAATGCTAGGATTTTAAAACCAACGCTTATACTAATAAATCTTATTAAAATATACATCAGATTTTATTTTCACGGTTTATAATGCTGTATAAGAAAAACCTACATTAAAAATGAGCCCTCCGCGAGGATCCCGGCATCCCATATGCGATTAGGTGAACCCTCCAGGTCGGCTCCCGGCACTGAACGTGTTAAAATATATTTATTTAGTTGTATGTTTAGGAGTAATATGTATTGCTGTATCCTATCGATCAACATTACAAAAACAAAAATAATCACAAACAATAAAGAAAACTATCCTCTAATGTCGATGATCGGAATGTAGAATTCGTTAAAGAATATATTTACTTGTGTCAATCAGTTTCATTTGATAACCTCACTGAAAATGAAGTGCAGAGAAGAATCGCTATAGGATGGAAAAAAAACTAGGGATTGAAAGACATAATGAAAAATAAATCAATACTTATTAGCATTAAGAGAAAGCTCTTTGAAATAGCAATCCTACCGTGTCTGACGTACGGTTGTCAAAGTTGGTCGCTAAGAAAATGTGAGGAAGACAAGCCAGCAATATGTCAACGCAAAATGGAAAGAAGTATGTTGGGAATCAGACTATCAGACAAAATTAAAAACCAAGAAATTAGAAAAATTACAAAAGTGACTGATATTGTTGAGAGAGTGAGGACACTAAAATGGAACTGGGCGGGTCATATATGTCGGACGGCTAATAATAGAAGGACCAAAAAAATTATAGAATGGATCCCAAGAGAAGGAACAAGGTCTAGGGGACGCCAAAGGAAAAGATGGGCAGACCTTTTTATACAAAGACTAGGGCCGAACTGGATGACCAAAGCCAGAGACAGACACTACTGGAAAAAAATAGGGGAGGCCTACGCCAAGGAGGCGACTACTACTAATTTAATGAACTAATATTTAAAATAAATAAATTATTATAAAATAGAATTAATACAATTACAATTCAATTATACATTATACATTATTTATTAAAATAAATAAATTATTATAAAATAGAATTAATACAATTACAATTCAATTATACATTATACATTATTTATTAAAATAAATAAATTATTATAAAATAGAATTAATACAATTACAATTCAATTATACATTATACATTAACTATCATACAATTAAAATATAAAAATAGTGAATCAAAATTAATTTGCGTGTTAAAAATAATAAATGGTATTCAGATATGTCGAACGCATGCTATAAACATTTTGTAAATAAGTGTAATTGGGTAGTAGAATAAATGTCTTTTTATTTTATTTATTTATTTTATTAATATGTATTGCTGTATTATTTATTCATTTATATTAACACACGTTGTCTATGTGTCTCAAGTAAGTTTCAATTTTCTTTTCCCCCGTGTGTTGAAAGAGATTTCTAAAATCATTATTTAATAAGTATCACACTTGTAGCAAAAGTTTACAACTACTAGCTTAATGCAAAATCTATCCTATGACACTTGACTATACTTTACTTTCCCATTAGTGAAAGAATTTTCGGAATCGGGTCAGTAGTTCTGAAGATTACGTCTACATACAATCTTACAAATATTACTATTACTAACTTCTGCCCGTGACTCCGTCCGCAAGCCTTATTATTTCAATTATTTGCAAAAGGACAACGACCTCGAAAACTGTTTATGTAGGCATTGAGGTATGAGGAACAGGGTGTAAAGTTTACTCATTGTCCATAGAAAAGGGAGGATCCCGCGACCAGACGGGTGGCTTGTCTGGTGGGCAACTGCCCGACGATTGATGACGCGGTAAACTCGCTTGCGCGATGCAGGATTTTGCGTGACGTCGGTGTGATACATAGTTCGCATGTGGCGTGGTAGATACCGCCACATAGGTTAGCCGTACGTAGAAACTTATTAGTTACTAGCTTCTACCCACGGCTTCGTCCACCGGCTATAACCTTCCTCAAGAATTGGGCTACCTACCCATTTCAAAAATAATTTTTCAAATCTGACTGGTAGTTGCGGAGATTACCCCCTACATAAATACTACTAAACAAACAAGATAAATTCGCGCTCCACTTATTACTGGAAACGTCTGAATGAGACTTTATAGCCACTATTTCATATTGAGGATACTAGAGAAAAGTTATTAATGTGAGGAGAAAGCTCAAGGGACTATTTAAGAAACATTAAGAAGCTATCGGTCATCTTAACCCGCCCATAACCGATATTACATCTTCGAAGGAAACCTACATAGAAAATAACATTCTGATATAATTTATTTCAGGGATCACCAATAGGGATGATGCCTGGATAAAAAAAAACTATTTAGTCCATCAGTCAGATAATAAAAAAATATTAGACACGTATTTTTTGCTTTAACATATTAATAAAAAAATACTTAGCTAAAACACATTTTAAGTTGGGGAGTGGAGGTCGCTAGTCACAAGTAAGTATAAAATCTACATCTCGTCACGTCCTGGCGCATTTTAACTCAATGTATCGCCATAATGTTTAGCTTAAGTAAAAAAAAAAAATACATGTCCAATATATTTTAATAATCTCCATGACCGACTAAAAAAAAACTTTGCCAGCATCCCTATTACACTGGCCTTCAAAACTTAGTACCACACTTTTAAAATTGCAATTTCTCCTAAACTGTAGAAGTCTGAGTTTTGAAATATTAAACGATATACAGCAAATTTCATCAGCTTTCTTTTAAATTATAGTTTATTATACATTAGTAACGTTTTTATCTTGAAAAAATAAAAAAAATGCCATTTTTAACTTCATTGGGGGTTCGTTTTAAAGAAATATGACTGTCGCGGTCAGTTTGATAGACGATTACTAGCAACGAAGATTAAAATATCAATTAAGACATAAAACGCAAAAAACAACAACATTTTTTATAATTTAGATAATAAACAAATATTATGTAAAGAACGAAAATAACAAAGTAAGTCATTGTTATTAATGTGAAAAACAATTTTTTACTTTGAATTTTTCTGTCTGAAGTACCTAATGTTGATGCAAGTTAAAACTATAATTTAATATTTTTAGATTATGTATTAGTTATAAATTCTACTGTTACCCACAACACCCAACACAGCATAAGCAACACAACACAACAACAACAACAAAACACAACACCCACAACACCGCACAACATAGGTCGGCGGTCGGAAGTCCGCAATTTGGTGACGCCTGATCTATCTGATGTAAGGAAAACCAGGCCATTAAACAATTAGACAAAAAGGTTCACTGATAGAACTTGTAACTAATACGTTTATTTCGTAACGAAATATTACGTTTGACCTTCATTAGAACTCTTTTTCAAGTCGATTAACTTCTAGAGATACATTTATTTTTGTTAGATATTACTTGCGTAAAGTCTGAAATAGTTTTATTAGGTATACCTATTCATTTCCTAATTTACGTTGTTTAGTCTATGAAAATAGATTAATTAACCAATACAAATTGTTTTATTAAGACTTGTTGTGGGTGTTTTGTGGGTGTTCTGAGCAAGTTCAAGTTATTTTATTAATTTGTTCGTTAATTTAGTATAAGAAGTTTATCCAATTTACTACCTAATGGCTTAGCGCAATGTTTTAGGTCCTCTAAACTTAGCGCTAGATCGCGGTAAACAAGGCGTTTAATATCACAAAAAAAATACAGACATTCACCACTATCGATGATTACTCTCACTATTTCATAGTATTCCCAGTTCAAGTCTAAATACGAAATCGTTCATCCGAGTGTGTCTTGATCCATAGCTACGTATGTCAGCTTTTTTCGAACTACATGCTTGAATTAATAAAACGCTTTTCTCTAAATAGGTTTTCGGTCTAATTATTTTTCAGTTTGTACAAAACTTGTATCAAAGAATAGAGAACAAACAAACAATGTAACCCAAGGCTCGAGGTTAGTAGGGCGGATACTGCATTCGGGTGAAACTGTAATGTGCACTCTGCCTAACGACTTGTTCTCTCGGCAACAGCTGTAAAATGTACTTTGAACCATTTTAAAAGCATATTACTGTCATCTAGTGCTTATGTTTTTGTCCCAACTATTAGAGATCCGTAGGAGAACCAAGGTAACCGACATAGCCCGAAGAATTGCCAAACTTAAGCGGCAATGGGCAGGCACATTGCTCGTAGAACATATGGTCGATGGGGCCGAAAGGTTCTGGAGTGGCTACCGCGTACCGGAAGACGTAGCGTTGGAAGGCCTCCCACAAAATGGACCGATGACCTGTCGAAGGCCGCATGAATCCGCTGGATACGGGAAGCACAGAATCGGTCGAAGTGTCGGTGCTTGGGGGAGATCTAGGTCCAGCAGTGGACGTCTTTTGGCTGAAATGATGATGGTTTGAGCAGGCTTACTAAGTTCGACGCGCTTTCGGAACAAATTCCTCTGAACCAGATCCACGGATGTACGATTTAATACCGAAAACGTGGTAATTAAATAATAGTATAGGTTATGTTACGATTATCTGTTTTTTTTGGCCTTTCTTCTCAGAGTAGTCAGATAGGAAACGCCGACCATATCTAATTTTTAAAATTATTATGATTTATCATCATTCTCGTTTACTCGTGTTAAAAGGTATTACCTAAACACCTAGCCACGGGTGTATCGACTGTTCTTAACTTTGCAGACCAATAAATCTGTCTGCAGAATAGTTTTTTGAACCAAGCCAAGTTTAGTCCCGAAAATACGACTTAGGTACCTATTTAACATTTATTATTCGTAGATACATATACAAGTTATAAAATCGAGATACAACAAGCCTGTTGCTCGTAGACAATGAAGCCTTGCTCTTGAGGCTACTAGGGCGCGCAAGTACTGGGGCAGCTCCGTAATGCGCACTCAGCCTAACGACTTGCATTCACGTCCTGACTTCTGTATACGTCATACGACACCTAAAACGTAGTTGTGACAGTAGACGTAATAATTAAACGAGTAATGCTGGCTGAAAACGAAATGAGAAAATATTTGAATTTTTGAGAGGGTCGTGTTTTGTTTTCGAATTAAAATTGAGTAAGCGCGGCTTTGAAGGTATTATAATTTAGCGTACAAAGAGAAGGTTTAATTAACATATTTTAATGCTTAGTTTAATCCCCAATTCGCATTATATTATTCATTAAAATCCCTCATTATAATATATTTAACAGAAGCCTTGATGTCCGATTTGAGGTACTACAATAACATTACCTAAAAGTAATAAAAAATGTTATTATTATTGAAAATAAAAAGTTATTGCTATTTAAAAAACATATTTTTAGTACCAAAATTACCCCAAATCCATTAAAAATCCCATGTACAAATAACCCATTAAAAGCCCCATTGAAAAAAAAATTAACGATTTTTTCTTTCCATTTCCTGAAAATTACCACATAAATAGACTCTCAGTACAATACCTAACAACACCCTCACGGATAGGACAGGGTTTTTCTACATGTTGTATTTAATAAAACCGTTTACGTGATTCATATGCAATCGTCATGGTAAGAAAAAGGTCCGCATAAAATCCTTCCGTCTTCCTTCAATGGAAAAGCTGTATTTTTATCTTTTTACCTCGGGCTTTTCTCGTGTAGCCTTTTGAGTATGTAACTTCAGTTTTTTTCCGACGAAGAATGAAAATAAATGTTATTAAATACCGTTCATGCATGTACGTGCTGTAACAAAGAGATAACATAACCGTATTATAATTATGGTGTAGTTTGAATATTTTTTACGAACAAGAATTTGTTAAAGATTGTGTGGCCTACATACTTGCCTGAAATATTCAAAGCATTAGGTCGTCAAGTCGGTAATAATATAGATATTTAATTGTTCTTAGAAAGACTGGCTAGTAACGGTTGTATAAAATTATATTGATCAAAAAACACTTTTTAACTTTCGTATTTCAAAACGTTGATTTCATCGTGGGAGTTAACAAAGTAAAATGTTTAGCCATGCCATTCCTTAAATATTAACTCATCTATATCTGTCAGCAAAGCCTTCTAAAAAAAGATCAAACTTTGAATAAACAAAGAGAACAAAGCATGTTATTTATCTCCGAAAAATCCACGTAAGAAAGGCAGGAGCTCGCAGATTTACCTATTCACTTTGTAGCGAAAAATCTTTCTTAAACGAAGCTCAATTCAGAAATTGATACATACAATTTTTCTTAAGGTTCGTGGTATTAGAAAATTCAGGAATAAAGTAGAGGCGAGTTGTATAGCTGTAACAATAATTCACTGAATGAAATATTGCTCAACACCCACGGCGGAACATTCCGGGTTTCCATCAGAATTCTGAATATGCTTAATGTAGGTGTCCAGTAATTTATGATCTAGTAAAGTATTTTAATGTTGCGACTCATATTTTGTGTTGAATAATGTCGTGGGGGTATTATGTATTAAGGAATGGTTCAGGAAATACATTTTTTGGGTATTTACAAGCCTAGTCACAATATTTGGGTTCGTGGCTGAGGGCCCCGATCCCGCGGGTACACGTCCCGGAGGACCACGATTTCTAATTATCTCGATAGAGTCGATTAAAAGTTAATCGTGCAAGAAGTACCACGAGCAGGAAAAGTCTTAAACCATTTATAATTTTTTTATTATAATACTTGACTTAACATTATGGATCAGGAATCCTAACTAATATTATTGTTTGTTTGTTTGAACGCTTTCACGCTAAAACGGCTGAACGGATTTGGATGAAATTTGGCACATCGGTAGAACATGACTTGGAGAAGGACATAGGATACCTTTTATCCCGATATTCCTACGGGATCGAGACTTATGAGGGTGTAACCGCGCAGCTAGTAAATTATAAGTTCTAGATCATGGTTAAAATTATCGTATATATTAATACAATATTATAGTCTGCTGGAGTAATCACAGGTATTAATTATCAAAATAATTAGTTTGTCAATAATACCTAATTGTATATTTCACTAAATTTTGTAATCAAATTACTTTCTTACTCTCTGCACGTACTTTCCATATTTGGAACCACTACATGCCAGTACAAACCAAACAAACACATTATCATACCTCACTTTTTATGTCGACGGTACAAGCTTAAAAAATTGAAAACAAAACTGTTTTTTGTTTTCCAAATCATGGCCCTCCGGGACTTCTGCGTGCGGGATCGGGGCCCTCAACCACAAAACCCAATATGTTTAGAGATATTTCTATTACTTTAATTTGCTTTTTTTTTTCCTTTCCGGTTTTGTAACCTAAACATTACTTTAAAGTTTCCGCATTACAGAAGATATTATACGCAATCCTATGTTAGAATATTCTTTTTTATTCTTATTATGATTACCAAAGGGGTAATTCCAATAATTTTTAAGGACGTTCGCATTCTAATTTCTATCGCAATCTGTCAAAAATACAATCAATTTGCCAAAATTTTCGACAACTTTGACAGATTGCGACTTGAATGTGAACATTTTTTTCTGTTCACCCTAAGGAAATGTCGAAAACACGCTTTCTTTCAATTTGACCATATTTATTTGTAAACTGCCTGTAGCAACAATAAATAATATTTTATTCTAATCTTTATACTGAAAACAATATACCTATTCCTGCTATTTGCTTCACCAGAATACTGCGCTAACCAAGTGGAGACATAGAGTATATAAAGGTGTCCTGAAGCGGTATGCAAATGTGACATCATGCAGATCGACCGCTGATGCATGGCCGGGGCAACCTCGCCGCTACATTTCCATTACCGTACTGCACTATATAGGTACACTAGTATATACTAAGTTTAACTGTAGAACAAGAGGTCGTGAGATTGAGCCTTTATCTACTGCAGGCAAGCTTACTGAAGCGTGCTATCGAAGTTAGATAACGTTGTGTTAAGAGAGATATATCTTGGATATTTCTGTTGAGAAAGCATGATTCGAATGTCTGTTTTGTTTCACAAAAAGCTGAAGTTTATTTAAAATACACACATTTATATACATAAAATCACGCGTCTTTCCTATGCGGGTAAGCAGAAATAATAGATAGGCACCTAAAACCACCCTTAAAAAAAATTGAAATAAGGCCGAAATGGATCTATTGTCGTATTTAGTTGGAGAAAAACAAATACCCTAATCCTAAGTAAAGTATACGAGAACGTGCCGCTACAATGGTGACATTTAATTTGACATACGTCTAGGGCTATTAAGGGGCCAATAATCATAAAAATATAATAAGAAAACATACGTTAAAAGAAAATTTTTAATTTTCAATCGCTCGCCGACATAGGGCTGTCCCTTTCTTTCAATTTGCCCTCTTTTTGCACGTTATTCGTTTTATGTTCATTGATGCGATGTTATGATCCGTGACCCCGGTAAATGACCTCTGCGCTACTTGTTAAGTACAGTATGCTTCAAGATGCTATTTTAGAAAATTGTAAAAAAAACAATAAATAATAATATTTAATGAAATTAAAATATCTTCATAAAAAGAAAACGCTAATCCGTATACCTACATGTGTTAAATTAATGTCACCATTAAAGCGCCACACTATATAATAAGAGCTATCTCATCATAAAATTATAATATCTATTTCAACAGTTTCTGTACTTTTTTTCAAACTACAAATTTTCAAATATTAATATCAATTACCGACGAGACCAGCCTATCATTAGCCATTGATTGATGGTCGTACCAGAGCCCCAGAGCACAACGCAGATTTCAATTTAATGAGACGACAAAATGATGAATTTCTTCGAGATTTATCTATTATCTCCTTCAATCAACAATATTGTTGACCGAAGATTATCTCTTTTACGAAAATTCCGAGCTCTGGCGAATCGGAAAAACTCGATTTCTAAAACGAAATTGTCATGACAATTTAGAGATTATGAACAGATTATTATGCGGTCATAGCATTGTTATCCATTACCCAATAAACATATAATGTATTAGTGAAAATTAGGCTGTATTTTGTAGGAAATGGGCAGTCGCCCATACTGTTATTCAGCTGCATCCGGTTAGACTGGAAGCCGATCCCAACATAATTCGGAAAAGGCTAGGTAGATTAATTGCAAAATTCAAGGACTGTAAAAATAGAAACCCAAGTACACAACATGGGCCTTTCTGTACAGTACTATCAGACAAGATTACCTCAGCAATATTCAAATTAATTTCTCCTGAGAATATTGCGATATTGCTAGCATCACTAACGGTATAGATGATAATGATGATGATTTTATAACACACCTATAAATAGATACATAAAAAACTTTAAATAGCACGAACTTACAGCACACAACGGTCCTCTTCTATTCGTGTGGTTAGTGACTAACTTGGTGTCAGAGTTTTAAAGCCGCCCATGGGCCTCTGATTTGGCTTCACATACCGTCGAGACATATCTCTCAGGCCGCTTTCCTCACGATGTTTTCTTTCACCGTTTTTTTAAGCAAGTGATAATTATACAATACGCACATGAATCTGAAAAGTCAGAGGTGCGTGCCTTGGGTTCGAACTCGAAACCTATGACTTTGCAGTCCAACGGTCACACCAATAGCTTATCACTGCTCACACAACGCTTATGAGACAGATATTGCTATCGGTGTCAGCTTATTGTATCTTAATTTATTTCAATTTCCACCCGCTTTGTTCGTTTCTAAACACAATAAAGAACAGTAAGTACATCAGGTCGCCCAATAAAGTCCAAAATTAAACAATTAACATAAAGGAAGAGTAACAAAGAAACCGATATTAACTTATTCGTTGTAAAATACGACCTTCTGGAGCTCCAAAAGTTTGTTCAACCGCACAACCGAGAAGTTTGAATTATGCCTTTATTGACGTTGAACCGTCAATGTAATAAAGGTTTATTGAAACTTATCATATCCAGGAGCGAGTTCAAGTACCTGTATTAATACCTGAGCATATCCATCATGTCCCTGACAAAGCCCAACGACCCTTTATAATCACTTACCTACCGTCAATTCAACAACTTCTTTAATAAATAATAAAACGTGTAACATTTTTATAAGCATTGCCAACATTTCTAATTCATGGAACTTGTAACGTAAGGTGGCACCTATCCTCATAAATTATTCTTGATCCCACTCCGGATCGTATCCCTTTGTTGCGAATTACTTTTAACGGCCTTTTCAAAGACTGTTTCATGTACTCGTACAAGCTGCGAAGTCTTTTTTTGTTCTTCAGACTCTTTAATACAAACATGTCTCGGTATAAACACTATTGGATAACTGAATAACTAAACGCTGAAAAGACAAATGTGTAACAGTGTTAGTTGGTAAATACGTCGGTAAAACAAACAATGAGAGTAAACAAAGTGGTCTTAGCATCTGGTACTTGATCAATATCCGTGTCCTTGACATTAGAGCAAACCACTCGCATCCGAGCTCTCAATACCTATTCATATCTCGTTATTCAATATTCACCCACCTTATAGCCGACCGTGGAATACTTCAGCACTGCTATTTCAGTAACAGAGGTAGCACACCACTGGCTTGCACTAAATAATTCCGTTTTAATTCAATATCCTTGCACGAGTCACTGGCAAATAATTTTCGGGTTAGCGTAGCGGCGTAGTTGCGAGTGCTACGTGTCGTAGCGCGTAGCACGCGTCGTAGCACCGCGCGCGAGCGAGTCGACTGGCCGCCCGCCTGTGTCGCGGACACGGATTGCCGTACACAGGGTACTTACGGTATAGAGATAAATTTTCCTTTGCCGTACGGCAGTATGGTAGGTTAGTTTGCTAGTTTGATGTCTGTCTTGAAATAAGTTTTGCTTTGAATAGACAAAATATTAATTTTATTCTTGTTCTGTAGTTAAATGAAGCTGTAATGATACGGAGGATAACTATGATGATGAAAATATTTTATTTTATTTTAGGCATAAAAACAAATTCTGACAAAGAATTAGCCACTAAAAAAGGAATCAATAGATCTGAAGAAAGTTTTCTCATGAATAATAGATTCTACTTTGTGCTGTATCCATTCCCAAATACATAACAATATTTAAAACATACAATCCCATTGTATTGTTCTATTTTTAGTCCATAATCATAACCGCGAGCGCGATAAAATATTTCACGTTTCCCGACCGTCGAATAATTTAACAACTCTGCGAGCATCTGCGTTGGTCGACTACTCTGTGCATCAAGGAGTCGCGTATTGCGCAGGCGCGCGTGACGTCAGCGCGTCCCCCCCCCCCCCCCCCGCGCACCGCACTCCCTGCGCCGCCCACACTGAGTCGGACCGCGGCGTGAACCACCAGCTCCATACATCACTGCCCGACACACGACCAACGTGATAGAATGCTACTGAAGAAAAAATGCAATGGAAAATGTACCGACAGAATGAATTATTTCGTACATAAACAGATGCTTTTCCTAGGATGATATTATGAATGGAACGTGTCAGATTTCCCGGTTCGATGAATTTGAAATGACTAATAGCACGAATGGGATTAAATAATGTGTTTGTTGATCTACATCTATGTTTATTTCATTTTAGTTGACAGTTTCTCAGAAACTTGATCCGACTAGACTTGTACCTATGTCAAACTTCTATGTAAGAACCTTGTTAAGAACTTGTAAGTTCTTTGAATATTCTAATATACCTCTCCCGTGTAACGTACATAACATTTCTGGAAAGTTAGTTACATTAAAAGTTGTTAAAGCAATCCAAAGTGATGAAAATCGTAGATCACATTTCCACGCGAAGAAATAACCTCGTATTTAGATTGTCAGGTGCCATCGATCACGTTGAGTGACTTGAATCTAAATATAACACTAGGTAGTAAACTTCCATATTTTAATACAATCAACATGCAATGTTTCCCACTGCTGGGATACAAGCCTCCTCGTCGAGTAGGCCGTAATCCAATACGCGGGACCAGTGCGGGTTGATGGATGTGACATGTCTTCGAATTTTCGGTTCTATGCACATGCCGGTTTCTTTCCTGACGATATTTTCCTTCACCGTTTTAGAGTACCTAGTTGTGATGAAGATGAACACACAAAGTAAAGTGCCTGCTTGGGTTCGACCTCATAAGTAGGGGCCGATACCACTGGGCTATATTGTAGTGTGTTTTAATTTGGTGAATGGTGCTCGGAGATGCACTGCAAAGTGTGATAATACTGTCTTTAAACGATTCTAAAATATTAATGTGATAAAAGAGTACATTTTCTAAAACTATAAGCACGTATTATACCTTTTTCCTCACCTATCATAAGTTTAATATATCTGTATTTAAGTGCACAGGTGTTAAGGAGCAATTGCATTTATCCTGTCAGTCACACACGGTCGTTCGCACGGTCGCCGGTCGCCGTAGAGGTGAGCTGTCTGACATATGTCATTGTTGGATACTTTAATATAGAATTGAAACGTATATTTATGAATTATAACGTTTATTTAGAGCCCAGGGTCATGAATGTAGGAGATCAGTTTGGTCTTAATAAAGACTATCAGCTCAGCTTAATCAGAATGTGAATTTCAATTTAGGTACAATCCTGTCGAACTATCCAGACTGAGCATTTTATCCTTGATAAACAAAAGTCGGGATTTTTTTTTTAAATCTTTCTAGCTAATAATTATTTTGACAAACATACAGTTAAACCTATAAAAGGTTCGACACACATTACTTAAACAAAACCGTGTTGGTATCTACTATATCCTACGTGTACTATGACGAAGAAGGCTATGAAGTAATGCCACATTGTGGGCCACCATTTCTAAAACACCTTTAGAACGTCGCTTCCTCATAAACATGGTGACACACAAAAGCGTATCTTAGTACGGCTAATATTCTAACAAAATAAGAGCATTACTCCACAACAGACACACAAATCTTGCTTTTACAAACCTCATACAACATCAATAAGATCTTTCATCCGTGTAATGGGCTGTATTTTCAGAAACAAGAGAAAATAAAGTAACTGAAGCAAAATACAGAGCGAGGAGTGTGAGCGAAGCAATGTGTGGTGTTGAGACGCATCCGAGCGGAATTCTATGATGGTCATATAAAGGGGACGAAGTTTTCTGTGAGAGCCCTTTCTATTTGGGGTTGTCGTCGGACCCCCGCTGTTACACTGACCCTCCGAGGGGCGAGCGGTGCAAGTGAACTACTTACGTCATCAAATGATTTTGTATTTTTTTTGTTTTATTGGGATTCTTCTGTTTTGTTTTTATTTTTGCAGTGTGACGTTTGGATCAATAATAGAACATTACTGTCGCGGCCTGCAACAAGGGCATTGATGGACTATCATGAAAATGTGAGCTGAACCCGGTGTGGCGAAGCCGAGGCACACATACGTGAGTCCATCAATACCTGGTTGCAGGCCGCGACAGTAATGTACTATTAGTACTTTTCTCAAATTTGGATGGATGGAAATTCAAACTAAGTAAATATATATATATATATAAAAGAAAGTCATGTTAGTTACCCTATTTATAACTCAAGAACGGCAGAACCGATTTAGCTGATAATTGGTGGAGAGGTAGCTTAGAACCAGGAGTCTAACATAGGATACCTTTTATCCCGGAAACCACTAAAAGGTAAAAACTCTAAAGGGGTGAAAAGGGGGGTGCAAGTTTGTATGGGAAATTTAAAACTGATGAGGTAGGTAGGTAGGTAGGGTAGGTAGGGTAGGTAGGGTAGGTAGGGTAGGTAGGGTAGGTAGAGTAGGTAGGGTAGGGTTTTTTATATTTGATTGATTGCGGAACAAAGTTCGCCGGGTCAGCTAGTTAATTATAAATTCTAGAATCAATGACGAACAACGATAATTTTTCACGTGCCAATATGTTTATTTGTTTCTTAGTTACTTTAAATAGCTCTATTTGCAAACCAAATCGAAATTTAAATGAAATCTTTGATAAGTTACCTCCTTGGTTGCCATGTGTTGAAGTAAAAAAAACGTTCCATTTATAAATAACACTACAGATATGAGTTTTCATAGTAATTTATTTGGCCGCTAAAGATGACTTATGGATTTTCATACAAACATTGCCGGCCGGCGCTCACATTTATTTGACCAGTACAGCAATTTCAATTTATCTCGAAGAAGGTTGTCAAAATAATGGTCTAATTTCCAAGCATGTTGGAGAAAAAAGTTTTGTGTTATAGTTGGATGTTATGAATTCATTCAGAAATGGAATAGGATTGGTACTTATTTTCTTTTTTTTATTTCCATTTAGATATTGTTTTATAATTGCTTGTACTCGAAAAGCCCTCCACAAAATAAAAATTTCCTTGCATATAATATCTTCTGAAAGTGGTTCCAAGAAAGGACAATTTAATATGATTGATGAAAAAGATATCCAAAACTATTAAGCAACGTTGCCACGAATTAGGTCTAACAAGAAAATAAAGAAGCATTTTAAGCTTCTTTGTTTACCAGAGTATTACGAAATCTATTAAGAACGATATTATTTTTCTCGTCGGAATATTTTTTCATGCTAATACTTATAACAGAAATGGAGCGTAATATTATATCAGATGTTTCTCGCTAAAGTAATAAAATTCGATGAAGAAAATAATTATTTTCTTATGGTCCTCGTGTGACAACTTAGGGCCTACGCACACTGGCGGACGACAGGGGGGAACATCGACGAAGATTCTTCTATCCGCCAGCGCACACTGACAAGGAAAATCCTCTGCGATACCGCGAGCCTCCGCCAGCTTACCGGAGCATTCGTATACCGCGGCATCCATAGAGTAGCCACCGCTCGCCGGGTTTTGATTATTCCACTAGCGACTATTCGAAAAATTACTATTGAAAGAGTGTGGCAGACTCCAGCGCATACCGTCGTCTCCTGCCGCGGTATCCTCCAGCGTGTTCTTCGATGCTCCAGAGAAAACTACGCTGCAATGCTCCAAGGTCGATCACCGAGCATTGAAATGTATAGTATACCTTATTTCGATTGGATAAGTATTAAATTCGATAGATTCTGCCGTTCCTTCCAGCAGTCTTCACAAGCCCTTACAGATAGTTAGAAAGACTACACACACACGACTCATTTATTTTCCTCCACGCGTAAAACATATCTTTATCACTTTTATTTTTGTTGCCTTAGTAATAATAGCCTATTACAAATGTTTGCATACTAAGAATAGTTGTTGACTTACAGATGTAATCAATGTGTCATAAAAATCTAAGAAGGCATTTAAATGTAGTAGATACATGCCAATACATATATTTAAATGCCTTCTTAGATTTATTGTATATTTATTGATATTATTTATGACACATTGATCGCTTTGAAAAACCCATTCACAATCAATAACAACTCTAACGACATATAAAAAATACATTAATCATGACTAGTCCCCCTGTCCGCTAGCTCTTACGTTGGGGACCTTGTATAAGGATTGGGGACTATTAACAGAAATGCGCTAGTGATCGCGTGATATCGTCCCCCGAACTCGCCTCGTCACCGACGCATTGTATCAACTGTTGTCACCCCCTTATTAATGCGTAAGTCTCGTCAACTGGTACAATGAAACAGATTTTGGGAAGATTAGAATAGAAAGCAAAAGCATAATATGGCGTAACGTTTTGTGTAGAATCCAAATGATTTTGTTGTCAATTCACATTTGAATATAACTGATAATGGGCTCAAATGGTCTGTTTATTAGTTAGTGGCAATATACATTATGCGTTCAATAATATCTTCCAACATTTTTTCGAGCTAACAAAACAATCGATTATTTACCAAGAAACTATAATGCTGGGGCTACATTGTCGCGTTATCGCGAACTCTACTTCGTGCGCTCTCTGTAGCTCAGCGAGACGTCGAGCGGTATGCGAGAGAGAGCGCGCGAAGTTTAGTTCGCCGTAACGCGACAATGTAGTCTCAGCATGATGATATTTGTAGGACATAGTTTCTGTCGATTTTATGTATGATCTACCTATTATGGCTACACTGTCGCGATAACGCGAACTACACTTCACGCGCTCTCTCTCGAGCTCCACTCGATGTCTCGCTGTACAACAGAGAGCGCGCGAAGTGTAACTCGCGTTATCGCCAAAATATAGCCGTAGCATAATAGGATATTTTCTCTCTTCTGCCAAAAAAAGAATCCCAGAGTACACGAATTCACGACTACACAAGAATCCCAGACTACACGAATACGCGACTACACGAATGCTGGGGCTACATTTTATTTTATTTATTTTTTGTCGCGATAATGCGACAATGTAGCCCCAGCATAAGAATACAAGTTACCTACAGATATTTTCAACATATGTAAACAATTTACAACAGCAATGAAAAACATTTTTTTTTAAACTTTAAACACAGACATATTTACATTAACTGTTAATCGTACATGATAACGTGAACCAAGCGCAGATACCGTTGTGGGCACGGTGGGCATGCCCACAACACTAACTGAGGTCGGCTGATGTTGACACACATTATGTGCCAGCATATAACCTTACCAAAGAGACTGGGCAAAAGTGGCCTATGGACTACCTACTATAGCAACATGGTTTTGATATTTAATGTATCGATCGTGAGCCACAACCTTTTTAGAGGGTTGTATCCGGTCCTGACGTGAACTACGATTAATATTACTCGAGTTTGGCTAAATACCCGTCTGTCACCTCGCACACATGTGCATATTATGCACCGTCGTATGCATTTAATCCTAATGGCTCCTGCAGACTCTCGAACATCAATTATATCATTGATTGATTACTTAATAACGCATGGAAATCTTGTATGCAAACGGAATGCATACGATAAAGTGTAACAACATAAGTGGTAGCCATTAAATAGGATGTCAGAGCAAGTATCTGGTACACGTTCCAAACTTGATTACTTTATCAGAGAAAGACAAAACCTTACCTTGACATTAAAGCGACGATAACCGACTTTTAATGATTTTATACTGAAGATCACGTCTGAACGAGTAGAGTTAATTAATGATTTGAAAAAAATAATGTTAAAATAGTGTATTTACTTAATAACTTAATAGCAAGGAACTTATAGAAATATTTGAGATTATGTTTATATTACATAGTGAAATTAATTTGTAAAGCTATGTCTAACGCGAATAAAAAACTGAGAATCACGCAAAATCTATCAAGCGTATTTTTCTGAACACTTCACCATTTTAAAGATAATATTATTATTGTTCTTTTAATATACGTGTTTTATTAAAATACCTTTTGTTTTATGCATAATAAATTAATAATGCGTCTAATTTGGGACTAAAATATAGCGCTCCTTGATGGGCGAGTCCTATTACTGGCTGAACGTACGACGCGTTGCGTGAACTCAGTACAGAACACGAAAGCTAACCACTCAAGGTCACAGGCATATACTCGTATCTGCGTCTTAATGTCAGGAATCAGGGAAATGAAGTGCTTACCAAGTTGACCACCAACTTAAATTGCCATGTATATTCAAAGCACAAAAGAGTAATTCTCGTATTTTTAAGAACGTTCAAATTCTAATCTCAGGCTGAATCTGTCAAAAGACCTCTAATTTTACCTACATTTTTGACATTAATTGACGCTGAGGTTAGAGTGAGATTTTGCAGTACCTACGAGAATTATTAGTCTTGTAATAGCTGTATTCGAAATGAAAAAAATCACATAGTGTGTTAATTTGATAAATAATTTATTTCCCTGACTGTACTACAGATCTTTAAAAAGTAATTCAGTTTTTTCTGAGAATATTTATTGTAATCGCATCGAAGTTTCAGTTCATACGAATTAAGTTTAATTTTTTTTATGAAAATGTAAGATAGAAATATGTTTAGTTAGTAACCAACATGCAATTCATGGAGTACTTACGCGAAAAAAAATCTGTATGATTACAGTTTCAAACATATTCAGTTTCAGTAATAGTTTGTATAAAGGCTTGTGCAGACCAGCGCAACTTGTCGCGCGACGCGACACCGGTTACTGTTATACCGTGAAGTTTTCTTAGAAATTGTATTGTTCGTGTAGCGTCGCGCGACAAGTCGCGCTGGTCTGCATGTAGATTCCTCGGTTCAAGAACCAGGATTTCGGAATTAATAGAAATGGTCTCAAATTTCCCAGGTTACAAACTTCGTACCAGAAAAACTCTGTCGAACACTCTAATAGCGTAAACATAAGAGGCTTACTCTTACAAAGGCTGGCTGGCTGGCTGGCTGGCTGGCTGGCTGGCTGGCTGGCTTTCTCTCTCTCTCTGTAAAGCCCACACGTCAGCCGCACAATTTCAAGTCCATTCTCATTGCTGACATGTACGCGCTTCCGCATTGATAATTTGGCGGGAAAACGCAGGCATTTAAATAGTCGGGAAAGAGAATAATTCCTGTTGTGCATCGCAGTGAGTGGCGTAACATAGGAATATGAAGAAAATCCACTTCTAAAAAAGTGTGATACTAAGCACGAATCAAGCGTGAAAAGAAAGAAAAACTTATATGAACACTCTTGAGGCTATTCGCCTTAGCACATTCACTGCCGGGAGCCCTCCTGGAGGGTTTACCTAGTCGCATATGGGATGGGTTTTTCTTAACGAATACAGCATTATAAACCGTGAAAATAAAATCTGATGTTTATTTTAACAAGATTTATTATTATATTTGTTGGTTTTAAAATCCAAGCATTTTTTTTTTTTGTTCACTGGTACAATATATTCACAAAAAATTTAAATGTTGGAAACCATGTATAGCTATTGAGAATCTGTGAGGAGTACGCGGGCAACCATGGGCTTATATATAATGTCGCGAAAAGCCAATGCATGTTATTTCAGGGACACGCCAAATGCCCACAGCAAGTACCTCCCATTCGCTTGAATGGTGTACCGTTAGAACGGGTGAACAATTTAAATACTTTGGGCACTGGGTAACAGCCGATCTGAAAGACCATGTCGACATTGAGCGGGAGCGGAGGGCACTGTCTAAAAGAGCAAATATGATAGCCAGGAGGTTTGTACGTTGTTCAAATCAAGTTAAAATAACACTTTTCAAAGCTTTCTGCACTTCCCTATACACGTGCAGCCTATGGGCATCATACTCACAAGTTGCTTACAGTGCCCTTCGTGTTCAATACAACAACGCGTTCAGGGCAGTGTTGGGGCTGCCCCGCTTATGCAGCGCCTCGGGCATGTTTGCGGAAGCGCGCACCGACTGTTTCCACGCCACCATGCGCAAGCGGTGCGCGTCCTTGGTGCGCAGGGTGCGGGCTAACTCCAACACTGTCCTGGCGATGATTGCTCAGCGACTGGATTGCCCCTACATTGGACATTGTTGTAGCAGGCATATTCGATATTATATATTATTTCGATATTACCTACATTAAGCAAAATTTTTGAGAAATTAATTTTGAAACAAATGTTAGAACATTTCAATGCACATAATTTATTACATCTAAAACAGTTTGGTTTTACAAAGGGTCGTTCAACTACAGATGCGGGCGTGGAATTACTGAAGAGCATATTCGAGGCCTGGGAGGAGTCGCAGGATGCTCTTGGCATTTTCTGCGACTTGTCCAAGGCCTTCGATTGCGTACATCATGATACACTCATCAAGAAACTGTACCACTATGGTATGAGGAACAAAGCTCTCGACCTTCTGACTTCTTATCTGAACAACAGAATTCAGAGGGTCGATGTTAATGGCAAGAGATCTGCAGGATCTGCAGTCACCATGGGCGTTCCGCAGGGTTCAATTCTAGGTCCTTTCTTATTTTTAATTTATATAAATGACTTACCTTACCACATAAGGGATAATCACAAGATCGTATTATTCGCAGATGACACTTCCCTTATTTTTAAAATCAAACGTCAGTTAGTTAACTTTGAACAAATTAACGATGCACTCTCTAAAGTTGTGCATTGGTTTAATGTAAATAATCTTCTTCTGAACGAAAACAAGACTAAACTCATAAAATTTTCAACGCCAAATGTCAGGCAGCTAACTACCAATGTTCAAGTTAATGGAATAGAACTGGACCCTGTTGAGTCGACAGTTTTTCTTGGAATCACTATTGATAGTAAATTACAATGGGGCCCACACATAGAAAAATTGTCAGGAAAGCTTAGTTCGGCCGCCTATGCTGTTAAAAAAATTAGACAGATAACTGACGTAGATACAGCCAGAATTGTTTATTTTAGTTATTTTCATAGTCTTATGTCATATGGGATTCTTCTCTGGGGAACCTGTGCGGACATTAATACTATCTTTGTTCTACAGAAAAGGGCTGTTCGAGCCATTTACAACCTAGGTCCGAGAGATTCCCTTCGAGGAAAATTCAAAGAAGTAAATATTCTAACTCTAGCCTCACAATATATTTTTGAAAACCTAATGTATGTACACAAAAATATATCAAATTTTAAGAAAATGTCTGATATTCATAGTTTAAATACCAGGAATAAACACAACCTTGCTGTACATCGCACTCGTCTCCACAGAGTAGGCAACTCGTTCATGGGTCAATGTATACGCTTTTACAACAAACTTCCCATTGACATTCGAAACTTACCCATTAAACGATTTAAAATTTGTATTAAAACCAAACTTTGTAAAAAAGGGTACTATAAAATTTCAGATTATTTAGAAGATAAAAAAGCTTGGAATTGAGCTGCTCGCTCTGCTAAACCTTGTGATAAAACCATAAAACTTGACATTAGAATTATTTAGTAAAATCATTAAAATATACCAGTTTTATTTAAACATTAAAACAAAATGACATGATTACTTTGTAAAGTATAATATTATTTTAATTACCTATTGTGAATGTGAGGACTATGTGGATATTTTTTTAATTTAATTTTTTTTTTCTCATTACTCCTTTTTTATCCTCTCTCAGTTAGTTTTAATGATGGTCTGGCAGTTTGAGTAGTTTATGCGGCCTACCCAAATGTCCTTTCTTTGGTATTGTTCGTCGAGTTGAGCTCCTTTTGTTCTGAGTTGAGCTCCACGATTACTGACAAATGCTTGCACTGACTGGACAGGTCCACTCAAATCTGTGTGGTTCTTTTCTCAAAAGACCATTTCAGACATGAATCTACATGGTCCTCATATGGCTTGACCAAGATTATGTCTGGACTTTAAAAGAGACTGTGACCTCTGAGTTGGCCTGGCCTTTCTTCTCAGAGTAGTCGGATAGGAAACGCCGAACTCATCTAGCAAAATTTAATATATTTTTAATATGACGTGTAAAAGTCATTCCTATATCCTATTTACAGAATAAACAATTTCATTTCATTTCATTTCATTTCATTTCATTTCATTTCATTACTGGTGCTTGATTTGTAATTTTATGTAACTATGTGTGTACTGTTGTCATTGTTGTTGTTGTGTAATTTTACGTAACTATGTGTGTTATACCTAATATGGGTCAAGGACCTGAAATAAATGAATTTTATTTTATTTTATTTTTATTTATAGCGACAAGACTCCCTGAAAACACTATTTTACTTCGTTTTACAGTTGTTTATAACACGGTTTTAAACCTAATGGCGTTAACCGACCGTGATGGTTAACTTTAGCACAAACGCAATGCTGGTAACCCTCCCGGAGGGTTTACTTCCAATATGTATGGCGGCATGGAGTCGAAAGTGTTAAGTAAATAAAAGTAGGTAGAATACGTATGTCTTAGTACTGATAGATGGACATCTCAGGTATCTAATCAAAGCTATATAGCTGTTACGGCGCATGTTATAGCCGCCAAGGGCGAATTAACTTAAGCCCTGCTGGGATTCTTAATTATATCTAATAAGCGGCACACTAACCACAACCTAGTCGCTTTCTTAAGGCAAATCACAAGTGATTGGCAAATAACTGTAAAGGTTGTTTGTATTATCAGTGACTACGCTGCAAATATTTTTGCAGCCATCAGATTCAGCGAGTGGAGATCAATTGGTTGCTTTGCTTATTCTTTGAACCGTGTGGTTCAACAGGCAATAAATAATAGGATTAGCCAAATTGTCAACAAAGTGAAGAGCATCGTTGAATAATTTAAAAAAAAGTACGTTTGGTTTAACAAAACTTACAGAAATTCAAAGACAATGGGATTGCACAAATTAAATAGAAACAAGAATGCCCAACACGGTGGAACTCATGCTAGGACATGCTGGGCCGAATCGTGCGTGTCAAAGACGGAACTAAAAAGCTTGTAAGGACTCAATGATCATTTCGACCTATAGAGCTTTGAGATTTCGAGTAATGGGGATTTTGAGGCTTTAAGAGAGGATATATTTTACACAATATAGAAACTGCCATCCATGAAGACGCGCCCCACTTTTCGATTACTGTAGTATAAGTTGTAGTTTAGTACGGAGCGGAGCGAGAGAGCGAGCCTATGTATATTTTGGTATCGTTGTAAATATTGCAACCTACGTAAACAGTACAGTTATATTTTCACAGCGCTCGTGAAACAAAAAGTTGCGCGCTCGTGAACTGTAATTTACTCTTTGCACAATGTAGGTTGTACCGAGTACTTACATCAATCTTTGACTTTCTTGTAATGTTTTGTAAATAAATGTACGGGTATTAGAATGACAGCCCTAAGCCTGCAAAGTATGAAGGAAAATCAAAATAGGTATAAATGCTGCTATTCGCTACTATAATATTAAAAGGTTATGTTATAAATTAGCTTCTGCCAGCAACTTCATGAAAGTAAACAACACAAAAACTAACTGACATAAGTATTATAATAACATAATCTGTGCTGTATATAAATATTTGCCATACGTATGATTATAAAGGTGGCAGCTCTAAGGACGTGTACGACCAGCGTAAAATTTAAGTTGTCAAATATTTATATTACATTTTTATATCATTAATAAATTTATTTTTATATATAATTAACTTGCAACTAACTTGTTCTTCCAATTTAATACAAGTTATGCCGTGTTTTGAATAAGGCTATAATATATTGTGATTTATTTTTCTTTTACAATAGGTATTTGTAATTTGACGTGACTTTACAAAGAAAAAATAATACATTTTCAAAATAGTTTTTTAAATAAATTTTTATTGAGCCCATGTAGTACATCAAAGGTATTAACACTCACACTATGGCACGTCCTGTACTGTATATTTTAATCGCCATTTCAAACATCAGCGATTCTACTAATTTCAATAGTATTCAAATAAAATTAGCATCACTAGATTGCACTTTATCTAGTTTTGTATTAATTCACGGACTGAACAATATGTGTTCTTTTGAATAAATAAAGAATAACCTCAATAATTAAGTCCGCTAGTCAAATTCGTTTAGCGAAACAAACATACAAACTCACTTTCGCATTTATAATATTAAATAGAAAAATAGTTTATTGTCCAGGTATACAGTACGTCACAATTGTGGCGATAAGTCCCCTCTTTGAGGAGTGGCTAGAGAGGCGCCACGGCGTCCTAACCATCCGCCTGACGCAGGTCCTCACCGGATATGGTTGTTTCGGGGGGTTCCTGTTCAGGATAAAGCGGGAGGAAACACCCGGGTGTCACCACTGTGTGGATCACCCGGAGGACGCAGTGGAGGTATGCCCGGCTTGGACGGGGGGCACTGCCGTGTCCTCACGGAGTCGACCGGCGGCGGCGATCTCTCGCGTCCGGCCCTGGTTCAGGCAATGGTTCGGAGCGAGAGTGCATGGGAGGCCGTCACTTTGTTCTGCGAAGCAATAATGCTCGCGAAGGAGGAGGCGGAACGCGTGAGGGAGAGGCAAGGTTCGCGCCCTCGCGACCCTAGTCGCCGCAGGAGACGCCCCGGGCGTGAGGAGTCGCAAGCGGGATTGCCACCGTAGGCGCGGGCTTGCGGACGGTGAGCGATGGGTAGCCCGTCGTCCGATTAGGACCAGGCCCGGGTCGACGGCGCGTTGTGTTCCACGCGCGCCTCTAAGAGATGTCAGCACCAACTGACGGGGTCCTTTAGGGCCAATGCCTGCCGGGGTTGCGAGTTGTCCGAAAGTGATATCGTGGCCCCGGCACACAGGCAACGGAAGGAACACGGGTGGGTTTTAGTCAGTAAAAGTCTGACACGCCCCGCCCTGAGCGAAAGAAATTATTTGATAATTTCCTAAACTCAAAAAAAAAAAAAAACCCCCAGACGGGGTGGATAATCGGAAATCACATTAGATTGTTTTTCCGACTTTTTACCCCAAGTACAGTCATTATCATATTGAATGATAGGTAATTACAAACGATTACAGCTTCAAAGAAGAAGTATGTATGTATTTTTATAGCTATGCTAATGCCTACTAAGTATCTTGGGCTTTTCCTATCATATTTCTGCAAATGACTGTACACAGTCGAGGGAGAAAATCGGAAGAAAAATAATATACGAATTCCGATTATCCACCCCGTGTGGGGTGGATTCTCGGACATACGTTTTCGATTATTCACCTTAGGGTGGATTTTTTGGGGTGGATAATGTTGGATAGTCTCTAATGAGATCTGAACGCGAACTAGCCCACATTTTGGTGAAAGAGCGAATGTACTACTTGCGTTCGATGCAATTATGCATTTTCGCTTTGTGTTCGATTGAAACTGGAACGATTAGAGACCTTTTCTACCATCCAAGAGTTCTTTTCTTATTTGTTTCATCTCCTCACTAAGACTTTCCACCATTTTCTCTATGAATGACTCTAGTACTGGGCTTTTGCATTCTGATGTGATTATAGCTCTGAAAATAATATTAAAATGTACAAAGTTAAAAAGTTTACAATTAAATATTAAACTTTTTATATACGTATACTCGTAACAAATAAGGCAATAAAATTTCACCTGCATACAGGACAATCCCTTTTCTGTTTCTTCCAAATGGATATACAATATTTGCAGAAGGTATGTGAGCAGTTCAGTGTAGTGGGTTCCACAAATAGTTCATTGCATATGCTGCACTGCAGTTCACTTTCCATGAGCTCACCTATTTCGTTCAGCACCATCTCCTTTGCGGAGAATTTTTGTGTGCAGATGTCCTCTAAAATTGTGTTCCTCTCCGTTTCAACAGTCTGTAGTTGGTTTTTTACCTGAAAAAATGTTGAATAAAGTATTTAGGTAATCCTACAATTGCTCAATAGTAGGCCTTGGATGTTGTTATTGGGAGCAGTATAAGTACTAAGTCTTGTTATTTTTTGTCAGTGCGTTGATTACGAATATGTGAATTAACACGGTCAGTGCTAGGTCTCCTCCTGGACGTCTTACTTTTCTTGGATTTGACATGCCAGGAGTCCTCGTGGAGGGCTCATTTTAAATGTTTAATATGTATGGCAGCATGGCATATGAGCTCTATGAAAAGTGGGTGGACTCGAATGTCTTTGTAAACATTTCAGGATGAAAAAATAAACAATTTCGAATATTAAAAAAGACAAAAACAGAAACCATGAAATACTGACTTCAAAGGTTACTGCTTACCGTTCCAAGTTGTTCTTGTAGCGTGTTGATTCGCATTTCTGTTGCCAATGCAGCCAGTTCAGTTTCTGTCTCCGTCACTCCCATCTGTTGTAAAGATCATGTAGTACCTTAGTAAGTAGGTAGGTACTTCTCAGCATCCAGCACCGAAATGTTTCGGTGTTTAATAAAAATTGAAATGATTGAGGGCTGAACGCGAGAGTGAGACAAAAAATGCCTTTATTTATTTATTTAAACTTCTCGTACAAAGGCGAACTTAATGCCTTAGGTAAATGCATTCTCTACCATGGGCACGCCACAATTGCGGCGATAAGTCCCCTCTTTGAGGAGTGGCTTGAGAGGCGCCATGGCGTCCTCACCTTCCGCCTGACGCAGGTCCTCACCGGACACGGCTGTTTCGGGATGTTCCTGTTCCGCGTAAGGCGGGAGGAAACGCCCGGGTGTCACCACTGTGTGGATCGCCCGGAGGGCACGGTGGAGCATACGGTGGAGGTCTGCCCTGCTTGAGCAGAGCACCGCCGTGTCCTCACGGAGGCGATCGGCGGCGGCGATCTCTCGCGTCCGGCCCTGGTTCAGGCCATGGTTCGGAGCGAGAGTGCATGGGAGGCCGTCACCTCCTCCTTCTGCGAAGCAGTTATGCTCGCGAAGGAGGAGGCGGAGCGCGCGAGGGAGATGCAAGCTGCACGCCCTCGCGCCCCTAGTCGCCGCAGGAGACGCCCCGGGCGTCAGGAGTCACGAGCCGACTTCCGGCCACCGTAGGCGCGGGCTTGCGGACGGTGAGCAATGGGTAGCTCGCCGTCCGGTAAGGACCAGGCCCGGGTCGACGGCGCGTTGTGTTCCACGCGCGCCTCAAAGAGATGTCAGCACCAACTGACGGGGTCCGTAAGGACCAATGCCTGCTGGGGTTGCGGATTTGTCCGAAAGGGATATCGCGGCCCCGGCACACGGGCAGCGGAACACGGGTGGGTTTTAGTCAGTAAAAGTCTGACACGCCCTCTCGCTCCGCCCAGAGCTGGAGAAGTCTTTTGAGGATTTCCCATCCTCAAAAAAAAAAAAAGGCACTTTCTACCAGTCAACCAAGGGTGGTGAAGAGAAATAATAATAACAAGTATTAAAAAGACAACAATTAATTATAAATAAAATAGGTATACAAGTACCTTAGAGTATATAACACTGGAGAAGCCTTACGAACACTTACCCTCTATAAAAGTAGAAGAACAAATGTTCTAGTACGTTCATAAAAACTACTTTCAAATCGATTCTAACGCACTTCGTAAATCGTTTAAAAGGCGCGCGGAGCTCCGTGAAAATGCCTATTTGTGCTGTTAAATGGTATGAAAAGCGTTCAAATACGTCAAATTTACCTATAGAACTGAATAACTTTCTATATGTAATTTTTTTTTTCTAAGATTTAGTCATAGTTTTTATTGAAATTTAAAATCCTAACTTCATAATACAATTCAAATTTTCATTCGATTCAACCATGATTCAATATAAAACGTAGCATGAATCGAGTATTTTCCTCACGTTGCTTCTGTGACGTCACCGAGTCTCGCTACATCTCGTTTTTATGTTCGTAAGGTCAAAATGCTTTTCTTTTGCATTACGAAAATATACGTCAAATCAGCAAAACTTACACGCACTTGACATGCGATTATGTCCTCTAGTAAAAATGTTAACGAGACTACCGTAGGCTTGAGGTCATGTTTGAAACCAAAATTGAAATGTCGAAAATTTCTTAGTAATTATTTTTGTTTACTTTTTTTTTGATTGATCAATGTTTTATAACTTCTTTATGTCCATTGAAGGGGTTGTATATAAACATATATTTTTTTTAACTTGACCTAATATTTTATTGAGATTACTTACTTATTACAAATTTAGTTACTTTTATTTAATTGAAGTTATTTTCTCTTCTTATTAAAATGTAACTATTTTAAGCAACAGCTGTTTTATTTCATGGATTTAAGCAAAATTCCGAATGTATATCGAAATCGATAAAATAAAAATTAATGGTACGGACTGCTCTTTCCGCTACCGCGTCCCCCGCTAAAAGTTCCAGACTGTTTTGTTCGGAATATTGCGCGTAAGGCTTCTCCAGTGTTATATACTCTAAGACAAGTACATATTATATAGTTTATAAACTTATAATACACGTATATACATTATGTATATATATATATATTTATTTATTTATTTATCATAAGCACACCAACAGCACAGTCACTTACAATTCAAATTAAATAACAACTAAAATTAACATTTCAGTAACCATGCAAATGACAGGTACGCATGACATTCACTTATGAAAATTAGAGACAAAGGAGAACAATATAAAATGTGTCTAGTAGACATAAATCTACAACACTACAAAACAAACCAATTTGAGCTAGATAGACGGGCACTCATCACACTGTTTAAATAGGGAGCGCCTGTATGAAGCGAAAGTCATGGAGATATATATATACAGGGTGTCAGGGACATACGCGAAATTGATACCACGGACTCAGTACATGATTCTGAATCCCCTGCGTTGAAACTTTTCATAGGTTATTAAAAAAAAAACTGTTGTTTCATAGAAAAGTGTAATACCTACGCGGTCAAAATGTATGGAACAGCAGATTTAAAAAAAATATGTATAAGGATACAAACTCAAAGGAAAAGAGGTAATTGAGATGACTCTACACTATTTGAAATATTTAAATGCATACCGACTGGTGGGCTTTCTTTTTTATTGGTAGATACGACCCTTATAATTTCGTCTGTCACACACTGTCTGTCCGTCCGGATGTCACACAGCCATTTCACTCGGAGAAAATTTGCACTATGTCAATGAACATTAATTTATGATACCACAAGTTGCTCAGTTGAATCATAGGACATGGATAAGTCAGTTCGTCAATTCTTTCCTCAGAACATTCCTTGTTATAGGGTACATTTTGATTCCCCTATCTATATTATTAGAGCTCATAGCCATATAGAGCTCAATTTTACAGATCCTATCAGAGCGTCGCTTTTTAGTAAGGTACTGAGGGTCGTGAAGCCCAAGGCGGTATTTCTTAAGCACTGTGTGTAGTAGGAACAGCTGTCTTGAATCGAGAATGTCACAAAGTGAACATAATTTAGTAGCCGGGAATCGAATAGGTTTCTTTGCGAGTACTCTTAACACTGCTCACTGTGCCCTCTCTAAACGCAACATGGTTGTCTTGAGGCCCCCCCCCCACGCAGGTAGGTTACTTACTACTTGGGATACCTATATATTTTTTGTACTTTTTTTTGAAAGTCATAAGTTCTATTTTAAGCTATTTCAAGGTTATCCATTCTTTACCGGACATCCTGTACATAGATTAATAATCTGTCTTAGTATCTCATCATCATCATCATTTCAGCTGGAAAGACGTCCACTGCTGGACATAGGCCTCCCCCAAATGGAGGGATTTGCTATAATCGCCACGCTTGGCAGGCGGGTTGGCGATCGCAGTATGGCGTTAAAATGCGTAGAGAACGCTGCTGCCCATTCTCTAGTGAGTCCCTTAGTCGCCTTTTACGACATCCACGGGAAAAAATGGAATGGTACTATTCTTTACGACCGGTACCATACGGAACCTTAAGTATCTCAAGGATGCAGATATTTGGCACATCTTAATTTTATGTTTTACAAGCCACACGTGAAAATTACCGTGAGTCCACAAATTGTCTCGTCCATTTCGTGTTCGATGATAGCAAGCTGTGCATCTCTTTCCTCCAAGAGTGTAGTTTTTTTACTTTCAACATTATCCCGTCTTTTTCTTTTTTTTAAGTTTTTTATTTTCCTTGCAAACTCATTTTCAACTTCAAGAATTTTTCTATTCATATCCGTTTGCAATTGTTCCATTAATATCATTGATGTATTTTGCATTTCTTCAGCATTTTGTATTTTCTTTTCAATATGCTTTATTGCATTTGTTTGTGGCTCTTCAAACTTCATTTTTACATAGAAAGAAAGAAAGAAAAATTGTTTATTCTGTACAAACATAACGCACAATATCAAAAAAAAAAATTACATAAAATATACACAAACAAAGTAGCCAAAAGCGTCGTATTCAAGCAGAAGTTTATCAATTTTATATATTACTTGATGTCAGTCAGGGCCAGGGACCAAAGACAATTTACATTGCGTAATTTGTTTTACTTATTCTCGCGACAATCTAAGAAGCCCGATTTGACGTCTCTCATTATAAATGCCGCGATAACTTTGTATGAACGTTTACGTAAGAAATCGAAAAATGAAATTTATAATCCTAATTAATTACTATGATATACATACAGTACAATACTGAGTATCATTCGTAAGCACCAAGTTTCACTTTGTATTTGAAAAAAACGCACTCAAAAACACCAATTAATTGTTGATTAATATACAGGACGACATTTCAATGTCATCATGTCTTTGGGTTCGTTGCCGTAGTGTTGTCCGGCCAACCACAACAGGCCCAAACGGGGGTCAATTTCCGCGCGCCGCCGTCACGCCCCGCCGACGCCTCCGGGTGTCAGCTCGCGGCGACACAGTTTAAATATTATTTTTGCATCGAATAAGCAATTAAACCGATTAGTCGATTTTTCCTACACTGGCAATAATATTTGTAAGCCATAGAAAATACGTAATGCAAAAATCACTAGTCCAACACTGTCAAAAAAAATTGAAAGACGTAATGTTTGACGTTGTCAAATAATGGCGGCTAGTCGTGACCTGTGGTCGTGACTCGGTGTTTGTGTTTATTTATTGTGAGGTGTTGGGATGGATTTTTCGAGTAAAACTTAGGTAAGTACATGAAAAATCACGTAGTAGTGTATTGTGCAACTTTTTAGGTAATCGTTTGCATGAAACAATATAATAAAAATGCTTTTCGAGCCAATACACTTACGTAAATTCGATGTAAACAAAGCACCATATAAAATCTGATTGTTGACTGTTTTTCAATGAATTTGTGTCTTTATACTGTGATTATCTATGCAAAAACTAATTCTAATTAATTATTTCATGCATTCGAGGCGTATTCATTTATTTTTATCAATTTTTCAAAGATTTTTGACTAGAACTACGCGGTTCGAAACTATAGCCGCGCACTATGAAGATTGAGTTGGAATATTATGGGAATATTGTATGTAAGACTTATTAGAAAAAAAATCTTATTCGATTATATGTGTATTCATGATATTATTACCAAAATTTTACGTAAATTGATTTATTTCTTTTGACAAAAATCAACATAATACAGCAACAAGTAATATGTCAAGTCGTTTAAAATTTAAATGAGATTGTTTATAATTCTAACATGCGGTTATGAGTGTTATTCTTATTATCACGTACTGTTCAAGCACCGGAATCTGTTTACAGAATGTAAATAGACGCAATAGGATCGGAACGCCAGCGTTTTTTGTGAGCGGGGTCAGCCCGGGTCAAATTACGCCGCGCGACGCGGTCGATATTCTGAATAATCGATACTTTTACAAACATTTCATTTAGAAAAGAAAGAATCATATAATTACTGTATTATTAAATATTAAAAAATATATAAAATACTTAAACATATAAAAAGAAAATCGATCGAAAGAAAATTAGAACGAAATACTTTAGAAGAGACGTACATTTTGACTATATAATTGAAAATGAATTTATTATAAAGTTGGAGATAGACGTACAAACATAAAGTACGCGGTTGTTAAGTTCGCGAACTTACTCGGCTCGCTGTCGGAGACAGTACGCGTACTTGCTCCCATTTCTATGACCCCTTTAAGGGTATCCGACGAAGACAGTTCAACTGATGATAATTTTTCCGGATCATCTAGTGACGAAAGTGAATAAAAATGTTAAAAATTTTGTGAATTTATTTATTTACCTGATGATGATGACTTTTATTCACGAACAAGTCGCAACTTGTCGACGAGAAACTAGCCTGATGGCATCGCCCAAGAACAAGTTGCAACTTGTTGAAAATAAACTAAGCAAAAAGGTATCATTCAGGGAGCAGGTTACAACCTGTCGAGAATCAAGTTCATGCTTGACTAAAATATCCAGGCCTCACCTACCTATCATTAGTTAAGAATTGTAAATCATTTATTTTTAAAACTATAACCACCCGCTACTTGTACCATAGTAGAATACTACTTAAGCTCAAACCAAAATGTAAACCCCTACCTCCCCTGGCTGGAGGCTTTAAGTGTAGCAGCTTAAGGCAGCCACAGGAAAGTCCGGTTAAGCAGCTACGACCTCCTCAGAGGTCAACTGCGAGATGCCATTTCAAAAAAAAAAAAAAAAAAAAAAAAAAAAGTAAACCCCTACCCCCCGACCCTTGCTCGACGATGCGCCAGCCCGCGTCGATGCTGAGCCTGTAGCTTTAAATTCCCCGATTAATAATAATAACATACTTTTGATCCAGCCTGTCCCTCTTGATGACCTCCCCCGCAGCGAACGCCCTAAGCCGAGGTTCGTACCCCACAGGGGGTGCCCTTAGCGAGCGTTCGCCTAGTTTTAATTAGCATAGTTTTGCCCCTGGCTGGAGGCTTTAAGTGTAGAAGCTTAAGGCAGCCACAGGATTGACCGGTTAAGTAGTCATGACCTCAGAGGTCGTAGCTACGAGATGACCTATAAAAAAAATACGTAAAACCCTAGTTTTTAGTGCGTGACTCAATATACCTCAACAATATTTATCAGTGGTGTTTCAATGCAAATCCCCTATAGTCCTGAATGACTGACTGACGGATCAACGCACAGCCTAAACCGCTGATCGTAGAGACCTGAAATTTGGAGGGTTTATTCTTTGTATGACGTAGGCATCCGATAAGAAAGGATTTTCCGAAATTCTACCTCTAAGGGGGTGAAAAAGGAGGGCTAAGTTTGTATGGGACAACGCGATTCGTTGGTCCAATCTACTTCAAATTTTGCATAAACATTCTTTAATAGATTTGATGGACAATGTATATCGTATTTTTTTGAAATTCATCTCCTAACGGGGTTAAATAGGCGTAGAAAGTTATTTTGGGAGTGATTTGCTTCGAAGTTGATATCAATACTCCTTAGGGCTTTTGATTTAAATTACATTTTATTTTGACACACGTTTGAAATCTCAATCCGATTTTATTCAAAAAAGGTTGAACTCACATAAAAGTTTGGTGCAATGCAATGTCTCGAAAGTCACCGTACTATATTAGTACTGCATTTGAAGGTTTCTAAGCTTTACAGAGGTCTGTATTTATTCCTAGGATTCCCCTAACTCCATCAATTACCCCTTCGAATTCAAGAGAGTACAGTTTCCCATCAAAGTCTGCTTCGCAATGACCATAAACAAAGCTCAAGGTCAAACTCTCAAAATAGCGGGAGTAGACTTGAGGTAAAGCTGCTTCTCTCACGGCCAGTTGTATGTGGCATGCTCCAGAATAAGCGCACAGAGTAGCCTGGTGATTCTAGCACCCGAAGGAAAACAAAAAATATTGTTTACAAAGAAATACTGCGGTAGGTGTAGTATATCGATTTCGTTGTAAAAAGATAACACCCGCGTGTAACTTTCACCAGATCAAACGCCGAGCTTCGTGTTCATAAAATATAACAAAATTTTATTTTATTTTCATGTTTATTTAACCTTTGAATGCCTTTTTTCTTTTTTTTTTGAGGGTGGGAAATTATCAAATAACTTCTCCCGCTCTGGGCGGAGCGGGAGGGCGTGTCAGACTTTTACTGACTAAAAGCCACCCGTGTTCCTTCCGTTGCCCGTGTGCCGGGGCCGCGATATCCCTTTCGGATAAACCCGCAACCCCAGCAGGCATTGGTCCTTTCGGACCCCGCCAGTTGGTGCTGACATCTCTTTGAGGCGCGCGTGGAACACAACGCGCCGTCGACCCGGGCCTGGTCCTTATCGGACGGCAAGCTACCCATTGCTCACCGTCCGCAAGCCCGCGCCTACGGTGGCCGGAAGTCGGCTCGTGACTCCCGAAACCTTTGAATCCCTACACTATAATAAAGATTGTTATATTTTATTAGCTGCCCGGCCCGGCTTCGCACGGGTAGCACTAAGTACTTATTTACGGCGCACCTACTTCCCTACCTACCCTACCTATGTACATACCTAGCTACCTACACCTACCTAAATTTTTGGTAATTTTTTTACACCTTGGGTTACATTATTGGAGTTTTAGTAAGGATCCCTAATTTTATTGAAAATATAAAATAGCCTATGTCACCCGGGGTTACTGTAGCTTAAACAGTGAAATAATTTTTCAAATCGGTTCAGTAGTTTCGGAGCGTATTCAATGTAAAAAAACAAACAATCAAATCTTTCCTCTTTATGTTATTAGTATAGATAAGTAATCAAACATTTCAACATAATAATGTATATGTTATAGCAAAAATAAAAACGTTAAAAACCAATAAAAAATCCAATTAGAACAATTTTCGACTTCTACGCGGACAAAGTCGCGGGCAAAAGCCAGTCTTGGATATAATCCTCTAATTTGTAAGTGTTTGTGCTTGTCTATCTATATAAATATGAAAGGAGAAACTGTCTGACTGACATACCAACGCAGGGGGGCTACTCCCTAAGCACGAAGTCCGTAGTTACGGCCTTAGTTACGGTCGTTTCCTACTCCCTATCACCTACGGACATACGGTTAGTTTGGAGCCCAAACAAAGAATGAACGACGACACGATTTGACAGTTGTCCCTACTCCCGATGTATTTTTGCCCGTCCGAAAAGTTGAATTTGACACTTTGTTTGACGGAGCGTTATGTCAGTTGATACGACATCAAAATAGGTGTCGTGCTGTTGACGAAAGTAAAATTTTGTAAAAATTTACCAAACTATGTCTGCTTTTTTAATGCTCGAACTGCTCGAAGAAGCACTACAGGAAGATCGGAGGCGTCACCGATTATACTTGCGCCGAAACTTTTGGTTGGAGAATATTCCCGACGTAGAGTTCGTTCGTTTTTTTATTTTGCTTACAGAACAATGGGTGTTGGGACTGCTGGAAAATTGTGATATAAAAAGATTTCCACAATAAAAGCATTGTTTTTTATAACAAAATGTTTTTTATTTATTTAGCACCAATAAAATCTGAATAAAATCAACACTATTACAATCAGAACAGATTTTCTTATATTTATCTATTGTAGTCTTAAATTATGGCTAGGAACTTAGGTTCTCTTACTTGTCTACTTCAGTCTCAAATACCTAAAATCTGAGTAAAATTTACAACCAAACACATAGATTTTCTTTTGTCCTAGACTAATCTCAAATTAAGAATCAACATCATACAATCAATATATATGTTTTGACCAATCGGATCAACAAACAAGTTTTCATTCTGTAAATCATTGAGTTGAAAGACCAGAGACTCCAAGGAATAAAAGAAATGAGAAGCTCGGGAAATAAATGCTGCAACATTATGAACCAAGTTGCAATCCCATTCGTTAGAATATAAACACGTTACTGAGCCTGCGTCATCTCACTGCTGGACAACGGCCTCTCCCCATGACTTCTACAACTTAACTATTTCTAGTAAGGTGTTCCCTAACCAAGTTATAAAGGTCCACAATGGCAACCTTTATTTCACCGAGCACCTCATTTCTCCTGGTTTCAACTAGCAGTCTCTGCTCTTCCAGCTCAATATTTGGCTTCTTGCTGACGAGTCGGCAGGGAGGTGTCGCCGAACACGTGCACGACGACGGTTGAATGCTGTAAACAAAATAAATAATTTTTAGTCAGTTTTTCTGAAACATGATTTACGTAATTTATTTTCTACTGAAGAATAATACTTACTTCGCTGACTTCGCATTGGCACCTCTAGGTCCAGTGCCTCAGCGGTCACTAAGGGCTGCTCCTGGGAGACTGCATTTTCAGTTGTAGCAGCCGATGTATGGGGGGGTCAGGCTGCTGGCTCTTGTTGCAGGTGGTCCCTGTACAGCAAAAACTGAATATCATTGACGGATACAACAAATATATAACTATGTATCTGTAATTTGTTACTATTTATTTAAAAAAGTCACGGAAAGACTCCATGCAACATAATTTAAAAAAAATCAAATACAATATTCCTTTTTTTCTATTTTACCATTCAAACAAACTTATTATCATATATATACTCGTATATATACATTTTATTATTACCGATGGAAAAGCTGGCACTCTTGCCTCGGTTGGTGTGTGAATTCCACTTGGGAGAAGGTTGGTTCTACCGATGGGCCTCCACCTGTAGCACATGCATCCCGTCTGGCAGCTCCAGCAGGTTTTTTGACTAAATGTTTTTTATCAGCCCAAACCTAAAATTTTGGTTATTTGGTTAATTTTAATTATATTCAAAAACTATATAAAAACCAGTATACTCGTAAGACCTGCAATAGATATGTATTTGGAGGATGACTGATTATCATTGTATTCACTTTACTGATGACAAGACCTTAAAAATCATATTAATATAGACAAGCAATGTAGTAAACTCACCCATTGCCACTGTTCCACGTAGTTTGTGCAACTTCCCATAGAATTAAGGGAGTTGCTCAGGGTTTCCCACAGCCGTTTGGACCGTATTCTTCCATTGGCACCTCTCAATAGTCCGCGAGCCAACTCGTGATGGTCAGTCATAAAATTGAGGAGTGCCTCAATTTGCGCTTGAGTTGCTGGTGGAGCGGTTGTGGCCATTTTACGATATTATGTTATTTTTTAACGAAAACTCTCGATAATATTTATGTACCTACCAACTAACGAAAATAAAAAACTTTGACAATTGACATTTGAAAATAACCGTCAAAAAGAAAAAAGGCAAAGGTATCAACAGGATAAAGCCGCCATCCGTACTAAAATGGCAAAAATAATTCAATTGTTTATCTAAGACGAAATATAAAGTAATTTGTTAAAAATGTGGTCATTTTCTAACACAACAATATGGTTTTTTTGTTTATTAAGCTTGAAAACCACAAAATAAGTAAACCGGTGATCGACCGGTAAAATAGCGCAACTCTATCGTCATGTATCATTCGCTCTCAAATATTGTCTATGATTCCGTTCGAAGCTCGTGAATCTGAAATCAATAGGGAGTAGGGTACACGCCGTCGTTTCGGACTACCTTCGGACGGGCCCGTCTTTTCGTTGACGGAGTTAGGGAGTAGACCTCAGAATCGAACCTACTGGGACTAGGAACGTGAAATTTTGCACACAGCTTCCTTTTATACTGTAGGGGAGCACTAAGAATGGGTTGTTTGAAAATTCCACCTTTTGTTTGTATGAAATATCTTATTCCTTGAGTTAACTCTAAACTCAGTATTTATACTTAAGACTGAAACTAAAGAAAAACGTGTATCAGGGTTTTTCGAAAATCTACCCCTAATTGGGTGAAAATGGGTAGTAATTTTTACAGGGGAGCTTTTTATTGCGTGGCTTGATTAACTTAAAAACTGGTATAAATAATCTTTAAGTCAAATAGTGGAAACCTCACAATAGACTTCATTATATAAAAGAAAAGAGTGACTGACTAATCTATCAACGCACACAGTGGCGTAGCTACCAAAGGGCTAGACGGGGCAGTGCGGGGCTCCCAAGTTTAGGGGGCCCTCAGATCCTGACCAGCAAACCTCGTATTAAACTAGCTTAAAAAATATATTGAGAAAAATGAGGAGAATGGAAGGTGGAATGGAGAATAGAGAATGAGAAAAAAGTCTTGAGACTAGAGATGATGCATTCCACCAGCTTTTATGACAAATATTTTACAGTTCAAGCAGTACGGTTATGGAATGCCTTGCCCGTGTCGATAACGTGTGCTCAATATTTGTCCACTTTTAAATTCTGGTGAAAAAACACTTCCTCCTCATCATAACATATAGTTCCTTGCTCTTGTTTCATGCTTATTATTTTATATGCATATCTATGTTTATATGGATAAGTTTATGCTTTATGTATTTATTGTATAAGTAAATGGTACACCACTGACTACTTGCAGTATTGTCTCTCCTTCTCCCTTTAATCCATCCAAAGGTTATCTGTAAAAGATCGCTTTTAGCGATAAGACCGCCCATTGTGTCGCCCTTGGTAAAATTTCTAAATTTATTTCTGTAATTTTTGTGGTGTGCATAATAAATAATATTCTATCTATCTATACATTATAATTTTTTAAGGTTGTGACCGTGAGAATTTATTTTTGAACTCACAAATTTCCACTAACATAGCTGCATCACACAGTGTAGTATACACATACCGAATCTCATCATCTGATCAGGGAGTTTGTTGCGCCACTTCTTCTTCCCAGCGAATGCACTAGGAAGTGGTGAAGGGTGGGCGTTTTGGGGGACTGTCTTATGTAATTTTGACGTTCGAAAAGTGCTGATTCTCAGCCTAGTTTGAATAAATGCCTTTTGAATTTTGAATTTCGAAAAACAAACGAAAAATTATGCGGCGTGACAGGCAAAATATACCTTCAGTGCGCGTTCGCTTCTGAAGGACTAGTAAGCAAGTCGCAAAAAAACGCGCAATGTATTAGCTATTTATTCACCGCACCGCGGGCCCATTGTTTTGGGTTAGGGTTGGTAGGTTTAAATAATGATGACCATTTATGCCCTAATCATGTCCAGCCAATTCCCATTTCTAAGCATCCTTTATGATAATAGTCTAGAGTCAAACAAAGCATTTCGTTAAGATTTAATAAAAAATAAATATTATTTATAGTTCCGGTTACATTCTCGGTTAAATAGCGACGATAAATGAATGATTACAGTTCATTCGTTCAATGTGATCGATGAATGGTAAGAGTATACCTTATTAACCAACATTATTTATTTATTTATGGATATGGCTCTTTAACGACTAACTGACTCAATCACTGAATCACACTGAATGACTGAATCACATACAGTTTTAGGTATTGTAAATTCGTCACATATAGAAGTGCACAGCACTATAACAGAGCACTTAATCATTATGGGATGTGTTGTAAGATGACGTTAATTCCCGGGCGTCGGGAGTCGCGAGCCGACTTCCGGCCATCGTAGGCGCGGGCTTGCGGACGGTGAGCAATGTGTAGCTCGCCGTCCGATAAAGACCAGGGGGGCTACTCCCTAAGCACGAAGTCCGTAGTTACGGCCTTAGTTACGGTCGTTTCCTACTCCCTATCACCTACGGACATACGGTTAGTTTGGAGCCCAAACAAAGAATGAACGACGACACGATTTGACAGTTGTCCCTACTCCCGATGTATTTTTGCCCGTCCGAAAAGTTGAATTTGACACTTGTTTTGACGGAGCGTTACGTCAGTTGATACGACATCAAAATAGGTGTCGTGCTGTAGACGAAAGTAAAATTTTGTAAAAATTTACCAAACTATGTCTGCTTTTTTAATGCTCGAACTGCTCGAAGAAGCACTACAGGAAGATCGGAGGCGTCACCGATTATACTTGCGCCGAAACTTTTGGTTGGCGAATATTCTAGACGTTGAGTTCGTTCGTTTTTTTATTTTGCTTACAGAACAATTGGTGATGGGACTGCTGGAAAATTGTGATATAAAAAGATTTCCACAATAAAAGCATTGTTTTTTGTATAACAAAATGTTTTTTATTTATTTAGCACCAATTAAATCTGAATAAAATCAACACTATTACAATCAGAACAGATTTTCTTATATTTATCTATTGTAGTCTTAAATTATGGCTAGGAACTTAGGTTCTCTTACTTGTCTACTTCAGTCTCAAATACCTAAAATCTGAGTAAAATTAACAACCAAAACAAAGATATCCTTATAGTTATCTATTGTAGTCTTAAATTATTGCTAGGAACTTAGTTTCTCTTGTCTACTTCAGTCCCAAATACCTACTAATCTAAATCAAATTTACAACCAAACACATAGATTTTCTTTTGTCCTAGACTAATCTCAAATTAAGAATCAACATCATACAATCAATATATATGTTTTGACCAATCGGATCAACACACAAGTTTTCATTCAGTAAATCATTGAGTTGAAAGACCAGAGACTCCAAGCAATAAAAGAAATGAGAAGCTCGGGAAATAAATGCTGCAACATTATGAACCAAGTTGCAATCCCATTCGTTAGAATATAAACACGTTACTGAGCCTGCGTCATCTCACTGCTGGACAACGGCCTCTCCCCATGACTTCTACAACTTAACTATTTCTAGTAAGGTGTTCCCTAACCAAGTTACAAAGGTCCACAATGGCAACCTTTATTTCACCGAACACCTCATTTCTCCTGGTTTCAACTAGCAGTCTCTGCTCTTCCAGCTCAATATTTGGCTTCTTGCTGACGAGTCGGCAGGGAGGTGTCGCCGAACACGTGCACAACGACGGTTGAATGCTGTAAACAAAATAAATATTTTTTAGTCAGTTTTTCTGAAACATGATTTACGTAATTTCTTTTCTACTGAACAATAATACTTACTTCGCTGACTTCGCATTGGCACCTCCAGGTCCAGTGCCTCAGCGGACACTAAGGGTTGCTCCTGGGAGACTGCATTTTCAGTTGTAGCAGCCGATGTATGAGGGGGTGAGACGGCTGCTGGCTCTTGTTGCAGGTGGTCCCTGTACAGCAAAAACTGAATATCATTGACGGATACAACAAATATATAACTATGTATCTGTAATTTATTACTATTTATTTAAAAAGTCACGGAAAGACTCCATGCAACATAATTTTCAATAAAAAAATCAAATACATTATTCCTGTTTTTCTATTTTACCATTCAAACAAACTTATTATCATATATATATATATATACATTTTATTATTACCGAGGGAAAAGCTGGCACTCTTACCTCGGTTTGTGTGTGAATTCCACTTGGGAGAGGGTTGGTGCTACCGATGGGCCTCCACCTGTAGCACATGCATCCCGTCTGGCAGCTCCAGCAGGTTTTTTGACTAAATGTTTTTTATCAGCCCAAACCTAAAATTTTGGTTATTTGGTTAATTTTAATTATATTCAAAAACTATATAAAAACCAGTATACTCGTAAGACCTGCAATAGATATGTATTTGGAGGATGACTGATTATCATTGTATTCACTTTATTGATGACAAGACCTTAAAAATCATATTAATATAGACAAGCAATGTAGTAAACTCACCCATTGCCACTGTTCCACGGAGTTTGTGCAACTTCCCATAGAATTAAGGGAGTTGCACAGGCTTTCCCACAGCCGTTTGGACCGTATTCTTCCATCGGCACCCCTCAATAGTCCGCGAGCCAACTCGTGATGGTCAGTCATAAAATTGAGGAGTGCCTCAATTTGCGCTTGAGTTGCTGATGGAGCGGTTGTGGCCATTTTACGATATTATGTTATTTTTTAACGAAAACTCTCGATAATATTTATGTACCTACCAACTAACCAAAATAAAAAACTTTGACAATTGACATATGAAAATAATCGTCAAAAAGAAAAAAGGCAAAGGTATCAACAGGATAAAGCCGCCATCCGGACTAAAATGGCAAAAATAATTCAATTGTTTATCTAGAACGAAATATAAAGTAATTTGTTAAAAATGTGGTCATTTTCTAACACAACAATATGTTTTTTTTGTTTATTAAGCTTGAAAACCACAAAATAAGTAAACCGGTGATCGACCGGTAAAATAGCGCAACTCTATCGTCATGTATCATTCGCTCTCAATTATTGTCTATGATTCCGTTCGAAGCTCGTGAATCCGAAATCAATAGGGAGTAGGGTACACGCCGTCGTTTCGGACTACCTTCGGACGGGCCCGTCTTTTCGTTGACGGACTTAGGGCAGGCCCGGGTCGACGGCGCGTTGCGTTCCACGCGCGCCTCAAAGAGATGTCAGCACCAACTGACGGGGTCCGTAAGGGCCAATGCCTGCCAGGGTTGCGAGTTTGTCCGAAAGGGATATTGCGCTCCACCCAGAGCGGGAGAAGTTATTTGATATATTTTTTTTTAAATTGAATTAGTTAGGTTGGCTTGGCTAAGTTTTTTTTAAATTTTATGGATTAGTATTCTAATCCATAAAATTTAAAAAAGCTAAGCCTAAACTTAAAACACAACAGTCATTACCCGATATACAATATCAACAATATCAGGGGGGCTACTCCCTAAGCACGAAGTCCGTAGTTACGGCCTTAGTTACGGTCGTTTCCTACTCCCTATCACCTACGGACATACGGTTAGTTTGGAGCCCAAACAAAGAATGAACGACGACACGATTTGACAGTTGTCCCTACTCCCGATGTATTTTTGCCCGTCCGAAAAGTTGAATTTGACACTTGTTTTGACGGAGCGTTATGTCAGTTGATACGACATCAAAATAGGTGTCGTGCTGTAGACGAAAGTAAAATTTTGTAAAAATTTACCAAACTATGTCTGCTTTTTTAATGCTCGAACTGCTCGAAGAAGCACTACAGGAAGATCGGAGGCGTCACCGATTATACTTGCGCCGAAACTTTTGGTTGGCGAATATTCTAGACGTTGAGTTCGTTCGTTTTTTTATTTTGCTTACAGAACAATTGGTGTTGGGACTGCTGGAAAATTGTGATATAAAAAGATTTCCACAATAAAAGCATTGTTTTTTATAACAAAATGTTTTTTATTTATTTAGCACCAATTAAATCTGAATAAAATCAACACTATTACAATCAGAACAGATTTTCTTATATTTATCTATTGTAGTCTTAAATTATGGCTAGGAACTTAGGTTCTCTTACTTGTCTACTTCAGTCTCAAATACCTAAAATCTGAGTAAAATTAACAACCAAAACAAAGATATCCTTATAGTTATCTATTGTAGTCTTAAATTATTGCTAGGAACTTAGTTTCTCTTGTCTACTTCAGTCCCAAATACCTACTAATCTAAATCAAATTTACAACCAAACACATAGATTTTCTTTTGTCCTAGACTAATCTCAAATTAAGAATCAACATCATACAATCAATATATATGTTTTGACCAATCGGATCAACACACAAGTTTTCATTCAGTAAATCATTGAGTTGAAAGACCAGAGACTCCAAGCAATAAAAGAAATGAGAAGCTCGGGAAATAAATGCTGCAACATTATGAACCAAGTTGCAATCCCATTCGTTAGAATATAAACACGTTACTGAGCCTGCGTCATCTCACTGCTGGACAACGGCCTCTCCCCATGACTTCTACAACTTAACTATTTCTAGTAAGGTGTTCCCTAACCAAGTTACAAAGGTCCACAATGGCAACCTTTATTTCACCGAACACCTCATTTCTCCTGGTTTCAACTAGCAGTCTCTGCTCTTCCAGCTCAATATTTGGCTTCTTGCTGACGAGTCGGCAGGGAGGTGTCGCCGAACACGTGCACAACGACGGTTGAATGCTGTAAACAAAATAAATATTTTTTAGTCAGTTTTTCTGAAACATGATTTACGTAATTTCTTTTCTACTGAACAATAATACTTACTTCGCTGACTTCGCATTGGCACCTCCAGGTCCAGTGCCTCAGCGGACACTAAGGGTTGCTCCTGGGAGACTGCATTTTCAGTTGTAGCAGCCGATGTATGAGGGGGTGAGACGGCTGCTGGCTCTTGTTGCAGGTGGTCCCTGTACAGCAAAAACTGAATATCATTGACGGATACAACAAATATATAACTATGTATCTGTAATTTATTACTATTTATTTAAAAAGTCACGGAAAGACTCCATGCAACATAATTTTCAATAAAAAAATCAAATACATTATTCCTGTTTTTCTATTTTACCATTCAAACAAACTTATTATCATATATATATATATATACATTTTATTATTACCGAGGGAAAAGCTGGCACTCTTACCTCGGTTTGTGTGTGAATTCCACTTGGGAGAGGGTTGGTGCTACCGATGGGCCTCCACCTGTAGCACATGCATCCCGTCTGGCAGCTCCAGCAGCTTTTTTGACTAAATGTTTTTTATCAGCCCAAACCTAAAATTTTGGTTATTTGGTTAATTTTAATTATATTCAAAAACTATATAAAAACCAGTATACTCGTAAGACCTGCAATAGATATGTATTTGGAGGATGACTGATTATCATTGTATTCACTTTATTGATGACAAGACCTTAAAAATCATATTAATATAGACAAGCAATGTAGTAAACTCACCCATTGCCACTGTTCCACGGAGTTTGTGCAACTTCCCATAGAATTAAGGGAGTTGCACAGGCTTTCCCACAGCCGTTTGGACCGTATTCTTCCATCGGCACCCCTCAATAGTCCGCGAGCCAACTCGTGATGGTCAGTCATAAAATTGAGGAGTGCCTCAATTTGCGTTTGAGTTGCTGGTGGAGCGGTTGTGGCCATTTTACGATATTATGTTATTTTTTAACGAAAACTCTCGATAATATTTATGTACCTACCAACTAACCAAAATAAAAAACTTTGACAATTGACATATGAAAATAATCGTCAAAAAGAAAAAAGGCAAAGGTATCAACAGGATAAAGCCGCCATCCGGACTAAAATGGCAAAAATAATTAAATTGTTTATCTAAAACGAAATATAAAGTAATTTGTTAAAAATGTGGTCATTTTCTAACACAACAATATGGTTTTTTTGTTTATTAAGCTTGAAAACCACAAAATAAGTAAACCGGTGATCGACCGGTAAAAAAGCGCAACTCTATCGTCATGTATCATTCGCTCTCAATTATTGTCTATGATTCCGTTCGAAGCTCGTGAATCCGAAATCAATAGGGAGTAGGGTACACGCCGTCGTTTCGGACTACCTTCGGACTGGCCCGTCTTTTCGTTGACGGACTTAGGGAGTAGACCTCCTGAATCGTAACTCAATATCGAATGGGTAAAAAAATACAACCATCTGGAAAAACTGGTTATAGTTGTCACTCGCTCATTCGGTCACTTGTCACTCGTTACCATAGAAACCTACTGTTCCGTTCAAACCAAAGAGTAAAGTAACTATACAGAGAGTTCAAACTTGTGCTGTGTGCGTGTAATAATGTTTGTTTGATTTATTGTTTATTAAACGCTTACCCGTACCTTTTTTGAACATTTTAGTTCGATATACATATTCTTGAAAGTGTCGAGTTTCGGTGCATCAAATATGTTTTGCGCGTGCAACGTATTTAGAGACGTGCAGCTAGTGAATTATCCGTGTGACTGCAAAGCATCTTGATGGAGAAGTAAACAACATGGCGTGCATTCAGTTTCCTTCAAAGTGGTTAAGCTAAATGGTGTTGGGACTGGTCTTTTCACTGCCATGGCTTATATTTATTTAGGTTTTGAACTAAATGTTTAAAGATTGAACACATTTTCGTTTTTTGCCACCGACGCACAGTGGATCGTCCCCATACAAGAGGTCGGACATAGAATTAAAAATTTAAAAAGTATTTAATTGAAAAAAATGAAATATACAGTTGCATTACTCTATTATGGAACTACAAAAAATGTTACTACAATTTTTTTATTTGACCAGTACTTTATGAGCAATTCGATGAAAGCTGTTATTTTTCTATGGAAATGGTCACAAAAATGTCTGTATCTCATGATTCCCTCCTTGTTTCGATTTGCGGTTTTCACTACTGTTATTTACCCATTTTATGCCACATTTTCTTCAAGGACACATGGTGCCCCCAGCGACCCCCTTCCGAGATATTTTGCTTTTAGTAACTATACTTTTTATTGTATAACTGATGAAATGGAAGTACATTAAGTATATTCATTACTGAGAATAAGTCATCCCTAAGTAGTTCCTTAAATAACAGGTGCATTTGCGATTACTTTAATGACTTATGAACGCTTCTGTTGCCATAAACACAAAAAAATACACAAAAACAAGAAATTAACAAATAAACTGCTTGTTAATAATAATATCAGGTACTATAAGACTTAAACTATATTTTCTTCATCTTCATCAATAACGACATCATGATCATCATTATCGTCATCATCTTCTTCAACGTCACTACATGCAGCAAGTGTATCAGTTGAAACGTCAATGAACTCCAATTCACTCTGATCAACTATGAGTAAATCGTCTAGTTCACTAAATGAAGACTTTTTGGCTTTATTTGTCATCTTCGGTCGTAAGCTGGTGAGAAGAGGATCGGAAGATAATAGCAGATTATGAAGAATGTCTTCATTAGTGGCGATGCTACTATGCTTTCGTGTATGATATTCTCTAAATTTACGAAAATCCTTGTTTCTTGCTTCAGATGCTTCTTCAGACAAAAAACCTATAGGTACTACTGATAAGTGGTCCACTATCTGTGATCCATGAATCAGCAATTTGTGTAAACTTGCTGGCATGTTATACCATGGATATAATTCCACGAATAAATTTGCTGTTTCATCACAATATAATTTAAATTTTTGGACTTGAATTTTTTCGCCTGAGGAAATGCATTGCAAAATAACGGCGAGTCTTCTAATTAAATTAACGTCTAATTTAGTAATTTCCGCAGTCGTTTCAGGGTTTGCAAAAAACCTTCTTGCAGCATTTCCAGTGTTTGTATTGCCACTACCCTGCTTAACAACGTCTAGAAGTAAGCCTGTGCTTCTTCGGAAAGCTTCTTGAATGGCTTCTTTCTTATCATTAACTTTTTTTTTATTTTCGTCACCTTTTGCTTGCCATGATTTTATGTCCATTCTGTAAGCAATGTGTAATAAACACTCCATAGACCATAGACCGAATCCAAGCATGCAATGAACTAAATCCATGCTTGTATAAATCTGTATTCACGGGTTTAGCTCTCACTTCTTCCAAGTTATTCATTTCGCTTGGGCGAGCTTTGCACAAATCACACACTGCTGCCGATGTACCAGATATGATTGAATGTACCTTACCATCAATCATGGTTAGCCATAGATTGTGAGTAACAGTAGCATTGCCGCAATCAGTCGGGTTCAGTTCACGAATCTCGGTCTCAAATATTTCCATTTCAGCCTTAACATTCGCTTCCGTTTCTTTCATAAATGTAAATGAAATCGGGCAATATGTGGTTGACGATGGCCGATCATTCTGCCACACTATACTTCCACTAGAAGTCACTAACTTAAGCGGTACAAGACTTGCCATAAATACACTGGATAAGTCTTGTTCACTTGTTGTTGTCGTTTGATGGTAAATGCTTTGACTTGAAGCTCCATCAAAACCCCATTTACTGTGAAGCACAAGTGGTTCACCAGCATCAAAATTTGATTCAAGTGAATCGATCAGCCTCCTAACTGTGAGATCAAGGAGGGCTTGGATCCAGTTCAGAAGTTTCAGTCACAGTTATGTCTTCTTTTGCCGGGTAGCATTTAAGCTTTTCTTTAACTAACAAGTAGTAGCTTGGGTATTTCGCATGACCTTCTTTTAAACTAAAGTCCCGAAGTGTGATGTAACGCCACTTGGATAACTGCAAGTAAACGTAAAGAGCAAGTGCTTTGTGAGTAGGAACTTCACGAAGCGAAGGATTCTGCTTAGTGTCCAGGACATTTAAAACTGTTGAGACGTGTTCAGGATTTTCCAGCAAATTTTTCATTATTCTGGCCATATCATTTTTTCGGGCAGACTTAAGTGTACTTTCAACAGTATGCAAAAGCTCATCCGAACGACTGCAACTAGCAACATTTTCATTAACACGTCTTCTTTTGTGTCTAGTCGATAAATCTTCAAAGCGTTTGCGAGGAGATGTATATGTTGAAGTTGATGCATCTGATTTTGATGGACTGACTACCTCTTCTGCCTCATTTTCATTTGCTTCTTCAGTGTCAACAACATTTTCTTTAACGCAATCTGGCCAGACGATATCGGAATTTAACCACTCTCCGTTCTTGTTAACGAACCTGTCGACTGTCCTTCTTGATTGCACCCATTTGGTGTAAACCCTATAGCAAAATCGTCGACACCAGTTCTTGAGATCCGTCACATCACTTTCACTTAACTGGACGTTAGTACTCTACTTCAATGTGTTAAATAAATTGTCATAGTCACGAAGATCTTTATGATTACGAAGAGCAACGTAAAGATCTAGATAAGTAGAAAACCCACGGAAAGCCATAATGACAACACTTGATAGAAGTTATAATTACAACTGAATTACATTTGCTAAACACACTCAAATATATAGGGCAGCAAGTAGGCAACTAGCAATGAATTTGATAAGCTAATGATCACATTAGACAATCACAATGCAGAGATTAAGGGCTGTTAACATAGTAATTACAATAACTAATTAGATTAAGCAAGTACTGGTAATCTTTACTTAAGGACTCGTTCATAAGTCATTAAAGTAATCGCAAATGCACCTGTTATTTAAGGAACTACTTAGGGATGACTTATTCTCAGTAATGAATATACTTAATGTACCTCCATTTCATCAGTTATACAATAAAAAGTATAGTTACTAAAAGCAAAATATCTCGGAAGGGGGTCGCTGGGGGCACCATGTGTCCTTGAAGAAAATGTGGCATAAAATGGGTAAATAACAGTAGTGAAAACCGCAAATCGAAACAAGGAGGGAATCATGAGATACAGACATTTTTGTGACCATTTCCATAGAAAAATAACAGTTTTCATCGAATTGCTCATAAAGTACTGGTCAAATAAAAAAATTGTAGTAAAATTTTTTGTAGTTCCATAATAGAGTAATGCAACTGTATATTTCATTTTTTTCAATTAAATACTTTTTCTATTTTTAATTCTATGTCCGACCTCTTGTATGGGGACGATCCACTGTGCGACGTCCGAAATTAAAGTAAATTTTCACTTTGTAGTGTTTTTTTCTGGAAGTCAGCTTTTTTATAAATCTTTTTTTTTGTGGTACATACCCCAAACAAATTCGAATACCATTACCTGCTATGTAAATAACAGTGACAGGAACTTATCATATCATCCATTTAGACTAAGTGGGAAAAATACGTATTATTGAAGCTAACTCAAAAACTATCTAAACAAAGTTAATAAAATTTATACGGAACCACGTCGAGAGACATACCCTTTCAAATAAAGATAAGATTTTTTTTAATCGGTCCACAATTGACGGAGAAATAGGTGGACATGCATTACGAAACATACGCTACGAACATAGAACCTCCTGCTTTTTGGAAGTCGGCTAAAAAGGGGTATGTACGTTCTTTGTGAGAGATTGGTTTTATTTTCCTTTACACTGTTTAGTCGCTTTATTTGTATGAAGAATTCTAAATTATAAGCATCTGGTAGGCCCACTCCAGATGTTTAAACTATCCTAACGCACCAGAGATGTGCTTAGCTGCTTAGCGATCGATCCAATAGGATAGTTTGATTTTCATAGCATAGTTTGGTTTAATTCTGAGAGGAGCTCGTGGCTAAGTAATAACTCCCGCACGGGTCGATCCATCAGGTTAAGCTACACTAGCCGGGGTTGGTCTGTGGATGGGTGACCATCTTTACATACCGAGACTCCTCCGTGCCTCGGATAGTATGTTAAGCTGTTGGCCCCGGCTGTCATTCGTGGATTTTTGACAGTCGTTACGGGTAGTCAGAAGCCCGAAAGTCTGACAACCAGTCTGACCAAGGGGTATCGTATTACCCAGTTACTGGGTTGTGGGGGCCAGCTAGGCAGTCGCTCCCAGTAAAATACTGGTATCCAGCTGCATCCGGTTAGACTGGAAGCCGACCCCAATATAATTGGGAAAAGGCTAGGCATATTGATTGAGTTTGGTTTAATTCTGCTCAAAAAGGGTTAAATGAAACGAAGTACATAGTTTCGTAGCTTAGCTTCTCCGTTTAGCGACCTAACTAACACATTGCGTATGGAAAAACTGCCTAATTCTCAGGTTTTAAAAATAGAGCTACATAGTTCTCACCACAGTCTTGGTACATTTTAAGCTGGTTCCAGCCGCTGCCGGACGTATTGGCGAATTGTGCTTCATCAATTAGTTATTCATGATGCTAAATCTAGTCAAGAAAGGTTTGAAGTGTAACGGATGAGCTGTGTGGCAGGAAAAGTATATTTTTGTTACGAAAATATAGAAAAAACTGGACATTAAATTAAAATAGAGGAATTGTTTCAAAATATAGGTCTAAAGTGCTTTCAAATGCACCATGTGTAGCTTTTGGACGTGATCTTTTTGGTGAGGGTATGCATGTATAGGACTTTGGTCATACGCCTCGCGGCGGCGCGCTGCGCAGCGCGAAACCACTGGCCTCTTGAAGCATCTTCGCGTTGCGTCACGTCTCGGTGTGACCGACCCTTATTCTTTATTAGCTGATAAACTGAATACGTTAAGGAGTAAACGCGTTGCTAAGTAAATCAATAAGCCATCTATGTTGTTACTGCAAAGCAATTTTGATTAGATCAATTAATTGGGCGTTAATATTACTAATTGGAAATGCTAACAAAGCAAGAACACACACATTAACAATCAACTTGATTGAAAACATCAATCAGTAGCAAGCATATCGTCAGATGCTTGGAATCTCTCCAAGGCACGGACATGACTGCTATCCGCGACCGTAATGAAGATTTTCCGCCGACACATCGGAATGCCGTTGTTGAGGAAAAGTTTGGCGATTTGAGAGCTGTCTTTTGTATATTTGACGTACGAAAAATGAGAATCTGTGACGTTACCTGGTATCGAAAGATGTCGTTGTGCACATCGTACTTCTTGGGCAACTCCACGCCCAGCACGAAGGTTTGTGAGAAGCGACGCATGGGCCCGCCGCCATTGCTGAGCTCGCCCGTCACCTGCACCAGCACGCCGTTGCCCAGCGTGGCTTGAGCGTCAACCTGAGTAGCAAACAATCCTGCTTACGTCGTGAAATTATTATAAAAATGTTATAAAATCAGAAATTTACACTTTAATACTTTGTCTTTATTAGTCTTAATCTAAATGAGAATTCATTTTAATTTGAATGCTTTGTAAGCTGTGCAGAGGTCATGTCAGGTTTTGTAACCCTTGAATGTTACATTGATCTACTTACCAGTGCAATAAAGTATTTGCGTTTGAAATAAACTATCAACAATATTTTAAGCCCGTTAGGTTTTATACATAGTGTTATGTATGTATGAGTACATGAGAACAGGATGAGCAAGTTATACTATTCGTTTTGAGTACAAATCTTTGTGAAGCTGAATTCCCAGCACAATGATTTACTATAATTTTATATAGTTCGTTCGTATGAAGAAGCAACTATGTGCCTAGACTAGTAAACAAGGAAAGGGTGTAGGAAGGCTCGATGGTGCAGTCCTGTACGTTACCTGACTGATCTTGGCATGGCAATCGCGGAAGTTGAGTTGCTCGATGCGGTTTTTTATCTGCTCCTGGCCGATCACGGGCAGGGTTTCGCAGTTGGGCGCGTCCAGGTCTCCATGAACGAACGACGAGTAGTTATTGTAGAATCTGCACCAACAACACATGCTTTATGTAGTACGTATAAATATCGTGGCCAGATCTTAAAATTGATCATTTCATGAAATGAACATCGACCACTGGTCACATCATGATGTGGTCTGGCCAGATCATTGAATACTCGCACGGCTCCTTCATTATGCGGCCAAACATTATCGTAAAATAGTTAGATTATCTACCGGTAGAGGCGCTTTGTTCTTGTTGTGCATCATGGCGGCGGCATACAACAAATCAAACAAAGTACGGTAACCACGCAAAAAAGTCGATGGACTTTTATTGGGTTTCCAAATATGATATTAGATATGGAAAGCGATCAGCTTGGAAGTAGCGCTCACCGGCCGCTGCCACGGCGTGAACTGCAACATAGCAATTGAAAAAAGTTTAAGAAAATTAAAAATGTACACCCTGACCAAATGGGTTAGGTGGGGTTAGAACTGTAACCAACCGCGCGCGAGCCGAGCGAGTGAAGCGAGCGGTGCCACGGCAGCGGCCGGCGAGCGCTACTTCTAAGTTGGTCGCAGTTACTTGGCTATTCTTACTTACACCTTACCATGGATACCCTACATTAATGATATGGCCAAACGTCGACTGACATATCATTAAACGTTGAAGTTTAAGCGATATGGCCAATGTTAGCTGGCCATTTCATGAAATGGTAAATTCTAAGATCTGGACACGACATATATATATAGACCGTACTTTATACGGGCGGGCATAGAGCAGAGCTGTGACGGCCGCTATCTTGTATCGGTGTCAGTCTCGGAATACTCGTTTACCCGTTACCTACATCAAATAACAAATCAACTGTGAACTGGCAACCGGTCCTATCTAAATTTTTGGAAGATTTCACTTTTTAATACCATTTTATACTATTTCATACCCCGCAGCGTTGCAGGAAATCCCATCTCAGATACATTTAAATTTGGCGCCAGAATCGACTTCAATCAACTTGTACTAACGTCGACGCGCAGTGAATGCGAGCGAGATTTTTCTTCCTCCTGTAAAGTTGTCAAAATTGAGATAGTACCGGTTGCCAGTTCACAGTCGAAATATTACACTTTATTCATTAAAACACCCTTTTTCTTTGTCACATGTAACGGGGCTAGTGCTAAGGAAAAATACACCCTTATACTCGTAAAAAAAAATATAAACAAAAAACAACCGAATTAAAAAAAAACACTACAAAGTGAAAAACAACTTAAATTTTTCGGAAGTCTTTGATTTTGTGTTTTCGTTATTTGCCACCGACATCCGGTTTTTTTTCACTTTGTAGTGTTTTTTTTTTTCACCCTTTTTAGTGAGTCTGTTTGTCTTAGTTACAATAGCTTAAGTCAACTGCTCACCCCTTTTACAAAATATTGCTTTTCTCGATGCAGGGACGTTAATCGTTGAGTTCTCCTGGTAGGTACTTCACCATCAGCTGCATTGTGACGAGCATAAATTGCTTGGCAATCATATTAGAGTAATCGAATCGCAACCCGTGAAATACTTATATTGAGTAGTTCCGGTGGCCATCAGTAGTCTTCATCATCAGTTCCACTTCACCAAATGGTGCTTCCGAGAGCAACTACACGAGTCACTATAAAAAATAACCAAAAGCTAAAGGTGTGCCATATTTGAAGATTAGCCTCGATTTCTCCAGGATCCCATCATTAGATCCCGACCTGATGACAATGGGACCACCTAGCAAATATACCCTTTCAAACAAAAAAAGGATTTTTCAAATACGTCTAGACGGAGTTATGGCCGAAAAAACATTTTGGGAGCCGGTTAAAAATAACTTGCACATTTTAAGAACCAATTTGAAAAACCGAATTTTACTTAAAACGGAACAAATTAGAAGCATATAGCTAAAAATAAATTCATCAATCTACATTTCGTGCTTTTTAACGTATTTTTTTATTTATTAAACTTTTATATAACAAACGTTTAAACGTTTACATAACTAGATTTAACAATTTAGTTACTTACCTATTTCAAAATATTTTGTATGTAGTATGTTATTAGCTACTAAAATATAATTATTTGTACTTCACATTATGAACGTAAATAAAATATTACTGTTCAACAACGCGCATATTTCAGGTTTAGTATCATAACTTTAAAAGCCATAAAAGAGATTTACGTCAATTTGATCCTGGCACATTTCTCTTCTGTATTCTAATTTTTTTTTTAAAAGAATGACAGGCGATAAAATAAAATTAACTTCATCACAAGGAATTTTCGTCTGTGTGTTTTAAAGACTAAATTGTTTTTAATTAAAATTTTAATTTTCTCACAAGTTTGATAATTAAATTCAAACTGTTGGTTTTTCCTTTACCATGGAACGCCGACATTTAACCAGAAAAGAGATGTTGGGAGCAATAGGCATGCTGGAAGCGGGCGCGATCCAGTGCAATTTTGCTGATGCCATTGGCTCCAGTCAAAGCGTCATATCAAGATTGTGTTCTCTCTACCGGGACACTGGCGAGGTGACTGAGCGGCACAATAGGAATATTCGAATTACCACCGCAAGGCAAGACCGATTTTTGCGAATAACGATGAAAAGACTACCTACTGCTACAGCTAGGCAATTGGTTTTGAACTTAGTCGGAGCATCAGGTGCTGGTGAGCGATCAAACTGTAAGGAGGAGACTGCACGAAGTCAACTTTCATGCTTGTACACCACTTCGGATTGCAGCAATACGACGAGGCAATCGCGGACGACGATTACAATGTGCAAATGAACATTTGGCTTGGAACGATCGCCACTGAGTGTTATTCTCTGATGAATCCTAGTTCAGCTTTCATCCAGATTCACGAAGAATACGTGCTTGGAGAACACCTAGACGTGAGAGCCGCCTGCGAAATCCTCAGGAAGTCCATCCATGCCAAGGTGGAAGAATAATGGTATGGGCGGGATACACCTAAGCGGGAGAACCGACGTCGTTTGGGTTCACGGCAACTTAATTTCTGCAAAGTACCGTGATGAGGTACTGAAACCTGTATTCCGACCACACCGTTTGCAAATGAGTCAAAATTGTATGCTTATGCATGATAATGCCCGTCCACATACAGCTCGAGTGATAACTCAGTGGCTGCAGCAACATAATGTGGCAGCCCTGGACTGGCCTTTGCAGTCCCCGCATTTAAATCCAATTGAGCACACGTGGGATATGCTCCAACAAAGAGCTTTCCAAAAGTTTCCCGAAACTCTAGTGACAGACAGTGAGCTTTTCTTGCATCTTCGTCGAACCTGGGACCTTATCTCACAAGGAGATATCGATAACCTCATTTTGAATATGAATAATCGTTGTAGATTTACAGATTATTAATGTTTATTTTGTAATAAAAATGTTTAATTTAATTTGATATCTTTATTTAATCATCAAAAACAGAAGTTCGTTTTTTTGTACATTGTTAATGTTTTGTAATTCTCCTATACAAGCCATTTTTTTAAAGATTTTTATTCAATTTCCTATTGGTAGAGTTTAAAATACTGCGCATTTTGATATAAGTATGTTATTAGATTTTCTAAGTAGTTTCTTTTCAATAGATGAATAACTCAAATATCCTGTGTATTACAAAGACTGTGTGTGTCGTAGTAGATTGTCAACTGTTGGCAAGGTAGCTTTTCCTAGAAATCCTTTAACTTCTACTTGACAAATTGACACAATCCCAATTTGAATTGCTCGGATTTGATCGTTCGGGAACCGGTGCTCTTATTGGGTAACCCCAATAAGAGCACCGGTTCACGAACGTTAACATAGATTAATGTCCTTTCTCTGAATACTGCTAAAATAAAATATCACCACGCAATCACGCAATAGTAATCAGTACCAGGAGCAAGTTAATAAGGCATATCAGTTTTTCAATCGGCTTTTTATAGTATGTGCGTCTCTATCACTCATAGCTGTGTGACAGTCTATTTGTAAACCTTGATGTGCCAAATCAGCGCCGGACTGTAAGTAGTTACCTGTGCAGGTGGGCGGGCGCCTTGTTGAGCAGCGTGTAGTACTGCCGCACGAACTGTGAGTAAGTTACCTGTGCAGGTGGGCGGGCGCCTTATTGAGCAGCGTGTAGTACTGCCGTACGAACTGTGAGTACTTATCTGTGCACGTGGGCGGGCGCCTCGTTGAGCAGCGCGTAGTACTGCCGCACGAACTGTGAGTAGTTACCTGTGCAGGTGGGCGGGCGCCTCGTTGAGCAGCGCGTAGTACTGCCGCACGAACTGTGAGTAGTTACCTGTGCAGGTGGGCGGGCATCTTATTGAGCAGCATGTAGTACTGCCGCACGAACTGTGAGTAGTTACCTGTGCAGGTGGGCGGGCGCCTTATTGAGCAGCGTGTAGTACTGCCGCACGAACTATGAGTAGTTACCTATGCAGGTGGGCGGGCGCTTTGTTGAGCAGCGTGTAGTACTGCCGCACGAACTATGAGTAGTTACCTGTGCAGGCTGGCGGGCGCCTCGTTGAGCAGCGCATAGTACTGCCGCACGAACTCGCGGCCGATGACCTGCGGGGACGGGGACGCCTCCATTACCGTTGCTGTTGTTCACAGTGCGCCAAAACAGCTCTCTGCTATACGCTTCCCTAACGGAATAAAACAATCATAAATAACCCGTTACAACTTACTACACAATTTTAAATACTATTGTGTAACATAATATTGGACTTTCCCGACTACAATTGAAGACAGAGTCGTGAACTCATGATCCCATAAAAATATTTTTTAATCAAGTCAAAAAGTAATCTATATAAAATAGTGACTCACTGGATCTGATCAGAACTATCAGAATAAGCTTGTCATTGTTAGGAGGAATAAATAAATACATAAAATAAATAAATAATTACGTATTCTCAGAAGCGCAATCAATGCTACATCGTATACCCTAATCTGCGTTCGCAATTCATATGCCAAACATGTAAACAAACACAAGTTTTAGAAAAAACAACTGTAATGCCTTCACATAAGGTTCAGTTTGCGCTACAAATTCTTCTTTTTTTATGAATTTTTCTATCTTTTATTTACACTAGCATAAAGTTGATGTTTGTCTAAGTGGAAAACTCGTGTTTTTTTACATGTTTGGCAAATAAATTGCGCACGCAGATAAGGTGATCAAGTTCTACCTAGATCAAACTCCATCCGTGATCTGGGGATTCATCACGATTCCAAACTCAGTTTTGAAATACACGTTGATGCAATAGTCGCTAAGGCCTCAAAATCACTGGGTTTCATAATGCGGTTATCCAACTGCTTCACACAACACAAGCCAAAACTTTAAAAATTCTATACTGTACTTTTGTTAGAAGCCACTTGGAATACGCGTCTGAAATATTGAACACATGTTACCATAAATATATTAACGCATTGAAAACATCCAAAAAAGGTTCATAGGTTCAAAGGTTCATGTTATCATCAAAAAGTAACGTATCATTCAGAAAACTACCATAACCTATGTAAAAAAAAACATATATTACCTTTACTCAAACGTCGCGAGATTTCTGACTGTGTTTGTTGAAAATCTTCAACATACTATAAACTGTTCCGATATTTTGACAAAATTTTATTTCAACATTCCCATGAATTCTAAGCGATACAATCCACCTTTGCGCGTGCCATTCGCTTCAACCAAATAAAGGCATAATTCGTACATTGTGCGTGCCAGCAGCAATTTAAACAAGCTTTGTAAACAGTGTTCTGTTCTTAACTAGTGTGTCGTCAGCCAGGAAGTGATAAGCCATAACTTTTTCGTGTAGTTCATTTTGTTATGATGGTTGTTATGCAATGCGAGCAACTTAGTAATAAATTATGTTGTAGTCTATAGTAATTTTGGTGCTTTTTCTGTATTTTTTATGTGGAGACCTGTAATTGGCTATCTGACTAATGTAATGACCTTGATCTGTTTAAAAAATTCAATAAATAAAGGAAAATTTCCTTTTGTGTGAAATTTAAAAGTTTATTTATAATACACTTTTGGTAGGACTTTAACATCCATCGATTTAACGGGTGGGAGTGGGGGAGGGGGGGACGTGTAGAATAGTCGTTTTACGTTTGGTTGCACATAACGGCAATACCTAGTCAGTAAATTATTTGTGTTAATTTAATAGCACTCATTTAAATCAGCGAAATATAATGAAATACGCGTAAAAAGTTACAAAATAACTAAACATACGTATTTATTTCATCATTCTTCTTATTTTCGTGTGGTTAGTGACTAACCTGGTGTCAGAGTTTTAAAGCCGCCCATAGGCCTCCTCTGACTTGTCTTCACATGCCGTCGATAAATATCTCACCACGATGTTTTCCTTCACCGTTTTTGTAGCAACTGATAATTAAACAATACGCACATGAATCCGAAAAGTCAGAGATGCGTGCCTTGGGTTCGAACTCGAGACCTATGACTTGGCAGTCACACCACTAGACTATCACTGCTGCTTTCATCAAGTAAAACATTTCACTGCGTTGACCTTACGTAAACCGAAACGTTCACTGGCGAGATTATGTGAAAAGTGATTGTTGCTAAATTTCATCGATTTCAGTTCTTTTTTTTTCTCGTAAACCATTTATCTCCGCGACTTAAAATTTTTACGTGGAGGCTACTATAGGATGTTAAACTAAAGCTTAGCCCATTCGAATACTGATCACTGAGCTCTAATCTTGTGATGTGATATACTGCAATTTAAACAGCAAACAACAATAAAATATTAGCAGCTTTTTTTTTTTGAGGGTGGGAAATTATCTAACTTCTCCCGCTCTGGGCGGAGCGGGAGGGCCTGTCAGACTTTTACTGACTAAAACCCACCTGTGTTCCTTCCGTTGCCTGTGTGCCGGGGCCACGATATCTTTCGGACAACTCGCAACCCCGGCAGGCAAAATACTTGCAGTTAAGAACTGCATCTGTAGTAAACAAGTTACAGATAGTGTTGCGAGTGCCATTCGTACAGGCATCACACGATATGTAAACAGTCACTCTATAATAATATTCATCACTAGGGAAATGGACAGGATTTATATCGAAATCGTATTGTCAAAGTACGCATGGCGAGGTTTAACTATCAGCTTCCTTTGTTACCCTAGACTAGACGAACAAAATGTGTTACATTATGGAGAAAATTCAAAAATAATAGATTCTGTACACATATACAAGTGTATCATGCATCTAACTACTAAAACACAGAAATATTGTGCATTAACCTTTACCGGCAAAGTCCCACTGTCGCCCGGGAGAGAAAAGTATACGTCTGCCGACAATCAAAATACTAAGGTTCTACACCTACTTCTTAAATCAATAATCATGCAATAGCACTTACGTCAGTAAAATTTAGGCGTAATCGGCAACAAATTATCAAGAAATTTGCGTAAGTACGAGTATCACGATAAATAGGGACTGAAAACAGGAAAAGAGCTTCTGCTTCACTTCACCGTTCGGATGTCAACAGGGGCTCCCGACACCATAGATTATACACTAGACGGCCGGGACACTACCATAATAGACAAGATTTCAGTAAAAATATGGAGAAAGGCGCCATCTGTTATAGCCTGCGCAAAATATTTAGTACGTTTACTTTACAATAGATGATGCTTTCATTAAAAAAAAGATCTAACAAAATAAATATCACTACATTTAATGGAAAAAAAAAAACAATTAATTTTATGTATGACATTGAGTATCACCAATTGAATAACTAAATCTAAATAAATATTATAATTAAATGATCTGATATTTTTATTTGCTCTTAATCTTTTTTTTGTATCCCAATAAATATGCAAACTGTCAAGCAGTTTAAAACAAAAATTACAATTGTACGAAATGTTCCAATTTATAGCCAGTGCAAATATTTTTTGAGTAATTCTAATTATAAATTTTAAAACTGCATTAGAAAAAAAAAGTGTCCTGGTTATGGCTCCACTACGGGTGCCAACTATACTGTTAAAAACAGTATTATACTGTTTTTCACTCTAACATACCGTTTACTGTTCCACAAAAATAAATTATATGAATATACTGTTTTCACTGATAACCAGAGCATTATCTAAATAAAAACTTTAATTTAAGTAGGTACTACGCAAAATATCATGCATGCACCTGGGCATGGGCGCGGTGGTACGGCTACCCTTAATTTCAAAATGAAACTTTCGGGACATAGTACCTAAATAGATAATTTTTATAAAAATACCTTTTAGATACTAGTATTATACTCGTAGTTAGTTCTACCACCTTAGTATTTACAGAATGAGTGTTTTCAGTGCATGATGAATGCTAAGTTGTGGGACGATAGAAATAGAGCTTCAATACAATTAACAAGAACATTGCTCCTTGTCTATTTGGCGAGGCTTTTTTTTTTTTCTGAGTACAGGAAATCATCAAATGACTTCTCCCGCTCTGGGCAGAGCGAGAGGGTGTCTCAGACTTTTACTGACTAAAACCCACCCGTGTTCCTTCCGTTGCCTGTGTGCCGGGGCCGCGATATCCCTTTCGGACAAACCCACAACCCCAGCAGTATTTGGCGAGGCTTACGAAGCCTTCAAAAATGGTACTAAATTGATGAGTAGCCCGAGTAGCACTAATGTATCTATTAATAACATTTAAAAAAATATTAAAATACTGTTTATTTTTCCGAGATACTGTTTATTTTCCCACTTAGTTTTTTTTATTTTTTTTATGTTTTGTTAGTAATTATGTTATGCTATGTTTTTGTATTTTTTTTTTAAATTTAATTTAATAATGTAGTTAGTTTGAATTTTTTCTAATTTCTAATTTGTTTGTAAGTTTATAGTTTAGTTTATTAGTTTAGGTTCTTAGCTGTCGTATTAGGGTAAACCCTGTAATGATAGTTTAAGCTGTTATAAATAAATAATATAATTTATTTCGTGTACAAAAAGTTGGCAACCCTAGGCTCCACGCATTAGACTATTGACGAATACATAAATCACGAATTAATTTAGAATAAAAATTATTAATGATTACATTCAATAATTTTGACATTTTAATAATTCCTCATTTAGATTCTGACCAACATTATTAAGTAATTGTTCAATTTATTGTCTAATTTAAATACCATATGCATCATTTGTAAATATTTTTAGTAAATTTTAATATTTAATCCTTCGTGGCAAAATAATAACAGCCGCACGGGTTGATCCAACAGGTTAAGCTATTCTTGCCGGGGTTGGCCCGTGGATGGGTGTCCTGAATGTGATCTTTACATACCGAGACTCCTTCATGCATCGGAAAGCACGTTAAACCGTTGGTCCCGGCTGTCATTCATGGATCTTTGACGGTCGTTACGGGTCGTCAGAAGCCCGAAAGTCTGACAACCAGTCTTACCAAGGAGTATCGTATTACCCAGTTACTAGGGTTGTGGAGGTCAGATAGGCAGTCGCTCCATGTAGAATACTGGTATTCAGCTGCATCCGGTTAGACTGGAAGCCGACCCCAACACAGTTAGGTAGGTTAGGCTAGGCAGATTGAATCCTCAGCTAGATTTGCACACCATATTTGTACTCCTCCTAGCATAACTGTGCGTTTGCACTGGCGAAACATTCCCAACAAAACATGTTGGGACCTTTAGTTTCTGTAAATGTTCCATACGACAGAAACTAAAGATTCCAACATGTTACAAAACGTAAACGTAGCGCTCTATTCATCAAACATAAGATCAGTTTACATAAGTAAATAAATAACCGTCACCAACATAGAAATATAAATAACAGGAGAAGTGGCATGGGGGCGTGTCTGTGTCCGCTCGTCCTGATCACAATGATCATGCCTCAGGCAAATGGCCGTCTCCGGTAACTAGTGCGCTTTCGAACGCGATCGTGATAACATTTAAGAATACCGTGTTGTTTAGTGGTTTCTTGTAAAAATCGAAGTCAACCTAGAAACTTTATAAATCATAGAACAACTTATTTTACATCCGCACAAGTATTTTCCTATATTTGTGTTGAAAATCATGCAAAACAACAAATCGTAAAATATTTTTGCTTTTACTACGTTATTTTAGTTTTCATAAACAACAGTGACTGTACTATTATTGCAGTAAATACATTGCTTCTTTACCACTACCTAAGTACTGACTGGACAAGCAATGTAAAAATCACAAAACGATATTTTCTTTAAGCGGTTGCATCGTTAGTACGGCCGCAGCGTCTTGAGACGGGTTAGTGATGTGGTTGTGCAGATCCCAGATCCACTAACGTAGGCTATCGACAATAATGTCGGTTGTCGTATGAATTTATATTACTATTAAAGTTTATTCTTCAATTTGTCAACAGTAATAGCCTGATTGGAAGACCGATGTGAAATCTTGTTTTGGAACAGGGTGTAAAGTTCACTCATCCCCCATAGAAAAGGGAGGATCCTCCGACCAAACGGGTGTCGTGTCTGGCGGGCAACTGCCCAGAGGTTTAAGTTGGGAAGCTTGTATATATGTTTACCGCGCGGTAAACTCTAATTGCGCGATGCAGGATTTGTGTGACGTCAGGATGTTGTGTGACGTCAGGTCTTGGATGCGTAGTTCGTATGTAGCGATGTAGATGCCGCTACAATACATTTAGATTTTTTCATAATGTTGAATTAGTTTGATTTATTTAATATTTCTTTTTTTTCTTACTGTTTATTTATAATATATCATCTTAGTATATGTATATCGTTTTTAATTTAAATTTTTTTAGGAACTCCCAATTTTTTTTATAAAATAATAAAAGGGAGAATCGATAACTTTCCGATTTAGTCAATCACTAACGTATATGTAAAATAAATGGCTTTTACACAGCACAACGATAGCGATCGATGTTTTCGTGTGAGTGAGTTGGACGGTGCATGGTAAATGCACGCTGTGTTTTATGGGATAAGGTTTATAATTGATTGTGTCGTACGTTCTGATTTATAAATTGCAAGTGTGAGCGCGATCTTGTATTTATTGGGTTTACTGATCTGCAAATGTAGTTGTGGCAACTGTGGCAAGGTAGAGGGGATCTAGTGAAGGCATATCTCCTTCTTTCTTATATCTATGGTCGCCAACTACACCGTAATTACGGGAAAGACACCGTTTCCAGCATTGATTCACCGTCTACCGTAATAATCTAATTACGGTGTCCACAAACACTGTAAGCAGATTAATTATTGAGCGTATTTTTTTGTCATAACATAGCAACATTTTAAATAACAGTGGACTAGGGGGAATTCCCCAACCATAGATAATAGTTTGAACCAATAATCATTACGTACAAATTAAAGAGTTGCCTTATTTGACAGACTTCTTAACCTTTTTTATTACCAACTTTTTTTATCCAGGTAATGTTCTTCGTGGAATTGCGTTGTAGGAGACATAATACGAAATGTATAAGATCATGATCATATAGTTATTTTGTCAAATCGAGCCTAATTAAAATGTATGCAATAAGCGTTTTTTTTTCAAACAACAATTTAGTTGACATTGTTTTTTTTTTATCTACCCAGTTTCAAAAATCTGACGTATTAATAAACTGGGAACACCGTAATCCAGTGTGACCAGATTTAGCAGATTTCTGCGATATTAGCAGAATTAGATCCCCAATTTAGGCCCTATCTGATTGTGTTGCAGAATTGAAGGATAGCAGTTTTTGGCAGAATCTTATATAACCTCCGCAGGAAATTATCAGCATAAGACATTGACATATTACCTATGCTTCACTTGGGTAGTTGCGCTAGAAATGTTTAAAGAATTTTACCGTTCTTGAATAATGTCCGATATAACTTTTCTTAGGGAATTCCCTGTAAATGTATATTTTCTTTCGAGTTGTATGAAGAGTAAATTTTCTGGGTTAACAAAATATGTCCAGAACTATAGTTCTAAGTGGAAGAAGGATTCAATGTTTTCAGCTGTTGCGGCTTTGAAACTTTCAGAAATCGTCACGCTAAAAACTGTTAATACTTGCGACTGTCTTCTTCTAATTCAAAGAGAAAGAAAGATAGAGAACGCTGGCAGAAAAAAACAAAATAGCAGAGTAAAGTGATTATAGTGTCGTGGGATAAAATTGTACACATCGGCCCGAGTACACTGTATGCCGAAGAGAGAGAGAGAGAAAGTGTAAATTTAGTCAAAATGAAAATCCAAGATGGCGGTTACGATAAGTTTCAAACTATTCGTTATTGGTGTCGATTTCATAGTTTTCGAGGGTGCTAAAGCCGATACTCAGGTCACAATGTAAATCCAAGATGGCGGCTCTGAATAAAAAAAAACATCTTAGGTATCGTTTCCATGGTTTTCGACGGTGCTAAAGAAAATAGTGATGTCAAAATGAAAATCCAAGATGGCGGCTCTGAAAATATTAAACTCTCTGTAAAAAAATTATTGCGAGTGGGTTGCCAAAAAAATTCCAGGCCAGAGTATGATTGACAAGAAAATTAAAAAATGTTTTTTTTCAAAAACTGTACTTTTAATACTAATCGAAAGTATGAAGCCTATATAATATAAAACCTTAGGTTGTCTATTTTTTTCCCGACATTAGGTTTGCAAGTATAAACAGGTAAGTCGATACTAGTAATTTACACCTATCTGTTTAATAAATAAATCTTATATCAAAATAAGCGCTATTTCATGGCGAACACGATGTTAAAGGGTTGTCTGCGAAAAATCTGGTTTGAATGACGGTTGGCGAGCTTTGAAAAGTGAAATTTAAAAATATTTGTTCTATAAATCCTATACTTACTTTAAATGTTTTTCTAAATAAAAATATTTTGGAACACTACGATATACTACCTACGATATAAACCTTAGTAGAAAAGTAATTTCCAATATATACGCGATTAGTTTCTCACTCTTGCGTTCGGCCTTATAGGTATAGAATGGAAAGGCGCAGAACCACAAGACAGCTGTTTAAATTAAATTCCTTAGTTTTCCAACTTTAAATCATATAGCATTAAAGTATTATTCCGTAATTTTATTTTTTCTTCACAATTTCTTGTACGAACAGACAAAGGCATGGTGAAATATGTCTGAACATGTACCAGGATCGCATGACTGAAGCGAATCCCTCAAAAATGGACGTTTATTACGAAACATCAGATACTCTACTTTATTTATGTTCTTAGATTAAAAAATACGCCAGGTATCCAGGTCAGGTATTATGTTCTTATTTGCATACTGTAAAACTACAAGTATTATGCTTTTTTAAGCCAAATAAAAAGACAGGATTTGAAATTAAAACGCTCAATTTCGCCATTATTGATAGCACACAACTGATTAAAATAATTTACTTATTTAAAAACCAATTACAATAATTAAAGGTAGAGACATACCTACAAATAGAATAAAAGAACAAAATTCAGAAAAAACATAACACTATAAAAAACGAGCGAGTCTTACAGTAGTCGCTTATGATATGTAACATCTGACATCTTGGGTGACAGTACCAACCTCAAGGAAAATGGGTAGGTATCACTGGCAACTCTAGCACCGCGAGCGGTCATTAGTCAAATCAAATAGCGCGCGCTTCCCGTAATACACTTCCGTCCCTTTTCACAAAATCACTCCCACAGATCTCAGGAAAGCCAGAGAATAGATGTTACACGTCAATAAACAATACTTTCATGAATCCCCTCACAGTACTTCTGACATGCCAATAAAATCATCCACCATTCATCCGCAAACAGATCGTTTATAGAAAAATCATAGAATGTTGACTGCGACGAAACTACAAGGGTTCCTTGTTGACTACGGAACCCTAATGAATGTTGACTGCCCTTTTGGTTGAAATGTTCGGTCGTCCCCAGGTCGGGCCGGGATATTTTTCAGTAGCAGCCCGGAGTCTGGATTTCTTACCGATTCAAGGGAAAATTCTCTCCAACTAATACATAAGAATTAAACATAACTGCGAATATTTGAGGAGCACTACATACACCTCTGACTAACCCTTTAAGAAATACCAGTATGATGATGTCAATGTGCACAGAATCTATTTCTAAACGTATTGTACACTAACTTCTCTGCCCGCTACTTTGTCCTCGTGAAATTTCTTGTTCCCCCGACCCACCTCATCGCATCGCATCGCCCGCCCGCGCTATTACTTCGTTTTCGCATAGCGATCTTTCAGAACTAATTAAAATTCAGGTTTTCTTACGATACGAGTGATAGCGGCCGACCTCGCTCCAGCTGTGACCTCTACAGCTAGGTCAGTGATTTGTATTGTGAGTGCACTGTGGTGTCCCGAACTGTATCCGTTAATTGAACACCTGAGAACTACGGTCCATTTCACGCTGGCAAACTATGAAGTGTTTGCAGGTAAGTTTATTGAGAAGTCGTTTAAAACCGGATTCTACGTATTTATACCTATGTTGTAGGTTAGGTTAGTTAGTTAGTTGTGGTAGGTTTGCCCGTTAACTTAAATAAAATTGCACCACTTGTAAATAACTTACAACTAAGTTAGTCAAGAAACAAAGAAAGAAGTTTTCTTGGTCTTTATAAGCTGATAAACTTAATACGTTGAGGTGTAAACGTGCTGTTACGAAAATCAATATGCCATATATATAGCCATTAATTGATCTAATCAAACTTGCTTTGCAGTAACTATTACTGCAAAGCAATTTTGATTAGATCAATTAATTGGACGTTAATAATACTAATTGAATAGTATCATTAGTATTAGTATTGAATATTGAATTGTACCATCCCATTTCTTCCCGTGGGTGTCGTCAAAGGCGACTAAGGAACTAGGACTAGAGAATGGGCAGCAGCGTTCTCTATGAAATTAAACACCATACTGCGATCCCCAACCCGCCTGCCAAGCGTGGCGATTATGGCAAACCCCTCCATTTGGGGAAGGCCTATGTCCAGCAGTGGACGTCTTTCGGCTGAAATGGTGAATACTATTTGGAAATGTTAACAAAGCAAGAACTGACACATTAACAATCAAGTTGATTGAAAACATCCATCAGCAGCATAGCATCTGACGATATGCTCGGAATCTCTCCGAGGCACGGACATCACTGCTATCCGCCGGGCCTTAATGAAGATTTATCGGTGACCTCCAAACGACCCCGCAAATTACCCACCGACACATCGGAATGCCGTTGTTGTGCCAAAATGGACCAAAAATATACCCACAGCGAAATGAATAGCCTCTACACTCAATTAAGCACCAACTAAAGTCATTCGTTTTTTATTTGAACTTATTTCTTGGCCTTGACGAAGAAAATCTCGCTTTTTCTTCCCATTTTCCTGTAAATTATAATTTTTTCAGTACATAATTTATGTTGTTTCCTTATCCTAAGTAAGTCCATTATCAAACGCCGGTTAGTGTAAAGCTTGGTAGAAAAATTGGAGTTTTATAGGTAAATATTTGCTTCATTTATCTACTTGTATTTGCTTTAATCTGACCTCAGTCGGGATTTCCTAACTTGAATATGGGAAAGTGATAATCGTGATAATAGGCTGGAGTAATAATAGTAGGGTACAGAACTGCGAGTTTCAGCATTTTGTGGTTTTGCACGTTCGTTGGTAGTCATAGTATTTATTTTATTTTTGTTTATGGGTATTTTGCCTGCAATGAAACACAATTTTTACCCGACTACGGCGAAGCAAAAAGAAGGGTTACGATTTTGACGGGTAAGTATGTTCATCTGTTCCGTCATAACTACTAAACTACTTACCATAATTTGTTCATATCGTATCGTATCGTTGGAAGCGTCTTGATCGTCCGCTGGTTATAGGCTATATGACGTCACATTAAATAGAATATGGCGCCTCTAGAGGACATAAAGTCAAAAAAAAAGTTTTTTTTTATATTGCCATGTTGGGTAACCGATGAAATACATTGACAGACATTTCAAAAATATTAAACATCAAAATAATGATATAATTTGTCTATCTGTGATGTCTTGTTTATGCCTTTTTTGTTGGCGTTTTTGTCGTAGTAAGGTTTTAGTTTTTGCAACTTTTATTTTTGAAACTAACGTTCTCAGGTTGATAGAACTTGGTATTTTTTAAATCTCACGGGTGTAAACCAAAGTGAGATTGTAAGTTTGAGTGGATAGATTTATTATTATTATTTATATAACACCTATAAACTGTTCAATCACGATTTTTTTTACTTAACTGGTTTAGGAGATATCTAGATTTTTTTTAGCATTTTGCAAGTGGCTTTTTTATATTGCTCGTCAGTGTAGAACTTGGTATTTTTTTTATCTAAATCAAAGTGAGATTGTAAGTTTGAGAAGATAGATTTTTTATTATATTTATATTTATACCTACTGTGTGTTTCTATATTCTACTGGTTCAATCAAACTTTGGTCGGGGTTCCATTCCGTCAGCCTTTGATAGCGCGCGCTTGGTTATTGCCAAGCGCGCGCTATCAAAGGCTGACGGAACTCCGTCCGGTCTCTGAAAGCCTATTCAATTTAATCTGTTAGCAAATCTCACGTCAACGTTTGTGATTGGTTGTTACTTTAGTCAGCGAATCATCATAACTATTAGGAAAACTGATTTCAAAAACATGTGATAAGTCGTAGTTATAACTATACGAAAAGGGAATGACTTCAAACATTTGTCTTCTCTCGAAACCTCATAATTTTCATCTCAGAAACGCATCATTAAAAGAAAACAATAGCGAAATCACCTGGGGGGAAACATAAAAAGAAAGCGTATTTCTTTACATAATAATAATAATATCTGAATTCAAAAACATTTATTTTAAGGAAAATATGTTAAGGGCAGATGATATTTTCATAGAACATAAATGAAGATGAAAAAAACTGTGACTTTTACGACGACACGCCGCGGAAATTATTTGTCATAAAAATATGACTTTGATGTTATAAAGGGTACTTTCTGAAGAAGTGGGTTTTTTCAGAAAACTGAAGGTTCGCTAGTTTGTTACTCGGCATTTCAAATTCAGAGGTTTATGAATTTTAAAACCTCTTTCTAAGATTAGGGGAAATTGTAAATAATTCAAATCCTAAGCAAAATTATTAATTATTTTGTTGTTTTTTACTTAATCTAATCGTTCATTAAATAAGTCATTACAAGTCTCATTTTCGGTGAATGTTTACAGGCTGAATAAAATATGTACTTATAAAACTTGGAGGTCTATTAAATTAATCTTTTTATCCTAAAAACCTTGAAACCTCAGCTGCCTTGTATAAAGCCACTCCAAACAACAAGTAAAATTACTCTCTCACAAACTCACATTATGATCCGTTTATTTTTCGGCTCAGCCTTGCTTTGTGAACGCGAGCTCATTTAAATCACCTTGTTTATCATTTTTCTTCAAAGATCAATGTGATTTTGACAGACTTGTCAATGCAACATACCAAGAGAATAAAGGTCATTGTTATTTCGCCATTGCAATAATAATAGCCGTACGATGACCATCCATTACATATCGATACTCCTCCCTGCCTCGGAAAGCATGCTAAGCCGTTGGGCCCGGCTGTCATTCTTAGATCTTTGACAATCGTTCCGGGTAAACAGAAGCCCTAAAGTCTGTCAACCAACCAAGGAGTATCGTGTTACCCAGTAACTGGGTTGTGGAGGTCAGATAGGCAGTCGCTCCATGTAAATTACTGGTATTCAGCTTCATCCAGTTTGACAGGAAGCCGACCCCAACTAAGTTGGGAAAAGGCTAGGCAGATTGATTGATTGATTGCAAAATCAGAGGTAAAAAAGCTTTGAAAGGACGGTAAAACGCAAGTATACCCATTCTGTACAATACTATCAGACAAGATTAATTTAGCAACATTCACATTAATTTCTCCTGAGAAAATTTGCGATATTACTAGCATCAATAACGATAAATACTAAATTGGTTCAATTACTCTTGTCATATTCCCTTCTCGAAGCATTTACTTTTCTTAGTCACCAATCGCCATTATAGAAATAGAGTCAGGAATTGGAGTTCATATTTAAAACACTTTCGTACAGCATGAGACAAGGGCAAGGAGAGACAGGACAGAAGGGTCACATCTGAAAAAGTTAAATAGGGAAATAATCCGAGAGACACAGAGCAGGGTAAACCATTGTTATGAAGTTTAATGCCATAGTTTTCTACGAGTATTTTGTAAAACATACCGCAGTTGTAAGAATTCAATTTCTAACGATTGTTTGGTTTTCTTAGTTGCAATGCACTACTATTCATGTTAACTGCTTCAGTCAACAGTCAACAGCAATACTAGTGGATTGCATTTTTTTTTTGTTCTTTTGAACTATTTACTGTTTGTATGTTTAGAGTTATGACCTTAAAAAGAAAAATGAAACCTTATTACGACCACTTTCTGTTTTCCATTTCACTTTTTTATCCTATTTCTCTTGCTGATTAAGAAAAATAATCTTTAAAAACTGTTTTATTTTATTTTTTCTTGCCTTGTTGATACCAACGAAACAATTCGTCTTGAAGTAGACCTTCTTTTGAATTCCTTCTCGTATCTTGGGGAAGTGTAGGGCTCTGTCAGTGGGGCCACTGCTGAGTCGGCCGGCTGTCTCATTCGATAATAATTTGCTTCGGCCGTGATTTATGGCCGTAATACCCGATGCGGTTACTTAACCGATGTGGCTGTATTAGCTTCTGACTGTGTATTGGGAATTTTATATTGGTGCCGGCTGCGTTCATTTATTTGGAGTTGTTTTAAATTGGTAAAGATATAGGTGGATTAATTTAAATATTTAATTACTAGAAAGCTCAAATTTGAGGCATTTGTCTCATTAAAATATTGTAGCTAAACTATTAGTAAATCAATATTATGCAAACGATTAGTGACTAGCCTGGTGTTAGAGTTTTAATGCCGCCCATGGGCCTCTGGCTTGGCTCCACATGCCGTCGAGAAATATATCTCAGGCATGCCGGTTTCCTCACGATGTTTCCGTTCACCGTTTTTGAAGCAAGGGATAATTATACAATACGCATATGAATCCGAAAAGACAGAAGTGCGTTTTTTGGGTTCGAACTTGAGACCGACTTGGCAGTCCGACGGTCACACCACTCCGAGTAATTATTACGTTGATTTATATCTGTAGCCATTCAAAATGAGATAAAATAAATAAAAACTAATAATACTTTAATTTACATAAAAGTTTTCATCATTTATTTTACTCTTTGTCTATTTGAAAACACTCCCCATTTTTTTTTAATTTTTCAACTAGCTTCTTGTCGCGGCTTCGCCCGCGTGGACCCTTAATCTATTTCTAAAATAAAAGTACCCTAAGTAACTAAGTTACTCCATAAAACATCAGCTATCTGTCAGTGAGGCCCGTCAAAATCGGTCCAGCCGTTTCGGAGATTAGCCAGAACAAACAGACAGATAAAAATACAAAAAATAGTTTTTTTGTTATAAGTAGGTAGATACCGTATATATTTTCATATGCATTTAGTAATTAGTAAAAAGCTGTTTTTTGACATTTTATTGTATGTATAGATTGAGAAAACAGTCTCAAAACTATTTAACCCGCAAAACAATTTCTTTTACAAAATAACACCAATGTTCTTCTACTGATGACTTTGCTCACTAGCATTTACAGCACAATTGCTCATCAATTGCGCGGGAGATCATTAGAGGCCACATAAATCAGGCGGCTCGACTCCTCCGACGCACGATAAGATCTCAATGACGACGCCTTCCGACTTCTTTAGCTCTCCAACGCAAATGTAGACTGGCACTGTCGACTGTGTTTTGTTTTTTTAAGTTTGTGTAGTGGAAATTGAAGTGTGAGGTGAATATACTGTGTGTTAGTTTATATAGTGAAAATGGACGAAAAATCGGACAAGCTGTCAGTTTTTTTAATACAACAGTTTATGATATTATTACCGTTGGTTTTGTAATCTATTTGCACGTCTTAGTATAAAAAATACGGTATTTGACGAACTCCACATACAAAGAGGGTGGCGCTTTAGACACCTGCATCCGTCAAGGGGGTGATTCTGCCCGTCATACTAAACGACTTTCACCATTAAACTCATATCCGATTCGCCCAATCACCCCCTTGACGGATGCAGGTCACTAAATCGCCAACCTGTATGTGGAATAAGTTTGTTTGAACTTCGTGTAGGTACTGCAAACCTTCGTGGAGAACTGCTCTTAGTACCGCACAGTAAGTTGAAAATACTTATCTTGGTCCATGCATTTTATATTTTGTTGTAGGTTTATCGTTTTCACTCAACAGACTGTGCCAGACGTCAGAGATCTCTGAAATATAGCAAAACTCGCTCCTGAATCGCACGGCTTTCATGACTTGACAACACATGGAAATTTATTTATTATATGTTAGTTTAATATTAATGTATTTTAAACATAAACCTAACAGAATAAATGTTCTAAATGATGGTAAAACCGCATCAAAATCCGATGCGTAGTTTAGAAGAACAACGCGCTCACACAGACGGACATGAAAACAGAAAGACATCGAAAAGCGACTTTAATTTATTAATGTTTATATTTAGATTGTGTCTGCACTCCACAAGACTTCACCAGAAATAAACACATACTTTATCATTATGCTAAGTAACTTCCACAGTTAAAATATAAAATAATTTAGCTACAATACGAGTACAATAATATCTGAGGGCAAAGACCACGCTCGCAGCGTGTTGGCGATCAGACCAGTGACCTTGACCAGTTAGCTTGCGTGTTTTGTACTGAGCTCACGCAACGCGTTGTACGTCCAGCCAGTAATAGGCCTCGCCCATCCAGGATCGCTGTCCTTTTTTATAATCTCAAAGACGGACTAAAAAAAATTGTTAGTCATCATCCCTATTCAACAGTGAAATCCGTCTAGAAATGCTTCATGTCATGTAAATAAAAAATCCCGAGAAAAGAGTAACGTGAAAGAAAGGTTGTCGAAACCGATAGAATTCTGTCGAATTTTCCTATCGCAAAGGGTTAAAATTCGGAATTCACACTTAAGACGCAGATATATGTCAGTGACCTTGAGTGGTTAGCTTGCGTGTTCTGTGCTGAGCTCACGTAACGCGTCGTTCGTCCAGCCAGTTATAGGACTCACCCATGAAGAAGCGTTGTGCCAAATTCGACGCATTATTAATTTTTATACATAAAACAAAAGGTATTTTAATAAAACACGTATACAAGAAGATCAATAATTAAATTATCTTTAAAATGGTGAAGGTTTTTAAATAATACGCTTGATCGATTTTGCGTGATTCTCAGTTTTTTATCCGCGTTAGACTTAACTTTAAAAATTAATTTCACTATGTAATATAAACATAATCTAAAATACTTATTCCTATATTAAGTTATTAATAAAATGCTCTAATTTAACATATATGTTTTCCAAATCATTAACACTACTAGTTTAGACGTGATCTTCAGTATAAAATCATTAAAAGTCGGTTATCGTCGTCTTAAAGCCAGCAATCTAATTACGCAACTCATTTTCATAAACGATTACGACTAATGTGATTCATTTTGACAGTTCAACAACATTCATTGCGATGGTTACGGGATGAAGTGATGAATGATGAATGAGGATGAACTCATCTGTAATCTTCTGCTAGAAAACTCTTTAATAAAAGTTTGCGGCTCGCGACGTAACTATATGTGCAGGTACTGAGCCATGCTTTACATAGACTGCTATAGGTATACTACATAGTTTACCTATGTTGTAGGGTAGCGGTAGTGTAGCGTGAAAAAATATGTAACTTTACAAAGTTACATATTTTATTTTAGTACCTGCATAAAACCGTTCGGCGAAAATATTAATCATAGTGGATTACAGGAATTTCAAGGCCAGGTCCAAGTTTTAACGCAAGGTATAAGGTATTAGGCAATAAGGTCGAAAAGTGGTCAGGCGCCAATGTCCGCGATAGTACCTACCTACTGTTATCATTTTCCTGCATTAGATAAATGAACACTTACCAGAGCATATTTTCTTTCCCCAAAATCCTCGCTAGTACCTACATAAATAGTGCAAGATTTATCTTTCATTAGAAGATTAGCTTCCATTCTTACTGATTCCCAGAATTACCGTCCCCTTGATGAACGAAAATTGGCAATTTGAACCGAAAAGTTTGGCACCCCAAGTAAACGCCAAACGGAGGTGTAACTAAAAGAAAAATGGCGAATATTCCCCTATTGTGAACATACTGATACGGAGCCCTCGTCTCGGCTAATTTAATTTTTCCCTGTTACCTCATATACTGGGGGCTTTTCTGTACATTCCCCCAAAACAAAGACGTGCCGAAACACGAAATCTTTGTGGGAATACGGTTTTGAAACTCCAATTAGGTACGACTTTGTGTTCGTCGTGTTTGTCGCATTATTCTTCTCAAATATAAGCTTATTTTTCTGCTTGGTACCCAACAACATTAAAAGTTAATTAGTTTATAAGTTTAAGTTTAAATACATAGTCGAGTAAAACTTGTGGCAGCGTTCGTCTGGGGAAATATTCACTTTGGGACAGTTAAAAGGAAAAGAACTGCGGCGTAATTACGTAACACACTTACAATGGCAATTATGCCTGTCATTTTGACAGTTCGATAACATTCATTGCGTTACTTACGTTGTTGAACAGACGATTTTTTCAAATAAGTAAGTGAAGCGATGGATGAGGAATTTCTTTCAAAATCTTTTAGATTGTGATTTAATATTAATAAATGTGTTACATAATTGTGGTACAGGTGTACATACCTAGGTACATAAGTTCTATCAGCGCATCTCTGAATGACGCACAAAATGCAATTACACGTTGAAGAAGAAGAATCAAGAAAAATGGTTGCCTCTTTCATCCGTTCTTTTTTCATAAATAAATAATAATAACCCAATTATCATTTAATTCGACTTAACTACCTGTAAAATCGTTTATCTCAATTGTTTTATGTAAAGGCTCGTTAACTCGCTGTTCTTTCTTAGTTGATAAATCGACATCCTAAGGAAACGCTCGCAACACTCCGCAAGATTTATTTGCAGAGTTTTTTCATTTGTTCTTATTTCTACATTATTCTGTGAAAATTACTGGAAATCTCTGGAGATTTAGAAGTAATGCTCTCATAATACGATTGGTGAGCGAATTTTCCTTTTGCAAGGTCAGACTAGGTCGGATAAAGTCGAACATTATGTAAAAGTAATGTATTAATAATAATTATGCATTGCTCTATGGGTGTGAGTTCACGTCCATGGGGCCCTTCGTGATGCTTCAGTAGGCTGGTACTGATAGCCAGTTGTTGCTGATGTTCTTCACGAAGGTCAGGTGCGTAGTAGGTTTTTGCGACCGGCGTACGTGTATGTGAACTTAAACAAAGCAAAAGAAGTATTTAAAGATAGTAGCAGGTCGTTCTGTAGTTTCTGCCTGCACCCATTGGAAACAGGCTTGAATGTACGAGTATGTATGTAGAAAAACCACGATCTGCTACTGCTAGACCAGGGATCACCAACTAGTTTTAGTGGGTGTCCGTTTAAAAAAATAATAGGACTGTCGCGGTCCTTTTGGTTGACGATTACTAACAACCATCTTTTTTTTAATAAGTAATAAACAAATATTAAGTAGATAATGAACAAAAATAACAAAGTAAGTACCTAATTGATACTAATGAGAAATTTTAATTTTTTACTCGGTAGGTTGAATACAATATCTGAAGTCTGGAGTAAAGTTGGTGCAAGTTGGCCATTAAATACGCCATTAATTGACGTGTCGACGGCAGAGAACACAAAGCACGGGCAATTTTTTTTTTTTTCATGAATTGTTATTTTTATTGTTTACTCAGGTCCGCACATACCTAATAGGTCGGTGGTCCGGATCCGGACTGCGGTCCGCATTTGGTGACTCCTGTGCTAGATGCTAGTATTATATAAAACATAGAGTTAGATGGATTTGACGAGCCAGTCAGCCAGTATGGCACGTGACGACACGGGAACGTCTGTAAGATGACAGATGGTGGAGATGGAGGGATTTTATAAGTACACCAACAGAATTTTATATGATATTTAACCTGTTACCAAAAAAAAACAGCATTAAATCAAATAAATTATGCTTATGATAAAATTACTGACTCTAGTTCAATGTACAGTCAGAAAATGAATTGTTGAACAAAGTAACTACCAACTTTTTTCGTTTATTCCTTGTTCATTAAAATCACAACTGTCATTATTTGACAGTTGTATAAAACAATTGACGTTGGGTGTCACTTTGCTTAGTAATAAATTTCCCTCACTTTACCTATACGTTGACGTAGACGTGAAGACGTTTGTTTATTTATTATTACTGGGAATTTAAACTAGCTGTTTGTACCCAACGTCGCCTGAGTGTATTTCCGACTTTTCCGGTGGATTTTCTTTCATGCTAACCTTGTCAATTACGAAGAACAAAAAAAAACAGCGAAGTCGGTCGAGCCATTCTCTAGTGATGATCTTTCATACATAAAGGTTTTTTTAAAAAACCTTTGCCCCACACTAAGAATTTCTTCTTGTATCGTGGGTGCGTTTACAAACATAGAAACTCACATACACTAACACCCAGACCCGGAACAACTACTTGCAGATCATACAAATATTTGTTCCGTGCGGGGATCGAACCCGCGACACGTTGCGCAGCAGTCGATCGCTCAGCCACTGCGCCAATCGTGTCGCCATACATGCGGCAATAGAATTTTATTTATAGATAGCAGTTTTTTTTATAAGTAAGTAGTTACTCAACAAATAAACTAAACGTGATTTCATGCAAACCTAGTAATTTTTGTTAGTTATAAACTATTTGTGCGCCTAATTTCAACCACATTCTATTTATTAGTGGGAATGAATAATAATAATTGTAATAATAATCTTGAATTCATGCAAGCCTAGTTCCTACTTTTTGTTACGTTACTCTCATAAATTGTGCACAACGTGTTGTGAACAGAATACCGTCTTGTATGACGATAACTTTTGATGTTACATCCGATTTTAATGAAGCAAAGCTGGTCCAAATTAATCTCTGTCTACTTACATGGAAATCCGTTCTGTTGTTCCGGACATGTGCGCGAACACACAAACAGACAGAAAAGTAAGCGTATTATGCTGTTAGAGGTAAGCAGAATTATGTGTGTTAAATACTCGACTACGTATATAATCCATACATTGTGTTTGCGTTATTGGCTTTAATTTTCCAGGATGCCTACCATGATCTAATTAAAAACGATTCAAAAGCAAGGCATTTCAGTTTAGGTTCTTAAACTGCATCGCTTCAAAGTCGTACCATGACGTCCAATAAACTCAGCGGCATTTGGATCGTTAAAAGTGAATGAAAGATCGCAATCTGTGGCTGAACCGCGCGGCCGCGTTTGGAACGTTTTTGGTGAAAACGAGACAACGCTATTATTGTCATATAAGTTTGTTTCGCGCACATTATTTAGTGTCAGACACGTTCAGAAGCAAGTAAAATTTTATTTGTTCTTAACTCAGTATCATTACTTTAAAGTAAAACAGACACTCAACAGTTTTTTTAAGATTCCACGTTAATACGGTAACTATTGTTAAAATAATTCTTAGTCAAAGTAGATATTTATTTACCTTTTGCTATTTATTAAGTATAGGAAAATATATTTTTTATTTCGACCTAATAAAACAAATTATGTTTCTGTTTCGAACGTACCAGAGTAAACAAAGTTGTGTGAGTTGAGTTGGGGCATAGTGGGCATAGTGTGAGGCAGAATCTTCCTCAAAAAACTCAAATAAAAGTAGTTCATCAGAAATCTGTTAGACAAAAACTAATGCGGTTAAAAAAGGCATATAAAATAGGTATTTTAGACTTTAAAAGAAAGATTAAAGCTCACTTACATTGGTTTTTGTAAAATTCCACTAAAATAGCACTAAAAAACTTTATTTTCGTCAATAATTCACCAAACGTTTCAGTTTATGTTAGAGAAATAGTAACTTTTATTGAATCGCTTATTTTGACAGTTGAGCGTTTCAGTTGAGCTGCTATATGGACGTCATGGTACCAAACAAGAATGAATGAAACCAAAACTTGCGACTCAGTTTGGGACAATCGCTGTCAGATGGCATGGCCTAAATTGAATCGTTAAACTAACGTCATGGTACGAATTAGAAGAACAGTTCAGTTTAGGTCCTAAAATGGATCGCGCTAAGAGCTCGTGGTAGGCATCCTGGTTATGGGTTTTTGTTAGTTGCGTGACTTTCGCAAACTTCGAAAGCTGTGTTCCTTAAGGGTTTCCGAAATTTATGTTAAAAAAAGAAAAGATATGATAATATTAATCGTGTATTAAACAAATAAAGAATTCTTACATTTCTTTAAAACATAACAACACAATACAAATAAATGACTCCTAAAATTATTGTTACAAAGGAACCATACTTCATTTTAACTTGTGGACTCCACACTAGGTCAAGCCTGTCTCGTCTCCTTGAGACTTTTTACAATTTGAAATTTCAGGGTCGATACTGTATTGTAAAATTTTATATGTTTATTGTTTTAAAAATTTATGTTAAACAAAATCAATAGCAAAAGACGTCATAAATAAAATAATAAAAGAACTCTGTACTAGAACATCTGAGGGGCAATTCCCGTAATTTTTAAGAACGTTCGCAATCGCATCTCATTCGCAATCTGTCAAAAATACAAGCAATTTTTGACAAGTTTGACAGATTGCGACTTGAAAGTGAACGGTTTTTAAGTACGAGAATTGGCCTTCAGATCTCAATTCCTCACATTTTAGTTGCTCCTACATGCAATGCAATATTTAAAGTTATTCAAGGATGCTTTTACCATTCAGCATTTTCGTAAAGTATCATTTTCTGCAACACTACTCCTTGTTTTATTTATTTCAGTCTCTTTAACCTTCCGGTGAGAGATCCCACAGTTAGGGGCAACATGTTTAATTATTCTAAGCGTTAATGCAACTTTCGTGTTTTATTTAGGACAAATTTTCATTAATTCAGACGGTTCCTTTGAAAAATTCTCAAGCTAATTGGTAAGTAGAGTCCTGTACTTATGTTTATTTAATAGGGTCCTTCAGTATTAATAGTGTGAATGTCGGTAGATAAACCGCGCGAATAAAATTTGCAGTATTACGGGCTAGTCCTAAGAGAAAGATGACTAGTTCTTTTATAATGTAATGACTTATTGTTTATCATCATTATTATTTCTGACAAAAATGTCCACGGTCCACTATTGGACATTCGTGACACGTAATATTTCCATAATTGGCATCCATGATGTGAAATTAATTTAGGTACATTATTCTTACTTCTCCCCGCGACTTCGCCCGCGTGGTAGTCAACTATACTATAAAACATACCCTATGGCACTCGGCAATAGTGTAGCTTGCTGTCAGTGAAATAATTTTAGAAACCGAATCATTACTTCCAGAGATTGCTTATACATCTAAACATCTACAAGTACTATACATTGTAACAGCGAATCAATTTTCACGCCTCCCCCTTAAGACCTAGGCCAAATATTTTTTGATATTCGGATAGCTCATGACCTAAAGAGGTGCCATAAAGAATATGAATTAAAATACAAAAATCCGCGAACTTTCCCGGTATTACAATATTAGTATAGATTTGCATAAATATTCTTATTGACTCACTGTACACGTATTGTATAAGGAGCTAAGTAACCAATTTCTTAAAATATAAAATTAAAAGAATACAACACAAATAGAAAATCAATTATATCTGAAAAGCTTAGCCGTTACTTTTTTCAATTTCTCTGTGCTGGGCTGGAGTTGAGCCTTCAATCCCTGTGGACCGGACAGGATGTAATATCGGGATGGATTGGCCCTGTTTCCACACCGCTGTGTACCGGAAGCTCAAAATCTAGTAGTTTAGCCCCGTTTTGTATCTAGATGTGAGTTGGTTCTGAAATGGGTAAATGTTTGTTATAAATAAAATTAATGTTTTTTCCGTGAGGTTGCGTTGCTATACAGATAATTTTATAAAGTTACTGTTATATGATTACGTTTATTTTCGTTTTTAGAACCCTTTATAAAAATCTTAAAGTCTTGGAGTGCTCTGTCTTACCTATACTCCATTTGTAATAAGATTAGACATTTAAACAAACCTTTCTTATAATCCGTTCAACCGATTCTGAGTTCTATACCGTAGGCATAAGGATGGCATTAAAAGCAAAAAAGTGGTGTAAAAATGGTTTAGTTAAATGTCCAATCTTATTTCAAATGCAGTATAGTCTACTACACAGTATTGCTCATTAGCTGTAAAATCTCATTAAACTATGATTCTTGAGCTACGAGGAAGTATGTCATGTGTTTTTCGGGTCATAGATACTTGAATTGCCGAAGTTGCTGTTTAATTATTGTAAACAGTTCAGACTTCCACTGTACACTATCCTTTTAACCCAGATACTAAAACAAAACCATTTCTCATCCATTCCTTACACGGAAAATGAACAACAATGGCCCTCACGATAACGCGCCTAAAACGAAGTACACACTACACCTAACATTAACCCTGAATGAAGGAGCAGGTAAACAAAACACGCTCAGTACCTCATAGGCCCAACCACAGATTAAATATGTAGGCCAGGTCCAGACCATTGTAATGGCTAATGGCAACCTGACGCGGAATGGAAATTTTCCGTATTGAGGTTTGGACCAGTGTGTGGCTCTTAAAGACAAAGGGCTGTGTTGGTCATTGGTCAGAATTGAACAATGTTGAATGTAGGGTTACCATGATCTATGTAAGAGAGGATGCCAGATTTTTCTGAAAAATGCTTGTCTATTGTAAAATAACTGTAAGTCTTATAATAAGTAATAAGTACACAACAGTGAGTTTAAGGCAATGTATAGACTACCGCTATTTGCGGCATAATAGTGGCGCTGCCTCGTCGGCCCGGCTAAAGTACCGTAAGCATTCCATTGTCATTGTCACTGTCACTTGTTGTTTTTTTTCATTGTTGAGGTTAGTTCGCCGCCCTTTGTATTGATTGATCGTATTTGTTTTAGATAATGATACCATAAGTCACTACAATGGAAAGGGATAAAGTACCGCTAGCGGTACTATATACACTCCCTAGTTTCAAAGATTGACATTTATTCAAAATGAAAAGTATGAACAATTTACGACTACTAAACTAATTTAGATTATACGAACTCATTTAACCGAGTGATATTCTTCCGAAGCCATAACTTTTTTCAAAAGTTCTTTTTTTTTCTAAAATATAAAAATCTTCACACGAAACGTTTTTATACTCGTAGTTTTCTTGGGTTACTAATAGCACTTTTACCGACGCTATTTTCAGGTGATTCCTTTCTTTACTCCACTGTGCATTTATTTGGGAAAACATTCGCTCCACAATTGCAATGTGTGCGAATATAAAAAATACAAACTGACAGATTTTAATATATTCTGTTGTGTCACCATTCAGGCATACATGTCCCTATAACTTTAAAAAAAAAATTGCGCCTAAGTGACGTTACACTTTCAGAAAACTGGATGTCGTCTAAGCTTCGACAATATTCTTTTCAGGGCTATATTGTCAGTTTCATCGTGATACCGCGAAATTAAGCAGTCCTAAGTAGTAAAATCAAAATCAATCTGCCTAGCCTTTTCCCAACTATGTAGGGTCGGCTTCCAGTCTAAACGGATGCAGCTAAATACTTACCAGTATTTATTTACATGGAGCGGCTGCCCATCTGACCTCCACAACCCAGTTACTGGGTAACACGATACCCCTTGGTTAGACTGCATGGTTGCTCAGCTACCCGTAATGACTGCCAAATATCAAAGTCAAAGTCAAACAATTTATTTCAATTAGGCACATAATAGGCACTTATGAACGTCAAGTTTACAAAAAATAGAATTGATTCTAGTCGCCCCTTCCAAAAAGTAGTTTTCGTATAGAGAAGAATGGGCAAGAAACTCCACCGTTACTCTTTTAAAATGTTTTTACAATATTTTGTATACATTAATTATATAATTATATGTGAAGACGATGCATCTAGAATAAGATTACTATACCGCGATAGGTAAAAAAGAATGAAAAATAAAGCAATTACAGATAAATTAAATATGTGATAGATACATGGTGCTCACATATTTACAAACATTGTAAAATTATACGATATTCCTAACATTTTAACAAGTAATACTAATAAGTCAGTGTGTGAGTTCAAGAAATCACAGACTGTAAAATCAGTGTTATAAAAAATAACAAATACATAATTAAATAAGCAACCAGTTTGATTTTGTCTAGACTCTAAATTGTCCTATGGAGCAGGACCAGCATGTTTCCAAGCATTCTTATCTTGGATATAATCCTCTAATTTGTAATGTGCTTGTTTACAGAGTGTACTTTTAATATGAGTTTTAAATTTTCTTTCATTTTATTGTAACATTTAACACAGTACCCCATAAAAGATGTATGTACTTTAGATAATCTGAAAAATGGTTGATCTATTTTATCTTTATTTTTAGTATTAAAATTATGTCTATCACTTATTTTATTAAAGATATGTAGATTTTTTCTTACATACATAATATTTTCATAAATGAATTGGCAAGGTACCGTCATAATATTAATCTTTTAAATAGTTCCCTGAGAGATTAGCGAAGATGTAGTTTATAAATGGCTCTGACAGCTCTCTTTTGTAAAATAAAGATGGATTCAATGTCAGTAGCTCGACCCCACAGTAAAATGCCATACGACATAATACTGTGGAAGTAGCTAAAATAGACCAGACGCGCAGTTTCTACATCTGTTAACTGTCGTATCTTTCTAACAGCATAAGCGGCCGAGCTTAGCCGCACCGCAAGAATTGTTATATGAGGTCCCCATTGTAATTTCTCGTCTAGCGTGATTCCTAGGAAAACGGTTTGATTAATAAATTCTAGTTTTTCTCAATTCAATATGATGTCACATTCGCTACTTCTAACATTAGGTAATTTAAATCTAATGCATTTGGTTTTTTTTTTATTTAGTACCAAATTATTTACCGTAAACCAATCTTGGACTTGAACAATAGAGCTGTTATTTTTATTTTTTTATTTTATTTTATTTTTTTTACTTTAACATAAAACGGCCAAAGGCCAATTACATTAGTTAAAGACACAACACACTATATTAGTACAAAAAGAATACAGCTACTCGACAGTCATACGCTCATCTCACAATACTCCAGACATGTTGACAAGATCTTCTTCCATTCATCCGCGAACACATCACAGTGAGGCTTAGCGTCCAAGAGAGCGTTCAGCGCAGAGAGCGTGCGAGGGACAGGAGACTGGGCTCGAGCGACGGTTCGACTCCAAGGCACGGCGAACAATCTGTGCCTCCTGCTACGGTTATAGTTCATGGGAGCAAAAAGACGGGACAGTTCGTCATGCAATTCAGGAGCATCTGTTTTTCCTTGAAGGATCTTACACATATTAATAATTTGGTCATTTTTTCTTCTAACCTCAAGAGAGTTATAACCTAAACAGCCTAAAAGAAAGTTCGAGGGATACATAAAAGGATAATATCCATTCAAACGTTTATATAGATACCTAAGATAAGCTTTTTGTACCTTTTCTAAGAGTAAAGTGTACTTCTTTTCGTGCGGGTTCCAGACGCATGCACTGGACTCCAGTTTGGTACGAACCAGTACATTAAAAATAGATTTAATAGCGCTGGTGTTGCTAAAATCTTTAGCATTGCGCAGAACGAAACCTAATCGCCTAAATGAATCATTTGCTACCGTTGCCATGTGATCATGAAACGTTAGCTTGTTGTCAAATGTGACACCTAGATCCTTCATTCCAGATGTTCTATTAATAGCGCTACCATTCAGTTTATAAGTAAAGGTGATAGGGTTTCGTGCTCGAGTAAAACTCATGACGAAGCATTTGGAAGAGTTAAATTCCATTTTGTTCTTCACACCCCACTCCACTATCGCCTCAATATCACGCTGCAGTGCCAGACTATCGACTTCAGAATTAATTTCGGAAAAGAGTTTTAAATCATCTGCGTATAATAAACTTCTGGCGTGATGAATAACTGAAGGAAGATCATTAATCATTATCAAGAAGAGAAGCGGTCCCAGAATTGATCCTTGACTGACTCCGGAACGCGTATGATAGGGCTGGGATTCATAAAGGCCCAGTCTGACAAACTGCTGACGATCGCGAAGATAGTCAGCGAGGAGCTGTAACAGCCCTGGGGGAAATCCGATGGCACATAGCTTTGCCAGCAGAATATCATTATTGACCCTATCAAACGCTTTCCGGAAGTCAAAGTACAAGACATCGACCTGACTCCCACGGTCTAATCGTTTAGATATGTAATCTACTAGGGTAAGAAGGTTAGTATTTACTGATCTTTTTGCTCTGAAACCATGTTGTTCATTACACAGATACTTTTCAACTTGGAAATAAATATAGTTATGTAGTATGTTTTCAAAAACTTTAGCTGGTGATGACAAAATGGCAATGGGACGGAATTCTTCTACTAATGTTTTATTCAAACTCTTGGGAATAGGAGTGACCCTTGAAATCTTCCATTGTGGTGGGTATATTCCGGTTTTTAATGATAGATTAAAAATATGAAATAGAGGCAAGCAAAAGTGTTTTTTACAAGTTTTCAAAATTTCTGGAGGAATGCTGTCCGGCCCTACTGAACTACTAACTTTGAGTTTACCTATTCCTGACATGACATCCTGAGGAGTGAATTTAAATATATTTACATAATTACTGCTAACATTAGTATCACAATGGGAAGCCTTTTCAACATCAAGTTGCGGAACATCGGGAAGATAAACGCTAACAAAGAAATCAGCGAAGGCATCAGCCGCATGAACACCTGCAAATTTTTCGCCGTTGTAGGTAACACTCGGCTCAAAACCACCTTTTGAGCGTAAACTGGCTATATGTTGCCAGAAATCACGTGGATTGGCTCTTAGATTATTTTCAATCATTTTGGTATATGATGCATAAGCAAGTGCCACCCGTGTTTTAAGGCTAGCTCTCAAATCTGAAAAATTCATACGGGCTACTGTACATTTAGTGCGCTTCCAAGCAGTATGCCACTTGAGCTTAAGTCTAGTGTCCTGAATTATGTCTTTTGTGAACCACACCGGATAACGCCTACTTGTGGTTTTAGGGCGTCTTTTCTTTGGTACACAAGCATCAAAGATGGAATAAATTGACTCATAAAAGTACTCTGTAGCTAAATATACATCGTCAGTCTGTACAACCTTCTCCCATGAATTTTTTGAAAGTAAATCAAAAAGCTTATCCCGGTTACATTTTTTGAAATTCCAGTCTTTATTGGTATCAATGTTACTTGGTTCAATGACATCAGAAGTACGTGTAGATTTAATTTTAATGTCGATATCTAATGGTGGGTGGTAATTGTCAGGTTTAACTATGCCATCCGTGACAGCGACAGAAGTATTAATCGTGCCAGCGTTCTCTTGGACCAACACCACATCTAGCATACCTCCATTCGAATTACTCACCACATTCTTCTCATTCAGGCAACAAAAAGATAAAAAGTAAGAATAATAGTTTACAATAGATAAAGAAGCACTATTCAAATTTAGGTCTCCTAAAATTAAAACAGATCCTTTTAAGTTAGATGCAAAACTTTCGACTTTACAAAACCAACGCATATAGTCCGCGTCTTTAGCACTTGGTTTAATGTAAACCGCACACACGTAAATAGTACGACCACACCACGCAAAACTTGCCCACAGATCTTCACCACAGTCTGTTTCAAATTCGCGGCGCCGTCGCAACACAACAGGCGACCGCGCGGCGAGTAGAACCCCCCCACACGGCGTGCCTCTGTCACGACGTAGAAGTTTCCAGTCTCCTGGTGATAGTTCCGCGTCTTCAACCGACTCATCAAGAAATGTTTCTGTTATTGCAACGAGATTGTGCTCCATCAACAGTAGATTATTTCGCCACATACATAGTTTGGTTTTTAAACCTCTCACGTTCTGGTAAAAACAATGTAAGTTCGAAAGTTTATGTGCTACGAAAGGGCTGATTGTTGGCTGGTGGGCTAGGCTGGGGTTGTTTTCCGTTCAGGTTATGTAGACCGGCTGATATTTTATAGTTCACCCAGGGCCTAATCTTTGCGTAGACCGGCCAGACATGAGCTGAGTGAAACATTTCGAAGCTAGCAACCGGTACTCCTACCTTATAAGATTTGTAGTCCCCCTTTGACGTTAACATTTCAACCGAACATGCACCTGTACTTGCTGGACACAGCTGCTGCAGGTAGTTGCGTATCTCATCAGCACCCGATTCCATGTTCCACAGATGCAAATATTTACGTGGTTCAACTGCCTTTAGTGATGTTACGGTAGGTCCAGCAATACCACTAATTGAAGCCATTTGTCGATGTTTCCGAGTTACAGTCGTCCATTGGGAAGCAGGCACCTTGAGGCTTTCACCGATGGCATCCACGCTGGTCATTATAGCCGGGGTTGATTGGTCAAGCTTGTTAGACTGGCTAAGGTCAATGACCTCAGGTTCAAGTTGAGAACACGGGGGTAGCTGGGTAGTCGGTTGTGGTTTTTGTTGTTTCCGTTTCTTCAGTTTCCGCTGCTTAGACTTGACCATGCTTTTTGTAACTTCGATTGGAACAGAAGTGCTGTCAGTCGTTGTGGACGGCTCAGTAGCGATTGTAGCGACGCTAGGAGAGTTATATCTGACGTTGGTGGGTAACTCGAGTTTTTCTTTCAGGAATTGTATATGGGACCCATGGCTCTCCAATTTTACCTCATACCTCGCAAATAAAGACACTGAATTTGTAAGCTGTTCTTTCAAATCATGCATTTCCTGTTTCAAGCTGTTTATTTCAAATGAAAGTTCATGCAGAATCATATTTTCTTTGGACTGCTTGATTGATTCCACTTTCGTTGGTTGTTCAGATGTTTCATTAAAAGCCCCTTCCCTCAAGATGCTAGCAATGTTTCCATTTCTTTCACCTCGTTTAGGGCTCTTAGGTGATACGAAAAAATCATCGCTATGAGTATCTTTGCTCAGTGTGGTAATACAGGCGTTGGGTGATATGATTACGTCCCCACCGGACCTTTCCTCGAGTAATGCACATTTGTCTGTTAATATTGATGTATCAGATTTTCCTTGTCTGGTACTATTGATTGGTGTTATGTGAGGAGAATCTTTTGATTTTGATGGCGTAGAAAAACTATTATTTAATAAGCAATTTTTTATGCTATTCCGGAAACGCCTCGGTGTCGTGCACTTTCTGTCTGACAAAGTTACCTTTTTATATGCATCAATGGCTGTTTGGCAGTTCACCAGATCCATCTTCAATCTAAAATTTTCGGTATTTAAGTTCTCAATCTCTAAGTGCGCACTATGCAATTCTGCTGTTAGCTTTTTGATGGTATCATTCAGGTTCATGGTCGTGTCACTGTCATTTAATGACGTATTTGGCACGCTCATCACTGAGGTATCAAGTAATGCTGAATTATTATAGAAGAGATTGTCAAGTGAACTAGACTTATGTGGTTTTCTAAGAGTTACGTTTTCGGAATCCATAATTATTATTATCGGGTGTACTCGTTGTGCCACCACCGAGGAAAAGCGAATAGGCCAATAAAATATGAAATGGCTGTGGCAATAGCAAAGCAAACGAAAAAGGCCAGCAATCTTGTAACAGGCAGGAAAAACAAATAACAAAGCAAAAACAAAAAGCAGCACAAAGAGACTTGTTTCTCCCTGGACTCGAACTTGCTCTACTCTAATGCAAGGTACGTGTCTTAGCCTCTACGCCACGCGGTCACATACGCTTTGCTGTAAATTATTGCCTCTGTTACTTGTCTCCTAATTAGCTGTTAATTGAGTAATGCGTGTTTGTGACCATTTAAGGTAATCCACCGCGCGCCAGCCGGTTCGCGCGCTCGGGAGGATGAGTCACTGATTTTCGTTCACAACACAGTTCTTTGTTTGATTTTATACGTGGTTTATTGTTTTATGTACACACACTGCTTGATTATTGATAATATTATTGATGGTTTCAAAAACTTGCACTGTCACTTATTGTTTGATATAAAATTAAAGCACAATAGTTAACGATTTGAAATTATAGAATTAAATAACATGGAGCTACCATTAGCTGCTTGCGCTCATAGCGCTGTTAACGTCGTCAAGATTTTGTGACCGTCGGTTTATTTTAAAGATCAACGATGTGTCATCTGCAAATAACACCATCTTAGGTTGATTTCGAAGTAATTGTGGTAAATCATTAATATAAACTAAAAAGAGGAATGGACCCAATATCGAACCCTGAGGAACGCCCATTGCCATTTCAGACCCCAATGAGTTTACGCCGTTTACTTGAATTTTAACTTTTCTATCTTTCAGGTATGATCTTAGTAAATCAAGAGCTGTATTCCTAATCCCATAGTGCTTAAGTTTCAGCAGAAGTGTTTCATGGTCTACGCAATCGAACGCCTTCGAGAGGTCGCAAAAGATTCTAGTGGCATCGTGTGCTTCTTCCCAGGCGTTAAAAATGTTCTTTATGAGGGTGACACCAGCGTCAGTGGTACAACGTCCTTTGGTGAAACTGTACTGTTGTTCATGAAAGATGGAATTCTTATTAAAGTGACGTAACATTTGATTGAGCATCAACCTTTCCAACACCTTGCTGAGAACTGGCAGAATCGACACAGGCCTATAATTGTTGGGTTCCTTACTATCACCGGATTTGAACAAAGGAATTACTTTACTGTGTTTCATGAGATCCGGAAAGACTCCTCGGTCTACACTGGTGTTAAATATGAAAGCTAAATAAGGCGCAATGGTTTCGATGATAGATCTACAGACTTTTACAGACATTCCCCATAGATCTTCTGTTGATTTAATTTTAAGATCTTTAAAAGCTTTTATAACAGCCTGGGGGTTTGTATGCTGAAACCTCAGCTCCAAAGGGCATGACTTTACATTTTTCCTAAGTAAGGCAGCAGAAAGCGTGGGTGAGGAATTTAAAGTTTCCGTAGTACAGTATCTACGAATGACAGGCAATAGCAGGGAGGGGACTCGATAGGTAATGGATGGTCACCCATCCACGAACCAGCCGTGGCAAGCCAAGCTTCACTGACGATAGACCGCCTTTAGGTTTCTAATATAGTTAGTCCTGTAGTTACGCAACTATTTATAGGACATATTGCACAACGTAAGTCAAAAGTCAAAATATATAGGCAATAGGGTTTTGAGCGGAAGACCAAATGCCTGTTTTAATCAATTCAAAAGGCAAAATTCCGAAACAAATCTACATTTTAAATTGTTCTACCACACGAGGCGGCTCGATGTGTGTGATTGTGCCTCGAACCTCTGACCTGATTAGTTCTTTGAATCAGTAGAAACAAATGAGAAACATGTTTCATGCATCCAAAGTCAGATTCTACGTCCTTTATTTTAGGAGACTGCTAAACATGATTTTAAATATAGAATAGACAGATTTCGTAATGGAATCTAAACCTAGATTCATTCTTGAGCGTACGAACCTATACGTCGTTTAAGGCGCTGCTAGCACAATTTTTCTTTACGTAACGTTCTTTTAACATACATAATATTCCATTATAACATCTGGAGACAGTCAACCCTCAAGTACTCGTACGTACGTTGACACGATCAATCACAGCTTCCCGGGAAATATGTAAATTTGTTATGAAAAAGTTATGCGGCCAATCTACGGAATCCTTCAGCGGGAGAATAATGTGGGCGGCACGTCACTAGAGGAATTTAAAAAGGCTCTTGTATCAAAATCGCTTGGTCGCTGGTCGCAATCAGCCTCTCATTTATCTTCATCTCGTTCGCTGTAATTATAATGTTTATTGCGAATTAATTTGCATTTTAATTTTAATTATAGATCAAACATTTTTCCGCGTAACCTCATCTATTACATAATCCTTCTTTCTCATTCTGAATGATTCATGTCTTTATGGAACGTTTGCCATCTAGTAAACCCAATTATCGAAATATATAAGACCGGTTTTGCTTTCGAACGCCAGTCTACCCGTAACGCTTGTCGGGTATTTATGGTCACGAACGTTAAAACGTCGTCCACTGGAGCCTCAAATGAACTACTAGTGCAGCAACACTCTCGAGAAATGTAGGACACACAACGATCATCATCAACATACCTTGGCATTTGAGTAATTGAATTGAACCTAAAATTAATTAGATGTAGCTACGTTGATGCTACTTTCAAATTGAGTGCTTCGATTTGATAACTTGAATAATTAGTGACAAAAACTGGTGAGATTTATAACTAATGACTTTTATTTTGAAGGTTTCTAATTATAGTGGAAAAACAGATGAATGTGTAACTTTTGTGAGTTATTGCGTAAGAATTTAACCCCAACAGGGTTTGTTTACACTTTTATCAGATACTTTTGGAGCAGACTCACTATTTATGTTGTTTGTTATAGTAAAGTAGAATAAAGATACGTACCTAAACCTCTATTATAATAGAATGCACGATTTCTGTAGTAATTTTCGGGACCCCATTAATTTTTGGAAACAAAATCAGCGTAGTCTATGCGGTACCTTTTATCGTTAAACGTAACAGTCGAATGGGACCAAATCATTAGCAAGTAGCGACACAAAGCTGATAATTTGATTGTTTGAAACTTTAAAGTGCTTCCCACCATTACGGTTTTTAGCCCTCTTAGCAGTAGATAAATATGCCGACACCCTTAACGTAGTGGTTTGCATACCCATGTATTATTACAAACATTTGTTTCCTACTTTCTTTTAGCCAAAAGCCTAAGCTGTAAGTCAAACGTGCCTCGATTCTAGTATGCAATATGCTGGGAAAAAAAACAAAGACCTGACGTCACACAACATCCTGACGTCACACAAATCCTGCATCGCGCAGTTAGAGTTTACCGCGCGATAGACATATATACAAGCTCCCGACTTTAACCTCTGGGCAGTTGCCCGTCAGACACGACACCTATCCACCATAAAAACTCTACCGTAAAGTTCCTCCTCATGGAGGATCCTCCGACCAGACGGTCGGAGGATCCTCCCTTTTCTATGGTGGATGAGTGAACTTTACACCCTGTTCATCATACCCCTAAAATGCAAAAATACGGGTATTCAGCTGCATCCGGTTAGACTAGAAGCCGACCCCAACATGGTTGGAACAGGCTAGGCAAATGACGATGATAACTAGTCATAGGCATCTAAGCTGGCCCGAGGACTGAACAAACAACAAAAATTACTTAAATAGGTACGTCTTTAATTAAGGAAAAATATTAGTACATCAAAACTACATGATGCCAACTGACGATACACAAGTTTGGCGCCGTGCCATGTATGGCAGCGACATGTCGGATTTAAGGCCACGACTACACTGGTTAAAGGCTCGGACTCAAACAAGACACGAAAGCTATTTCATCTACCACAGTATTCAGAGGATAGGTTCTAGCTATAAGTATATAGGTACTGGAAACTAACTCTTACATTTATTAATTTTACAATGTAAAATTAAAGGAAAAATAAGGGATATGTAAAATTTACATATCCCTTATGTTATATTCCGTAGGTATATGATACAGCCCTGTGTATCCAATTCTCTATATAATTAATATTTATAAGATAAATATTCAACGGAGGAAAAATAAATCAGTAGCCTAGTAGGTATACCATAAGTACCCATGGTAAACCAGCTCAATATCAAAACATTTTCATGGAGTTCCTGTCATTTGACCTCCACAATCTACATGTTACTGGGTAACCTTACAATTTCAATATTGTAAGGTTACCTGGGTTAAACCTGTTCTCAGAGACCAAACAACGTAAGTACGTAGATGTTCACATGCCAACTGAGACCAACAATTTACAGTTAGTCACGAGAAATGAGAGGTACATTTCTCGTCTTAAAAAAATAAAAAATAAAAGTCTCTTCCATTTCTTAATTACTTAAAACCATACACCGAGAGGTTTTAATTGAAAATATTGAAACAGAATAAAAGTAGATGAAAATAGAATCCTTTCAACAGATTAGTAACAGAACACGTAGAGGGACACAGAATGAACAATAGTTTCAAAGTTGCCTCTGACCTCAATAAAGTTACTGCGAGCGACACCTACACAAAAGTATGTAACTTCACAGGCACTAACATTAACATAGTATACGCGCGTATTTGGGTAGTTTTCAAATATTTTTCGATTTCACCTACCAGAACTTTCTAAGCTGTGGTTACTTTTTTTCTGTTTAGAGCAATGCAACTCTTAGGGACAGTTGAAAGTAAGCAATAATTTCTACATCACCTGTCACCTTCAATATTTTCGATTGGTCGCAGCGTCTTTCCATTCTATACAAGGCCAGAACGCAAGGGTGTGAAACTAATCGCGTATAGATTGGAAATCACTTTTTGCTAAGGTCTTTCAATCTATACAAGAGTAGTACGCAAATACTCGCGTATAACCCCAACCAAATGGGTTAGGTTAGGTTAGAAATGTGACCAACCTCGCGCGAGCCGGGCGAGCAGCCCCCCGACGCAAGTGTGCGAGGGAACACCGGGGTGGTTTTAGTCAGTAAGAGTCTGACAGACCCCTCTGCCCACCAAGGGCGGAGGACATCCATGAGGATTTCCTCTCCGACAAAAAAAATTTAAAAAAGGATACAACTGTGTCTGACCGCGCGCGAGCTGAGCGAGCAAACCGAGCGATGCCGCGGCAGCGGCCAGCGAGCGCTACTTCTAAGTTGGACGCAGTTACTTGGCAATTTTTACTACACCTTAACACGTTCAGTGCCGGGAGCCCTCCTGGAGAGTTCCCCTTCTCGCATATGGGATCCCGGGAGCCGTCGTGGAGGGCTCATTTTCAATGACGGTTTTTCTTAGCGAATCGACATTATAAACCGTGAAAATAAAATCTGATGTATATTTAAAAAAGATTTATTAGTTTATTTAGGCGTTGGTTTTAAAATCCAAGCATTTTATTTTGATTTTTTTGTTCACGGTTACAAATTTCACAAAACATTTAAAAGGTTGGAAACTACGCGACATTCGCGACTCTATTGCGACAAGGCCCCCTGAAAACACTTACCTACTGTGTTTAATAACACGGTTTTTATACCTAATGCCGTTGACCGTCCGCGATGGTTTACTTTAGCGCAAACGTAATGCCGGTAACCCTCCCGGAGGGTTCACTTCCAATATGTACGGCGGCATGGCGTATAAGTTCTATGAAAATGGGTGGAGTCGAAACTGTTAAACCATGGATACCCTATTAATGATACGGCAAAATGTCGATTGACTTAACATTAAACATTGACGGCTAAACGATGTGGTCAATTTTAGCTGGCCATTTCATGAAACACAAAAAAATAAATGATCAATTCTACGATCAGACAGATACACCATAATATATCGTTGTACACAGAGAGTAATGTAGTTATCCTCTTACAACCCACATAGCACGTATTCCCCTCCACAAGCGGTAGTGCGCTAAACTAGGATACGTTCTAATTCAAATATCTTTTAAGTGAGTGTCTGTAACGCTTTGACTATCATACGTCTTTGAGACTTCAACGAACTGACAGTTTTTAATGAGTTCCCGTCACGATTAGACTGTCTTGAATTTCTTGGTACACATCGTAAACAGTCTGTGCTAGTTTCTACCTTTTTAATTTTTTCTTTTGATTTTTTTAATGAGTGTAATTTTTATGAGTAATAATTTTTACAACTGTTAGTTAAACAATATGGAGGTTTGATCAGTTGAAAAAAAAGGGCAGTAATTTTAATTATTCGGTGATTGTTAAATTATTGTGACAGTAAAACATAAACCGTAATAAAAGAAAATTGGTCGGTTATTTCACCTACAGTGAAAGGGCAGTAAAAATTTAAATATTTTGGAATGGGCAGTTAGATAAATAGTGCGGCAGTTCATAGGTTAGGTTGGAACTGTGATCAACATTACGCGAGCCGAATGGGTCGCAGTAACTAAACCAGGGCAGCCCGACCAAATGGTTTTAGGTTAGGTTAGAACTGTGACTAACCGAGCTAAGCAAGCGTAGCGAGCGGTGCAGCGGCAGCGGCCGGCGAGGGCTACTTCCAAGTTAGATTTCTTACAAACTAATTCCGATTTGATAACTTCACTCATGTAGGTGTTTATTTAATTACCCATTTAAATGTCCGCCGCGGTTGGCGGCCTGTTGCTCTTTGTGAGTGCACGAATCAATCTAGTCTAGCTAATCGCTAAGAACAGGTTTTGCGTGGACAGTTCCTGTTGTTTTCAAATATATTTTATTTTTGTTTTTGTAATTTATATTCGATTACTAGTTTATTTATTTATTTGGAAGTATACAAATTATGTATTAGGTATGTTGAAGCTGTTTTGTACTCGCCGTCACTTGTCCCTACATAAAGGTTCATTAGAAAACCAGCGTCAGACAGCATCTGTCTGGCATTATTTATTTATTTATTTATATATACTTTATTGTACACCAGATTATAATTACATAAAGAAAAAGTAATACACTACAAAATATACAATTGGCGGCCTTATCGCTTACTGCGATCTCTTCCAGGCAACCTTGCCATTAATGCTGAAATGAACCTTTATAGCGCAGCCGTGAGGCCCACACTAATCGTATTATTGTTAAAATATTATTTTCACTTTTTTATTTTGTATTTTGTGTTTCACGAACTGTGTCCAAATAAACATTATTCTTTCTTTCTTTCTTTAAATATTTGTTATCACTCAATTTTATTAACTTTAGGCTCAGTTTTTACTGTCGAACTTGTTAATAAACATGCAATTTAAGTACCAAAATTACTTACATTAAACAACTGCAGCTTTGAATAAATCCCATTTTTTTATTAAATAGAGGTTAGTTGATTCATGTAAAAAAAAGTTGGGCAAAATTTCGAAATTTTTATGTTATGAAAGGGTTTTTATTGAATTTCAGGAAGTAAGATTCTTTTTGAGTCAATGCATATACATTTGCGTGGAATGTCAAGGAATATACCAATTATACATTTTTAAGTAATATTCTTTAATTGTTGATCCCTAAAAAAAACCACTGTAACGTCTTTCACATGACTGATCCGTTATTTTAATGGATCGTTCATTTCAATGTCCGATTTTATTTGTGGTGACTACGTTTTTATTCGCATGGTGAGCTCACACAACCCGCCGACATCCAATTCGATCAAATACTATAACATTATTTCATCTGGACTCATACAAACACGCGTGCCAAAGACTGGCACAGTAAAAACAACAGAACGTGTCTGTGTGGACAGGCTTTAATATTTAAATTGGTTAAATAAAATAGAACCACAAGACAGCTGTCCTTAGTTTTTCAACTTTAAATCGTCTACCATTATAGTATTATTCTGTAATTTAATTTTTTCTTTACAATTTCTGGCACGAACAGACAAAGGAACGGTGAAATATGTCTGAACATGTACCAGGATCGCATGACTGAAGCGAATCCCTCAAAAATGGACGTTTATTACGAAACATCAGATACTCTACTTTATTTATGTCCTTAGATTAACAAATACGCCAGGTATCCAGGTCAGGTATTATGGATTGGTCTATGTTCTTATTTGCATACTGTAAAACTACAGGTATTATGCTTTTTTGAAGCAAAATAAAAAGATAGGATTGAAAATAAAAACGCTCAATTTCGACATTATTGATAGCACAAAACTGATAAAAATTATAGAAAAATAACCGGCCCAAGTGTGTGTCAGAGCATGCACAATGAAGTGTTCCGTAGATGGGATGAATTTATCCCAAGAATAAACTTTACATTGTAGTTGAAAAACATGTTCTCCCAGACGGTAATTTTTTCCAGCTGCAAATGTAAATTGGATGATTATTACTTGCTAACTTGTAGAGCCTACTTAACTGTGATAGTTATATACGAGTATACTACTGCTGTGATTTTTTTACATATCCAGAACCAACCATTAAGCTGGCAGGGGGGGACACTTCACTCTAACAAAAATTTGCACTTTAAAGCTTATTATAAATCGCAAACGGATCCCTGAATAAAAATGGGTTTTTCACAAACTCACAATATTTTTGAATGACCTTTCCAACGCCATGGGATAGACGAGAAGGGTCGGGTCCGGATATTTTTCAGTAACATCCCGGAGTCTGAATTTCTTACCGATTCACGGGAAGAATTGTCTCCCTATTTTACATGAGAATTAAACATAGCTGCGGATATCTGGGGACCACTATACACCTGTGAATAACCCTTCAAGAAATTTGAGTATGATGTCAATGTGCACAGAATCTATTCCTAAACATGAATTTTCTTTCTGCATTTACAACTGCATTGCTGCTGTGACTATCCATCACTACTCTAAGCCGTACAGTTTAAAAATCGAAGAGTTTTTCCCAGCATATCGCATACTAGAATTGAGGCACGTTTGACTTACAGCTTAGGCTTTTGGCTAAAGGAAAGTAGGAAACAAATGTTTGTAATAATCCATGGGTATGCAAACTACTACGTTAAGGGTGTCGGCATATTTATCTACTGCTAAGAGGGCTAAAAACCGTAATGGTGGAAAGCACTTTAAAGTTTCAAACAATCAGATTGTCAGCTTTGTGTCGCTACTTGCTAATGATTTGGTCCCATTCGACTCTTGCATTTAACGCTAAAAGGTACCGCATAGACTACGCTGATTTTGTTTACAAAGCTTAATGGGGTCCTGAAAATTACTACAGAAATTGTGCATTCAATTATATAGAGGTTTAAAAATTAGTACCCTAATTTCTTTTAGGTATCTTTATTCTACTTTACTATACCAAAGAACATAAATAGTGTGTATAGTCTGCTCCAAAAGTATCTGATATAAAAAACTTTTTTACAAAAAATTTAACCAACGAAAAAAAACAGAAAAGCGAAAAATAAAAAATAACCTTTTATTGTAACTAAGCTCCTAAACTAATTTAAGTAACAACATTTTGAGGCGGCGCCAAAATAAACAAATTAATTACTTAAATTACGCTTTAAGTAATTAATTTGTTTATTTTGGCGCCGCCACAAAATTTGTTACTTAAATTAGTTTAAAACTTTAAAAAAATTGTTACGTAAAATGGTAGCTTAATGGATCTTCGTTGAATGTGTTTGGAATGTGTTTGTGTTTGATGTATGTTCCCCGATTACTCGAAAACAGCTAAACCGATTTGGAAAATTTTTTTATATTTGAAAAGGTATAAAAAAAGGTGGACACATTGTCATCAGGGCAGTATCTGATGATGGGATCCTGGAGATTTGTCCAAGGGAACTCTTCTAATATTATAGCGATCACATATAGCGATTTGGGTATTTTTTATAGTAACTCGTGCAGTTGCTCTTGAAAAGCACCAGTTGGTGAAGTGGAACTGATGATGACGACTACAGATGGCCACCGGAACTACTCAATAATAAGTATTATCACATATCACGCGTTGCAGTTTGATTACTTTAATATGGTTGCCAAGCAATTTATGTTCGTCACAATGCATATGGAGAAGTGGAGCTGATGGTGAAGTACCAGGAGAACTCCTCAACGATTAACGTCCCTGCATCGGGAAAAGCATTTTTTTTTTTAAATGTGATTAACAGTTGACATTAGGCTATTGTAATTTAGATAAATTACAAACTGACCCACTGAAAAGAGTGAAATAACAAGTGATTTACAAAAAAAAAATACAACCGGGGGTCCAAATAAACTCCAACTAAATTATGGAAATCGGTGGCAAATAACGTAAATACAAAACCAAAGACACTTTTATTCCACTATAAAGTCGTAACCTTCAAAATAAAAGTGGTGAGTTTAAAATCCATCACTTTTTGTCAATAATTATTCAAGTTTTGATAACTTGAATAATTATTAACCAAAGCACTCAATTTGTAAGTAGCACTACAAATTTCCATCCACACAGGTACGTTTTTTGATCCATTTGTTTACATATTCATCAGATACTTTTGGAACATATTATAAGTACCTAAGTGTCTTTATAATTAATTTTAGGTTCAATACAATTTTTCAAATGAAAAAGTTTTGATGAATAAAGCTAAGATTCTCATGCAACGCAATTTTGGTGGTATGAACCTTGGCGATCTTTGCAAGGATGCCAACAACATAGATTGGTCTGCTCTGTTTGCCTCTGCATCAGTCGATGACCAAGTTAGTATTTTTGCGGCTAAACTTATCGAGCTTTACGATCATCATGCACCTGTTCGAGCTGTTAAGGTTAGACATTTGCCGACGCAGTGGCTCACAAATGAGATTAAAACACTTATGCACAAAAAAGTTACGGCAAAGTCTAAATTGAAGCGTAGGGCTAATGACGCTGGATGCTGCGCGCCGACCTCCCTAGCGGCGTCAGCGTGGTTTGCTACGCTGACGACACGCTGGTCCTGGTGCAGGGGAGGTCGCATGAGGCGGCGGCCGAACTAGCGACACGTTAGGTTGCGACAATCGTCGAAAGGATCCGGCAACTGGGACTCGAGGTGGCATTGCACAAGTCCGAGGCCATGTGTTTCTATGGTCCTCGGAACGCGCCACTGTCGGGTTCCCAGATTACGGCGGGAGGGGTTCACATCGGTGTCGAGTCGACGATGAAGTACCTGGGACTCGTCCTCGACAGCCGGTGGAACTTCGTGGAGCACTTCCGACGTTTGGCTCCCAAACTGGATAGGGCTGGGGCTGCTTTGGGGGGTCCAAACGCCTCCTGCCGGAGGCTTTACGCGGGGGTCGTGCGGTCCATGGCCCTTTACGGGGCACCGGTATGGGCGCGTTCATTGAGGCTGCGACCGGCCCGGCGATTGAACGCGTCCCAAAGGGTCATGGCCATCAGGCTGGTCCGGGGATACCGCACGGTCTCCCGTGAGGCGGCGAGCCTCCTTGCCGGACTACCGCCATGGGATCTGGAGGAGAAAGTCCTCGCGCACATGTGGGAGTTGCGCGAGGAGGCGAAACGCCGGGGTGTAACTCCGCTGCCGCGAGAAATCACGGCACAGCGGACAGAGCTCCGGCGGGATCTCATGGTGGCATGGAGTATGCGATTGTCGCAACCCAGCGCTGGGCACGCCACAATTGCGGCGATAAGTCCCCTCTTTGAGGAGTGGCTTGAGAGGCGCCATGGCGTCCTCACCTTCCGCCTGACGCAGGTCCTCATCGGACACGGTTGTTTCGGGAGGTTCCTGTTCCGAATAAGGCGGGAGGAAACGCCCGGGTGACACCACTGCGTGGATCGCCCGGAGAACATGGTGGAGCATACGGTGAAGGTCTGCCCGGCTTGGGCGGAGCACCGCCGTGTCCTCACGGAGGCGATCGGCGGCGGCGATCTCTCGCGTCCGGCCCTGGTTCAGGCCATGGTTCGGAGCGAGAGTGCATGGGAGGCCGTCACCTCCTTCTGCGAAGCAGTTATGCTCGCGAAGGAGGAGGCGGAGCGCGCGAGGGAGATGCAAGCTGCACGCACTCGCGGCCTTAGTCGCCGCAGGAGACGCCCCGGGCGTCGGGAGTCGAGAGCCGACTTCCGGCCACCGTAGGCGCGGGCTTGCGGACGGTGAGCAATGGGCAGCTCACCGTCCGATAAGGACCAGGCCCGTGTCGACGACGCGTTGTGTTCCACGCGCGCCTCAAAGAGATGTCAGGACCAACCGACGGGGTCGAAAGACCAATGCCTGCTGGAGTTGCGGGTTTGTCCGAAAGGGATATCGCGGCCCCGGCACACAGGCAACTGAAGGAACACGGGTGGGTTTTAGTCAGTTAAAGTCTGACACACCCTCTCGCTCTGCCCAGAGCAGGAGAAGTCATTTGATGATTTCCCATCCTGAAAAAAAAAAAAAAAGGGCTAATGACGCTAACAGGGAAAGATACCTCTCAATACGTAATCACTGTAATAAGGTGTGTAGGAATGCTAATCGCCACCACATTCATACTTCTGTCCAAAATGGGGACGCATCCAGAGTTTGCAAATTTCTTAGATCATTGGGGGTCGGTAAAATCCGACAAGATACAATTCCAAAAAACATAGACATTGATGCAATGAATACTCATTTTACTGCTTCGTCCAATTTTGATAGGACAATAAAGTTGAATACACTGAATTATCTTTCTTCACTTCCGACTCCCAGTTATTCTCCATTTGTTTTAGTCAGTTCTCCGCATGTGATGTTAAGAAAAGCATACTATCGATTACTTCCAATGCGGTAGGAAGTGACTGTATCAGCCGTAATATGTTAGTCCCTGTGCTGGATGTTATCCTTCCCGTCATTTATCATATCCTCAATTTTTCTGCATCTAGTGGTGTCTTTCCATACTCATGGAAAGATGCTCAAATAATTCCTTTACCTAAAAAGTCTAAACCCACATCCTTTTCTGAATACCGTCCAATATCCGTCCTACCATTCCTATCCAAAGTCCTTGAACAGTTAATTCACAATCAAATAAGCACTTTCCTCGCTAAAAATAATCTCCTCAACCCCTTCCAGTCTGGCTTCCGTCCTGGTCATAGCACCACCACAGCGCTTCTGAATATTACGGATGATATAAGGTCAGCCATGGAGAACGGTAATCTAACGGTCTTAGCCTTATTAGATTTCAGTAATGCTTTTAATACTGTTGATTTTGATGTTTTGCTTGGCATTTTATGCTCTCTTAACATATCTCCATCGGTAATTGACTGGTTTCGTACTTACCTGTTCGGTCGCCGGCGACGTATTTGCATAAGAGAGACGTTGTCTTCCTGGACTTCTGCCGGTGTACCTCAGGGTGGCGTTCTATCCCCTTTACTTTTCGCAGTTTTTATTAACTCAATCTCCGAAGAACTTATTTCTTTCTACCATCTTTATGCAGATGATTTACAAATTTACTCGCGAGCTCCTCTTGGTAATCTGTCCGAGGCAATTTTTTCTATTAATCGTGATCTGGCCCGTATATGCGACTGGAGTAAGAGATATGGACTTATGGTCAACCCCATAAAGACGCAGGTTGTGGTGGTACGGAGTTCTAGGACGGTCTCAAGGATCGACTGGACAACTCTTCCCCAAGTTTCTTTTGACAATTCAGTTGTTCCCTTCAGTGAGAAAGTTAAAAACTTGGGGATATTCATTGATAGGAACTTTTCTTGGACTGCCCAGCTACAGGAAGTGAGCCGCAAACTATTTGCATCCACTGCATCTTTGAAGAGATTACGTAATTTTCTACCGACTGCCACCAAGATTGCGCTTGCCCAATCGCTTCTTCTACCCATCCTTGATTATGCTGATGCCAGCTATCTTGACCTTACCTAAGACCAACTTGATAAGCTTGAGCGGCTTCAAAATGTTTGTATATGGTTCATATTCGGTTTGCGCAAATATGACCATATTTCCGAATATCGTGTGAAACTCAAGTGGTTACCAATTCGCCTTCGCCGGAATGTTCATATTCTTTCCCTTTTGTATAATGTGCTTCTTTCCCCTTCCACCCCTCTCTATCTCAAGGAACGTTTCCAGTTTATTTGCGACTCCCACAAGAAATTTTTAAGGTTATCAGATAACTTGAAGCTTAGAATGCCTATGCATTTCACAACTTTCTTCGACAAATCCTTCACTGTCCAGGCTGCTCGTTTATGGAATGCATTGCTAGTTGAAATAAAGCGTGCGCAATCATTACCTGTGCTTAAGAGGCTCGTGAAGGAACATTACTTGTCGTTGTGATCTTGTTCTCATAACTGTAATTATGTTGTGTTCATTTTTGCTGCTTATATATTTAGTATGTATGTATTTATATATCTATTATTTAGGATATGTATTTATCTATGTATCTATTCTAGTATATTGTATACTTATAATTTGCACCAACGACAACCCCATTTTATGTCCAGATAAATCACTGTCCATTCTAAGGTTGCCTGGAAGAGATAAGGCCGCCCATTGTATATTTTGTAGTGTTTGATTAGTATTTTTTTTGTTATGTATTTTTGTGGTGTACAATAAAGTATATATTAATAAATAAATTGTATAATAGAATCCGTGTACATTCTGCCTTATAGCATGCAAATGTAACACAAAGTAAAGATATTACTAAGAATTATCATATAAGAAATCCTGCAAAGAATAATAACATTTATCTACAAGTAATTCTGTGAAACGTTTTTTTTAAATTTTTGCAACGGTAAGTTTTTAATTTGGTCAGGTATTTTATTAAAGATTACAGGAGCCATACAAATCACATTTCTTTTTAATAAGCTAGTTTTAAATACGCCCGTGCATAATAGATTCTGATATTGAGATCTCATAGCTGTACTTCGTTTTCTAGTTTCTATTAAATTTGCAAATAGACATCGATTTGTTATTACAAATATTGCTAATTCAAAGATATATAGGCATGGGAAGGTTAATAATTTATGAGACTTAGAAGATTGCAGTTTGTGTACTAAATTTCTCGAGAGAGTTGCTGCACTATTTTGTATCTTTGTAGCTCCAGTGCACGACGATTTAACGTTCGTGACCATAAATACCAGACTGGCGTGACGGGTAGACAGGCGTTCGAAAACCTGACAACCGGTTTTAGTTTAGGGAGTATCGGTATTTGTCCATAATTGGGTTGCTAGATGGCAAAATTTCCATATAGACTGTAATCGTATTTAGGTAAGGAAAAAAAAAAACATTGTTACACGTATTTTCTTATCCATACATAACTAACATTAAAGGATATCGGTAAAGAGTTGTATTTTTAACATAATTGTCAAGTCAAAGTCAAAGTCAAATCATTTATTTCAAATAGGCCCTTGCAAGGCACTTTTGAACGTCGAAAATTACAAAAAAAATTGAATTGATTCTAGTCGCCCCTTCCAAAAGGTAGTTTTCGTATGGAGAAGAATGGGCAAGAAACTCCACCGTTACTCTTTTAAAATGTTTTACAATATTTTGTATATGTAGGTACATTAGTTATGCGAAGACGATGCATCTAAAAATAAAAAATAAAAATTACTATACCACAATATAGGTAAAAATATTTTTTTAAAGAGAGCAACAACAGATAAATTAATTACTTATGTGATAGATACATGGTTCACACATATTTACAAACATTGTAAAAGTTGACGATTTTCCAAAAAAAAAAAGTTACAATTAATAAGTCAGTGTGTGAGGAAGTAATCACAGAATGTAAAATCAATGTCATATAATAAAATATAATAATTTATACAACTTAAATTAGCAACCAGTTTGATTTTGTCTTTTGTTTAAGTGGCAGTGGTCATCGTACTAGACGGCGCTTGTATCTTAAGGGCCAGAGTTGCGTTAGGATTAAATTAAAACAAATAATATTTGTTATTCATAAAATTGAGGTATTTACGGAGAATAGTAAAATAACGTTACGCGATAATAATTTTTAGTCCACCATGTATCATTATTATCTATTTAAAAATCAAGAAACCAGTATAAAAAAAATTCAAATTATTTCGCAATAAACTTAATAATTACAGCGAACAAGATGAAGATAAATGAGAGGCTGATTGCTACCAGCGACCAAGCGAGTTTGGTACAAAAGCCTTTTTAAATCCCTCTAGTGCCGTGCCGCCCACATAATCCTCCCGCTGAAGGATTCCGTAGATTGGCCGCATAACTTTTTCAAAACAAATTTACATATTTCCCGGGAAGCTGTGATTGATCGTGTCAACCTACGTACTGAGGAGTTGGCTGTCTCCAGATGTTATAATGGAAAGTTATGTATGTTAAAAAAGCGTTACGAAAAGAAAAATAGTGTTAGCAGCGCCTTAAACGACGTATAGGGTCGTACGTACGCTCAAGCATGAAGCTCTAGCTTTAGATTCAATTACGAAATCTGTCTATTCTATATTTAAAATCATCCTTGAGCAATCTCCTAAAATAAAGGACGTAGAAGTTGACTTTGGATGTACGGCATGACACATGCGTCTCATTTGTTTCTACTGAATCAAAGAACTAATGAGGTCAGAGGTTCGAGGCACAATCACACACATCGAGCCGCCTCGTGTGGTAGAACAATTTAAAATGTAGATTTGTTTCGGAATTTTGCCTTTCCCGCTCCTTTGTGATCTTGTACGAGATCCCGTTTGAATTGATTAAAACAGGCATTTGGTCTTCCGTTCAAAACCCTATTGCCTATATATTTTGACTCTTGACTTACGTTGTGTAATATGTCCTATAAATAATTGCGTAACTACAGGATTACCTATAATAGAATCCTAAAGGGGGTTTATCGTACGTTAGGCTTGGCTTTCCGCGGCTGGTTCGTGGATGGGTGACCATCCATTATATATCGAGTCCCCTCCCTGCTTTTGGCTGTCATTCGTAGATATTTAGCGGTCGTTATGGGTAGCTGGGCAACCATGCAGTCTAACGAAGGGATATCGTGTTACCCAGTAACTGGTCAGAGGGGCAGACGCTCCATGTAAATAAATACTGGTAGGTATTTAGCTGCATCCGGTTACACTGGAATCCAACCCCAACATAATTTTAGCTCTCTTCAAAATGGTTGAGCTGAATCGTGCTAATCCATGCGTCATGTTCGTGAAAGGGCGCCGTCAGAAGGGACTGGTCATCTCAGATGTCTTAGCTGCCACGGCTTATTTTAATCTAATTTAATTTTTGAATTATTTATTTTTATTTCTATTACGGACGCTTTTAACGTTTTGCATCGTTCTCACATGTATAACTTAAACATGAATGATGTAACCCATATTTTGTAACCATATCTTGATTTAAAAGAGTGTCCGTGGAGTTTCTTGCCCGTTCTTCTCCATAGGTACTACTCGTACTACGCTTTGTAATGGGAAATTAGCTTCATCTCTCTGACTGACCGACCCCTTGACAATTCAGAAGTGCCTGTAATTGGTTTATTTGAAATAAATACTTTGAGTTTGAGTTGGGAAAAGGCTAGGTTAGAATTTAAAACTCATATTAAAAGTACACTCTGTAAACAAGCATATTACAAATTAGAGGATTATATCCAAGATAAGAATGCTTGGAAACATGCTGGTCCTGCTCCATAGGACAATTTAGAGTCTAGACAAAATCAAACTGGTTGCTTATTAAATTATGAATTTGTTATTTTTTATAACACTGATTTTACATTCTGTGATTTCTTGAACTCACACACTGACTTATTAGTATTACTTGTTAAAATGTTAGGAATATCGTATAATTTTACAATGTTTGTAAATATGTGAGCACCATGTATCTGTCACATATTTAATTTATCTGTAATTGCTTTATTTTTCATTCTTTTTTACCTATCGCGGTATAGTAATCTTATTCTAGATGCATCGTCTTCACATATAATTATATAATTAATGTATGCAAAATATTGTGAAAACATTTTAAAAGAGTAACGGTGGAGTTTCTTGCCCATTCTTCTCCATACGAAAACTACCTTTTGGAAGGGGCGACTAGAATCAATTCTATTTTTTGTAAACTTGACGTTCATAAGTGCCTTTTAAGTGCCTAATTGAAATAAATTGTTTGACTTTGACTTTGACTTTGATTTTGATTTTACAGGACTACTCAATTTCGCGGTATCACGATGAAACTGGCTATATATACGTAGTCCTGAAAGAATGTTGTAGAAGCTTAGACGATATCCAGTTTTCTGAAATTGTAACGTCACAGTGGTGCAATTTATTAAGATGATGAGAGTGTTTTTTTTTTATATTCCCACACAATGAAAATGTGGAGTGAATGTTTTCCCTAATAAATGCACAGTGGAGCGCTTTTAGTAACCCAAGAAAACTATAAAACGTTTCATGTGAAGATTTTTATATTTTAGAAAAAAAGAACTTTAAATAAAAGTATGTCTTCGGAAAAATATCACTCGTTTAAATAAGTTCCTTTAATGTTAATTAATTTAGTGGTCGTAAATTGTTAATACATTATTTTCATTTTGAATAAATGTTCATCTTTAAAAGTATCTGTTGAGTATTATTTATTTTAAGACTTAGGTACAGCTATTTTACAACAGACAGTCATTTTTCTGAAAAATCCGGCATCCTCTCTTACATAGATCATGGTAACCCTACATTCAACATTGTTCAATTCTGACCAATGGCCAAACACACTGGTCCAAATCTCAATACGGAAAATTTCCATTCCGCCTCAGGTTGCCATTACCCATTACAATGGTCTGGACCTGGCCTACATATTTAATCTGTGGTTGGGCCTATGAGGTATTGAGCGTGTTTTGTTTACCTGCTCCTTCATTCAAGGTTAATGTTAGGTGTAGTGTGTACTTCGTTTTAGGCGCGTTGTCGTGAGGGCCATTGTTGTTCATTTTCTGCGTAGGGAATGGATGAGAAATAGTTTTGTTTTAGTATCTGGGTTAAAAGGATAGTGTACAGTGGATGTCTGAACTGTCTACAATAATATCTGTATGGAAAGAAAGAAAGAAAGAAAATACGTTTATTTGCGGCGGTTTGTTTTTTTTATGGCAATTCAAGTATCTAAAGCTTGAAAAACACATGCTTCGTCGTAGCTCAAGAATTAAACTTTACAGCTAATGAGCAATACTGTCTAGTAGACTAGATAACTGTGACAGAAAACTCCAACACTAAGATTTTTATAAAGGGTTCTAAAAACGAAAATAAACGTAATCGGTTCAACAGCTTTATAAACATACCTGTATAGTAACGAAATCTCACGGAAAAAACATTAATTTTATTTATAACAACAATTTATCTATTTCAAAACCAACTCACATCTAGATACAAAACGGGGCTAAACTACTAGTTTTTGAGATTCCGGTACACAGCGGTGTGGAAATAGGGCCAATCCATCCCGATATTACATCCTGTCCGGTCCACAGGGATTGACGGCTCAACTCCAGCCCAGCACAGAGAAATTGAAAAAAGTAACGGCTAAGCTTTTCAGATATAATTGATTTTCTATTTGTGTTGTAATCTTTTCATTTTATAATTTAAAGAAATTGATTACTTAGCTCCTTATACATTACGTGTACAGTAAGTCAATAAGAATATTTATGCAAATCTACACTAATATTCTAATATCGCGAAATTTCGCGGATATATGCATAATTTTTTAATTAGTCAATATTTTTAATTCATATTCTTTATGGCACCTCTTTAGGGCATGAGCTATCCGAATATCAAAAATGTTTGGCCTAGGTCTCAAGGGGGAGGCGTGAAAATTGATTCGCTGTTACAATGTATAGTAGATGTTTAGATGTATAAGCAATCTCTGGAAGTAATGATTCGGTTTCTAAAATTATTTCACTGGCTGAAAGCTACACTATTGCCGATTGCCATAGGGTATGTTTTGTAGTATAGTTGACGACCACGCGGGCGAAGTCGCGGGGAGAAGTAAGAATAATGTACCTAAATTAATTTCACATCATGGATGCCAATTATGAAAATATTACGTATCATAAATGTCCAATAGTGGACCGTGCACATTTTTGTCAGAAATAATAATGATGATACACATCATGTCATTACATTATAAAAGAAATAGTCATCTTTCTCTTAGGGCTAGCTCGTAATACTGCAAATTTTATTCGCGCGATTTATATTCAGTATACGGCATTGCAATGAGTGCGAGTAGATTAATAATCGCCAATGCGTGGTAGCTACATAAGATACAATTGCGATGAAAATTTCGCGCGATTTTTATCGCAGTGCGGGTTTGGCCTTAAACGACATTCACACTATTAATACTGAAGGACCCTATTCAAATAAACATAAGTACAGGGCTCTACTTACCAATTAACTTGAGAATTTTTCAAAGGAACCGTCTGAATTAATGACAATTAAGTCCTAAAACACGAAAGTTGCATTAACGCTTTAGAATAATTAAACATCTTGCCTCTAACTGTGGGGCTTTTTCACCGGAAGGTTAAAAAGAGACTAAAGTAAATAAAACAAAGAGTAGTGTTGCAGAAAATGATACTTTACGAAAATGCTGAATGGTGAAAGCATCCTTGAATAAATATTACATGTAGGAGCAACTAAAATGTGAGGAATTGCCCCTCAGATGTTCTAGTACAGAGTTCTTTTATTCGTTATATATTATTATTCTACTTATATTATTTTATTTGTGAAGTCTTTTGTTATTGATTCTGTACTACGTAAAAAAAATCAAAACAGTATCGAGTCTAAAATTTCAATTTGTTTAAAAATCTCAAGGATTCCACGAGACAGGCTCGAACTAGTGTGGAGTTAAAATTAAGTATGTTTCCTTTGTAACAATAATTTCAGGAGTAATTTATTTGTATTCGTTTTAAGGAAATGTAAGAATTCTTTATTTGTTTAATAAACGATTATTATTATTATTATATCTTTTCGGAGACCCATAGGAACACAGCATATAATAGTGTAAGCAGGAAAGCAGAACATTCGAAGTTTGCGAAAGTAAGCCAGACGAAGCTAACAGCACATAACCTGGAAAATTAAAGCCAATAACGCAAACACAATGTATGGAATATAGACGAGTATTTAACACACATTATTCTGCTTATCCCTAAAAGCATAACACGCTCACATTGTTTGCGCAGAGTTCACGCGGTTCCGTTTATGCTAATATGCCTTATATCTTGAGCTATCCGTTCTCAGTATCCCAAAACAGAATTTGCATACTTCCAAGACGTGTTTACATTTATAATAAGTTTTTATTATGTTCGTTTTTGTTTGTGGGTTACCAAAAATACTCTCGTATAGGAAACCATTGTATTTTGCTAAATATCGTATAATTCAACAGTGAAATACATCTAGAACATGCTTCATGTCATGTAATAAAAAATCCAGAGAAAAGTGTAACGTGAAAGACAGGTTATCGAAACCGATAAAATGCTGTCGAATTTTCCTATCCAACGGGTTCAAATTTGGAATTCACACTTAAGACGCAGATATATGCCAGTGACCTTGAGTGGTTAACTTGCGTGTTCTGTACTGATCTCACGCAACGCGTCGTACGTCCAGCCAGTAATAGGACTCGCCCATGTAGGAGTTTGTCCCCAATTCGATGCATTATTAATTTATTATACATAAAACAAAAGGTATTTTAATAAAACACGTATACTAAAAGATCAATAATTCAATTATATGGTGCAGGTTTCAGAAAAATACGCTTGACAGATTTTGCGTGATTCTCAGTTTTTTATCCGCGTTAGACATAACTTTACAAATTAATTTCACTATGTAATATAAACATAATCTAAAATATTCATATATTAAGTTATTAAGAAAATGCTCTAATTTAACATATATATTTTCCAAATCATTAACACTACTCGTTTAGACGTTATCATCAGTATAAAATCATATAAAGTCGGTTATCGTCGCCTTAAAAGGTCAGATGATTCCATTTGCATGGTTCATTTACCTACATATTTCCAATCCTTACCTACCGAATTTAGTAACTCGTATATACCTAACTAATGCGAAAGTGAGTTTTTTTGTTTGTTACGCTTTCGCGCTAAAACGGCTGAACGGATTTGGATGAAATTTCGCACATGGGTAAACCATAACCTGGGTTAGGACATAGGATACTTTTTATCCCGATATTCCCACGGGATCGAGACTTATGTGGGTGAAACAGCGGGGCGCAGCTAGTATACATAATATGAAAACAATGGTCTTCACGTATACGTCGACGTACGACTAGGAGCTCCTTGTTGTTCTCCTCATCGCTGTCACTGTGGCGAAGTTGTCAACAGTCTCGGACATCACGGCCTGTCTTGCAGCCAAAGTGCAGGTCGCTTAGCGCGGCACGCGAACATTAACGACATCATCCGACGAGCTCTTGTCACCGCCGGCGTTCCAGCTATATTAGAACCCAATGGCTTGGCACGCGACGATGGCAAGAGACCGGACGGCATGTCTTTATCTCCATGGAAGGTGGGTAGGCCTTTAGTGTGGGATGCAACCTGTGTCGACACTCTTGCGCCATCTCATCTTCCTGGCTCGGCGTGCTGTGCTGGTGCTGCTGCTGCGGCTGCAGAAAACCTCAAGCGGCGTAAGTATAATAACCTTACAGGTAATTATATTTTCGAGCCGTTTGGGGTGGAAACCCTCGGGCCGTGGGGTCCGAGTGCTCATGGCCTGTTTAATGAAATTTCAAAACGGCTATTTGACACTTCCCGTGAGCCAAGAGCTGGTTTTTACTTTGGGCAGAGGCTAAGCATTGCCATACAACGTGGCAATGCGGCCAGTCTCTTGGGTACATTACCAGTCGACAGCGATGCGGATGAATTTTACGATGCTATATTTTAGTTTTTGAATAGTTTAGTTAAGTTAGAATATAATATATAATTTTGAAATTTTCTTAACTTTTATGCACTAATGTTTAAAAACTAAGGTAACGTAATATGCCACTTAGATTAAGCGACAAAATTAAGTGTTGGCTAAGTTAAAACAAATAGTGGCCATTTCTGCTAACAAAATGAGGAGTCATTTTTAAGGTATTTTTTATGTTTAGAAAACTATAAGTAATAAGGTTTTTTACTATTGGTAGTTGTCTATGATGGTCATTATTCGATATAATACCAAGCAATTGATGAATATTTTAAATCATAGAAGTGACGAGGTTCTCTATTTGTGAGAAAAAAAAACACCAATTTCATAGGTGGGAACCCAATACATTAATTTTACATAATGTTTGACTTTATCCGACCTAATCTGACCCTGCAAAAGTACAATTCGCTAACCAATCGTATTGTGAGAGCATTACTTCTAAATCTCCAGAGATTTCCAGTAATTTTCACAAAATAATGTAGAAATAAGAACAAATGAAAAAACTCTGCAAATAAATCTTGCGGAGTGTTGCGAGCGTTTCCTTAGGATGTCGATTTATCAACTAAGAAAGAACAGCGAGTTAACGAGCCTTAACATACAAAAATTGAGATAAACGATTTTACAGGTAGTTAAGTCGAATTAAATGTTAATTGGGTTATTATTATTTATTTATTAAAAAATAATGGATGAAAGAGGCAACCATTTTTCTTGCTTCTTCTTCTTCAACGTGTAATTGCACTTTGTGCGTCATTCAGAGATACGTAAATTTAACTTATATACCCAGTTAGGTACACCTGCACTACAATTATGTAACACATTTAATCACAATCTAAAGGATTTTGAAAGAAATTCCTCATCCATTGCTTCACTTACTTATTTGAAAAATTAGTCTGCTCAACAACGTAAAAACGCAATTAATGTTATCGAACTGTCAAAATGACAGGCATAATTGCCATTGTAAGTGTGTTACGTAATTACCCCGCAGTTCTTTCCCTTTTAACTGTCCCTAAGTGAAGTATTTCCCCAGATGAACGCTGCCACAAGTTTTACTCGACTATGTATTTAAACTTAAACTTATAAACGAATTAACTTTTAATGTTGTTGGGTACCAAGCAGAAAAATAAGCTTATATTTGAGAAGAATAATGCGACAAACACGACGAACACAAAGTCGTACCTAATTGGAGTTTCAAAACCGTATTCCCACAAAGATTTCGTGTTTCGGCACGTCTTTGTTTTGGGGGAATGTACAGAAAAGCCCCCAGTATATGAGGTAACAGGGAAAAATTAAATTAGCCGAGACGAGGGCTCCGTATCAGTATGTTCACAATAGGGGAATATTCGCCATTTTTCTTTTAGTTACACCTCCGTTTGGCGTTTACTTGGGGTGCCAAACTTTTCGGTTCAAATTGCCAATTTTCGTTCATCAAGGGGACGGTAATTCTGGGAATCAGTAAGAATGGAAGCTAATCTTCTAATGAAAGATAAATCTTGCACTATTTAGGTACTGGCGAGGATTTTGGGGAAAAGAAAATATTCTCTGGTAAGTGTTCATTTATCTAATGCAGGAACGTGATTCAGTAGATACCTAGGTACTATCGCGGACACTGACGCCTCACCTCTTTTCGACCTTATTGCCTATAATAAGGTCGAAAAATGGTCAAGCGCCAGTGTCCGGCAGAGTAGGTACCATCAAAGAAGTTTATAACTAATCACCGTAAGGACTATTCTTGCTTGCAGCGCTCGGCGGCTGTAGAACCGAGTCGGTAACAGATGTGGTCATCGTGTTCACGGGATTTTGTTTTCAACCTGGTTCGATATGAACTCCTTTATTGGTGCATACCTAATACTATGCAGTAAAACTAAGACCTGGCCTTGAAATTCCTGTAATCCACCATTTTTCATGCCGAACGGGTATACGACGGCAAACCTACAACATAGGTAAACCATGTAAAATGCCTACAGCAGCCTATGTAATAGATGGCTCAGTTCCTGCACATAGTTACGTCGGCAGCTGCGAACTTCCTGTTTATACCTCACTATTGAAGAGTTTTATATAGATAAGAATGCTTGGAAACATGCTGGTCCTGCTCCATAGGACAATTTAGAGTCTAAACAAAATCAAACTGGTTGCTTATTTAATTATGTATTTGTTTTTTGTTATAACACTGATTTTACATTCTGTGATTTCTTGACCTCACACACTGACTTATTAGTATTACTTGTTAAAATGTTAGAAATATCGTATAATTTTACAATGTTTGTAAATATGTGAGCACCATGTATCTATCACATATTTAATTTTTCTGTAATTGCTTTATTTTTCATTCTTTTTTACCTATCGCGGTATAGTAATCTTATTCTAGATGCATCGTCTTCACATATAATTATATAATTAATGTATACAAAGTATTGTAAAAGCATTTTAAAAGTGTAACGGTGGAGTTTCTTGCCCATTCTTCTCCATACGAATACTACCTTTTGGAAGGGGCGACTAGAATCAATTCTATTTTTTGTAAAATTGACGTTCATAAGTGCCTTTTATGTGCCTAATTGAAATAAATTGTTTGACTTTGACTTTGACTTTATGGCGGAAGATTACAGATGAGTTTATCTTCATCCCGCCCTACTTTCCTAATACCTACCTATTGATTTATTTTTAGTCTAGTATGGAGTATGCACGCGTAGCATGGCCACCGTAGAAACGGGCTTTATTGACGGAAGAATACCGTAAGAATAATAGACAAAATGACCAGATTCACAATCACAATCTTTCATTGTGTCTATCGTTTCTACGGTGATCATGCTACACGTGCAGAAAGTTTTTTTTTATTTGGGTGGGAAATTATCAAACAACTTCTCCCGCTCTGGACGGAGCGGGAGGGCGTGTCAGACTTTTACTGACTAAAACCCACCCGTGTTCCTTCCGTTGCCTGTGTGCCGGGGACGCGATATCCTTTTCGGACAAACTCGCAACCCTGCAGGCATTGGCCCTTACGGACCCCGTCAGTTGGTGCTGACGGGAACACCCAAATACTCCGAAATATTTTATTCCGAATTTCGATGTTCCGTTTTTCAAAAGTCCGAATTTCATAATAATAATAATAGATATGTCAAAGACATTTAAAACAATAATAATAATAATAAGAAGGCCTACGACTCGGTGCCACATACATGGCTCATGAGGGTGCTGGAATTGTACAAGATAGATGCAACTCTGCGCACCTTCCTGATGTCGTGTATGGGGCAATGGAGGACGGTCCTTCGCTATCCAGGATGTCGACAGATCCAGGGGAATGATGAGCCTGTATGGATTAAACTGGGAATATTTCAGGGCGACAGTTTAAGTCCTCTTTGGTTCTGCTTAGCCCTGAATCCTCTAAGCACACTGCTAGAGGATTCAGGTCTGGGCTATCGGTTGAGGAGAGGTGGTCAGGTCATATCTCACCTCCTCTACATGGATGACTTGAAACTCTTTGCCCCCAACAAATTGCGACTGATGGAGCTACTGAAGGTAACTGAAACATTCAGTAGCGCCATCAGGATGGAATTTGGTGTGGATAAATGTGCAGTCATGCATGTAAAGCGAGGGGAGATTATGGAATCCGAGGGAACTCAACTCTCGGACACCATACACCTTAGATCCCTCTCCTCAGCCGAAAGCTATAAGTATTTGGGTATGTCGGAAGCGTTAGGCATCAACGTTACTGACATGAAGCAATCGTTGAAGGAACGCTTCTTTGGTCGTCTGAAGAAGGTATTAATTAGTCTTCTCTCGGGCGGAAACAAGGTGCGCGCCTTCAACGGTTGGGTCATGCCGGTTTTGATGTACTCTTTCGGCATACTCAGACCGAACTCGACGCCCTGGACAGAAGGGTCCGTACACTCCTGACCGCAAACCGGATGCATCATCCACGTTCATCGGTGATGAGACTGTACATCCCGCGGAAGTGCGGGGGTCGAGGCTTTTTAAACGCTAAGACCCTCCACAACCGCGAGGTGTGCAGCCTCAGGGATTATTTTTTTAAAGCTGAAGTGGGTATGCACCGTGATGTGGTCGCAGTGGACAAGGGACTCACCCCGCTTTCCATGGCTAAAGAGAACTGGCGCAAACCTGTAGTACTTACTACAGATGACCGCAAGGAGGTATGGCAGAGCAAGGAGCTTCACGGGCGCTACTATCGGGCTCTTCATGAGCCCGGTGTCGATTTCTTAGCGTCCGTATCCTGGCTACGTTTCGGTGACCTTTTCGGGGAAACTGAAGGTTTTGTCTGTGCAATTATGGACGAAGTTATCTTGACGAATAACTACCGGAGACATATTATGAAGGACGGGACGGTTGACGTGTGTCGGGCATGCCATCGTCCGGGTGAGTCCATCAGACATATTATCTCTGGTTGTTCGCGTCTGGCTAACGGCGAGTACTTACACAGGCATAACCAAGTGGCCAGGATTATTCACCAGCAACTTGCTTTGAAATATAAACTTGTTGACTCTGAGGTACCGTATTACAAGTATGTGCCCGACCCAGTTCTCGAAAATGACCATGTCACGTTGTACTGGGATCGATCTAACATTACTGACAGGACTATTGTTGCCAATAAGCCTGATATAGTGGTGATAGATCGATCAGCGCGCCGCACAATGATAGTCGATGTTACCATTCCGCATGACGAGAACCTCGTGAAAGCTGAGAAAGAGAAACAAATAAAATATCTCGACTTAGCACACGAGGTTGTTGACATGTGGAATGTGAGCTCGGCTATCATTGTACCGATTGTCGTAACGGCCAATGGCCTGATGGCCGAAAGCCTCGACCAACATCTCTCGAGGCTGTCGTTAGGCGGTTGGATCAAGGGCCTGATTCAGAAGGCAGTACTCCTCGATACGGCTCGCATTGTGAGGAGGTTCCTGTCTCTGCAGCCCTAACCACCGGTAGCTTGGACCCTGCTCCCGACACCGGCGGAACACTATTTTTTATATTTTTAAATGTTTTTTATATAGATTTTAAGAAATATTTAAAAATGTATTTTATATGTTAAAAACTTAAATAAAGATAATAATAATAACTTTACATGCTCCAAAAAGCTACCATTCTTAACACCTGTCGCATCACCCGAAAGTTCCTGACTTCTTCAACATTGTCATCCACCTTTTCTATCTAAATTTCGCCTTACATACTTGGTCCCGACCCGTGTGTAAGGTTTCTTAAACTCTCTTAAATTAGAAGAAACTTAAAGAACCGAAAATAATAATAATAAACATTTAATAAAAAAATAAATAAAAAATAAAAAAATCTGACCAGGTCCATATTTTTGTTAGTAACAATATACTTAAAAGCTAATGTTAGTACTCATCACAACACAGTTTAAACTGAGACATGAAGCCGCACCCATCTCTGCAGCATGGGGGACTCCTCCAGATCTGCAAATACACACAGTATTGAGTTGGAACTACCATGAACGCGAGTGAGAAGGGAGGAACATCTTTTCCTTATGACAGCGGCAAATCCATCAACCCGCGCCTCAGCAAACATCCCTGACGCACTACAACGCCATGGCAGCCCTAACAGTACCCTGAGTGCATTGTTGTATTGGACACGCAGATCACTGTATGCCCGCTGCGAATAACTGACCCACAGGCTGCAGGTGTAAAAATATTGGCAATATGCTTTAAAAAGCGTGATCTTAACCGCATTCGTACACCGTGCAAACCTGCGGGCCAGCATGTTACAACGGACAGCCAGCGACCTGCGTTCCCTTTCTATATCCCCATTATTACTTAAATTATCCGTGACCCAGTGACCCAAATATTTAAATTTAGACACCCTGCACAGTGGAGTGCCATAAAGTGGCACATTCGGAAATACTGGGTAAGAAAAACCACTTGCTTTGAAGAGCATTAGTTCACTCTTCCCAACATTATACTTAAGCCCATGAGTCACCGCATATGATTCACAAATAGACACTAGCCGCCTCATGGCACTAATTGATGGACTCAACAACACCATGTCGTCTGCGTAACTAAGGTTATTGTTACACATTCCGTCAATATAACATCCGACCATGGTGCTGCTGAGCTATCACAAGAGTGGGTTTTGCTCACTGACTTAGGTATTATTAAATCTATGTTACACTCAATACTCAAAGGAATGTGTGGTGGTAATACATAAGAAGTATAATGTCTATTATAAAAAATCACGAAATTTATTATACCGAAAGTCGTAAATGCGATTTTTAGCTTTCCGATTTTCATACGTTCGAAGAATCAAATGCTCGAAGGGTTCTCGGTCCGAAAAACGACATTCCGATTTTCAATACTTCGAATAAACTAAAAGTCAACATGTTGTGCTACGAAATTTAGTGACAGAAACGAATCGCTGCAAAACCGACTTCCTACCGACGTCTTGTCTGCCCTACTCCTAGAGTGTAATTTAAGCCCGCGTAGGCGCGGAGTGGTGAGGCGGCCCGCGAGCTGAGGAACAGGTGGTTTGAAGGCCCGCCGCCGCGGCTGAGGCTGGCCGGCCAGCAAGCCGAAGCTGCGGTGGTGAGCGTTAAAACGATCTGCGAAGATAAGCTCGCGTGGGGCCGCCCAAACCCCGCAGCGCCGGAGTCGTGACAGAAACAATGCTTGCTGCATGTTGCATGCCTGCTTGTTTGCTGCCTGCCTGCTCGCATGCTACATGCCTGCTTGCATGCTACATGCCTGCTTGCATGTTGCATGCCTGCTTGCATGTTGCATGCTTGCTTGCATGCTGCATGTCTGCTTGCATGCTGCAAATCCCCTGTATTTTTGATGTTTCGAATTATCATTAAGTCGGACTTTTTTCTTATTCGATCTATTGAAACTCGGTATTTTGAGAATAGTAATTATAAACGTCAGAAATATTGAAATTTAGGAATTATAAAAATAGGAGTCATGATAAGTCGGAGTTGTTATATTCGGAATTTTGAACCATTCGGAATTATGAAAATCGGTATTTTGAAATTCGTATTTGTGACTGACGGAATAAAGTTTTTCGTATTTATGTACTGTACCCGGTGCTGGGGGCTTACTCTTGAATTTAATTCCGATCTATCGACATTGGAATTTTGTCGTTTCGTACTCTTGAGTTCGACCCTAGCGCCAAATTGGTTTCAAATTGTGTGTCCATTTTGGGAACTAAGTGGAATCGGGATCGGGCTTGGCGTGCTCTAAACGCTACTCTTGACTGTATTTTGACAGCTGTGTATTGCTTCAGTATTGTGTTGGGATTGTTTGTTCATTGTGATTTTTCCAATAGCAAAAGTGTAACTTTTTTGAAATTGGTTTGTGGTTTAAGTGGTTTTTTGTAAGTAATAAGTGTATAATATGGCGCGATTAGCAGTTATATACAGTATTTTACGTAATTCTCACAAAAAACATTTGAAACAAAGACGAGATGAGCGTCGGATGATGCGATATACGGACAGAGCGTTTTCTATGAATGAAGACGAATTTAAAGCAAATTATAGAGTGAGCAAAGATTTGTTTGAGGAAATTTATGAGAACATTAAGCCCTTTATGCCAACTCCTAAGAGAAGAAGTGATATATCACCAAAATATAAGGTACCTATGTTGTCTTTCATACATGACTTTTAACATTGATATCATAAGTTTTGTTTAGAAGATCTATAGCTAAATACTTGTATAATTCTTACAGGTTTTAGTGGCATTGTCTTTTTATGCGACTGGGAGTTACCAAAAACTAGTTGGTGGTACATATGGGACTCTAATGTCGCAGCAATCTGTATCTCGTACTATCAGAGATGTAACGGCAGCTCTTAACCATCCAATAGTTCAAAGTAAATGGATTAAGTTTCCTCAAACTCGTCAGGAAAGAGATGCTTTAAAAAGAAGGTAATGCTAATGAAAAATACCTATTTTTTTTTTCAAAGTAAGATAATTGTTATGAAATTATTTCAGTTATCTACAATGCCTTGTTTTTATAGTGCCTATAGTAACCATAAATTATGCCTTATGTTCCAGGTTTTTTGAAAAATTTCTCATACCATCTGTTATAGGATGTATTGATGGCACACATATAGCCATAATACGGCCTATAGAAAATGAAGAGAGATTTTTTAATCGCAAACATTTCCATTCAAGAAATGTTCTGATAGTAAGGCAAAACTTTTGATTAATATTTAATTGTAATTCACTTCTTTACAAATTAGTTAAAGTCCTTGTAATATAATATATTTTCAGATAAGTGATGCAGATTTAAGAATTCTGTCAGTAGATGCTTCATTTGGAGGAGCATCACATGACAGTTTTGTCTGGAATCAGCATCCTGTGAAACAACATTTAATTGATTTGAACAATAATGGAGAAAATGTGTTTTTACTAGGCAAGTAAATGATCGAAATAAGCAGTTGGATCAAAATGTTTAGTTTTTCTGACTATGAATATATTTTAATTATTTTTCCTTTTCAGGTGATTCTGGATATGCCCAGAGGGTTTATATGATGACACCTATAGTAGATGCTCCTGAAGGCTCCCCAGAACAGTATTACACCAAGTTGCACTGCTCGGCACGAAATACAGTGGAACATGCCATTGGTGTACTCAAAAACAGATGGCGGTGCTTACTCGGGCATAGGGTGCTACATTATCATCCTGATGTAGCAGCCAAAATAATTAATGCATGTTGTGTCTTACACAACATGTGTATCAATAGAATAGGTATAGATCTTGTGGAGAATACAGCAGAGTATGGAAATGATTACCCAGCTGTCGCTTCTCAAGAATCAACTAGCAGCACAGCTGCTGAACTAAGACAAGGCATCGAAACGCGAAATGTTTTAGTTCAGCAGTTGTGGGCGAGTAGAAGGTAGGTAAAAAGGTATGGTAAGATTTAGATAGGATTTTTTTGTGTATTTCATGCGATTTTTAACATTGTATTTCTACAGTTTATGTTTATAAATTATTAATTCCTAAATGTTATATTGTTTCCTAAGTAAGAGTACAATATAACATTGTACTTAACATTGTACTCTCACCTACATATTTCTTGAAAAATGGAGTACTGAATGAATAAATAGTTTTTTTTTTAAACTTAAATGTACTTTTATTTACTTATTAATAAAACTATGACAAAAAATAACAATAAAATACTTATAATAAAATAATAATAAAAAAACATTTGAAGCGCAAGGCATGCATTTAGTCAATATCCGAAACATTAGGTAGCAATAAATAAAACTTTGACATTAATCGCTAATGCATTTTGAATAATAGAGAGTTATGTAGCAAAAAAATTGCAAATTCGTCAAGGATTTGGCATTTTCCTAGCTACATCCAAAATTGCATTAGCAATCGACGTCAGACCAATTGCTAGACTGCCAATATGTTCGGACAGTTGAGCAAATGCTTGCGCTGTAATTAGTTCCGCTTCAACCCGCCGTGCTTCGATACTTTCGAAACGTTCCATATTTGCATCCGGCCTCGGAATTAAAGAGCGGCGCCGGCGGGGTTGTGGTGGTATGGTGGTGTTCTGAAGTGGCGTGGGAGGCGCAGGTACTGGAATATAAATATAATAATGTAAAATCAACATTTGAAACCAAACAAGTTTCAAATTTTGCAGTTACAAAAAACAAGTCAATAAATAATACTGAAGTATTTTTGGGGTTCCGTACTTCAAAGGAAAAAAAGCGGAACCCTTATAGGAACACTTCGTTGTCCATCTGTCTTTCAGTTTGTCAAGACCCTTTTTCTCAGGAACGCGTGGTCTACGGTCCCTTGTTGCTCTAAAGAAATCCAGCTTCTAAGTCAACGCAATAAAAAAATACGGCCATTTATGCGACACAATTTTTTAGCTTTATTAAATAAAGCTCATTAAAAAAATGCGATTTCAAACTTACATTTGTAGTTGGAGAATTGATCATGACGTATATCGATGTATGGGAGGACATGTTTTTCAACTACAATGTTAAATTTGTTTTTGGGATAAATCCATCCCAACTATGGAACCCTTCATTGTGCGTGGTCCGACACGCACATGGTTGGTTTTTTTTGCTATAGCTCGAAATGTGATTAGTCCCAAAACACTTCAATGTTACACACTTATGTTGGGTTGTGTAACTGATGGACTGCTTATTTTATTCAAAATGTTTAAACATTCCTTAACAAATTCGAATAAAGACTTACCTACTTGTGGATGATGCTGGTATTGCGTCATTGTGTGACGTGCTAAGAATAGGGGACATTTGCTGGGTAGAATGTATTGCTATGTCTTCTTGTACTATGTTTGCATCCTCTGTCACAACTACAATCGGCGACTCGGTAGGTCGAGTCTGAAACAATTGAATTATTATTATTAGATAAATAAAATATTTTGTATAAGTATAATAAATATACATATAATTTAGAAAATATTGAAAATATAAAAATATATTACCGATTGAGGAAATGGATTGACTGCCCATGAATCTCCAGTCGCAAACCCTTGTCCACCCATTACCGCCACCAACCTATTTTCGAAGGCAGACAATGCCGGCAAGTTGTCTGCTGGCCCACCACCAGTGCGCCTCATTGAAGCTGAGAGTTGTGCGCACTGCTTCTTTAGACCACATTTCTTCTCAGCCCAATACTAAAAAAATGCATTAATTTTAATTAAATTGCTGAATATAATGATTCTTAATACCAACTTCATTATTTTGAATTACCTTAGCCCAGCCTTGACCATTTTTATTCGCTCCTCCGAGAGAATTCAGACTAATTGCCAAATTGTGCCATTTTCTCTTTGTTTCCAATTTGCCTTGAGTCGACTTTAGCAAACCTTTCGCTATTCCTGGGTTTTGCTCCAAGAATTCTACCAAAGCTTCTAATTGGGCGACACTAGGACGATTTGTCATTGTAACTGAAATTGGAATTTTTTATTATGTACAACATAATATAATTATGTATAACATAGACCAAGAAAATAACTACATTGATAAAACAAAAATATTTCACTAATTACAAATGTAATCAAGTAAAACAGTAACTTTAAATAAAAAAGTAAGTATGATTATATATTTACTTACCAATTGTATACAACTTTAATATTAGTTAGGTAACTTAACGGACACTCAATTATTGTTACTAAAAAGCTAAAAATGAACCACACGCGAACAATATCTCTAAGTTAATGTTCTAAACAAACTTGCATTTCGAATTCACTTCTATTTCTAAAGCCACTTGAGTTGACTTGACTTTATTTTTGAAATTGAGAACTTTTACGCCGTGTTTTTTTATTTTTATAGTATTGCAACGACCCTACCGCATACGGCCAAAGTCAGGGTTAATTTTATTATTTTAATCATTTTCTTACGCCCTTATGAATTTAATACATTACAATTAATGAATTAAACAACAATTTGTATCATATTGATTTATTAGCCTTGTTATTTAAAGGATAAATCATTTTAAAGCCCTATTACCGGTTTATTGTAATGAGTTGAACAGCACTATTGCGAGGCGTAATATAGCTAACTTCACGTGTAACAAAATAATCGCGGGGCAATCCCAATTTCAATCCAATGTTGACAATATTGTTTTCAAGAGTACCGAATCACGTGACTGCAAAATTCACATTGGAATCGTATTGGCTTTAGATTGGAATTGGAATTAGTTTGAAGAGTAAGCCCCCTGACATCTCTTTGAGGCGCGCGTGAAACACAACGTGCCGTCGACCCGGGTATTTTTTGGAATTACTTAAAATCTGGTCCTTATCGGACGGCGAGCTACCCATTGCTCACCGTCCGCAAGCCCGCGCCTACGGTGGCCGGAAGTCGGCTCGCGACGTGACGGTGAAGTGACGGCCTCCCGTGCACTCTCGCTCCGGACCATGGCCTGAACATACGAGTATAATAAAGAAATTTCCATGTTTTGTCAAGTCGTAAAAGCCGTGCGAATCAGGGGCGAGTCGCTAGTTTACTGTATTTCAGAGAGCTCTGTCGTCTGGCGAAGTGTGTTGAGTGAAAACGATATACTACAAACATAAAATGCATGGACTAAGATAAGTATTTTCAACTTACTGTGCGGTACTAAGAGCAGTTCTCCACGAAGGATTGCAGTACCTACACGAAGTTCAAACAAACTTATTTCACATACAGGTTGGCGATTTAGTGACCTGCATCCGTCAAGAGGGTGATTGGGCGAATCGGATATGAGTTTCATGATGAAAGTCGTTTAGTATGACAGGTAGAATCACCCCCTAGACGGATGCAGGTATCTAAATAGCCACCCTGTATATGTGGCGTTCGTCATATACCGTATTTTAATTTTACTAAGACCTAGATTATAAAACCAACGGTTACTGTTCATATTATCATAAACTGTTGTAGTAAAAAAACTGATTTTTTTTCCGATCTTTCGTCCATTTTTACTTCATAAACTAACATACTACACACAGTATATTCACCTCACACTACAAATTCCAGTACATCAACATACAAAACAATACACAGTCGACAGTGCCAGTCTATATTTGCGTTGAGCTAAAGAAGTTGGAAGGCGTCGTGATTGAGATCGTATCGTGCGTCGGAAGAGCCGCCTAGGTATGGGTGTTATTTCACGTCACGGGGTATGTAGCCGAATAGCTAGTTTCGAGCCCAACTGTAAACACGTTATTTTGTAAGTAGTTACATTTTCCATGTAGTCAGTCCTAAGCCTTAATAAAGTATGAAGAGAAGTTTATTTGTGTTAAGCTGGGAACAAATTATCGGACGCGTCCGTAAGCCGCGGCTGACAGTCGCGACCGATGAGTGTGCACGTTGTTCCCAGCTCCAGCCGGCCAGATTTCTATCAAACGTCCGAACGCTCAAGGACGGCCCAAGGTCACATCCGCGACTTAAGCTGATTTCACAGACTACGCTATACTACTGTGTTATATAGTATAGCAAAGAAGAACCTAATGTACAAATTCAGTAATATATAGTACAGTACAGTGTGAACGTGTCCATAATAATGTATGGTGCGCGATATTGTTGTGCTATGAGCTATATAGTATATGCTATTACGCATATATTATAGCGTAGTCTGAAAGCAGCCTTACGACCGATAGTTTGCACAGTGCTAAATGTACTATCCAGATACAAATAAGCCGCGGCTGACATTCGTGGCTTACGGACGCGTCCGATAATTTGTTCCCAGCTTTAGTAATACGTTAATGATGTTACTGCATAAGTAGCTACAGAAACCTATTCATTCCAAAAACTTAAAACTTGTGATAAGTAACGTATTATGTAGGTAATCATTCATATTTACGTTTCGAAAATAACTGTCACAACCTCAATAAAAACACCATGTTGCACTGCATTTTTTTTTATAGTTATTAGAATCACTTGTTTTCAAAACAAGTGACGCCTTCGAAGTCACTAGTTACGTTCGTTACGTTTCACGAAAATCACGTAACGACCCACCCCTAGAGCCGCCTGATTTATGTGGCCTCTAATGATCTCCCGCGCAATTGATGAGCAATTGTGCCGTAAATGAAGGGCTAGTGATTTCAGTACTGCAACGTCATCAGTAAAAGAAAATTGGTGTTATTTTGTAAATAAAGTATTTATTTTTAAAAGAGTAACCGTGGAGTTTCTTAAGTGTCTGTTTGTAATTTCAAAATAACAGCTTGTTACTAATTACTAAAGCCTATGAAAGTAGGTAAATACGGTACTTATAACAAAAAAACATGTTTTTGTAAGTTTACCTGTCTGTCTGTTTGTTCTGGCTAATATCCGAAACGACTGGACCGATTTTGACGGGACTCACTGACAGATAGCTGATGTTGTATGGAGTAACTTAGGCTACTTTTATTTTAGAAAAAGAATAACAGTCAACGCGGGCGAAGCCGCGAGCAGTTAGTTGAAGACTAAAAAAAATGGGGAGGATTTTCAAATAGACCAAGTGTAAAATAAAATTGATGAAAGCTACTAGGTAAATTAAAGTATGATTAGTATTTATTTATTTTATCTCATTTTGAATGTCTACAGATATAAATCAATATAATAATTACTCAGAGTGGTGTGACCGTCGGACTGAAGTCATAGATAGGTTTCAAATTCGAACCCAAGACACGCATCTCTGTCTTTTCGTATTCATGTGCGTATTGTATTAATTATCACTTGCTTCAAAAATGATGAAGGAAAACATCGTGAGGAAACCAGCATTCCTGAGATATATTTCACGACGGCATGTGAAGCTAAGTAAGACTGACTCTCACACGAAGTTATTAAGATCATCAGATAACTTGAAGCTTAAAATGCCAATGCATTCCTCAACTTTCCTTGACAAATCCTTTACTGTCCAGGCTGCTCGTTTGTGGAATGCATTACCAGTTCCAATAAAGCGCGCGCAATCGTTGCCTGTATTTAAAAGACTCCTGAAAGAACATTACTTGTCGTTATGATTTTGTTCTTATCGTTAGCTGTAATAATATTCGTCATTTATTTTCGATGCTTATATAGTTAGTATGTATGTATCTATGTATCTATTATATAGCACTTATCTGTGTATCCATTATAGTATATTATACCTTTTATTTGCACCAAAGATAGCCCCATTTTATGTCCAGAGAATCACTGTCCATTCCAAGGTTGCCTGGAAGAGATCGCAGTAAGCGATAAGGCCGCCAATTGTATATTTTGTAGTGTATTTCTTTTTCTTTATGTAATTTATAATCTGGTGTACAATAAAGTATATATAAATAAATAAATAAATAAGAGGCCCATGGGCGGCATTAAAACTCTGACATCCAGGCTTGTCACCAACCGTTTGCACAATATTAATGTTATAATATTTTATAACATACTACCTAATAGTTTGGCTACAATATTTTAATTAGATGAGTGCCTCAAATTTGAGCTCTCTAGTAATTAAATATTTAAATTAATCGACCAATACCTTCACCAATTTAAAAAAACTCCAAATAAATGAACGCAGCCGGCACCGATACAAAATTCTCAATACACAGTCAGAAGTTAATACAGCCACATCGGTTAAGTAACTGCACCGGGTATTACGGCCATAAATCACGGCCGAAGCAAATTGTTATCGAATGAGACAGCCGGCCGACTCAGCAGTGGCCCCACTGACAGGGCCCTACACTTCCCCAAGATACGAGAAGGAATTCAAAAGAAGGTCTACTTCATACAGACGAAATGTGTCGTTGGTAAGACTCTCAGAAACTCAGAAACTCACCGACTTCCGAAATTTTTGTAGTGATTTTTTTGGAAATCGGTTGGTTTTTTTTTGTAAAAAGTTTATATTTTTCACTTTTTGAATACACACAACACTTTTTATTCAACACAAATTCTAATACCACTACCTACTATGTAAATAACAGGGACATAATAATATACTAAGTGATCCACATACGCACGTTTGGGAACAAAGCGTAAAGCTGTAAAGTTGGAAAACATGCAAAAATTACCCTTTGTTCCCAAATTTGAGATATACTAAGTGGGAAAAATACGTATTATTGGAGCTTACTCAAAAACTATCCAACGGGACCAACTTGAGAGCATACCCTTCAAATAATAAAATATTTTCAAAGCGGTCCACAATTGACTGATAAATGGGTGTTCATACATTAAAAAACCGGCCAAGTGTGTGTCGGACCACGCACAATGAAGGGTTCCGTAGTTGGGATGAATTTATCCCAAGAACAAACTTAACATTGCAGTTGAAAAACATGTTCTCCCATACGGAACGTATGGCAAACGTATGGTAAACCGCAAATTTAAGTCGGTCGATTATTACTCGTTAACCTGTAGAGCCTACTTAGCTCTGATAGTTTTCTTTTTAATTTCGTTATATATACTACTGCTGTGAATTTTTCCACAAGTCCAAGTACAACCATTTAGCTAGAAGGGGGGGGGGGGACACTTGACTCTAACAAAAAATTTCAGTTAAAAGCATAGTATTTCGCAAATGGATCCCTGAATCAAAAAATGGGTTGGACAAACTCGCAATATTTTTGAAAGACCTTTCTAACAATACCCCACAACATGGGGTAGATGAGGAAAAAAAAACATCGCCACTTTACGTGTAGGGGAGGTACTCTAAAAAAATATATTTTTCTTGATTTTATTTTACCATTTTGTCGGCATGATTAATATGTATACATATGCTAAATTACAGCTTTCTAGAACTAACCGTCTCTGAGCTAAGCCGCGGATAGACAGACGGACAGACAGACAGACAGACGGACATGGCGAAACTATATTGTTTACTACAGAACCCTAAAAAACATACATACGGTACGAATATAGCACGTCCTCCTTTTTGGAAGTCGGTTAAAAATACAAAAAAAAAACTTTTTTTTCACTAATCTGTTTACTGTTGAAAATAGAATAGGTATAAGTATATGTATATGGCATAAAACTTCTTAACAATGTGCTCTGTGTCTCGCGGATGATTTCCCTATGATGTGACCCTTCTGTCCTTTCTCTCCTTGCCCTTGTCTCATGCTGTACCAAAGTGTTTTAAATATGAACTCCAATTCCAGACTCTATTTCTATAATGGCGATTGTTGACTAAGAAAAGTAAATAATGGCTGTTTCGAGAAGGGAATATGACAAGAGTAATTGAACCAATTTAGTATTTACCGTTATTGATGTTAGCAATACCGCACATTCTCTCAGGAGAATTTAATGTGAATGTTGCTGAGGTAATCTTGTCTGATAGTATTGTACAGAATGGCCCATGTTGGGTATACTTGGGTTTCTATTTCTCAAGCGTGTTACCTTTCTTTCAAAGCTATTTTACGTCTGATTTTGCAATCGATCAATCAATCAATCTGCCTAGCCTTTTCCCCACTTAGTTGGGGTCGGCTTCCTGTCAAACTGGATGAAGCTGAATACCAGTAATTTACATGGAGCGACTGCCTATCTGACCTCCACAACCCAGTTACTGGGTAACACGATACTCCTTAGTTGGTTGTCAGATTTTTGGGCTTCTGATTACCCGGAACGATTGTCAAAAATGAATGACAGCCGGGCCCAACGGCTTAGCATGCTTTCCGAGGCAGGGAGGAGTATCGATATGTAATGGATGGTCATCGTACGGCTATTATTATTGCAATGGCGAAATAACAATGACCTTTATTCTCTTGCTATGTTGCATTGACAAGTCTGTCAAAATCACAGTGATCTTTATTATCGTGACAATAAGGTTGCTGTTGGGTTGTTGCTGTTAGAAATAAAATCCCTGTGAAAGGACTGTACTTATATTCTGTATGGTAAGTGATTGATTTCCAAGGAACGAATTGAAATGCACACACGGAGATCTGGTATTATTTTGTCTGTGGAATTTAAAGTTCTTGGTATTGATTGACCTGTTTTTCGGATAGCTAATTATTCACTCTATGCCTTAACTTTAATAAAAATAAAGGCTCGTTATAAAGCGATATATAACTAGAACCAGTCATTCTGTAAATAAGTTATTATCGTAAATAAGAGAGAGTAAAAATGTAGAAAAGAAGAAAAAAGATAAACAAGGTGATTTAAATGAGCCAGCGTACACAAAGCAAGGCTGAGCCGAAAAATAAACAGATCATAATGTGAGTTTGTGAGGGAGTAATTTTACTTGTTGTTTGGAGTGGCTTTATACAAGGCTGCTGAGGTTTCAAGGTTTTCAGGACCAACAGATTAATCTAATTGGCCTTCAAGTTTTATAAGTTCATATTTTATTCAGCCTGTAAACATGCGCCGAAAAAACTTATAATGACTTCTTTAACACTTTCGCCTCCACCCATTTTTCATAGAGCTCTTTCGCCATGCCATCATATTGCAAGTTGACTCCAGGAAGGGCACCGGCATTACGTTTGCGCTAAAGTTAACCCTCGAGGAGTGTCACCGACATTAGGTTTGAAATCTTGTTAAAATAAGTATACAACTGATTTCATTTTCACAGTTTATAATGCCGGCGATCGCCATCTAATTGTTAAAAGTTATGCCCTAGAGTCAAAGTAACCCACCATGAGGGTAATTATTTTGCTTAAAATTTGAATTATTTACAGTTTCCCTTAATCTTGAAAAGAAGTTTTAAAAATCATACACCTCTGAATTTGAAATGCCGAGTAACAAACTAGCGAACCTTCAGTTTTCTGAAAAAACCCACTTCTTCAGAAAGTACCCTTTATAACATCAAAGTCATATTTTTATGACAAATAATTTCCGCGGCGTGTCGTCGTAAAAGTCACAGTTTTTTTCATCTTCATTTATGTTCTATGAAAATATCATCTGCCCTTAACAAGAAATGTTTTTGAATGCAGGTATTTTTATTTTTTTTTGTAAAGAAATACGCTGTGTTTTTATGTTTCCCCCTGAGTGATTTCGCTTTTGTTTTCTTTTAATGATACCTTTCTGAGATGAAAATTATGAGTTTTGGGAGAAGACACATGTTCGAAGTCATTCTCTTTAACATATAGTTATAACTACGACTTATCACATTTTTTTCTGAAATCAGTTTTCCTAATAGCTATGATGATTCGCTCACTAAACTAATAACCAATCACAAACCTTGACATGAGATTTGCTAACAGATTAATTTGAATAGGCTTTCAGAAACCGGGCGGAGTTCCGTCAGCCTTTGATAGCGCGCGCTTGGTTATTGAGCCGGATTGGAACCCCGACCGAAGTTGGATTGAACCAGTAGAATATAGAAACCCATTTCTTCAACTTACGTAGGTAGGTATAAATTAAATATAAATAATAATAATAAATCTATCAACTAACTCAAACTTACAATCTCACTAAAAAATACCAAGTTCTACACTGACAAGCAATATAAAAAGTCACTTGCGAAGTGCCAAAAAAACCCCTCAATCATCTCCTAAACCACACAAGTTAGTTACATGAAGTAAAAAAAAATTTGATAACAGTTTTTTAAGTGTTTTTATGCTCTATTAAATAGACTTGAATGTTGCTCTATTTCAAGATATTGCGTAAACCCATAAACAAAAATAAAATAAAGAGTAGAAGAACCAAAAATCCTGATACTCCCACAGTCGCAGTTATTACTGCAGCCTATTTTCATGATTTTCACTTCGCCTGTTCTAGTTAGGAAATCCCGACTGAGGTCTCATTAAAGCAAATACAAGAAAATGAAGCAAATATTTACTTATAAAACTCATTTTTTTCTACCAACCTTTACACTAACCGACGTTTGATAATGGACTTACTTAGGATAAGAAAACAATGTAAATTCTGCGCTGAAAAAAGTATGTATGGGAAGAAAAAGCGAGAATTTTCTCGTAAAGGTCAAAAAATAAGTTCAAATCAGTAACGAATGACCTTCTTTGATGCTTAATTGAGTGTGGAGGCTATTAATTTGGCTGTGGGTTTATTTTTGATCCATTTTGGCACAACAGGGGCATTCCGATGTGTCGGCGAGTAATTTGCGGGGTCGTTTAGAGGCCACCGATAAATCTTCATTACGGTCGCGGGTAGGAGTCATGTCCGTGCCTCGGAGAGATTCCGAGCATATCGTGAGATGAGTAGTGGGGATTCCCCGGTTCTCGAATGCGGGTACTAGGGTGGGGTTGGATGATCAAACCTAAAAAAAGGTTTTGGAGTGCGCTGATTACAAATCCGTGGTCCTTTTTCTTTTGGTCTCTGTTGCAAAGATACAGAAATCAATTAGGGATCTAGCTCCGCTGTATTGTTCTGCATTCATTAATGAGATAATTCGCAACTCATACTAATTAACATGAATACAACAGGAATACGGAAACATTTAAAACAAATTCAGCCAAGTCAAGAAAGTAATGTATATGCTGCAAACCACAGAACCTGTTTTTTTCTGTTCTGTGCTGCAAACAAATTACTTACCAGTAAAATATGGGACTAGAATACGGATAAAATCCCCAATTCCAAAATGATTTTACATCAGTTTGTGGCGAGTACTGTGTAATGTATTAATTACATAGATTTTATGGATGTACTATGTTCAATTTTGATAAATTATTTACAAGGGATACTGTATAATTATATATAATCATATTTCAATACATGAAATGTTGAAACACTGAAATGTAATAAAAGTAACGAATACAGAAGTATGTAGTTTTATTGTGGATGACTCATAAACCATTCGCCCTCATCACCAACCATTGTAAAGTAAGGTATTAATTAGTAATGAGTTGCGGACGGTGAGGTGACAATAATGGTAATGAGGCCCTCATTAACGAATGCAGAACAACACAGCGGAGCTAGATCCCTAATTGATTTCTGTATCTTTGCAACAGAGCATGCTACGTTAAAAAGCACCGCGGATTTGTAATCAGCGTATCCGAAAACCTTTTTAAAACAATTAAGTTTGTTCAACCAACCCCACCCTAGTACCCGCGTTCGAGAACCCTGGTTCTCGAACGCGGGTACTAGGGTGGGGGATCCCTGGATCCCCACTACTGTAAGCTTACCTGGGTTAGACAGACAGTTCTCAGAGACAAAACAACATAGGTATGTAGATGTTCACATGCCAACTGGGACAAACAATTTATGGTTAGTCAAGAGAAATGTACCGCGTCTTAAAAAAAAAACAATATTATCTTCCATTTCTTAATTAAAACCATACACGGAGATTGTAAGGTTTTAATTGAATTAGAATAAAACCAAATGGAAATAAAATCCTTTCAACAGATTGGAAACAGAACACGTAGAAGTACACTGAATTAACAATAGTTTCAAAGTTGCCTCTGACCTCATTAAAGTTACTGCGAGCGACACCTCGACAAGTATGTAACTTCACAGGCACTAACATTAACATAATACGTATTGAATAGATTAGTATGCATTTAAACATAACGTAATGGCTTTTAATAACCCTATAAGAATGAATGTCACTTGAACGTTATAAAAACGACAAGGTATATTTGTCTATGTGACAATTTGATAGTTAAAACCATAGAGATAGTGAAAGACTGAGCGTTCCGAATTCAGTGAACACAGACCGAAAGTGCTAGAAAGACAAACCGAATTCGCGGCCAGTAGTTGTCTAGAGAGTAGTACTACAGGTATTGGCTACACAGTCGTTTTGTATCGTTCTAAAGAGTGGTCACTTTTGTAAGGCTTAAGCTGGGAACAAATTATAGGACGAATTTAAAAATTCAAAAGTCATTTATTCAAACTAGGCTGAGAATCAGCACTTTTCGAACGTCAAAATTACACAAGACAGTCCCCCAAAACGCCCACCCTTCACCACTTCCTAGTGCATTAGCTGGGAAGATGAAGTGGCGCAACAAACTCCCCAGCAGCACAGCTGTCTGTTCAGTTAGAAGAACAAAAAAAAAAAAGATTCTATATAATAGTATTCAAAATAATTTACATTACGCAACACAAAACATAATTTAAATTATTAGCCATATGTTAGCTAGCACACGCCAATATACCACACAAAATCATCGAGAACTATACTCAGGCAGAAATAAAACTAAACGTAAACAGAACTTAATATCCAAATAAAAGCCTCCAGGCATAAAGAGCGTGCCCGCTTACATTTAACTAGGACCATCGAGATAAAATAAATAAAACAAACAGTTAATTACTAATAAAGTAATAACCTAACCACATATTGTAATACAACTCATTAAAAAAAACATTGTAATGAGTAGATTATGTCAACAATAAATTTAAATAAAATTAAAAATAGCTTGACTTATAAAGTCAAATATAAAAATAAAAAAATACAATTATATAAACTCATATAACTTTGCAGTAGGTAATCTGGAGAAAGAACATAAACATTGTCTTGAGTTAATCACAGCGACCAACTATTCTTATCATTTAAGTAGTCGTTTATAGAATAGTATGCCTTTGAACAAAGCTTGGATTTTACTTTCGTTTTAAACGCATTAAAAGGAAAATCTAGCAAAGAAGAGGGTAGCTTGTTATCAAAGGTTATACCAAGCCCAACAAATGAGTTATGAACCTTATGAAGCCGGTGAAAGGGAGCTCGTAGTTTGTCCTTATTTCTAGTGATAACATTGTGAAAATCACTGTTTTTAGTGAATAAGTGTATATTTTGCCTAATATATAAGATGTTGGCGAAGATGAATTGAGACGCCACCGTGAGGATACCAATATCTTTGAAAAAATCTCTCAGAGAAACTCTGGCACCGAGCTGGTAAATAGCTCGAACGCGTCCGTAAGCCGCGGCTGACAGTCGCAACCGATGAGTGTGCATGTTGTTCCAAGCTCCAGCCGGCCAGATTTCCATCAAATGTCCGAACGCTCAAGGACGGCACAAGGTCACGTCCGCGACTTACGACCGATAGTTTGCACAGTGTAGTGCTAAATGTACTCCAGATACAAATAAGCCGCAACTGTCAGCCGCGGCTTACGGACGCGTCTGATAATTTATTCCCAGCTTAACGCTCAGTCCAATTCTCTATGTCTATGGTTTCAACCTTAGTGAAGTTACAATTTACAAGGAATTATTGTGGAAAGCCAAAAGCAATTCCGAGGTCGAATTTACAGAAATAGATAAAAAAATCCTGAAAGTAGTTTGTTGAGAGTCTAGAAGACTGAAGTTCTGAATAGATTTCAGTTATCTTAACCTACTATAAGTATTCATTTTTCTGTTAAAATAATTAAATTATTTGAAAGCCGACTGGAAGCCGACCCCAACATAGTTGGGAAAAAGCTAGGCAGGTTGATTGATATTTGTGTAAATAACCGAGAAAATTTATTCCACCAATCTACATGAATTTCTATCTACAATAAATAATACGAAATACTCTAGCACGTAGAGCTCAATTTTTATGTTAATTAAGTCATAAGTTTTCTAGACACTTGTTTTACCAAATAAATTACCAAAAACATTTATTTTTAGACAAAGCTGAGTTACATTTCTCATGTTTTGTACTCAGGTAATAACACCACGACTTTATTTCCCAGAGGAGACAGAGGTATAGAAAGGTACACGGTACACCTGATGGGCCTACATGTGTATGTACACGCTAACGTTATCAGTTCCTATTAATTGGGGCTAGCTATATACCGGCCATGTTCCCTTGATACAACGAACAAGAAACCTTTTTTTTTTTTTTTTTGAGGATGGGAAATCATCAAATGACTTCTCCCGCTCTGGGCAGAGCGAGAGGGTGTGTCAGACTTTTACTGACTAAAACCCACCCTGTTCCTTCCGTTGCCTGTGTGCCGGGGCCGCGTTATCCCTTTCGGACAAACCCGCAACCCCAGCAGGCATTGGTCTTTCGACCCCGTCGGTTGGTGCTGACATCTCTTTGAGGCGCGCGTGGAACACAACGCGCCGTCGACACGGGCCTGGTCCTTATCGGACGGCGAGCTGCCCATTGCTCACCGTCCGCAAGCCCGCGCCTACGGTGGCCGGAAGTCGGCTCTCGACTCCCGACGCCCGGGGCGTCTCCTGCGGCGACTAGGGCCGCGAGGGCGTGCAGCTTGCATCTCCCTCGCGCGCTCCGCCTCCTCCTTCGCGAACATAACTGCATCGCAGAAGGAGGTGACGGCCTCCCATGCACTCTCGCTCCGAACCATGGCCTGAACCAGGAGGTCTACTCTGAAATGACACATACGAATGTTCGGAACCGACCGACACACGACCGAACTTTGCATTGTTGTCCTACTACGAACAATGTTCGGATTGGCTCAGTTCGGTCGGTACCATAGTCAATGTTCGGTGGAGTGTAGAACCAAACTAAATGTAGTGCTAGAGTTGAACGTTTTTCGGATATATTTTTGTTGTCATTAGTATTCATTTCGATATAATTTAACTGTTGAATTACACACTAAAATATTGTTTTATAATAAGGAAATTGAACTTTGATTTTAATTCAGTATTTATACTTACGAACATCGTAATATTTCTCAAATAAACAATATATTTGTAGCCGACTTGACTTGACGGCGACGATGCCTTTGCCGATTGTCAAAATAAAAAAGTCACACGATGGTAAGTAAACAAACAAGCGGTGCTTTAGATGTTTTCTTGCTAAATTCTTGAAAAAAATTAAACTCAAACCAAATCGCATCTGTCGCTATCGTTAAGTATAGCGATAACCGTATTTCGGTCGTTTGTCATCAAGTGCTGACTGAAGTGTAAAGTGTTAGAGTTAAGTTATGAGATGTCAACAAACACCAAGTTAAATCATATACTCAAAATATTATTTTTACCCGTGATTAAGTGCCCCTTGGGTTTATAGTTTTCTCATGTTCGTGTTTTGGATGTTTGGAAATGAAATGAAAGTTATGAACAAACACTCTGCAAGAATAAGTCGCCATGTCCGGACCGACAGCGGCACAAATTGATGCTCTCCTCAATTTCCTTGAGGAGCATCGAGATTTGGCTCAAGGCAGCTTGAGGAGTATCGACGGTCGTACACTGAGTCATCGACTATGGGAGGACATTTGCACCACGCTGAATGCTATGGGCGGGTGCACCAAAACTACAAAACAGTGGCAAAAAGTAAGTTTGCATTAATTGATTTATTAAGTGCTTCAAACCTAGTTTAGATTTACACGAATATCATACATTCTACATTGCAATAAATTATTTAATGTTCATCGTTCAGTCACTATTGTGGTTGGATGCAGCTTTTTATCTAAATAATTTTAATGAAATACATATTTATTGCATTACCTGTCTGTTCCGCTTAATTTTGTCAATTTGAATTACTTACAGAATTTTATGTGAATTGACAAGAACAATCTGTATCAATACATGTTTTTATGAACAGTCCAGTATTTTTTTTTTTAAATATCTGTGCCACATTATACAATGCTTGATTGTAACTAGGTATTAAAATTGAACCGAATTTCTGATAGGACTAATTTACATTTTATACAATATTTTTTTGTACGAGAGTGTGTGTGCAATTACTAACTCGTAAACTTCTAAGCACTTACTTTGTGCTTAGTATTCTTTAGTTTATTTTGTTTTATTATATACTTATTCTTTGCACATCTTTGCCAACAGAAACACAGACACAGCAAGAAACAAGCCAACAAGCTTCAGCCCCACCAGTCAGCATTGCCTCAACAACAAGCAGGCAACTTACTTGTAAGTGTCATTGTTTAATTTTAATGTAAAGCATTTAATTAGTATCTTTTCTTATTGATTTTCATATACCTTGTTTAAACTAGATTTCGATTTTAATTAAGTAAAGTAATGTAACTTAAGAGTCCACAACCCATTCTTATTTTTGGTACCAAGCAGTTATGCTTATACAGATGTTATATAAAAAGGATGTGACAGGCAATCATACTATAAAGTAAACTCACGCCTTCCTCCCACGGGGGTAAGCAGAAACTACAGAACGCCACCTGCTACGATCCTTCAATATTCCTTTTGCCTCATCAACGTTACAGAGGGTCATACACGAACGCCGTTAAAATTAACTGGTCATACATGCACGTCAAGCTAATGTTCTGTCATTTTACAGCCACACGACAGCGCAGAGAATCCCGGCGGCGTCCTGAGTCTCTTCAAGCTGGAAGCTCTGTGCGGGACAGACTTTTTAGATCAGAGGAACGTCGTTTGATCCTTGAAGAACAAAGGAACGTGGAACTAGCTGGCATAAGAGTGGCTGTTGTAGAGTTGTGCGGGCATGTGCAGCAGATCAACCAGCAATTACAATCAAGAGTGTAAAAATTATGTTCAACTCGTAAAAAAAAAGGAGAGCGCTTGCTATTTTTTTTTTTATGATTCTGTAAGAAATTTAAGCCAATTGATATCAAGCACCCCATTGTTCTTTACATGTTGAACATCTTCATATTAAAAGATTATTTTAGTTCAAATGGCGTTTTTTGCTATTTTAAACTATAATTTTTATAAGTACTGTCGATTGTAATTGCTCTATAAATATATATTTTTAACCCGCTTTGTTTGTTCATTTTATTTGTAACAAATTGAGATTAGTTCTATTTGTAATTTTTGGTTCTAACTAACGTTTAGTTAATTTGAGTACAGAAAGAAACTGTGATTAGTAAAAAAAAAAAATATTATTAACTATTTTCTAACAATTTTATCAGTCTTTCCCTCGCCCTTTGTCCCCTCCTCAAAGAATCTGTGGCAGATGTAGCAGGCTGATGAGTTGTGACCTGCCGGGAGTTCTCCGATTCAAAATCCTCTTGCGTTAAGTCCGGAGCACTCACTCCGGCCCTTATGCACATGTTATGTAAAACACAGCAGGCTAAGATTATTCTGCCTGCTCTGTCTGGATCGTAGTGCAGCTCCCTCGCTGCCAAGAGACACCTCCATCGACCCTTGAGTATCCCAAATGTGCGTTCAATGGTGGAGCGGGCACGCTTATGCACAGCATTAAACCTGCCTTCTGGACTGTCTTCTACAACATTACCTACTGGTGTCATAAGATATTCCCTTAAAGGGTATCCTGAATCACCTGTCAAAGTAAAATATTGTTATTGGTTAATTTTATGTAAGTATATGTATGTGTAGTGCATTTGAAAAATGTACATCTAATTTATACTTGCCTAACAGATATGTTGTCTCCGTGAGACTCTCCAGATGCCCCTTGATCTCACATTGAGACCAGATAAACGCATCATGCGTGGCTCCACCAAAAGTTGCATCCACATTTAGGATAAGGCAGTCCGAATCGCATATCTGGAAAGCATACTCTTATGACTCTTTGAATGTATCATGTTCTTTAAAATCTAGTAATTTTTTAACGAAATTACTTACCACTTGGGTGTTAATGGAGTGGAAATGTTTTCGATTAAAAAACCGCTCCTCATGCTCACTTGGCCTCACAATAGCAATATGTGTGCAATCAATACAGCCAATCACACCTGGTAAACTACATTTTCCATAAAATCTGAAAAGAAACAACATAATTTGAAACAAAAGTTACATTAAAGGCAGCTTTCTCGGCTATAAATTCTCCCATCATACGTTTAATATATTTTTCTTACAATAGGTTCTCTCTAAAAATTGTCCTCACTACATATAAACTTTGTAAGTTTTTGTAGGTATTAGAATTAATGAACTTTCAAACTCACTTCCTCTTGATGACATTCCTTTCACTTGCATTTTGAGGAAATTTAATGTACTTTCTGATTATTTCGGGTGTATTCATTGCACACGAGACCTCTCGTATACATCGGGAGACGGTTTGCTGGGCCATTGGAGCATCATCATTCTGCCCCACAGACCCTTGATAGCTGCCCCGAGCGTAAAAATTCAAGGCAACAAGTATCTAAAATTTAAGAAGGATTAATTTTTATTATGTTGCTAATAATATGATAATTATTATAGTACAAAAATATCTACTTTTTGTGTATCAAAAATACCTTTGTAGCAGGGTCAATTGCACGGCGATTACGCTTCCGGGGTAACAGGGGCACTATATCCTGGCAGAGTTTTTCGTACAGTGCTCGACTGAGTCTGTAATTAGCTACAAACTCAAGGTCGGGCACTAAATTAGTGTTGAAGGAGTCACGAAGTCGTCTGCGATTCCTTCTGCGCTCCAAACGCTCTTCTCTGAGAGCCTCTTCCACCATATACATACGCAATGCCATTTCACTACAATTTTAAATAAGGCACATTCACTTTAACACTTTAAACTAATATAAAACTCGAGATAATTGTAATAATTCATTAAATTCCATACTTACGATACTCAAAAGGTAGCTATTTTGCTGTCGTGAATTTTGACATTAATTCCACGATGCAACTCTTGTCAAACTCAATTTATCGGTCGGACTTTTCTCGTTCAGAGTAGGGTTTACGATACAACAAACGTCAAAATGAAGTTCGGTCGAATCCGAACCGACCGACCGAAACTAAATGAAGTTCGTAGTAGGAAACGTCCGAACGTTCGGCCCGATAGTTCGGATTTAACGCTTCGGAGTAGACCCCCAGGGCCGGACGCGAGAGATCGCCGCCGCCGATCGCCTCCGTGAGGACACGGCGGTGCCCCGCCCAATCCGGGCAGACCTCCACAGTATGCTCCACCGTGTCCTCCGGGCACGAACAAGAAACCTAAGGTATATTTAAATCCTTGTTTCCATTTTATGGTATTCCCACTTAAACAAAAATCAACTTTATGTTAGTGTAAATACAGTTGATTTTAGACTAACTAGTACTGTTGAAAAAGTCATAAAAAATATGAAGTTGTAGTGCAAACTGAACCTTATGGGTAGGCATTACAGTTATTTTTTCTATAACTCGTGCTTGTTTACATTTTTGGAAAATAAATTGCGAACGCAGATTTCAAGTGCACCATACTTGGTACATACAGAGAAGATGAATGTTAGACCGCCCATTGTATGTTTTGTAGTGTTCAATTTATTTTTTGCAAAAAAAAACTGAAAAAAAGTAATAAATAATAATAGTAAAGTAATAGATTAATAAATAAATAAAAGATGTTTTCCAAAACAAGTTTAAGTATGTCTTGGAATTAAATAAAACCAAATAAATACAAGTGAAGAGTTCTGAAATAAAATAAATATCAAATAAATGTTAATTGATGAATTCATGGATGAAAATGAGACAGAGCATATTAATAGCATATTACCTACATTTATAGATAAATATAAGTCGGCAGGACGTTCCAGGGATTATTTCAAGATCAACAGTATAAAGAATAGATGAAAGCCGTATTCGTGTATTTTTCACATATGATGCAAAAGCATTGAGATGCACTGAAAGGGTTTTGATCCAGATCCATCCTTTGTTGTCACGTTCCTACAAAAGATGAGTGCGATTTAGTTTACAAAACTATCAGTAAGACTCACTATACAAGAATTCGTGTTTATGTAAGAAGGTTTTGCATTCAAAGGGCTTATTTAGAATGTTGACACACGTTTAGAAGTATTATTGTTTCTCATAAGCTATTATTATAGTGATAGCCTAGAGGTGTGACCGTCGGACTGCCAAGTCATAGGTCTCGAGTTCGAACCCAAGGCACGCACTTCTGACTTTTAGGATTTATGTGCGTATTTTATAATTATCACTTGCTGCAAAAACGGTGAAGGAAAACATCGTGAGGAATGCGGCATGCCTGAGAGATATTTCTCGACGGCATGTGAAGCCAAGTCAGAGGCCCATGGGCGGCTTAAAAATTCTGTCACCCTGGTTAGTCACTAACCACACGAAGAAGAAAGAAAGAAGCTATTATTGTTATTAAACACTCAAAGGCACTTTTTTTTTTAATGCAAATGAAATTTAACTCTAAACACATCCACCAAACACGAGAAATCATCGCTGCATCGTGGAACGCAAAATTCGCAAACTGAAATTGCCCGGTCAGATAAACAATTTTTTATTCAAAATAATATTTTCTACGTAGGCAACTGTGTACATTTATTTACCTCTAACTTCGAAAGTACATCAACCAAACATATTAATTAACTTGAATTTATCAGACGTGCTCAAAAGAAGTGGTTCTCCAGCCCAGTTAAGGAAGTATGCGCAATGGCCGACCTCTCTTGTGCTCCAAATTGATTCCGTGCTCGAAGTGGCCCTTTGTTATCGACCAATAGGTAATGGAGCAGTCTGAGCAGTGCTTACACAACGCTCACTATGAATATTCTAGACGTAATTTAATTTTCTGAAGGAACTGCTTGCATTATCTACACATTGGTGTCGGACAAAGACCATTTTCAATCTAGATTACGCACGATCTTCAAGATATCAAGAGACCGCCTCTTTACGTTAAACTCATGTCATAATTCTGTACCCTAATTGCGTAATACACGATCGATCAGAATCTGAATCGTTTTGAAACAGATTGCTAATCCATAACTTCATAAGTTCGAAAAAAAATCTGCTCAACAACATAAATAACGCAATGAATGTTGTTGAACTGTCAAAATTAAACAGGTTAGTCGTAATCGTTTACGAAAATGTGTTGCGTAATTAGATAGCTGATAACCCATACCACAGTTTAAGTTGTCACAGTTTTCACATGATATATATACAATTCGTTTAAACGATCGGATTTACGAGAGACCAATTAAATAACCTATCAAATCTAAAAATAGAATTGTAACTGCAACTGGTGAAATTCAATCAAAATTTTACGTGAAATGACCGGAACTGTGGATTTCAATTTGAGGACCGCACAAGCGAATCGTTTTTCAAGATCGGAATCCATTTAGACCACAATACTGGTAATCGGGTGGTGGCCATTCCAGTCAAAATTACGTTCACAGCCGCTCTCACGACCGGTCACTTCAACAGGAGAGCTTGCTATATTTAAAATTGATTTATTTTATTTATATATTTTTTTGACGTTTGGGGTCGAGATTCGAGTGAGAGCTGACCCAGCAATTAGAGGCACAATGTCAGGTGGACCCAACATAAATATATAGGGTCCATAAATGTAAAACTCATAAACATAGCATGGTATGAGCTGTAATTTCGCATTTACTTCATAGTTATTGAATCTCATGACAATATGATGAAATCATGTTAGCATTTTAAGAGGTATCTATGTTAATGTCCCCAATAAGTACATAGCTACTGAATTTTATTAGGAAATAATAAGTAGTATGGTATATACTGAAAGTTAAAAAAAATCCTCATGTGTTAAATAAAGCTGTTTCGAATAGCGAATTCGCAGTATTCCATAAAGTGGTATCGAAAAATTAAAGAAAAACCTTTATAAGCACAATTGAAACAAAAATGCAATAACAGTTATCACACAATTACCAATTAACTGGGAACCGATCACTTTTCCGATTTTTTTTTTGTTCGAATTTCATTTTACCGAAAACTATTGACCGACGTCTTTTTTATATGCATTATTTGACATATTTTTGGATCATTGAAGTATCATGTATCATAGGTATTATTTTACCGAACTATATTTCGCCGATTTACAAAATAACTTTTTGCTATTGGCCGAAGCCTCTGTTGTACTTTTTTCATTTGCCAAATGATTTATTTGCCATATTTTCACCACAGTGAAACAATATTTTTCAATATTAAATTAAAATAGTGTCATAAAAAGTCAATATGTTGTGCTACAAAATTTAGTGACGGAAACGAATCGCTGCAAAACCGACTGCCCTAACCCTAGAGTGTAATTTAAACCCGCGTAGGCGCGGAGGGGTGGAGCCGCCCGCGAGCTGAGGAGCCGGTGGTTTGAAGGCCCGCCGCCGCGGCTGAGGCTGCCGAAACTGCGGTGGTGAGCGTTAAAACCATCTGCGACGATAAGCTCGCGTGGGGCCGCCCAAACCCTGCAGCGCCGGAGCCGTGACAGAAACAATGCTTGCTGCATGTTGCACGCCTGCGTGCATGTTGCATGTTTGTTTGCACGCTGCATGCTTGCTTGCATGCTGGGTGCCTGCTTCCATGCTGCATGCCTGCTTGCACGCTGCATACCTGCTTGCATGCTGTATGCCTGCTTGCATGCTGCATGCTTGAAGCAAGCATCCTTCCTTCACCCATCCATACCTCGTGGTATATATAATAAATGTTCGGAAACATAATACTTCGAACAAATGTTATTTCGGCTAAGTGTTACTTCGGTAAAAAGTTTTTCGACCAAATGAAACGTCGGATTAACGAAAAAAATTGATAATAGGTCAACTGATACAGTGGCAGATGTGACTTCGAATAAGTAAAAAAAAACAAAACGACAATAGTTGACAGGTTTTAGGTAAAATTAAATTCGGTCAAATATTTTTCGAACTTATGATAGGTAACCCAATTAACTACCACACACAGCTTAAAACTCAATAACCTACGAATAATCCACCATTACAGTAAACCAACAACCTTAAATCCCATATAAACGGTAAACCAGTTAAAGCACATGCCCGCGGTAAATCGAATAATAAATAAGCTGCAAAAAGATGAAATCTTTTATCTGTATCGGCTGAAAGCTGTCACTGGCTGAACACGATACGGAATTACCGTCGAGGTGGAAAAATCAGCCTGGTCTCGGTTCCACAGCCTCCTCAAAATAAAATCTCCGCTTCACGCCCCAGTTACCCGACCGGAAGATTCGCCATTCATTCCGTTCACATGTGTTTACGGTACGAATCCGGATGTATTCGAGCGCGACGATACGCCTGCAATCTTCGCCTTTTAGCCAGATTATTACTGTTACTGTGACCGTTTTTTTACGGTTTTGGTAATTGGTTTTCGAGCGTGCATTTTGATGCATTTGTATTTTTTTACTGGGAAATGCTCTGGTGAACAGTTTTCGTCGGTTTTATGAAGAAGAAAGGTATTCATGAAATTCAGTTTTGGATGCCTTTCGATATCACTAAGTGAATAACATTGTTATTGAAACCATGAAGATCTCGTCCCCGCTTTGGAGGTCCTTTGTTAAGTCAGTCATCTGACATTCTTTGACTGATTCTGACTATTTTTTTTTATTATTTGTGATTTTATAATGAATTTCTTGATTTGATTAACATTCATTTTAATGAATATAATATGTAAATGTTTATGTTTATGTATATTTAAAAATAGCAATTTATTTTACAATTTGATTGTATGTACCTATTTCAGTTATAATTATTTTAGTTATAATAGTATTATTGTTACTTGCATATGTTTTAATCTTTGATTACTTACTAACAATTTTTTTAAATAGGTATGCTTTCATAAATATGGCTTACTGTATCTGTTTTAAATAAATAAATAAATTTTAAAAAATAAACTGTATTCTGCTCGTTATGTTATCCACTCAAGCCGTTGTAAGAAGTTTAGCCAAGTCAGCAAGATTGGTATTAGCGAGACTACTAACCAGGGTGAGACTACAGAACTTAAGTACGTATTGACATTAGAGGCACTTTTATGACCCTCATTAAGTTAGGTCGTTTTCGTGGCTCTGATAGGTACACTTTTTTTAAGTGATTCCTACCTAATGAGCTCAGCTATCTAATTACGTAGGGAACATATTTTCGTAAACGATTACCATTAATCTGTTTCATTTTGATAGTTCAACAACATTCATTACGTTATTTACGTTGTTGAGGATTTTTTTTTTGGAACTTAAGAAGCAATGGATTAGCAATCTGGTTCAAAACGATTCAACTTCTGATTGATCGTGTATTACGCAATTAGGATACTGATGTAAGAATTTAAAAAGTAAAGTTAAATGTTTATTCAGCCCTTTTTTTTTTGGGAGGAAATTATCAAAAATCTTCTCCCACTCTGCGCGGAGCGGGAGGGCATGTCAGACTCTTACCTACTGATTAAAACCCACCCGTGTTCCTTCAGTGTTGCATGTACGTTGCCAAGGGCCACGGTATCCCTTTCGGACTTTCCCGCGACCCCGGCAGGCATCGGTCCTAACAGACCCCTTCAGTTGTGCTGACATCTCTTTGAGGCGCACGTGGAACACAACGCGCCGTCGACCCGGGCCTGGTCCTTATCGGAAGGCGAGCTACCCATTGCTCACCGTCCGCAAGCCCGCGCCTACGGTTCCCGACGGCCAGGTCGTCTCCTGCGGCGGCTAGGGGCGTGAGGGTGCGAAATTTGCCTCTCCCTCATGCGTTCCGCTTCCTCCTTCGCGAGCATGCAAAAGGAGGTGACGGCTTCCCACTCCCTCTCGCTCCGTACCATGGCCTGGACCAGGGCCAGACGCGAGAGATCACTGCCGCCGATCGCCTCCACAAGGACACGGTGGTGCCCGCCCAAGCCGGGCAGACCTCCACCGTAACCTCCGCGCGATCCACACAGTGGTGACAGCCGGACGTATGTTTATTCAGCCTGCGAGCTCCATTTAACGAAAAAAGAAAAGAAAGAAATTAAGTTTATTTGCATGCGTTGATCTGAAAAAGCTAAGCAGAAAGAAAGAATGAAGTATAAGACATTGGAGAGAAAACATATTTGATTATATAGGTACTTCAGCATGGCTCTATTTTCTAAATAGATTCCACGACCAAGACTGTGGTATTGTTTTTACGAGTCCGATAGTACCAAACGTTTTACGATCACCCTTTCCCAGTCTAATCGAGCAACTTCAATGGTAATCAGAATCCGATTCATTTACGATCTCATTGTCTTAACATGAAAAGAAATCTATTGGAATGGCCAACCATTCTTGAAAGAAATTACGTAACATTGTTCCTAACCGTAGTTTTCCGAGGACGATTCGCATTAGGCAGCTGAGCTGTGTCAGATAATTTAATTTTGCTCGATTATTTTAGCGTTTCTTCTGAAAGTGAGCAATGTCGCAAATAGATGTCAATTATTTCGCTGTTTTGATTAATTTGATAATATTACTGTATGGAAATATGAAATGTTGCTAACTAACGAACTAGAATATTAATAATGAATTGTCGTTATAACACAGAATTTGACGTAGTAACCGTTTTAGGTGTAAAAAAGGCATTTGGAAAGTTTCCAAATACTTTTTTTACATCTAAAACTAAATATTCGGTGTTACGATATTAATTTATTAGATTACATAATCAATATTTTAGTTCGCCACATTTCATATTTCCATACAGTATTATTGCCAAAATAGACAAAACAGGTAAATATTTGACAACTATTTGAGACGTTGCCAACTTTTAGGATAAGCCCTAAGTTTTTTCGCCGTCCCTTTCGCTATCTATCTATATCTATACTAATCTTCTTTTCGTGTGGTAAATGACTAACCTGGTGTCCGAGTTTTAAAGCCGCCCATGGGCCTCTGACTTGGCTTCACATGCCGTCGAGAAATATCTCCCAGGCATGGCCGGTTTCCTCACGATATTTTCCTTCACCATTTTTGAAGCAAGTGATAATTATACAATACGCACATGAATCCGAAAAGTCGGAGGTGCGTGCCTTGGGTTCGAAATGGAGACCTATGACTTGGCAGTCTGACGGTCACACCACAAAGCTCTCACTGCTCCATACTCCATGCTCTATACTAATAATAAAGCTGAAGAGTTTGTTGTTTTTTTTTTTTATGCTTCAAGCACAAAAATGTAGACAGGCGGACTTTATGCCATAGGCATTTTCTACCAGTCAACTTTTGGGTGATGCAGAGGCAAACGGTGGTTGGTGGGTGTTTGAACACGAATCACGAAACGCGAACGCTAATCTCTGGAACGAATAGTCGGATTTGAAAAAATGTTTTTGGTAAATTCTTGAGCAAGGCTGTTTAACATCACGCTAAGAGCTTAGGAGCGTATCAAAAAAAAAGTCTGAAAGAACGCTAAGCGAAAACGAAGTAATAGTGCGGGCAGGCGATGCGATTCGATGGGGTGGGTCGGGGCAACAAGAAATTTCACGAGAAGAAAGTCACGGGTAGAAGCTAGTCTTCTTTATATCTAGATAAAAATGAAATGACGTTTGTTGGTTGGTGGACCAATTAGACTAATTTTGGTTTTAAAATGTTCGTAATATAGTTCTAATTAGGGTCTTACGGAAAATTGGTGCATTTTCGTTTTTAGGTGAATTTTGTAAAAAATATTGAAATTTGGACAGGACAACGTCTGTCGGGACAGCTAGTATATAATTTAATTGTTTAACACGTTCGGTGCCGGGAGCCTTCCTGGAGGATTCACCTAGTCGCATATGGGATGCCGACAGCCGTCGCGGGGGGATCATTTCAAATGTAGGTTTTTCTTAGCGAATACAGCATTATATTGATATTTATATTTTAACAAGATTTATTATTATATGCGTTGGTTTTAAAATCCAACCATTTTTTTTTTTCGTTCATGGTTACAAATATTTTAAAAAAAAAGTTCGTAAACTACTACAAGACCCCTGAAAATATTATTTTACTTCGTTTTACAGTGTTTTATAACACGATTTTAAATCTAATGCCGTTGACCGTCCGCGATGGTTAACTTTAGCGCAAATGTAATGCTGGCAACCCTCTCGGAGGGTCCACTTCCTGTATGTATGGCGGCATGGCGTATGAGTTCTATGAAAATGGGTGGACTCGAAAGTGCTAAACCAAATCAACAACAATAGCCCGTTTGCAGAACTAGGCGCCATGGGTTTTTTTATGTATCTGGGAATTTGACCACAATCGACACGATCAATTTGATAACACAAAAATAACACATTTTTTTTCAGGACACACCAATTTTATATAATTGTAACAATTTAGTTTATTACTTAACTTAGTTCCTATTTAATAAAATCTGACCACGTAATAATTTGGTGTTGCAAGTAAACTAAACCGTAGTATCGCCTGGTCGACTGCGGAAATTACTAGCCGCGATGGATTCCGCCGACGACGCCACGTCTGAAATGCAATAAGACCCAAGGATATATGGACGGTAACGGACCACGATATATCCTAAATATCGTATGGGAAATGTTATTAAATATCAGACTAACATGCTTACACAGAGGATTATTGAAGCGGGTTATATTTTCATGTTTCGTGTTATTAATATTCTGTCTTCTGGTCTGAACCGTCATCATAAAGTAAGGTAACACATACATAACTTTAAACTGCATTTATGCAAATATAGAGATTATTTCCGTCTATTCCTAAGTGTGAGAAGAGCAGTAAATAAGCAGCGTTGGTTTCACGTTAAAAAGTTCATCTTTTTTTTTTATCTTAATTTTTTAATTGTTTTTATCTTTTTATTACGGACGCTTTTAACGTGCACGTCTTTCTACATCGTTCTCACATGTATAATTTCAACATGAATAATGTAACCAATATTTGGATTTAAAAGAGTGTCCGTGGAGTTTTTTTCTCCATAGGTACCTAATACGCTTTGGAATGGGCAACTAGCTTTATCTTTCTGACTGACCGACAGCGACCCCTTGAGAATTCAAAAATGCCTGTAATTGGTTTATTTGAAATAAATGCTTTGAGTTTGAGTTTGATTGTTTCTACATTCATCATTACAGCCGAAAGACGTCCACTGCTGGACATTGGCCTCCCCCAAATGGGGGGTTTGCCATAATCGCCACGCTTGGCAGTTGGGTTGGCGATCGCAGTATGGAGTTAAAATACATAGAGAACGCTGCTGCCCATTCTCTAGTAAGTTCCTTAGTCGCCTTTTACGACACCCACTGGAAGAAATGGGTTGGTACTATTCTTTACATTATGTAGCACAATATGTATAGGTAGCCGCCTAAGCAATGAATTTTTCAATCACGCACGCGACATGTTTTTTCCGGAAGTCATCCTACTAATACATATGAAAACGGATTCGAAGTGATTCAAACTTAATTACCCAAATAAACACATGACAAATTCACCTAGATCCCTAAACATGAACCAATGAACTAATTAACAAATATTTTAATACCGATTAACTTTACATAGTTAATGTATGTTTACAATACAATGAACTCTTACGAAACTTCGCCCTAGTTTATTTACTTTACATGGATTTACTTGCATTATTTGAAATTCAAATAGCTTTATTTGTGTCCTATATATACTATGACAACAGGAATAGGGAATCAGTGTGTGTCCAAGAGTGGTTACAATAAGATATATATCAGTTTTTTTTTCTACAACGAAGGAGGTAGGTAGGTCTTGTTTTATTTCTATAGTTGATTTGATACTTATTGCGTAGTATAAAGGATCATTTTGAAGTGATATCCTCTGTTTTGTCATATTGTAGTGTACTATAAAGATAATGACTAGATTACTCGACACATATCATACGCATCTACAATTTTTTAATCGAAATTCATACCGGGATCAGTTAACAATTTATTTAGAAGAATCAAATGAGTTGTTAGCGGTAAGCCTAGATCAACATTTAGTCTCTTTAATAATAGCATATTTAATTTCAGTTTTCATCGGCTGGGTTTTTTTATCCGTTATCGGAATTTTACCCAAATAATCTGAATTGAACATTTTTAGTTATACAAAGTTAAATCGTTTTGCACAAGATTTTTTTTTTTTTTTTCAAATTATTTTCATTGGATGGAAAACGTTTTATAGCGGTCTTCCTTCGTAGGTACTTAAATATTTCAATTTCCTTAATCTTGTCTTTTATTGCAATTTCTTTGCGTACTTACCAAGAAAAGTTAACGAAAACTTGATTCGAAACTCTTAATGAGGTGATCAAATGCATCTGGTGTTCTAACAAGTGCAATTATTAGTCTTAACAAGTTTGAACTTTCTTGCAATTCATCTTCCAAGCCATTTAATTTGTATCGTTAAGTTAAGCATTAAATCCTGGTGGATGTAGCTACAGCTACATTGTCTAGGGTTTGTCCCTAGATTTGTTCAGAGAATTTTATTGAAGAGAAAATGGGAGAATTTCGAGATATTAAGAGCGTTTATTCAGAAAGTGGGCAACGTCGCAAATAGTTGCCAAATATTTCGCTTTTTTTATTAATTTTGCAATATTACTGTATGGAAATAAGAAATATGGCTAACTAGTGAACTAAAATATTGATTATGAAATGCAATAATTTATATCGTCACACCGAATATTTAGTTTTAAATGAAAAAAAAGTATTTGGAAACTTCCCAAATGCCTTTTTTACACCTAAAACGGTTACAACATCAAATTCAGTGATATAATTGCGTTTCATAATCAACACTTTAGTTCACTTGTTAGCCATATTTCTTATTTCCATACAGTAATATTGCCAAATTAATCAGAACAGTGAAATATTTGACAGCTATTTGCGACGTTGCCCACTTTCTGTATAAACGCTCTTAATCTCTCTTAATATAGAAAAAAATAATTGTGGCAATAAAAACATGTTGCGCTGACATCAAACCACCAAATAAATTGGGATAATGGCAGAAATATAAAGATGTTCGGTGGAAAAACTCTTTCCCAGTAGAAGAACGATCCGTAGATCCATAGATCTACGGATCGTTCATGATTTTCCGGACTTCTAACTAGCCTACTTATTCAAATTTCACTGAGCTTATTATGGTCATATACCTAACAAGTCAGATAATTGCGGGTTTTTTTAACACGTTCAATGCATCAGCCCTCCTGGAGGGTTCACCTAGTCGCATTAGGGATGCCAGGAGCCCTCGCGAAGGGCTCATTTTAAATGTAGGTTTTTCTTAGCGAAAACAGCATTCTAAACCGTGAAAATGAAATCTAGATTATTATTATTATTATATAACAAGATTTATTAGTATATGTGTCGGTTTTAAAATGCATTTATATTTTAAAAATATTTTTTGTTCACGGTTACAAATAATCACAAAAAATTTAAAAGGTTGTAAACTACGTAAAGCAACAATACCCCCTGAAAACACTATTTTACTTTGTTTTACAGTGTTTTAAACCTAATGCCGTTGACAGTCCGCGATGCGTAATGCCGGTAACCCTCCCGGAGGGTTCACTTCCAACTCCAATAAGTATGGCGGCATGGCGTATGAGTTCTATGAAAAGTGGGTGGAGTCGAAAATGTTAAACAGCCTCAATAGTCACGTTTTTTTTCCAGACCATGCCTCCTCAAGTGGATCCAGTCCCCAGTGGAGTAGTCTTCGAGTCGGACACACAGACCGCAGACCTGGGGCTCGCTAAAGACGTCTCAGTACTGAAACATGCAAGTCCCAGGAAACACGAATACGTATGGTTTAATATCTTCTGGTTCCTCTACTTGCATATTGCATCAGTGTATGGATTGTATCTCGTCTTCACTTCGGCTAAATGGCAGACTAATGTATTTGGTGAGTAGTCTTCGAATTGTTATAATATTGATATTTAGCGTTAAGTATGGTGTATATTGAAGGATAATTTGATAATTCGAATTTTCGCGAAAACTCTAGGGATTTTGCGAAAACAAGGAATAATTATAAAATGGTGAAAACATTTCTGCGAGCAACTGGGTGAAATAGGTTAGGTTATAGGTTAGGACTGTGACCAATCACGCGCGAGCCGAGCTAGCGAAACGAGCGGTGCCGCGGCAGCAGCCGGCGGGTGCTACTTCCAAGTTGCTCACAGAAATGTTTTCACCATGTTTTAATTATCCGTGTTTCCGCAAAATCGCTAGGGTTTTCGCGAAAATTCGAATTATCAAATCATCCTACGACATTATATAGTGCTTAATACGGATCAAAATATTTATTGAGAGTCTTTTAAAGTTCAATGTTCACGTTTTACATTTTTTTTTTAAGTTCTCTAGATTTATTGGTGAATGAGTGAACCTATTGTGTCTGGTATAATTTAACGACAAAAACTTACACCGTGCACCTCCCCATATCAACAATATTGTTGTATCAGAAAGATACAACAATATAATCAACAATATTGTTGTATCTTTCCCCATATCAACAACATTGTTGTATCTTTCTACCTACCTAAATCAAATGTTAAAATAAGAATTTATAGCAAAACATTACACGAATTAAAATCAAAAGTATTTCAAGCTATTTTCAACTGTATTGTATAACGCCTTCTATAAATGAGAAAAGGTCTTTGCCCTGCAGTCGGACAATCATGCTGGCTGGTATTATTATTTGTATTGGTCATTGAATTGTAATTTAAATACTGAATTATATTCCAGCATTCGCGGTCCACCTAATGTGCGCCATCGGAATCGGCGCAGGATCTCATCGTCTTTGGACTCACAGATGCTTCAAGGCACGCACTCCTCTCCGCGTAGTCCTCATGTTATGGCAAACCATGGGCTTTCAGGTAAGCAGACCTCACCTATACGTCTACATAGTAATGCTGCTGTTGATACCGAATGGTCTTAGTTACCTCGTATCTTTATTTGCGGTTCTTCTCGGCATCGAGACGTCTCCATCCTGCCACCACACGTTTAAGCCTACTGCTGGGCAAATCGTACCAATTCAAAAAGTCTCGTGAGCAGAATCTACTACCTACAAGCTGCTATCCGAAAACTCGAGTGAAAATAAAATAATTACCTATGCAAAACTTTTTTCGACGAGGAACGCTTTTTGTGCCTTTTCTAAAGGTTTTTCATGTAACTACCCTTTTTTTACTCATTCCTCAGAGGATAGTACAGAATATATTATTATTTCGTTCAATGTGAAGTAATATTATAGCGAAATACCTACATACAGGATGACCAATTAAGGAGTATACAACGTTTTTAGCCCTCATTCTGATTTGACGCCCAATTTTGCAGTTGTTTGGTGTCTATTATTTTATTAAAATGCGACAAATTTGTTATGCATAGTCTATAAGACCATGACCACCGCTTTCATTAATTTAATCCTGAAGTTCTTAAACGATTTTAAAAATGACCTAATTTTTCTAAAAAAAATAGTTAAGAGTAACGAATACCATTTTGAACACTGAGGATTTCGAGACACATCCTGACTTTTTTTCTGTTGGGTTATCTAAAGGGACGTGTCGTTGTCCAGCTTGAATATGAAAAGCAGAATATTTGAGACTTTATTAGTACCTAATAAAATATGCGGAAATGACGAAATTTTATGAAAAACATGATGAAAAGCGATCGCATTTTTAAGAATAAAACAGGAGCAGATAAGGCTGATCTTATTCACCGTATACAATTTCCACTTGCCTGAATAATATAGGTAGGTACTTATAGAAAAATATCCAGTAATTTTCGTTTGTAATAAAAATAATCTTAATTTATAGTTGCCAGCCTGTATAATAAAGTACTGGAAATGCTAAATGTATTGTCCAACCAGCCTCTCACTTCAAGAGGCGTTTGCCAGTCCTAATCAAGTCAATTAATGATAAGTATCTACGCTGTTATGTCAAGAACTTGACTGTTTACTTAGTTAATGTGCAAATTGATGAAGCAGACCCTGAAAGGGTTCATTATAGGATCATTAAGGGTTATGTTACACTATCATTATCGTAAAGGAGAAACTAGTCACTTTTCACATAGAAGATAGGAAGGAAGCTCTTTATAGCTCAGACTCCTAATCGTTTACAGTTCTTAATTTGCCTAGCCTTTTCCAAACTGTGGTGGTCGGCTTCCAGTCTAACCGGATGCAGCTGAATACTAGTATTTTACGTGGAGCGACTGCCTATCTGACCTGCACAACCCAGTTACTGGTTAACACGATACCCCTTGGTAAGACTGGTTGTCAGACTTTTGGCTTCTGAACCCGGAACGACTGTCAGAAATCTACGAATGACAACCGGGACCAACGGTTTAACGTGCTTTCCGAGGCACGAAGGGGTCGCGATATACAATGGATGGTCACCCATCCTCGAACCGGCTGCGGCAAGCGTAGCTTAACCTTCGATCAACTTTTGCAGCTGCTATTTTTCGGCCACGAGCCCCTCGTTCGTCGTTCGCCCTCGTATACAGTTCGTACGTACATTTACACACGTAGTAGGTAGCTACAAGAATAAAAACATGCATTAAGGATAATTTAAAAAAATATATATATATAAGATTCAAACATATTTGCCGAAAACTATGGCGTGCAAATAATTATGGATAGTTGTGATTGTGATTGATAATTATTTTATAAAATATAAAACAATTTAAATTAATCTCTTAGCCATTTTTTTAGCTAATTTCTGACAAACTTTCAGTCAATATATCATTTCCATGTACCAGGACTCCATATTCGAGTGGGCGCGCGATCACCGCACCCACCACAAATACGCGGACACAGATGCAGACCCTCACAATGCGGAGCGAGGCCTCTTCTTCTCCCATATGGGATGGCTCTGCTGCAAGAAGAGTCCAGAAGTCATCGAAGGTGGAAAGCGCATTGATCTCACCGACTTGTATGCTGATCCAGTTGTTATGTTCCAGAGGAAGTAAGTAAAAAATATTATAACCTTTGTAGGTATTTTTGTCGTTGGACCAAACTCATAAGTTCAACCAAAAACATTTCTCAGAAAAATAATCCTATTACAACCAAAGAAAAGAAATACTACATATAAAATAGTGTCCCTACAAATTTAACCCTCTACGATCATCTAATATCCTCCAGAATTCTCTGTTGTAAGTGAACCATAAGTCTCTGCGAGCGGTTGTCGCCGGTTCTGCCTCCAATATATGTCTACGTACGCTTACAGAAGCCACTGCTGTGCTCGGTATTAAAAGGAAAAGCAAAACATATTTTTCTAAGACCTTTGTGCCTTTTAACTGTGGGGGTGAAATAAAGAAACACGATGTATCAACCACCCACAGTTATACACCGTTAAATGTTATTTGACTTAAACTTTCAGAGAATTCGCGGGTGTATATACACCCGCGAATTCTCTGAAAGTTTAAGTCAAATAACATTTAAAAAAGATTTTCATTTTGTTACGTGTAGCCAGCAAGCGTTAGGTCGAGGGCATTATGAAGTGTGAAACAAAGTTGATGTCGACATAAATTTAAAAGTCGTTTTTATGTTGAAATGTTGATAGTCTGAATTTGAGGGCGTTGAAGGTTGCGTGTTTAAAAGCGGGACTCTCGTTGATGTCGATGTACTTAACACGTTCAGTGCCCGGATCCCTCCTGGAGGGTTCACCTAGTCGCATATGGGATGCCGGGAGCCGCGAAGGGCTCATATTAAATGTAGATTTTTCTTAGAGAATACAGCATTATACATCGTGAAAATAAAATCTAATGTATATTTTAACAAGTTTTATTAGTTTAAATGCATTGGTTTAAAAATCAAAGTATTTTATATTTTTGTTCTCGGTTACAAATATTCACAAACAATTTAAAAGGTTGGAAACTACGTATAGCGAGAAGACCCCCTGAAAACACAATTTTACTTCGTTTTACAGGGTTTTATATCACGGTTTTAAACCTAATGCCGTTGACCGTCCGCAATGGTTAACTTTACCGCAAACGTAATGCCGGTAACCCTCCCAGAGGGTTCACTTCCAATATGTATGGCGGCATGCCGTATGAGTTCTATGAAAAGTGGGTGGAGTCGGAAGTGTTAAACCTATGTAAAGTATATTTAAATGGATGTATTTAAATATAGTTTACCTAGGATTAAGTTGTATTTTATCCAATGCATTAAGCGGATTTGATGTTCTCCTGTTTTTTACCAACTGTTGAAAAGAGGGCCCAGGATTATCCGTCTAGACACTGAGATCAGTAAAAGTTGGTCATCGTCATCAAAGCAATGTTACGATCTTGGCCATAAAACAATAAGGAAAAACTGAAACACGGAAACGGGAACGGAAACTGTTGCAGTTTTTAAAAGAAGAGTGAAAGAACACTATCTGTCCACTTCGTCATAGTTGCATTTTTTGCATTTATTATTTTATACTACATTATAATTAAGTATATATATTTTAGGGTTATTTATTTTAGAAGTATGTATGTAAGTTTATTCTCATATTGTATGTTTATAGTTAAATTAGCGAATAATTAAGTGTTTTTATTTTATGTATATTATTTTCTCTTCTAATCTTACACACGTTGTCTACATCTCTTTAACTACTTTCCTATCGCAGGTATGCTGGAAGAGATTTCTTTAGAAATAAGCATCACCTTTGTACGTTTTTTTCTGTTCCTTTCTTCTTGTCTATTTTTAATGTGTGTACATAAACTGTTAAATAAATAAATAAATAAATAGATGTTGACTGGGAAAAAAAACTGTTTAGTCCGTTAGTCAGGTAATAATATTAGACACGTATTTTTTGCTTTATCAAATTAATAAAAAAAGGTTTAGATAAAACCCATTAAAGTCGAGAAGTGGGGTCTCGCTAAGTCACAAGTAAGTATTAAATCTACCGGCCAGTGACGTCGTGCTACATTTTAACGTATTGCCTACTCAATGTATTACCGTAGTAATTTGATTACGTAAAAAAGAAAAAATACGTGTCCAATACTTTTTAATATTTTTTTGTCAACACCCCTATTATTTTAGGCCAAGACAGTAACACTGCTTTCGAACAGACTTTGCTTACAATTGCAACAAAACATTAACGAATCTCTTTGAATAAATAATGAAAATGAAATTAGAGGAAAACATGACGCTGAAATCACAATGCACTTTCAGGCACCACAGCAACGCAAACATCCTGCTACATTCTCCTTCGTACACTTTGTATGAACCAACCCACGCCACAGGCGGGCCGTACCGCACGTTTTTGTATGATAAAAACTAAAACCCAACTACGACAAAAACGCCAACTAAAAATGTATAAACAAGACATCACAGACAAATAAGAAATCCGGAGTCACACGTCGTGTTAGGCCATAAATCGAACAGATGAGAACAGATGCCATACCTGGCGAAGTATATTATTATATCATGGGTTTATTATACTTTTTTTTTTATGTGTCAATTAAGTCCTTTCATTTGATACTCAACACTGCACCATTAAAAATATGCGGACGATCAAGATGCTTCGATATCTTATTTGTCAAATTATGATAAGTAATTTAGAAGTTATGAGGGAACAGATGAACATACATAAATACCGGTCAAAATCATAACCCTCCTTTTTGCTCCGCCGTAGTCGGGTGAAAATGCGTTCCACTACGGCCCGACGCGACGCGGCTGTAAATGTGCTTGACTTTACCAGTAGGTACTATTTTCCCACAGACATTACTTGAAAATGATGCCACTACTGTGTTTCTTGCTGCCCACCGTGGTACCAGTCTACTTCTGGGGCGAGACGTGGACGAACTCGTTCTTCATCCCCACCATCTTGCGGTACACTTGCGGGATCAACGTCGTGTGGAGCGTCAACAGCTTCGCGCATGTCTTCGGATACAGGCCTTATGACAAGTAAGTGTGTTGATACAAAAAACGCAATTTGAAAGATGACCTAATAGGTACCTACCTACAATAACACCTCTCTTTGAGTAGCAATTTCGAGTGTTTTTGAGTATTCAACTTTCCTTAATTAATTTAAAAATTAAAAGGGGTATCAGAACCATGTACCTACTGAATCCATGGTAACAGCTGTCGCTGAAAACCAGCGCTGGGGCTCTGTCTCGCAAAGGGTCGCAGCATTATGCTGAGTGATGGCCGTTTTGCGTGGATACCGTATGTGACGCATATTTTCCCCAAAATTGTTTATTTTCGTGTTTTGTTCTTACCTTGCGTCATGTGTACTGCAAATAAACGTATTTTCTTTCTTCTTTCTTTCGTGTCGATGTCCCGGCCACCCAGAATAGCAGAAACACTTAAGGCGAAAGCGTCAAGGTACCCCCCGAAATTCAAATTTTCTTACGTTTTTTGCAATTTGCAGGTCAGTATCATGTTGTATGTTGATCTAAATATGATTTGCGGCCGTATCAAATTGTTATTTATAGAATTATAATCATAAAAATGATCAATACAACTCTCAAGTTCATATAATCGCATTGAATGACTATTTCATGAAATCATGACATTTGGCGATTGTGCTTACTTATGGAGTTGTATTGCTGATTGTAATGATTATATTATTATATAAAGCCATATTGGTTACGGTCGCAAATCAAATTTTAATCAATATAAAACCTCATACTGACCTGCAAAATGTAAAAAACTAAAGAAAATTTGAATTTCGCGGGCTACCTTAGCGCATGCCCCTTAAGTGTAACATTATTCCCGATTGCCACTACAAATTAGGGGAGACTAAAAAAACTCAAGTGATCAGATAAGTTGGTTACTTGAATCAATTAGGTACCTACTAACAACATAATGGACCATGAATAATACATAGCGATCAAGTACACTGTCTACTAGTAGTTGATTACATTGTTATTATTCGTGGTAAGCCGATTAAGGTTAAAGGCGTTCGTAATATTGGTAGGTATAGGTACATACTCGTAGGTAGGTACAAAAAGACACAACTTAGATGTAGCATCGGCAAAATTCGTAAATCCGATCACCATCTGAACTGAGTGCGTCTTCAAAATCACCAATATTGATTACTGCTTTAGTTGAAAATTATCTTTATGCAAATGCATTAACTTGTGAAGTCATTTAGCCAAGTTCATTCGTAAAATTGAAATAAATGAATGCAATTTTTTAAACTTAAGGCTCGTACAGACCAGCGCGACTTGTCGCGTGACGCGACACGAACAATACAATTTCTAAGAAAACTTCACAGTATAACAATAACCGGTATCGCGTCGCGCGACAAGTCGCGCTGGTCTGCACAAGCCTTTATGCTACATGTAAGTTGTGTCGTACTATAAGTACCTATATAAGTTTATGTTTAAAACTTCAACAACAACTTTTTTTTGTCCCTCGAATTTTGGATATAGCTTCAGTAAATATTGCAAATAATTTATCCGTCCTCTTTTTCGAATCTTGAAAATCATAAACAACTATCTGGTTCGGTCAGCTACAAAAGTCGATTAACACCGCCACTTTTACACAACATCTAAATTAAAATAAAATTATTCGATGCATTGTATTTCAGCATTTCAAGAGAGAGTTAATATTTTAGTTACTCATTAGTTAACTACCATTTATCTCTGGAAAAATGGGTCTGTCCCTAGCCAGATAAACCCCGATAGATTTTATGAAAGCTTCGTAGGCTGTCTATTCCTACCTTTTGTTTATGTTTACTCTCATTACTTCGACACTATCACTAGTTGAGTTTTCTGCTTGTAAAGTTGTTAACCCCCAGGACCAGAAGTTTAATAGGTAGGTCGGTATTAGTAGTTTTCATAACTTGATTTTTCCTACTGCACTACTGCACTCTCCAATACACCTCCCACTTATCTTTAATCAGCAGAACTTCGACCTATAAGATCTCTTTAAGCTAAGTAAACGCCACTCCTCTAAACTAAATACACGGTTAATTTTAGCTCGTTCTGGAACCAAAAGCCATAAACTCGATCATCGAACTCGAAACGATTGGGACCATTATTTTCAATAAATAACAATTTTAAAAAAACACGAAAAATCGAATTTATTGTTTTTTTTTTTGTGAAATAATGAGAACTCGAAGTAAAGGCTTGTGCAGACCAGCGCGATTTGTCGCGCGACGCGACACGAACAATACAATTTCTAAGAAAACTTCACAGTATAACAATAACCGGTGTCGCGTCGCGCGACAAGTCGCGCTGGTCTGCACAAGCCTTTACGCTTCCTTGCGATCAATGCATATGTGTGTAAAACGTATCGACGAACGGCAACACTTGCGAACGGTACCTATCCATTGAAAAATCTATTCATCGATCAGACAGCATAAAAACACATACGCATTAGTTAAATAGGTACACAAATAAAAATACGAAAAGCGAATTCAGACTTTATTTTTTAACCGTAAACGGTAACAAATAGAAATTGCACCAAACTAGGTACAAGGTAAGTAGTTTACTAAAATTATTCTGAGAAGTGTCCGACCGGACTTCAAAAGGATGCACAATCGAATTCCGCGGTTAAGCGTATAAAAATAAGGTCTTAATTCGGTCCAATATTTTCATAGAAAAGGGCACCATCATCTTATAATGAACTCTATTCGACAGATAAAACGATTCATTTTTTCTGTTTACATTGCCTGCCTTCGTAGTAGCCGCGGCGCCGCGGCTGCAAGCAAGCATTGTCGCATAAAAATTGGTTTAGGCAGTATTCTTTTTATTTATCATATGGTAGGTAGGTATGCTTATTAAGTACCTATTAGCTCGATTGGTCGACACTCTACTCCTAAGCGTACTCGTCGTGTCTAGTTGAAAAGGCACGAGTAGGTACTAGTGATTTCGTGATGCGAGAGTAGTGAATGAAATTTCAATTAATTTCTCTCGTTTACGAGGAGATGTGATAGTGGTAAACACCGCGCCGTGCTTCCGATACAAACGAGAGATAACGGAGCTGAATGAACTTACACCAACCTATCGTACCAGAAATGAAATACCTACTTGCAGGTACTTACTTGCAGCCGGTTATTCGTCCAACGTCCGTTGACCCACCGCGAGCGCGCTGTCAACTGACTCGCACACGCACAGCTGTGCCGCGCTACGTCATCACCGAGCGGATCGCGTACGATCTTGCGTTTATGAATGAAATAGTGGAAGCGCTACTAAGATTTAACTCTAATGACAGAATAAAAGTGATAAATTTCTAACTTCTATATTAGATGTCTTAAAAAAACAATAACAATGCTAATAGTACCTATTAATCGTCTGGAGTCACTGTGTTTCGGCTCCAGAACGAATTAAAATTAATCGTGTATAGAGGAACGTTACAAGCGGTGTTGAACTCCTGAAATTAAAATTAAAAATATATGTTTTTCTCTAAGGTCACTGAACCCGCGCGAAAACATTGGAGTATGGTTGATCTGCGTGGAAGGCTTCCACAATTACCACCACACCTTCCCTTGGGACTACCGCGCGACTGAGCTCCCCCTCTACAACATGCTTACACCCACCATCGTGTTCATCGAACTCATGGCAAAGGTATGTATACATTCAGTCCCTTTTAACAAAGTGTACAGGGGAAAAATAAATAGCCTAACCCTTGTGCGGTCAGCCTTAAATTAGGGTTGCCAACTTTTAGTTAAAAAAAAATAACTTAATATTTAACTATACTGGAAGTAAACACTGTTCTCTGTTGAATACAACAAAGTTTAAAATATCACTAGCTGAACATTAAAGTATGTCTGCCCCACTGCCGACCTGATTGTGCGCTAGTAATAGCCACTTATTTCCTTGAACTATGTTGCTCGCAAAACTTTAACTTGGAGCTGAGAACTTGCTTTAAGACTTTATGGGCGGAAGTTTAAATTTTGGCACAGTAACATGAAAACATGTCCGTGCATCGTCAGTGAATATTCTGTTATTAATACAGTAGACAAAAATATTGACACGCGGTTTTTACTCCTACAGACAACACAGCAATAAATTTTTTACGATTAATAAGAATATGAATTAGGTGCTGCGGTAGTAAAGTTATTTTTTGATGATTATAAATAATCAAGGAAATGGGTAAAGCCACGGGAACAAGTAAACCTATCTAATTTGTGACAAAGAGATACAAATATGGGTCATAAACTTACATAGATGCAGTAGAGGCCATATTTTGCTCGCTATAATATTAGCACTCACATTAGCATAATTTTAATCAATCAATAAATTGTTTCGGATTTTTTACAGATTGGACAAGCATACGACTTGAAATACGTGTCCCCTGAAATAATAAAGCAGCGCACACACCGCACTGGAGATGGGTCACACCACTTATGGGGATGGGACGACCCTGAATTCAATGACAAACTCAAAGCGAAATACGGCGCGGTCAGCCACAGTGAAGACAGGACACAAGCATAATTAATTTACTGTTCGCATTTACTTTTAATGAAGACTGTAGTAGAAATAAGGGTGTAGAATTTTACAACTCGACGAATTAACATGCAAATGTTAAAAACGAAATAAATAATCTTATAAAATAAATTAACAACATCAAAATGTTGTTTTACTTCTGATTTTCTTGTTTCGCAACGGAAGCTATTTCTATAGAATTTGTACTCTATCAGCTCTACACATAAATAAGTAAAATGAAACAAGCTTGAAATCTTTTTCCAATGGTTCGCAGCTGGCGCCGTCGTAAGCGATAAGCGAAAATCGATATTGGCCTCTTCCATTAGCAAGGTATAATTAATGCAATGCAATCGTGTGCTTACTACACTGGAGTCGCTAGCGACAGTACTAAATTATAAATTAACCGCATCATTACCGATGACACGGAAAACAGCTGTTCCAAATTTACGAATTAATTTGATCTAGATCATACACACAAGGTAGGCACAGTACCCACTTTCGAGTTCTAAAATGCCTAAGGCTGATCGTGATTACAGATTCGGTAAGGTCAGCAACAAAAGTCAACACTAACACTAAAAACAGTTCAGTTTTTAATTTTTAATAAAAATCGGAACTGAAGTAAAATTCAAAGAATAATGACTTAGCTATGAAATGCTGAAAAGCAATCTTATAGAAACATTAAACCTCTTATTCATTTAAAACGCTGCTTAAAGTTACGAGACGTTTAAAAGTCAAAAATGTATGGTTAAACAGGCGCTAATCATTACTTAACAGTTTCGACTCCACCCACTTTCCATAGAACTTATACGCCAAGCCGTCATACATTACGTTGGCGCTATAGTTAACCATCGCGGACCGTCAACGGCATTAGGGTTTAAAACCGTGTGTTTAAAACACTATAAAACGAAGAGAAATAGTGTTTTCAGGGGTTTTGTCGCTAGTACATAGTTTCCCAACTTTTAAACATGTTGTGAATTGTTTGTAACCATGAACAATTTTTTTTTTTTTTAATGTTTGGATTTAAAACCAACGCATATACTAATAAATCTTGTTAAAATATACATCAGATTTTATTTTCACGGTTTACAATACTATATTCGCTAAGAAAAACCTACATTTAAAATTAACCCTCCGCGAGGGCTCCCGACATCCCATATGCGACTAGGTGAACCCTCCAGGAGGGCTCCCGGCACTGAATGTGTTAAATTTAAGTAGCGTTTATGAATAAGGGGGTAAGTGTTAATTTTGATGATGTCTGAACCTGACAGTGCTATTGGACTGTCGTTGCCGACTATACCTAGATACTAGGTAAGTACCGTCGGCAACGAAAGTCGATTAAAGGCTTGTGCGGACCAGCGCGACGTGACGCGAACAATACAGTTTCTAAGAAAACTTCACGGTATAACAATGACCGGTGTCGCGTCGCGCTAGTCTGCACGAAGCTTAACACACGACGACAAACTTGTATAGACCTCGCAGCGTAAATTTCCCCAGCACATTCTGCTTTAGTCTTTTCCAGCCAGGGCCGCACCGCCCATATGTGCGAAGTGCGCGGTGCACACAGGAGCCAGGGCACTAGCCAGGGGCACCTAGGCGCCCCAGAGCCTTAATGAAATGCTAGCGCCAATTTTTTACTAGCTTCGGCCCGTGACTTCGACCGTGTGAAATTTAAAAACGACACCCACACGACAACGACAAAAAATGGGAAAATTTTCGTAGCCGCCATATTGGATTTTCATTTTGACCAAATTCACACTTTCTCTTTCTCTATCTCGAATTAGAAGAAGACAGTCGCAAGTATGAACGCTTTTTCGCGTGACGATTTCAGAACTTCTTTCCAAAAAAGACAGCCATTTTGTAAAAAATTTATGAATGATTTAATTCGCGTTTTCGTTTTCTCGGACATTGCCAAGCGGAAGCGAACCGTTTTTTATCTATTTAAGAAAATTCTATATAACTAGAGAATATAATTATAACAGTCTAAATGTAAAAAAAAAATAAAAAGCAGTAGGACCCGACAAAAAAAGAGATGAAGCACCTCTTTTTTTTGTCGAGTCCTACCGCAATTTTTTTTTTTTTTAGTTTTGACGGGAAGGTTTCGCACACAAGCACTGCCGACGATGGTCGTAGATGTAATTACGTGTTTCTGAATATAAAGGTAACATTACGTAGCCGACCTCAGGTGGCAACTGCAGGCGACGTGTCGCTGCGACACGAATGGTTTCTATGAAATACCTTCAGTAGCTAGCGATCCGTCCCCTTCATAGATGCCCTCAAAAGTGGTCTGATAGTTTTGGGGTGTCAATAAACCCCTCAGAGTCAGGCCATTGTAATTGGAAGCTCGCGCATGATGGGTAGGGTGGCACTTAGCTCTCTTCCTCCTCTTATTTTTAATGATACCGCCATACCTATTACCCCGGTTATTAAAGATCTCGGTTTAGCTGGCAACACCAGGTCTCTAGTGTTAGTCGAAGGGTCAACGGTACTCTGCGATCCCTGTATCGTCTGAGAAACTTTTTGCCTGCTAAGACGAAAACGATGCTTGTGCCGACTTTGATTTTTCCTACCATGGACTATGGTGACTTGAGCTATTTCGATTTGAATGCGGTTTTGCTGGATAAGCTCGACAGACTGCTCAACAATTGTATCCTGTTCATATTCAACCTCAGAAAATATGACCATGTGTCTAGGTGTAGGTCTGAGCTCAAATGAATGTCCATTCGCCAAAGGAGAAGTTTGCACGCTTAGACCACGCTTTTCTCCCTTCTCAACTCTCCCACTCTTCCTTCTTATCTTGTATCTCACTTCCATATCTATGTTCTTGACACACTAAGAATCTATGTTCTTCTAACTATCTTCTCCTAGTCTGTCCTTCTCATACTTCTGTCTTTGTTCATTCTTGCTTTCATATTTAGTTCATTCTTCTTTGGAATGCGCTTACTCTTGAATCAGGACAGACACCAGTCGGTATGCATTAAGCGGAAATTGCGGAGTTATTTTCTAAATAAATAGAGTATAGTCATCTCAATTCTCTCCCTTGAATTCGTGTATATGTATATAAATTTAATATAGGTATACAGGATGTAAGGGTAAACACCGTTGTCATTCAAACCATAGTTAGTTTACTTAATATAAAAATAAATGAACGAGTAAAAAAAAACGTTATTTTCATAAAAATATTTAAAAAGACTTTTATCCGACACCGTCCGCATATTCATGGTTATGCGCCCGAGTGAAGTAGGTAGTTATTGTAACGATCGCAGGTCGCCGCCCGTCCTACTTACCTACCTACTACACAACACATGAATAATACACAATACACAAAACCTGTGACTTTCCCTTCATACTTTTCCTGGCTTAGGACAGGCAAAAATACCTACCTTAGGTGTTGCATGACTTGACGATATGACGAGTCGTAACGTCCTAAATTTGATTCGACACCAAGAAAATGCAAAAAAAGAAACCAAACCATTGGGCAGGTATTTTTGGCGTATTTAAAAAGTTAATCACGATTTTGGTCAGTGGGTCGTCTTAGGGGCGGATTTTATATACAATTGAAAATTACCGATTTACACTGATTGATCCTTTGTAGAGCCGTCAACATCGTTTCACGATTTGGCACACGTTGTCCAGGGAACAATGCTGCGTACATCCTACGAGCCTCGTTCAGGTTATCACCCGCGATAGTGTAAAGCTGTACCATTTCGGTTCACTCACTGTTCATTTGTGTAAGACCAAACCGCGCGAGAAATGAGCGGCGCTACGACGACGCGGCGTTATATGCACTCACTAGCGAGACAGCTGACTGACTGGGGTGAGGAAGGGGTCACGCTCGCGACCGGTCGGGTCAGGTGGAGCGGTGTATTCCCCGCGCTCTCCTCCCGTGTTGAGAAGCAAGGTCGACAACCCTAGCGCATAGGGTGAAATACTCTTGTGGTAAAATGTAGATATTATAAAAAAAAAAGTAGTAATTTTCCATTAATTTTACGTTCTATAAATGAAACCAAACCACTGGTTTCAAGGATAACGGTGTTTACCCTTACATCCTGTATATTATAGTAAATATGTATGTATGTGTATGGCATGTAGTTTATAACCTATTTATGTACTGTTGTACCTATTTCAGTTATAATGCATTCGATTTTTTTTTTCTTGGCTCATGCAGAGCACCTGCCCTCTAATCTCGACACCACCCTTGGTTGACCGGTAGAGAATACCTAAGGCATTAAGTCTGCCTTTGTACTTTTTTGAATGTGAAAAGTTTAAATAAATAAATAGGTATACGTAAGAATACATATCAGTAATACATATCATACAGTCGTATCGCCTGCAGTTGCCGCCTGCGGTCAGCTGCGGAATGGTACCTTTATGGTTTTTCTGGATCTTTAGACGTTGGGAAGGTCGTTTTGCTTAACAATTTTGATTCTGAACGAATTTTTATAAAACTAGCAACACAAATCATAACGTCAGTCTGTCACTGTCACTGTCATAGTGGTCACAACTTGAAAATCATAAAAAATCTCCATGTTGTGCTAAAATAAATACTGAGATTATTTCATTGATAAATTGAGTCACCTACATACTCCTAAAGTAAACATTACGAAGAATACATAAATAATATATAAGTCGCTAAGCCCAGGCTTAAAGATATTGAGAGCACGAAACGCAAACATTCCATAAACTTACCATTATGTTATCTTCATTAATAAAGGAACACCAAGTAAAACAGGCTTCAAAAAGAGTTATACAAGGTAAATATTTAAAGTAAAAGGTATGAATCGAATCCAATAAGTACCTAATTAGTTGTTTATTGAACAATAACCAAACGGAAAAATCGCTTTCCCATTTCAGAACAAAAACGAAAAGAATGCATAACTGCAGCTAATGATTTGACTCAGGCACTCGTCGACCATCTCAATGTTGGGTTTGTAAATTAGCTAATTAGCAGCTCTCATTGAAACAGTACTTAAATTGGAAGTAAGCTGTTCAATGTTCACCAACAATCAAAAATAATTATTTATCATAAAAACATTATATGAAAATTGTTCCTGTATAGACCAAATATTACCCAAATAATTGAATCCAAACAAGTGGAAACAGTAATGCATGATAACAAATACTTACCCATCAATTTCTAATAGGTACCTATAAGAAAAAACATTGTTCTGTGTTGATGATTATAACATAAAAACCTATTCCTTTCAGAGTGGCTCAGGCTTACCTAAATCAAAAGAAGTTGGATGCTGAAGCAAAGCTCTTGCATCAGGGAGCTATAAATTTTGCTAAACAGACACAACAATGGCTTGCTCTTGTTGAAAACTTCAGCAGTGCCCTCAAAGAAATTGGGGATGTTGAAAACTGGGCCCGAAGTATTGAAAATGATATGAAAATTGTTACCGATACATTAGAAAGAGCATATGAAATGACACAAGAACAACCGAGCATAACTAGTGGTGCTAGTAATCAATAAACCCTAATAGCAGTAATTATTCTTGTTTTATTACTGTTTAGATGTTATTCTCAGGTAAAAAACATTACCCTCCTTCTGGGACAGTTGGATAAAAAAAAGACTACATGTGCGTGAGATCACCAATTTATTTAACCCACCAAACATTTAGAAAGAGATGAAAACAGGTATGAATATAATCATTTCATTCCAAACCGAAAAGGTGAATTGGATAGTGGTGAAACCATTAACGTAGGCTTATGGTTACTTGTTGCAATTATAATTCACACAAGATTACTGATTTTATTTTATTCATATAAATAAGCTATCACAGATATAATTACAAATAATAATTATACTGGGTCAAATTAAATTAGCTAGCGAAACCCTAAAGGCGTCATAGGTATCGTTATCTAAACAAACGATGAATATTTAAAATTGATTTCATGATGTTTTAGGATCAACAACAGCAGGTGGTGTAGTTGCTTCAATACCCATCAGGTTTGCGTAACACCTTGCATAACTACTGCAAGTAGAAAAGAAAATAAAACTACAATGCGAAATTGATTCGTGATGAATCTCTTCATTGACTTCTGTTGCTGACTCTACCTACTACACATGCATTGTACTTTCGAACTTCTTGATCATAATGCAATTTGAAAGACAAATAAACAATATTTCCGTGTTATCCGTCAAAAGTCAAGCTACATTCGGCGGGGGTCTTTCTCAGTGAGAGCGTAAAAGCGGCTCTACCCGCTTACAAACCTCAACAAACCATCAAATTCAAACGTGTGGATAGCGATTGGCGTATGTCGCAGCCATCTATTGGACGCCTAGGCCGTTCTTTAAACGCCGGTTGCCTAGGCCGATAAAATTATTAATTGAACTAGATTCATTCAACGTTTAACAACTTGGCGTATTGAAAGTCAGCCCTTTGAAGATGATTTAGATAACTGACCAAGACTCACTCAATCAAGCTAAGCAGTCAAGTGATTCAAATGGTGAAAAAATGTCTGCGAGCAACTTGGAAATAGGACTTTCTAGTTGTCCTTCATCTATTTAATTAGATGCTGGCGTTTAATGAACGGCCTCGACGTCCAATTATCTGGCTAATTTAATCAAATGGCTGCAATATATAATATGCGATCGAGTATCGGATTTTTTACGTTTTTACGTTTGCAGAGGTTTCTAGTTTGCGGTAAGCACCAAGCGTGTAGCTTTCCATTTTAGATTAAGAAATTAAATATTTCGATATAGCTCCCAAACACTGAGCATTGTTTATTTATTGATAGTAGATAATTACACCACAAGCCACACAATGAGCTTTTAAAAGTTAATAAAAATAAACAAATCGAACAATTTTTATCAACCAGATCCAGCAGTGTGGATCCAGCTTAATAGTTGAATGCACCCTGATGACAACAATGCCGCCGCATTATTCAATGCTGTCAATTGTTTTACATTGACGTACTGTCAATGTCATGTTTCGTCATGAGCTGTCATTGAGCAGCATGACATTGACGATTGATAAGAATTTATGATGAAAAGAGCACTGTTCTTATCACATCATTTATGTCTTTCTGAGATATAATTTTGCATATATGGCTATGGGGGCATGAATATAAGTTAGTTAGTTCTGTTCAATCTCCTGGCGCGTTGTTTGCTCCGCTAGTTTAAAAAAAAGTAATAAAACTTGCACGTGCTTTAAAATCAGTTTCGTTATTGAATAATGTCGAGGATGTCTTCAGATACTACCCCAAGAGTACTGTCTATCCAGAGCCATGTGGTGCACGGCTACGTTGGAAATAAAAGTGCTGTCTTCCCACTGCAGGTAACCTCATCTTACTGAAATGAGATCATGCTTCAAAAGTAAACAATAAAAATATTTAAAATTTATCGCTAACTTTCTGTTCTATTGTAACATACTAAAATATATACAATACTTACATTGCGTTACTTAAATTCAATTATTTTTATCTTGATATGATTCAGTTACTTGTTTTTTTTAAACCTTGACCTACTAATCATAATTGAATTCAAGCATTATTTGTCGCACTTGTTCTTATTATTTATTTTATTGCTTAACATTTTTTATGTTCATAATTCTTGTTGGTACACACGGCTACACATCAAGTTATACCATTATAAGCTGACCTTGCATTGTATGGAAATCCTATACGATGCAAGATCAGCATAAACTGAAAATGTTTAGCTTTATGTGTAGCCATGTATACATAATGAGTACAAAGTACCAATTTATATTAAAAGTAAAATGATGGAGTTCATTACTACCATAAAAGTCCAGGTCTTTTCACATTTTCCAATGTGAAAAGACCTGGACTTTCATGGCATGGGAAATTGCCAAAATGCATGGTGATCTAGGTGAGAGCAGTGGTGGCCCAGTGAAGGCCTGAACTTCGAGTTGTAGGTCATGGGTTCTAACCCAGGCGGGCACTTTACTTTGTGTAAATAATTTTTTCACCACTGCTCTCAAAACGTTGAGTGAGAAAACTGGCATATTCTAGAATCAAAAATTCGAAGACATGTGGCATTTAACAACCCGTATTGGGCCCAGGTGGTAGATGACAGCCCACTGCTTCTCGAAGAGAGGAGGTCTGTGTCGCAGCAGTGGTAATATTAAAGGCTGATTATGCTATTGTGATCTATGCTCATTTCTTTTTTGTATGGGATGAGAACTAATGCCATCAATAGGGCTAAGTAACATCTTAAATATTCTATTGTTTCAGGTACTAGGATTTGAAGTAGACTCTATAAATACGGTACAGTTCTCGACCCACACAGCTTACAAACATATCAAAGGGAACATGTTAAAGAACGAAGAATTGGATGAACTTATAGAAGGATTGGCATTAAATGATGTAGACTATTACACACACTTCCTGACAGGATACTCCAGATCCCCTGAATCTTTGAAAAAGATTGCAGAACTCCTCAAAAAGTTGAGACAAAAGAATCCTCAGCTAACCTATGGTAAGTGAGAACCATTCAATGTTACAAGGTAGAAGTTATAAATGTAAAACAAAAAATGTAATATTATAGAAGCATGAGTAAACAACAATCTTATTTATGACATACAAGGAAGCAATTATAATAAATTAATGTGTGACTAGATAAAACCACTCAATGGTAAACAAAATACAGGAATTCCTCATTTGATGAACAAGGTTTTAATGCAAGCCATATTTGCCAAACCAAAATGAGAGTAATGGGTCTTCATCTCTTTCCAACAATCGTAACATTTAAGTTTGTTAAGAGATAGTAGACAAACTATGAAACATGAGTATGTCTTTCAGAAGATACCTACTATAAATAATAAAAGATTGTGTTCAAAGGTTTCAGTTTGGTCATGTTTTGGCTTAGTCCTACAGATAGTGCCATCCGCGATTACTGTACTGTGAGCTGTACTTTAGTATCAGAGTGGGGCGCGTCTTCGTGAATAGCACTAATACCTACCCATGTTTCTGGCAAATAAATTGTCTTGTCTCGTTTGACTTTGCGACTTGCCTCATCTCAGTCAATATAATGAAGGCCAATTTTATTTACGAAACAATTTGGCTAATAAATAATGAACAAGCCAATAAAGATTCGAAGTTGAAGTAAGTATTACAAAATGATAAGTCACGTGAGACAATTTTTTTTCCCTCCTGATCAGAAGGTCTAATTAGCAAAACGTCCAACATCGCGAAACGTCTAATGAGCAGTAAGTCTAATTAGCAAAATGTCCATGTAGCAAAACGTCCAACTATCAGATGGTCTGTATAGCAGAACGTCTATTTAGCAAAAAGTCATTTTTTAAATGTGTACACTCAAGATAGAAAGTAAAAGTCATTTGTAAATTACATTAAATTAATTTCTTAATAAAATATCTGGGTTAAAAACCTAAACCTAACCTAGTAGCCTCTTAAATATTATGAGAATATTAGGTGCACAAATTCCCCTGCATTTATTCACCTAATATCCTTTTGATATGGCCAAGGTTTATCAAAATTTCAAATGGACTAACTTTTTGGGCCTCAAGCTTTTGCAGCTCTCTTTTGTATTTGGCATTAAACATAATATCGATCTTTCTTCTCTTATTTACTTCAAATAACATATTCTTGTATTTGCGATCTTGCCAAAGCGCTTCTTTTTTTAAGAGCTTTGAGGAATAGTAGCAGGGTTGGCTTTGATTTTATATTCGTGTTTAGCCGCCTGTGCCACCCTTCGAGTGCATTGTTTGTGCGAAAATTATAATTACTAGGATTATATCTGCCAGAGACTGAAGCAATTGTTTTTAAAGTAATTTAAAAGAGCCACCATTTCTTCGCTTTTCGTGGCGTTTTCAACAATGCTGGTCCAATATTCCGTAATGTATGGAGAAGGTAGCAGAGGTAAATTAGTATATACTCTGGCAATGTTTCTAGACTCTCTGTTTTCAGGAAGACCCAATGTTGACGCTTTTTTCCAAACGGCCTTATTAAGATGATAATAGCAACCCGTTATTTGAGCGCTATCTCATAATCGCACTTAAATTGTACCTGTGACCAGTAGCAGCACCACACGCTTCTTCTTTTGACTTTCAATTAAAGTAAATGTTTGTTTTTCATCCATTTTTAGAATTTAGAAGCTAGAACTATTGTATTTGTAATGAATAACAATCGATACAGGAAAAAAAAAACGAATGATTAATGCTAATCAAATAGCATTAATGCTATTAAGTATCAGTCACCATTAAAAAGATATGATACACGCTACGAATACATAGACCAAGAGTCTGTATGTACCTACGAGTATTATAATGCCGTGTCCGTTTCCCTCCCGATGCAATGTGTGTGTTGAATTTTGTATCTGAGTATCCAAACATTTCGAGAATCTGACGATTTGCTAAATAGACGTTCTGATATACAGACCATCTGATAGTTGGACGTTTTGCTACATGGACATTTTGCTAATTAGGCTTACTGCTCATTAGACGTTTCGCGATGTTGGACGTTTTGCTACTTAGACCTTCTGATCAGGAGGGTTTTTTTTTGACGTTACGTTGATTAGTGTGTCAGCCCATGATCTACTGTTACGTGTAGTATTCAAATAGAACAATGTTCATTGTCTTGAAAACGTACCAAGGTTTTATTCTACAATTATCACCCCGCGTCCTAACCAAAGGGATCGGTCACGCGAATACACGACGTGTCGCGTACAAATGTCCCAATTTTTTTCGGAAAACCCCAATGAGCCCATGCCCAGCCCTATCTCTTTAGCTTTCGAGTTCGCTAAACAAAATGAACGCGATGGTCGCGTGTCTGTGCGACTATAACTTTGATTAGACGGCGTCCTAACGGAAATCGAATGTCGCGCGAGTACGCGATTGTTGCGGCCGTTTATATGAAATGACGTACTCGGGCGATCAATCAAGTCTTGTTTGTACATCATATTTCATATAAACGATCGCGGATTTACGCGGCGTTCGCTTTCGGTTAGGACGCGGCCTGATAGTGGTATCATTGTATTAGAATTGGCCAAAAAATCCTCCAAACAGAATCACCTTTTTTGGGTGTCATTTATGATCCCGGTGCGCGTTATTTTATCTGTCTGCTGATTATTTTTGCAAATTGTTACAAGCTAGCCCACGCTAGGAAAAGGGGCAGTTGTAAAAATATTTAATGTTTAGTATAAATATGATCTCGTGATCGAATTGACAAGATTGCTAGTAAAAAGCAAGAGAATTCGTTTATAAACTGTCTACTTAAACTATAGCATGATGGAAACATTTAAAGAATTGTAGGTAATCTGCAATATCAGATTGAACGCGGAGAAAATTCAAAACAATGGAAATAATCAAATAACGACGGCTTATGAATGCGATTACCTTGTTAGTTTTCGTACGGTTTCAGCTTCCGATATACTAAAGCATTATCCAATTAGTTCCATGTTTTTCCAAGGGTACTCTGCGTCCGCGAACAAGGACACATACCTACCTACTTTCTAATTTCCCAATACACGACTAATCTCGATCGCGATTCATGATCAATATCAATGACGTACTCGCGCGTTCAATCAAGTAGCGTTTGTACATCATAATTATTCTGGTCGCTTTCGGTTAGGACGCGGCCTGATAGAGATACCATTCTATTAGAATTGGCCAAAAAAAACTCCAAAGAAAAGCACCTTTTTTCGGTGTCATTTATGATCCCGTTGCAAGTTGTTTTGTCTGTCTGCCAATATTATGCTAATATAATATGTATTTAAAAAAAAATATAAATACAATGCCGCCCATAGCCATGTGACCGCCCGTATTTTTCAGAATATTCATAAAAAAATATCTAAAATTAACTTCAAAAGGGGGGCTCATTTTTTTTTCGTTTGTTATTACGTACCAATTTCTTTTTTCAATATCCCCCTATGATTTTATGGACCTACACTTGTGTTTCTTAAATAAATACTTACTGTTTTTTTTTTAGAAAAAAATGTGTTTCTCTTTGCTTGACCCAAGGAATCGAACCCAAGAACACGTTCAGCCGTCGCGCTTGCTTCCACGAGACCAATAGGGCAGTTTGTATCCTAAACAATTGCCATAACTTAAAGCATTATTAACTATTTTTCTTTTCAGTATGCGACCCAGTCATGGGTGACAACGGTAAAATGTACGTGCCGGAAGAGATCCTGCCCGTCTATCGCGACATCTTAGTCCCCTTAGCCGACGTCGCGACCCCGAATCAGTTCGAGGCTGAGCTGATGACAGGACTTAAAGTCAATGACCATGACGGCGCTCTGAAAGTCATCCAAGCGCTACACGAAAAGGGTGTCAAAACTGTTGTACTGTCGAGTACTGACCTAGGAGACGACGACCATATGATCGGCATTGCTAGTACAGCAGGTAATATACCTAGTATTTTATATTTTTACTAGAGATGACGACACGTCAAAATATTGAGATTTCTGTTTTCTGTGTGAATCGCGAAAAAAGAAATCGCTTCGAAATCCATTGTATAGTTAGAAGAACCAAGTGGTTACACAGACAGATGTGAACATCTGCTTTGTATTATACTACCTGTGCATAGATCTTAGACCATATTAATAAAATAAATGTGGAATGTGGATACAGCGGTCATACAGCAGGCATAATAGCCAAGAGCCTCGACCAACACCTGAGGAGGCTCTCGTTGGGCAGCTAGATTAAGGGATTGATTCAGAGAGCGGTACTCTTGGACACGCCTCGCATTGTTAGAAGGTTACTCTCTCTGTAGCCCTGACCACCGGTACATTGGACCCTGCTCCCGATACCGGTGGGCTAAATTTTTTTTATATTTTTTATTCTAATATTTAAAAATATAATTTATATGTAAATAGTGAAATAAAGGAAATATATAATTAATTGATCCAGTCCAGTATAAATTAATCTGACTAACAGTAACAGGATTTGCTACTCCTAATCGAACCCAGAAAAGCAGCATCCAGAATTATGACCCCTAGACCGAAACGAGACACTGAAAAACATAACCCTCCCCATCCCCTTCTGTCGTAGTCTATTAAAACTTAATTCTAATATCTATGAATTATTTATATTCTCTTTCTTAAAAATATGACTACCGAAATAACGAAAAGTATGAAAAAAAAAGAAATGTTGCAGTGACCACAAATAAATTTCCTACACACAGTGCCGCCGGCTTTTGCCGAGCGGTACGTGTCACCGGCTTTTGCGCCTCTATTTCGTTTGCGATCCTTTGTGCGGCTTTATGCGGCAGGGCCGGGCGGTCCCCGGCTTGCCCAGCGGCAGTGCAGGCGACATTGTGTGTAGTAGCCATTAAAGATGTTCCTAGGACGTTCTTTCCCAGGGACTAATCTCTCTAAAAGTAAATTCTCTTTTATTTCTCAGGGTCGTGTTACCAGATTTCAATCCCGAAGGTGGATGCCGCATTCACGGGGACAGGTGACTTGTTTGCTGCACTGTTCTTGGCATGGTGGCATAAAACAAATAATAATTTGAAATTGACACTGGAAAATACAATTTCGACGCTTCAGAATATTGTGCAAGATACATATCATAAAGCTAGAGGTAAGATATGATAATTATGATGTTTTCATAGAGTCGGCAGCAAAATGCTCTAGCATGTTCTTTGTTATCAGGGTTTGAGTGAAAATATGCGTAAGCATACTCGGAGACAAATACAAGACACTTTTCGATGAGTTTGCAAGAAAATACAATTTGTTTCTTTTTTTCAGCCGTTCAACCATCTGGCAAGATTCCCCCGAAACTGAGAGAGCTCAGACTCATTCAGAATAAAAATCTAATTGAGGACCCAAAAATAACCATTACTGCTCTAGAAGTAGTAAAAAAATGTTAATTTTATTAGAATGAATTGCTTAAAAATGTTATTATTTAATAAGAATATGGCATAAATATACAAATGTATTTGTTCAATGTGGGACTAGTGACTCGTAAAAGACAATAAAATAATGTTAAATGATATCAAGTAAATGTTTATTAATACTGTTAAATTATGAATAATTTTTTACCATACCTACATAGAATTATGTAGTAGTATAGAAAATGTTGATTCCTGTAATTTGTAAGATTAAATTGTAACCAATGCAATATCGTTATTAAATAGATTTTGACCAATGTCGAACGTCTTCCATAATAAAATTAAGTTTTTAGAATTACATACCGAGGCATCTGTGATAACTGATAACACATAATAATGATTATCATTTGTTTTTGTTGACTAAGCACAACTCGTGACTATTATTAAGTGATTTGTCTTGTCGTGCAATATGTGCTTTTTATTGTATGTGTTTTAAAATGATATAATAGAGATGTTTTATGTAATAAATGTTAATTATTGTGAATTATTGTTTAATGTAGCAATTTGTTTATTATGGTCCCTACCTATAGTCTAAGATCCGGTATAATAAATATATACCCTCATGGGCGTACGCAGGGGAGGGGGCCGCTGCACCCCTTTTTTTTTTTTTTTTTGAGGGTGGGAAATCATCAAATGATTTCTCCCGCTCTGGGCAGAGCGAGAGGGTGTGTCAGACTTTTACTGACTAAAACCCACCCGTGTTCCTTCCGTTGCCTGTGTGCCGGGGCCGCGTTATCCCTTTCGGACAAAACCGCAACCCCAGCAGGCATTGGTCTTTCGACCCCGTCGGTTGGTGCTGACATCTCTTTGAGGCGCGCGTGGAACACAACGCGCCGTCGACACGGGCCTGGTCCTTATCGGACGGCGAGCTGCCCATTGCTCACCGTCCGCAAGCCCGCGCCTACGGTGGCCGGAAGTCGGCTCTGGACTCCCGACGCCCGGGGCGTCTCCTGCGGCGACTAGGGCCGCGAGGGCGTGCAGCTTGCATCTCCCTCGCGCACTCCGCCTCCTCCTTCGCGAGCATAACTGCTTCGCAGAAGGAGGTGACGGCCTCCCATGCACTCTCGCTCCGAACCATGGCCTGAACCAGGGCCGGACGCGAGAGATCGTCGCCGCCGATCGCCTCCGTGAGGACACGGCGGTGCTCCGCCCAAGCCGGGCAGACCTCCACCGTATGCTCCACCGTGTCCTCCAGGCGATCCACACAGTGGTGACACCCGGGCGTTTCCTCCCGCCTTACGCGGAACAGGAACCTCCCGAAACAACCGTGTCCGGTGAGGACCTGCGTCAGGCGGAAGGTGAGGACGCCATGGCGCCTCTCAAGCCACTCCTCAAAGAGGGGACTTATCGCCGCAATTGTGGCGTGCCCAGCGCTGGGTTGCGACAATCGTACACTCCATGCCGCCATGAGATCCCGCCGGAGCTCTGTCCGCTGTGCCGTGATTTCTCGCGGCAGCGGAGTTACACCCCGGCGTTTCGCCTCCTCGCGCAACTCCCACATGTGCGCGAGGACTTTCGCCTCCAGATCCCATGGCGGTAGTCCGGCAAGGAGGCTCGCCGCCTCACGGGAGACCGTGCGGTATCCCCGGACCAGCCTGATGGCCATGACCCTTTGGGACGCGTTCAACCGCCGGGCCGGTCGCAGCCTCAATGAACGCGCCCACACCGGTGCCCCGTAAAGGGCCATGGACCGCACGACCCCCGCGTAAAGCCTCCGGTAGGAGGCGTTTGGACCCCCCAGGTTGGGCAGGAGCCGCTTCAAAGCAGCCCCAGCCCTATCCAGTTTGGGAGCCAAACGTCGGAAGTGCTCCACGAAGTTCCACCGGCTGTCGAGGACGAGTCCCAGGTACTTCATCGTCGACTCGACACCGATGTGAACCCCTCCCGCCGTAATCTGGGAACCCGACAGTGGCGCGTTCCGAGGACCATAGAAACACATGGCCTCGGACTTGTGCAAGGCCACCTCGAGTCCCAGTTGCCGGATCCTTTCGACGATTGTCGCAACCCAACGTGTCGCTAGTTCGGCCGCCGCCTCATGCGACCTCCCCTGCACCAGGACCAGCGTGTCGTCAGCGTAGCAAACCACGCTGACGCCGCTAGGGAGGTCGGCGCGCAGCACCCAGTCGTAGCCGATGTCCCACAGATGCGGCCCCAGGACCGATCCCTGTGGGACACCGCACGACATCTCTCGCCGGTTCCACTCTCCGTGGTGACCGGGGTAGATGACGGCCCTGTCCGTCAAATAGGCCTCGACCACTCGACAGAGGTAGGTCGGCATCCGGTGATACCGGAGTGCCTCCCTAATGCAACTCCAGGGCAGGGTATTGAAGGCATTGGCGATGTCAAGAGACACCGCCAAGACCACCCCACCCCGGGCAACAGCATCCCCCGTCGTGAGGGCTCGAACGCGCATGATGGCATCCACCGTAGAGCGCCCCTTGCGGAAACCATACTGGCTCTCCGCCAAATCCGGCCCCACTCGCACCAGCTGCCCGACAAGGCGGTCTGCAATTACTCTTTCAAAGAGCTTGCCCACCTCATCGAGCAGCACGATGGGCCGGTAAGCGGACGGAGAGTCCGCCGGGCGCCCCGGCTTCTTGATGAGGACCAGTTTCCCCGTCTTCCACCGAAGTGGGAACCGGCCCCTCTCCAAGCATGCGCTTAGGAGCCCCCGAAGTCGAGGCCCGAGAGCCTCTAAGGCCAGAACCCAGGCTTTTCCAGGTAAGCCGTCGGGTCCTGGGGCGGTATTTTTGGCACTCAGCCTACGTACCGCCACTCTCAAATCTACCTCGGTCACCTCCGGAGATTCGTCGTCGTCCTCAATGGTGTGGTCCGCATCGGGCACCGCAGGAGGTGGAGCCATGGGCGGGGGAGTATGTTCCCCTCGCGAAGGGAACAGAGCGCTCACCACGTCCTCCACGAGCTGGGGCCGGAGACTCTGCGTCAGCGGGGGAGCCCATGGGCGGAGTTGATCTCTCACCCATTTGTATGGGCGTCCCCACGGATCTCTGTTCAGAGTCTCCAGCGACTCCTCGCGGGCCACTCCTCTGGCCCGCTCGATCTCCGCTCGGAGGGCGGTCTTCGCCGCTCTGTACCCGTCGTACAGCTCCGCCTCAATGGCTTCCGTATCCGGAGGGCGGATACGGAGCCTGCGGTGTCTGGCGTACAGGTGGCGCGCAGCAACGCACGCCGCGCGTAAAGCGGTCAGCTCACGCGACCACCAGTACACCTGGCGCTGAGCACGTCCGGGCTGGACCCGGGGCATTGCCACGTCACAAATTTCGGACATGGCCTCCCGGAACCACTCCGCCTCGTCGTTTATGTCGGCAGGCCTGTCCGGTGATGTCACCCAGGCCTGCACGATCGAGGCTTCCAGGAGGAGCTCCCGGTCCAGCTGCTTCAGCGCCCACCGCGGACCACTCGGGGTCTGTCTGACCGGCGTGCCCGAGGTCTGGGCGGAGACGTCAAACCGGATGTACCGGTGATCGGAATAGGTCTCCACCCCCTCCATGACGCGCCAGTCAATGACACGCGGCGACAGAGCGGGGCTGGCGAACGAAATGTCCACCACTGACTCGCCCCGCATCCGCACGCACGTGGGGACAGAACCCCGGTTTAGGACGACCAGGCCCGACTCCAGAGCCCAGTCCTCCACCATCCTGCCCCGTGTGTCCGTTAACCGGGAACCCCAAGCCACGTTCTTGGCATTGAAGTCCCCGAGGACGATCACGGGGAGGCCGCTGCACCCCTGGATTTAGAAAATTTTCTTTACAATTACAATAAGATATACATTCTTTACAATAATATTATTTTTTATCGCGTTGCGCGGCCGTTGCATTTTTACTAAGACTACTCAAAAGTGAGATAGGTCTTTGGTCAGTGGCAGGTTGTATCTTGATCAAGATATAATTCGCGACCATAACAAATATGTATTTACAGAATTGTAATTATTAGAATCATAATAAATAATAATACATCTTTTAGTTAAATTTGTTCCATTTAATAACTTTTCATGAAATCATGACACGACCTTTAAGAAATTTCTAATTTGCCCCCCCCCTCCGCCCCCCCGGGCAAAAACTGGGTACGCCTATGTATACCCTCATCTGTTATTTGACGATGACAAATATGAGTTAGATAATATACATATACATTGATAGATCGAGGGTTGCCTAGCAAAATTGCGTAGGTACTGACTAATACTGTTAGATAATATAAATTCTAATTAACTGTTTTCGATCAACTTCGCCGATTTGTTATAAATCGAATATGACACAAGGAATTGGTAAAATGTAGGTTATCTAGTTGCTCCTCAGCACAACTATGAAGTTGCCAGGTATAAACAGGTGAGCTAGCGCTATTATACCCTCATCAGTTATTTAATCAATTACCAAGTCCTTATAGGTCTGCCGGGGTCGCGGGGAAGTCCGAAGGGATACCGTGGCCCCTGGCAACGTACAGGCAACTGAAGGAACACGGGTGGGTTTTAGTCAGTAAGAGTCTGACACGCCCTCCCGCTTCGCCCAGAGCGGGAGAAGTTATTTGATAAATTCACACCCTAAAAAAAAAAAACCTTATCTATAGGTAGTAGGTATAAAAGTAAAAAATTAAAAACAACAGTGACTTTCAAAATATATAAAATTTTAATGAAACACACGGCGTTATTTTTATAATTCATCATCAGCTCTTCTAGACATGATTCGTTGTTTCTGAACACCCACGGCGCCTAAGAATAACATTATTAAAACCATATGGTACATCCAGTATATAGAGTTGTAGTAGCGAAATACGATGGTTTTGTCTTTCAGAATAAGGCAGGGCGTAAGATAGGTTAGGCAGAACAGGCGCATGATTGAGAACCCGATGTCCCACGGCAGTTTCATCTGAAATAATAAATGTGAGGTACAACCCTAAGCGTCGGGTCACACCGGAATGGCAGCGACGCGGCGAGCACTTTCAGTGAAAAATAATTTTAAACTTTATCTACATACTTAAAAGACCAGTATCGCTTGAAAAGCTTGAAAAAGTCGCGAGGCCGCCCGCGGTGACGCGAGCGGCCGCGCAACTTGTCGGGTGTTCTGCCCGCGGCTGCCAGCGGCGACGCGAGGCCGCTCGCGGGGCGTTGCCGGCGTTACATACGCTATGTTTGAACAGGTACATGCTTTATGCATATAGGTACGTAATCGTAAGCACTTGTAATTAAACAAGTGATAAGTTAGCAACGTTACTGTGTTGTACATAGAATAAATATAGATAACCATTTAATAAGTATACAAACAATCTTAGTGATATTCTCAACGATCGTGAATCGTATATAACTACTATTTTTAAATATAAGTTATGTAGGGTTCCTAGCGCTTTAGGGTCAGCGCAGACCGACGGAGTGGCGGTAAACCGAGTAATTATTTATAACAACCTGAAAGTTTTATTTTATTTACATACCTACAGCCGAAATTTTCGCCGCTCGATGACGCTTCGCACCGCTTTGTGTGTTTTTAATGCTAAACATGTGTAGCGGCATCTCCATCGCCACATAGGAACTACGCATCATACTGACGTCACGCAAAATCCTGCATCGCGCAAGCGAATTTACCGCGCGACGAGTATACTTACAAGGTCTCGACATCAATCATCGGGCAGTTGCCCACCAGACGCGACACCCGTGGTCGGAGGATCCTCCCTTTTCTATTCGAGGATGAGTGAACTTTACACCCTGTTCCTCATGCCTCTATACTGGAAGATGATGAAGATGTGAAATAGATACCATACTACTTACATTTGATTGTTGTACGGGCCGCAATAATGATGTAAGTAGTACCGGTGGAACTATAATTTGTCGTATCAGCTATTTTAATATAATTTTTGGGTAAGTACTCGTAGTTTGGTACTGTATGATGGCGCCTGTGACAACTTTTAGATACTTGCTCTAACACCACCGCCGCCGCTGCGCTGGCGCCATTTGGGCGACCATCACGTGCTGCCGTTTCCCTGAAGCAAATCACTCTTAAAACTATAAAAAATGTTCAACCTACCGATGATTGAGTGTTGTACAATTTGGCATATTCGCGTTCTAGTTTGAGATGGATCCACATGGTGCTGGACATCACCAGTTGCTGAACATTGGGGCCGCACCACAGCGCCCACGCCAGGCATGAGACCGCGCCCCTGAAAAGTTATTATGATGTTTCAATATTTGGTACTTATTTCAATATGTCCCGGTGCTTAATAGATTTGACAGACTGTAGTAGGTATAGAACAACTTTTAGTTTAGATAATTTTCTCATGGGAATGTTGATTTGCTCAATATGCGGCGCGGACGGACTGCTTGGAACAGAATTTTCATTCGAGTTTCGACGAATTTGACAGCAGGCATAATCGGTCAAGAATGTGGAATTCGGTTGCTGTGCATTTGCCAATTGTTATTTTTATCTCTGGGGGGGGGGGGGGGGGGGGGCAGCAGCCCCATGCCCGGGGGGGCAAGAGGAGTCAAGGGTGTCACCAGGGGGGGGGGGGGCCTGGTGACACCCTTGACTTTACCTACTTTTTCCTGTGTAAAATTAAATATATCTTAGGTAGGTATAGGTATTTAAGTATTACCTAGGAATTGTCATAGTTAATCAGGGCCTAGGGTTCAGGGTGTCCTTACAAACCTTATCTCAGGTCGGTTTGCTTAAAAAATCACCCGATTAATCCACACTAATATCGTTCGTTATAATTATTTCCGTCGTATCGTCACGTACGGGTCACTTTCTCAAAAGAGACAACACGCCCTTAATAATGTGGAAGGTATTATAGATACCTACTTAGTGAACACAGACCTTACTTCCTTACTCGCATGGATCAGCTCTTTATACATGTGTGCCCAGAACCAGTAGCGTGTGGACATTTCCCAGCCCCTCAAGGTATCTTTCAGTCTTGGCCCCTTCAGCAGCTTCTCGTTTTCAAAACATCTCAACATGGCAAAATTGTATTCTTGTTCTAACGCCACTTCTTCCGTTGCTGTACTGGAATATTTTTAAAGTTTAAATAATTTATAACAGTATTTCTTTTTCGAGGGTTGGATCTACATCGCTTGTATTATTAGATCTCAATCTTCACTATCTCCACTAATCTCTTGTAAGTAGGTATAGTACCTATTATAGTAACCATAGATAACACAATCAAGATCAAGAGTTAGATAGGTAATAATAGCATGGGCGTACCTAGGGGGCCCATTTTTTTTCATTTTTTTGTATGCCTAAGTACTGTTGTCGATAAAAGTTATGTTACAGTCACGTTAAGGGTGCCTTTCCACGAGAGATGTGCTATGCTACGTTGCTATGGATGCGTTTGATATCCACCAATCATATTCATTGGTCTGCTATTGGTCCACATAGCGAATGAATATGATTGGTGGATGTCACACGCATCCATAGCAACGTAGCATAGCACATCTCTGGTGGAAAGGCAGCCTTAGACTTTCTTTACAATTACAATATACCTAGCTATTCATGCATTCAATTTTAGAATAAACCGCTATTAATATTTTTTTGAGTCGGTTAAAAATACGTGAACGCAGCAGCAATATCAAACTATGTAAAACATGTGCGGGGAGAAATTTGTGATTTGCCAAAAGGGCCAAAAGCTGGGTACGCCCGTGAATAATAGCACTTTACGTATATTCCTAGACTCCCAATATTTGCACACGTCTATGTCAAGATTGTGTACTTATAGAATTTCGATCGCACTATTTTTATTAATCCAAAAATGGTGTCGGCGTGATTAATATGTATACCCTGAGGGGTTGCCATCCGTCCGGGTTTCCTCGGATTTGTCCTAGTTTAGAGGGCATCCGGGGAGCGTCCGGGCGGGGCTTCATTTGTAGTCCGGGTTTAAAAATTTAAAGTCTTGAGTAAGACTGAATACTAAAATGGTCTCAGTACTTTTAAGATTTTTGTCTAAAAATTTAATTTTATTTTGTTAGGTTTCTTAATATTTAATAAGGTTTTGTTTTCATTACTTGTGTTTTATTAAGAATAAAACAAAATCTAACTGATTATTAAAACAATTTATAACAAATCAAATCAAATTATTTATTTTTGCAGAAAACATTGTTATAATGGTGTTATTAGATGTACATGTTTCAAGTGATTCTACCGTAAGGCATGCAAAATGTATACAATTGTAAACAAATGTAAACAAGTCTATCAAAGTCAAGATTGACATTGAAACATGAATTTAAAATTACATAAAATATTTTAGATATTAAATTAATGGAATGTCTTTCTTAAAGATATACGAGTTTTAATACAGATATTTTTTTTATTTTTTTTTATTAATAAATTATTTCAATGTCATTCCTATAATTATTACAATACATTATTAGATCAATTATTTAATATAATACATGCATAATTATTGTTATATTACTTGATGTCACTGGTCTTGAGTTTGGAAAAATTGTCGTTTAGATAGTCATTCAAATTATAGTAACATTTATTAACTAAAAGGGTCTTTATATTTTTCTTAAACAGGGCAGTATTCATTGCCCTTATTTCTTTAGGTAATTTATTGTAAACAATTGTAACAAACTGTGATAAGATTCTGTTTTGTTAGGTACATTTAAAAATGATGATAAAAGATGACTAAATTTAATTTTAAGGTTTGAAAATAAATAAAAAGGTGATTTATGACATTGTCAACTGTTTTTTATTAGAAGGAGAGTAAATAAAATTCCAGTGTCCAGGATAAAGTCTACTTATTCAGGATGACCATCAATACACTTTCGACTCCACCCACTTTTCATAGAACGCATATGCTATGTCGCCATATACATTGGAAGTGAACCCTCCGGGAGGGTTGCCAGCATTACGTTTGCGCTAAAGTTAACCATCGCGGACGGTCAACGGCATTAGGTTTAAAATCGTGTTACAAAACACTGCAAAATAAAGTAAAATTGTGCTTTTGGGGGGTTTTGTCGCCACTGCAAAGCCGCCGCGCCGCTACCGCGTAGCCGCCGCGCCGTCAACGCGAAGCCGCCGCGTCGCCATCGTATAGTCGCCGCGTCGCCACTGCGTTACCACCGCGGACCCACCACATAGCCGCCACGCCGCCACTGCGTAGCCGACGCGCCGCCACCGCGTTGCAACCGCACTGCCACCGCGTAGCCACCGCGTTGCAGCGAGCCGAATGACGTGCAATTGGAGAGGCCTATGTCCAGCAGTAGACTGCTACAGGCTGATGATGATGATGATGTGCGGACCGTCCAAATCTGCGTCAGCCTTAAACGTACACAGATAAGCAGTCAAGGTGACGTTGCGTTGCGTTAAGTAAAAGAAGATTCGGTAAGTTACTTACACAAGGTCAAGCAAGCTTAATTTTGTAGAGGGTCCATGGCCAGGCAATGGCTGCGTCTTAGCGGGGTAAATACCGAAGTAAGCCTCAGTGCAAACGCTTGTGCACAACAACATCACAACTTGGCACTGAAGCACGTACGCTAACATCTGAGGAATATTGTACGTGTAGCGGAAATCGGGGCCATGGCTACGGTAGAAATCATTCTCATAATATACCTGTAATCAATTGTGAAAACTAATTAACAAATAAAAAACAGGTACGGTGAAAAATCGTCTTCATTCTTCATCACCTAAGGTCGCAAGAGTCTAACCTAACTGTAAAAGAGTCTATAACGTTACTCTGAGATTGCTCTGCTCTCAAGGGCGGATCCGGGGGGGGGCGGGCTCATGGGTCATCCCTCCTGGGCTGGGTCTAGTTCAACCACTAATAATTGTTATAACCTCTTAATAAATTTAATAAAATAATTATATGACTATGTGCTGTTATTATAATAATATAATGCACCAGTCCCCTAATTACGTAACACACTTTCAATCTCGAATTGCCATTTTAACTGTGTTACATCATTTATCTATATGTCGCAGACAATTTGTGTAATTCCGCTTTTTACAAACGGCGTCGCCCGTTTGCAAACGCTCGCTGTTTTGAAATATGCCTAAACCAAAATGTAATTTGTATAGTCACTTTATAATATGCCACAACATTTGATGGACAATTCAAACGCCGCCGCGGCCGTTTACCAAATGCTGTGGCAAATTGAAGTCTTTAGTTATCCGGCACGTAAAAACAGTAAGGTGTCTATGGAATCTGATGCTCGGAGGACTCCAACCACAACTATTTGATTAACACTTGAAAATACTGTTGGAGCTGCTGAAGATTTTAAGACCATCTTTGCATTGTTTAAAATCAATTTCCTTTGTATTATATAATTGCAGAGCACAGGTGTGAGTACTATGTGTATGTACTAAAGAATGTGTACTAACATTTACCGGGTAATACGTCTTTTATTGACTTGAATGTGCAAAAGAGTGTCCGTGGAGTTTCTTACCCGTTCTTCTCCATAGGTACCTACTACGCTTTGGAATGGGCAACTAGCTTCATATTTCTGACTGACCGATTCCTTGACAATTCAAAAGTGCCTGTAAATGGTTGAATTGAAATAAATGCTTTGAGTTGAGTTTGAGTTTGACTCCTGTGGAATATTATTGGTACAAAAAAGTCGTTTTTTTTTAACTGCAACAAGTAATTTACAATTTAACGCATTATTTTTTTATAGTTTATAATTCAACGGACATAATACCGACAAATTGTGAACTGGCCGGCCGCTACCGCGGCACCGCTTGCTATTTTCGCTCGGGTCACGCGCAGTCGGTCACAGTTCTAACCTAACACAACCTATTTCACCCAGTTCACAATTTTGCGATTATGTCTAACGGAAATAATACCGATAAATTATAAACTAACGGTTCTCACAATTTTACGGTAACGTAATAGGTACCTGATTGCTGGAATAAAGTATGATTTCTCCAACCTGTGTTTTATGGTGGTCACCCTACAATAACAATCAATGCCCAAATTTTAGCAAATGAACGAATTGCCAATTTGCCTCAAGCATTTTGCAAAGCCGCCAGAGCGTTTGTAAACGGACGGCGCCGTTTGTAAAAAGACGAATCATACAATCTGCCTGCAACACATATATAACAAAGTCGAGCTAATTACACCATTAATTATAACTTAACAACGCGGCGACGGCTGGACTGATTTTAATGATCTTTGATTTGTTTGATTTGTCTCCACCCCAATAGCAGAAAGCTATTAAAACATAGCACAAATTCAGGAAAAATAAATATATGAAAAAAAAAGACATTTTTTTCATTTTGTTTGGAACGGCTTTTTTAATATCTCGGTAGATAGTGCGTAGGTACAGTGTCCGTGGAGTTTCTTGCCCGTTCTTCTCCATAGGTACCTACTACGCTTTGGAATGGGCAACTACCTTCATATTTCTGACTGACCGATTCCTTGACAATTCAAAAGTGCCTGTAAATGGTTTAACTGAAATAAATGCTTTGAGTTTGAGTTTGAGTTTGGGTAGTTAGGGTTCCTACATACCTATGTAGGTAGGTAGGACTCTAGGTATTCGTAAAAGCAGGGAAAAACTATTTGAACTTTATGGCATAGGCATAATTATTATGAATAGAAGCTTTCATAAGTATGTTGCAAAATATTCAAAACTTTTAAAAGTGTGTGCAAGATAGTCAAAGCTGAAGCTTCATATTAGCAATAAAATAAAATCAGATGATGATAAAATATAAACTGGTATCTACAATTCTCCTGAAACTATAGCACTATGGCATTCGGAATAGGTATACCTATTCCGAATGTCATAGTGCTATAGTTTCTCGCTCTTGATTTACTAAGATCGTACCTGAAAGATAGAAAGGTTAAAGTTCAAGTAAATGGCATAAACTCATTAGGGTCTGAAATGGCAATGGGCGTTCCTCAATGTTCGACGTTGGGTCCATTCCTCTTTTTAGTTTACACCCAAATACAATCCTACAACAATCCCTATTTTCAATATTTATTATTTTCTATATAAATCAGCCGAAGATGGTGTTATTTGCAGATGACACATCAATAATCTTTAAAATAAACCGACGGTCACAAAATCTTGACGAAATGAATAGTTGGTTTAAACGGTAAATAATTTGGTACTTAATAAAATAAAAACAAATGCATTCGATTTAAATTCCCTAATGTTAGAAATAGCGAATGTGACATGATATTGAATGGAGAAATACTGTTTATTAATCAAACGGTTTTCCTATGAATCACGCTAGACGAGAAATTACAATGGGGACCTCATATAACATCTCTTGCGGGGCGGCTAAGCTCGGCCGCTTATGCTACGTAAAAACCGCGCGTTTGGTCTATTTTAGCTACTTCCACAGTATTATGTCGTATGGAATTTTACCGTGGGGTCGGTTCTTCTGACATTGAATCCATCTTTATTTTGCAAAAAAAGAGCTGTCAGAGCAATTTATAATCTACGTGGCCGCGTATCTCTCAGGGAACTATTTAAAAAGATTAATATTATGACGGTACCGTGCCAATTCATTTTTGAAAATAGTACGTATGTAGGTAAGATTTTTTTTTTAAATAAAATAAGTGATAGACATGATTTTAATACTAGAAATAAAGATAAAATAGATCAACCATTTTTCAGATTATTTATAGTAGGTAGGTACACACCTACATCTTTTATGGGGTACTGTGTTAAATGTTACAACAAAATACATTGTAATTATATTGCAATTAAATGAAAGAAAATTTAAAATACATTAAAAATACACTTTGTAAACAAGCCTACTAGAAATTAGAAGATTACCTACATCCAAGATAAGAATGCTTGGAAACATGCTGGTGCTGCTCCATAGGATAATCTATAATCTTGACAAAATCAAATTGGTTGCTAAATTAATTGTATACCTATTTTATTATTTTTATGACATTGATTTTACATTCTTTGATTACTTCCTCACACACTAATTTATTAATTGTAAAATGTTAGGAAAATTTTCTTCTTTTACAATGTTTCTAAGTATGTGAGCACCATGTATCTGTCACATAATTAATTTATCTGTCGTTGCTTCATTTTTAATTCTTTTTACATATTGTGGCATGGTAATTTTATTCTAGGTGCACCTAGGTCTTCACATATAATTATATAATTAACTAGCTTTTGCCCGGATTACATACCGAACAATACAATTTCTAAGATAAAAATATAAAGTTCATGGTATAACAAAAACCGGTGTCGTGTCGCGTTGTCGCGTCGCGCTAGTCTACACGAAACCTAAAGCTTGTTGTAAATTTGATTTTGCCGCTATAAATGAGATAACCAGTGTCCTATGACAAAAAAGGGAACAAGCGGACAAGGTTTTCCGACAGCTTTTTGAAGAGGCAAAAGAAGTAGCTGTGCAAGATATAGAAATTAAATGCCCCAGAATAGTGTCAAGACAGACCGACCCGGACCGGCCATGGGGGGCCCCCAAATCTTAATTTTTAATCAAATCCCAAACACGGTCATAATATAATTCAGTTAAAAGCAATTTGGTGTTTAAGGCCCCAAACGTATTAGGCAATATACAAATGTAGCGTGCTAAAAGTTTCGTGCTCGCTTCGCTCGCTCTTGCATCCTTCATTCTTAAACTTTCTGCAAAAGTCGACACAGTAACTCCTATATAAATATGACTGTTCAAAAGAAAATCTTACCCACACAAGGCGGTGTGCTTAAAATTTTCGAGCTCGCTACGATCGCTCTTGCACCCCATAGGTATATATTATTTTGACTCTCAAACTTTTCTGCATAAGTCGACAACGCAACTCCTATTTTCGTGAGAATGTTCAATAGAAACCTAACCGGGAATTCCGAGGCAGGGTGCAAAATCTTTCAAGCTCGCCTCGCTCGCTCTTACTTTCTACATTCACAGCATATTGAGGAGGTGAAAATGCACCTCCCTGAAAAAAAAATCCTGACGGGTTCAAGGTCCCTGGTAGGTAAGGTTGCTAGTAGAGTATAATTACGCACGTTATACTTTCATATTTTTTTGTTCATTCGTCGTCGGCATATTTTTTTTGCAAAATGGATACTAGAAATACGTATTTTTGTTTTGCCGCCCCGTGCCCCTGACAGGCTTCGTCCGCCACTGATTGGAGCCTGTCCTGAACTCCTGACTGGACCTCGACTATGTGCCCCCCCCCCCCCTGACTCGAAGGCTGGATCCGCCCTTGCCTGCTCTGCTCTGGTTAGCTTTCATGATTCATTTATAGGTAGGTAGGTACTGTAGGATGTGAAAAATCAAGCTACCAGCGAAAGGTCAGTCTCAAGCTAATCTATGTGACTTATTTCGTGCTTATTTCTTTTATCTTTTATGAAATGTAGGTATAATGTAATGTATCATACCTGAACAGGAAATTGCAATCTTAGCACCATGTATAATAAGCCAAATACAAAAGCCTTTTTTAATTTATGTTCAGTTATTATTCTACAATTGCCTATCATGCCAAAGGGTGTTTTAAAGTGTTCATTAAATGTTTTCCACCTGTAATAAGGCCCTGAAAAGCAAGAAGTTCTGTAAAAAACAAACAGTTAAGTATTCCTTTACCTATATGGGCTACTTCATTACTCAAGTTATTAGGTACCTACCTAAGTAAATAGGTATGGTCACTGAAGTCGTAATTTAACCAGCATGTTCAAGTAAATTCATCAAAAGAATTGTAAGGACTGGAGACTACTCAATAAAATTGTTTTATAAAGGATGTGTCGAGTGATTTCTGAATCTTCTAATGCTGATAAATCCAATTCAATCAAACTTTTTTTTAAACGTGTATGTTTTCATTCTAATAATGTAGGTACCTTTGTGCAAGCCAATAAAATAATAGGCATAAGAGATTATATCCGCAGCGGTCAGTTCCTCAGGTTTCCAAGCCAAGTCTCCGTTATTAAATCTAGAAGCTGACTTTATCGTAAGGGCGTCTTGTCGAAGTTTTGGGTCAGATCTGGCAAGTCTTAAATCTGATAATATTTGACGTTTGTATTTCTCAGCCAGGGTTATCTCACATGATAGTCCTACCAGACGGAGTGCTATCACCTGGTGGATCCAATGCATGTAGTTTGTTGTAATGTCCATGTTATATATGTATATTAGATAGAGCCATGTGTAAGCTAAGCTTAATTGATGAAGGTATCTGGAAAAAGAACAGTCGCAGCAATAAAACAATTAATTAAGTAGATAATATTTGGATTATTTGGGGAAGTTTCAAAGTTGCCAGTCACTAGTTTGTTCCCAGCCCAATACCTATACCTACTGGTTTTTAAAGATTTATAATAATAATACTTCTAACTTAGTTTAGTACCTATAACCACAGATGACAGTGGCGGCACTAGACCAAACGTGGACGTCGGCGACTTCAGCTTTGCGAAGCCTCTTTAATTTCCCAGACAAAGGAAAAAGGTTAAATTGAAAAAAAAAAAAGAAATACAAAGTACTACTCGAGATATGCCCCCCACCCCCACCCCCCGGACCACGGGCTGGGGGAGAAATAAATACGAATAACTAAACTTATATAAATCGTTAAACTTTTTTGCGAGGCTCAACAGGCGCGAGGTGGTCGGCGGTTGCTGACGTCGCCGACGCTTAGCGCCGCCACTATACAGGTTCACTCCGCAAAATCATTTAAATAAAAAGCGACTCTTGCTACGATACAATAAAGTGCAATTCAGGTCGCACAGCGCTAATAACTTAGTTATATTCACCTATAAGTTGCCTCTCTTTCTATTACGTAACTCTTATATCTTCTGACTACGGTACACTCACTGAATAGGCCCGACAAGATGGGCCCGTCGCGTACTTGTAGCTTCATACCTAAAACGGGGAGTGAGGCCATCTGTATTCACCTATCGTATAACGTCCAGCAGTTAACGATAATACGTAGGTACCTATTTACCTACTTTGCTGGCGCATTGATCAGGTTGATGAGGACAAGATTAATCATTTGAATTAACTTACTTACCGCTTATTGCAGCATTTGATAATGACAATGTTCCCCCAGACCATTAACACGGAGTGTAGTATGTACGACCCGCATATCATAAAAGTTATGAGTATGCCGAGGCCCGTCCCATAGGCGCGTTTCGTAGTAGGATCGCTCAGGTTTTTATAGGATCCCGCTAATGTTATGCACGCTAGTAGAGATAAACAGTATACTAAGTCAGAGCAGGAGACCATTTTATTTTGCGTTGCCTAACGGATAACATTTTTAATGTTTGTTGTTATTGCAGATTGTTTGATAATATTGTCTAAATGACAGTGACAACAGTTGACCAAATGTATCAAGTTTTTTCTAAACGGTTTTCAAGGTATTCAATTTCATTCAGTTTCGTATCGGTGGATGATTGAGCTATTAGGGCGTTTACAGATGAACTGAACAGTATCTACCTTTTCCAGGATTTACCCAGTACGCAATGAAAGACTTTTTATATTATCATTTTAATTTTTGTTTAGAGAAAGCCAGGTAGATTTTTTTTGTAGCTATTCAAGTCAACCAGTTTTTTTTTTCTGGTAAAGGAATTAAAATTAAAATTCAATTGAATTTTGGTTTTAATTTTGTTATTTTTACTGTTAGGTTAGGTGTTAGGTTTACAGTTGGGATATTAGTTTTATTTCTCAGACGAGCCCAGAAAATTGTAGTGATGAGAGAACTTGGCTGAAATTTACCTGCGTAGAAGTGTAAGCGATATCCTTAACAGAAATTAAAAACCCAAATGATTAAATAAACAATTTACTACACATAATGTAGGTTCACAATAAAAATATTTTCTAACAGAGGTATGTAACAGTTTGTCTGATGCAGACATAGCCGGTGCTATCGAAATTACAATTTAAACATTTGTGTCGGCATAAGTAAGCAATCTATCAGCTCTCAGTAAATGGGGGCGAACAATATAGTGCGCAGAAAATAAATAAAAACTTTTAAATGCATCATATTACCACCATTATAATCTAATTTGGCATACCGGAATGTTGATTATCCCCGACTACTTTGGCCTTTCAAATTCATAAAGGATTTTGCAAATGCAACTCAAGTTTTAGTTTTTTTATGTGCTAACTAATACTACATGTCATAGCCAATATCTCATGCTTGTTTTCTACAACAATTATTTTTTAAAGCGGTATTTCATTACGCGAAAAATAGCAACTAAGCTCGTACTAGATATATTCGTATATGAAGAAAATATACCAGGAGGAAGATTACTACTGTCACAGATACATCTATTCTATGCAAACGTTTGAAACATATCACAATAGAAAGATTTTATCAAGAAAACAACTAACCTATAATACTGTGTAGCTGTAATAGCTATTACATTATACATATAAATTACTTAGTTTCAATAAAATCAATAAATGTAGTAAAATTTATTTGACTAGCATCTAAATTCTATAACAAAACAATGTAAGTAATATATCCATGGATTATTTGATTAAATATGCATCGCCCGCATTCAATCAATGCGGAAAATTAATTGTAAAAGTAAGATGCAAAGCAATGCTAATTATACTTTTTATAATTCACAGATTATACAATTTTCTATAAACAATTCTTAGTATACACCGCTACATATCAAGCTATAAATTTCCAGTATAAGCTGACCTGTTATTGTGCTGAAATCCTATACAATGCGTGATCAGCTTATACTGTAAATGTATAGCTTGACGTAGCCGTGTATACAGTACCGGAAGAGCATTAAAATGAAGACACACGAGTTGAAATTTACATCTCACCCTGATAACCATGTTCTAAGTATTGCTCAGCTTCTTATATTACGCCAATGTGCGTCATTGACCTATCACGAATATGGAAAATCATAAGATACAATATATACGCCTATAAAACAATCATGGCAACGAATGTAACACCATCATGATAATAAAATAAACTAAATCTGCATCAGACTCAAAACAATTAATAACTAAAATTTGCATTGCTATACAATTATTATAAAACATACACAACATACAAATGTCATTGTGGCCAGGCCATAATAAATCGTCTATGGAATAAATACTAACTAAAATGGATCCCACATAAATTTATGGACATTGAACATGCTTTAATTATTTTTTTCATCTAAATATTGCCTTTACAACTATTGTTATTAATCACACCTAAATGTTGTTAGAAAAGTATTGCCTCTAAATATTATATGAAAAAGAGATTTTTATTAGATCTACTTACATTTTTTTCTATTTATATATAAATAATGTTGAAACTTAATATGAACAGTTGGTTCCGAACACAACAGACAAATGTTATATTTAAGTACCATTATAATAAATAAAGAAATTGTTCCGCGTTACTTTATATTTAAAGGAACTATTTGTAACAGTTAACTTAGACAACACCGCGTAAGAGAGCAACCGGAGACAACAGCAAGTGACCACGTAGCTCGTAGAACATCTCCACTGTGTGCAATATATTATCAGAGTCGTAACCAAAGTGCTAGAATTTCTAATTACGATATAAATCGATTAATTTGAAGCTTCTATATTATACGCACAACGAACAATCCAATTGCATTAAAATTGTCAAGACTCACTAATTTTAATTTTAACCGACTCAACCGATTACTCATTACGTTTTATTACTTTACTTTATATATTTTTGATCTATTGCACAAACACATATAGGTAGTCGCTATGCTTATCTACTCGAATTATAAGTTATTAAATTTTTACAATACCTACCACAGAGTTAAATACAACATCCAGAACGTTACGTTAATAATTACAAAATTCAATCGGTGCAAACGATTACAAAAGTTACTATTTATCCACAATCGAAAATCACTGGAGGTAAACGAAATATATATTTATATATCGTACTTTTTAATTTGATCGGTCCTATCACATTAATTCGTACAACAATAAAATGCGATCAGCATTCATTTTATTAATAATTGGCAGTCCTAAAGAGTCACTAAGAGTTCATCGCGCGCGCGGCGGGTCGCGGCGCGGGGTCGCGTCAACTGTGTGTGCGTGAGCGCTGCGAGCGATGCGAGCGCCACGAGCGAGGCGAGCGGGGAGCGCGCGGGGCGCACAGCCTTGCGCTCGCTCACTTGATAAGTTGCGCCGCACTCTTGGAGCGGCGGAACATCTTCGCGCCCTTGTTGGGCGCGGGAAGCTCATGCTAGTTGGCCCCGTTGGGCGCGCGCGCGAGCGCGGGCGAGGGCTGCGGCGCGGGCGGCCGCACCAGCGACATGGCGTCCTTGGCGCCGTCCGTGCCGTAGATCTTGCCCGCCTTGCGCGCCATGGACGCCAGCAGCTCCTGCGAGCACTTGTGCGCCGACCGCAGCGATAGCGCCCACTCCTTGAGCCCGATTTCATCCTGCAAACAAAATCGAGATCTTAGAAATTATGAAAAACTAATTTCCTTCTATTCAGAAAAAAATACTCTTTCAAATTGCAATATAGAAGTGATATTATCTCAGATTTTTTTTGCTACTGATTTGGGAAAATACTGAAATATAAATGGACGAATTCTGTGACAAATTACTAGTTCAGTATCTATGAGTTTTCCAAATGATTCTTTCATTTTATATCCAGAAACTGATGTTATAAATTCTTGAAATAATAAAATTCCGTAATACATAAATCCTTACAGTATTAGTGAGCACGACTTTAGTATCATTCCTGGTCCTCAGTACAATGCACTGTTCGCCCTTGATGGACACGAGGTCCGAGGACACATCCTCAACCGAGTCCAACAGGATCATCTCGGGCTTGGCACTGTTCTCGAGGTGAAGCTCCAGCCGGTTGGGGTACAGCTTGGCATAGCGCGTCTGCCACGCGCTTGCGAACGGTCCTCCAAGCTTCTTTATGTACCCGTGCAGTATGCAGTCCGATTCTGTAATGTATGCGTAACGTCAGTAACATCCTTACATATTATAAAACAAAGTTCCTCGCCGCGTCTGTCTGTCTGTTCGCGATAAACTCAAAATCGATAAACCGAACGGATTTTCAAACGGATTTCACCAATGGACGGAGTGATTCACGAGGAAGGGTTAGTTGTATAATTCATTAAAGTTAAATTGGCTAAAATACGACTAATAATGTTTAAGATATCGGAAAACATCGACTGGGAGCTTTACTGGCGTGCGCCGCGTAAACCGTAAAGTTCTACAGGATTGTGATCTTAAAAAGTTCAACAAAAATGTCCACGATAGCAAATGTCTACCTTAGGAGGACCCACAGTAACCATATTTAGGTATATTGTTTTCAGAATTTGATAAAAATTTCAAGGTTATTTCCAAAGTTATTTTGACCGGTATTATATTAATCCTTATTCAATAAAATATGTGATTTAAATTGAGGATTTAATTTCGATTATAAAATATGCCTTTACTCATATCATTAAATGAATACTTTTAAAAATATCACAGATTCAAAATTACGTAGCGAAGTAACAACATAATTATGGTTGACGGCGGCGGGCGCAGCGCTCGGAGTCAATGACCTTTTCACCGGCTTTTAGGTATGCGATCATTGCTTCGCTGCCGTTTAATCCCGGTAGTACGTTCCCGTGGGATATTTTCCGACATCCACGCGAGCGAAGCCGCGGGCAAAAGCTAGTAATACATAAACGTAACTCGTACAGCTAAAATACTAGTTGGTGGTGAAAGGTCCCTCTAACGTTTAAGAAGTTAAATTTCAGGCTTAAGGGTTTTTTTTTTCATCATCATAATAAGCTGGTTTTGATTAGACTTATTGTAAACACGTATAACTTGGATTTCAAAACGGGAAATTCCTGGTGCCGAGCTCGATAATCACCTACTTAAACTCTCGTGTTTTCCGAATTCGTCACAATATCACAAGTTCATACATAATCAAAATATTTGGGATTTCCACTTCCCCTTAACTATAAGTGACCATTTGAATAAAATTTTGTCCAACTTTTTCCTTAGATTCCAATGACATCAGGGGGAGCATTATCATAAAGTCTCGGCTATAATCTGACGAAAGTCAATTTGCAAGTTTTTTTTTTAAAAAGAACACATTTTGACCTTCCGGACACTTGCCAACCCATTGAATTTCATGCCAATACAAAAATTAGCCGAATGCAAACAGGTGCCGTATTATGGCAGGGTTTTAATGTCATCATGATTCAATTGCGAGCGAAAGAAAGAAAGAAGAAAAGAAAGAAAAAGTATTTATTAAGACTCGCACAGGAAATCACAAATTAAAAACCACAATTAAAAATAATTAAAAAACAAAGTAAAACTAAAATAAAAGCAGAAAGTCTTGTACGAGGCCAAAAAGCTCCTATCTCAGCATGATGCTGCGACATTTAAAAATAAATGTTGCAGCGCTGGTATTAAAAAGACAGAGCTATACATCACAAATAGCACCATCCCTTTTCAGAATCAAATCATGATGGCATTAATACTGCTGTACTGCTTGAGGCTGTGGGTTTAAATCTGTTCAAGTATCAATGTAACTTTTTCAATTCATATGTGCTTTCTGAGTTTATCTTGGACATTATTGACATCGGTGAAGCAAAACATCGTGCTTGTTGTATAGTCCTTAGCTTTTGCCCGCGACTTGGGACCGCGTTGATGATCATTCCTCGAGAACGTACTTCCGGGATAAAAGTATACTAGTCCTAAACCCAAATCAAGACCTATTCGCATGCCTTTCATCTAAATCTGTTCAGCCGTTACGGAGTGAAAAGGTAACAGAGAGACAGGTAATAAATTGTAATAGCTTTTGGCCCAGTGGACAATTCAGATGTACATAATACCTATACAAAAGCTTGTGTATATGGTTAAATAAATTTATTTCTCAATAAGATATTACAAGGATTTCACTTACTTGAGAACATTTTAGAACTTAAGAATATAGTATTATATAAACTTTGACACACAAACTAAGCAGGTATTCATACTAATCATTAATTTGCTAATAGTACCTCTTTTTAAGAGATTTACGGGATTGGAAATATAGTCATAGTCCGTATCTTAAAATAACATTTAGTCTTTATCTCATTAAAGATTTTAATTATATGTGAATTTTAAAATCATCCCCTATTTTACCTCCTTGGGGAAGATTTAACAAAAACGTTGTAACACTTCTTTATTTCTTACCAAAAGTATGTATTCCGTATGGATATGGAAGTATGGATTTAAGTCTGAAATCGCCAACCCATCTTGAGCAAGCGTAGTTATAAATGCTCGTGCTTTCTCTGAATGTGAAGAGACTGTTGCCCTAAAGTGCGAGCATGATAGGCTGGTATTATTAATAAAGCCACAAAACTGGTCCAAACCTTTCTCATCAGCATCGAACTTCTGTTTCTGCTTGGCTTTCTTCTTCTGCTCCATCTTGTCAGCCTCCTGGTTGATGGTCTCGAACACAGTCTCCGCGACCTCGGACTGCCAGCGCTCCGATATCACCAGCGGGAAGTCTTTGTACTGCATCTGATCCGCTTCTGTCAGCTGGAACACGAGAAAGGCATTTTATTGTTTGACTGGCTTTTGTTACACATCATAAGTTGGTATTACACACTGTCCATACAATTTTTTTATACACGAAAGTAACTCTGTCTGTCAGTACCTTTTCACGCCATAATGCCTGCACGGATTTCGATGAAATATGGCGTTCCCATGAGATAATTTCCGCCAACCACGCGAGCGTAGCCGTGAGCAAAACGCCGGAAATTCAGAGACAAACAGAGTAGCTTTCACACTTATAACATGAGTGAGAGTGTGTAATGAAAACTTATGATTCGTAACAAAACGACTTTGCCATATTTTGACCAAAATTATATTTCAGCAATTTTTTCATTAATAATAAGGCCTATCGAACCAAGGATCGATAACCTCACTAGAGCAGTTAGGCTACACTGAATGCATAAGGCACAAATCTGAAATCCCAATTCAGGAGATAGTAGTTCAAGTTGTTGAGATACTGTCTTTTCCTAAAGTATCTGATTGTTTATTGAAACCAGTTTTAGTTGTTGAATACTCCAATGGATAATGGTTTTCTTTCTTTTTGGTAGTAACATTCTATTAATTTCTCAAATACATTGCAAACTATAGTTTTGTTTAATTTAGAAGCATTTTTAAAATTTTAGTAAATTATGAGATGTATGTTGACTTGAAAGAGCATGGCAGTTGAGAGTATGTCATGCTCACAAACGTCTCGCTGACGGTGGCGAGTGTGTTGGATTATTCGGTTCCCTACAAACTGGTTGAGCTGGATGGTGCTGATCCACGCGTCATGTTCGTGAACGGGCGCCGTCATTTGTGACTGGTCATCTCTTATCTGCCAGGGCTTATTTTCAATCTTATATTTTGAATTGTTTTGATTCTTTTTTGAACATTGTTCTCACATATACGTAGTCGGGCCATAAGTTCTGTCACATAGGTAAAATTTCGAATTTAGAATGCAAGCCGAGGAAATATTATGGGCATTCGAAATTTGAATATTTAAAGAAAATAAAAACAAAGGGTTTCTGGAATTTTGTTCATTTTCTAAAAATGGAGTGGACGCGCAAAGAAGACAGTCGCAGTAATTGCATTGCATCGTTGCGGTCACGCGCCAACTGAGATTTTCAAACTGCTGAAAAATTTTAATATTCCACTGAGATTTATTTATCGTACTATCAAACGATTCAGGGAAGATTCAAGATTAGAAGACAAACAAAGGAGCGGTCGACCTCGTACTGTTCGGACTCCAGCGATCATCAAAGCAATGAAGGCGCGAATCCAACGAAATCCTGTCCGCAAGCAAAAAATGTTGGCTCTGCAGATGGGACTAAGCAGAACTACTGATAAAAGGGTGTTAAATGAAGACCTAGGACTGCGTGCTTATAGAAAAAAACAGCACATCTTCTTAACGCACGGCTGAAGAAAATCAGACTCGAAAGAAGCCGGGTTTTGTTAAGGCGGTACGCGGGAAAAAAATACCGCATATACCGTATACTTACCGTACCGTATACTTTTTTCGGACTATTTTTTTTTTAATGTTGAGGAGAGTTTCAATAAACAAAATGATAAAGTGTATGCACACTCTAGTGAAGAAACGAACAAACGTGTGCCACGTGTTCAACGTGGTCATCACCCTTCGGCATTCATGGTTTGGCTTGGGGTGTCCTATTTGGGTCCAACGGAGGTGTTTTTTTGTGAAAAAGGAGTGAAAACCAGTGCCCTCGTATATCAAAACACAGTCCTAACAAACATTGTGGAACCTCTTTCACAAACAATGTTCGAAAACAGGCACTGGGTATTCCAGCAGGATTCTGCGCCGGCTCATAAGGCGAAAAGTACCCAAAACTGGCTCACGACCCGTGGAATCGACTTTAGCAGGGATGAGGATTGGCCCTAATCCAGTCCAGACTTGAATCCCTTGGATTACAAAATATGGCAGCACTTAGAGAAGGTCTGCGCTAAACCCCATCACTAACTTGGAGTCACTTAAAGCATCCCTGATTAAAGCAGTCGCCGATATTGACATGAATGTCGTGCGTGCTTCGATTGATGACTGGCCTTGCAGGTTGAAGGCTTGTATCGAAGCAAGAGGAGGACATTTCGAATAATTTTAATGTGGTTTAAATCTGTATTTTATGCCCTTTTATTTGATATATAAATGGTTGTAGTGCGTAACTCATTATGTCATTTATTTAACTTTCCATATGTGACAAAATTTATGACCAGACTACGTAGAAGCAAGAAGAATAATGTACCCAGGATGTTGTAATTTTCTATATTTAAAAGAGTGTGTTTAGAGTTTCTTGCCCGTTCTTCTCCATATAGATCTACGTTTTGGAATGAGCAACTAGCTTCAACTTTCTGACTAACTGACCGACTATTTGAGAGTTCAAAAGTGCCTGTACATGGTTTAATTGAAATAAATGCTTTGAGTTTGAGTTGTTGAGCAGACGAATTTAAGGTAGCGAAATAGGAATTTCCTTCAAATCCCTCGGTTTCTGATTGAAAGTTTGGTACCTAATTAGAGTGCAGGTTAAATTCCTTCGCAATCACTCACGCAATAAAGGGGATTAGCAACACATTCTGTAAGTAATTAAAACTTCATATCTCAAGACTTTTTGCAACAATTATTGTTTGAATTACATTATTAAATTGTGATTCAAAAATCATCGACAAAAATTGAGAATATAAAATTAACCTCAATTGTTAAATGAAAAACATCTTTAAGGTTACTTAGCATTACAATTTTGGGTTTAAGGCAAAAGCGCTCAGGTAGCCCGCAAAATTCAAATTTTCTTACGTTTTTTGCAATTTGCAGGTCAGTCTGAGCTCCTCCCCCTTAAGTAAGGCACTGCAATTTGGCATCTACAGGCACGTTTTACGATCCATTTGCTTACATTTTCATCAAAAACTTTTGGAATAACGAAAAACTGAAAAAAATACTGTCGATAGTTACCTTGATGCCCTTAGTATCCTCCTCATCAAAGCTGCCGATATCGAAGGCGTCCGCGGCGTTGACCTCGCCGCGCGGAGGGATCAATGGCGGCGTGTACTTCTGGTGGTACACCTGTTGCCAATCAATGCCCGCGAAGAACACGTGCTCCTTCACTTCGTCGGCACTGGAACGGGATATGGGGAGAAAATTATTGGATGTAAGAAACGAAAATTGAATGAGACTCGCACAGACCAGAGAAGCCTGGCATAAATGGGAGGACGCCAATACTCAGCAGTGAGTGAAAAAAGACTATCAATCAAATGATGATGACCAAACGAAAATGGGCATATCTTATTTTAGTGATAATCAACCGTCAACTCAAATAAATGATGGTGTAATGACACTTTGTAGTCCCTAAATGTTGATTTAGTTACGTTAAGCGTAGGGGCAACTTAATACCATTTAAAAAAAATACTCTTGTCAGAACACAAGTTATGATGCATCTACTTATGTAGTATTCATCAAATATCGGAAATGATTTACTTATCGGCTTTTCCATCCTTTTACGAAGATCCGCTTATAACGGTTCTGTCTTATCGTTCGTCATTGGTAAGCGAATGAGTATTTCCTGCTTCCGGAATACGTATCTTAGGTAAAGACACAGATTGATTGGATTCTGGGAAAGTTAAGTGTACGTCAGAGAAAAGGTGAACCGGCAAAGAGTGTCAGATTGATGGCTGACTCACATGTTTTATAGAAAGCCCAGTATTGCTGCCCTTATTAGTTATGCCCCTGGTCCACCTTAAGATAAGCTACATTTCGTAACAGGACGTCAAAAACGGGGGGACATACGAATATTGCAACTCAGTGGCAAGCTGGATTCCAGCGTATGTTGGGTTTTGCTATCAGAAAATCATAAGCAGTCTGGAGTCTGTACTTGTGACATAATTGGCGAAATGTATACACATACCCCTTTCCCTTGCAACCAAGTCGCTTGTTGATGTCTCTCTGCAGCAACCCCTCGAGCAAGCTCTTCAGGCTGGGACTGAACGACTCCGGCAGCTCCACGTTCTGAAATACATCGTAATTCTATTGCAGACATGATTCCATCTTTTACTTTCAACATAGAAATTATGACTAATTCACTGGTATTCTGTTTCGGTACGCTAATCCCATTATGGTTAGGAAAATGCTTTAGTATTATCGCGCTGAAGCCTTAGCAGCGTTTTTATAAATGCCAAAGCGCGCGCTTTCTTTAACTAGTTTACAAATAATTAGCTTCACCATTCGTATTTATTGAAATCATGGAATCATGTCTAAAATTGATTAATGATTGCTTCATATGACACAGCGATTTAAAAGATTTAATCCAGAGTACTTTGGCTTAAAATATCAACCATAGTTACGTAAAGAAATTGTAAAAAGAACAGTGTCAGTGTAGAAAGGTTTATAAAACTTGCCAGTGGAAAAACGACAAAAGAAAGCGATTAGAGCGAAAGAGAGAGAGATATTGCATGTGGTTGTGTGCATGTTATTTCAAAGAGTTTTACCATGGTAAGCGTCATCCTGTCGATCTCGTGTTTGTCCTTAGTCTTGTGTTGGCGGAATGGCGAGTGTCCCTTGAGCAGCTTGTACAGCATGCAGCCGAAGCTGAACCAGTCAGCGGAAGAATCGTAGCCAGTGCCTTTCGATAGAACTTCGGGTGCCATGTAGCCGTGAGTACCCCTGGAAATAAGAAGAAAATACAGTTATTTCAAACAGATTTATATCTACGTCAATTTTTTATTATTAGTTTCCTGCAATGTGTGGGATTAATTTCGTGAAATCGGACGGAAGTCTGTAACAGTAACCCGGTAAAGCGCACGCAATTTGATTTTAGCAACGAGCCCGCGCGGTGCTAGAGTTATCCGTCAGATGGTACCAACCCAGATGATGTCAGATGTTAGACATCATTATGATTATATTTTTTTTTTTTTTTTTGAACGTTTATGATTTTTTGAAGATATTGTTTTATGATATAATAATAATAAATCCTGCGATGATAGCTCTCAATTGGCCTAGTGTTTATTCAATATGGGAATATCGACAAATTCAGAAACGTTACTATCTCTCAATGTGATCTTCCACTTTAAGGCGCACGACATACAGAAGAGGCATGGCGCGGACGAGGCGGCGACGGTGTGGCGCGGGCGTTGTGTGTATGTTCCGCGCCACGTCGTTCCTTCCTATACATTTTGTATGAAATATAAAACGGGCGGCGCATCGCCCGCGCCACACCGTCGCCACGCCCTCGCCTCGCCCGCGCCCCTCTCGACTTGTGTATGTCCCGCGCCTAAGTTTTGTCGTCACAAGTTAACAATAACTAATATGTTATTTTTAGCACAAAATTCTCTTGTTGTTTTACGTCAACTATTAATATCCTTAGGGTTATGGGAGTCCCTCAGTTTATACTGACCAATCAAATGTGGAAAAGGAAAATATGAGAAACGTCCTTTGGCCTCAAAGGACGTTACGTCTCATATTTTATCTACGTCATACAATAATTTGAATTTATTTTATCGCAGCTTCTACTAACTAAACCACCGATAGTTGATCACTGGTTTAGCAACGGTAAACAAATGATTATGATGATGGATCTCTGTCACACGAAAAAATTAGGAGGAATGTGAGATGAATTACTTTTTCAATACTACATTACTGTTCAAAGTTGGGACTGCCTCGTTGATCTAGTGGTTGCAAGCGCTACTGCTGCGCATGAGGTCCTGGGTTCAATTCCCGGGTCGGGCAAAGTGTTATTGGGTTTTTCGATCTGGAATATCTCAGTAGCAGCGCGGAATCTGGATTTGTACCCGGTTAATGGCAATAGGCTCGCCCCTATTACATGGGACTTAAGCATAACTGGCGAAATGTGGGTGTACTATAGGTAAACTTCTGCCTAACCTTTCAGGAATACAGGATGTTATGTTATTCAAAATTATTGCTCGAAACAAACATTGACATCACTCTTTTTAAATTCGCATTTTTTTTCACAAATACCACATTCAAGACTTACTTAAACAATTAATTTATAAAAGATAAATAACAAGGCATTTAATTACAAGTCAAGGCAATTCGAATTAGTATGATAGGATTGCATAAGAGCGACCAGTATGCGTATTAAGATCCAATTAAAACAATTAGCATAGTGCATTACGTCAATTGATTCCTAAACAAGCACATTACGGTCGATACGTTGCCTATAAAAAGTAATATTATCCTCAATTACTTCGTATCGATAGTATGCAGCGATCACGTGGGTTTTGTTTAAATAACAATATAATATTTATTTATTTATTACTAGCTGCGCCCCGCGGTTCCACTCGCATAAATTTTTTCACCCGATCCCATCGGAATATCGGGATAAAAGATAAAAATATAAAAAAACCCAGGTTATGATCTACCCATGTGCCAAATTTCATCCAATTCCGTTTAGCCGTTTTACCGTGGAAGCGTAACAAACAAACAAACTCACTTTCGCATTTATATTATTAGTTAGGATTACATAAAAAAATTGTTTTTACAGGTTCAACCCAATACAACAATGTAATCACAATTTCCACACTCAGAGCCGTCACCCAAAAACCAATTAAACACCATCACCAACGAACATGAAATGCTTTTAAACTGAGGGGAAATTCCCGTAATTTTTTTAAGAACGTTGTCATGTCGCATCTTATTTGCAATCTGTCCATTTTTTTATATATTTACCTACATTTTTGACAAATTTGACAGATTGCGACTTGGATGTGAACGTTTTTTAAGTACGAGACGCCTTCTGATAAATTTTGACTGAAAGGGTTCAAATTTATAGTCTCAGCTAAGCTATACATGATGTAACGGACATCAACGCCCAAACTGTTACCATGGATTCAGCACATGATTCTAAACAGCTGGTATGGACAGATGGTTTTTTTAGTAGTCGACGAAAAATTTCAACGGTCTGTCTAGAATCCCGTACCGAATTCATGGTAACAGTTTGCCGTGTCACTGCCCCTTACTAATAATTATTACGAATGCGAAAGTGAGTTTGTTTGTTACACTTTCACGCTAAAACGGCTGAACGGATTTGGATGAAATTTGGCACATGATTAGAACATCACCTGGAAAAGGACTTCGGATACCTTTTATCCCAATACCCACGGGATCGAGACGTAGTTTGTTCATATTTACAACTGCATTTGTCGCGGCTCGAGGGACATTAGTGACGAAACACGGGAGTCGGGACATTCGTTGCAGTTGTTTCTATTTTTGAATAAATATGTTGTGATGGAAATCAATCTCAAAATTTTTGCATCCTTCACTACGCAATACAGATTAAAAATAAGGATACTTACACACTAGCATGCGGTTTCTTTTTGGAGAAGTCGCAAGCGAGTCCGAGATCCGATATTCTGACGTGTCCGTGCTCGTCGAGGAGAATGTTCGCCGGCTTCAGATCTCTGTACACTATGTGACGCTTGTGCATGTGTTCCAAACCTTACGAAAGAAAATTTTAATATGTTAAACGTCATGGTTGTCGGTAATTTAGGTTGCAGGATGTTGGTAACGTAGCCGAGTTTATTTTTGGCAAATGAATATAACATTATGTTTGGTGAAGTAATTTTGTTGGTCGACCCAAACCCTGATAGTAACATTTATATCAGATCCCATTTTCCGCAAACTACGACTTTATAAGTTTATGGCAGCTAATTATTGATTTTATGTAGTTAATTTTATAAAAATACACAAAAAAGATTGATAGAAATATTTGTATTTTCGCAGATAAGCGCATACCCAATTAATCACTCATCATGCAGTATTATAATCGCCTGATTAAAATACGTGTCCATTTACAAATAAAATTAATAATTTATCTATTTACGTCAATTATTTTTTCCTTGCGTCAATTTTTTAATACAGTATACTGCGTCTAAAATTATATTCTGATACTGCAGAGATTATTTATACGTGCTTGTTTAATGACTCATGTTGATATACGACTGCAATAACAATATTAACAAGTAGCTTTGGCTGGTTTTACTTGCGTGGCCTTCGGATAGTGTAATGTTTCGCAATGGAATCTACATATGACGTGATAATTCTTTATAGTTATAGTTTGACCAATACCGCTGTACGCCTTATGTATCTGCGTGGCCAGGCCATGGTACGGAGCGACAGGGCGTGGGAAGCCGTGACCTCCTTCTGCGAAGCAGTTATGCTTGCGAAGGAGGCGGGACGCGTGAGGGAGAGGCAAATTTCACGCCCTCACGCCCCTAGCCGCCGCAGGAGACGCCTTGGGCGTCGGGAATCGCAGGCCGATTCCCGGCCACCGTAGGCGCGGGCTTGCGGACGGTGAGCAATGGGTAGCTCGGCGTCCTATAAGGACCAGGCCCGGGTCGACGGCGCGTTGTGTTCCACGCGGTCCTCAAAGAGATGTCAGCACAACAGAAGGGAAGAATCACTGTCCATTCCAAGGTTGCCTGGAAGAGATCGCAGTAAGCGATAAGGCCGCCAATTATATATTTTGTAGTGTATTACTTTTTCTTTATCTAATTTATAATCTGGTGTACAATAAAGTATATATAAATAAGGGGTCTGCTAGGACCGATGCCTGCTGGGGTCGCGGGAAAGTCCGAAAGGGATTCCGTGGCACCTAGCAATGTATAGGCAACTGAAGGAACACGGGTGGGTTTTAGTCAGTAAGTGTCTGACACGCCCACGCCCCAAGTTACTTGATAAAACCACCCAAAAAAAAAAGAGACGGGGGCAATGGAGGCCGCTCATTCGTCAGCACTGCCCTCGTCTCGCCGCGCATTCCTAAGGTGCGATACAGCGATCTCGGTCAAACTATAGGGGATAAACCGGTGGAGATATTTCCACCCTATTCAGAGCAACGGTATTAGAGAAATGGGTCATACGTTGATCCGATTATCGCATCGGAAAAATAACAGTTGCGGATTAGGATTGTATAATGGCATCAACCATCCATAACAGTTCTTCAATAAACACTGTATATCGTTATTCAATTAATGAAGAAAGGAGTCGAGTGAGGCGAAAATATAGAATATCCTAAATGTTAAGAGCTCCTCATCCTCAGCTGCCGAGCCTTTTCCCAACTATGTTGGGGTTGGCTTCTCGTCTGAGCGGATGCAACTGAATACCATTATTTTATATGGAGCTATCCGACCTCTACAACCCAGTTACTAGGTAATAAGATACTCCTAGGTAAAAGGTATTTAGTATTTGTAACTAGTACCTACAAATACCAATTATAATAAACAATTAAATATTAAGTATTCCAAATCATACAAAATATCTTTCGAATCTTTTCACGTGTAAACCAGTTTAAGCAGCTGTGAAAAGTCAGACTACCCACACTTTACTTGTATGTAGACAGATGTAGAAAAAACAAATACCGGGTCAAGAATCTAAATGATATTTTCTTAATTTACCTAATATAACTTCAGCAGCATAGAACTTCATCTCGGCCTCGTTAAAGACGCCATGTTGTGACAGATGATAGTGCAGGTCCCCGCCATTCATGAGGTCCAGGATGAAACACAGTTTGTCTGGCGTATGGAAGGCGTAGGTCATACACACGATGAATGGGCAGTCGACCTGGAGAACAAAATAAAAATATTAATTAATGCCTATACAAACATCAAAATACTGACTGCCTCATTGGGGTTTGTGCAGACCAGCGCGACTAGTCGCGCGACGCGACACCGGTTATTGTTATACTGAGATTTTTTCTTAGAAATTGTATTGTTCGTGTCGCGTCGCGCGACAAGTCGCACCGGTCTGCACAAGCCTTTATGCAAGCAATAAACAATTGGGTTTTCGGGCACGACTCTCGGTACAGATCAATGCAAGTAGAATTTATCATAAACGGTTACCTGTTTTAACTGTTTCTTTATGTGCGAGTGAATAAGTCAAAACGCGGCCTGACTATTTCGACGATTGCGACTCGTCTTTACCGAGAACCCGCTTATTTATGTAAGAATCCTTGGACTAGGTAGTCGCAGATGCGACTGCTTAGAATCCTGATTTCGATCCTCGACTTGAGCGTTATTGCGTTTCGTTAGTATATTATCAGAAGCAGCTCAGTGTTTGGATTTGTGCCCGATTTATAACAATAGGCTTACATAGGACTAAATTATAACGTAATGCTTTACTTGCGCAAATTTAGGCTTGCGCAAGTCTAACGTGACGTGTGTTCGAAGATATTTGCGCAAATTTCTTCCAACACACGTAACGATTTAAGGCTTGTGCAAACCAGCGCGACTTGCCGCGCGACGCGACACTGCTTATTATTATACTGTGAAGTTTTCTTAGAAATTGTATTGTTCGTGTCGCGCTGGTCTGCACAAGCCTTTACTTGCGCAAGTAAATCGTTACTTGTGTGGCTACAATACCTACACCTTTGTCTTCCGGGAATGCATTTAAGCCAATTCATTCATTATTCTATATATTCATTTCAAAGTCAATTATATTATTTGGACTGTGGACAGTACTGGTAATGCCTCATAATACCAATTAAGCTAAATAAGCTTGCGATAAGAGTAGGTTTGTGTCAAGGATGGGACAGCTGGAAGTCTGCTCGATCAATGGTCCCATTTCATTGGCTTCTCTTTCTTATCAGCGATTCATATATTTTTAATAAGATATAGCTACTCCAATAGTGTAAAATCAACCACTCGCAGAAGGGTATCTCGTATTTTCATTAGTCACTTCTTTCTTCGTACAAATATTCTGATGCTACTTCGACTTAATCGGCACTTTAAGCTGATGACGTCACCAACTCTGACGTTGGTTGTGCCAATAAGATTAGACCCGGTGAGGTAAGCAATGAAGCTGGAAGATATTTTGAAATCCAGATCCATGAAGTAATGTTTGATTTATTCATCTGTACTCTTGATTTAGGAATGATATATTGCTAAACAGTCCTAGCACGTAAAACACAATGTTTTGCTTACAACCATAGAAATGGGATGTTTTCCTTAGGCGAATGGCGAACGAAGCCGTTTTCAATGTTGGCAGAAATTTGCTGCTACATAGGACAAAGGCGTTGTAGGGACGTGTTTATTATATTTTATACCTTTATAGATACAAAAAAAAACACGACCCGCGCGCAACACCGCGAGATAATTAATTAATAATGCAGTGCACTATAACTGACACAGGAAATAAATATAAGTACCCACTTTTATCAAATGAACATGAACCCACGCAAAACTTAAACAAAATTGGCAAAATCGTTTGAAGGCTGGTGACAAATATAACTTGGGTGTTAGTACTGTTAGTCATACGGAATGTAAAATAGCATTAAAAGCTATAAACCACATTGGAAATGCCACGATATTATGGCAGACGGAAATATTTAAGTATACATATTGTGATGAATGCACTGCTTTGTTTATCCGGCCCAGAGCGCGGTGGCTGTGTGGTTTCAACGTTCAGAAGCGTATTGATTACAGTGGCAACTATCGTGGCAAGAAATTAGGTAACAAAATATTTTCTTTATAAGATTTATCTCTGTAGAAAACATGGTAAGTTGGTCGCCACTAACTAGTAAACAAGTATGCCCAATGTATATCTAAGTGTTATGTATGGTCCTTAATACATAATAATAAATAACACGGGATTTTCTAAGGTTTAATATATTTTACTTTGATATCATCGTCCTGGAACGGGACCAAATAAGTTGGGAGACTTTTCTGGTTTGTTTCCAGGACTCTGAACTGATAACGGTCACGTTTGCTACTGTTACAGAGAAACAGGGCGGAAACGAGGCGTTTCCGACGAAAGCAGTGCTCCGAAGAACTCCGAAACCGTTCGTACGACACGGACAGACGGAGCGGCGCCGCCCCGACACCAGACGAACGCTCATAAATGATAAACTAACCCGTATAAAGTAACATTACCGTGTGGTCTCGCCGAACAGACCACCCGTCACTTACCGCGACTGACGTATGAGGCGAGTAGGGATTATATCTGGAAGATGAATGGCCAGCAGCATCTATGTACTTATCATATCATACTGCAAACAGTACCGCTGCCAAATATAATATAACGATCTTAATACCCTCTGTAAACTGTGATTATGACGTTTTATCAGTAAACGTGATGACTTTGCAAGTAAAACGGAAAGGGGCGTGTTCAAATCTCAATATGTAATTATATCTGAGTGAGCGGATGACAAAGCCTTTACAGTGCGCCGCCTTTTCCACGTGAACGCCATTTCATTCGCTTACATTCATTGGCTCCGCAAAACATACGATGTACAGGGAGAAATAAATGAATATATTTAAGAAATATGATTTTATCAAATGATTTACTCTTTGTTATAAATAATTTTCGTGCGCGCTGAAAAGTTAAACAAATCTGCCATTTAACAAGCGTTTGTACTTTATTTTTATCGTATTCGCGAACGAGTTCATGAGAAATTATAAAGTGATTATGAATGGTTCACGCTTCGTAAAAACAGCATTACAGTCATAAAGGTTTACAAATAAGAAGGAATCGATACTGAGATGGACATGTATGATCGAACAACGATAAAATTTGTCATCCAGACCGGACCGTGCCGTCCTATAAAACCAGAGTTTGCTTACTCGTAAACATAAAATAAAAACGTTTTATTACCGCACAGCATAAAGTTTTAAAACAAGGTCACAGTAAAAGAAAATTCATGTCGAAAGTTGACTACATATAAATGTTGTAACAGAACGACTGACAGTTTCTCGTTTTATATAAACTTTGCTTCGGAAACCGACGGCCTTGTTAAACTTTGGGGAAGCCTTTTAGGTCACGAAGAATAAAATTGTACACATGGTGTGTTAGGTATGTATATATTCAACCCTGAATGTAACATGGAAAACACTAAACGTCGGGATGAAACGGTAAAACAAAATGCAGCGGAAGCGGATTGTATTACGACGACAAATTGAGGGCGATCCAATTCGTTTCAGTCCAATTGGCTGGATATCGTTTATGTCCCCGATACCATATCACACATAAAACATAGGTATATCACTGCTGTATTGCATCGAATCAAAGCAGTTTGTAATCGATATGCAATCGGATATTATAGTCATTGATATAGCTGTGCTTAGCGAAAATTATGCGCATTTTCAATATCTAATATCTTGTCTCTATGCTCACGAACAAAGACCACTAAACGGTTTTCAACACCATCCACAATAGCAATGTAATGTCACTAATGGCATAATGCAATACCACTTAAAGCGATTACCCGTTTAGGACAATTTACTGCATTTTCTTTTATTTCTAAATCAATAGATTCAATAGTATTTCCTCCCTCCCCTTCCATTCAAAAAGCCTGGAGCACTGCAAAGTATCTTAGAACTTGTTCAACTAATGTGCCAATATCGTGCAGAGGTTTAAAGCTTTAAGCAGTGTTCTGAAAAGTACCCTGGGCACTAGTGCTTTAAAATTTTGTCGAAATAAGGGGTTACACGTGTCACCTAATCGGATGAAAAGTATACATATATTTATGGAGGTACATATATTCAAAGCAAACGATGGTACAGATAACCTACTACAAAGTGGTGGTTTCACAAAGGCATTTTCCAACGGAGTTTGCGCAAAGCCACGTCGTTCTTAACTTATTTTGTAGGAGACATTCGAAACTGCTCCTCAAGAACGAAATGCTCATTTCAACTCTACAGATAATAGGGATGATGACAATTTTTTTTTTAATCCGTCTTTGAGTTTATAAAAAAATATTGGACACGTATTTTTTCTTTTTTTACGTAATCTAAAGATTACGGCGATACATTGAGGTAAAATGTGCCATGACGTCACGAGTATGTAGATTTTGTACTAGTGACGTAGCGACCCCCACTCTCCTACTTAAAATGCGTTTTATCTAAGTATTTTTTTAGTAATATGATAAAGCAAAAAATACGTGTGTAATATTTTTTTATTATCTGACTGACGGACTAATTACTTTTTTTTTTTTTACCCAGGCGTCATCCCTATTTATATTTATTACGGACGTTGTATGTCCGCTTTACGAGCATGTCTAGTTGGAAAAAAGGCATTTTCTACATACAAAGTTGCCCCCGTACACGAGTCAAGTTCAATTTCTTGGAGAGCATAAACTCATCGGCTGATAAAACCGACGCGCGACGGTCTCTTCAAATAAGTATGTGTACTTTGCCATGTTACTGTATGTTGCCCTTGTTTGTAATGATATTCCGTGCCAGCGTGAATTACAAACATAATTTGCATAACTACATGTGAGTATGTGAGGAAGTTGATCAGGTTATTATGTTAGAATAAATTAGATCGAAGCGAACATTTTGGTCATGGCTTTACTAAACTTTTATAAATATATACTCTAGTTGAAAATGCGATACCATTGTTTCTGAAATATATCGTTTATTACCATCCGTATATTTTTCTTAGCAGATCGCTGTGAGATTACTTACTATTGAAATCACTGTGATGTCTATCCAGCGCATACAATGGCAGCACAGAATAGTTCCAAGCATTGAATTGCGAGTTGCGCAAGAAAGTTGTCCTAGAATGTCATGTGAAAAACCATTTCCTTAGAAAAGAAAACGCAACAATAGACGAGGCTGTTTAAGCGCTTGAACAAAAAGGAAAGTTGCTCGAAATCTACCTCTCCCTGCTGAACAAAAATAAGCTGTGATGAATTTCAATATAACAAGACAAAATTGCAATCATTGGACAATTTGATGCTAGTTGAACTAGTAGCAGATGTTTCAGATTAGTTGAGCTAAACAAGATGCTCGGTTTCACCTGTTCCATGTATTTTTAAACACGAAACCTACTGTTTTTTGTGGATGATATCATCATCATTAAATGTATTCGCCAGCTTTTCCGTATTACTAACATGTGTTCTTTTAATTTTCGTGAGAAAGTTGTCGGAACTATTAAACTCGTTTCTGAAATAGTTTGTAAGTAACGTGGTATTTTCCTCGTAGAAGGCGAGAGCGGTGGGAACAAAGTAAACGGTAATTATTTGAGTTATTAAATTTTATCGATAGAACAAGTAATAAAGTCCAGAACATAGACCATCATCCGTTTTGTAACGTCGATCACATTTTATTGATAATTTGTAACACATTAGCCACTGATAACGTTGATCCAATAATAAATCTGCGTATAAATCAACTATTTATGACGCCATTAATCTGTAAATACATAACAGACTATGACGGAGTATTTAAACGTGTTGTTTGTGCAGTAACTTCATGGTGTGATACTAAACCAGCGTATAAAGAATTATGTATGTTTGTCGCGAGTCGGTGATTTCATAAAAACGAACAATTCTCTCGTCGCAGTATAACATCGCACAGAAACAAACAACATCGTTATGCATGCCATTCATATAATAACAACGATGGTGAGATCAATAGAAAATTCCGAATCATTGAAATGTTTCGTATCTATTGATTACATTACGCGCGTCGATTGCTTTTGATGCGCAACGGAATCATAAATTCATCATTTATAATGCCCTGAACTTTAGATTTCGAGAATATATTTTTATAAATACTTTTGTTATCATTATTTGGGCAACACCCTTACAACAAAGGACTGACCATGACCCATCCCGTTTTATTTCATTACAATGAATAAATTCCTCAAATTTTTTGTTCGCGAATTGCGGGTAAGAAAGGCAATAACAAAGAAATTTGCCGAATTACACGGGCTGGGAGGCTGAAACTAATTAAAATGGATACGAGAGTTTGGAGTATTTTGGGGGCGATCGCAACAGACGGAGGTATCTTTGCATGTAGGTAAGTACGTGGGTGGTGACATTGACAAGCGGATATTAAAAGGCTCGTGCAGACCAGCGTGACGCGACTGCGCGACGCGACTCGAACAATACAATTTCTATGAAAACTTCACGGTATAACAATAACCGGTGTCGCGTCGCGCTAGTCTGCACGAAGCTAAATTCAGTTTAGTTCGGGAACCCGTTAAATCACATTCACCGCTAACAATGCTTTCTGAGAACTGAACATGTAAAATGTATATAAGAAGCTAGAGGACCAAACTGCTAGGATTTAAAGACGTTGTTTGAGGATCTGGAGATAGGATAACCTTAGAAGGTTTCCGAAAAAAGTTGTATGGAAAAAAAATACTGAAATATATTATTTTCAAAGCATCCTTCGACTCTACTTCAATCAATCTGCCTAGCCGTTTCCCAACTATGCTGAATACTGTATTTTACATGGAACGACTGCCTATCTGACCTCCACAACTCAGTAACTGGGTAATACGATACCCCTTGGTAGGACTGGTTGTCAGACTTTCGGGCTTCTGACGACCCGTAACGACTGTCAAAAATCCACGAATGACAGCCGGGACCAACGGCTTAACGTGCTTTCTGAGGTACGGAGGACTCTCGGTAGGTTAAGATAGTCACGCATCCACAGACCAACCCCGGCAAGCGTAGCTTAACCTGATGGATCGAACCGTGCGGCTGCTATTACTTAGCCACGAGCTCCTCCTTCGACTCAATACTTACAGAAGGAAATTGATTTAACGAATGAATTCGGAGGAAAACAAGTCACCATGAAACAGCTAATAATTTTCAAAAAGAATAAACTACTTGTGTTTTTAAAACTACACGACATTAGCTGACCGATTAATAATGAAAGACACAGTCCATGTAACATGATGAAAATTCTATAGAAACGTAACAACACAATTTTATAACAAGATTTCCAAACTGACTTTAATCGATCAACTACACCAAATAATCTACATTCGGTAACAAATCATATATCTTTTAATACCTACATTAACAGCTGTACTGTTAATATTTACGAATAAAATCCCGCTTTTAGCATCCCTATTTTTGTCCGAACTATTCTCAGGAACAGTTGATTCTGAATCTGCTACAATGGCTCTTAGATGGGGATATCTCTACAAAGCTCTATAAACCTGTCCTTATCTCACAATAGCAGAACATGCACTTTGTTTCATTACAGTATCTAAAAACATCGGACGTAGTTATGAGTGGGCGTTTCTCTGTATACACACATATGCTTAATTATACATCTATATCTATAGGAATTATCATGTTGTTTATCCTTCATGTCAATGTATATGCGGATTCCTTTCCCTATATGTATTAAAATCCTCTTTGTTTCGATAAACTATGGGAACAATGTCAGTTTTAACAATCGTTATCTTTGTTGGAACACGTAGACGGAGACAGTTGACATTGTGGAAAATGACTGTTTGCCGTTCCTCGTGCGGTTATAAGTCTTGTGCATGAGTATCGCCATTATTTTTATAGTAAGGATTTGCTACCTTGTAAGTTTGTGGTCTTAAGAAGAGATCACCTTTTACTATTGAATATAACCTCTAACCTAACATGCTCGAGAAGCATGGTATCGATCGTTATGAGCGTTAAGTTGGTTGGTTGTGCAAAATCTGGTCTAACGCCCAATGGCTTCTTTTTTTAGCCAGCTGGATCCTTTTAGAAAATACCAGAACCTAATCGGTATGTGGTAACAGTATGCTTAGCTACAAGAAAATATTCCACTAGGGTATTTGAAAGGTGAGCGTAAGCAGTCCACCCACACTATGATGCGGTTGTTACAATTTGGCGAAACACATTCGTCACACAACTAAACTTCAAGAACACACACAATCCGACACGCAATAACGCCGAAATGGCGACAAAGTCATAAACAAATACAAATGTAATAAAGTACTTACCCCAGTACTGACTAGAGAGAGCATAATCCTCTCGTTGAGGGCGAGAGTCTCCCCTTGCTTCATTTTTATACGCTTCTTGTCGAGGCACTTCATCGCGTACATTTTGCCCGTATCCGCCTTCCGACAGCCGTACACCTGTATACAAGATACATGTAAATAAGGTATTTATCTGTACGCGGCGTGAGCATAACGTGCCGTTGCCAAATTGTACCTACGTGTAGATACTCTTAAAAGGTTGTGTTTGGGATGTCTGGTCGTTACATCATTGGATTGTGATCTCATCGTGCAAAGTTAAGTCTGTTTAAGCGTTGGGATACCTAATTTCGTCAGAAACAATGATGAAGCTCGGCTTCTGATCTAAACGGTTCGGGAAAAATAGGTTTATTGGTCCTTTTTAATTGGGATCGGAATATATGTATTCAGGCATGGCATCTGCTTCGTCACAAACTAGCACCTAACAACATCTACAATTAAAACAGTAATCGATAATCCATAGAATTTTCGCTCCCAAAAAAGTCCCCTATCGCCTTCAGCGTCGCAAGGGGTAACACCGTGACTATAATGACGAAAAAACTAAAAAAATCGAAGATTTCCAGCTACGCAAAGTGCAAAACTGAATAGGAAGTCGCGTGTGAACTGATTTATGACAAGCACTTCATGTCGCTTCCTGACATAAGTGCTCGAATTGATTCGTACAACACACGAAGACGTGAAGCTACAGTTTATTTTAAAAATTATTTAAGCACACATTCGTGTTTACGAACTGTAAAAAACGAATTGAATATAGGAAACGTTCAGCTTTTCTTTCTTCGAAATATAAATATAACAAAACGTTTATGAAGCGTAAAAATGACCTAACGTCGATCAAATAAATCTTGGTGTTCACAACAATGTAGTCTAAGTATTTTATTTATATTTGTGGCAGTATCCGCGTTCAAAATAGGATATTTTGTGAAACATGTATCTACCTACCTACATATACGTACATATACAAGTAGGTAGCCACGGCTGAACGTAGACCTTTCTCAGACCGCAATGACAACGAACGATCTTTCCCAGATATACTCGAATCCGGTTTCGAAGGGGAATATAGCTGATGTTATAATCTAGTTTTATGTATTCTGAGAGAGTTTGTCATATATTAGCTTGAATTAAGCGTTTAAGGCTCTTCATTTAAAGCACAAAGAAAACTTTTTTTCCGGTCACCAAAGACCACCCGGCTTCTAATTTTTATACAAAGTAAATTATGTAAAACACAACATATTTGAGTGATCACGCTGTAAGTACTTTATAAGTGTAATATTAAAATACGGGCGTTAAAATCCATCACTATTCCAGTGGGGGAACAGGACGGCTTTATTACACCTACGTAGCGGCTTTCCGTCCGTCGAGATGAATATGAATATAGTAAACACGTTCACGGTGCAAGCTCAGAATGCTAATGATATTAGGTTTGGGACTTGCGTAACTAACTTTGTACTTTGAGCGTATTTATTTACGGGTGTAATTTTAATGGCCGGTCTTACCTCGCCGAACCCGCCTCGCCCGATGATGCGGTGCACGCTGAAGTCGTTCATTGTGAGCTGAATGTTTAATTCTAAGTTTTTCCATTGACAAAACCTTGTGTATTTGTCACTGAAACAAAGGAAGATGTTATTATAATAGTGATACGACCTAAGAGTTAATGTTGAAGAGAATCTAAATAGTTAGTTACCTTTCTAAGAACAATTTAAATGGCTCCCCTCGTAGATGTTGAAAGATTTCCTCAATGTAGGGCTGAAATTGATTGATTTTTAAGTACATTTTATAGTGAACCAAGTAGCTCAATTTTATATTTCAAAATGTTAAGACTTAGAACATACCTCGAATAGATTCGGTGGTACCTCATGCTTCATTAAATATTTTTGTACATGCGCTACACACTCTTTAGAATAATCCTGAAAAAAATACACATATGATTTACAAGTGAAATAAACAAATACGGTATCGAGGTTAGATATAAATAAATTATGTTACTGGGAATGAGTACACATCACGCATGCTATGGAATAACGTATAAAACTAAGGTGTAAGTATAAATTAATGTTATTCATAAAATAATAACACTAGAATGGATTTTTATAAGCTACTTCTGTAGGTAGACAACGTATTTTCCTTTAGTTACCATTATGATACTTTATATTATACTAGATTTTGCCCGCGGCTTCGCCCGGAAAATATCCCACGGGAACGTATTACCGGGATTTGTATACCTAATAGCCGGGGAAAAGATCATTGACTTAAAATAAAAAAAACTAAGGGATAAAAGTGTTTACTGTGTGGCATCCTTAGAAAATAGACATATGCTATCGCGGAATTTTTTGTTAAACGTTTCAAGAAGTACAATCCTGTAGAACATAAATTTTATGTATTCTTAGGGTTTACGCGGCGCACCCCAGTAACGCCCGGTCGGTATGATTTTTCTAACGTATTCAACAATAATCGTCATACTTCAGCCAATTCACACAAAACTTGAATGGATTATACACCTAAACTTTCCCCGTGAATCACTCAATTGGTGAAAACCGTTTGAAAATCCGTTCGGTAGTTTTTGAGTTTATCGCGTAAAAACAGACAGACAGACGCGGCGGGGGACTTTGTTTTATAATAATGTAAGGAAAATACACGTGTATATCAACAAAGTATCAATTGTATTCAGTCTATATGAAAAATTCAGTTAGTTACAGTCGGAAATAGCTTTGAATACCAATATTTAAACAGTACAGAAACTATGTTTATAAGCCATCACAAAACAACATCGATTTGTAATTACGACTAACTTTTACAAAACAATATCAGATAATCGGATCTAGACATTTCCAAATATATGTATACAGCGGAATCGATCACTGAAACTTTCAGGGTCTATACAGTAGGAAACTGCATATTCTTTTATGTGAAAACTGCTCATTTGAGAAACTCGACAGTGCTACTAAAATGAGAAGCATACTTTTATGATCTACATTTTACTGGCACAGATACATAACAAACCCATGAAAATGCAGAACTTTAGACTCGTCTGGAAGTCACAATATTATTGTTTGCTAACCAGTTTTGCCTGTACACGTACGAATACCTCACGCAATAACCACGAGGTGATAAAATCCAGTGTATTCTGAAGAAGTTCAGACAGTTTCTCTACTAGTCTGATTAGAAATCAATAGAGACGCCACTGCTGCTCATGAACGTTATTTGTTTTTATTGTCACCCGCTGAGCATGCGATCTCTAGTCGTTGCAGAAACTATTTAGCTTTATTTTCTTCTGTTACCTACTCGTAAGTACAAAGGCATTTATTTGAGAAAAATGTCATTGTTGGTTCGAAATATTATGAACCACAGTGAATGTCACAATGGATCTTATTAAAAAGGTATGTAGTATATACAATGAACTTTAAAAGGACCCCCCCTTTTAAAGTTAATTTTCGAAAAAAAAGAAACTATTTTTAATATTGTTCATGTTATTCAATTATAATTTTTTGAGTAGCGTTTGTGACCTTGCTTTATATTTATTGCCATATCTCCGATGCTATTGGCTCGATTTGGATTCTGTTTATTATTTCTAAAAGTTATAAGCTTTTAAAATATTAAAGATATAAGCCCCCTTTTAAAGTTAATTTTCGATAATTTTTCATGAATATTCAGAAAAATACGGGCGGTCACATGCCCTCGGTCAGCATTGTAAATTAGGTAATCAGATTTCGTCCTATCGGGTTAGAATTAAGATTGGGCGAGTCATTATTCATAATATGCAGATGATATCGAGTTACGGGGTTAAAGGGTAACATTTCAAATAATGAGTGTCCACCGTTAAGCTATTTATCGGAGGTTCACGCGCTTGGGCAGCACGCCAACACTCCACTAACGAGGCTCATTATACAAACAACAGTCGTTCTAGCCGGATACAACGCTTACGACCTCTTGTTTCACAATTTCTATACTAACTTCATACAGATTTTGAACTGTAACCAGTTTATTTTTAAAAACGTTAAACATACTCGTTGCAATGCAAACAGCAGTTTGGATGCCGAGAAGAACAGTGCAACTTCGCAATGGACGATGTTTTTATATGTTCATTTGCACTAACTTCTTGCTTTATGATTTCATCAAAAACTTCGGCAACAAAAAAATAGAGAAAACAGAGTCATGTCGGAGAACATACCCGCCATAAGCGGCGATATTTAGCAACTAGAAGGTTCAATAACAAAGACGCTGTCGGCCTGATGTATAGGGACCCTACAACTTAGGTATAACATATAGAGATGTTAGATTAGAAACTATTTGAAAACGAAAACCACGACCATATCGCTATATATATGGACCACATAGATCGTATCACTTTGTAGTCACTCATTTCATTGGGTTAAAAGCTTCTACATAATTGAAATATGGTTTACAAAGACTGCTCGTTGGACTGAATATCACAGCGCCCAGGTAAAGTAAATTAAATCAATGTATTTTGAAGTATTTATATGTTTGTTTCGAGGTTTTTGAAGAGAAAGAATACTTAAATTTATATAAGAAAGTGCCAGAAATGAAATGAAATTGTTTATACTGCAAATAGGATATCGGAATCACTTTTACACGTCATACTAAAAAAATATAAAAAATAAGCTATTTAGGTCGGCGTTTCCTATCTAACTACTCTGAAAAGAAAGGCCGAAAAGCAAACCGAGGTCGCAGTCTTAAAGTCCAGACATAATCTTGGTCAGGCCATATGAGGACCATGTAGATTAGTGTTGTAGAAATAGTATTTTGAGGAAAGAACCACACAGAGTTTGAGTGGTCCTATCCAGTCGGTGCAAGCATTTTTCAGTAATTGTGGAGCTCAACTTAGAACTTAAGGGAATGCCAGGCCAGCCAGGGTGAAATTGAATTAATGGGCTTATTGATGAGTACAATGACCATTTTAGGGGATGCCCATGAATTCATTTAACCCTGTTAATATAGAATGTTATACAAAAAGTTTTTGGACATCATGAAAGCAAGTTACAGACTTTTCGTCTGTTTTGAATTATGATACAGCAGTAGCTTGATTAATATAAAGTAGGTATGTTCGGAAAAACAGCGCAGTTCAATTGCTTCTAGTTATTATTTCTCTATACAACTGTACCAAATATTTGTTCTAGCTTCGGAATAAATCCACATAACGATAGTTATGCAAGTGAAGCTGAGTGCAAATCTCCTAGAACAACTGAGATAATCCCAAGAATTAAAACTGAACGTACGCCGAGCGGCGAGACTGGCAGAAACGCAGGAGCTTGCGCCGATTTTTTCAACATTGTCCCTATGTAGGTTTATGGATTTGACTTCGTACACTAGATTTTAATATGGCAATAAATTCATACGTATTAGCTAGGAAGGTGGAAAAGTGATACGTCTGACATTTTTTATCGTCTTATTTGTGGGGTAAAATTATGTATGCAGCAAGGCATATGCATTATGCATATAAAAAAGGAACACCGCTAGGCTGCATTGGCTCGGCTTATCTGACACTGGCAGCTACGTACCTACTTTGTATTGGCTACACTAGAGGCACACACAGCAAGCTAGACGCTTAGTGTACTGTCTGCCTAAGAAGACAAAGGATATCACCTAGTCTAAATTGTCTGTGGAACATGGCGTCTTTAGAACGATTAAACATAATCATTGAAAACAATTTTCCTTTACTTACATGCGAATGTGCTAGAAGTTCTTTCATAATAAAATTGTCATAAATATCCCTTGCGATCCGCCGTCTCTCTTCAATACATTCTTGCTTTTCGTATAATTTAATCTGTCAAAGAAAATACGCATGTTATTTACACATAAAGCCAATTTTAGATGAGAATGACCATACATCATACATGGCTCATATTTACCTCTTCATAAAATTTTAATTGTGGCACTGGTTCGTCAGAAGTCTGTTCACAAAATTCCTTAAATAATAAATAACCTGGAACAATACAGAAGTACGTTAAAATTATGTGTTTGTTTACGTAACACCTCATAGGTTGCTTCACGCGTATTTTTAACATGTGTATGTAAATTAATACGTATGATGTCAATTGATTGTGTGGCATCTGCTAATTAAGTCATAAGTGGTGTGCGTAACATGTAATAATCGTTTGGTACGACAGCAGACCATGTTTTGCGTCAAAATGGTATCACGTGTTAAAAATTTATAAAAGCCGAAGTACATATTTTGGTACAAGGCGACGCAAAAGAACATGACATGTGATTGCGTAACACAGAATGTAAACCGCTCTTTACATTAAGTATATAATTTTTCGAGGTACTGTAACTGAGTTAGGTTTTAACCTTTTTAAGTAAAACTTTAATGAAAATCCTGTGACCCAATTCAAATTATTTTATTTCACATAAACCTACAAGGGCACTTATGAAACGTCAGAAGCTAGGTGCACGGTTCCAATTGGTCGTTTCGCTTCCTTGCATTATGACATAAGAGAATAGGGATTAGGGAGATTTTCAACACCAGTCAAGGATTATCATTAAAAAAAAATATATAACATAATCCGTGTGCACTATGGGATTTCCCATCGGAAAAATGCCGAACTTCCATACAAATTTCATCCCCTATTTAACTCCTATATGCATCGAATTATCAAAATAGAAAGTTAGAATAGTCTTTATTATGTATCTACTCCATATAAATTACAGATATGAAAAGTAGAAATTTTACTTATGGAGGCACAATGGGCGGTCTTATCGCTACAAGCCATCTTTTACAGACAACCTTTGGATCAGACCTTAGTGCTCATTTTTATTCCATGCATATAGGTAAATAGACCCAGCGGTATATGTTATGCACAGGCATAGACTGTCATTGAATGCATGAAAGGATTTAAGATTTTTATCAAGCAGATTGTGTTAGCTCTGCAACTCCAGAAGCAATTCATTTTGTTCTCAATTTGTGTCACACGCCACAGACGGCAAAAATCTCCGATTTTGTTGACATTTCACGTAGGGTTGGTACCCAAATTGTTCTATAAAGTACCTCCATTAAAAATAATTAAGTAACTCTTGCTTTTGTCGCAAATAAATGAAAAACAAAAAGCCCATTTTTTTATCAGCATCAAGTTAGCTAAGCACGAATCACACTCGAGAGTAGGTGAATAATTTGCCGCTAATTAGTCGTGCATTAGTAGTGAAAATACCGATTTTGTCGTTTTTTGTTTTTTTATGTGCTTTGCTAACTTGATATAAAGTTAGCAAAGCAAGCCTCCAAAAAAATTCTTTAGACCGTTCGTAGGAGAATGAGGATGGGAAAAGTTTTTGCCGCTAATTAGTTGTGAAGGAATTACTTACTGCATTTTTTTTTTTTTTGTTATTTTGGGTACTTTGCTAACTTGATATAAAGTTAGCAAAGCACGACTTTATAGAATGAGTTTAGGGTTTTCGTAGAAGAATGGGGATAGAATAAGAATTCGGCGCTAATTAGTCGCTAATTAGTTGTGAAGGAATTTTATTCAGTATTTTTTTTTTTTTGTTATTTTGGTTGCTTTGCTAACTTGATATAAAGTTAGCAAAGCAGGTCTCCAAAATATGACTTGAGAGCGTTCGTAAAAGAATGGGAAAATTTTTGCTGCTAATTAGTTGGGAAGGAATTTCTTTCTGCAATTTTTTTTTTTTGTTATTTTGGGTGCTTTGCTAACTTAAATATAGTTAGTGAAGCAGGCATCGAAGAATTAACTTTTGAATGTTGATAGCAAAGTTGGAATAGAATGAGAATTTTCCGCTAATTAGTCGCCAATTGTGAAACATGGAATGAAAAAAAATCTGGATGCTTCATTATTTCGATACAAAGTTAGCGAAGCAGCCTTCGAAAAATGACTGAAGAGTTAATAGGAACGTGATGAGAGAACAGGGATGATGCCTTGGTAAAAAAAGACATTGTAATTAGTCCGTCAGTCAGATAATAAAAAAATATTACACGTATTTTTTGCTTTATCATATAACAAAATACTTAGATAAAACGCATTTAAAGTTGGGGTCTACGTCACAAGTAAGTACAATAATCTACATACTCGTGACGTCATGGCACATTTTAACTCAATGTATCGCCGTAACCTTGGATTACGTAAAAAAATAAAATAAACGTGTCCAATATTTTTTAATAATCTAAAAGACGGACTAAAAAACAATTGTCATCATCCCTATTGAATAAGAATTAGTCGTAATTTAGTCGGTAATTTAGTGAAACAATAAATTTCCGCAATCCTTTTTTATTTGTTTTGGGTTCTTTGCTATCCTGATAAAAAGTCGGCGAAGCTGGTTATGAAATAATGTCTATAGAGCGTGAATAGGAAAGTAGACTCTGGAAGAGAATTTGCTGCTTATTATAGTCGCCAATCAGTCGTAAATAAATAAATTTTCACAATTCTGTTTTCTGGGTGCTTGTCTGACTTGATGGAAAGTTAGCAGAGCAGGTTTTGAAAAAATGAGTTTGCATAGTTTATAGAAAAGTTAGAATTGGATGACTTTTCGCCGCTTATTAGTCGCTGATTAGTTGTGAGGAAAATCAGTTTCATTGTTCGTCATTTTCCCGTATCTTTAACTCCTTTGTTTTCTTGTTGTATTATTTCGTGAAGCACAACGTAAAAAGTATTTTTTCTGTGCTAATGTTGAAGTGTGGCTTGGATGATAGAATGCTATTGATCAATTATTGATCACATGAGGAGTATTTTTATTTTTTTTGTTTTTTCGGGTGCTTTTTTCACTTTATATAAATTTTGCGGAGCAGGCAATAAAAAATAACTTCCGAGATCTCTGAAGTTATTTTTTATTGTCTGCTAACAAAAAGTTGGAATTGGATGGCAATTTTCCCCTAATTAGTTGTAGATTTTTTTTTTCTTTTTCCTTTTTGATATTGCTATCCTTTTCTCACACAGAAAAACGTGCAAGCGCAATAACGAGCATTGATGCTACACGCTGATTCGTATGCGCGCGAAACTTTGAAGTTTCTCTTTTCTATTTCTTTGCGGAAAGAAATTCCTTCACAACTAATTAGCGGCAAAAACTTATCCCATTCCCATTCTTCTAAGAACGCTCTTTAATTAATTTTTTGGAGGCGTGCTTTGCTAACTTTATATCAAGTTAGCAAAGCACCCAAAACAACAAAAAAAAAAAAGTGCTGGATAAAATTCCTTCACAACTAATTAGCGGCAAATTCTTGTTCTATTCCCATTCTTCTACGAAAACCCTAAAATCATTCTATGAAATTGTGCTTTGCAAACTTTATATCAAGTTAGCAAAACACCCAAAAAAACAAAAAAAAATATAATTTAGGAAATTAATTTTTTCACAGCTAATTAGCGGCAAAAACTTATTCCATTCCCATTCTTGTACGAACGCTCTAAAGTCATTTTTGGAGGCGTGCTTTGCTAACTTAATATCAAGTTAGTAAAGCACTTAAAAAAACAAAAAACGACAAAATCGGTATTTTCACAACTAATTCACGACTAATTAGCGGCAAATTATCCACCTACTCTCGAGTCGATTCGTGACAGGTGCTTAGCTAACTTGATGCTCATATTTTTTTTTTGGTAGAAGTTAGAGATGCACCATATACATCAAAGAATTGCACCTAAACAAAACTACGAATACTAACAACACCATAGCGCGCACGCCCTCCCGCTCCGCCCAGAGCGGGAGAAGTTATTTAATAACTTCCCACCGTCAAAAAAAAAAAGATCTAGCAATCTTTGTATTAGTTACTTGCCTAGATGTGACAATCAAATTCGATGCACTGAACTATCTTGTTGTGGTGTTTGTAACTTACATTATTATTCTAATATAAATTATATTATTTTGACAACCTTCGAGAGAAATCGTAATTATCTCTCAATTTTTTTGAGAAACCCTAGAGGTACAATTATTTCCAATGGAGATACTAAATAGTAAAATTTTGGTACCGACCCTTCGCGAAATTTCAACAATATCGGAGGTTTTTGCCATCTGTGGCGTGTGACGCCTCAATTCATCAGAAAATAATGGGTCAACTAATATTTTTGGTAATTATTAAGGTAGGTAATTGAGTTAACTTTTCTTTTACTCTTGTTTTCAATATGTAGTAATTCTGATACTAACTCTAGCTTTACCATCTAGTTCAAAATTCTAAAAAGATAATAAAAGACATCCAAGTTTTATCGTGCTCTGAACGCTCCACTACCATTCTTGGCATGGAAAACTTGGAAATTATTCCAGAAAATACTTTAATCCACATAAAACCCAAACAGCTATTGTCTACAAGGGAACGAGCGATGGCGACGTGCCCCTACAATGTCCAGTCCAGTGCAGCCGATAAAGTTATTTACTGCAAGTCGAAGTGGGGCCACCGTAAATTGCGTTTGTAACTTGTTCCCGGGAGCTTCGCTGCAATATAGCCCTCTCAACCAGCTATCAAGACTATCATTGACATTACTGCAATTTCTAGAAAAGTGCGCCTTCGGACAAGTGGTCTTAATGAAAAATAAATTGACGCGATCATTTCCGCTTGGATTACATTTAAAATGGCTTTAACATTGCAAGCTTAGGTCTGCCTTATGGAAAAGTGTTTTTGCGTGCATTGCGTTGTATGATTTAACTAGTACTTTGACACGTTCAGTATAATAATGTAGTAGGTAAAGAAAGGAATAATATAATAAGCTTTTTAATTGACTGACATTTGATCATGCGTAAGTATGAAAATCAGGGCGTTATTTAATAAAATCGCGAAATTTCCCAGATTTCTATTTGATATCGATGCTCATCATGTCTGTAAAGTTTGGCCAATTAAAGGCCCTGTATGTTAAGGTAATCAAAGATAGATATTTCGAAGATTTCTTCCCGCTTTATATCACAGATTATTATATAAAACGCTTCACGACAATAGCTGTGCTCGCGAAGATATAGCGTCATAATTCTGGTAAGGAGACAATAAATCACCATCTAACGGGGGCGGCTTTCAATGACGCCCAAAAAAAAACAGATATCGCCAATGAACACACCAATCAAAATTATAGTACACACACTACCTTCAAATGTGAAATGTGGACGGATCTGAAATAGTCATAGCAAAGTTCTAGTTCAACAAACCTAATCTAAAACAATGTTCTGAAGCAATGCTAAACTTACAGCAGTACTTTACTTACATTTTCTAGGACAATCTACTTTATTTCCTACGTAAGTAAACTCACAACGCAACTGCTCATGTCTGGAGAGTAGATAGTCTCCTGGCTTTCAGAAATGCCTCTCAATGGTATTGTCTTTTGATCCGCTGTGGGTCACTGATATATAGGCCAGATAGGGATCCTCTCGTATTATCCCCGTGCTCTATCTCCGTAAACGTAACCCTTAATCACCTAGGCTTTCGAAACTCTCAAAAAAGACGAATCTGTTTGCTCTACATTCAAGTTGTTGACGTACGTGACACAGTACAATAGATGACAGAAACATGACAGATGACAGTTCCTAAATATACTTAGAAAGATTTCGCTGACCAAACACTATACCACAAAATTCATACTCATGCAAGCTCAAGCTTATATTAATACAGTAGGTACCTGGTCGACCGAGCTCTACTCGGGTGAAAATAGAAATTGCTCATTTAATACTATAAGATAGTTCATACTAATTCCATGCTGCCATGATAGTAGGTACTTACTAATTCCATGCTGCCTTGTCATTATTTAAAGTAGCCATCTTGTTATTAACTTTAGGCGACCGAGCTATCAGCTCGGCTGAAAATGTGGAGAAAACGAATTTTCCCAGATATGAGACCTAGCTACATCGATTTTTCGCCCCATTAACCCCTATATTGCAAGTTTCATCGAAATCGTTAGAGCCGTTTTCGAGAACGTGATTACAAATATATATATACAAATATTGCTCGTTTAATAGTATAGGCTATAGGATATAGCTGATGTTAGTAAGTAAACACGTGTACTAAAGATGTGGTAGAAACCTTTGCGGGACCAAGTGAAGCTATTTTAACAAGCTTATAAAGCAATTTTCTGTTTGGGAAAATAATTTGTAGAGGCAATATCGAGATAGACAACTTGTGGCTTGCAATATACACAGAAAATGTAAACAAGTAATTAACTGAGAGTGTCAACGCTTTAATCAAATACTCGACTGCTGATTCACGCAAATGTTATGTTTCTATTGCAAACAGTAAAAAAATATCGTTGAAATGGAATGAACTTAAATAAAACATAACCCTATTGTACCTGGAGTGAAATACGTTTCGTGTTCACGTAACTGCCAAGAAACAGCTTTGTATACAGATATAAACACACGTATACATTAGGGAGGCTAGTTTTCCAATTACATATTGTAAAGATACTACAGTTGTTCAAATGCGATACAAGTGCCTGAGACCTGTAAGTGTGTCATAAACCTACACGTTTTCTCAAGAGAAATCTTCGATATCGAAGTATACCCGTGCCCCAGCGAGCCTGGTAAACAGCTGCAGTGTAATCTGTATCTAACAGATTGACACTTATGTCAACACCAGGCTCCGCTTTCATCAAGCTCCAAATAACTAAACCTGTGACGTATTTCTAATCATCTTCTGCTTAAGTTTTTTCCAGGATGCTAAACAGATTTAATATCCAGTGTTCATAAATATTTATAAAATAGGATAAGCTAGGCCAGGCAGCTGGCAGAAGGAAAAAGGCGCTCGGCAAAACAAACTGCAGGACTAAGAAAATTATCCTTAGCGACATGAGACAACTTCATTAGAGGGAAAGCAATTGTACGCGGAGCGGCATTTATCCGGCGTGCGTAGCTGTGTGTGGAACCAACGATGAGGCCTGCTCGGCTCGCTTACGTTTAATCTTGTACGATACAAATCCCCGCAAGAAAGTTGTTACGAAAGTGAATTTGAATTAAAATTATCTGGAATACTTAAATCAATGGCGTACTACGGCTGTTTGCGATACATACCGGTTAAAACTGATACGACTAACAAATGCTATGCACGTTGCACTTTTTATCTTCGTTGTAGACACAGCAGACTGTGAGAAACCTTCGTTTACAGACAGCATATATTATTATGCATGAGAGCACAAAGCATGGGTGACATTTATTAATAATTAATAAGGTAACATGAGCTCTAAATGTTGGAAACTATTTCGGAGTTTTAATTTAAACATGTATTTTAACCAAGTTTCTGAGCGATTTTTTTTTGTTATTTTTAGTTAGAATACAAAACAAACATCAAAGAAGAATAATAGCAAACATGGACGTGTGATCAGACGACATAAGTGCTCGTTCAATCTACGAAGCAATTGTAAAAGCGCAGACGTAAATCGCTCGCAAAGAAACGGCTCAAAGGGCCCTCGTGTTTACCCAACACAGTTTCTTTTAGCATCGACCAACCAATAATGTTGTCTCTAATCTAAGCCGAACTGCCGAGGAACTTGGAAAGACGTGAAAGATTAAACAAGATGGAGCACTATTTTCGTTCGATAAAATTGTAGTGAAATCGGTTTATCATAATAATGAAAACAAAATGAAAAAGTTAGGGCGATCTTTTTTGTTTTATTCGCATTTGCACACATGGGATTGTCCCGCATGCGTCTGAAAACCCGCATCGGCAAGACACGTGTAGCAATCATCATCTTCTTTTCGTGTGGTTAGTGACTATCGTCAACATCATAGTAAACATTTAAATATTAAGTCGATATTTTGTGAGAAGGTTCATGTGCAAGTGTGGCGCTGATCCCGCATGCATGCGTGAGCAAGTCCGCATGACACTATAAACGCCCTTAGTCTGGCTAGAAGTTCCAATCTATGCTACGCTTTATACGGTACGCTGATGGGAGATTTTGAAATCTGTGGCTCACACAACCAGCACTGTACGTTCAAAATATATTTCTAAATATATAGCATGGTGCGTTAACGTTCAACATAATTAACGTTTAAAGATACTGCACCCATTAAACAAGATAAGGCAGCGGTGAACATAAGGAAGTGCCATTTCAAGTTGTGCTCGTTAGTCCTGTAATAGACTGTTAGTTAAACTAATCATAATAGTACCCTAAATAGCATGTGGGGTAATTACCCGTTCAATGATCGTGGAGGACGGATACTGCTGATCAAAACATAATGGACGCGACCAACTAATAGTGCATTTGTGTTTCCGACCGTGCATTCTTTTTACGAATGGTCGTAATTCCTGCTGTAATTTCCCGATTTATTTCTTTTGCTCCATTGGAAACCTTTTTACTGTTTCATCTACAAATTATTTACCGCCAGGCAGCTACACTATAATTTTTTACTGTGCGTTAACAATTTTAGTACCCATCAGATTTATAATAAAGTTAGGAAGTGACGAAATTGGCACATTCTTGACATTTATCTTTCTTCCTCCGTCAGTATGAGCTATATTTTGTAAGACTGTGGAGCAGCCGCACTATACAACCGTATATCAGTTTAAAGATACGTGATGCCTTCAGAAATTCAAAATGATGTCAATTGGATCTAACAACAGTACTCACCTAAAACTTGATTGAATATTTTGTCAAAATTTACTTCATTCTTCTTTTCCATATATTTGTGCATTACACTCCGAACACTGAAACAAATAAAAAGGTAGTTTTTAAACAATGCGATACGAAGGGAACAAGGTGACAAGACCTTGGCTTTCGCCAGTTGCTGGCAGAGCATAAATCATCGTATTTGTTGGTGAGGATGATGTTAAGAGGGAGATGATATCGGGTTTCCTCCTAGGGTCCTGGTACACTATGCTAGGATAACTAATACTATTTTGTTTCATAGTCTTCAGCTCATGTTAATTAGTAACGTTAAACGTCTTGATTTCTTTGGTTATTCCAGACTCAACGCCTCTAAGTTCGTTACAAATTCACCAATAAAATGTATAACATAGTTACCGAGTCGCGACTTAAATAAAACGTTAGTTTATCGTTTTGTTTACCGTGTCGCGACCACCATATTTTTTTCTGTGAAGACGTGCCTTTGAACTTTTTACGATCCCGTCTGTAACGCGACGGTAAACTTAGTAGAGTGCTTAGTTCGCATGTTGCATAGTTATGCTGGCTGCTGAATATATGTACGTATCGACGTCTACGGTATTTAGTAGAGCGAGTCAGTATCAAAACGTATCTATCAAGAGAAAATATATAAATTCGGCAAAGTTATGCAAAAGAATATTGTCTCCATTTTCCTGGTAAAACGGAAAATGAAGCAAACATTTCATACATGGATGATGAACAAATCGAAATCAGAAATAATCAAATTGATGCACGTACATTTGTGAATATTAAGTTTTTTTTTTATATTATTGATTGTGCGATTCGTTAATTTTCTCAAAGCTGCTCAAACCTTTATAGTAGGTGGATTGTCAGTATCTACATTTTAAACACAAAGAGGATTGTAGTAAATTTATCGTGATGTTTTTTTTTGCGTGATTTTGGAACTACCTTGACAATCGTCAATATTCTTTTGACACGACTTGGTATTTCTTTCATCGTAATGCACTAATGCCATTTTCTTATTAAAATTATTCTACTTTTATGACAAAAACATGGTTATTATAGAATGGCCTTACAGAATAATGTATGTATGTTAGTGAGAAAGTCTGTTAGGGAGATTAGCTATACAGCTAGATCAACACACAGCTTTCGTATTTCATATTTTCATTTACTATGCAGCCTGCGGAGTGCGATTCTCTTTAAATACTTATATTCATCCCGAGGTTAAACGTGGTCTTACATGCCGATATTGGAACATCGGCACTTCGAGAGCTTGTAGACCAGCTACTTAATCATAAATAACGTTTATTAAACTTCTCCAATGAAGTTTTAGCAAGTTTGTTTAGTGCTGCTGTGCAGTTGTCACACCGAACATTTTTCCAAATTTTTCTTCACATAGATCCTTCACCCGTAAACGCATGATATCTAGTAATCGGAGTGTTTGCAACAAAGGAAACGCGATTTCCTCAAGCACCCGGTACTTGAATAAGTGTGTTCGCTGTATGTGCGTCTAAAGTGTGTACGTCCAGCTGAGCTATGTTTGCAACTTTAGCAAAAATAACTCACTGCGTGTACGCAAGTTTAAACAAAGCTTTACAGCGAACGATACATCTCTTACATTTTTGGTACGGTAGGGTCCATATTAATTTGTTGACTTTAGTTATCACCATCAGTTGGTTTATAGCAATTACTTAAACGAATTTACGAACGGTACGCAGACGTTAATATACTTCTTAGCGTGTTTATGGCAATCTAAATATGGTGCATCGAGTTTTCCAATAATATTTACGATGGCGAATTACAATTAAAAGGAGCTTCTGGTTTAATAAAAATCGTGATAAGTACTAAAAACGACACACTTTCAAACATGAACATGGCGAAATTGAACGTTTGAATTCCGAAAATCGGACAGAAACGCGAAACAACTCCGAAAACCGTGGAAAGAATGAACTCATATCATCTCCCATTGAATGTTTGAATATGACTGTTCCTGAACATGAAGGGTTAGAGGTACTAAACATAAGGTTTAGATTAGATAGGCAAATCGAGTTACGAAATCGTAGTCGCTTTTATTTCCTTGGCGTTCGGTGTTCGTATTTTCTGAGCGACTTTTTGTGGTAGTACGTACAGACGTGCACGTTCACGTTACAAAATTATTCGTGACTGATTTATGCGACCGCGATGTTGCGTTGGAAATTACGAACGCACTTTAACCGAACCTCTACCTACCTACTTTAGGCTCTGGCAAATCTGTGTTTAAAAAAATGCATATCAAAATTGTAAAATATTAGATGTTGTTGTGTAATTTTAGTCTGCACAATGCCATTCATACAGATGTGCCACATATTTTATAATGTAAATAATAATAAACTTGTTATCATCGTAATGATGATTAGTAAACAGATAAAAATTATTAGAGCAAGACAAAGACAGGCGTTTTGGGGGACTGTCTTATGTAATTTCGACGTTCAAAAAGTGCTGATTCTCAGCCTAGTTTGAATAAATGACTTTTGAATTTTGAATTTTTTTTTTCAAAGAATGGGTATAATTATTATGTACCCATTCTATATATTGCAATTTTTACTTACAGAATTTAAATATTTTGAATACTTATTTAGTGTCTAAAAGTTATATCGGCTATATATATCTATGGCTACAGTTTTAAAACTCACCTAATCAGCAAAAAAAATCAGTTATAATATTTTTTTAATTGTACATTTATCCTTTTTGGTTTTAAACCAGGTCAATTACTCGTAAACATTTAAACAGCATCCATAAAGTAATACACATAAAAAATGCCTTCTTTTAAAACCATAGCCAGTTGTAAAGTGTATCATTCGAATAATCTGAAAAGGCTGACCCAAAACATGTGTTTGCAGCCTCAATTCACGAATGAGTCACTTAAATGATTCAGAGGCCATGTAGTCTGTTTACATGGGGGTAACAGAATTGTGAGTAACACTCCAATTGTCACAGTCCTTCCTGTTGAAAAATTAGGAGGCCAAACTAGCCTCATGAACTGTGTTTACAATTGATTTTTGGGGCATAGAGCATTGAATTAACATTTTATTTTGTGAAGAAGTTTGCAAAAGATTTTAAATAGGTAATTTTGGTGCTCCATAACCATCAGATATTATGTTGAATAGCAGTGGCGAATCCAGGACTGTCGTTTGACCCCACTGAGGGTAGTTTTTAGCAAAGTGAACACAAAAAAGCACTAAAAACTTTAAGATTTGTCACGGAAGAACTCAGATGTTTGGGGGCTTGAGCCCCTTAGCCTCCCCCTGGATCCGCTACTGTTGAAATGAAGACAAAAATTTCAATCATCAATTTATTTTTCTCAATAAATGTGCATATTGAAATCATCACACCAGTTTAGGTCTAAAAAAAGTTTTGTAAACTAAGTAATCAATCCCTATCCATCATATTTGTTAAGTTTCTCGTTAAAATTTTCCTTGCCAACCATAAATTTATTTTACACAAGTACTTATTTGCTTGTTATTTAATTTGATTAATTATGTGAAATCCAGTACTAGATATGACACTTCTTATCTTTGATACATAATCTTTTTATGTCAAGGATTACTAAGAACTAAGAAGTAGACAAAAAAAATGCAATTATGTATGTAACCATCTTGTAATGTAATCATATTTCTACAAAAAAAGGAAATAATTTCCTTATCATAATGTATTTTTAATTGGTATCAATAAAGTTATCATCCACATAATGTACGATTTTTTTTAAACTAATCCCTTAAATTAATCATTATAAAAATTACTGAAAATTGACTCATTACAAATTAAATTATCTTCATTCCTATGATTCTATTCATTACTTTGATTTTACCTACTGTAGAGTAGGTAAAATCAAAGTAAAAGATTATAATGTGCTTAAATCAATAAATTAGCATTTATAATGGTTGGAAACAAATGAATAAAAAAACATATTTGTGAAACTGCGTTTTGGTCTACTACCTGGCCTGAGTGCAATGACCTCAACAGATGTTAATGACCTAAATTTATTTCCGTTTTGTTTAATAACATTAAATTCAACAAAACATTAGTAAAACATTAATTAACTTTATCACAGAATTTCTTACTAGTTAGATTATCTCTATTATCTCAAATTCATTTTATATGTAGTATCCTACTTCTAAACCATAAACTTTGATCTGTATAATTAATCTTTACTAGAAAATTTAATTTCATGTGATTATCTCATTAATTCTTCCATAAATTAAACAGAATTCCTAATAAATCGTGCTAAAATCAATTTTGTAAACAAGTTCAGGAGTCTTCGTCGAATCGTGTAAACATGATCGACCAGGGTACCGTGGCGTAGTTTTACTCCTGGGGACATTACCTTGGGTCTGGCAGAACTATCTTTTTACTAGCTCGTGCTGCGGGAGTGCATTTCGACTTCTCCATAGCCATCAAGTAGCTGACGTCGGCCAGCACAGCCTCGAGGTCCGCCATTTTGAGTCTCAATTTATCACCTTCACCAGACAAAAAATAAATAACACTGGTACGCAACACAAACACTAACTAACTGAAGTTGATTTCAACTGATAGTCATAACTTTCCTCACATCGCGACTGTTCACCGTTTCACAGAATTTGTTGATGAGTGGTGACACATGCTGATCATTCACATTCGTAGAATATTTTTTTACTAACATAGGACCACGTAACTTATTTGCAAATTATCATTAGAGATAAACGTTAAGTTTGTAATTAATTGTAACCAATATAACACGGAAAGAAGCTATAACAAATAATGATTTACAATCGCTAAAAACGTAATCTAATCCAACACCCGTCACTCCGCGACTTCGCACACATCCGGAAACTCTGTACTCACACTAATGAATTCGTATTGTAAACACGTACAAGACTGTACGATTTCCCAACATACACACACTCTAACGTTTTTCTGTAGTTCGTTCAGAAACACGATATTATCTTTGAAGAAAAAAAAGTGTTTTCCATTTCATCATTAAAAAATAAAAAATCTTTCCTTAAAAACTATTTGCCTGAGAGTAATGGCATATGCCTTTCATAGTATAATCTAAAACTCGGCTACCAGAACCTCGTCTAGAAAGCTGAGTGGGGCAATGTGACCTGCAAGTTCTATGTTGTCTCCGCTTAATGCTACGTACACAACGGCCCAACGAATGCCAACGAATAGGTTTCACTGGCCTTCGTTGGTCCTGTCTAGACAGTTTAGCAAGCGCCAACAATCATTCGTTGGCGTGTGCCGGATATCCGCAGCGTGGCGTCCGTAACATCAAAGGTATAGAAGCAATCGACCGATAGTTTGCTCGACAAAAGTAAATTTATTTGGACGTACTTTCGAAGGCCGACGAACGTGCGGTAGCCAACGCCAGATATCCTTCAATGGCGTTCGTTGGGCTGGTATGTACGTAGCATATGTCGGGTCCCCACTAGGGTTACGCGGTTCCGTGGCCCAGCCGCGCGGCTCAGCCTCAAGAATTTGTAAACGTACACACTCACGAGGCTCGGCCGCGCAACTCTTTAGTGGGTGATAGACGTGCGAACTTAATGTACACGGTTTTTAAGTTCACGAACTTACTCGGCTCGCCGTCGTCGGTGACACACGTAAAGCTTGCTCACACCGTATCGCGATGTTCTTGAATTTTCTGAACCAAACTAAACAAACATTACACAAATGTCGAAAGAAAATGGCGGCTCGCGACTCGCGGCGATGACAGACGTACGAAACCATGACCTAAGGCGGGCTACGAGCAAAATTTCAAACCTGTTGGATTGCCAACGAACTTAGTCAGCGGTTTTAAAGTACGCATACTTAGCATGACACACGGGCGAGCAAAGTCGTCCAGCCGTAAGTACGCGTACTTGCTCGTACGTCTATCACCTCTTTTTCGCTGAAACCACTTGGCTATTGTTCAAAATAATGTGCCCAGAAAACGATAGACTGCAAGATAATTGCACAGTTTAGTTACACGTTTTTTACAAGTACGTATACGTTTCTGCAGTTTTATCCGTTTACCGTCGTTTGTTGCAAATGAAGCTTATCTGGATGTCAACCATTCGCTATCTGAATTAATCGCTTTTCAGGTAGCGTAGCAGACTGTCGGAGTGTTGGATAGGCTGCTTTATGTTTCTTGTCTATGTCACCAAAAATGACAACTTTGGCTGAATGGCTGCTGATACTTTGGCTGCGTTCTAAACATTCGCAGTCTATGAAAAATGAAATGTTAGTGGATCTGTCAAAATAAATTATTTTTTTTCAATTTAATGATTGGCATTTTGATAGGGCATTATGAGTTAGCCGGCAGTGCGTTTCGATTAAATTTCAAGACAAAACCGCGTTGTAAACTTCTTAACCGCAATGTAAGTATTATATTTTTGCTTTATACTTTCATGAAGTAACAATTATTTATGCGTTGTAATTTTTGTATAATTTTTGTTGCACTATCACTACTGCGCGTAATTTTCAATGTTAATGTAATATATTTTGAAAAACTTAACTTCTAATATACAACCCCTTCAATCCACTTCCAGTTTAAATTCATCATGTCTGTTTTTTCATCATAACTATAAAACTGTGTTAGTTTATGTAAAGTGTTTGCAGCACAATGATGGAATATTGCCCCCCTAACGTGACCCTGGGAGAGATTTGGGTGGACCATGGAATATCCCAATGTTTTATGGAGACAATCTCCGCTATCTTCATTGGTGGATTCCTGTTAATATTTGGACTGGTACAAATTGTAATGTATAGAAGGTATGTCAATGATTTGTTTTGATTATTGTATTCTGTAATTTAAAGACATTATTGATTTATCACCCACTATTGTATTACTATATTCTTATATACACTACACTATTGTATTATTATATACTTGATTCTGTTGTAATACCTAATATTAAAATTGTTTCTCTTGTCAGTCAAAAATTTAAATATTATAATTCTGTTCATACTCATGACAAAACAAAATATTCCCAAGTGCTGGCAGTATGGACAAAGATTTTTTTAAAGGAACTTATGGTAATTTTATTCAAAACCTATACAGTGGGTCAATATTTTTACACAATACAAAACTCACACTTTGTTAAAACCATATTCTTTAATATTATTTATGTCTTTTCATAAAATGTTATAATTTAGTATCTGAAAGTGGCAAAATGTAAAAATTGTAATACAATTAGAACAATGTCTAATAATATTCATGACGAAAATACTAAATGTTTTAAAATTGGTAGTTAATAGAGGTAGGTACAGGGAAATTTTTGAGGATATTGTTGATCAATCTTAAGTATACTCGGTAATGTTTTTTTCAATAATGATTACACTGTGACGTAATATATCTAAGTGTTATCAGCTAATTTATACAATGCTCAGTTATATTATCATCTTAGTTAATTTATCATCCATCGTTATCCATGCCTTTTATTGACTGGTCATGTTGATATTATGTAATTGATCTAATAATAAAACATATTGGCATTTTGTAAGTAGTTAATTTTTAATTAATCTGATTATATTTTTTGCATTGATAAAAATGGTAATTAATGTGAGTAACCTTGCAATTTTAAATTATCAACTAAAATTGATTAATGAATTAAAAAAGGTTATAAATTATTTAATTTTACATTAAGAATCAACCCATTCCTATAATCATGTTGAATATTATTATCTCTCAATATCTGTTTGAACTATTGATTTATTCTAAATACTGTTTTTTTTTAAATTGAGACATTTTTCTGTGTAGACTATTATTACCACTCAACACTAGCGGATCAAATCTGGTTGTGCTATGTAGTTCTGTATTTCTTTGAAATAAAGACTTCCAGTTTTGTCAATTATGTCAGTTTTAAAAGCTGGTTTTCATGTAACAAATACTAAATATTTGGTTTCTTAAGAAAGCGGTGAACGGTCACACAGTAGCGGCTGTCCAAAAACAGTGTTTATTCTTTCAGGGTCAAAATTTCCAATTCTCAAAACGCCCGATTCTCAAAATGTCCGATCTTTGTGAATGTAGATTACCACATTCACAAAGATCGGACATTTTGAGAATTGTCATAGTATTAAAAAGCAATAATTTTCTTCATGGATCAAAGCGCTTTTTTAATACTTATTACAAACAATACGTACAAAATACTGAAAGAATCAAAATAAATTTTATTTTTAGGTAACAATTAAGACCAGAGAACATACCCGAAATACTATTATTGTCATAACTATAAAAATGTGTTAGTTTATGTAAAATGCTTGCAGCAAAATGATGGAATATTATAATGTAATATATCTATATATTATATATATATTGCCATAATGTAATATAAAGAAATATAATAATCAACATCATCATTTTTATAATTATAAATTGAAACAAACATTAAACATAGTTTTATACAGGGTGACTTATAATTTGACGTATTCCTTCTAGGACATGATAGTGTGACCCATTTGCAACAATTAAGCACCCCATAAACTCTAGGCCAAAATTGATGGGATTCGAGAAAATCGATTTTTTATGTATTTTTGAAAATTTCCCTGAATTCATTACAAAATTTTACTTTTCTCTAAATTCTCAAATTGAATGGGCTTCTTCGTTGATTATAAATAAAAATTATATTGATATTTAAACGTTATGTGGTATATTATATTATTATTACATAAATCATAAAAATAATTATGTTGATCATTAGCATATTAATAAAATAATGCTTTTTTGATTATAAATAAATATGTCATAAGTATTAAAAAAGTGCTTTGATGAGTTATTGAACAAGCTTACCACATTCTCAAAGATTGGACATTTTGACTGAACGCATTTTTTGACACCTTAATAAATACTGGTGAAAATGAACAGATTTTATAGACGGCCGATATAATATGACGGCACCGCTTCCGTAGGAAACCAAAGCTTAAGAAGCTGTTTTATTTCAGATATGCTACAGAAGTGGTGGATGTCCGAACTTCACGGCTTTTCGCCGTGCAGTTGTTTTTCACGTTGTTTGTACCAGTGCTGGCTGTGATAAGATTCCTGCTACAGGCTTTTGTATTTAAAGGAGGATCTATTTATGGATATATGGTACGTTTTTTTCCAATTCATCTGTACAACTAACAATTTAAAAGTAATATTTTTATAAGAAGGTTCTCTTAAAAAAAAAAAAGTTTAAGTGGAAAAAACATGGTAGAAGTTCACACGCGTCATCGTGTCTATTGATATAGAACTATGTCGCAGACAAGTATTTTTTTCAGCTAGACATTACACTTACCAACACTTCACATAGGTGTCCCTTTGAGGAGGCCTTTGCCAAGAGGCAGAGCTGAATCGAGAGGCAAACTATAACAACATATAACAGAGAAAGCAATTCAGAGTAAAGAGGCTTATATACAATGTCGCCCATGAGCATGTGCCCGCCCGTATTTTTCTAAATATTCATGATAAATTATCGAAAATGAACTGAAAAAGGCGTGGCTATCTTTAATATATTTTTTTTTTTTTGATTTTTTTTTTCAATCTCCCGCTATCATTTTATGGACTTACACTTGTGTTTTTTTTAGAAAAAAAATCTTCACCTTTTTAAAAATACACATCCGATAAAATAACTGATAAGCTATTAGAAAAATAAACAGAATCCAAATCGAGCCAAAAACATAGGAGATATGGCAAACGCTACTAGAAAAATAAAAAATTGAATAACATAATAGTTATTTATGCTATAAGTGCGGAAATCATCTTACGCACGTGTATCATACAACGTTTTACTATGCATTGTGCGAGGAAATTAAAAAAAAAAACGAGCGTGCCTTACGGCAGTCGCCTGTGATGACACATCTAACATACGGCGACGTATATAAATGATAAAAACAAAATTCATGACTGTTTTGACTTTGACTTCGACTTCGACTTGTTGATTTTGACCATCGTCTTAATCATCGCCATCGTCATCATCATCATCTGATTTGTAAATAAAAGTTTGTGAGAAAAAATTCTCAACTAATAAAATCTCTGAGACGAGACGAGCTGACGACGGCCTCAAAAATAAAAAAAAAAACAGAAAAGTAAAAAGCACTAGTGAAAAAAAGTGACACTTTCCGCACAAATTGACTGCTTGGAAAACGCTCTTTTCGAGCAAATGCATTGTAAAAAATATTAAAGATAGACCTTATACGTATATACTACGTAGTCGGGCCATAAGTTCTGTCACATAGGTAAAATTTCGAATTTAGAATCCAAGCCGAGGAAAATATTATGGGCATTCGAAATTTGAATATTTAAAGAAAATAAAAACAAAGGCTTTCTGGAATTTTGTACATTTTCTAAAATGCAGTGGATGCGCAAAGAAGACAGAGTCGCAGTAATTGCATTGCATCGTTGCGGTCACGCGCCAACTGAGATTTTCAAACTGCTGAAAAATTTGAATATTCCACTGAGATTTATTTATCGTACTATCAAACGATTCAGGGAAGATTCAAGATTAGAAGATAAACAAAGGAGGCGAAAAGTACCCAAAACTGGCTCACGACCCGTGGAATCGACTTTATCAGGCATGAGGATTGGCCTTCATCCAGTCCAGACTTGAATCCCTAGGATTACAAAATATGGCAGCACTTAGAGGAGAAGGTCTGCGCTAAACCCCATCGCAACTTGGAGTCACTTAAAGCATCCCTGATTAAAGCAGTCGCCGATATTGACATGAATGTCCTGCGTGCTTCGATTGATGACTGGCCTTGCAGATTGAAGGCTTGTATCGAAGCAAGAGGACGACATTTCGAATAATTTTAATGTGGTTTAAATCTTTATTTTATACCCTTTTATTTGATATATAAATGGTTGTAGTGCGTAACTCATTGTGTCATTTATTTAACTTTTCATATGTGACAAAACTTATTACCAGACTACGTATATAGTTAATTTTAGATTTTTTTTCATGATTATTCAGAAAAATACGGACGGGCACATGCCCATGGGCGACAATGTATAATAATAATAGGTGTCCCTTTGTCTGTATTAATATTGATTGTAAATAATTTTGTTACAGATACTAGCATTAGTTATAACTTTAGTAGTGTTTCCTCTATCGGCCTACCTAGCAGTATTGGAGAGGCGGTTTCTCCTGCCGTCCGTCCCTCCAAAGGGGCACGGATTTGTACTGCTCGTCTTCTGGGCCATGATATTTGTCTCTGAAAATCTTTCTTTCCTGAATCTTAATAAAGAAGGATGGTGGTGGCATTTGAAAAAGTGAGTACAATCATTCCTATTATTTTATTGAACATACTAGTAAATAATATTTAAACATGGGCTTGAAAAAAAAAATCACTCTCGTCTGTATTTTGCTGAACTACATAAATTAGTTTACTCTTTCAGAGAATATGATTTCTAGATTTATCAGTTTAAGTATAAAATGTTACAGGCAGCTGTAGAATATTATACGACAGTCGGAATGTTTTCGGCACAAGTTGCGAATGTTGCGAAAACAAGTACACTTATTTTATTCGTCTGTTTAATCCCATTTCTGGGCAAACTTCTCTGAAAGGTACAGACACGTGTGCCCGTAAAAGTCGCAACATGTATTGAGATTTCTGCCCCTCATGTCAACGTCAACTTCAAGAGAAATCTATTTTTATTCTTATTAATTCTTCTTTTATTATCTTGTTCGAAACTTACAACTTCCTTATTGTCACCAGTCTCCAAGATCGCCTCGAGATGTCTCTGTTTGTGGGACGTTACGTGTCATGCATGATAATGTTCGTGCTTGGCATGAAGGCGCCCGGCATCATGCACCAGTTTGAGTTCCTCGAAGGCGAGGACGACAATCGCAGAAATATACCACCAAGGGTGAGGATTTTTTATTTTTTTTGTTTATTTTTTAAGCTAGGATATAAATTTGCGCCCATGCAAAGGCAGGAAGGTGCATGGGCGCTGATCCGGCGCGAGTTGATAGCAAAAGCTATACGTATACATTCTACACGTCTTTATGGCTGGACATGGAGCTCTTTCTGACCGGGTCAAGCCGTTTCTGCGTTGATAAGTGTCGTCACCCCCTAAAGGGCCATGAATCATCAAAACGTGAGAAGAACTGTTGGAATGGAAACATTTTGTATGAACTAGTTCACACGATGTTCGTCTCCGTGCCCGGAATTATCCGGCCCGGAACCCGGAAAGCCCTGATAGCTGACAATATCTACTTATTTTATTTTAGAAGAAACCATAAAAACATTATGTCAAGGCTTTTGGGGTGTACGGACACTTCTCGCTTTCCTTGGCGTAATCCCTTAAACAATTGTCTCTTAGGGCGGTTACATAAAGAAACAGGTTTCCGGCACAGACAAACCCGTGCGGGTCGTTACCGATAGGTGGAGGAGAGCGCGTACATAAAGAAACAGGTTTCCGGCACAGCCAACCTCTTGCGGGTCGTTATCGATCGGTGACTGAGGGTGGGTGCTTACATAAATGCACAGGTTTCTTTATGGAGACCTGTTTCTTTAACCCGTATGGCTCGGGCAAGGTCACCGCCAAGTTTAAACCTGTTTCTTTATAAGTGAGCGCATAAGATAACGTGGGAATATTATACCTGCACCGATCGGTACTGGCGGTTTACTCCGTAAGCGGAAACCGTAGTTTCGGCCATCGTTACGGGCGCTTTGCTCTCCTTCTCACTTACGGTATATCTGTGAGGCGGAGAATTAAGCGGCCGAAACTACGGATTTCGCTTAGGAAGTAGGCCCCCTGACCCGCTCAGACTCGCCTGCACCGAAAACCTGTTCCTTTATGTAAGCAACCATACGTATGCACGAGGGTCAGGACTTATTTCATTGGTGGTTACGGATATAAAATTATTCGGAATGTCTAGAACATATTTTTTTAAATGAGGTCTTTGTGGAGAAGTGATAATATACGTTTTTCTAAATTGCTTCGATTGCATAGATTTATGATTATACTCTACATCCGTGAGGATGTAGAGTATAATCATAAATCTATGCGAATAGATTTATCTGTAATCATAAATACTTAACAATCAAATAAAAACTTTTTGTGACAACCTTGTAATGATCAAACTTTTTTATTTCCTCTACATTACGTTTGTCATCCACGTCAATTGTTCATTTTTTTGTTATTTAATTCTAGGTTAAGATGTCATGTCCATACCAAAATCATTTAATTGTTCAAACAGCCGAAAAAGATATATTTAAATTAAAAAAGGTGATTAAATTATCAAGTGTATTGACCTCTGTTACATTATTTGCATATTTTAGAACTGGCATTACGTGATGCTATATTTTCAAATAGGGTGAGTACTTACAAGTAAACAGTCTGAAAAATTATTGAGAATAATGAAAGTCGGAGTAATAAAGCAACCAGATTTTTTTTGTAAGAAATATGGTACGGTACCCTGTAGCTATCAGCTGGCTACACGCTGATCTAGCTGGGTACTATTTCACATTTTCTTGAAAAGCAAATCAAAGAATCACCATTCCCTCTCACCGCTTCTCTGCAGACACCCCAGTCACCTACCAACATCTTATTGCTTGAGAATTTGGTTCTATTTACTCCGGATCTTTCCTCATTGAAGAATTAAATGATTTTTTTTTTCTGAAAAGATGTTTGTTTTCAGACTGTTTAACTGGTTTACTCAACAAACATGAAGGCAATGGATAAATACTTTCACGTCTACAACCCTGTGAGATTATTATATTTTTTACCTTACAACTTCTTGGCTTGGTTCAAAGAGTTCAGCCTATCGTAGTTCAATACTGATATTTATGTCGAATAAGTACAATACTTAAATGATGGAACTAAGAATTTTAAGCACGGTACCTATTTTTAAGTTGACTTCCGCAAACGATTCCGACGCCATACTTATATTATAATCGCCTTTCTGTGAGCTTACACATTAAAACCATTATGGCAACGATAACCGACTTTTAATGATGTTTTACTGAAGATCACGTCTAAACGAGTAGTGCTAAAGATTTGGAAAAAATAGATGTTAAATTAGACTATTTTCTCAATAACTTAATATATGAATATTTTAGATTATGTTTATATTACACAGTGAAATTAATTTGTAAAGTTATGTCTAACGCGGATAAAAACTGACACTCACGCAAAATCTATCAAGCGTATTTTTCTGAAACCTTCACCATTTTAAAGATAATTTAATTATTGATCGTTTAGTATAAATGTTTTATTAAATTACCTTTTGTTTTATCTTCTTTACATAGTATAAAATGAAGTCGCTTCCGCTGTCTGTTCGCTTAGATCTTTTAAACTACTCAACGGATTTTAATACAGTTTTCTGCAATAGATAGAGTGATTCAAGAGGAAGGTTTATATGTATAATACATACCCGTGCAAAGCCGGGGCGGGTCGCTAGTCTATAATGAATGAATAATGCGACTCATTTGGGACAGTGCTCCTTGATGACATACGACGCGTTGCGTGAGCAGAACAATCAAGCTAACCATTCAAGGTCACTAGCATATGTCTGCGTCTTAAGAGTCAAGCATGAATAAAATCCACCAATAGATTTCTTTAATATTTAGAATGAAGCAATTCTATTGGCGGATGTTTTCCTCGCTCACCGCTCCGCTTCCTCACAAAGCTCTGGTCTAGCCAGGAGAGGTATATCAATAATTTTTTAACACGTCTTTTTCTCCACAGCCAGATGATAACAGATCGACATTCCGCAATGTGTTTGGCAAACTGCGAACGCTACTACCCTTCCTGTGGCCGCGGAAGAGTGTATGCCTACAAATCTACGTACTTATATGCGTGCTCGCCCTCGTCGCTGGACGAGCAGTGAATCTTTTCGTGCCTATTTATAGCAAAAAGATAGGTAAGTTGTAGTTTAGTTTGGAATACGTAAACGTTTATGTTGAAAGATATGATTTTTTTTACTATTTAAATGTCCAGTGTTTAACGAAAGTTTCCGTTTTTAGAGTTCCGCAGTCCCTTTTAGTTTCGCCATGTGCGTCTGTGTGGCCGCGGCTTAGCTCAGAGACTCTTAGTACTAGAAAGCTGTAATTTGGCATGGGTATACATATTAATCACGCCGACAAAGCGCTAAACAACATTTTTTTTTTCCGGTTATCTGTTCTACTCGTAAAGTGGGGATGTTTTTATTTTTTCTCGTCTATCTCGTGGTGTGGGGTAGCGTTGGAAAGGTCGTTCAAAAATATTGGGAGAGTGTACAAACCATTTTTGGATTCAGGAATCCGATTGCGAAATATTAAGCTTTAAAATGCTCATTTTTATTAGAGTCAAGTGTCTCCCCCCCTTTTTTTTTTTTTTTTGAGGATGGGAAATCATCAAATGTCTTCTCCCGCTCCGGACGGAGCGAGAGGGCGTGTCAGACTTTTACTGACTAAAACCCACCCGTGTTCCTTCCGTTGCCCGTGTGCCGGGGCCGCGATATCCCTTTCGGAAAAACCCGCAACCCCAGCAGGCATTGGTCCTTACGAACCCCGTCAGTTGGTGCTGACATCTCTTTGAGGGGCGCGTGGAACACAACGCGCGGTCGACCCGGGCCTGGTCCTTACCGGACGGTGAGCTACCCATTGCTCACCGTCCGCAAGCCCGCGCCTACGGTGGCCGTAAGTCGGCTCGTGACTCCCGACGCCCGGGGCGTCTCCTGCGGCGACTAGGGGCGCGAGGGCGTGCAGCTTGCATCTCCCTCGCGCGCTCCGCCTCCTCCTTCGCGAGCATAACTGCTTCGCAGAAGGAGGTGAAGGCCTCCCATGCACTCTTGCTCCGAACCATGGCCTGGATCAGGGCCCCACGCGAGAGATCGCCGCCGCCGATCGCCTCCGTGAGGACACGGTGGTGCTCCGCCCAAGCAGGGCAGACCTCCACCGTATGCTCCACCGTGTCCTCCGGGCGATCCACACAGTGGTGACAGCCGGGCGTTTCCTCCCGCCTTATACGGAAAAGTGTCTCCCCCTGCCAGCTAAATGGTAACTACGGCTAAATTGGTTTTGGATATGTGAAAAAAATCACGGCAATAGTATATATAACGAAATTAAAAGTAAAACTATCACAGCTTAGTAGGCTCTACAAGTTAACGAGTAATAACCGACCAACTTACATTTGCAGTTGCAAAAACATATTCCCCCATACATTCGGTTTGAGAGAACATATATTTTTCAACTACAATGTAAAGTTTGTTCTTGGGATAAATTCATCCCGACTACGGAAACCTTCATTGTGCGTGGTCCGACACGCACTTGGCCGGTTTTTTTTTACCTATTATTTCATGACTCAAGTAAGGTAAGTAGCCATGTTCCGTGTTCCTAATGTCGTTATTGCTACTGATATTTTGTAGAAAGATCGTAACAAGATCGATTGTCGTCGTTTGATCGTCGTTCGTGTTTTCGAAGACACTTTTACATTATACCAATTTGTTTTAATTCATTGCCAGAATCGAAAAGCAATCTTTTGGGCTCGCTCGTTCTATCGTAGAACTCATCCATCGCGTTGTATGAAGGAAGATCGAGGTCAAGAGCAGGCCCATCCTGTAAAAAAAAAAGAATTCTCTCTACCAATAACCAACATGAACTGCACACTATATTAAACTACTTACCTTCCAGTGGATAGTATTTCCATCCCCCCATTCTACTTCCGATGGGACCTGGTGGTGATCTACGTGTTTTTCAAGTTCCTGCAGGGGGGAGGCACTGGTGGGATGGGACTCCTCAACAATTTGCGGTCATTCTTGTGGATCAAAGTACAGCAGTATACTACTAGGGAGTTACAGGTATTTGTTTAACAAATAAATATAGTTTAAGGTATCGTAGACAAGCTTGACTCCTACCGAAAGGATAATAATAAAAATGAATTTTTCATAATAGTTAATTGACTCAGGCGTGACTTTGCGGAAATCCATTATAAAATATAATGGACGACGTATATTTAGTAACCTAAACCGCTTAACTGTTCCTCGTCTATTGTATTTTTCATAATACATAATAATAATAATTCATTTATTTGCAAACATAACTGACAGAAAAAAACTGTCTCCTGAACTAGGTTGTTCACCTGTATCTTAGGAGACAGTTCTCGTCCCAATAGGGATGATGACTTAAAATTTTTTTTAGTCCGTCTTTGAGATTATAAAAAAATATTGGACACGTATTTTTTCTTTTTTTACGTAATCTAAAGATTACGGCGATACATTAAGGTAAAATGTGCCATGACGTCACGAGTATGTAGATTTTATACGTACTAGTGACGTATCGACCCCCACTCCCCAACTTAAAATGCGTTTTATCTAACAATTTTTTTATTAATATGATAAAGCAAAAAATACGTGTCTAATATTTTTTTATTATCTGACTGACGGACTAATTAGAATTTAATTTTTTTTACCCAGGCATCATCCCTATTATATAAACATCGCTTGGTTAACAGACATCAGATATTAACTATTACTAAGAAACTTAAAAAAGATGTGATTACGTATGTGGTGTTGTCGGCATACTGTATTGGCCCGCATTAGCGGAGAACAGAACTGTGTGGAGGCTTTGCCCTGCAGTAGGACAACGCAGGCTACACACTACACAGATAGTAGATTTAAATTAATATTTTATTATGACCTATTGACATAATTTAATTATACTATACTATTAAATGAGCAATATTTGTATACAGGGTGGCAGGGTATCTGGGAAAATTTGTTTTTACTATCATGTAATTAGTATGTACTATACAGGGTGTCATACATCGACGCGGAAACTGATACCATGGATTCAGTCATTGAGGTAAATGTACATTTAACTCAATGGATTCAGTACATGATTCTGAACGCCCCTGCGTTGAAATTTTTGTCGGTTATTAAAAGAAAACAGCTGTTCCATACATTTTAACTGATACCATGGATTCAGTACATAATTCTGAATCCTGCTGCGTTGAAATTTAATAACCGACGAACATTTCAACGCAGGGGGTTCAGAATCATGTACTGAATCCATGGTATCAGTTTTGACGCCCTATATATACATGGAATTAGTATGAACTATCCTATACTTTTAAATAAGCATTCTCTATTTTCACCCGAGCAGAGCTCGGTCGCCCAGGTACTGATTGTTATATGAATCAGATGTTTCACCACATTATGTAATATTTATTATAGGTATTGTGTTTCACTTGCAGCTCATGATCCAGTAATCGTGGCTAATACGGTATTAAATGCAATGAGTTAGAACACTTCACATAATATGGTTTCTTGAAACCTTTTCAGTAAACAGGTCTCAAATGTTATGCTAACTCGGGTGATTTATTTATCTCTTGTGGATCACCTATTATGGCATGGCTGTTTTAATTGGTATGGACTTACCAACTATAACAGCTAATGTGACTTTTTTTTACATCAAAGGCTTATTCTGTGAAAATCACTTTTAACTAAATAGGCTTCAATACATTCTCAGCAACGATTGTTTCAATAACTTGTCTGTTTCAGTTAGAATTATTCAGACACCTTCACGATCTGCCCCTGCGGTGGCATTTGTCGCGGAAGACTGGAGAGGTCCTCAGAGTAATGGACCGAGGAACGGACTCCATAGACAATCTGCTGTCGTACATACTGTTCTCAATCACGCCGACGCTCATAGATATCATAGTGGCTGTCATATATTTTGTACTGCAGTTCAATGTGTGGTTCGGACTCATCGTGTTTTCAACAATGGTACTTTATATACGTGAGTATTTTTACATGCTTTTACAGTACTCCAAATCAATCTGCCTATACTTTTCCTATGTTGGGGTCGGCTTCCAGTCTATTACGTGTAGTACGTGAGTATTTTACGTGGAGCGACTGCCTATCAGACTTCCACAACCCAGTAACTGGATAATACGATACCCCTTAGTAAGACTGGTTGTCAGACATTCGGGCTTCTGACGACCCGTAGCGACTGTTAAAGATTCACGAATGACAGCCGGGACCAACGGCTTAACGTGCTTTCTGAGGCACGGATAAGTGTCGGTATGTAAAGATGGTCATCCTTTCATGGACCAACCCCGGCAAGCGTAGCTTAACCTGATGGATCGACCCGTGCGGCTGTTATTACTTAGCCACGAGCTCCTCTACAGTACTCATTTACAGTACTCCCGAGTAATGATAAATGGTTTTATTTCTGTTAGTAGGTTTGTACAAACATTTTGACATGTCAATCATATTTTAAAAACTAGATGAGGTCGGCGGTTCCTATCTCATCACTCTGAGAAGAAAGGCTATAAAAACTCAAAGGTCACCAGTCTCTTTTAAAAGCCAGAGATAATCTTGGTCAGATCATGTGAAGACCATGTACATACGTATAGATTGGTGTCCAAAATGTTCTTTTGAGGAAAGAACCACACAGATTGAGTGAACCTGTCCAGTCAGTGCACGTCGGGTAGGATGTAAAAGTTTGTAATATGGCACATAAAGATTTTTCGTTCGAAGAAAAAGATTCACTCAGTATGAGTGACCATAGACTACGCTCTACGGAGCCGAACTTCTTCTTTAACTTCGATGTGCTATATAAATGCCCGAGTACTGTCTTTTAGTTTCATTTGTGGTTACGTTAACATAGATTTTTGACTCCTCAGTTCCTCTAGTCCCGTTCTGTTTATTTAGTACAGATGACCAGATGTTGTACAACTCATTAAATGCTGGCAACTTCATCATGCCAATGAAATTGACGACCTTGCATTTTAAATAATAATTTTGTTATAAATTTACCTTATTTCCTTTTATTATCGAATTTGTGGTTGTTATTTTAATGAGTACTATCGCAAAAGCGGTCGCCAGGAAGTAGCGATAGATTTTAAGGCTTAGGCATATGTAGATTACTCGCTGGTATGTGTTCCATACACATACCAGCGAGTAATCTACATATGCCAAGCGCGACTCTCTCGGTAAGTGTTCTGCGCGCCAAACAAGCGTGGCTGAGCGAACACAGGACAAACGAGTAGTGCCGGTGTGAACAGTCAGCGACCAACTGTTAATAATGTGTATGCATCTCTTTTACTCACACATGTACAATCTTTTGTACGTTTCTTGAGCGAGAAAATCGTTGTTAGCTGGTCGCTTGCCCGTCGGCGATGGGACTGGTGCCTTACGGCGTGCTATCTAACTATAAGTTGCTAGTAAGTTGTAAATATCGCGATATCTTTATCTTTTTTCTAATAATTTTTCTTTTTGGTAAATATAATCTTAATAAAAGGTACATAGTTTGAATGACGATTTATCGGACTATTTTATCGTATATCGGTTATCGGTCGCGTGCAAGTAATTGTCTCGTTTCCAAGCCTTTTTTTTTGTATCTATTGATTTTTAACTATAATCTATTGCAATTCATCGCGTGTTCGATAACAGTGTTTGGCCTAATCTAATTTTATTATTTTTTGATCATTAAGATTGCAACCCTGCTGAAAAACTTGTGCTACTCCCACGGTGCTCGAAAACCTGCTAAATTCTGACACGTTATAAGTTAAAAAAAAAAAAAATACCATAAGGACGCGTTTTTAAGTATTTATATAGTCTATATTTTTGTGAAGCTATCTAAATTTGCTAGAATCTGAGGCCAACCCGCGTCATTAAGGTATTTAAAAAAATACCTGAAACACGTGTCAGAATTTCGGTGTTATTCGAGCACCATCGTAGTACAAGATTTTCAGGGTTACAAACTTAGGTATAAACTTCTCTCAGCGGACCTAACAACATATAAAAAAGTCTTAGTTACATGCGAGTTTGCTATGTTTGATGTTGTTAAGAAGGTGCCCAACGGTCCACTAGCGCCACTCCTTTAAAAAAATATTATCTCATGACTGAGAAGTAATTATAAATAACGGCTAGTAAGGACCGGTAAGTGTGTCTAGAATTGTCTAATACCTTTTATAAAGTTTCATAATTATTGAGACACCAAGCAACAAAATACGATCTAGAGAAATGTGGTCGCTTTTCTTCAGACCGAATTTTGTTGCTTACCGAGGGTCCTTTCTGGCCGTTATTCATAATTCCTTCTCAGTCACGAGATAATATTTTTTTAAAGCAGTGGCGCTAGTGGACCCCTTTTGTAACTGGGCTTTTGTATTCTATGAATGCCTGGGTGTTAATAAGACACATCGAGCTTCAGATACTGACGTATACTGGTATGAGTAACAAAGACAACGTTCTAGAATTCGGTATCTCGATATGGGCCATAAATATAGTCACCGAGAGCATTCGCCTGTAATGTAACAGTCCAGATTCGAGTATTACATCAGTGAGTGAGGAGAACCGAGCATAACAATGCGCAACCTGTAATGAGACATTTTGTAACATTACATTCACCGGGACCATTCGTCTGTAATGTAACAGTAGTGAGTGGGAGCACCCGTGATAGATACAATTTGTAACATGAACGCGAATCTTATCGAATCATTGATTGTTACATTACATGACTCTCGTCAGTCAATGAGACAGTATTGTAACGTAATACTCAAAATCAAATCTTGGATTGTTAAATTACAGGCGAATGCTCCGGTGATGGAGCGCTTTTATACGTATTTTTTCATACAACTTTCAAAGAATAACTTGCGTTTTTAATATTTAGGGGTATGAGGAACAGGGTGTAAAGTTCACTCATCCCCCATAGAAAAGGGAGGATCCTCCGACCAGACGGGTGTGATGTCTGGCGGGCAACTGCCCAGAGGTTGAAGTCGGGAAGCTTGTATATATGTTTATCGCGTGGTAAACTCTAATTGCGCTATGCAGGATTTGTGTGACGTCAGGATGTTGTGTGACGTCAGGTCTGTGATGCGTAGTTCGCATGTAGCGATGTAGATACCGCTACAAATATACAGATGGTTTAAGTTGATCATCAATTTGCTTAAATGTTCCTAAAACATTTATCATATTAACATTACAGTTGCGACGATAGCTGTCACAGAATGGCGGACCAAGTTCCAGAGACGTATGAATTTAGCTGACAACGAACAAAAGGCCCGCTCCGTGGACTCACTGCTTAACTATGAGACAGTCAAGTACTATGGCGCTGAGGTGTACGAGGTCGTGTCTTATCGAGAGGCTATAGTTAATTATCAGGTAATAAATACTTTCTTATGTAGGTTGCATGAATCTTTTGGATGCCCCATCATTGAAGCTATGGTTAGGCGAGACCTATTCCCAGCATTGGACGTTTTTTGAGTGAATAATAATGATATAGTTTCGCATTCTTTTTTGTCTTAATATGGTCACATTATTGAGTTTCCTAACTATATCGTATGTCAGTTGTGTCAAGTGGTTACAACGTACGATTGCTGAGCGTAGAATCTTGGGTTCAATCCCCAGGACGAGCAAATTGCAATTAGGTTTTAACGTTAGGTAATTCTCACGGCCAGGAATCCGAAGAATTTTGGGACGAGTAAATTGCAATTAGGTTATAACATTAGAAAATTCTCTGCTCTCAAAACGGTGAAGGAAAACATCGTGAGGAAACCTAGAACGAAAAATTTTAAGACATGTGACATGTACCAACCCGCACTGAGCCCGCGTGGTGGATTAAAGCCCACTCCCTCTCGAAAAGAGGAGGCGTCCTAGGTGTCCCAGCAGTGGGAACATTATGACTGATTATGATTAGATAAATTCTCACGGCCCGAAGTCTGAGAAATCTGAAGGATTTATGAATAGTAAACTGCAATAGCTTCGCCCTCTATTATATAGGACTTACTAACTGCCCGCCCCGGCTTTGCACGGGTAGCACTAAATACTTATCTACGGCGCACCTACTTACCTACCCTACCTACCTACCGTACCTACCTACCCTACCTACCCTACCCTACCTACCCTACCTACCCTACCTACCCTACCTACCCTACCTACCCTACCTACCCTACCTACCCTACCTACCCTACCTACCCTACCTACCCTACCTACCCTACCTACCTATCTACCCTACCTACCTACCTACCCACCTACCTACCCTACCTAACTACCTACCCTACCTACCTACCTACATACTTACCTACCTACCTACCCTACCTTCACCTAACTATCCTAAAAAACTTGTCACTTAGGGGTATGAAAAATAGATAGTAGCCGATTCTGAGACCTACTGAATATGCATATAAAATTTCATAAAAATCGGTCAAGCCGTTTCGCGGAGTTTAGTTTCGGAGTATGGTAACTAACATTATGACACGAGAATTTTATATACACGGTTAATTTTAGCTCGTTCTGGAACGAAAAGCCATAAACTCGATCATCGCACTCAAAACGATTGGGACTATTATTTTCAATAAATTACAATTTAAAAAAAAACAAGAAAAATCTAATTTATTGTTTTTTTTGTGAAATAATGAGAACTCGAAGTAACTGCGATGAATGCTTATGTGTGTAAAACGTATCGACGAACGGCAACACTGGCGAACGGTACCCATTGAAAAATCCATTCATCGATCAGACAGCATAAAAACACATACGCAATAGATAAATAGGTACATAAATAAAAATACGAAAAGCGAATTCAGACTTTATTTCTTAACAGTAAACGGTATCAAATAGAAATTTCACCAAACTAGGTACAAGGTAAGTAGGTACTGCTGGGGTTGCGGGTTTGTCTGAAAGGGATATCGCGGCCCCGGCACACAGGCAACGGAAGGAACACGGGTGGGTTTTAGTCAGGAAAGTCTGACACACCCTCTCGCTCTGCCCAGAGCGGGAGAAGTCATTTGATGATTTCCCATCCAAAAAAAAAAAAAAAAAAAAGGTAAGTAGGTACGCAGTTTACTAAAAATTATTCTGAGAAGTGTCCGACCGGACTTCAAAAGGATGCACAACCGAATTCCGCGGTTAAGTGTATAAAAATAAGGTCTTAATTCGGTCCAATATTTTCATAGAAAAGGGCACCACCATCTTATAATGAACTCTATTAGACAGATAAAACGATTCATTTTTTCTGTTTACATTGCCTGCCTTTGTAGAAGCCGCCGCGCCGCGGCCGCAAGCAAGCATTGTCGCATAAACATTGGTTTAGGCAGTATTCTTTTTATTTATCATAAATATGGTAGGTAGGTATGCTTATTAAGTACCTATTAGCTCGATTGGTCGACACTCGATTCAAGGCCTTAAATACAACTCCCAAGCGTACTCGTCGTGTCTAGTTGAAAAGGTACGAGTACTAGTGATTTCGTGATGCGAGAGTGGTGAATGAAATTTCAATTAGTTTCTCTCGTTTACGAGGAGATGTGATAGTGGTAAACACCGTGCCGTGCTTCCGATATAAACGAGAGATAACGAGGTGAATGAACTTACACCAACCTATCGTACCAGAAATGAAATACCTAGTTGCAGGTACTTACTTGCAGCCGGACTCCCACACGCACAGCTGTGCCGCGCTACGTCATCACCGAGCGGATCGCGTACGATCTTGCGTTTATGAATGAAATAGTGGAAGCGCTACTAAGATTTAACTCGAATGACAGAATAAAAGTGATAAATTTCTAACTTCTATATTAGACGTCTTAAAAAAACAATAACAATGCTAATAGTACCTATTAATCGTCTGGAGTCACTGTGTTTCGGCTCCAGAACGATTTAAAATTAATCGTGTATAAGATAAAACCTAGCTTGAGAAATGTGAGTATACTATACATTTGTGCCAACCCCTTTAGGGATATGTTCATCATCATTCTCCTACCATTATCCCCATCCCCACTCGGGGTGGGCGCATCATATCAGTCTTTTTGTTCCATACTTCTATATTTGTTGTCATCTCGGTAATCACCCCCTTTCTAACCATAATATCATGGTGTAATAATATACTTCGCCAGGTATAGCATTCCGAAACACAGTGGTCACGTGGGTGACACAAGTCTACGTCATCACATCTGTGTTACCAGAAGTTTGTAATAATAACTCCCCAACCACCTTTATTACATGTGCGAATCCGATAAAAAATGAGGTTTTAATAAACAATTACGTTGGTTTATGTTTAAATTGAATTGTTTCGTTTGATTAGACACACGAAAAGACAATTTAAATGCTTGGTAAATATTTTTTAACAGAATGGTGGCTGAAAATCCTTCCTTAATCGTGTTTTGTTGCAATAAATTGGCAACTGGATAGTGACGTAAGCACGTGTTAGTCCCGGAATGCCAGACCTTGTTTTATTAGACCATGAACCATATGATCTTTCACTTAGTCCATCCAGGCGTAATTTTATCTTACATTTTTATTAAATTACCTAAAATTACAAAGCTTTTAAATATTTTCAGACGGAGGAATTCAAATCTCTGATAACACTGAATATGCTGAATACTTTACAAAATGTCATCATTTGCTCTGGTAAGTGCTCTTTATTATTTAGTGCATACTTTTTTATGAAAATAACCGAGGGAAATATTTACGCAGACATTTTCTTGATTTACAGTCAAAACCGTTTTTAACGACATCGCTTAAAACGATGTACCGGTTATTATGACGAAATTTTGAGGTCCCAGCATTAGAATCAGAATCAGAATTTATTTATTTGTAAGAATGTAGTTTTACATAGTATGGTGTTAATAGTTTTGTTAGTTCTACACATTCTACCACAAAGTATATGGTGTACAAATATTCAATAGTTTAAGTCTTTAACATCTTGGATTTTTACAATATCCCATATTCGTCAATATCATAATCATTTCGGTTGATTTATCATTGTTTTTGGTTAAGACTACTATCGGTTTTAACAATCGTAATCAGGTCCCTGTGAAGTCGTTATAAACGAAAGTGACTATTGTTTTATACGTCTATACTTGTAAGGGAAAATAGAAAAAATATTTAAAAAAAACTATATTTTTTTAAATATTTTTCTATTTTCCCTAAAATCGAGTTAAGAGGCAAGGTTACCAAATAATTACATACATTTAATAAGCACAAATAATTTTATGCATTTCCTAAACAGTATCAGCGCTTTATTTCCTTATAAACTTTTTTTCATTAACATAAATATGATATTTTTTCATCTTATTTGCATGTTGAGTTCCTGATGCCGCTTAACATCCTTCAGGAAAACCACTTTTTTCCGCATTGTACTTTTAGATACAGATTTATTAACCATCAAGAAGGTCTAATTAATTTAAATTTGCTATCATCATAATAAACTTCAACTCAAAGCATTTATTTCGAATAAACCAATTACAGCCACTTTTGAATTGTCAAGGGGTCGTTCAGTCAGAAAGATGAAGCTAGTTGCCCATTCCAAAGCGTAGTAGGTACCTATGGAGAAGAACGGGCAAGAAACTCCACAAACACTCTTTTAAATAAATAAAAAATTGTTACAAAATATTGGTTACATCATTCATGTTGAAAATATACATGTGAGAACAATGCAGAAAGACGTGCACGTTAGAAGCATCCGTAATAAAAAGATGAAACAAAGAACAATTCAAAAAATTTAATCAGCCATGGCAGCTAAGAGTTGACCAGTCCCAACTGACGACGTCCGTTCACGAACATGACGCATGGATCTGCACCATTCAGCTCAACCATTTTGAAGGGAGCTAAATGATCCAACACACGCGCCACCATCAGCGAGACATCTGAGTGAGCATGACATACACACAGCCGCTAGGGCACATTCAAGTAAATGAAAGACATACTCAGTACCTAAATGGCAGCTTTATAGTCGGTACATAGTACTCACACATGTGCTATGCAATTATACAATGCTAAGAGATTGAATTTATACAATGCAAAGATAGTTTTTATAATCAGTATTTTCAAATGCTAATCAATTAGTTTATAATAAATAATATTTTTTTATATTTAGACCATAGATCCATACACATTAAACATTACACGTTACATAAAAATTCAAATAACAAGAAAAAAAAAAGAAAAAAAACGAATCTAATTAAAACCTACAAAACAAAACCTAAAAAATAAATAAAAACCTACCTCATATATCTGAATGACGGTCTGTGTACCGCCATCCAGTGACATATTATTTGGCCATCCACCCTGCCAGCTACAGTAGCCACGAGGCTGTTGGGGCTGCCGCGCACCCGACGCATCAGTGATGCGATTCGCAGCAGCGACCCGAAATCCGGAACGCGTGCGTCCGCGAACATCCCCGGTTGCCGCGCTACAGAAGCGCGGCAACCCCAACATCACCCGGAACGCATTATTATATTGGACTCGGAAAGCATTGTACGAGTCCTGTGCACAACTGACCTACAGGCGCACGTATACAGCGACTGGCAGTAGGCCCTGAACAACGTTATTTTAACCTCTCGCGTACACCGTGCGAACCTGCGGGCCAGCATGTTACACCTGACAGCCAACGCTCTACGTTCCCTTTCTAAATCATCGTCATCCGACAGCCTATCGGTGACCCACTGTCCCAGATATTTAAAACGAGTGATCCTTCAGCGGAACTCTGCCCAAGGTAACCGCTGGAACAACGTCATACATGCGCCCTAAACACAAAGAAGTAAAAGTTTATGCGCCCTTGTGAAGCAGGTCAAATAATTTCCGTATGTGTTTGTAGCAAGCAATACGAAAACAGGTTGTTCCAACAAAGTTGCACAACTTTAGATCACCATGAATACGGGGATCTGTGTACCGACAAATCTGATCGAAAAAACACGGAAGAATTTCTCTGTTCATCGTAGCATGTTTAAGGCCCGTACAAAACCGAAATGTTCCGATAGCGCCATATCTCGGCGGATTTAATTTTATCCAGAGAGTTTGATACAATTTTTCTTTTACATGAACGAAATTATTATGTTTAATATTGTTATGATCAGGTCTACTGGCCGGTTCCTTACTCTGCGTGTCGATGGTGGTGAACACCAACGAGCTGACGGTCGGTGACTACGTGCTGTTCGCTTCCTACATCGTGCAGCTGTATGTGCCGCTCAACTGGTTCGGAACTTACTATAGGTATGTACTCCTCATCGAATTTCGGTCTAGGCGGCCAATCTCAACGGGGACTAAACAACTACGCCGGAGACACTACAGTGTCCGTTCCAAAAGTATCTGATGAAAATGTTGAGTCAATTCCATTTTGTAGTGGCACTTACAAATTGAGTGCTTCGATTTGATTATTTGAATACTTTAACCCCCGAAATTCTACTTTTGAATCACCATACGCCGCGAAGCCATAGCAGCGAAACCGCAGTAGTTAAATTTAACTGGCGCGCGTCATGTTCCGCTACTCGAATCGGATGCGAGTAGTGGAACATGACGCGAGTTTCGCTGCTATGGTTTCGCGGATGAGGTGTACTACTCGCCTTAACCGCCTTTTTCATTTGATAATTTAAGTTTATTTCAAAACCACAATTTTCGTCGATGACTTTTCAATTCCAATTTAATAATTTTATTCAAACAATAATTGTTGGTAAAAGTGGTGAAATATAAACTTGAAACCATCTAAATACAGATAAATAAGTTACTAATTCCCTTTGTGAGTGATTGCTCAAGAATTTAACCTGAACTTGGGTTTGCTTACACTTTCATCAGATACTTATACCTACGTAAGTACAAGAGAAGGAAATACTGTTAGAAAAACCTATCTCTTGGCATAAACCCTTTGGATAGCAGGGATGGTTTGGTTGTCACACCATAAAATATAACTTAAAAAATGTGTAAAATGTTTGAATGGGCTCAATCGGACTTTACAATAAAACATTAGTGGTATGTATTAAAATAGGTGTAATGCAATAATTTACATGAACAATGTACATGGAATATAGTACAAAGAAATGCCCGTAGTGGGGCGCGTTTTGAGCTGAGTGATGTGGCGGACGCGCAGCGGACGTTCGTAGCGGGTTCGGTACCCGGAGACCCGCATTTCCCCCGCAGTGAATCATGCGCATATGTGATGCGCCGACAATGATTATAATAAAATAAAAAGGTGTGTCGCCGCGGCGAACCTCCAACTCAGGAAGAGTTGTTTATCGCAATAATGGAGGATATGTATAGAAATAAGATAAAAATCGTTGCCCCGAGTATACGATCGATATGACAACGAGGCCATAGTAGTCGCACAGTAATGAAGATTAGCTTAATCTGATTTATTACTTAGCCACGTGGCGATATCATTGACCGCCCGATAGCGCCACCTTTGCCGTTATGTGGCGGCATCGCTTTCACAGGACATCTGGATTAGGAACTTTGGGAATCATAAGAATAGAGTAGTCAAACAAAATAATAGAATCAAGTAAATTATGAAAACCTGGAAACAAACAAAAAATCGACTGCAATTGAAAACTTTAAAACAAGCGGGTATTTTTATTTTTACGTTGTTCCTTTTAATGTGTTATATTTCATGGAATCGTCTCCTCATGCCCTTTATTTAGATATATCATGGCGATGATAGTAATTTTTTTTTTCATTTTCGGTACTTATTGACGTCTTAAATTCGTTTTTTTTTATTTTATGAATACAAAACCTAATCTCGCGACAGTCTAAAAAGCCCGATTTGACACCTATCAAAATAATTTGGGTAGTGATGGAAAAAAAATCGGTTGCTTTAAAAACCGATTCTCGAGACATTTATCATACTTAGAGTTTGTAATCGACAATTTATCTACATTGCTTTAAACTGATTCTCGAGGCATATCGTTTTATTACACGTCATCATCCTCATCATCATAAGGTAAATAAATAAATTCACTAAAGGTCACCCATTTTGTTCGGCGATTTGGGATTAAAAAAAAAACAAAAGTCGGCGGCCAGGAATGAAGAACATTTTATTTGAATGGTGGCAGTAGTAGAAACATTTCATTGTATGGTGACAACGCTGTTTTTGCGAACAAAGATATACAACGATCTTTAAATGAAATAAATTATTCCCTCCCGCCACATCATGTAACATCCCGTATGCACCACCTCACAAATACAACATTTTCAGCCAGTCCATCCATCGTAAAAAAGTAGGTCGGAGTCTTATTTCCTAGAAAATGTATGGGAAAAGATTTTTGCGATGTCTGTCTTTTCTAGTACTCAAACCTCAGTAGGTCTGATAGAGTTTTTGATCCTTATAAGAAACAGAATCGATTAGCATTAAAAAAAATTGCGAAAACTGCCCATTTTCTTGCTGACTGTACGATTTTTTCAAAATCTGTGAATGTAGATCAAAATATCTTAAAAAATTAAGGACAATCTCCTAAGACCATTTTCTTGTAGCAACAACTGTTAAGGTGTTAAGGGACCTGCCCTTACTGCCCCATCTCAAAAATCCAACCTGTATAACTCCAAACCCAAATTGTTATCGACTTTGACACCTTAGTAAAAAATTATTTGTATGTGTACTTTAAAAATATGCAATTATTATAGATAACCGCCAAAAAAAATATATATATATATCAAAATAAAGCTAAATATATGTCATTAGATTTTGTTTTTATATGTTTAAACATTTAATAATACAGTAATTATACGTATCTCTCTTTTCTAAATGTCATCATCATCCGCTTAGCCTTTTCCCAACTAGGTTAAGGTCGGCTTCCAGTCTAACCGGATGCAGCTGAATCAGTGGCGGATTTGCCCTAAGGCCCAGTAAGTCCGGGCCTAGGACGGCCAGATATTAGGGGCGGCCAATCGTGACAAAACTCGTCGTAAAATCAAAAATCAAAATCGTACTCAAAGTAGGTACTGAGTTATTTCTTGTTACCATAATGTGCGTGAACGTTAAGAATATATAGGTATATCGTTGGTTAAACGGTAAAACTCACTAAGTGATATTTTTGGTAAAAATATTTTTTTTTTCATTTTCGTCACTAATCGGCGTAATCTTTCATAGGAAAAACTCATTAACTTTACTGATTACTAAAGTTTTCGAGTTACGCATTTAGAAAAATCCGTAACTAAAGTTTTTAAGAAGAATATCGAGAGCAAAAAATCGTTCTACATTTCACAAAACTGATATTATTGAAGAATTGCCTGAACCTGATGCAAATGAAACGACACCCTGACACCCTAACTGAAATTGCAGATTAGGTTAAGCCTAATCGTCAATTTCAGATTCATTTAGTATCAATTTTATAATATTAATAAAGTTTTGAATGTTATGTAAGTACTTATTTTGTTTTAACTTCATTATGTACGTACTAAACGTTAAAAGCCGAGTAGTTTAAGAAAACTCCTAATAAAAATCATTAAGTACATTTTTTTTTATTATCATCTATCAACTAGTTTATAGTTATTAATTGGTCCTTTTAAAAAAATTTTTAGATGAACAATCATAATACCTAGCTTTTATGTAAATATCAAAACATTCAGTTAAGGACTTTTTTTTTCAGGCTGAAAAATGTATTAAAATGTCATTATCTCCTAATTATTTAAAAACACTTAATGATTTTTACCTTTCAACCGATATATTCTATATGTTCACGCACATTATGGTGGGCCGCACTGCACCGCATCGTATATAAATAATAACTTAAAACCACTTAAAAATATGTTCAAAAATCTAATTGAAACGCGTCATAGAATTCCGCGGCGCCAACCCAACTCGTTAACAAAAATTTTGAACCGATTTCGATAAAAGTTGGCAACAAAGTAAATTCATTAAGTAGTCTTTATGATGGGTGCTGAGAAAGGGGCGGCTGATACTTACTACATGGCCTGGGGCGGGGCCTACGGCGGCCGAGAGTGCAAATCGAACGACTGCCTATCTGACCTCCACAACCCAGTTACTGGGAAATAAATAATACGATACCCCTTGGCAAGACTGGTTGTCAGACTTTCGGGCTTCTGACGACCCGTAACGACTGTCAAAGATCCACGAATGGCAGCCGGGACCAACGGCTCGTGCTTTCCGAGGCACGGAGGGTTTTTGGAATGTAAAGATGGTCACCCATCCACGGTCCAACCGCGATAAGCGTAACTTAACCTGATCGATCAACCCGTGCAGCTGTTATTACTTAGCCACAAGATTATCAGCATCTCTCTTTTCTAATAGTAATGTTTGTAAAAGAATCGATTTTTCAGAACATTGATTTTATTCGGTCCAATAGCGGCTTAAAACGGTCACAACACTACGTCAATGAACCCAAAGACATGACATTGTGTCGGAATATTAATCAACAATTAATTTGTGTTTTTGAGTGCATTTTTTCGATATAAAGTGAAAGTTGGTGCTGACGAACGATACTCATTGTTATAGTGTATGGATAACGTAGTAATTAATTAAGATTATGAATTAGATTTTTCGATTTCTTACGTTCATACAAAGTTGTCGCGGCATGTATAATGAGAAACGTCAAATCGGGCTTCTTAGATTGTCGCGAGATTAGTTTATATCCATCGCGCGACCTCGACGATTCGATAGACACCTCATGTATTAAAACCTATTCAGCCATTAGGATGCTATGAGGGGGAAGGGGGCCGGGGGAAAAGAATCCCACATACAAACATACGCGTGAAAAACAATCTTCTTGTCATTTCTTGACATTACTGCTGCTGTTTGAATTAACTAAATAACTATAAAATGATCGCAGAGCTATCCAAAAGAACTTCGTAGACATGGAGAACATGTTTGACCTGATGCGAGTGGATTCTGACGTGCGCGACGCTATCGGAGCGCCGGACTTGTTGGTACGGCGCGGCGCGGTCGAGTTCAAGCACGTGTCGTTCGGATACGGACCCGAGCGGCTTGTGTTGAATAACATCAGCTTCAAGGTGCCGCCGGGCAGTACCGTCGCCTTGGTAAGTTGGGAAGTTTATTAATGACGCGTTTTTAGGGTTCCGTATGTCCGAATGAAAAAACGGAATCCTTACGCTCCTGTCTGTCCGTCTGTCTGGCTGGCTGTCTGTTTGTCTGTCCGTCGGTCTTTCACAGGCAATTGGCTTCGAATCTAACGAACCGATTAAGTTGAAATTTGGTACACGTATCAATTTCTGTAACCCGTACACGGACGTGTTACGAAAATAAATGAATGAAATTTTTAATATGGGGGTCAGTTTTGGGAGACAAATAAAAAATTTAAAAAAGTTGCTATGGTTTGTTCCAAAAGTATCTGTTGAAAGTGTAAACAAAGCCAATTCTGGTTAAATTCTTACGCAATCACTCACTAAAAGGAACTAGTAACACATTCCTCTGTATTTAGAAGATTTCAATTTTATAACTCACCAATTTTTCCAACAATTATTTAAATTATTCAATTGTAATTGAAGAATCATCGACGAAAATTGAGATTATTTAATCTCAATTGTCAAATGAAAAACATCATCGGTGATATAAAATGAGAACTTCGGTTTTATTCAAATAATCAAATCAAAGCACTCAGAGGCACTAGAAATTGGCATCCACAGGTACGTTTTCTGACCTATTTTTAAAATACTGGTATTCAACTGCATCTAATTAGATTGGAAGCTGCCCCCACCATAGTCGGAAAAAGGCTAGGCAGATTGTTAACATTTTCATCAGATACTTTTGGACAGACATTATACAATGGCAGTTTTTATAAACCCATTCGTTGTTGTGTAATTATAAACTAACAATATTGAACACAGGTGGGTCCTAGTGGCGCGGGCAAGTCAACAATCATGAGGCTACTATTCCGGTTCTATGACGTGAACGAAGGCGCGGTGCTGGTCGACGGGCAGGACGTTAGGACGGTCACGCAAGCGTCGCTGCGGACAAACATAGGCGTCGTGCCGCAGGATACCGTGCTCTTCAATAATAGCGTCAGGTAAGTCCACGAAGCAGAAGGAGTATCTAAAGGTGGCCATTTCTACCACCGTGCGCGTTTTTATAAAAAAAAAAACACCACCCAATCGTTGTGAGATTTAGGAAAGTTTTTGGAGTGTTGTCGCGGAATGTTATGAAGTTGAGTGCCCGTGAATGGCCACCTTAAGGATCGTAGCAGTGGGCGTTCTGTTGTTTCTGCGTTCCCCGATGGGATGAAGGCGAGAAAATACCTAGTTGAAGCTCGCACAGAACTAGGAAGCATGGCACAAAAGCGAGGAGGTCTATACTCAGCAGTGGGTGGAACAAGGCTGCCAATGATGGTGTAGTCAAGAAAAGCGGGTCTGATTAAGGTTGAACGCGGCTTTTTGTAGGCAAATTATTATCCCAAAAAAACCATCTCACGTCTGGCGAGGAGCAGCACACGCTAGGTCAATTTAACGTACCCCGAGAGCGCATAAAAGCGGGCAGAAGCGTGGGTCTTAGACGACCCAGGTTTGTAACCGCGGTTTAGTTGTGCCACGCTTCGAATGTTCGCGCAGCTTTTTACCTACCAATCTAATCTAAGCATTGAGTTCATTTTGTTTTTTTTTTTTATTTTTTTTTGTTGCTTTCGTTCTGTCTATTTGTAAAAAATAAATAAAACAAGTGTAGTTGTACCTATAGGTAATTTTATTGCGATTCAAAAATTAATATTACATAACAAAAGACAAACTATAGCTACTGTAAAAGAGATTTAGAAAAAATTAAAATAACACTACGCAGCTATGACGTGCTTTACCCGGTCGGTATTGCATCAATGGGAATATGACCTTACCCTCCCCACACACACTGAAAATAAAAAACTTTTAAAGCATGCAGATACATACAAGCTCTTTGAACTTGTAAGGCCGGCAGCACACCTCCGCCACGAAACCATAGTAGCGAAACCGCCGTAGTTCAATGCAACTGGCTCGCGTCATGTTCCTTAACTCGAATGGGAAGCTAGTAGCGGAACTGGACGCAAGTTAGTTCAATTGAACTACGGCGTTTTCGCTATGGTTTCGTGGCGGAGGTGTGGTACCCGTCTAAAGTACCTATGTGAATAAAAGCTGAAACCAAAAACACAAGAGAAACATGTAAAACAAAAAACTACATCGAATACAGCTGCTTTTTGTTTTATTTCAGGTATAATATTCAGTATGGAAGATTAACTGCGCCGGCAGCTGATATTATATCAGCGGCTAAGAATGCTGATATTCACGACAGGATCCTTACATTCCCAGATGCTTATGATACACAGGTAAGAACCTTACCTTTGTCATAATAGTTTCTGGAAGGATTTGGGCGAGGCCTTTGCCCAGCTGTGGCACATAAAACAACGAACGAAACATTGTGCCTTGTGCGAGTTTTTATATTTATTCGATCACGTGTTTGCTTACTCTTCCCCCGCGTCCTATATTAAAGCGATCGTCGCGCGAACACACGATCGTTAGAACTTTTTGTTCGGTGAACCTGAAGGCGTGGTCGCGCCGGCAGAGGGCGCTTTCCGGTTTTCCGAACAAAAACTATCATGCACGCGACCGATCGTTCTTACGCCAGTAGCAAACCTCCGCCGCGAAACCGTAGCAGCGAAACCGCAGTAGTTCCACTCAACTCGCCCGCGTCATGTTCCGCTATCGAGTTCCGCTCCTCAAATTTCACGTAGCGGAACATGACGCGAGCCAGTTAAGGCGCGGACTGACTACGATTTTAAACGCCACAGCTGCTCTCACACAACTTCGTCTGACGACTAAAGTATGACCGCAATATCTATTTTCACAATTACAGAGCATTAAATAAGGTTGAAAATCGAATAAATATTTCGGTTGACGATGTGAGTAAGCTGCGAATGGACATTATTTTACGGGCTTTATTTAGATTAGTCAGAATATACACATTTAATAAAATAATTGTCTGGTTAAAGTTATAAAATAATGTTTATTCTATTGAACTCTTAAAAAAAAAAGTTTTTATCGCTGAAAATACGGAGATGTTTGACGCCAAAGTTTATTTTTGTGAAGTATTTTTTATTGGGAAGATCAAACTATTTTCCTCTATTCTATTCGGTTAATTTTTTTCTTTAAAACCTTCTCTGTCCACTGTATTTTTTGCGTCGTACATTTTCATTGCGTTACGTCATACTCGACTATCCAAGAAACCAGTTTTTGTGAATATTGAGGTAACACCGCACCTACTGCAGGTTCGCTGCTATGGTTTCGCAGCGGAGGTGTGCTACCGGGGTTTAATAGGACGGGGCCATACAAGCGCGATACGCATACAAACCTAACGCACGTTTACGTATCCATCTATACGAACGAAACATTGTGTAGCATAGCAATATGGATTCGATTCGACTGCAACTTTGTACGACATGAATAAGTGCCGAAAGCGCATATACGAGCGTAAAAAGACGTGCTTATACGCACAGAAAAAGAAAACAAACCCGCACCGTGACTATTGCTCACCTTTCAACAACTTCTGGGCATCGAATCTTAGCTTTTCTTCACTGAAACAGAAACATATATATTAATAATGTATACGAAATATATATGAATGTATTGTCATCAGAATAACATAAGTTTTAAGATGTAAGTGAAAATAAGACAGATTTGTCGCTTAAATCTGGCAAGCTAATCTTCATCGTTGTTGTGTCATTGGCACGATAGTAAATTAAATTACGTTGACCAACTTTTAAATCACTCAATACAAAAAAAAAAGTTAAAAGAATCTGAAAGCCATGTTGGATCAGCTATTGACGCTTATGACATATACGTTTTCATTTCAATTGCAGGTCGGGGAAAAAAAAATTAGATATAATTAAAAAAAAATCTTTGAAAGTCACGTCCACACCTCCGACGCGAAACCATAGCAGCGAAACCGCAGTAGTTCAATTCAACTGACTCGAAACCTCGGATCTGAGTCGAGTAGCAGAACGTGACGCGAGTCTGTTGAATTGAACTTCTGCGGTTTCGCGGCAGAGGTGTGATACCCGCCTAAACGCTAATGACTACGTTTTTCATTTGCAGGTCGGAGAGAGAGGTCTACGTCTCAGCGGGGGTGAAAAGCAAAGAATAGCAATCGCGCGGACTATCCTCAAGGACCCGGCCATCGTTTTGCTAGACGAAGCTACGTCAGCACTTGACACCAACACAGAAAGAAATATACAGGTAAAAATATCCTAATACTTATAACAATAATGAAATCATAACGTTTATTGTTAATAATTTTTATTTTAAAATCAGCCTTACAGTTTATCATATAATCTAGGAATAGATATTATAATTAAAAAAATATATATGAGAGCTTCTACAACTTGTAGAATTACTTTATTAATCATCTAATTTGTTGTTGTTTGTTCCAGGCGGCTCTGGCGCGAGTATGTGCAAACAGGACAACAATTATAATCGCCCACAGACTCTCTACTATCATACACGCCGATGAAATTCTCGTATTGAAAGAAGGAGAAATCATCGAAAGAGGAAAGTGAGTAAAACTCATACTGCATTGCTTATTTAGCTATTTCTTTTGCAGTCATACTGCCTTAACGCACGTTTAAATTTTCCTATTATATAACTCGTGTTTTTGTGGGTTTACTATAGGTAGACCCCTGCCTAGTACCGGACGCCACCACGCATCGTGTTTTTAGTTACCGTTCGCGTTTATTTGAGCTATTAATGTTTTTATGTTAATTTTCAGTCATGAAGCGCTTCTCGCACAAGTCGGCTTTTACGCGACAATGTGGCAACAGCAACTAGAGAATCGCAATAACAACGAAAACAATGGTGAGGGAAACAACAACAACGAGGCCAGACCGCCGGCCGGACAGCCCAACGGCGGCAACGCTTTCGGGCATGGCCATGGACATTAGAGTGTACAGTCTTAAGTAATGAAGCAGGGTGCTAGTCGGTTCGTGGATCAGTGAATTCGAATATTAACGATTCCTAGTGTCAATTGTTTGGTTCGAGGGCGTTAGATATAAGGGACGTGACAGATCGCTCAAAAAGAGCATTTGTAACCAAATAATTTTTGTATCGATATCGTGAACTCCATCCTATGTACATTATGCACAAGCATTAGCTCACCGAACAAACGTAATGATGTACATAAGTTGACATATTGTACCTAGTAGTATTAAATTGTGATGGGAAATTGTATGTGCTATTTCAGTGTTATTAAAACTGTTTTTATTTAAAAATTTGCATTTTTATTTGCTGATAATCTGAAAACCTAAAAAGAGGTTGCAATCTCGTAAAAGATGTAGAATGCCGCGCCGCATCGCAAATATCTTACTAATCTCGCGACAATCTAAGAAGTCCGATTTGACGTTTCTCATTATACATGCCGCGGTAACTTTGTATGAACGTCTACGTAAGAAATCGAGAAATCTAATTCATAATCGTAATTAATTACTATGTTATCCATACTTGAGTATCATTCGTAAGCACCAAGATTCACTTACTGCACCAAGATTAATATTCCGTTGGGTTTGTTGGCGTAGTGTTGTGACCGTTTTAAGCCGTTTTTTGACCGAATAAAATCGATGTTCTGAAAAATCGATACTCTTACAGACATTATTTAGAAAAGGGTGAAATGTATAATTACTGTATTATTAAATGTTCAAACATATAAAACGAAAATCAATCGAAAGAAAAGTATAACGGAAGAGACGTACATTTTGATTATATGTGAATTTATTTATTTACCTGATGAAGATGATGTGTAATAAAACTATATGCCTTGAGAATCAGTTGTAAGCAATGTAGATAAATTGTCGATTACCACCTCTAAGTATGATAAATCGTTTTGTTTCGAGAATCGGTTTTTAAAGCAAACGATTTTTTTTCCCATCACTACAGAATTCTAGGACTCACTTCAGGCTTCTTAGATTGAAGTGTTCCAAAAGATTGGTTCAGTAAAAACGTGTCAAACGCATTATTTGAATCTGAATCATTACTTTCTCTCGTGACTGAGCGAGAGAAAGACTAAGACGCTGAGTTACGTTACTTTAGTCAGTACCGAACCGACTCGCGATTCGCGAGTGAGCGGGTGACACATTACAATCTATTTAAGTCAGAAAGAGATACCAAATGAGATGTGTAGGTATCACCCATACTCTCACAGTTGTTCGTTGTCGTTATGCATTTTTATATCCTTTGAGTCGATGATTCAAATGATCTAAATTAAACATAAATGATTCGGATCATTTCAGTGATCCAGATGCAATTGTTCCAATCGCAAAAATTATACACTTTGCCCACCTCTACTCTGAGCGCGAGCCGGTAATAGCCTGATTTACTATTTCTAGGTTTATTAAAAAAAAAAAAAAACTAAAAAATTCAACCTTTAATTTCCCTCGAAAATACGATTATCATCATACACGCAATTTTTATATTATTTCGTGTTGAATTTATGAAATGAGACGAAAAATGATTTTGAATTCGACCCTGTTTCGGTTTTTTTTTGTATCGAGAAAATTAATATAATATCGTGTTTTGAACCTTTCCCTAATAAGGATGTATCTATAATATATATTTTTTTCAGGACCTAAATACACTAATTTGACTATTTAAAATTTACTCTAAAACAGGCAAATTCGGACAACCCCCGTTACTAAAAAATGGTTTAGATAAAGCGCAATAAAGTTGTTGCTAGTTAGCAACATTTCTTATTTCTATTCAGTAATATTGCTTTATGAATGAAAATGTTATTTGCGATGCCAACTTTCAGGATAAACCCTCTTAATCATAATAATAAAAAATGGTTTAGATAAAACGCATTAAAGCTGGGGAGTCCCCCACTCCTCAACTTTAATGTCACATGTCCGCTACGTCACAAGTCAGTATAAAATCTACCGTCCAGTGACATCATGCCACATTTTAACGCATTGCCTACTCAATGTATTGCCGTAATCTTTTGATTACGTAAAAAAAGAAAAAAAACGTGTCCAATATTTTTTAATAATCTACCTTTTTTTTTTCAGGATGGGAAGTCATCAAATGACTTCTCCCGCTCTGGGCAGAGCGAGAGGGTGTGTCAGACTTTTACTGACTAAAACCCACCCGTGTTCCTTCCGTTGCCTGTGTGCTGGGGCCGCGATATCCCTTTCGGACAAACCCGCAACCCCAGCAGGCATTTTGTCTTTCGACCCCGTCGGTTGGTGCTGACATCTCTTTGAGGCGCGCGTGGAACACAACGCGCCGTCGACACGGGCCTGGTCCTTATCGGACGGCGAGCTGCCCATTGCTCACCGTCCGCAAGCCCGCGCCTACGGTGGCCGGAAGTCGGCTCTCGACTCCCGACGCCCGGGGCGTCTCCTGCGGCGACTAGGGCCGCGAGGGCGTGCAGCTTGCATCTCCCTCGCGCGCTCCGCCTCCTCCTTCGCGAACATAACTGCTTCGCAGAAGGAGGTGACGGCCTCCCATGCACTCTCGCTCCGAACCATGGCCTGAACCAGGGCCGGACGCGAGAGATCGCCGCCGCCGATCGCCTCCGTGAGGACACGGCGCACGGTAGTCTGATATGAAACCGTAGAGGACTTAGGAATAAATAAAAAATATTGGTCTGTTTAAAAAAAAACAAATACGCAAATGAAATCTACTAACCATCACAATATAATATTGTTCTATGAATTTACATTTTACCCATCATTTTTAATGCAGTGAATATTTAAAGATTTTTTTGTATGAACAAAAACATAAATTCATGATTATCTCGTAATTCTCAAATTTTCTCCAAAAATGGATTGAAGATTTGAATAGGACGAATTATTATCCTATTTTTGCATATAATCTGGTACTGCGATATTGTGCGATATTGGATGTATTTTATTGCCAACTGTTTTGAAAAAAAAAGTTTTACTTTGTGACATATCCAATGAAACGGCTTATTGTAAGGGTGTCAATTTATAATTTTTTATAATTTTATCATAAATAGTTTTATAGTTATTTAAGAAAATAGATAAAAATTTATCATTTTTTTCAATATTTTACCCATAACCCCGAAGCTACGAAGCATACAATTTTGAAAAAATACAGAAAGTGGTACTATTCTTATAGATTACAGGAAAACCTATAAGAAGTCTATGGTTTTAAAACAACATGTCAAATCTCTCAAAATTGTGCATACAAACTTACATTTCCAGTTGGAATGTATGGAAGACCATGTTTTTCAACTACAAAATTAAAAAAATTAAAAAATGTTAAATTGTTGTTGTTGTTACATGTTAAATTTGTTCTTGGGATAAATCACACCAAATACGGAACACTTCATTGTGTGTGGTCCAACACGCACTAGGCCGGTTTTTTTTGTAGGCCTAATCCACTACAGCTAATGCCTTCATTTCGATCTGCTTTTAATTGCGAAACATGTGTATATGATAATTCGTTTGAAGACATAGTTGTTACTATACGGGGTGTCAGGGACATCGACGCGAAGCCGGTTACGATGGATTCAGTATGTTCTGAACGTGTATTTTTTTGCTTAGGACCTATTCAGTAAAAGGTTGGCACATCGAACACGGTAAGTAGGACTTACCGTGTTCGATGTGCCAACAGATGCTTTTACTTGAGATGGAGTTACAATCTGTGTAGATGTACTGGGAACTGATTCGTCGAATTTTTCCACAAAACCTCCTATAAAATATGGCCAAAATATTTCCGACTCTAACCACTCATAGACCTTACTTTTAAATCATTGTTCCTTACGATGAGCACGTTCCCATTTCCTATTAATATTATGACAATACTTTGCACAGAACACCTTTAATGTTTTATCATTTTCATTATTTAAACCAGATAGTTTTGACTTAATGACATTGTATTGTAAAAAGCTATTAACTTTAATATATAATCTTTCAATTTCACAAAAAAATCAATGTTGTTTACCAAATCACGAAACATTTTTACAAAATCCTCGTTAATCTTACGTTCACAAAAATCAAATAGTAATAATAGTCAATAAAGGAGTAGTCCGTATGTAATGGTGGGTAGCAACGAACTGAGGTCGTTTGATGTTTCCTACCCTCTCGGTTTCCACCTACCTGCAAATTTACTGGCTTCTGATTGGCGCACGTCACTAATGACTCACAAATGACTGCGCGTCTACTGATAAGAAAACCGGTTTGGCCGTATTTTGAACACAAACAAATGACTTCACGGAAGTGGTGTGGAATATTTGACTATTTTTTGCATTACAATTCTAATACGTGCATCAATTTTTTTTTTTCGTACAATATTGAAACTACCTATAACTTTGAAAGTAATGGGTTTATGAAAAAAATCTAATAACAAAAAAGTATTGTATTAGTATGTAGATTTCAAAAATGTATACACGAATCCTTAAGTCCGTACTTCGCGATTTCAGTCCACTGTGCGGCGGTGCCCCGCCCAAGCCGGGCAGACCTCCACCGTGTCCTCCGGGCGATCCACACAGTGGTGACACCCGGGCGTTTCCTCCCGCCTTACGCGGAACAGGAACCTCCCGAAACAACCGTGTCCGGTGAGGACCTGCGTCAGGCGGAAGGTGAGGACGCCATGGCGCCTCTCAAGCCACTCCTCAAAGAGGGGACTTATCGCCGCAATTGTGGCGTCCCCAGCGCTGGGTTGCGACAATCGCACACTCCATGCCGCCATGAAATCCCACCGGAGCTCTGTCCGCTGTGCCGTGATTTCTCGTGGCAGCGGAGTTACAAAAAACGTGTCCAATATTTTTTAATAATCTACCTGACGGACAAAACTATTTTTTTGTCAACATCCCTGATCGTGTATTACGCGGATACCGATTGCTAATCCATTGCTCCATAACTTCAAAAAAAAACTGTTCAACAACGTAAATATCGCAATGAATGTTGTTGTTGTTGTTGTTGTTGATGTTGAACTGTCAAAATGACACAGAATCGTAATCGTTTAGGAAAATGTGTTACCTAATTAGATAGCGTCTACCGTTCTCTATTCATTACACAAAAAAAATAAAATAACTTACCGGTGTCCTTTTCCTGTTTTTTTTTAACATCATCTTTGGAAAGCTTCGCTAATCTTGCTAGGTTTTCATTATACGCCTTATTCTGGTTTCGGTAATCCTTCACTGATATTGCAGGTCGGTGTTTCGCATATTCCAAACCCCTTAAAGAAGTCTGTCCCTTTTGTTCGATCTGATCGATAGTCTTAACGTAGTCCGTAGATATCTTGCGGTAAACAACTTTCCCATGTTGTAAACCAAGAATATGATCGATCGATTTGTTTTCCTTCGGATGTCTCAAGTTCATTGATATCGGTTGGGGGCGCCGTAGATAAAGTTCACGGGGATCGTCTTCTAGGTTATGAAGGTCTAAATGTTTTTCCGGAGAATACGTAAGAAGGAAGAGTGTTTTCTTTCGGTTTTCCGAAAGTGGTCTGTTAATGTATGAAGAAAAATTTAATTAATATCTAACAAACTTTAATAAAAATATAGGGTGGTTATTTGAGATGAGGCATCAAGCATAAGCAATAAGCATAGGTATACTTACAACCAATATTGCGTATGAATTCTTCTTTGTAAACTGGCAAGATGTGGTGTACTTACTTATAATCCTTTAAAGTTGGTCCTGGGCCCTGGTTAGTAGCCACGTCATCCATGAGCCGCGTGAGGACAGACATTCTCCGCTTCCCATCAGGATATTCGCTATCCCGCCTCCCATCGCTTATATCGCTTAATCGAGTCGCGCGAAAATCGCTGCCTGATTTCCATACAATGCCACCACGACTGTTGATACAAATTATAGTCATACTCACAGCTTTAAGATCTTAATTATCTAAGGGTAGGTACTTGTATAAAGCAACGGGTTTTCCGGTAGATTGCTGTAGGTTGATCTACGGAAAGAAACGGTTAGATACAATGTTTTACCCGTTTCTTTAAGTGTGAGCGGCGAGGTCTATTTTACTCGCACCGTTTGGTACCGACTTGTCTTTACTTACCCGAAATCCGCGTTTTTATGCAAGCTCCCTGTCTTTAGTTAGCCCCCTCGAGCCATTTGCGTTCCTATTTCGAAATTTATTCCGACAATGCTTTAAGTTCAATTACAAAAACCGAGTCATTGTATTGAGAACTTCGAGTTGCTCGAAACAAAGTTCAAAATACAATACCGGGTGATACAGACGATCCGCAAAGGTAGCCAGCGAAATTCAAAATTACTTACTTGTTTTGCAATTTGCAGGTCAGTGTCAGGTAAGACAACCTGACACTGACCTGCAAAATAAGATTCGCGACTATAACAAATATACGATCCGAAAGAGACACATAGCTACTGCATAAAATAAAAAGTTATTGTTATTTAGAAATTATACGAAAACGAAATTATACGTGCTCTGAATTGTATGAAAACGGCTGAATATAGGTAGGTCACCACATTATCGTTTTTCGCACATGTTCGAGATGTTTGGCGATAATCTGGTTGACTGTACTTACCTATATATTTAAAATTTAAATATCGTTTAGTTAGGTAGCTTAACTTAATAACCTTTCGCGTGTTTTTGCCTTGTCAACTATGATCTTGGGGACTGTCGCTGTGGAGTCAAACGTAGACGCATGTTGGTCCAACGAAGGTCTATAGAAACAAAACTAAATTTATTACCTGTAGATATTATAGGTATATTTGAATTCAGAATCTCAGATAGTTATCAAGTTTTGGGAACAAAAACTGAACATCATACCTAGGTAGGTCCATGACAAAGTTCATTCCATTGCAACCTAACCATATGACCTTTTTTATCCGACTACGGCGACTATGATTTTGACCGGTATGTATGTATGTTCATCTATTACCTCATAACTTCTTAGCTACTGATCATAATTTTACAAATGTATCGTTGGAAGCGTCTTGATCATCCGCTGGTTATAGGCTATGTGACGTCACATTCGTCAATATAAAAAGTAAAACCTGCGTCGTCGCATGCCATTATAATTTTGTAGGTGTAAAGTCTCAGGCATGTGACCACGGATTTACCTTAACCATTTTTGTACCTATGTCTTGATTTCTGTCTGAAATATTTTCTTGTTTCATACTTTTTAGAGCGTGATTTTTCAGTAGTCGGGTTTTAGTTTTTAGGGTTCCGTAGTAAACAAGGAACCCTTATAGTTTCGCCATGTCCGTCTGTCTGTCTGTCTGTCTGTCCGTCTGTCTGTCTGTCTGTCCGCGGCTTAGCTCAGAGACGGTTAGTACTAGAAAGCTGTAATTTGGCACATGTATACATATTAATCATGCCGACCAAGTGGTAAAATAAAATCAAGAACAAATTATTTTTTTTAGGTTACCTCCCCTACACGTAAAGTGGGTATGTCAAAACCATTTTTGGATTCAGGGTTCCGTTAACGAAATATTAAGCTTTTAACTGAATTTTTTTGTTAGTCAAGTGTGTGTCCCCCCTTCTAGCTAAATGGTTGTACTTGGACTTGTGAAAAAATTCACAGCAATAGTGTATATAACGAAATTAAAAGGAAAACTATGAAAGCTAAGTAGCCTGTACAGGTTACCGAGTAATAATCAACCAACTTAAAATTGCGGTTTAAAAAACATGATCTCCCATACATTCCGTATGGGAGAACATGTTTTTCAACTACAATGTTAAGTTTGTTCTTGGGATAAATTCATCCCAACTACGGAACCCTTCATTGTGCGTGGTCCGACACGCACTTGGCCGGTTTTTGAATTAACTTTTTATTACAAATGCTCAATAACGAATAAATAACTTACACTACATAGGTAATTGAATAAGTGGCAAATTGGCAATAGGTACAAGCAAAATAACGTCATAAGATTTTTTATTAAATCGGGATGTTATCAATTTTTTATTGTCCGCCAGGTAAATTATTACTAAATATTGGACACGTATTTTTCTTTTTTTACGTAATCAAAAGATAACGGCAATACATTGATTAGCAATATGTTACAATGTGGCATGACGTCACTCCCCGGTAGATTTTATACTGACTTGTGACGTAGCAAGCCCCCACTCCCCAACTTTAATGCGTTTTATCTAAACCATTTTTTATTATTATGTTTAAGTAAAAAATACGTGTTAAATATTTTGTTATTATGAGACTGACGGACTAAATAGTTTTTTTCCCCCAGTCAACACCCCTAAAGATGCAGGCATTGCACTGCATTAACAATAGGTACATGCACATACTTAGCAGATAGGATATTACAAATATTCTGAATTTAATTAGATATTTTGGGTCACCATTCAAAAATCCGGAATGTTTTTATTTTCTACAATATTAATCACCTTTCCTCAATTTCTTGTCGCATCTCGGGGATTGCTTCAGATGTAGAATCTTTTTTTTCTTTACGATCCGACCGGACCGCACCAGCCTTAGTTTTAGATGAGAATGCTGATCCCGGTTGGATTGATACTTGTCTAAAACAGAAAATATACAAAAACATTATAAGCAAAACTGTTCCAGTGAAACTGTTGCGTTTTTAGACCTCAAAGTATTTGATGATTGATGTCCAGCCCCGGATCTAGAATGTTTTCGAGGCGGGGCCAACACTGCCGTCTGCCGCCTCCCGCCAATCCTATAACCTTTTATAAACATAAAAGGATATAGGATTTATTTTTATGTACTTACATGTTTAAGGCGGACATTTATTTTAAGTAAGCTATGACAGGATAGGGTTTGAAATAAGTTGTACTTATAGCATATTAGAATGTTACTCTTCCAGCCATAATTAATTTGATGTGGGGTCTGATTTTCGATTGACTTATGCAGAAAGCTTAACACCAATTAAAACAATCTAGAATACTAGAGCGAGCGAAGCGAGCTCGAAAATTCTAACAGCCTGCCTGAGAAAAGTTAGTTTTCTTTTGCGATTTAAGAATTACAAAAAAAAAATAAGTATTAGGAGTTGGCAAGCTGCAAGAGCGACTGAAACAAGCTCAATTTTTTTTTAATATTAACTAAATTTTATCGATCGATAATGCGCCAATCCAACAAAGGCGCCTAAACTTTGGTAAAAATTAAACGAAGTCGTGTCGCCTTCACATATAGGCTTCGGAACTACGCGAAGTAAAAGTTCAAAATAAAGGAATTTTTCCATACATTTTTGACCAGCCCAGAGGCTCTCATCGAGTTCCTGGTAGAAACCAACTGCGCCCGCTCAGGCGTCCGCAACCTGCTCACACCGTTTGACGCCTAATGCTAATCAGTGATTTGCTCAGTGCCCCCACCCGCAGAGAAAGATTATAACTAAGTGCTGTGCATCTCATTGATTGCAACGTTGCAGTGCGTTGGGTGGTTGGTGCACTTGTCTGCCACGCTTGAATTTGTCACCCCCTGAAGTTGGCGCCCGGGGCACGTGCCCCGGTTAGCTTCCTCGTTCTAGGAATTGGGCAGTAGCGTAACGTGGGGGGAGATAGGGCCATGGCTGCGGGCAGCGCAGAATATAGGGGCGGCGGGCGGCAGCGTCAGGTCATCATCAGATCAGATACAACTGTATTATCATCGGGACTACATACTTCGGTACTTATTTACATTTATTATCCAAGTTCTTAAGGAACGTTATAAGCTAATATTTAACATCACACTACGACCCTAAGGAGCCGAGCAAAAAGATAAAATGTCAGAAAGTAGGTACATAATATTTTCATAAATTAATTGGCAGGGTACCGTCATAATCTTTTTAAATAGTTCCTTAAGAGATTTGCGGCGACGTAAGATTATAAATCGATCTGACCACCAGTTGCTGCTTTCTACAAGTAATTGAATAAAGGAAAAACGTATCAGTCTGTTAGGAACTCTGCACCCTAATTGCGTAACACACGATCAATCACAATATGTTTCATTTTGACAGTTCAACAACATTCAATGCGTTTTTTACGTTGTTGAGCAGACTTTCTTTTTTTTTTAACGTATGAAGCAATGTATTAGTAATATCCTTCAAAATGATTCAGATTGTGATTGATCGTATGTTATGCAATTAGGGTGCAGAGTTCCTAACAGACGGATACGTTTTTTCGTTTTGAGGTGGGTACGGAACTCTAAAAGGCAAGCTACTTTAATGTTCTTAGCGCTGTCACCTAGTATATGGTAGATAATCGTCGAGTTCACTGTCATTACTTGTATCAGCGCTATCATGATCATCTGGTCGCACGAATTGGCGCATCCTAGCTAAATCTTCCGGTCGTACGAAACCAGTCTGACGTCTAATTATTTCTTTGGGACTTTCAGAGCCTGCATCAGGAGCAGTGATAGAAACTTTTCTAAAAAAAAACAAAAAAAAACAGGTACTTAAAAAATATAAATATTTTTTTATTTCAACCAGACTAGTTTATAGTAATATAAGTATGGTCAGAGTTATACGTAAGTACCCATTAAACTACCATTTCCAGACGATCGTCAACAAGCCTTTCTGCAGAGGTGACCCTGTCGGAGGGCGGGCGGTAGGCGACAAGCTCCCGACTTATTAGAGCTCGTGGACCGAATCCACACAAATAACTCACATTCTTTCAGAATTTAAAAAAGTTGGCGTTTCTTTAGCACTTTTGTGAGCTACAGAAGAAAAAAAAAAAGGAAAATAAAGTAAGTAGATGAAGCGCTGGCTAAAAGAACGACTCGTTCTGAATAGAATTACTAGACTTCGACGACATACGTAAATTGAGGACAAATCCCAAAGACACGGGAGGTCTCTATACAAGTCGATTAAACCTGGCAAAACATTACGCTCTCTTTTTTGGTCTACCAATTTTACAGCGCGTGGTCGGCAACGCACGGCCGTCGATCGATTGCCGTTTACTCTACACGGTAGGATTGGACAAAATCACCTCTGCAGAAAGGCTTGTCCAATAGGGGTGGGTCGTCACGTGATTTTCGCGAAACATAACGTAACTAGTGACTTCGAAATCGTCACCTGTTTTGAAAACTAGTGATTTTAGTAACTAGTTATTTTTTCAAACTCTATTCGGTGAATCAACATAGTGATTCAATCGAAGTGTTACAGTTATTGGCGAAACAAAAATATAGATGATTACCTTTTTTTTTTTTTTTTTTTTTTTTTTTTTTGAGGGTGGGAAATCATCAATATTGCTTTATGAATGAAAACAGGTAAATATTGGACAGTTATTTGCGATGCCAACTTTCAGGATAAACCCTAAGAGGGTTTCATCATATCAATAAAAAATGGTTTAGATAAAACGCATTAAAGCTGGGGAGTCCCCCACTCCTCAACTTTAATGTCACAAGTCCGCTACGTCACAAGTCAGTATAAAATCTACCGTCCAGTGACATCATGCCACATTTTAACGCATTGCCTACTCAATGTATTGCCGTAATCTTTTGATTACGTAAAAAAAGAAAAAAAACGTGTCCAATATTTTTTAATAATCTACCTTTTTTTTTTCAGGATGGGAAGTCATCAAATGACTTCTCCCGCTCTGGGCAGAGCGAGAGGGTGTGTCAGACTTTTACTGACTAAAACCCACCCGTGTTCCTTCCGTTGCCTCAACCCCAGCAGGCATTGGTCTTTCGACCCCGTCGGTTGGTGCTGACATCTCTTTGAGGCGCGCGTGGAACACAACGCGCCGTCGACACGGGCCTGGTCCTTATCGGACGGCGAGCTGCCCATTGCTCACCGTCCGCAAGCCCGCGCCTACGGTGGCCGGAAGTCGGCTCTGGACTCCCGACGCCCGGGGCGTCTCCTGCGGCGACTAGGGCCGCGAGGGCGTGCAGCTTGCATCTCCCTCGCGCGCTCCGCCTCCTCCTTCGCGAGCATAACTGCTTCGCAGAAGGAGGTGACGGCCTCCCATGCACTCTCGCTCCGAACCATGGCCTGAACTAGGGCCGGACGCGAGAGATCGCCGCCGCCGATCGCCTCCGTGAGGACACGGCGGTGCTCCGCCCAAGCTGGGCAGACCTCCACCGTATGCTCCACCGTGTCCTCCGGGCGATCCACACAGTGGTGACACCCGGGCGTTTCCTCCCGCCTTACGCGGAACAGGAACCTCCCGAAACAACCGTGATTACCTACGTAATACGTCACAAGCTTTAAGTTTTTGGAACGAATACGTTTTTGTAGCTACATATTATGCAGTTACATCATTAACGTGATACTACCTTATATAAATAAACTTTCCTTCATAATTTATACAGGCTTAGGACGGTTATTTTGTAAGTAGTTACATTTTCGATGCAGTATCGAAATTGTAACTACTTTCAAAATAACGTGTTTACAGTTCTCGAAACTAGCTATTCGGCTACATGCCCCGTAGCCAGTTATTGTAACTAATGACGTGACATAACGCCCTTACCTAGCTTGTTAACGACCTTCTGGCACTAGTTTCGTTTCTTCGTTCCTCGCTATTCTTTGACTAATCAATTATACCCAAGTATGTATAATTACTGAGGTACTATTCATAGTTAATAGGTATCGATACCTAGGTACTTACTTAATGATAAACGATAGGTACCTAAGTACCTACTTTTTTAAATCCACAAATTGAAAGCTATTTACATTTGAAATCGATTTCAATCTTGAATTAAGGCTAGATGATCGATTTCAAGTGAAACTTACTTTTCACGTCCACGTCTTAATATTTCTTCAGCCATTCTAAAAATTAGAAACATTTAGGATTGAGACAACACAACGATTTTTCATAATGTACATAAGTATGAAAATCATCGGTAAGTATAGTTCGAATCAAACTTAATGGCGGCTCGCTGCGCAGTACCACACCCCTCACCCCCGCTGACACATGAATTCGTTACTGCGCAGCGACTCGCCTCATGTTCCGAGCCGCCATTAAGTTTGAATCGGGTTGTACCTGTATTTTCGCAGGGCCTCGTCGGTAACCAAATCAGACCTGGAAAATAGGACTTTGTTAAGTTTGAGCATGCATCAGCCTATGATGTTCCCACTGCTGGGCTGGGACACAGGCCTCCTCTCTTCGAGAGTGAGGGGGCTGTAATCTATCACTCGGGCACGGTGCGGGAAATGCCGGTTTCCTTACGATATTTTCCTTCACCGTTTTGAGAGCAGTGAGTGGTGATGAAGAAATTATTTACTTAAATACACAAAGTAAAGCGCCTTGTTTCAAACTCGCGACCTACAACTCGGTAAGTCGGGACCGTTACCACTGGGCCACCACTGCTTTGAGCAAGGACAATAATTTTGAAAGAATCTTACACTTTCTGGGCGTCAAATACGTTAGTACGTTCGACACTTTTAGCTATTGTCTTTATGACTCCGCCCGCAAAACTCACACGATCCACATGTTCTCTAGAAAAAAATAATTACCGTTAGTTACATCATTATTAATTACTTTTTAACAAATAAAAGAATACCTACAGATCTCCTAGAAAAAGTATGTACTTCGGCAATCCCGATCGTCGTATCTTCGGAAATACGAAATGATGATAACTATCTAATACACAGCGGTTACAACCATGGAAATACTTACTTATTGCCATGGGTACAAAATTAGAGAGGTATTAACAACTCTATGTAATTCGAAAAAAAAAGGTTTTTAAAACTTTTGAGTGAGACATGGCGATCTGCGACTCCAACAGAGAGGAAGCTTCAAACAAACGCGCAATATATGATAGGAACCACGAATCGCGGTAGTACAAAAAATAGATAGAAGCTTCACCTCTGGTTTCTCTGTGGCGCGACGAAGATGTAATAGGGATGTTAACTGGGGAAAAAAAAAACTATTTAGTCCGTCAGTCAGATAATAAAAAAATATTTAAAACGTATTTTTTGTTTTATCATATTAATAAAAAATGGTTTAGATAAAACGCATTATTGGGGCGTGGGGCTCGCTACGTCACAGGTCAGTATAAAATCTAACGTATTGCCGTAATCTTTTTATTAGGTATGTAAAAAAAGAAAAAATACGTGTCCAATATTTTTTAATAATCTACCTGGCGAACAAAAAATACTCTTAGATAGCATCCCTATTACTGCAACCTAATTGCGTAGGTAGCACACAATAAAACACAATCTGTTTCACAATTTGTTTGGACAGTTCAACAACATTCATTGCATTATTTACGTTGTTGACAAATTTTTGAACATTATGAAGCATCACCCATAGCAAATTTAAACTAAATTTAGCTCTGTTACATTTTCGCGGTATACAGTATATCTAACATACTACCTTGTCCATACCCTACACATTAAATTAAAACGATCTCTGTTTTAAATTAATGCAAAGTTAGCCTAAAATTCGGCGTAACTTCCCCGGGTTATTGTACCTGGAAGATTAAAGAATTGAAAGACGGACTAACAAACAAGAAGCAATTATTACTGGAAAGAAATCGGATCTTATTGAGAAGTAGACTTCTATCTAATAAAATATTTTTCATCAGTGCTAAGCTCTAGATTTGGATCATTTTTTAGTTGTAATGCGTTAATTCTTACTTGAGTCATGGTAGGAGAATTGACGAAAATTGAGAGAACATTACTATAATTTATAAATAATATTCTTTATTTTTTAGGATTTGGATCATTTTTAGTTGTAACGTGTTAATTCTTACTTGACTCATGGTAGGAAAATTTACGAAAATTGAGATAACATTACTTTAATTATAAATGGTATTGTTTATTTTTTAGGTTATCTATGACCGAAATTTTAATTTCGGCAATCAAAGCCCTCAAGCAGGTACGTCAATTGCTTGGCTTTCAGGAAAAGCCGAGCAATTGACGTACCTGGTGTCGAACTTTACCAAGAACTTAACAGCTCCACCATATTGCCGGAGATTACCAAACAACATATTCAAAGTTACTTTTAGTTTTAAGGCTTGTGCAGACCAGCGCGACTTGTCGCGCGACGCGACACCGGTTATTGTTATACTGTGAAGTTTTCTTCGAGTCGCGCAAGCCTTTACTCTTTTAGTTTCTAACTTTTTTTTGCGTAGGTTTTTTAGGAAATAAATGAACACCGGGGTTAGTAGTTTAGTACATCCTGGTACATCACAAACAGGCATATTTCGAAAAATATTAAATTTACTGAATGGTACATGACAAACAGGCATATTTCGAGAAATATAAAATTAACTGAATTATAGGTTACAAAATGGAATGGAATTGACATCTTTCAATGGCCATGTCGACGATGCGCCAACTATCGTGAAAAAATGGCAGTACAGATCCTCATTAGGATGCTATAATTACATCTTCGCGCCACAGAGAAACCAGAGGCAAAGCTTCTATCTTTTTTTTGTACTGCTGCTCTTCGTGGTTGACGTGGTTGTGCACCTATCAAGCAAGCCTTTCTCAAATATTCAGCCCATTACAGTTGTCTAGTTTTTTGGGCCAAGAGGTGGGTAGTAAAGTTAGGTATACTCGATATACTAGGCCGCACGCAGTGGTCATAAACAGTAGGTATTAGCTGGTTTATTCTAGTGAAACTCCGTATTACACAAGGCAAACTCAAGGTCAAAGTGTTCCCACTGACGTGCGGTCGACTGTACCTAAATACTTAATTGTATAAACAATGCAAATTAAGTAAATTAGTTTTTACTGAAGATATCCCCTGATTTGTCTCTCATCGTCAGAATCTAAACTGGTATCTGTAAATAAAAACAGCGTCAGTTAGTATTTTCAAATGGTAAGTAGATACATACGGCCGATATAACTTAGCAGTTCCAAACTTCGCACAGAAGGCTGCGCAATAACATTTTTTTGGAACCAACTGGTGATATGAGGCGAATGTGAGTGAGAGAACATGCTCGAAAGTTCGTAGTACCTATGTTCAGACCTGCCAAGTTATAGCGGCCGTATTGCACGCAAGTTTGAAGACTAACTTTTATAATAATTAATCATTTATTACCTGATTCAGTGTCTGGAGATTTTAAATCAAAAATCTCCGCGAGTACTTCCGAATTGTAACCTTGTTTGTCCTCATCAATTTTCTTTTTCATCTTACCAGCTTCCCTGTCTAAATCGGTTTCGAGACAATAGTGCCCCTGAAGCAATCTGAAGATTAAAATAATTTGTATTATTATCACAATCGACTAACAATAAAGGTTCATCTACTGCGAATCAAGCATGCAGAAGCGGACTAGCAGTCCCGAACGGCCTAGGGCCCTTTAGTGGTTCAAGCCCCCCCGTTCCTCTCTACTTATTTTGCATCGTCGACCCGCGTTTACACTAACCAATATATACACGGGCGCTGACAGGGTTATTTTCAGAGGAGTGCATCTGCGAAAAGCGAGCTCGAACATTATTTTTAACCGACTTCCAAAAGGAGGAGGAAGGACGTTTTTTTATGTTTGTTCGGGCATAACTCCGCCATATATAGACGGATTTACATGGGATCCTGGAATAATCGAGGGAACTCTTCAAATATTATAGGCACACCTATAGCGATTTGGGTACTTTTTAGTAACTCATGTAAGTAGTTGCTCTCGGAAAGCACCATTTGGTGAAGTGGAACTGATGATAAAGGCCACAGATGCCCACCGGATCTACTCAATAATAAGTATTTCACGGGTTGCGATTCGATTAGTTTAAAATATGGTTACGAAGCAGTTTATGCTCGTCATAATGCATATGGAGAAGTGGAGCTGATGGTGAAGTACCAGGAGAACTCCTCAACGATTTACGTCCCTGCATCGGGAAAAGCAATCCTTTATAAAAGGTGATGAGTTGTTGACATTAGGCTATTGTAACTTAGATAAATTACAAAGTGACCCACTAAAAAGCGAAAAATAAAAACTTTTTTACAGAAAAAAACAAACGACTTCCAAAAAAACTGACAAACTTTTTTTATTGCACTTCATCTCGGATATGTTAAGTTTTCGTTAGTCCATTCGTAAATGGAGTAACTTTGTCCAGTGGCGGACTAAGTTTGTCGGAGGCCGGGGGCGGCAAAACAAAATGAGGCCCGCTGGCGTTCTCAGTTCATGTAGGTATTTCTAATAAAATTTAGCAAAATCAAGTGAATCTACAGCATAAGCTTCGCACCCGGCAGGTTTATTCGAAGAACTTTAGAACGAAGTTCCTAATCGCACGTTATACTCTGCTCTCTCTGTTATACTCTACTTTTTTATCATTTAGTTACTCTCAAGGACGTCGCCAGCCGATGGCCCAGGGGGGGCAAGTTGATATAGGGAGGATGAGAAAAGTAGGATTTGTAGGTATAGTCAAGAGTCAAGAGCACATGAAGCTTTACAATAGGGATGATGACTAAAAATTTTTTTTTAGTCCGTCTTTGAGATTATAAAAAAATATTGGTCACGTATTTTTTCTTTTTTTACGTAATCTAAAGATAACGGCGATACATTGAGGTAAAATGTGCCATGACGTCACGAGTATGTAGATTTTATACGTACTAGTGACGTATCGACCCCCACTCCCCAACTTAAAATGCGTTTTATCTAAGTAATTTTTTATTAATATGATAAAGCAAAAAATACGCGTCTAATATTTTTGTATTATCTGACTGACGGACTAATTACAATGTCTTTTTTACCTAGGCATCATCCCTGTTCTCTCACGTTCCTATTAACTCTTCAGTCATTTTTCGAAGGCTGCTTCGCTAACTTTGTATCGAAATAATGAAGCATCCAGATTTTTTTTTACAGATGTTCCATGTTTCACAATTGGCGACTAATTTTTTTTACCCAGACATCATCCCTATTGTAGTGCGAATTTTACCTCTACGGCGTACAATGGGGCCAAAATCGACGCTGGTGGACATTTGATTTTTGACAAATCAGTTTCAACTCGGTAGTCCCGATAGGAACTGAGAGAAATAATAATTTCCATTTTCAATGTATGGATTGGAAACGGACCTTTTGGGTCGTTTTTAGGGTTCCGTAGTAAACAAGGAACCCTTATAGTTTCGCCATGTCAGTCTGTCTGTTTGTCTGTCCGTCTGTCTGTCCGCAGCTTAGCTCAGAGACGGTTAGTACTAGAAAGCTGAAATTTGGCATATGTATACATATTAATCATGCCGACAAAATGATAAAATTAAATCAAGAAAAAAACTTTTTTTAGGGTACCTCCCCTACACGTAAAGTGGGGATGTTTTTTTTTTCCTCATCTACCCCATGTTGTGGGATATCATTAGAGAGGTCTTTCAAAAATATTCTGAGATTTTCAGAACCAATTTTGGATTCAGGGTTCCGTTTGCGAAATATTAAGCTTTGAACTGTAATTTTTTGTTAGAGTCAAGTGTCCCCCCCTCCCCTTCTACCTAAATGGTTGTACTTGGACTTGTGAAAAAATTCACAGCAGTAGTATATAACGAAATTAAAAGGAAAACTATGAGAGATAAGTAGGCTGTACAGGTTAACGAGAAATAATCAACCAACTTAAATTTGCAGTTTGAAAAACATAAATTCATCTCAACTATGGAACCCTTCATTGTGCGTGGTCCGACACGCACTTGGCCGGTTTTTTCAAAACTATTTAGAACTGTAGAGCTGCAACCTAATAGGTATTATGACTGGGCATACCACTAACACATAGGTACAAATTACGCCCCTCCCTGGACTCCCGGATTAGACCCCGTTCCAAATATGTAAATAAAATTGGCTTTATAGACATGTAGTTTCTTTACGTTAAAATGCCTTGTATTTGACTATTTTTTTTGGATCTCTAGGGTGGGGCAGCTGCCCCCTTTGCCCCCCTTGGCGACGCCCTTGGTTACTCTAACGTTGTTAATTTATTTCATTGTGCCTGTTAACCTTATCGTTATTCGTATACATCCTTCCTTACATAATACAGGGTGGCAGGGACATCGATGTGAAAACTGATACCATGGATTCAGTACATGATTCTGAACTGAAAAATTTCAACCCGGGGGGGTTGAAATTTTTCGTCTGTTATTAAAAAAAAATTGCTGTTTCATAGAAAAGTGTAACCTACGCGGTCAAAATGTATGGAACAACAAATTTTTTTTTTTCCAATAACCAACCAACGCAGGGGGCGTTGAAATTTTTCATCGTTCCGGTTCCGGGGTTGCTAGTTGTCCGAAAGAGATATCGTGGCCCCGGCACACAGGAAAAGGAAGGAACACGGATGGGTTTTAGTCAGTAAAAGTCTGACACGCCCTCCCGCTCCGCCCAAAGTGGAAGAAGTTATTTGATAATTTCCCATACTCAAAAAAAAAGGGGGGTTCAGAATCATGTACTGAATCCATGGTATCAGTTTTCGCGTCGATGTCCCTGCCACCCTGTATAGAACAAAGTCCCCCCTGCCGCGTCTGACTGTCTGTCTGAACGCGATAAATTCAAAAACTACCGAACACATTTTCAGACGGTTTTCACAAATGGACGGAGTGATTCATGAGGAAGGTTTTGGTGTATAATTCATTAAGATTTTGTGTAAGTTGGCTGAAATATGACAATGATTGTTGAAGATGTTTGAAAAATCATACCGACTGGGAGCTTTAGTGGCGTGCGCCGCGCGCCGCGTATACCGTAAGATATACATAAAATTAATGTGCTACAGGATTGTATATCACACACACCCAACATTTATATTCTGCATAAATGTAAGGGGCCTCCAACTGCTTCTCACTGAACATATTTGATATTTTGGCCTTTTTTGGGATATGATTAAAAAGTATTTCCCAGGATTTGAGAACCCCCCAGGGTCGCTCTTAGTCCTCCAGTAACTTTGTTGACTTATGTAGAAAAGCTTATCAAAATGAAGAATGCAAGAGGGCGCGCAGCCACCTCGAAAAGTTTTGCACCCCGCCCCGGATTGATCAGGTTTGTTTGTCCATTAATCCAGAAATAGAAATAATTCACAAAAATATTAGTAATAAAAGACTGCAGAATGCAAGAGCGAGCTCGAAAATTTTGTTTCCGCACCTCAGATGAGTCTCTATTAAAATATACAGGCAGGCAGGCAGGCGTTTACAGATATTTTTTAATATCTGAATATTTTCTTCTGCTCACGCAGGAGGAGACGGAACGCATGAGGCAGAGGCAAATTTCGCGCCCTCACGTCCCTAGCCGCCGCAGGAGACGCCCTGGGCGTCGGGAATCGCAGGCCGATTCCCGGCCAACGTAGGCGCGGGCTTGCGGACGGTGAGCAATGGCTAGCCGCCGTCCAATAAGGACTAGGCCCGGGTCGACGGCGCGTTGTGTTCCACGTGCACCTCGAAGAGTTGTCAGCACAACAGAAGGTGACTGCTAGGACCGATGCCTGCCGGGGTCGCAGGAAAGTCCGAAGGGATACTGTGGCAACTTACAGCAAACACTGAAGGAACACGGGTGGGTTTTAGTCGTTGTCGTTTTTGTAGGAGTCTGACACGCCCTCCCGCTCCATCCAGAGTGGTAGAAGTTATTTGATAAATGCCCACCCAAAAAAAAGGAACTGTTTTCGACAAGTCTTATAGAAGACTTGTAAAAATATGTCGTGTATAAATCATGTATCACATATTATAATAAAATAATAATAAAAAAAATTATTCAAGTATAAGTATAAAGTAAAATTATGATATAGATTAATTACAATCGAGGAAAATTAAATTCTAACTGTAATGTAGACCTGCCTGATCTAGGTTTATGAAAAACCTGTGTTTCAGGCCATCAATTTACATCAAACATTTAAAAAGAAGACAACAATAGGTTTATTACTAAGCTAAATTAAAAGAAGACATGATATTTTCAATGACTTAAAGAGTAACTATTTATTTGGGTATATTTTTTTAAGACTAGATTATTTAAGATATATTATGTTTAAATAAATTAACAAATAATATTAAAGTAGATAAACTGGACACTGTTATTAATTAGGTAAAAGAAGAGACTTAATATAGAGTAGATAGATAGAGATATTATTTTAAAATTTCTAGTAGTTTTTCCGTGTCTGCGTAATTGAGTTTTGACAAATATTCTTGTACTAGTAAGTTACACCTATTATAACTTAAACTATAAATCTTTAGCACTCTGTTAAGCTGGTTATACAAGTAGGGCCCTAAAAATAAATAAAATCGATTAGCAAAAGCATGTTTAGTCTGGGAGTTAGTAGAAACCAAATCTTTTCTTCTCTTATCTGAAGGTACTGGGTTAAAATAGAGTTCAGTGTGTTGGAATAAAACTACATTCAAAACAAATAATTGACGTACTGTTAGCACCTTACATGCCATATAAAGCTGGTGTGTAGGAAATCTAAATGGGCGAAAAGTGGCAACCTTTAAAACTGCTCTTTGGGCGCGTTCTAGGTGGAGTAAAATTGATTTAGCGGCCCCACCCCAGGAGGTTATGCAGTAGGTAATAATAGATTGACACAACGCCAAATAAATCCGCCTAATTAATTTAAAGTCGGCAATGTTACGTAAATTTTAAAAAATGTATATTAGTTTACGTACCCTGGTGCATAATACATCGATGTGTTTGCGGAAATTTAGGTTTGTGTCAATCGTGACGCCTAGATATTTGATATGATCGGTTTTAGCTAAAGTGGGACAAGTGCATGCAATATCAGCATAATGTATATTACAATTGTTATGCGCTTGAATGTTTAGATTAGTAAGCGTTGGATAGCGTTCTCATTGTAAATAATAGGTACTTGGTTTTATCTGTATTTAAAGTTAAGAGATTTTTATGAAGCCAATTTGACACAGTATTAAAGCCATTCTGTGCTACCTCATAGACCTCGGCCTTTGATTCAGCTGCAAACAGTAGAGCTGTGTCATCCGCATATGACATAATTACACCCTTTTGGAGTGTCAAATTGCACAGGTCATTTATATAGATTAAAAACAAAGTAGGACCCAAAATACTGCCTTGTGGGATTCCATAACAGCTATTCTTAAGTTCAGAACTCATCCATTGACCTATTTTTACACACTGATGGCGGTCGGTAAGGTAATCAGATAATAGTTGCAATTGTATTCCCCGTATTCCCAGAATTTCCAGCTTGTATAAAAGCAAAGTACAAGAAATTGTGTCAAAAGCCTTGGCAAGGTCTAAAAATATCCCTATGGTATGCATGCCGTTATCCAAGTTTGTGCTTATAAAATTTGTCAGATGGTGAACAGCTTGGCTTGTTGATCTTTTAGGCCTAAAACCAAATTGATGATCAGAGAGTAATTTACTACTTTCAAGATAGTTTACTAATCTGCTGTTTATAATTTTTTCCAAAATCTTGGAGAGGCCTGTTAAATTAATATGTATTGACGTTGTTTCAGATATACATATACTGTTAACTATTATTTTATTCACCTTTTTAATATTTTTGACAATAATACTAGGAACTAGTTTTGTATACAACTTGTTGAAGGTGTAAACGATAAATGAAAACAGAAGAGTACATGACATATTTTATGCCTTGGTGTAAAGGCGGGGTAAAAATGTGAAGTCAATACATTGCGTCCGATTCAATTTATTTCAACCATGAAACCATGAGCTCCATTATTTACTGGAATGAGTTATTGCTACTTTGCCAACTCTCAACTCAACTTAACTCAAAGCATTTATTACAATTAAACCATTTACAGGCACTTTTGAATTGTCAAGGAATCGGTCAGTTAGAAATATGAAGCTAGTTGCCCATTCCAAAGCGTAGTAGGTACCTATGGAGAAGAACGGGCAAGAAACTCCACGGACGCTCTTTTAAATAAATTGTTACAAAGTATTGGTTACATCATTCATGTTGAAATTAAACATGTGAGAACAATGTAGAAAGACGTGCACGTTAGAAGCGTCCGTAATAAAAAATATAAAAAGAAGAACAATTCAAAAATTTAAATGAGCCAAGCCAATTGCAGGCTCAGGTTAACCGCCCCTAATAACTGGCCGCCCTAGGCCCGGGTCTCTTCGACCTTAGGGAACGACCACCACTGCATGTATGAAACTTACGTGCTAATATTTATGTAATAAATGTATATATGATATACTTTGAATCCAGCCTGTCTCTCTTGCTGTCCTCCACCCAGCGAACGCCATAAGCCGAGGGTCGTACCCCACAGGGCGTGCCCTTAGCGAGCGTTCGCCTAGTTTTAATTAGCATAGTTTTGCCCCTGGCTGGAGGCTTTAAGTGTAGAAGCTTAAGGCAACCACAGGAAAGTCCAGTTAAGCAGCTACGACCTCCTCAGAGGTCAACTGCGAGATGCCAATTAAAAAAAAAAAAAAAAGGAAAGACATTCTTTGTGAGCTGGTCGTGGAATAAACACCCTGAGTTGAAGTAAGGTATTTTCTTTGTACTCTCTTAAATATTTTCCTGCTATTTCCTATTGCTGTGTATTTGTGTGATATATTGGTGCAAACCAATATGTGTGACTCTGGCAACGACGACGCCTATGTGCCGACATATACGTAGGTATATTAGCACGTTAGTTTCATACATGCAGTGGTGGTCGTTCTTCGTTCGGAGTTGTAGAACTACTACGCAAATACCATAAAGAGGGACTAATTAAAACACAAACCTTTTAAGATCGAACTCGGAGCTAACTTCACCAGGATAGGGCACGTCTGTTAAAGGTATATAGAAGGGCTTCTCAGGCTTGACGAGTAGGCTCGAACTCTCCACTGGAGACACGTGCTGATAAGAGTATTCTTCAGGCACGTACTCATATTCTTCTACGTCAAAATCGTTGTTTTCTCCCTTTTCAGCACTAGCTTTTTCTATTTGGTTATCTATTTCTTCTTTTTTCCGCATAAATCTGAATAATAGTAAAACCACTCACGTTTATTTATTTATCGTGATACTTACTTAAGTAGGTATACTCCCATTGCTCACAATCTTTTAAAAGTCTTCGACACTTCAGTAAGACTGAAGCTGGCAAACTTCGACCTTGGACCTTTCTAAGCTCGAGGTTTGCCAGCGAGCCATGGAGCGCAGTATCCTTGGGGTTCGACTTTCGGACCGAGTGAGGAACACAATAGGGATGTTGACAAAAAAAATTTTTGACCGTCATTTGGATAATTTAAAAATATTGGACACTTATTTTTCTTTTTTTACGTAGTCAAAAGATTACGGCTATTTATTGAGTAGGCAATGCGTTAAAATATGGCATGACGTCACTGGCCGGTAGATTTTATTCTGACTTGTGACGTAGCGAGCCCCCACTCCCCAATTTTATCTAAACAATTTTTTAATAATATGATAAAGCAAAAAATACGTGTCTAATATATTTTTATTATCTGACTGACGGACTAAACAGTTTTTTTTTCCTAGTCAACATCCCTATTCTGCGCGCCAAAACCAACGTCACGGATGAATTGTCCGACCTTAGTTTTTATTCAGACATCTAGGGATCTATTCAATGGGATTTTAAAAAGAAGCACATGTCAAATGTAATGTGCATCTATCTAGAATTTTATAGTATTCACTAACCTTTGTGTTGTACGTAAATTTTTGGCGACTTCCTCAGAAGTAATCTCACCTTCACCCACAATCATTTCAGCTTGTATTCGTTGTAAACTTCTAAATTGGGTCTCTAAAAATACCTTTTCTAGCAATGCCTGGAATTATTCATGAACATTCAGAAAAAGTATAAATTATCTATATTGTTTGTAAGTAAGAAAGAACTCATAGGTAGGTTTGTATCTAAATCACCTACTTCGTAAAACATCTCTCCTATGGTTATGAGATTTTCAATGTGGCCTTCTATGTATTTATTAGTTCCTTTGTTAATTACAATATCTTGGCACTCCAAGTTTAAAATGCCAGCCTTAGCAATGATAATATTCTCTTTCGGTGACTCGTACCAAGCCGGCACCTGTTCTATCCGCTTCAGAGTTTCTTCACCGACAATGAGTTGACCAAAGGCCACATATCTGAATGCCATCCAGTCTTGTGGTTGCAATAAAACAAAGAATTGTGTTGAGCAATCAACATGTCTGAAATTAACAAACCTTTCAGAATTAACTATGTTGCATCTATATTCAATCTTGGATTTTAATTCATTTGAACATTCTGCGTTTAAAATGCAATCAGCGCTTAAACGGTCAGTTTAGGGAACGAGGTTGTAAAGCCGAATAGCCATGTGAATTCGTATAAATGAACGTTCTCGTATTCCTCAATCTGGAGCTTTGGCCACTGCCCTAGAGCGAGTAGTTTGTTTGGCCAAGGGCGCGAACTCCATAATATAATCCATATTGATTAAGAATCTTACCTGCCATCATTGGCCATGGCGATGACACCTCGTCTATCATGCGGTACAATAAAATTTTCACAGCTGAGGTCTGTATCTTTGAGTCCGTATCCTCCACACTGGATCCAGCCGTCTTTCACTATGCGATGTATCGGAGTTCCCGAATAGCCCCCCTTTATTGCCTTACAGAGACGAAGGAAATTTTCGCAAGTACTAGGCACTATATCAGAATATAGCTGGAAGTAAAGTTACCACTTCAAATGGTCATGCGGTCTCCAACATGATTATGATATTTATGTATCCTTTCAGAGACGAAGGAAACTTTCGCAAGTACTAGGCTCTATATCAAATATACTTAAAAGTACAGTTACCACTTCAAATGGTCATGCGCTTTCGAACATGATTATGATATTTATGTATCCTTACAGAGACGAAGGAAACTTTCGCAAGTACTAAGCACTATATCAGATATAGCTGAAAGTAAAGTTACCACTTCAAATGGTCATGCGGTCTCGAAAATGATTATGATATTTATGTATCCATAGAGAGACGAAGGAAACTTTCGCAAGTACTAGGCACTATATCAGAATATAACTGGAAGTAAAGTTACCACTTCAAATGGTCACGCGGTCTCGAACATGATTATGATATTTATGTATCCTTACAGAGACGAAGGAAACTTTCGCAAGTACTAGGCACTATATCAGATATAGCTGAAAGTAAAGTTACCACTTCAAATGGTCATGCGGTCTCGAAAATGATTATGATATTTATGTATCCTTAGAGAGACGAAGGAAACTTTCGCAAGTATTAGGCACTATATCAGATATAGCTGGAACTAAAGTTACCACTTCAAATGGTCATGCGGTCTCGAAAATGATTATGATATTTATGTATCTTTACAGAGACGAAGGAAACTTTCGCAAGTACTAGGCACTATATCAGATATAGCTGGAAGTAAAGTTACCACTTCAAATGGTCATGCGGTCTCGAACATAAGTATGATATTTAAGTATACAATTTACCTGTTTGATACACAGTTCAAGCAGTATTATTAAAGCTTAGAAGCTTAGTTTTTCTGTGAAACAATGTCGTTAAAAAATGGACTAGCAAGAAGACTTATGACTTATGCCTGGACACCTAAATGAGTCCCCAAATAAAAGTGCATTGTCTACGATTGCTGCCTGGCTCGATCGCAACCTTTTAACATTGAATGTCTCAAAGACTAATTACATCTGTTTCTCCATCTACAATCCTTCCCAACCATCACAAGACCTCCAGATTAAAATCCATACATGCTCCGACTCCTCCAACAACACCTGTACTTGTCTAAAAATAAACAAGGTCATTAAAACTAAATACCTTGGTGTTACGCTCGACCAATGACTATCTTGGCATTTGCACTTAGATCTAATAATGGGTAGAGTCGGGAAACTAATATGCACCTTTAAGGTATTCCGTCACGTGGCTACTAAGGATCTAATTAGACAAATCTACATCTCCCTGGGCCAATCAATAATAATCATAATAACCCCACCGCCGCCGTATCTCTATGTTGATGTCGTGGTGGGGCTTGCGCGCTCCATACTCTGGCTCTGTGCCGGAACAGGTCTAGTATGAGGGGCCAGACCAAGAGAGATACAGAAATCCGCAGGGCAGCATGTGGCGAGCTGTTGGGCAGTCGCGACCCCACGGACCCTATCTCCCGAGAGAAATCCTGTTCCTCATTTCTGGCTTGCCTTTATTGGTCGACTAGAGTGAACACTGACGAGAAACAGAGCTCCCACCTCATTCTTGCCTTAATTGGCCGGCTTGAGTACAGATTCGCCGCAAAAATAAAAATATAATATAATAAAAAAGGTACAGTAAATGATTCATTTTTTGTTTTTTTTGGAAGTCGTTTGTTTTATTGTTAAAATATATTTTTTTCGGAAGTCGGTGGCAAAAAATTAAAATACAGAACTAAAAATACCGACTTCCGATTTTTTTTTCATTCTGTAGTGTTGTTTTTTTTGGAAGTCGGTTGTTTTATTGTTACAATATTGTTTTTTTAACTCTTTTAAACGTATATTTATTTATTCAGACAGGTCAATTTCAAAATACATCATAGGAATAGCGGGAGCATTTGTCATCATTACACACTCGTATCATAATATTCATAATGTATTTAAGTACTTTCATAAGTAGGAACGTTAATCTTACCATGAACATCATCGTCCCAATATTCTTCTTATTGATCATAATTTCAAGATATGCACAAGGTCTCTGAAAAACATAACTACAGTCAGTTTCAGTCTTTATGGATCCTAATGATTAATTATTTAAGTAGGTACCTATACCGTAAATGATTAGTTGATTACTTACATTAGCCACCTATGAGGATACGCTCGTAACCCATACCCTTGAAAAACCGAATTAATGGTCACCGAAGCCAAAATCGGCATGGGACTATCTTGGGCATTCATGGGTCAACGACCGCTAGTAGTAAAATTACTTGAATTGTATATTTTTTTGTTTTATCGGGTTTTTAAAGATATTTCAATACGCCTGTGAAGTTTAAACACAAAAAAACTAATATTCTAAGTAACTACACTATACTTACGGTTGACCCAAAATAATCGGGTTATTCCTCTTATCCCCATTGACATTCCATCAATGGGGATTTGTAAACCTTTTGTCCACACATCCTCATTGATGGGGATTGAGGGACAAGAAGTTCACAAATCCCCATCGGTTTAAAAATAAAATACAAACAACATAATTATTATAAAGAATCACGAAGTCTTTATATCTTACTGAGGTAAGGACTCATTGATTATTTTTATAATCAAACAAATTACATAATGGCTAAATTAATAGCCTAAGTGTAAAATATTTCTGTTATGTCATATTAGTCTGACCTTTAGTACAAATATAATCTTTCAGAGATCAACTTTTAAATTACTTTATGGTACGAGTAGATTTGTGATTAATTATTTTAGAACTTTTGTTTAACGGTGGTGCTCCTTTAATTAAAAAAGTATGTCTCATGAATAAAGATTCTTATTAAATCAAAATCTATTACATACACTCAGTGAGACATCCAAATACGTGGATTTCAAGACAAGTTTTAATTTTGCCATTACTTTATTTGTTTGATTATAAAAATAAACAATGGGTCCTGACCTCCGTAAGACATAAAGACTTCGTGATTCATATACCTACAGGGTGGCAGGGACATCGAGGCGAAAACTGATACCATCGATTTGGTACATGATTCTGAACGCCCCTGGGTTGAAATTTTTCGTCAGTTATTTAAGAAAAAATCTGCTGTTCCATACATTTTGACCGCGTAGGTATTGCACTTTTCTATGGAAGAGCAGATTAAAAAAAAGAACCGGCGAATAATTTCAACGCAGGGGGTTCAGAATCATGTACTGAATCTATGGTATCACTTTTCGCGGCGATGTCCCTGCCACCCTATATAATATGTTGTTTGTATTTTATTTTTTAACCGATGGGGATTTGTGAACTCTAGTTCCGAAATCCCCGTTGATAGGGATTTGTGGACAAGAAAGTTCGCATATCCCAATTGATGGGGATTGTCAATGGGGATTAGTGGAATATCCCAAAAAATTATCTAAACTTTTTTTTTGTTTTCATGTTTAGATATTCCATCACGTCTGCGGAGTTTCGATTTTTCGATTTCGTTAATTTAATTTAACCCTGTATATTATACATCAACCCACATTTTCGCACTGCTAGGCAAAGCCCGCCCTTCGTACACGTACCTGACCTACCTACATTACCTGTAGGTACAGGGTTATTGGTATAAGTCGTCAATCCGTTATGGGGATGTAGAAGAGGTCATTTGCAACCAAATAACTCCTGAAGACCCCTATGCTAAATTGCCATTTTAAAATGTATGAAATAAAAATATAAAATGACAAATTGTTGGAATGACACAAGGCTCCGCACTATGCAGCCGGAAGTGTTCCGTCACTACGCTGTGTGAACTCCGTTTCCTGAATGACTGACATCCGTCGGCCATTACTAAAAAACATGACAGACTGTTCACTGTATCAAGTGTTTATTTATGTGCGTGAATAATGGTTGTCTAAAACATTCCTAATTGTATCTAATATTATTAAATAAAACAAACTGATGTGTGAAGAAAGTATTTTACTCCATAGTATACCTACTACTCAGAGATCCAACACAAATGACTCGAAAATTGTTGACATTTGAGTCAAAAGGGGTCATTTGGTTGTAAATGATCCCTCCTACATCCCCATAATGGATTGCCGACTTATAACCAATAACCCTGTATACATCCAATCAAATTATAATATAGTTCCTTCATTCATTGATAAAATGAATTTCATTTTGTCGGTTCCAATGCTAACTTCATCCTTATAATATCGAATACCGGCAAAAGGGTGGCAGCACGCCTTAAAAAGTTTAAGAATAGCTCGGTGTGCCCGGTGATGGGTCCACCTTCTACTTAAAGCTGAATTACTTTCCAGTGTTGTATTTTAGACATCTAAGTCGGGGATGAACTAGAACAGGTCTACTTACACCACTTGTTTTTAAATAATTGGAAAACGACTTTATAGCCTCGACATGATAATCTGGCTTTATAGGGTAAATATATTTAGTTTCGATCAGTTTCTTTAATTCTTTTTCTCCGCCAAGAAACTGATCATTTATAATGACAGCGACTTGTGTTTTCAAACAATAAGCCTCACCACCATACCGAAGTTTCAAATCATTCCATGTTCTTGTCCATTCCGCGCTTGTTACAGCTAAAAACAATATTTGTTGTTAGACAACGTGATAACCGTCAACGACGACGTACTTCTTGCGCACAGAGACTAGGGACTTGCGAATGAGTCACAGAGTACTTTGTAAAACAGCACATGTACATGCACATGTAACTTATTAATTTTTTAACTTAGTAATGTTCTCCTGTATTGTGTCGCGTAGGTAGGTACCTATGTAGGTAAATACCTAAGTGAGATTATTTGTAGTTTGTAGGTAGTTTAGTGTCGTTGATTCGGTTAGGTCTTGAAATTAAACTATGAATACTTTATAATAATTATATTGTATACAAAGGAACAACACGTTACTCGCCACACCCGAATATTAGTCTCGTCTATCGACTGTTCGTGCCGATCGCTAGTCCTGTCCGCCCTGATACACATAGGGTTCGGACAATCACTGGATTAAAGTTATCACTACCTACTTATAAAATCTGTACGCAAAATATGCGCTTATACATGGACTTGCGGACACCAGCCCGTGTAACTGTGCGTTTGCAATCGCGAAACATTCACAACAAAACATGTTGTTATCTCAATTTTTCTGTTAATGTTCCATACAATGTTTGACAGGAACTAGAGATTTCAAAATGTTTTATTGTGATGTTTCTCCAGCGCACACGCACAGTTACTACTACTAGGTACCTATATAGGTAGGTGTGTCCAAACATTGAGCGGCAAGAGCGCGGCAGCAACACGCGGCGTTTGCAGGATACATTTCTGCTGCGCTCTAGTTAGGACTAAACCGACCAATGTTTTCGCGGCAGTAGGTACTGCGTGGCACATCCGAGACACGCCGCGCACTTCCTTTGGCAATATCAATCAGCTTAGCCTTGAATACGTCCGCAGAAATACGTTTTCTAAAAATGTTTGTGCGCGGCAGGTAGACAGAAGCGTTCGCGCGCGGCATGCGGCAGGCCGCACGCGGCAGCTGCGCAAGATTGCTGCTCAATGTTTGGACACAGCTTTAGAGGCATTACCTTAAGTGGGCACACGGCACTTACCCGTTATGACTGGAGCATCGAATTGTCTCGATCTATACTTATGTAGTCCTTTTACTAGATTCATGCAATAAATAAATTCCATTTCGGTTCTTGTCCCAATCACCGTGAATTTCACCCGCTGTGAGCAAGGAACTTTTTCTTTCTTGGGTGGTGGATATATTGGGTTCTTCACAGAATTATGAGCATATTTATATGTACCAGTATAAGCCTCTTTTATAGTTTTTTCCCACGGGTGACTTGGAATATTTTTTTCTTTGGGAGGAATCTCAGGCTCAGGATAAAAAAACGACATCTTTGTTTGTAAAAGGCATAAGGCAAATGAGTAGACAGTTTGACTGATTTATTAATTTCAATTTTATTTTTTTGTAATTCTCAATCATATTTTGTTGAGTATTGTGGCCAGTTTCTAATTACTGTAAGATAATCATGGAATTAGTATGCACTTTAATAGCTAATTCTTTTTTTATGATAATATGAATAAGGGTCAGTTCACACCGAGACGTGACGCGACGCGATGCAGCGCGCACTTTTTAAATAGTGATACAAAATATAACTTTATTTACTACACAAAAAGATACACAGTTTATTCAGATAATTCGAAGGCGCGCTCATCGCGCTACGCCGCCGCCGCGCTGCGCCGCGAGATGCCTCGCGGCGTAGAGCGATGCATCACGACGCAGCGGTGCTAAGCCGCGAAGCGCAGCCGTCCTGGCGACTTGTTTCTACTATTTTCCGTCCAGATTTCGTGTAGAGTTGATGCAGATCAGTCTCGCTGCGCCGCGCGGTGTCTCGTTGCGCAGCGAGTCGTCGTGGTGCCAGCCAGCGACTTCACGATGCGCCTCGCGATGTCGCGTTGCGTCACGCGGTGGCGCGCTGCGCAGCGCGAAACCACTTTCTTCTTCAAGCATCGTCGCGCCGTGTCGCGTCTCAATGTGATGAAACTTCGTTTTCAAACAACACACATTCAAAAACATTTTATTCGATGGATTTGTGGTTCCCCACTGCGTCCAATTTCTGAACGAAATGCCTACAAATTAGAATTAGAAAGCTCACAGCGCTGACATCAAAAATTTGCGTTCCGATTTAGACACGATTATGACAGCTGATGGCTGTCAAAAATTCTGAACGCTCGTGACCGCGCTCACAGTGTTCGCTCAACGTCAAATCTTGCAAAGCATATTTTGTTGCGCATAAACCTCCAACTTCTTCATCTTTGGTTAGGTGGCCGCGGTACACAGAAGCATAATTTCGAAAATGCCACGTTAGTCTAAAGTTATGGCTCACAGCGCCGACATCAATAATTGGCGTTCCGATTTAGATAGCACGCTTATGACAACTGAGGGCTGTCAACAATTCAGAACGCGCATGCGCGCTCTCACGGTGCTCGCTCACCATCAAAACTTGCTTAAAAAATAAACATAAATATTTCTTTGTGTTTAAAACTGCAAATTTCTTCTTCTTCGTTGGTTAGGTGGCAATGGTAGCCAGAAGTACAATTTCGAAAATGCCACATTAGTCTAAAGTTATGATCTGACTTAAGGGACATGCGCTAAAATAGCCCACGAAATTCCAATTTTCTTTAGTTTTTTACATTTTGCAGGTCAGTGTGACGTTTTATGTTGAATAAAATATAATTTGCGACCGTAACAAATATGGCTTTACACAATTATAATCATTACAATCAGCAATACAACTCCATAAGTAAGCACAATGGTCAAATATCTTGCTTTCATAAAATAGTCATTCAATGTGAATACATGAACTTAGAGAGTTGTATTGATCATTTTTATGATTATAATTCTATACGTAAATAAACATTTGATACAGCCGCAAATCATATTTAGATCAACATACAACATGATACAGACCTGCAAATTGCAAAAAACGTAAGAAAATTTGAATTTCGCGGGCTATCTTGACGCTTTCGCTTAAAACAAAACAGCACAACTGTCATTTTTGACGTTATCACAAGATCGCGTATGTCATGACATCATCTATGACGATTCACGGCACATCGTTATCGAACTCACGTTATTTCGGTACGGGAGTTAGCACGCTCAAATCGATTTTAGCTTAACTCGGAATGCAGTCATAGAAAATAGGCTGCAATCTGAGTTACACTGTAACCTGAAACTGAAATAACGTGACCTCGATAACGATGTGCCGTGAATCGTTATAGATGACGTCATGACATACGCCATCTTGCGATAACGCCATCCATGCCTTTTATTAATATCACCGGGAGCGCTGTCAAAGATGACAGTTGTGCTGTTTTGTTTTGAGTCGCATCATAACTTTAGACCAACGTGGGGTGTTCGAAATTGTGCTTCTAGCTATCGTGGCCACCTAACCAACGAAGAAGAAGAAATGTGTAGTTTAAAGACAAAGAAATATGATATGCAAGTTTTGACGTTGTGCGATCACCGTGAGAGCGTTCTCGAGCGTTCCGAATTGTTGACAGCCCTCAGCTGTCATAATCGTGCTATCTAACTCGGAACACCAATTAATGATGTCAGCGCTGTGAGCGATTACGTTCTAATTCGGAATGCGGCTTATATGTGTCAAACTGTCAATGTCAAAACTGAGCGAGAGCTATTTATTTTCCAATAGAAATCTGTTATGATTTTTCCGGATTTTCCATAAAACTTAAGATTTTTAAATGAAATTATGTGGTGTCAAACAATATTAAGTGGTTAACTGAATGTTATCCATGAATTAAGCTATAAGTTCTGCGAAACTTCGCTTAAAAATGAATACTACACACTCGCAGAGTTTTTCTGTAATATGCGGAGAACTTTGCAATTTAGTTTATCTGAAAGAATTCAGTAAAGACAAATTTAATAAACTGGTAGATGAATTGAACGCCAAACCTTATAAAGTGGAATTATTCGTGCGGAAACATGTAAGCTTTTTAGGTTATCTTTGTCCTTACACTTTTCAATTTTGCATTTCTGTTATAAAATGTATGCATATTACAGGATGCTGCAACTTTAATGACAGCTCTTTGCTTAAATGTTAAGCCTGCCGATGATTTTTTAGCGGCGAAAACCTCACATTTAATCAATAGTATTGTAACAAAACAAAACTTACAATTTGATACTGATTATCTGTGGAAGGTGATCTCATGGCACATTGAATGTTTGAAGCAGTGCACGGATATTGTGTTGCCTGATATTCTCCATAGTATGCAATGTATCTTGCAATCTAATCCTCAAGCAAGTCATAAGGTAAGTGTTAATAAAATTGATTGTGCAAATTTGACGGTTTTATATATACCGTCACACCAAGTGAGGCCTTCTTCCTACTCTACTGACTAGCTACTCTTATTAGGTACTACATTTTTGGAACCTTATCTTGTATTGCTAATTATAAAAAGAGAAAAGATTTGTACCATTGTATGTTTGTTTGTAATGAATACACTCAAAAACACCTATTTTAAAAACTCATTCATCAGTAGATTGCTATATTATCACGGAGTAACATAGGCTATCATTTATAAATATGTCACACAGATGAAGCCTCTGGTGGAGGCTAGTATACTATACAATAGACATTAGTCCAATAATGCAAAACATTTTTTATTTTACAGTTTACTGAAGATTTAATAGGTATTCAAGGAGTCCTCATAAGGCTTATTGATTCAACAAAGAGTGTTCAAAAAGCCCAAAACAATTTACAAGTACTTTTGATAGCTTTAAAATGCATCATAAGTATTATATCCACTTCAGATGATAGCAAGAATGATACAAATGTGACCCCTGAGCAAAAGGAGTTGATATCTCAAATAGTTGTGAAGTTTTTGATGAAGGGATATTCAAAGTCAGAAGATGAATTTTTGTATTGTAAGGTATGTATTGCTATTGTAAAATTTAGAGGATAGATAAGTAATTATATTTTTTAGTTTCCTTTAACTCAAGCTTAATTAATTTACTGTTCCTTGACAATATTAAGGTTTCTAATAGTCTTACTCCAAAATTAACAAATAATAAAGCCTTATACACATTTTTCCAGGTAATCATATCAGCACTAAGGGTACTGTCTCAGCTATACTTCAGTGACCCCAACATAAATATACCTCTGCCTGAGGTAATGGGAATTTGTCAGAATTGTGTACTCTATGGTCTGGTGACGCAGACTGGCCGGCCAGAGAAGATTATGCCAGCTCAACAGACAGTAGCCATAGTGCCTGTTGTGCATACCCCTAACCCGAAGGGTGGAAAGGTAAACCTATTTTATACTTCTAGCTTAATGCATTTAAGGACACTGGAGACACAATAGAAGTTTCATTGTTCTAATGCCTATGGGCGTTTAGTGACCCTCAAAGTGTTAAGAATGAAAGAGCAATGCATACTTCATATAAGTTGCAACAATTGGTCGGAGCTTAAGCTGCTTATAGCTCAGAATTCAAATGTGTGTTATTAAATAAAGTTGTAGGTATTGTATTCTAAAAATATCAAAACAAATCATTGACTCAATAAAAACAAAAACATTAAGTTATTATTTATTTTCTTACGTTTCAGAAACAAAAGCTGCGCAAGCAAAGAAATAATGCAATTGATAGCTTGAAGAAAGAAATCCCAGTGTCGGACCGCAGTCTTATGAAAGATGTTGATAATTTTGAGAACAACTCTGCATACAAGCCCGCCAGTCGAAACTACTTGGAGCCTCAAAAAGCTAAGAATTACTGGGCATTGACCAGTGATTCTGATATGTCAGATGTGGAAAATAGTAAAGAAGTGAAACTAATTGCTTTGAAGTCTAGAGTGAGACAGAGTGCTTCAAACCTGCTTTTGGTTTTAGTTAAAGTAAGTATTGAACTTTTTTTTCACCCAACTGCAGTAGAGGCCAAAAGAAGGGAAGTTTTTTGTAAGGTGTGACTGGGACTGATTAAAATGCTAATGGACAATACTTCATCAGTTAATTTGCAACTTATTTGGCTCATGAGTTAGTGGTGGCTACAGTATAAATCCTTGGTGGCTCTTTACAGTTTATAGGTCCCAGATAGCCAAAGATAAGGCTGTCAGAATTTAATTATACTATAATTATAAATAATGATTGTCTTCAAGAAAAAGTCTCTTAATGGGCTCGTGGCTAAGTAATGAGAGCTGCACGGGCTGGTCGATCAGGTTAAACTACGCTTGCCGCAGGTGGTCCGTGGATGGGTGACCATCTTTGCACACTACGTTAAGCCGTCTGGTCCCGGCTGTCATTCGTGAAACTTTGACAGTTGTTACGGGTCATCAGAAGCCCGACAGTCTGACAACCAGTCTTACCAAGGGGTACCGTGTTACCCAGTAACTGTTTTGTGGAGGTCAGATAGTCGCGCCATTTAAAATACTGGTATTCAGTTGCATCCGGTTAGACTGGATGCTGACCCCAAAAATTGTTGGGAAAAGCGTACGTACCGATATTTAAAATCGCAACCACATCTAGACAATATTTTCAGGTAAAACAAAAACGAGAGATATTTGGTTACTGGTGGGCCCTTTTACCTGATTCGCCGGATGCTGCCAACTGGGCTGCAGAGGAATCGGCTAAGAAGACCCTTGCATACTGCGCAGTCACTGACCCAATAGCCAGTAGTCGAGCGAGTGTTCTTAGTGTCATTCTGGCGTTGTTGTCTAGGTCTAGGATGTACTTGTCTCAAGCTGAAACCAGGTGAGCAGATTACTTTCTTTAATTGAGTTGATACAGGATCCCCTGTCCAAGTGTGGGAAGGTGTTCCTTTCCCACACTTGGACCGGGGATCCTGTCGGGCGGTGGTGGGTGATCGGGTGGTTTTTAGTCAGTAGGAGTCTGACAGACCCCTTCGCCCACCCCAGGGTGGAGGACATCCCTTAGGACTTTCCACCCCAGAAAAAAAAAAGGTGAAGCAGGTACGCGCTAAACATAAACAAAACAATGGTGGTTTGTAGAAGGGCAACAGTGCTGCCACCAATGACGAGCTTTTAGTTTTCAATCCCATTCCTCGCGATTTTTGCCAGTTCTATGCAGATTTCAGCTGAGCTATATAGCGGTGAGCGCCCCCCCCCTCCCATTCACGCGAATTTTATTTCGCAATGCGAGGAGCGACGTACGGAAATCATATACGTACAATGCGAGATCTACATAAACTGGAAATGTATAGCTTGATGTGTAGCCGTACAGCGTGTACAGTCCTATACTTCACAAAATATTCCAGCGAATTAAATTCTCAGCAAACTACAGATTTTTTACCGCGCGAGTTTTAAATCACGAGTGCGTGTAAATACATAATAATTATGATACTATGTCTTAAAGAATGGCGGTAAAAATTTGGTGCGATTATTTATTACAGTGCGGGCTTAGCCTATTAAGCTTTTTATTTAGTAGGTAGGTAGCACCAACTATCACCTTCACAATCTCTCCGTGAGTTAGTACCAAGATACAAAGTTATTTTTGGTGCCATCATTTTCATCAGTTTGACTATGTATTGGACAGAAAAACTCGTTCATCCATACACATACTGAAAGTTTTATTATTCCCTAAGCCTTATTTATATCTCTAACATTTTATTTACAGTAAAAAGGAAAGCACCTCATTTATCCCGTTCTCGGAATCCCTGGGCTACATGATCACATGCCTGCACAAGGTCCTGAACAGTATCTTGGAGAGCGAGAGAAGCCATGCCGTCATTATTGTAGCTCTGAAGTGCTGCGCCGCGCTCGTGCAGGCGACGCCATATCATAAGATGAAGGAGGGCCTTATCAGTCAGCTGGTTATGTCGACCAGGAAGTTTTTGGTGCATAGAGGTAAGATTGAAAAGGGAGTGAATTTCGTGTATAGGACCATTTACTTTGGCGTTGTTTGGCATACGGCTGGCTATAATAGGATAATAAACGTTTATTTTGACCAACAAACGAGCAATTAGGTACAAATTTCAAAACATAACAGATTTCACAGCCACTTATTACAAACTTCGCTTTGCTTTTGCTATGTCTACCTGTGGATATTTGCGGCTGATATGCTAATTATTTTAATATTCTCTTGGTACCTGCTAATTACCATTGTCTCGGTACAGCAGTGATAGCCTAGTGGTGTGACCGTCGGACTGCCAAGTCATAGGTCTCGAGTTCGAACCCAAGGCACGCGCCTCTGACTTTTCGGATTCATGTGCGTATTGTATAATTATCACTTGCTTAAAAATCGGTGAAGGAAAACATCGTGAGGAAACCGGCATGCCTGAGAGATATTTCTCGACGGCACGTGAAGCCAAGTCAGAGGCTCTCGGGCGGCTTTAAAACTCTGACACAATGTTATTTACTAACCACACGAAAAGAAGATTGTCTCGGTAACATTTTGACATTTTATACATACACAACAGTCAGAATTTAATTTCTGAGGGATCGCCCATTAATCACGTGAGGCTCGGAAGGGGGGGGTTAAAAAGTTCCTAAAACACATCACATGTTTAATGGACGACCACTGACCTTAAAATACAAAGTAGGTGCCTATGTAACCAAGTAACAATATAATAATTAAGTGCAATGTAATGTGTATTTTATCTATGTGCCTTAGTTGCTTGAATATAAAGCAATTATTATTATTTTACTATAATTTCGGTTCCTATGTAGAGTATCTTTTTGACGGTCAAACGAACACGTTTCAGATGTTACGCTACAAGTCGGTGCCTTAATCACAATGGGATGCGTTCTCTCCGTCGATCCTAAAGTAGACGAAGTTTTAAAAGCAATAGAGAAAGATGCAGTGCCTTCTAAAATATCTACCTCCATGAGTTCTTCCAAAATAGTTTATACTACCCACAAAGTTGATGCTGAAGAATGTAGTGACTTTGAAGAGGGGTACTCGGATGATGAAATGTTCACCGCCGTTGATCACCCAACTGTGCAATGTGGTGATAAAGAAATAGAGGAAGGCCATTATTTTAGAAGTTGGATCTTGGATATATGCTTCAAGAATATGGGTTGGATTTTTAGGGAAAATGAAGTTGTGGTAAGTCTATTTTTATTTACATAATAGGCACGTTTACGTGATGTGCAAGAATCGAAGCGCTCCCCCGCTTCGATTTTTGCACAAAAGCCAAATCCCAAAATGATTGATATTTCTTTTGTTCACATTTCTGAAATGCGTCGGCGATACAGGACAATTCCTAATTTCGTTTCGTTACGACACGGCGTACCCTATGTGTTAATCTAGGTTATAAAATATCTGTGTGTCAAATTTAATCCAAATCCGTTAATGTAGCCGTTTGTGCGCCAACCGCCGAACATATCTGCGTTCGCAATTTATTTGCCAAACAAGTAAACAAACATGAGTTGTAGGAAAAACAACTGTAATGCCTACACATAAGGTTCGACTTTTTCAACATTACTAGTCGAGTCTAAAATCAACTTTATTTACACTTGCATAAAGTTGGTGTTTGTTTAAGTGGAAATAGCATAAATTGGAAACAAGGATTTACCTTAGGTACATCCAGACAAACAGAAAAACGGAAAAAAAAACTATATTTTCTGTCTATCTTGTTTACAGTTTTGACTTTCAATTCAATGTACGGTTTTGGCTGTGTTACTATTTTATATTATAAATATTGATTTCCGAGTGCATGTAGAAATTGCCTCACATTGATAACATTATTAGATTGCTTACATTTCGCGCGTTAAGTTTTATGGTGAACTGAACTTTGTTATCAACACATGCTTGTTAAAACCAGATTCCAGTATTGTAAATCCGGATTTTTTACTTCATACCACGTTTTTATCTGGACACTGGACGTAACTGGATAAATATCTGTGAAAATACGCTGGTTAATGTAAATATTTTTTGTTTTGAAATAAAACACAAAGTAGTTTGGTGCGCAAACCAATTAAAAAGGTCACATTAACAAGAAAATAACATAAACTTCATGAAATTTTGCTACATCATTCATTATTTACCTATACCTACTCAAGTCTAATTTTATGTATAAAAATATACTTATTGTAAATCTTGTAGAGTTACAATACTTTCTTTTTTTAACGGAAATCTAAAGAAGAAAGAAAGAAAGAAAGACAATAAATTTATTTGACTCAGGAAAATCTCTGTATGAGAAGAAGCTTTTGCCCAGCAGTGGCACAATTGGCCTGGTTTATTTCATGGAGAATATATTTAACTAGCTTCCGCCAACGGCTTCACCCGCGTGTTATCTTTATAAATTATAGCCTATGTTACTCAGTGATAATATAGCATTCTACTGGTGTAAGATTTTTTTTATCTGTCTAGTAGTTTTTCAGTTTATTCATTACAAACAAAATTACAAATCCTTTCCCTTTAAAATATTAGTTATAGTTATTATCAGTGATCGGAGTAGGTAGATTGATTTTTAGTACTTGTATCATAAATGCACACAGAAAGAATAACATGGATAAGCCATTTTTCCGGAAAGTAATTCCGGTATTTCCGGATTCAATTAAATATTGTTAATGTTGGTAGTGATATTATTACTACTCAATTCAAAATTTAAAGGAAGGTATCAAAACTAAATTAATTCATTATTTATCTGTTGAATAATAAAAACAATCGAATTCCGATCGAAGCTTTAATATTTATTTTTTCTTCCTTCTTTTTTCCTACCTTTTTTTTGAGGATGGCAAATCATCAAATGACTCCTTCCACTCTGGCAGAATACAATTCCTACATAAGTTCCGGTTTTTTTTTAATAATCCACCAATTCCGGAGGAATGTCCATAGTAATATATACGTTTCGGATCAATGACCCCAGTTCAATCTACCTACTCCGATCACTGGTTATTATACAGGATTATTGGTCAACACTAATAAGCTAAGCTCTTAAGGGGTAATTGTACTCATCATTATGAACAACTCTTGCTATGGGAACAAACGTGAAATCGCGAAAAAAAGCAGTTTTTTTTTCGCGAGGATGTCGGACAATATCCCACGGGAATATAAGTACTACCGGGATTAAAAGTAGTCAATCCTATGTGTTAATCTAGGTTATAAAGTTATGAAACTATTTAGTTGAACAAGGATTAATATCTTGATACGAATGTCATCATCTTTCTTGATTGACTAATTTGAGCAAAAAACGTTATTGTGGCTAACTTTAATAGTTAGACTTTTAGGCCGCGGGGACTTTTTTGTGTTTGATTATAACTACTATAAACATGTAGTAGATTATTGTATGTTTCATCAATTACGTAGTTTTCGCAGTGCATGTGCCATGACTTTTATAGGAAAATTTTTGATATCGTGGGTTACATTATTGCCATTAAACTAAAAAAAAATAAGTAAAGAAACTACAAACAAACAAACACAAAAGTACAAACTCATACAAACACCCTGCACGCGTAGCATGAGCAAGTTTTTGGCGACGGAAGAGTAGACAAAAATGACGTTCCGTGTAGACAGTACGACGGCAGCAAAGTAGAAAGAGTCATTTGCACTTTTTACGAAATTCACTCTTTGACATAATTCGACTCAGAATTCTTTGTTTTGTCATAGGACTTTTTTCTGTTTGATTCTCTATTTTTACTGATATTAAGTCACGTATTTAAAGACAACTACGACATTTATTCTTAAAATGACGAAGTACTGTGTTTTGGAACAAAAAATATTACAGTAATATGTGCCTGAACCATTTCCTTGGTAATGCCCTATTAACTAAATGATGTAAAATAGAAGATAGCTTTGTTCTTCTATTAATTATCACAATTTTGCATTCAAAACGTTCTTCTGTAAAATCATGATTTTGTAGATAACCGTATATACTTTGTGGCCGTCGAGTAGAAAGTTTTCTACTGTCTTTAGCATGGCGATTACAAAATCAAATTGTCTATACTACCTTAGACAACAGTCAGTTGTCAGTGTGATTTTAACAGTTTGGGATAGAAAACTTTCTTCTGAAATAGTCTACATACAAAATGACCTAGACAAAGATTGTTAGAAACGTAAGACAAAATGACAGATTGTAGAAAGATTTCTACAGTGCGATGTCAAAAATGGAGAAACGAAATGTCAGTTTGTATAGAAAGAGCTATGTCTATTCTTCGTAGAAATAGAAAGCGTCATGCTACGCGTGCAGAACTAAAAAAAAAAATTGAAACAAAACTTTCTGTACAAACTTTAATAAACGTATTTTTCTCTCTTTTCTTTTCTTTCAATTTCCGTAGGGATCCCAAAAAAATATTAATAATATATACGAGTATAGCCCATGTTACTCGCCGATAATGTAGCTTTCTATGGGTGAAAGAATTTTATAAATCGGATAAGCATTTTTAGTAGTTTATCTATTACAAACAAACATCCAAAAAATCAAATCTTTTTAATATTTGTTTATAGTTTAGAAAAAAAACATGGTAAAGCGTTTTGTTGTCTGTTGCCTATAAATAGCAACGCAGCATCAAATATTGATCACAACAGTCTTATTAGTAAGCTATTAGGTGACGATGCTCCACTTAAAGCAAATGATTGATTTATTATCAAGTAATAGGGGCCCGACCGCGACGTCAGATCGTATTGGACTTTGTTTTGTGCGCAGTACTGTTAAATTGAACTGTTGATATCCTTACACTATTAAAGGAAATTGGTCGGTGCGTAAGCAAAATGTTTATTTATTTTGTAAGAAGGCAATTTTAGTACAAAGAGAAAACTGGTGAAATGTGGGTGTACTATAGGAACAGCTCTGCCTAACCCTTTGGAGATTACATGCGTGATGTTTTGTTTCTGAGAAAATACAATTGTACAATTGTAACGATGAACCATAAGCTTAAACTTAGCCGACATCAGCATATTTCAAGTAATGTCATAAAACAATCACTTCAAAACATTCCAATCAGATATTTTAATAAATGAAAGGAACACTAAAACATCTCTATTTATTACCTTTCTCAGTCGTGACGTTACACAAGTACTTACACAGCACGAATATATATTCCTAAGATCATACAAATATTTAATCCTGGTAGCAATCACACCTGGGTCCCATGGCACCCTAAAGAGGTAATATACATGAAGGTTAAACATTCTTTCAGAGAATCAAGCCATCAGCGATTCCAATAATCCTGGAGTCCTTACAAGTGTTGTCTGCAGTAGCGTTCCACCACCTTCAAGATCTGTTGCATGGTCACATCACGCTGCTTGGCGACATTCTGAGTGAGATGTTGCAACATGAACACCAGGATGTGGTGGTACAGACTGCCAGTACTATTAGTATTATTGGGGATGGGATACAGAAACTGGGTAAGTCTGGCTGTTTTTGTTCACAGATATACAGGATGGATTTTTGAGATGGGGCAATAATATAGGCAGCAGTATGAATGGGGCAGTAACGGTTAAGGTAGCTGCCCTTACTGCCTCATCTCAAAAATCCACCCTGTATGTAGGGAGGGTTTGTACAGTATTTAAGCATTCATGCGAGTAAAATAAGCGGTACATTTCTAATGTTATCAGCTCATTTTTAATCAATCGCATTTTTTACATAATATCCAGCCAGAAATCAGTCAACCTCACAGAAACACGCAACTCCATGAACCTTCTGTTTCTTCCAAACTTTGCAGAGCAAATAGACCGAGCGCCGCCACTGAACCACTGCGTCTTTATGTGGGGGAAGCTGGTAACACAATTGTCTGCCGTTCTGCAGTGCCACGACACCTCGCCCGCTAAAGCAGTGGTCTGTGATTGTATTGCTAACATAGGAGAGAGGTCCTTCAAAGAGTTACCGGTAAGTGCGACTTCCAGTAGTAAGGTTAAAATCTGATCAAGACGCTTAATAGGGGTGATGCCTGCGTAAAAAAAAGAAATTCTAATTAGTCCGTAAGTCAGATAATAAAAAATTACTTAGATAAAACGTATTTTAAGTTGGGGAGTGGGAGTTGCTACATACTCGTGACGTCATGGCACATTTTAACTCAATGTATCGCCATAATATAAAAGAAAAAATACGTGACCTATATTTTTTTATTATCTCCATGACGGGACTAAAAATATAATTTTAGTCATCATCCCTAATTATGTCTTCAGAAACTCTCTCAATCTCATTTGGTATAAGTTCTGTAACTTAGTGTTCAGAAACTTAAATTTTCAAGTTATAGAACCAGTTGCAATAACAATATCGAATATACAAAGTCAGAGAATTCCTCAGAAATCGGTCATAAGATGTCAAGAACAGGCTAGCAGAAGTCAAATCTGAGTAAACGTGCACTATAACGACAACTGGACGCTACTCGATTGTGACAACAGTGATCAAAGCGCACTTGGACTTTCGAAGCTAAAGTTCGAAATAAAATCGATAGTGGACATCGTTCACAGTTTTATCAAAGATACTTTGACCAAGCGGACTATGACGGTCGTAAAGCGGATTTATGCAGATGCCGGGGGTTAAAAGTTAAGATAGTAAAATCCCACTATCTTAAATTACTATTGACATTTATAATAATAATTCAATTGACCGATTGTCATGTTTGCAGTAATAACATAACATTATTGTGTAATGTCATCGGCAGTAATTGGAATCACTATTCAACATCGCTTAGGGTTACCGATTCCAAATTTGTACGTCCTTACGAAAATCCTGACATTTGCAAAAAAAATCCAGATTTAAGATTTATCATATGAATCCATGAAGTAGTTACAATAAGAAAGATTTTTTGGATAAAATCAATCAATCAATCATTTATTTCTCCCTTCACAAAGCTGACGAGAGAATAAATGATTGATTGATTGATTGATTTTATCCAAAAAATCTTTATTTAATTAATCTTAAATCAGATTATAATATATCTAAACTCAATGAAGTAAATAGCGTACTTTAACAACGATACTTGGGTGTATTTATGTTGTTGGCGATTTGGGGCCATCACGCAAATATAGACGACATGATATTTCAAAAATCTTGGGATGAGAGCGCGCACATTTTCTGTATACAAAAAAAAATTGATTTATAACTTTTGGTTGAATCAGATTTTTGCTCTCTAATGTAAATCGCTCATATTTATCGTCTATACTTATCCCAATTTTGTCTCCCTGTAGCGACATCTCCAGGTGCTATGTTGCACGCTTCTGATTGGTTCATGTAGTGACGAAGAAGCGACGGTGCGTGCGGCCGCTGTGCGGGCATTGGCCATGCTCGTTATGTACCGGAGTCTGAGAGAAGTAAGTTATGTTTTACTTTAAAAATAAACCAGCTATAAGATTACGCACATTTTCGTAAACGATTACGACTAATCTGTTTCATTTTGAAAGTTCCATAACATTCATTGCGTTATTTACGTTGTTGAGCAGTTTTTTTTTCGAACTTATGAAGCAATGGATTAGCAATCTGTTTCAAAACGATTCAGATTGATCCTGTATTACGCAATTAGGGTACTGTTCTGGATTCTCTGCTCTCATTGATTGATGACCTGGCGCTGGCTATGCTTTGTTAGAATGTTATATTAGCCATCCGCTAGTAGCCAGGGCATATTATTCCCAGAACAATACCGATGGGGCCAAAAGGTTCTGGAGTGGCGACCGCGTACCGGAAGACGTAGCTTTGGAAGGCCTCCCACGAGATGGACCGATGACCTTGTGAAGCCTTCACTTTGTGAAGGTCGTTTATTTATAAATAAATAAATAAATAAATAAATAACCTTGTGAAGGCCTCAGGAATCCAATGTATGCGGGAAGCACAGACCCGGTCGAAGTGTCGGTGCTTGGGGGAGGCCTATGTCCAGAAATGAATGTCTTTCGGCTGAAATGATGAATGATGATCCACTAGAGGTATAAATTAATCAGCTTTTCCTAAAGTTATCTTTGTTGTAACCAGCAGGATTTGTATCTCCGTCTTTCTTGCTTATTGAATCTGTCAGTCTGTATAAAACATTTATATAAGCACTTAATGGGTTATCCGTGTTAGGATAAGTGATTTATCACGTAAACAAACAAGTCATCGTCACGTAAATAAGTCAATGGGCCAATTGATTCGCTATGACTCTGTGACACTTTCCTCCTACTACCTGTAAATTGTAGTCACGACCTACATCTTTTTTGAACCTAGCATTAAGAAATTTAGTAGTTACGATGCGATTTATTCATTTTATCGGCTTAATTACACGGTCCATCGCAACATTCTACGTTTATAACTGTCATATAAAACTCAACCTTTCTTGAAATAATGCTAAAAATAGAAAAACTACTTCCCTTTTTGTCCGCTTTGATGCTCTCGCAGACTAGTATACTAGTAGTTGCATAATATTGTTCCCACTGGCTGGGACACAGGCCTCCTCTCAGTGTGAGGGAGTGGGCCGTAATCCACCACGCGGGCTCTCCGCGGGTTGGTAGATGTCACATTTCTTAGATTTTTTGGTTCTACGACATGCCGGTCTCCTCAAGATGTTTTCCTTCACAGTTATGTGAGCAGTGGTGATGAACCCTGCATTCCGGGTTACGCTGTAATCGATTTGAGCGTGCTAACGGCCGTACCGAATAAGCCTGAGCGCGATAACGATATAATATGAATCGTCATAGATGACGTCATGACATGGGTCATCTTGCGATAACGCCGACCATGCCTTTTACTAATATCACCGTGAGCGCTGTCGAAGATGACAGTTGTGCTGTTTTGTTTTCGAGTCACATCATAACTTTAGACAAACGTGGCATCTTCGAAATTGTGCTTCTGGCTACCGTGGCCACCTAATCAACAAAGAAGAAGAAATGTGTAGTTTAAACACAAAGAAATATGATATGCAAGTATTGACGTTGAGCGAGCACCGTGAGAGCGTTCACGAGCGTCCCGAATTGTTGACAGCCCTCAGCTGTCATAATCGTGATATCTAACTCGGAACGCCAATTATTGATGTCAGCGCTGTGAGCGATTACGTTCTTATTCGGAAAGCGGCCGAAATTTACACAAAGTAAAGCGTTTGTCAGGGTTCGAACTTACGACCTACAGCTCGTAAGTCGCTGCCGTTACCACTGGGCCACCATTGCTCTAGTTGTTGGTTCAGATTCTATTCTGTCAAAACATAACACTATTCTTCTGTTTTAGGATATCGGTTTCGTGAGTGACTGCGGGGAGAACGTTCTGCGCGCGTTAGCTGAACCTACGCTGGTTGTGCGAACCAAAGCGGCCTGGGCTCTCGGTAACCTCTGTGACGCTCTAGTGTTGAATGTGTAAGTTTTTTCAGTAAATAGTGGTTATGAAAAATCCAGTTCTGTATCCCGGCTTAAACAAATACAGAGTGTTTAATCTGGAAAATTTGTTATTAAATCGAGAAGATAAGTCCTCCAAGAAACCATCACATATGTTTCTCCGGCCTCTCACATACTTATGTATATGACCCCGGTTTCTGGAGTTCATCATCTATTTAGCCTTTTTTCAACTATTTTGTGGTCGACTTCCAGTCTAACTGGATGCTGCTGAATATCAGTATTTTACATGGAGCGACTGCCTACCTGACCTCCACAACCCATTTACTGGGTAACGCGATATCCCGTGGTAATACTGGTTGTCAGACTTTCGGACTTCTGACGACCCATAACAACTGTCAAAGATCTACAAATGACAGCCGGGGCTAACGGCTTAACGTGCTTTCTGAGGCATGGAGGAGGTCTTGGTATGTAAAGATGGTCACCCATCCACGGACCAACCGCGGCTGTTATTACTTAGCCACAAGCCCTTCCCCGGTTTTTGGAGTTAAGATACGTTTAAAACAACCTATAAAAACGTTTCAAAATTTAATACTAACCTTCTCGATTTAAAACTTAAAGGAAATAATAGAGGTCGATGTAAACGTATGTGCGTGTGTGTATGATGTGTATGTATGTGTCAGTGTACCGTGACGCAAATCCGCCTTGAGCAAAGTTCGTGCCTACTCGATATGTGAAAGGCCTTTGTCCTTTGTGAAAAAAAAAGAAAATAAAAAATTGTTTATTCTGCGCAAACTAAACGCACACAAAAAAAACAAAATACTAATTTGTAAATACAGTTACCCACCAGTTACTATACAGCTGCACAACATTCAATATTACAACAAGAGACAGTATCAGTTATGCAAACTGAAACGGTTAATAATTGTAAACTATCCTGTTTGGTTAATTATTGTCTTTACAACGTCAACATAGATCCAATGTCTGCAGTCTATATTGTATTCAGGTTTTAGATCACATATTGACAAATGCCATCTACTATAATTGTAACAGCGAATCAATTTTCACGCCTCCCCCTTAAGATCCAGGCCAAATATTTTTTGATATTCGGATAGCTCATGACCTAAAGAGGTGCCATAAAGAATATGAATACAAAATCTCGACTAATTAAAAAGTTATGCAACAAGACGAAATTTCGCGGGTATATTAGTGGTTCAGTATAACATATTATCACGCCAGCATTTCCCGGAGGGTTAGGCAGAGATGCACCTATAGTACACCCACATTTCGCCAGTTATGTTTAAATCATAAGTAATAATAAATTATGTTTAAGAGCCTTTATTATGAAAGTGGGCAACGTCGCAAATAGATGTCAAATATTTCGCATTTGGCAATATTACTATATGGAAATAAGAAATGTGGCTAACTAGCGAAATAGAATATTGATTTTGAAATGCAATAATTAATATCGTAACACCGAATTTTTAGTTTTAGATGTAAAAAAAGTATTTGGAAAATATCCAAATGCCTTTTTTACACCTAAACTGGGTACAACATAAAATTCAATGTTATAATTGCAATTCATTATTAATATTCTAGTTTGCTAGTTAGCCACATTTCTTATTTCCATAAAGTAATATTGCAAAATTAGTTAAAATAGGTACATTTGTGACAGGTATTTGCGACGTTGCCAACTTTTAGGATAAACGCTCTTAAAAACTAGATGAGGAACTGGGTTATTGGCTTTAAACATTAGGTTATTTCCAAATTCGACGATAGTGTGTTTCATATTCCTCTTTTTTCGTAGGATGTTTGCTTTAATGAAGTTGAGTAGATAGGTCTAATAAATACGGATGAAAATAAATATGTAACTATGTCTTCTTCACACATTTATTGTTTACCATACTTGTCAACATAATGGAAACCACCAAATAAATGTCATAGATCAAACATTTGAGCGAAGCGCAATAAGTTATCGCCATTTTGCATGACGTAACATATTTACACACGATTCTTTGGCATTATTTATCGGTGCAAGTAACCCAAAACATCTTGGAGTTTTACAAAAGTTTCTTAAATATTGCTACCTAATCCAATCAGTTGAGGTAACGAGACATCGTAAACCTAGACTTAGGCTTGCTTGCATACGCCCCGGGCGTCGGGAGTCAAGAGCCGACTTCCGGCCACCGTAGGCGCGGGCTTGCGGACGGTGAGCAATGGGCAGCTCGCCGTCCGATCAGGACCAGGCCCGTGTCGACGGCGCGTTGTGTTCCACGCGCGCCTCAAAGAGATGTCAGCACCAACCGACGGGGTCGAAAGACCAATGCCTGCTGGGATTGCGGGTTTGTCTGAAAGGGATATCGCGGCCCCGGCACACAGGCAACGGAAGGAACACGGGTGGGTTTTAGTCAGTAAAAGTCTGACACACCCTCTCGCTCTGCCCAGAGCGGGAGAAGTCATTTGATGATTTCACATGCAAAAAAAAAAAAATTCGGTTCCCAGGTCAAGCAAAGGGTTATTTTTTCTGTCTGGAATTTCTCAGTAGCAGCCCGGATTCTGGATTTGTGCCCGGTTGGTGGCAATAGGCTCGCCCCCTATTACATGGGACTTAAACATAACTGACGAAATGTGGGTGTACTGTAGGTACACGTCTGCCCAACCCTTTGGGGAAACAAAGCGTGATGTTATGTATTTAAAACATCACGCTATCTTTGTCTTCTTCAAACGATTGGCAGAAACGGAACGATGTTTTTAATACGTTTAGCGCTAAACACATTTAGTGACTTGTGGTGCAAGCGGGCCTTAGTTGTACGAAATGTTTTGTAGTTATCTGGCAGATAAGTTTACGGAACTTATCTGGAGGTGGTGAAAGACTAACTTGTCCACACTAATATTATAAAGAGAAAAGATTTTGTATTTTGGTTTGTAATTAATGAACTCAAAAACGACTGGTGCGATTTTAAACATTCTTTCGCCAGGAGAATGCTATATTATCACTGAGTAACTTGAGCTATAATTTATAAAGCGGAAGCTAAAGTTATCACCTCCTGAATTAGTGCTCAGGGGACGACGCCGTCGCCGCGCCGCAATCGCGCCGCCGCGCCGCCGCACTACCGCACCGCCGCACCGCCGCACAGTCGTCGCTTGATTATGCCATATCACTCTAAAATGCGAGGCGGCGGCGCGGCGGCGCGGTGGCGACGCCGTCTAGACGAGCCCTTAGCCATATTCAAGCAAATAAATGATTTGATTTGACGTCCACTGTTGGACAGGCCATGAAAGTTCATAAAGTGTTATTTTATCTGATAACAGGGAGGACCCAGATTGCGACGAGTTAGACGATGCCCTGCTGGTTCGTCTGCTCGAGGTCAGCATTCAGTGCGCAGCCGACAATGATAAGGTAACACTAAAGCCAAGTGCACAATTACAGCCGCAACGGACCGCAGCGCAACAAACATTCTAAAAACAAATGTTCATATAAAAAAGCGCGGACAGCGGTTATATATCAGTTTTGTCTATTACATATTTCCTGTAAATTGAGAGGTCTGGCTCTTGTGATACAGGAACTCCTATTACAAGAGCCAGGGCTACACTGATGTTTGTGTCTATGAAATGTTAAATTTTTTGTTTTTTTTTATTTTAAACAGCCCGCTTGTAGTTAGCGTTGGTTTAAAGAAAATGTCCAAAAGGTGATGAAGAAGGATGCTTGCATTGCGTGGCGGCCCCGTTAGCCTTAACAACTTAATATTTGGTGTGAACATTTACGATTGTCAACTGTCTTATCTCAAATTAGTCTGACGTCTGTATTCTGCACGAAAATAGTCCATTCATGTTTTGAATGATAGTTTGTAAAAAAATATGAAATCACGCGCATGATTCATGATTGTTTAGGCTGGGGTGTCGTCTTAAACCTAAGGGGCTAAGGGTCAAACTTATTTACATAATAAATGCGTCTCTTCTTTTGCCTGGCGTTATCAATCGCTGTTTAGATTAATGGTAGATAAAGGTCACATAGATCTTGGGTCGTCCGCGTCTAATATTTTTCAGATAACTACATTTTTTTATTAGGTGACTTCTTTCTTTCTTAGTACGTAGTATACCTGCACTATTAACATAATACCCAAAGAAAACAAGGTTTATCTTCAGAAACAGGTCTAAACTATTGAGCCAATTTTTTTATTTCGAACTTTATTCCGGCCATAGTGCATTCATTTTAGCTTGACAACATAGACGACATTGCTGAATTTTGCAGTCATGATGTGTTTGGTAGTACTGTTCTGTCAGTCATCATTTTGAACTTTATTTGTATTGAAATTAAGACTACAAAATTCAGTCCTATCAATCGCGTCACGGGGCACATTATAATGAACGAACTGTACGTTATGCAGTATTAAGGTGAACGCACACTTATCCGAATCGACCGAAAGAATCGACCGCGCCGAAAGAAGCAGTAGGTAAGTTCTTAATGCAAAACTGACAACTGCTGGACAAGTACCGGACAAAGTAGTCAGTTTTGTATAAAGAACTGTATTTCAATCATATTAACGTCTATTTCACAATACGTTTACGTCAATTCTATGATCAAGTGGTAAAAAAACTTGACAAGTTTTTGTCTTATTATACAATATGAGTTGGTCGTAAAATGATAATACTACAGTCGAAGCTGTGGGGGACTACTAGTAATGGTATTATATCTCCTTATCTCATGGTGTGACGTTATCACTTCCGGTTGTAACACAATTCTATGTTAGTGACGCATAAAAAGTCGAGTTTTGTTAATATTAAACTCAAAAGTTATTCGTAGACGTGAAGGGTAGTGACTAGAGATTAATAATGAGTTACTATATTATTTTCAGTTATTAAAAAAGCTTGGTATCGATTCAGAATATGGCATCCAACTTTACAAGCTTTTTTAATAAGGCCGCTTTCCGAATAAGAACGTAATCGCTGACAGCGCTGACGTCAATAATTGCCGTTCCGAGTTAGATATCACGATTATGACAGCTGAGGGCTGTCAACAATTCGGAACGCTCGTGAACGTTCTCACGGTGCTCACTCAACGTCAAAACTTGCATATCATATTTCTTTGTGTTTAAACTACACATTTCCTCTTCTTCGTTGATTAGGTGGCCATGGTAGCCAGAAGCACAATTTCGAAGATGCCACGTTTGTCTAAAGATAAGATGCGACTCAAAACAAAACAGCAGAACTGTCATCTTTGACAGCGCTCACGGTGATATTAGTAAAAGGCATGGTCGGCGTTATCGCAAGATGGCGCATGTGATGACGTCATCTATGACGATTGACAATACATCGTTACCGCGCTCAGGCTTATTCGGTACGGCCGTTAGCACGCTCAAATCGATTACATCGTAACTCGGAATGCAGGGTAACTTGCAACGGCATTGTCACAACCACGTGAAAGCTCGTTAACGAATTCTCTCTGTGTGAAATCACCTTTATATTCTGCTAAACTTATTCATGCAAGTTTATGTAAAAGTAAATCTTGACTTAGATAAATTCCATTCAGTAATTCCCTAATTCGAAAATATTCCGGGATTATTTTCCAATTTTTCTTTCCATTAAAAACCTAATTCGGACTATTATGAAAATTTTAAAACTAAAAATAGCCAAATCAGTTCAGCCATTCTCAAGTGATGCGCTTACCAACGAACAGCATTTCATATTTATTTATGTAGATTACCAGACATATGCTATAAAAATCAAATGCTGGGTGTTATAAAAAATGTTCATAATAGTCCGAAAAAGATGTTAATGAAAAAAAAAACTTTAAAAAAAAAATTGTCTGGCAAATTAGAAAATTCGGGTAAAACTGAAAGTGCTTTTTCTATGGGATTTTTGTATGACCATATTTAAATATTGACAGGTCAACGTCAGTCGGGTCATCTAGTAGTAAATAAAATTGACTTTCAGTTGATATAGAATAAGTCGTTTCGCCGCTATAACGTCGGTCTGCGCTGAGCCTTATCCGATAATAACTTCGCTGTCTAGTAACATATTCTAAAAATATATTCATTATGGAATTCTAGAAAGCTAATCGCACCACGGGTCAGTATACCAACACGAGGTCCCTAGCTCTTCGCACGTGGACAACGCTATCAGTTGACTTGTACTTACTTTAAAATATTCCTTATCTCTAACTTAATGGAAAGTTTAGCTGGACAGTTATCCATACAGGATGTGTAACTAAAACAAGCTCAGATGTTGTGGTTGAGTAATTCTGTGCTTGATCAAAAGATAGGTTAATCTTATCCTGATTGATTACTGATGTATGAGACAAGTATGTCGGTCAAGGTTCAGTTATTTTCAAGCCTTGAATAAAGGATCAATGAATTCATGGCGGTTCTAGCAAATTCGCCTTCTTGCTGTGTTACATTTCATGTTGCATTGTATATGTTTAGACGGCATGTTTGTTTCAACGTATGTTATATTTCAGATTATGTTACACAGAATGATGTATGATGTGTTACATAAAACCTTACAATACTGTAAGGTTTTATGCGATAAGCAATATTATACAGGCTAATAAGGAAATAGCTTTCGACATTCAAATAATTTGTATTTTAAATAAAAAGGGAATGTGGTTTTTGTTTGATGAAAAATAGTAGAAGACTAGCTTTTGCCCGCGACTTCGTCCGCGTAGAAGTCGAAAATAGTTCTAATAGTATTTTTTATTGGTTTTTTACGTTATTAATTTTGTTATAACATATAAATTATTATGTTAAAATGTTTGAATAATTATAAAATATTACAATCTTTATTATAGTGTAGGGATATAAAGACTAAATAAATCTGAAAAAAAATATGTTATATTTTATGAACACGTAGTTCGGCCTTTGATCTGGCGAAAGTTACATGGGTGTATTATCTTTTTACAACGAAATCGAAATACTACACCTACCGCAGTATTTCTTTGTAAACTATATTGTTTGTTTTTCTTTCGGGTGCTAGAATCACCAGTCTACTCTGTGCGCTTACTCTGCAGCATGCCACATACAACTGGCCGTGGGAGAAGCAGCTTTCCCTCAAGTCTACTCCCCATACCTTAAGAGTTTGAACTTGAGCTTTGTGTATAGTCATTGCGAAGCATACCTTGATGGGAAACTGCACTCTCCTGAATTCGAAGGGGTAAATTGATGGTGTTAGGGGAATCCTAGGAATAAATACAGACCTCTGTAAAGCTTAGAAACCTTCAAACGCGGTACTAATATGTATAGTACGGTGACTTTCGAAACATACCAATTTTAAAGAGTATTTGCATTGCCAGCACCAAGCCTTTAGTGAGTTTCAACTTTTTTTGAATAAAATCGGATTGACTTTTCGAACATGTGTCAAAATAAAATGTAATTTAAATCAAAAGCACTAAGGAGTATTGATATCAACTTCGAAGCAAATCACTCCCAAAATAACTTTCTACCCCTATTTAACTCCCGTCAGAATGTCCTGTCATGTCCTGTTAAAGAATGTTTATGCAAAATTTGAAGTAGATTGGACCAAGGAATCACGTGGTCCCATACAAACTTTGCCCGCCTTTTTCACCCCCTTAGGGGTAGAAATTTGAAAAATCCTTTCTTATCGGATGCCTACGTCATACAAAGAACACACCCTCCAAGTTTCAGGTCTCTACAATCAGCGGTTTAGGCTGTGCGTTGATCCGTCAGTCAGTCAGTCATTCATTCAGGACAAAGCATTTTATATGTATAGATTAGCTACCGAATAGTGCGAGCTTTATTAGTAAAGATTGTATTGAACTTAGAATGATTATATAGGACACAATATAAGAGTATAGAAGCCCCGTCTATCATTGTTGTGTACTTCCCCCTCACACTCACGCACACACAAGTATATTGAGTGACGTCTCTCCGACGTTACAGTACCTACCCACCATGAACATATCGGCTAAATAAAATTAACACCCACCATTAGAACTCTCTTCTTTCTTCGTGTTTATGTAATTTAATAAAATTTAAACTAAACAATACCACACGACAAACAACATAATGGGTGTAATTTTCATAATTTTACACATGAAGGTGTTAAAAACTGCAGAGTTCAATGTCTGTTACTCTGACCAATGCAGGCTTCATATCCTTGAAACTGGTGGAATTTGCTGAAGATGTTTTATTTTTCAATTCAGAATATGATTATTTAATTATGCTATACATTCTCGTATGACACTTATACACATAATCGCTTTAATTATCCTTTTTTTTAGAATGGATGGGTAATTTAACACCTATTGAATAACCAAACTGTTCTATAAATAGGTAAAAATGAGTGCGACTCGCGGCCTCGGGAACCTGCTACGCTTGATAAAGAACGAGAATCTTCTCAGGAACATGCAATTGAAGACTTTATGCGAGACGGCAATAGGGAAGCTTTTGGATTGCGCGTGCAAGGTGAACAATATGAAGGTGCGGTGGAATGCTTGCTACGCGATGGGAAACGCTATGAAGAATGAGCAGTTGTTCACTTGTTTTAATGGATGGCAGGTGAGATATTCCGGGAGGTTACGTTACGAATGCCTTTGAAAACCAATCTTCGGGGTCTTGCAGCAAGGAAGCGATGGTAAAAGATAGGTTTTGGGCAAGCGTGTGCGCAGGACTTGCATATCCAAAATGAAACTTTTTTTTTGCTTTTTTACTACTGGTCAATTGTCTCGACTGCATTTTCAGTTTGAAATCTTGGGCCAATAGTTTAGTCCATATGTTCTCTAGTTGCTGCCTACTCTCATGAGAAAAAAGTGTGATTTTGTGTGTTCTTTTTCGTCTTATTCCAATCTTTCCTCTCCAGAACCAAGTCTACTCCAGCCTCTGCACTCTAACCAAAGAGTGCAAGAACCTAAAGGTCCGTATAAACGCGGCGACGGCGTTACGTGCACCCTCTGCGCGTGCGCACTACGCAGAACACTACGCGTTAGTGTGGAGGGGGGTACTAGCCGCCATGGAGAATGCGGCCGATGTTGATGACTTCAACGAGTACAAGCATAAAGATAATCTTATTGAACAGGTGATCTTTTTTTACAGAATTTTGAATTTGTGACTTTTGCTGCTCATTTTTTTTTTAAGTTTGACTTTTGAATTGTTATGTGAAGGGTCCTCCCAGTTTCTGAAAGTCAAAAAATAAGCTGTGATTGACTGACTGATGATGAAAACCAATCAAATCATTTTAACTCTTTTGATTGGCTTTTGTTATATCAATCAATCACTTGACATATTTTAATTGTGTCTTGATTAGAGTTTCAGAAACCGGTGTTAGACTGGTAAAAGCCACTCTATTGGCTACACGTGACTTATAGCATTTTCGATTCATGATCCTGAGTTACTTAATATTTTTTTGGTACAGACTACAAAAATAGATTTTTCTGCTAAGTTGCCTAAATATGAAACGAATGTCCAATAATGTTCTCTATTTGTTCCAGCTATGCGTAACTCTAGCCCATTTATGCTGCCTCCTCACTCAAGTTGACTTAGCAGACATCCTGGACCCTCTCATCTTCCACTACGACTGCGCTAAGGCCACCTTCACACAAGTCTGTCACAAACTACCGCCTGAAAACGCGTCCTGTCTGAGAATCCTTCAGGCAGCTAAGTACGTAACCGTCGATTTGACTGCAACCAATGACACGCAGATGCAAGCGTTGAGTATGTTACAAGATATATTTATTTGGGACATGTAGATGGTGAAGGTGAAGAGACTCCCACCAAAAGTATTGGCTTTCCGGTGGACGTAGAATTCTGGGCCGACTCCATTTAAATTGACATCGAAACGTTAAGAAATCCTGGCTTACATCACCAGCGTACCACTCAGACGCCCGCTGTCACAATTGTCAAAGAAAAATGGTCGTTATAGACGTCCGCGAATTTTTCGCGCAATTAAGAGAACAAGTCAGTGGGCTACCATAGTAGCCTGGGCATACAACCGATTTTTTTTTTAGGGCGACCATGTTTGCCTGGGCGTTTGAGTGGAAAAAGAATTGTATTGAGAAGCGAGACGGAGGTTTGTTGTTTGTGTTGTTCCAGCAATGGGACTGTATAGCGAGCAATAATAATCATAATAAATAGGAACGCTAGAATGGATATAAACTACTTACAGAATATACAAGTCTGATTATAACTGTGAATCATGTTTGATAAAATCTCAAGCTAATCTCGTTAGGGATTATTAATTAATGCGGTCAACACAGTGTTAATATTTAAGAGTAGGTCATCTGTATGAGAATTAACGAAGGCGATTTTTTTTACTAGTGAGACTTTTCTTCCGTGGTTCCAACTAAAATTAGGTTTTATTAAACCAATACTTTAGATTTATTTATATAACTCATAATAGTACGTGGTTTAGGTTTTGTAACTTCAGATCTCATTTTTGTAACGGGCAACAAAATGAAGTGATGTTGCCAAAAAATAAAATATTTGTCAAAAATTAATATCACACTCTTTTTAAAGGAATTAAAATATTTGTAAAACGCACGTTTTCATTAATAGTGATATTAATTTGTTTTGACTATTGCACAGCAATTTTATTTATAAGAACATCACAATGTCAGCGTACTTTGTTATAAATTGATAACACTTGTGAACTTAGTTTATTTTAGTTTTGTAACATTCAAATAAATAAATTATCCGAGAATAATTAATGTTGACCAATGCTATTAATATGTAAAAAATACATCAAACTGGAGTTTAGACTAAGTCCTGCTCATTATCAATGTGGATAAATAAAAGTTTAGTTCAAACAGATTGTTTGACACTACTTTTTAATGTGCCAGACAAAATTAATTGTTTCCTACTTCGTTATTGAGCTACAATTTAGGTTATTTTTACTATTCACGGTATGAAAAATACTAGTACATACTAACCTAGCCTTTTTTTTTTACGACTGTTTCTTCGATTTTGTATGAAATGCAGCTCAACAGACCAGGGACCAAAACCGTTATGATCAACACGGGTATTTTTTCGGTTACAACATTTATATATTTATACAGGTATTTTTAAAGGTTACCTTAAATTGAATACAACCAGTATTATACCGGTTACCGAAATAAAAATTACGTCTATCTTACACGTGCCGTCGGCATTAGTCAAAGGATGCGCATCGCCTGTGTGTGTGTAAACGGTAACATAAATAGAGGTCACATATTTCTTCTTCTTGGTTACCCAGATAGCGGTAACCTTAACACTTTCGACTTTTTTCTTATAGCTCATACGCCATGCCGCCATACATATTGCAAGTTGACTCCAGGATTACCGGCATTACGTTTGCGCTAAAGTTAACCCTCGAGGAGTGTCACCGACATTAGGTTTGAAATCTTGTTATAATATACAAGTAATTTTAGTTTCACAGTTTATAAAGCCGAATACGCTAAGAAAAACCTACATTTAAAATGAGCCCTCCGCGAGGGCTCCAGGTTTCCCATATGTGACTTGAGTGAACCCTCCAGGAGGATACCCGCCATTGAACGTGTTACTCGTAGAAGACTAAGGTTACTGCTTCTTCGTACTTACCTGTACTGTAATTTATAAAGGTTTTTGGTCCCTGCAACAGACAAAATAACCTCGCCCTTGGTTTGTAAAGCTCCCAAATCTTTACAGCCAATGATAAGGTGCAGACATTCAAACTAAAGCAAATGATAATGATGTAATTTAGTAAACCTCACCTTTACTATATTTGTAGTTACTTAACCGCGATTGGTCCTCATAAATCACCACGTCAGAAAAAAACCTTCTTTTGACTTTTTATTTTCATTTTATTCCTGCAAATCATCCAAAATTATTTTTTATGAGATTGCTATGTCTGCCAGCCATTTCTGCTGTTTGTTGCCATAGCAGAAGATATACCTATGATTGGAATAATCGTATTCCATCAACTGTAATGACAGCGTACTAGCATAGACGTACACACGGCTACACATCAAGCTATTAATTTCCAGTTTATGCTGATCTCTGCATTGTATAGGATTTCGGTACAATGCGAGGTCAGCATATACTGGAAATGTATAGCGTATATATTCGTACCTACTGTACGCTGAGCGTAGTAGGGCGCGCCTTCGTGGTTTGCACTATCTATAACTAGCTGACCCGGCGAACTTCGTACCGCCTAACAGTCAATTAATGTCGTGTTACCTTTTAGCTGAACTAATTTAGGCTTTGATGAACGTAATACAATGATACAAAATAAAAATACAGATAGATATAAAAAAGTATTTTATTATGATAAATAATACATATAGAAAGAGAATAAAAAATAAAAAATAAGTATCAAACACGTGTCAGTACAAAATGACTCAATTAAACGATTAACTCTTTTCATTCAAGCACCTTGTGGTATGATGTTGTTAATATTGTTAATAACGCATTCCATTGCACAGTTTTGGTTGGTTTAAATTTCTAAGCATAATTACTACCGAGCCAACCTTCAGTTGTAAATTGTGCGGTGGTAAACCAGGCACATCCAAGGAGTTTAAAAATTCAGTTGGATAATTAGTGGCTTCATCTTCGTTTGTTACACAGTCTATAGATTTGAATGAATCCAGAGTACCTGCGATTTGATTCTGAATTATAAAATTTAGGTCATCTACATCTTTATTTTTAGCCGCCAAAATTGCACGCTCACTTAACCATTTAGTATGTTTGTGGTTAGCAATGATATCCGGGAATACTTTGTTGATAAGCTCGTCTTTCGATGAGACGAAATATAAATGTCAATCACAGTATTTGACAGGATGACAGGATGAAAACAAATGTTTGACAGGTACGAAACAAAGGAACATAATTAAATGGAAAATGATTCATTTTCATAATTATGTATTCGTCAAGTTTTCATTGTTTTTAAAATGTATTCTGCTATTCAGGGCGGAGACAAATCCAACGAAACAAAAACCATGAAAATTGATCCAGCCGATCTCGAGTTATAAGTGTTGTAACAAACCCGTCTTTGTTTTATATATATAGAAGATACGCCAAACAAATGAAGTTTTCTATGTAAACGAAGGCATTCTTCACGTTGCTTTCATTATGATCTGCGAATAATATCATGTAAAAATGTATTTAAATTAATGTATGCTTTATTTAAATTAAATAAGAAAATTATTTATATTTGTTTTTTTTAATAAATTTTATTTAATTAATTCAATTATTTTTCATTTAATTTTCTTCAAAAAATATTTATAACATGTTTCTTATCGAAATTTATGGGTATGTCTGCATTATTTTCTTTTATCATACAGCCAAGTCTATGAACGCCACATAGTAACAGTTTATTTCACTAACAAGTAGCAAACACTTCAAATACAAACAAGGCCGTTTACAGGAAAGCAAACAAACTTATTCGTCTGTCTCTGCATTCGGAACGCGACAAGAGTGAAGAAACCTACCATTGTTACTACGACCCAATATTTAGACAAAGCCACATAAATGCTTGTAAAATTTTCCCTTGTAGTTTCCGTTAGGAATAATTGACATCATGTCAATTAATGCGTCAATGACATCTATCTACGAGTTACGATCAGCGATCTATTGTTTACCATTTAAGTGTTGGGAAAAAACCTAATCTAATTAATGTCGGCTCTATCTGAAAATCGATGCCTTATCTACGAAAAAGGCTTGAAATGACTGATAATAATGTATGGTGCACTTTCGTTGCTGACTATACACTTTTCGTGATTTTACCATCTAGACAGAATAGCTAGAATCACGCAAAGTGGTCAGTTTTACTTACCAACAAAATTGGTACAAAATGATTCAATAAACTGCTTTCCCGTATGTCATGAAATTGCTGAGAATTTTTATACTTTACTCTGTTCCTATTTTATTTTGCCCAATAAAATCAAACCAACTGAAGTGTTAATCGACTTTCGTTTCGTTGCAACCTTACCATAACCTTATTTTCCAGAGCTGTCTGAAACGTTTGTAAAAACTGCAAAAGTAGCTATGATGTTGACTTGAGGCGAAATATTTACTATAGGTACCTGCCTAGGTAATTCTAATTACTACCAACGCAGATATTCCATTCGTTCGAGCTGAATCATTGGTCTTTTTTTTTCAGCATTTTCTCAAAGCTACCTCATTCTTTCACGGCACTTTTAACAATTGAAGTAAAATTTAAAAACTTTAATGGCGACCAACCGACGGCAGCTGGCGGCCTAAAAGACATTCCTGGGTAACAAACAGACTTGGGAAGGTATTTCAGACATGAGTAAGTTTTCAATCCAGAAAAACGACGTAGGTGTGTTATGTATGAAAATCTACGTTTATGATTCCAAAGATCACGTTTTCTAAACACGATGTGAGCTTTAAATCAAAAAGTAAAATGAGCATCTATTCAAAACAAAATTTACTTTCAAATAAGATCAAAGTCTTCTAAACGTTAATATTTATGATCTGTTTTGTTTTCAGAAATAGGTATACCTAATGAGTAGGTAAAAAGGAACTCGTGAAAACGTCCTAGGTGTGTTGAACAATAGATCTAGCAAGTATTTTAACAAAAAAATCCTATCAGTCATATACCTCTTCAATCGAAACTCATTTAATTCCCATTTTGCTTTCGTAAAAATATTAGGTACCTATTGAACACCCTAATTTAATGAACGCCCTTTGTGTGGTCTACAAATAATTCCTATTTTAGGGTACTAAAAATACTAAATAGGCAAGTGCGACCAACTTGGATGTAGCAGTTTATCCTAGTTATAGACTAACCCAACACATTTAGTTGGTCGAGGTGCCCTTTTTTTTTTTGAGTGGTGAATTCAAATAAATTCTCCCGCTCTGGGCCGAGCTGGGACAACCCTTTCGGACAACTCGCAACCCCGGCAGGTCGGACAACTCGCAACCCTGGCAGGAGGTCGGGGTGCCCTAGCTTAGCGTTATCACACTGATGATGGCAAATGGGCAGTGTTTCCAGGGAGGCGATTTGTGAACGTACTCTCCGCGGGTGCGAAGCGAGTTAACCGCGAGTACGCGACGTACCTATACGCTGAGTTTTTACAATATTGTAAACTCGCTTGTTAACATAAATACGTTGTGCACACGTGGCGTGCTCGCTACGTTCACGCAGCGGGCGCGTTGGACAATTGCCTCGCTGATAACCTACCCTAGCATGGTTACTGGGTCCAATAGGGATGATGCCTGGTAAAAAAAAATGAAATTCTAATGAGTCAGAAAATATTAGAGACGTATTTTTTGCTTTATCATATTAATAAAAAATTACTTAGATAAAACGCATTTTGGGTTGGGGTGTGGGGGTCCCTACGTCACTAGTATGTATAAAATCTACATACTCGTGACGTCATGGCACATGTTACCTCAATGTATCGCCGTAATCTTTAGATTACGTAAAAAAATAAAAAATACGTGTCCAATATTTTATTATAATGTCAAAGACAGATTTAAAAAAAAATATCATCATCCCTATTGTGAGAAAAGCCCAGAATGTTAAAAAGAGTCATTAATAAAAAAAAAAACTGTGCATCATTAGAAGCCCACAAAGTTTTTGTGGTTCCGCCATTTAAATAAATATAAAAAGCCTACTACATGATTAGAAGGTATATAAGTATTTAGAGGACCAGTAAAATATTTCCCATCCTATATTAACTTCACTCATATAGTGAAAGAATGGAGTGGTGGTCCAGTGATATCTGCCGCGACTTACGAGTTGCAGGTTGTGAGTTCGAATCCAGGCAGCCACTTAACTTTGTGTATTTCATTCTGCTCTCAAAACGGAGAAGGAAAACATCGTGAGGAAACCGGCATGTCCTAGAACCAGATATTCGAAGACATGTGACATCCACCAAACCGCACTGGACCCGCTTGGTGGATTATGGCCCACTTCCTCTTATAGAAAGGAGGCTTGTGGCCCAGCAGTGGGAACATTATAATGAGTATGCTATCTATTGAAAGGTCGTTTAGATTGATCTGGAATGACTACTTACTTAGGTAGATATCTGTTTTATTGTATGCAAATAGCTGCAGTACAGTTACATAAGTGCATTCATTATTGGATTCTAGTGCATTTATATGAACTAGAACGTAATAAATCTAATGGATTGCTTTCGGTAATCTTACCTAATCGAATAGAAATGTTTAATTCACTAGTGGTTAGCGGATTTGAAACTGAAATTCATAGTTAATTTATTCAGGCGTGACTTTGCGGAAATTCATTATAAAATACAATAGACGACGTATATTTAGTAACCTAATCCGCTTAACTGTTCACTGCGTTCGGCGCTTGACGTGGCAACACGTCGTGTTCGGGTTGGCAACAAGTCAATCGTTATCCTGAGGATGCTTCGTTGAGAGGTGAAACACGTGTCGATTTCTTAAAGGGTACTTTATGATTCTTTAAGAACAATTAAGCGGATTAGGTTACTAAATATACGTCATCTATTGTTCTGAAATTAATACATAATTAAACCTAATCTATACGCTATGAAAAAGTTAACATCTATAAAATTCCTAAACAATAAAACACATTAAATTTTCACTGACAATTCTATTGACATCTGCATCTTTAGACAAGTCAGCCACTAGCACCAAAGGATTGCCACATTTCTTCGCCACGTTGTCCAGTTTCTGCTTGTTCCTTCCTACTATAGCGACTTTAGCACCTTCTTCAGCATATACTCGCTGTACTAAAGTTAACCCAGTTATATTTAGCAAGCAAGTATTTTCAATCATTGACCTCAATATATTTCCAGACTTACCTACAAATAACTTTCTATCTAGGTAGAGCAGACTATCGTCGCCACAATTTCATATGGGTTGGGTTCGATCGCCGCTGAAGCCGTACATCGCTCTGTTTAGATTAGGTACATACAAACCGCCCACGCTTAACGTTTAACGTTTGGTTCAAACTAAATGTGAAATGTAAACCAATTACAAATTATCAATAACTTGTGAACTTGATAACATCCGGCTTTACCTAATTAAACCGTTTCAGATGTCATTGACGTAAATAGTATCTAGATAGAACTGTTCACACCTTTTGATACGGGGGTTATGTTATGTCCACGAGTTATAATTAGAATGTTAATAATTACGAATAAAAATGTTGGTATAGGGGTTTATTTATAAACGTTGCTTAGAGTTAAGAGACGTTTAAACATTTAAAATGTTGATATGGTTAAACAGTCGCTAATTATTACTTAAATTTAAGCAACCTTTATGACTAAAGACTTTAAAATACAATAGACGACGTATATTTAGTAACCACCAATAAAGACTTTTGCAAAAACTTTTAGACTGTGTGCAAAAAGTCCACCTTTTACCAGTTTCTATTAAAACCTTACAGGCTACGTCTGTTAACACACTCTTGGTCAGTCCCTCTAACAACTATGCTTTTCCCCCAGCATCAGCTATTTTCGTATAGCTTGTGCCGACACAAAGATTGGCGACTATGGATAAAAGTAGGTGCCTAATGAATTGATCGAAGCGGAGGCTTAGATGGCCTCAATCCCGTCGCGGGACCTTATGGAGGAGGAGCTCTTAGGTGGGTTCCTATCATAAAAAATTAATCACTGGCTGTCAGCCTCACAACTGGCTTCGGAGAGACCGATAAAATTCTAATGATAATTGGCATTCGCTAAGGTAGCCCGCGAGATTAAAATTTTCTGAATGCTTCTTGGAATTTACTGGTTAGTGCCAGGTTAATTAGCCAAATATGTATTTCTACATAATTATATAATCTTACTAGCTGCGCCCCGCGGTTTCACCCGCATAAGTCTCGATCCCGTGGGAACATCGGGATAAAAAGTATCCTATGTCCTAACCCAGATCATGGTCTACTCATGTGCCAAATTTCATCCAAATCAGTTCAGCCCTTTTAGCGTGAAACCTTAACAAACAAACAAAAATCAAATGTTTTCTCTTTATAATTATTATATATATTAGTTTAGATAAGTTAGGATTAGAAATATCGATACAACTGTAAGTTAGAATTGACCTTAAATGTCACGATTTCATGAAATAGTTATGCGATAGGATAAGCTGCCTTATTTCAATGGCAAATCTCATGTTTACTGATTCGATTGGTTGGTGGCTGCTGAAATAAAAACAGTATAAAAAAATCTTTTATAAGATTTGAATATTGAATACGAGGCTTTTGGCTAATTTGTAATGGAGTACAATTTTTGAGATTCTGGAAGTGTGAAAATATTCATCTATGGCCCTCTCAACTTCTTTGGATACGAAGCACTTCCCAGCAACAAATTTCTTCAATTTTGGAAACTGATGGAAGTCGGAGGGTGTATAGTGGTGGACTCATATCCCATTCATGGTGACAAGTCGCCGCACAAAATCGGTCGGATCCCTATTGAATCGATCCAAAGATTGCTGCGAAAATCGTTTGCGCATTTGCTTTTGATCAGCATTCAGAAAATGCGGCACCCATCTTGCGCAGAGCTTTTGCATCGTTAATTATGTGTGGAAGATGTTTCGCACCCTTTCTTCTGATATCCCCACAGCTTTAATTATTCGACACAGCCTCCGCTATCTCACTCACATTCACTGGCCTATCGTCTAATACGATATGTTGCACTTTTGTATGGTTTCCGGTGTGGTTGCAGATTTTGGCCGTCTTTCACGTGGGTCATCCTCGAGGGACTGCTCAGTTTTTGTTGCTCGGTTGATCCCCGAAAACTTTTGTCAAATGCAGATGAATTTCCTTAGGGAGCTAATAAAAGGGTCCAAAACGAAGAATTTTATGACCGCACGATAATCAAGTTTTTCCGTTTTAACGAAAAATACGCAAGACCTCTACTGCAATAAATCTACTTGAGCGAACAAGTTGAAACGTATCATACGAACTTATGTAATGTGCATCCAGGCAGGAAATATTTTTTTTTTGCTGATTGGATCGCCTTTTCTGTGCCAGGCCGAGAATTTGTCACCTTATCCTAGTGGATATACCTAGTACCTACTACTGTTTGTTATCCCTTTCGAATTAAATAATAAAATAACAACTTTTTACAAAAAAAAAACAATCGACTCCCAAAAACAAAATTGGAAAAAGTTTTTATTTTCACTTTTTAGTTGTGGTACCTACCCCGCATAGATTCGAATACCACTACCTGCTAGTAAATAACAGTCACAGGAAGTTATCATCATATCCACATATTAAGTGGGAAAAATACGTAATATTGAAGCTTACTCAAAAACTATCCAAGCTAAGTTAATCAAATTTATATGGGACCAATTCGGGAGCATACCCTTTCATAGAAAAAAAGAATTTTCAAAATCGGTCCATAATTGATGGAGAAATCGGCGGACATACATAAAAAAAAACATACATACGCGTCGAACATAATAACCTCCTCCTTTTTGGAACTTGGTAAAAAAATAGAAAGAACATCCTGTGTTCGATTCCCCGGTCGGCCAAAGTGTAATCAGGTTCTTCTATCAGGAATTTCTCAGAAGCAGACCGAAGTCTTAATTTATGCCCGGTTGATGGCAATTGACTCGCCCCCTATTACATCGGACTTATGGATCTCGCACACTAGACGGCCATGACCACGACCGCGACAGTTAATTATAGAAACCGTTACGAATCGTACACTTGGACGCAACGGCCAACTAGCCGCAGACCATAAAATACCTCTAGACGGCCACGACAGGCCGGACTCGTTGCCGTCTAGTGCGCGAGATCCCTTAAACATAACTGGAGAAATGTGGGTGTACTATAGGTATACCCTGCCTAACCTTTCCGGGATTACAGGTGTGGTGATATGTATCGATTAATTGAAATAGGAACCAGGGGTTATCTCAAAACCAACTATCGACACTCCTTTATATTAGTTGTTGAAGTCATCATGTACTCGAAAACGACAGGAAGATGATAGCATTGATGAAATAGGCACCTGTCAGTCAGTAAATGCCTTATTTTAATTATTTGGCAAAAACTTCTTATGGAAAAATACGAACATATTCCATTAATCAGTAATAAATAATGACTCAAGTTTAAATAGAGGTCGACTGTGCCGCATTCAATATTGATTGTGATGAATGTGAGATACTTGTAGGTGCATTCGATCGACCCGCGGCCTTGCTTACAATGCACGTTCTCGAAACCTATGAATTATTTCTGAAACTAATGAGCGTAAATATGCTCATGTAGAGGGCAGGGCATATTAAGGTGCCTATTTTCAGCCAGTTAATCTAGCTTGAGTTTTAGTTTAATCTAGCTTGAGTTTTAGTTTAATCTAGCTTGAGTTTTAGTTTAATCTAGCTTGAGTTTTAGTTTAATCTAGCTTGAGTTTTAGTTTAATCTAGCTTGAGTTTTAGTTTAATCTAGCTTGAGTTTTAGTTTAATCTAGCTTGAGTTTTAGTTTAATCTAGCTTGAATTTTAGTTTAATCTAGCTTGAGTTTTAGTTTAATCTAATCTCCATTCAGCATAGAAGGTACAGCAGTTCACTGCTTGAAGTCTCTTTCAGTGTGCTTCAGCTTAGTAACTTGTTCAAGTCGTCGTCGTGATTGCTTCTCATCGCAACGTTGGGTCTGATAATAATTGTAAGTAGTTTTAGATTCTCTGTTTAATGAAAACTCTGATTTTGATTCCTATTTTCAGCTGATTCGTCGTCAGATCTGAATCTTGAAACCGGCATCCTAATTGCGTAACACACGATCAATCATAATCTAAATCATTTTGAAGGATATTGCTAATCGATTGCTACAAATGTTCGAAAAATTTGACTGCTCAACAACGTAAATAACGCAATTGTCAAAATGAAACAGACTGTGATTGATCGTGTGCTACGCAATTAGGGTGCAAATTTGTGTGTAAATACCAGCTATCTAATTACTGCGTAACACATTTTCGTAAACGATTACGACTAATCTGTTGAATTTTGACAGTTCAACAACATTCATTACATTATTTACGTTGCTGGGCAGATTTTTTTTCGAACTTATGAAGCAATCAATAGCTTAGCAATCTGTTTTAAAACGATTCAGATTCTGATTGATCTTTTATTACTCAATTAGGGTATAGTTCTCCTGAATTTCCTGAAACTTCAGTTGGTTACCTAATACATACAGTTGTTAAGCGAAGTCCGAAAGGCAAGGAAAAATGAGAATAGTCAGAGGTTATCGGGATACAAAAAATGTAGCGGGCAATTTTAATTTAGGCTGATAAAGTATTGCACTACTTAATGAAAATAACAAACAATGGAAACTTACAACTAATTGGATCTACTTCTTATTTACGTAAAAGTGTAACAATATGTATTTATTGCCGAGTTATTTACGTAGGTATTTTACAGTACCTATTTATATCTTATCTACACATAACATAAAATAGTAACGAAGACAAAACTGTAAACTGAATATATTTGAAAAAAAAGTAATTGCAACGAGGTGTGAGAACGAGTCTGATGGCGAAAATATAGTTTTTTGTTCGGGATTGCCGCAAACACGGCTGCACGGATTTGGAAGAAATTTGGCACACAGATAGTTTATAACCCGGATTAACACCTAAGGTAGCCACTTTAAATCCTGATAATACATTCCCGTGGAATATTTTCCAATATATCTACACGCGGGCGAAACCACGGGCAAAAGCTAGTTAAAAATAAATCTGTTGCTTGTTTTTAAAAACGATGATGTCAATAACTGAGACCTCTCATTAATGAACGATTCCTAGAACTTGTGGACTATTGACTAACTCATCGTGTCCTTGCGGTGAATGGACTAAATATACAGGCCACGTGTTGTCCTTTGTAAGCAATATTCACTTTCCCCTCATTATTTGTTTAGGTAAAACAGTAAAATAATCTAAAAACTATCTACCTACATTGATCATCTTACTATATAACCGTGGGTTACAAAATAGGTAGGTAAATACCTATTCAGAAAAACCAAAAAAAAAACAATAACTAGGGTTATTCCCTCAAAGGAATCGCGCTTGTTGGCTGTTCACTATACTCTCTTTTATAAAATCATGTATAACGCCCTCTGTCTCTCTGTGGACTTTGGAACGTACGTAAGTAAATGCTTGGCTCCGATTCAGTTCAAATAGCTGCGGCTGAATAACGGCTTCAAACTATGTAAATATTTAGAAGAAGCTCGGGTGTAATTAGGAGGCAAATTATCATTGAAATCTCTTTCTAGACTGGGTTTTCTAGATCAGTGAAGATATAAGATTGACGAGAGTAATTGAGTGTGCATTACAGGATAATTGTAACGTATATCGTTGGTAATCCTTAAATAAATAGATAAAGATAGAAATTTTATTTAAGGCATGTATTTAATTCAACCTCAATTAATTCCCTTTTTGCTTTCCTAAAAATATTATTGAACACTCTAATATAATGATTGCGCCCCTTTTTGTAAACCTCGAATAATACCTATTTTGGGGTCGGAAAAATATTATATAGCCAAGCAATGAAGCAACTGCGACCATCTTGGATGCTTGGTTGGTCACACTTCTAACCCAACCTAACCTATTTGGTCCGGGTGCTCTCTACCTTTAGTTATTGCAACCAACTGGGAGAAAAGGCCAGTAAGTTAAAAAGAGGCACATTTATTTAAAAAAGTGAAGCCCAAAAAGTTATGAGACGTTCATTCATTTAATAAAAATACGTACATCATCATCGCGCGGCCCAAGCTGACCTTAATAAGGCAGTGAAGGAAATGAGCGATGAGATGTCCTGTGTCAAACATTCACTCCAATTCCACGCAGACGAACAGATTGACCTCAAAACACGTGTGGAAAGCATCGCACGTCAGCAGACGGAACAATCAGTCACCTCGATTACCTATTTAGAATCTAAAATAGAAGCGCTTGAACAGCAGGCAAGGCAATGTAACCTCGAGATTTGCAACGTACCTGACAAACGTGGTGAAAACCTGTTGCAGATGTTGGGATCAATTGGAGATGCCATTAGCTTCCCCATTCCTTTAAAGGACGTAATCTCTATTCACAGAGTGCCTCACGCCCACCAGCAGACCAACAGGCCTAGGAACATTATTGTGAAATTCTCTACGCGCATATTGCGCGATAATGTTCTTAGCGCGTTTCGGAAGGCTAAGTCACTGAAATCTGATCAAGTAGGTATTCCCGGGTCTTCAACCAATATCTACATTAATGAGCATTTGACTTTGAAAAATAAAATTTTATTTCGTAAATGTAAGGAAGCTGCTAAACTTCACCAGTATAACTATGTTTGGATTAAGAATTGCAGTATTCTTGTTCGTAAAAAAGATGGCGATGCTGCTTTCGCTATTAGATCTGAAGCAGATATTGGTAAAATTAGGAGCGGCGTTACTAGTCATGATAATGGCGTCTTTAATAAGACCAATGCTCAGTAATCGTTGTGCTTGTATCTTTTTACTAAATTGTGCCTACTATAGGTTTGTGTTTGTTGTCTTTTGTTTGCTGTTTAAATTCTTATCTGTATTCAACAAGATTGATTGTAGTTATAAAATGTATAAAAATTATAAAATGTATACTATGTTCAATTGTGTTTATCGTGTTATATATCAACTAAAACTGATTTTTCATCAGAGGTATCTAATTAATTTATCTACAACATTCAAAATTATTACTATTAATAAATATGTTGCTGTCTATTTGATCGAGTGTTGTGATCTGTGCGACCTCCTAATCTTATACCCTATTATATCTATTTCATTTATTTTGTCTACAATGTGTTACTTGCTTCTTGAACACGCTCTCATCATAAATACTCATTTATATTTAAATATTATTAATGTCGAATAAAAATATCACAATATATTACCAAAATTGCAGGGGTATTCGCACAAAATTACACCAGTTACTCACGAACATACTTATGAATACATACGAAATTATAATATTAACTGAGACATGGCTTACACCTGAAATTTATGACAGCGAGTTCATTGATCAGCGCTATAGCGTGTATCGCTGCGATCGCGATCGTGCTGCCACCAATAAACAAGACGGCGGAGGTGTTTTGGTTGCGGTTTTACGCACTTTAAAACCTTCTGAACTAGGTCTCTCATTAACTCATTATAGAGATCTCTCACACAATCATATCGAACACATTATGGTTTAGTTACCCAGCACTGTTAATAGTAAACGACACATTGTGAGTGCTGCCTATATACCACCTAAGACGTCCACTCTTGTATATGATAGACATTTTGAAGTGCTGCGGGAAGTATTGGGCCACCCTAGTGTTGATTGCTTCTATATTATAGGTGACTATAATCTGCCTGAAGCAAATTGGCTAGCATCCTCTGCAACAAACACCTCACAAATTGCTTCATTACATTCTGGAGCCCCTTTGGCCTGCGTAAATCTATACAATCTCATTTCCCTTCTTGGTGCTTCACAATTTAACAATGTATTGAATGACAAAGGTAAAATACTTGATCTGACCATATCCAACAACCCCTGTAAAGTTTCCCATACCTCAACTACGTTGCTACCAATTGACATCTACCATCCTGCCCTGACATGTGAGACCTGTTTAAATGTTAAAATCACCCCTATGACTAAGACTCCTCTTCACAAATATAATTTTCATAAATCTAACTTTGACAACATTAATTATAACATACAGCAACTGAACTGGTTAGAACTGCTTGGCCCTTTGAATTCTGAAGAAGCTCTAGTTAAGTTCTACAACGAGTTAGATAGTATTATTCAACAAGATACCCCACTGGCTCGACCTAGGTCAGTTAGCTATCCCGTTTGGTTCTCTCGTACTCTCATAACCATCTCCAAGAAGAAACAAAGGGCATGGGTTAAGTGGAAGAAATATAAGAACATTTCTAATTATGAATCTTTTGCCAACTATAGACAACAGTTTAAGGATTTATGTCTAAAGTCATTTAATTCGTACATCGGGTCAGTGGAGGATAATTTGAATGATAATATGAAACACTTCTGGACATACGTTTCAAATCGAAAAGACAAACCTGGAATTCCAGCTAAGCTTCAATACAAGAATGTTGATACAAATGATCCAAATATGGTTTGTAACATGTTCTCTGACTTTTTCAACTCGGTATATGAACCTGCATGTCCTTCATTGTCACAATGGAAACCTCCACATGACAATTATGCACCACATGATGTCTCTATTTGCGACCTTTCTTTTAGTGAAGAAAAGATATTGAAGGAGCTTAAATCCTTAGATCCAGCGAAAGGCCCCGGACCTGACGGAATTACACCTTACTTCCTTAGGAATACTGCAACTTCCATCTGCAAGCCTCTATTTATTATGTATAATAAATGTATATCTGAGGGAGTTGTACCTAAATTGTGGAAGCATGCGTATATTGTGCCTGTACATAAAAGTGGTTCTAGACGCAACGTAGAACACTATCGTCCCATATCTATCCTATCTGCTTTGTCAAAACTCTTTGAGAGGTTAGTGCATAACGAGATTTATCCTGTACTCCACAATATTATAATACAACAACAGCACGGTTTTGTCAAACGGCGGTCAACAAATACTAATCTCTTACTGTTTACAAGCTTTCTCTTTGATAGTGTTGATAGCCGCGTACAAGTGGATGCAGTGTATACCGACTTCTGCAAGGCTTTTGACAAGGTAGACCATGAAATACTGCTTAACAAAATTGCGTTCAACGGAATCCGCGGCAATCTTCTAAGGTGGTTTATTTCTTATATTACTAATCGCAGTCAGAAGGTTGTTATCAATGGTCATCAATCTAACATCGCACAGATGACCTCTGGTGTTCCTCAAGGCTCAATACTTGGCCCTCTTTTGTTTGTTTTGTACATTAATGATATCAGTCAATGTTTTCATAATACCAAGTTCCTTTTATATGCCGACGATCTCAAAGTGTACAGAACCATTCGGCATATAAATGATTGCCTTCTGCTGCAACAAGATTTAGACCGATTATCATCTTACTGCCAGAAAAATAAGCTGCAACTAAGTTTACCGAAATGTAGCTTCATAAATTTCACTAAAAACAAAACAATTATAAAACACACATACACACTGTGCGATGCCCCCCTGCTTAAAGTGGACTCTATTCGTGATCTCGGTATCATCCTTGATTCCATGCTTTGCTTAGACTTACATATTAGAAAAATTGTCAGTAAAGCGTATCAACTATACGGATTTGTAATGCGTTCTACAATAGATTTTAAAAAGATTTCCTCTTACATTTGTTTATATAAATCCCTAGTACGCTCTCAACTGGAATACGCCGTGTCCGTCTGGAGTCCTTACTACAAAAAGTATATTGAAATGATTGAGCGTGTTCAATATAAATTTCTACGTACCATGCATTATAGATGCTATGGGTATTATTTATCATATTCAGATTTACTAACTAAGTACAAGCTTGCAACACTCGAAAATAGACGTAAATACCTAGAAGCTATGAATCTTTATAATATTGTAAGGAATCAATTTGACTGCATTGCATTGTCTAACATGCTATGTTATGCAGTTCCTAGGACAGTCCATAGGCGAGAGGTGCGCGTAGGCAGACTATTTTCAGTGGGCTCTTGTAAGTCCAACTCTGGTCTGCGTTCACCTGTTCGCCGAATGGTAGACTCCTACAATAGGACTTTTGAACATATAGACATTTTTGTAACTGCTGCCAATAGGTTCAAAAGTCTTATACTCAAGGAGCTCTCCTGAATAGTTTGATAGTTTATTGTACTTCTTTTTTTCTCTTCATTCTACTTCGTTGGCCTATTCAATCTTCTTATAATTTAATTTAAACTCGATAGTTAAGTATAACTTATCATTATAGATCTGTATTGTGTATCCTAGTGATTATTTTATTGTTTTTATCCCGCAGCTAATCTGTGAACAGCGTTGTGGGCTGCAATATTGTCATAAGTTTTGTATATTCTTTTATTCTATGTTTTATATTGTAGCTGTTAGTTGTTCCTATTGAATAAAATAAAAAATAAAATAAAAATTAGTAGGTCAATACATTTTTCAGAGGATCAGTTAAATATTTCGTTTTTATTTTTTTTTCGTCATATCCGGTACTGCTTCCTCTTCTTTTCGATTCGGTAGTGGCCACGTTTACGGTCAGTGGCGTTTTTATTTAGCGTGGTTAGAGAACTTTTAACCTATTGACCACCGGGCACTGGCCGACCACATTTAACAAATGTTTGCGTGCCCGTGCCTCCTCAAACGTATTTATACGACTCAGAACCATTTTTGTGCTTTTTTCGATCATTAATTTACGATCTATACAAACACGGTTAATTTATTAGAGATAGAACATTTAACCTGTTTTAAAATAGCTTGTTACTGTTTGTGTTGAAAATAAGAAGTTCAATAACATTTAATTTTGGTACTGATTTTAACTCGAAAAATGTCCTTCAATATTGTTAGTAAATAATTGTGTTATATGTTGTAGATGTCAACATTTATTTAGACGATAAATAAAAAAGTTTTTTTCGAATTTAACTAATCGGTATATTTTATTGCACGACCCTATTTATTGGTCGATTTCTGAGCCTGGGCGCTGGGTGCTCGGCAATTGATCAAAACCAAGGGGGCGAAAGGTTAAATACAAGGCTCGATCTAGTGAGGGGGGGCTTGGTCAGGGGCGCACTTGAGCTTGCTTCGCTCGCTCTTGCAGCTTAATTTTACTACCGATTTTGACAAAGTAACTCTTAGTTCTGTATGTATATTAAAAGACAATCTATTCTATCCGAGGTGGGGTGCTAAAATTTTATTATTTTTTGTTGTTATTTTTTTTATATGTCATTGAAAAAAAATGAATCCCAGTAATAAATCCAGGATCAGCCCTTGGTTTAATACATAAGTATCTAGTAGGTAAGCAGATTCAGGCTATGTGTTGAATCTTATGGATAAGGAGTTTACCAGATTGTATAAGCTGTAATACCGTTCCCAACGAACATAATGCGGGTTTTTAAATATCTCGTGGAAAAAGCAGGAAAATAATGTGTTGTTGACGACAAACTTAATTTATTACGTTTGACTATTGATGAATGCGCACGACGAGATAATTTATAAAAATAATATATTTATTTGATCGTTATGCCAGTTATCTATCACCCATGTTTCACGTGCTTCATGTTCCTTTGCTTGATTCTTAGATTTATCTTCCCCAATCTGAATTAAACAGTTGTTGCGTAACGGAAATTGCGTAGGCATAAAATAACGACATAGGTATAGTCAGTGAAATTAATTGTTATACAATTGATACCTTACATCAATTTGCCGTGTTATAGCAATTTCATACTAACTGTCAAATGATGACAGTTTTGATTTGAATATACGGTCAATTTAAGTTTGTATTAAATTTGCTTAACCATTAACTTCCATATCTAAACCCCACGAGTTATGTGCACATTTTCTTTGGCATGTTTTTCGTGCGACGCATGCGCCACTCGAGGTCGCAGCATTGTTGATATTACGTTCGCGATTGAATAATTTATTGTGTAAGAAAGTGGTGGGTGTTGGCACATGGCTCCATTTCTCTAAATTCAGAAGTTGGTATTGTTAGCTTGTTGTTTCTACGTTTCATTCTGAAAAACATGACGTTATTATTGGATGGAGTGCGCATGGGCTTGCCTCACAATTTGTGAGGTGTAAGCGGGACAAGAATACTTGCACAATTCAATACCAATATTGGACGAACCGTAACGAACCGTCCGATTGAAAAACGACTTTTTACTATGTTATTGTTGGCGATCAAACTGGGGAGCTTTGCTGTTGGTAACTGTTTACTGCCTCCTGCTGGCAATACCAGAGGCATCGCCGGCGTGTTGCTATTCCAGAATGAAAGCTGAAAATATATCTCATGTGCCTGTAATTTTCTATTTCGTGGCAGTGCCATTATGATTATGCGCATTTTTGGGTCAATTATGACCTTCGGCTTGCGCTTGCAGATTTATCATCGCATTTAAAGCAGCACTTAGGCTGAGGCTACAGTAGGCAGCGATTTGCGATGCGACTGGAAGAGCGAAACGAGATAAACATGGTATGGCTACATTATAAGCGAAAATCCGGCTTATATTCGGCGATGACACGTCATCGCCGAATATACGCCGGCTACAGTACACATGCTACACAACGAATTAGAATGAGCGATTCATGCGGCTACACTATAATAAGAGAAAAACAGCGATTTCGCTGAGAATTCGCTAGTAAATCGCATTTTAATGATCTTAAAACATTCGCGGTGACTCCATGTCAAGGTGGCTACATAGGGGAGCACATACAGGTGACATAAGCGACGCGCGCGGGGCGCGTTATGGGGGAGGTCGTTTAGTGCGCAGAATCAGTCGATAGGTTACTTTAAGCTTTGTGTAAACGTGTATTTTTTCAATGGCTTTGTCAAAACTTTTCGAATCGAATCTTTGTTTAAAATAACAATAAAATAGTTACCCGTACATTCTGGGAATTTCTCCTTTATTTTCGCCGATGGGCGTTTATTAACTACTTTATTTTTGTGTGCTCCATGTTTAGCCATCCATATTGCAGGACGTGCTCGTATTTCGGCTCTTTAGAAGAGCGATCAAAACAAACTGTTTTGAATGTGTCGCAGCGTCATGAGCGAGCGCCGAGTGCACTAGTGATTATGTAGCCACTTGACAGCGGACCCACTAAAACTGTAACTTTGAACTTCTCGCAAAATAAATCGCTCATTCATTTAAATTCGCTCAAATAATGTAGCCACTTAGCCTCACCTGACGAGCATTTGTTTTTTACGTTCTGAAGTACAGTTGTAATGTAGCTGCTATCATAACAAAGACTCAATTTGAATCGGTTGTTTTCTTAGAATGCGATCAAATCATCCATCGCGGTTTACTATACGCATAATGTCACCACATGCGTGTCAGCCACACGCATATTTAACTAGCACTATTGAACTAGTCGTGCAACTGAGAAATTTCCTAATAAATTCGCTTCAATTTCGCTGATATGTTGATGTAGCCGATGCCAAGATTACAGTAAATGTTGTTCCTATCGCATAAAGAAATCAAAGATCGCTAGTAATATTTGATGTACGGTGTAGCCATATACGTGAGCATTCATTTATTTGTTTTAATCGCTCATGTGTCGCAGGTCGCGACGCGGTCTAATGTAACCTCAGCTTTACTTTTCCCATGCTACAACTGCCGAGTGCTACCGATAAAGGAATGCTGAAACCACACACATTTCCAGCTATAGCATGAAACATAAAATGTCGTATGTATAGGTCATAAACTTTACAGACCGTAAAACCGATTGGTCGTTATGTTGTGAAAATATAGTGCAGGCATACCTAAGTAAAATAGATATCCAACTACATTATAAAACCTGCTATCTTATTGCATAAACATTTTCAGTAAACGATTACGACTAATTTGTTTCATTTTGACAGTTCAACAACATTCATTGCGTTATTTACGTTCTTGAGCAGATTTTTTTTCGAACTTATGAAGCAATGGGGTAGCAGTCACTTTCAAAATAATTCAGATTGTGATTGATCGTGTATTACGCTATTAGGTTGCTGGTCATGATGGCCTAGCCTCTGATGCATGAGGTTGTGGGTTCAAATCCGGGCAAGTACCGATGTGACTTTGTCAATTCATATGAACGAGTACTTTCTGGGTTTGTCTTGGATATTACTGAGATCAGTGAAAGAAAAGATCGTGAGGAAACCTGGACTTATATTTAGTATAGGTAAGTCCGAAATCGCCAACCCATCTTTAGCAAGCGTGGTGATCAATGCTCTTACTTCTCTGAATAAGAAGAGGCCTTTACCCTGCAGTGGGATAGTAATAGGTTGGTATTATTATAAAACCTCGACGATGATAGAGAAACTCCTTCTCTCTCTTCGTGAATGCCGTAGAGGCGATGATAAAGGATAACATAAAGCGGATGGGCAGCAAGATTGTTCTTTCTAGAAACAAAGACTGAGACAGTGATGGGAATGAGGCGATTTATTCATTCCTTGTAGCGGCCGTTGAAAGACCCTATATTTCAGCTTATGCAAAAGCCATTTAAAAAGTAATTTTTGTAGAATTTGGTACTGTGATCTTGGTCTTGTTTTGCTGCCCGGAGTTTGGAAGTTGGCGGTGTGATACCTTTCTGACTTGACTTTACGTGCCTCGGAAAGCACGTAAAGTCGTTGGCCCCGCGCTTGATCTCTCTCCGGTCGTGTCGGATTGCTGTCCCATCGGACTAATCGGACTATGAGAGTGACGGAAGAGAGAGCACTCTCTCTTCCGTCACTCTCATAGTCCTGTGTCTGCGCACACTGCGGCGCCGAAGGCTAGTCTCTGTTGAGATTCGCTGCCATGGCTGAAATACCGTCTGGAGGACTATACCTATATGTGTTGTTCTAAAATGGGGCATATATTAGTGGGTTTTCGCTTTCTATTTGGAGCTGTGTTCACTTGACTGCGGAAGTGAATGAATAATATTGAAGCAGCATGCTTAGCTGGCCAGTGAATGGGTCATTGTGTAACATTATCGTTTCAGTGTCGACATGAATCTACTCCCTGGCGATTCCGTAAAAATTCATAATCGAATTAAATTCACTTTACTATGTATCCGCACTGTGAACGGTCAGAATCAGTTTGAAGTGAGATCGATGTTGAGTTTTACTACAGGATAGCGGTGCTGATCGAATCACCTAGTAACAGACGTGGTCCAATACTATCAAAACTATTCCTTGGCTACCACTTTGTAGTTTTTGGATGGAAAGAGGTCAACTTTTGCTATCCAAGGGACCTCTTATAGTATCGATTGTACTGTATGCCTCACGTCAGTGTTAACAAAGCCGTGATATAGTTAGGTATATCCCTATAATAGGGATATAGCTATATACCGTAATAAAGTTATAATATGAAAGCGGTTCATAACTGTTGGAGTGCCGTAATTTTGTTACTGCGACCAATTTCGACGTAGCGCTTGCCGGCCCCTACCGCGGCACCGCTCGCTTCGCTCGCTCGGCTCGCGCATGTTGGTCAGAGTTCTAACCTAACCTATTTGGTCAGAGTGTCCTAATAGTTATATTCGATTATATTATTAGATCGTACTTGTATCATAGTTATATTCCTAGTAAGATAGTTATGAACAGCTTTCGTATAAGTATATTACGATACATAGCTATATACGTATATTCCTACGGATATAACGATACAGGCTTCAACAATCTAACTACGACATAAATGAAATTCTTTTCATCAGCAGTTTTCGGTTTTCCCTGATGCATATCGTGAGTCAAAACTTCTAGGTATACAGGTATAGGAATCACGCAAGGATCACGCAGCGATCACGCTATTAGCACGATCACATTGTCACCTTGAACTGGAAGGTTTTCATTAGAGACTCTCCGGTACAAACTCGATCTGAGCCGGTAAAAGGATTTGTTCAAGAAGGTAATGTACTAAACACGATCGTCTCTCTATGACTTATAAATTATCGTCGTTTTATTAACCGTTTTATATTAGACCTATGGATCTAATGAGAAAAGGTGTCGTGTTTCTATTTATATATATTTTGTCCAAATATTCCTCAGTAGGTACTTCAAAAGTTCAAACTGGCATTTTATCATCAAGTGTCCACTAATAAGGTTGTCGGTCCATCTATGTAACTGGAGGGCGTCCCTAACTATGCTTGCTGATACGCAGTCTCCACTCCAGGACTCGTCTGCTAAGGTGGCTGGCACAGACTGGATGCGGAAGGTGGAGGATAGAGTGTTGTGGTACAGCCTGGGAGAGGCCTATGACCAGCAGTGGACTGCGATAGGCTGTGTTGTTTTGTTGATGACCCACTAATGGGATCGTCAATTTGAAAAGAGATCAATGTTGATCCCATTCCAAATTCCAGATTACAAAAAAGCAAGTCCTAGTCTTGCCTATAAAAACATTTGACAACATCAACAACAACATAATTAACGTTATTATAACATCATTTAGTCATGATAGTTTAGGTACTAACGGTTAAGACGGAAATTTCCTTACAGGATAAATTTTAATCGGGGTGTTGGATAAGTACCTAAAACAGTGGACATTTACGAGTTGATTTGATGCATAGTATTTTATATCTTCCTACTATATTGGGATATTTGTTATTTAACTTACATGTAATAACAAATTAGTCATGGACAGCGGGGGAAATACTAAAATAACCCACATAATTTCTGGTACCAATTTCTATGAAGGAACGGTCTACTCGAATCATTTATTTAAAGTTAATGTCAATCGTTCGAGTAGTTCGTGGCTAAGAAATAACAGCCGCACGGTTCGCTTGCTGGGGTTGGTCTGTGAATGGGGAGACTCCTCCGTGCCTCAGAAAACACGTTAAGCTGTTGGTCCCGGCTGACATTCGTGGATCTTTGACAGTCGTTACGGGTCGCCAGAAACCTTAAAATCTGACAATCAGTCTTACCAAGGGGTATCTTATTATCCAGTTACTGGGTTGTGGAGGTCAGATAGGCAGTGGCTCCATGTAAAATAAGGTATTAAGCTGCATCCCGTTAGACTGGAATCCGACTCCAACATGATTGGGAAAAGCCTAGGCGGATTGATTGTCAATCGTTAGCAGCTGACATAATATCATAGGATTATTAGAAGCTCTGTGTAGGTATACAATTTTATGTAGCAATTTGTGATCACTTCGAAACTCATTATCTGTACTGTAACTAGCATCGGAACTATGAGGACTACAGCTAGGGGTTCTACATAGTTCTAGTTCGTGTACGCATAAGACATATGCCAAAAAACTTATTTTTTTACTTTCTTTTTTAGGGTAAGGTTGCGTTAGATGTACCCGTGCCTATGTCTAAATCCTAAGGAAGTATTATAGGTAACCATACCCAGTAATCGTACCGAAGGCACTTTTTTAAAACGCTAAAAAACTCATTAGGATCAACGATGGTTGTGTTGTTGTTGAGTAGTGTTTTTGGGTGAATATTTCATTTCGCGCACATTTGATCTTTTGGAGAATAGTCAAAAAAATGTGCCTGATCATGTTCGTTAAATGTTTTTTTGAAAGGGTTTAGTAATGTTATGTGAAATATAATAAAGGGACAGTAATCAGACTTATAGTTTTGAAGATATTGACGTTTGTTTTTTTTTAAGGAACGGTAATGAGATTTAACACAAACGGTAATTAGATATCTATTTATGGTAATGAGGTAGAAAAAATGGTAATTAACAATACAACAACATTTTGATAAATCAGCCTTTAATTGTAATAAAACAAACCTGTGAACTTCGAAATAGGTACATAATTTTTCTTTCTTTCTTTACATAATAATAAAACTATAAAATAATACAAAAACAAAACTTAATCATACAGAAACTCTAAAATAATCTTTGATATTGTAGCTTGAGATGCACTTCAAAATAATAATTAAGGCAATCTTTATTTTGATATTAATAATTAATTTACATTGACATATTTTTTTTTTTTAAACGTGACCTAATAACAGCTTGATAAATCAGCCTTTAATTGCAATAAAACCAACCTATAATTTAACTTCGAAATACGTACATGTTTTTCTTTCTTTCTGTACATAATAATAAAACTATAAAATAATACAGAAACAAAACTCTAAAATAATCTTTGATATTGTAGCTTGAGATGCACTTCAAAATAATAATTATGGCAATCTTTATTTTAATATTATTAATAATTAATGAGTATTGAACTTTTTTTGTATTTTTTTTTTTTTTTATACGTGACGCATAGGAGCGATAATTATTCAGAAATTTAAAAAAATCCGTAATTTCTGGCTGCTCCGTAGCTTATTCGCTCTTATTAGAAAATTAATTTTTAAAATATTTTCTCTTTGAAAAAATTTCCATGTCACTATCCGAACTGCTGTCGCTTAAGAATTGCTTTCGTAAATATTTAGTCGGTCTTTGGAGTCCAAAGCTGTCTTCAAAACTATTACTCGTATCCTCGCTACTATCTTTATCATTCTGTAAGATTCCGTATGCTCTGGTTTGTATCCTCTCGTGTGACACTTCAGGGATGGAGTTAGCTTCTGAAGTATTTTCAATTATAGGCTGTCCCTTGTAAGAGCTTCCACTAGATCTAGCTAACGATGTCAGGGGCCCACAATCATTTTCAAGATTATTTGGTTCAAGTTCTTGTAACACACTTTGGTTAGATTGAACAAAATCTTCAAATTGGTTAGAAAAATTGGCAGTAGTACTAGAAATATTGTATGTTCGTACCATTTCATTTATGTTAACATTCGGATTTAAATGAAATTTATTATCCGGCATAATATCAGAAAGTCTAGTTACTTCAGAGTTGCTTTTATGCGCTGGATTTAACAAAATATTAGAGTGGATAATCACAGCTGGTTTTTCAATATGAGGGCAGTCATTTTCTTTGTTGTCAACATTCTGTGCTGCGTATTGTAACTTTCCTACCAATTTTGTATGTGAGCAATCACCATCGATACAAACAAAACAACTTGCTTCTCTAAATATTAATTCTTCGCTTCCTTTGTGCCATATAACTTGATGTACGTTTAATGTGCCCTTTAATGGCAGCAGCTCTGTTTTAGGAATTAGAAAATCTTTTTCATATATTTGGTATTCATCAACCACTTTCACTGTAATATTCTGCGTATTACTTGTAATAACCTTAACAAAGGAATCTAAAGTTGCAATATCCTTGCCTTGAGCAACCACAGCATCGGCTGTTCGTTTTAGAGTACCTCCAACACCGTCAGCCGCACCCTTGCCATGGCCAGATTCGGAATAATTCCATGTTATCTGCTTCAAGCCACTTATGTACCAGTATAATTTTGTAATTATGTAAAACATGGTCTTGTTTCTATATTGGCTACTGGGTGAATCAGACAAAAAATGTAATGTGGTGATCTCTTTACTCAAAGTTTGAATATGTTCTAGTAGTGGAACTATATGCGCCCATACTGCTGCGGCGTCATGGCGCAGATTTTCACTAACTGTACAGAGAGACTTAGCAGTACATCTTCCTGCCTCAACATGGTAAATTACTGCTGTATGAAGAGTCAGTTCATCTCTGCTTCCCCCAAAATGAAATGCTTGTACTTCAGAGGCGTACTTCAAGGCGTAATTCTCACTAAAGTCGATGTGGATAATTGCTTCATGTTCTTTTAAATTATTTTTAAGGTCGTTTATAGCAGAAAACTGCCACCTTCGTGTTCCTTCATGTTTTAAAAATCCAGAAATGATTTTTTCCAATTCTAGAATGGCCTCTTTCGGAGGCACAGTCAGTTCAATTTTTTCTATGATCCTCTTTTCCTTTTCCGTACCTTTAGACATATATGTGGTTTTCTTACTCTCCCATTTTCTATATTTTATTGGTTCTTCGTTATTAAACTCCAAATAATTTAGAATTTTGTTTCGGCATTCTTCACATCGTTTTAATAAGCATTCCGTTTTTGGGCAACAAAGACTTTTGATTACGTCATTTGGTGTTTTCTCTGATAAGATTCTTTGCTTGTTCAATCCCTGAATCAAAAATTCAATATTTGCATGAATTTTACAAACGCATGTGTCTCTTTCATTGACGTTGGGAATAAGAATCCAGAATGGTCTTTGTTTACAGAAAAATGAGTAACTGACCTTACAATATTGATCTTCAAAGATTTTGTGAAGATTTTTTAGTGAATCCAATAGATACCTTTTTTGTTTTTGTACCTTGTCTCGTGTTATTACTTCTTTTCTTCCAGCCGTAATCCTTGAAACGTCATCACGTTCATAAAACTCCTGTATATTTTTTTTAACGATTTCGTAGTATTCATTAGATTGTACAATTGATTCTTTTTTGTCTCGGACACAAAATTTTTTTACTTCTGTCAAAATTCTGTAATCTTTTAATATTGATTTATCCCCGGTAACTGCATCGCTAAACTCTTTTTTGCCTTTTTTCGACTGTTGTTTGTAGTTACATTCTAACGTCTTCTTGATCGCTTCACCAAATAATATTTTCTTTTTAGCTTCTGATTTATCTTTCAATAATAGATCATTTACTTTCGAATTAGGACTTTGCAGTCGTTTTTTTAACCTCATAATTTTTTTTTTATAACTTTCAACTTTTTTCTCCAAAGTATTTATCTTACTTTTAAACGCCTTAGTCTTTTGTAACATAATGTATCTTAATCTTCTTACCTTCTTTTTTAATTCTTCGTTAGTGGATATTTCTTGAGCTGCTTGAGATGTAGATGGTTGAGGATCCTCCACTACGCGTTGATTCTGTGAACGATTGTATCTCTGTACGGAGTTTACTTCAGCGCTATCTACTCCAGGTAAATCTTCACTATCACTGCCACTTGGGCTATTTGCATTCATCAATTCGACACCACGGTTGCGTAAAAGTTTTTTATTGTAAAATTTATTGAAGTTTTCCCTCCATTTTTTTCTTTGCTGTCTCCTGGCTCTTGGCGTCATATCGCCTATTGACAGAATTTTTTTTTCTTCCTTTCTTTTTAGATATCTTTGGCGTTCTTTTTCTCTTTGTAAAGCATAAAGGACAGGGTCTGATTTAATATTTTCATATCTTTTTCTGCGTGCTATTTTTGCCCTTTCTAGTATTTCTTCTCTTGTGCGTCTTCTTCGAGGCATTATGGTCTAAAACAAATATTATTGTTTATATGGAGACATGATATGACGAAGGACAAACAATCACAATATATAGGTAAGTCCCTTTTAGCCTGTGAGTAATATAGCCTGTGCATTTTTTCTTACTTGTCTTACTATGAAAAATATAATGGTGTGCCGGTAACCAAAGACAACTGATAAGATTGAGTATTGAATATAATGACTAAATGAATATTATCTTATTGTAAGTATTAGTTATATCCCAAATAAGACAAGTAAGGAAAAATACATTGTATACAGAATTGAATCACAGAATATAATCATTACCGTTCGTTTCTTCTCATTACCATCCGAATCAAAAAGAACGGTAATTAGAAGAATGGTAATTAGATTCATAAATATTTTAGATAAAATTACCGTTATTTGAAGAGGTACAACATTGGTAAGTTTATCAGCGGACAAAGAGACTTATACCGAATACATGTGGCAAATAATTCTTTGATAAAAAGAAATATAACTACCTTTCATAACACGAACGGTATGCAGAAATATTCCGGACCACGTCACTTTTCGGACAGGAGAACTTAAATTTACGTAGTAAATCGCTCTTTCACGCGTGTGTTCGGCTCGGTAGCTGAGCGTTGACTGTCGTCCAATATTTTGTGCGAAGCGCGGTACACAGTGACGCGTAAATATTAAAATATCGGATCGAACATACCGTCGAATGGTAATTATGGGAAAGTGTAGGGACATTTTTCAAAGTTGTATGAAACCGCTTAAATATGATCTTCCTTCAACAATAAATCGTCTTTGTATAGATTAACTATCCTGTTATTCATATAAGTAATGAAAATGTCGTTCTTCAAACACAGTTTTTAACAGGATGTGCCAATTTACTAAAATCTGGTAAAAGGGACACAAATGGTAATTAGATTTTGGATTCTTTGTTTTAAATTTAGTGCATTTCTAATTAAAAAAAAGATGTTCTAAGGATTGTGCCTAATAAAACACCATGTTAATTATACAAAAACAACGTTAGGTTCAAATTCTTTCGGCGTTTCATATACTCTTTATCGTCTGCCGTGTAATATGCACCAAATGAAATATTCACCCTTTTATGAATGCTGGTTGGTAGCTAAATAAATAAAGATTCCGTGGACGCAATTGATTTTGATTAATTTAAATTACCCTTTTCGGTAGGTACAACTTACGAAACCTTACACTTATCATAATATGCTTGGTTCCCCAAGTATAGGTACTAAAGTCATCTTGAAGGACAGACTATCGCCTCTTATCTCTTGTAGGTCAATTAATTCTAAATCCCGCCTTTTCCTCAAGTACTGAAAAACCCCTGCAAATTACGAATACCCATTGATAATTAAGGAATATTCCTATTCGAAGACAAAACACTTTTACCCGCTATGCAGAATGTTGACTAAGTACTTGTTAATGATGAATAGACATGATTAATAAGTCATTATGTGATTGAGAGACTCATGCCGGGCTAATTGGTTACCTACTGCATATTTAAATCGATAATGAACCTTCAAATCATCGCAACGGCGACTATTCTCAGCATATCGATACTTCTATATATCTCATTAGGCTGTTATTAAAGTATCCAAGAACTTCGTTACAGGAATTCAGACTGAACCTGATATCGATATTTCTTTACTTGATGTGTTCCAGCGGTCCGATGTCACTTAACTGATCGAACCGTGATAAAGTACCGATTAGCATCAGACGCATTTGAAGACCCGTGAAGACTTAGTAAATGAATATACATAAGATGGATATTACATTTGACAAACTTAAAATTATACGTGCCTATTGTATAGAGTAAGTAGAATGTAGTTTAGACGAGTAGGTTAGTAAGTAATTTCTATTGGAATAATTAAGTACATACTCATATCGTATCTGCATATAACCGCGTTGTAATACAAGAACTAATTGTATAAGTATTGATATAGGTATGTATTTACTTACACAGCAACGTATAAACACAGAGTAAAGTAGACTAGTCTAGAACAACGAGCCACAGACACCACCACGTGCAGTTCTGGAAAACGTGAATTTCTGTAATGATCTTACATGACATATTTTTTTTTTTTTTTTTTTTTTTTGAGGGTGGGAAATCATCAAATGACTTCTCCCGCTCTGGGCAGAGCGAGAGGGTGTGTCAGACTTTTACTGACTAAAACCCACCCGTGTTCCTTCCGTTGCCTGTGTGCCGGGGCCGCGTTATCCCTTTCGGACAAACCCGCAACCCCAGCAATCTTACATGACATGGCAACGATTATTTCAAATTAAGAACTAACGATGCTTTATTAGATAATACTCGTAGTCTCGGGTCAGACGCATTTAAACAGGGTGTGCCTATTCATGTTGAAAACAATATCTTTGAAATGGAAACAAGGAACAGAAACTCTAATCATTCGGCCTTTCCACAGGATCTCCTACAATATATACCGTATCTTATTTATATATACCATGCATATGTTTAATATGCATAGTATTTCGTATTTGCATGATTGCATAATTAGCCGTTTCCATGAAAAAAGTCCAAAGGTTTAGTCGTTCGACAGAATTTCTCGTGTAATCGATATTTCCAGTGGGCCATGTTGGTAGATTAACTATAACTCCTGTCGTTGTTTCTATGAATCTGAGCCTGTGATAGCAAATATTGTGATCATTCGCTGATTGTGGACAACCACTACATTTCGTCTAGAGACTATTATCGGGAACCATGTTTGTTAAACAAGAGCTTCTAAGAAACAACCGGGTGTCAGTTATAATATGAATGGTTGGCATAGCGATGACATGTATATACTCTCACCCGTTATGTAATATTGTGATCCCCTCAAACTCAAAGCATTTATTTCAAATAAACCAACTACAGGCACTTTTGAATTGTCAAGGGGTCGGTCAGTCAGAAAGATGAAGCTAGTTGCCGATTCCAAAGCATAGTAGGTTCCTATGGAGAAGAACGGGCAAGAAACTCCACGGACACACTTCTAAATCAAAATATTCTTACAAAATATTGGTTACATCTCCCCTTGATTGAAGACAGTTCGCCGTTAGCTTTTATACCATTTCCTATATTTCCGAAGCCTTTGGCATCTCGCTTTTCAACATCATCTTTCAGCCGTAAGATATCAAATGCTGTACCTATGCATTCTTTTTTGGACCTAGCATGGCACACTGACAGTTCTGTGCTTCCCGTATCCAGTAGATCAACCGCTTTTCCAACTTTTGTATGTTCAAGGCTTTAAGATTAAGCCCACGTTCGCACTAATGTAAAAATATCGCGTAACTCTCGGTGTAAGCCGAGCGTTGAGAATCCGAGAGTGCATCCCAGAGCGTCGGAAAAAACACACTTTAGTATTTTCAACTCTCGGCGATAAACAGAGCGTTGAATATCCAGTGTGCCAAAAAATCCCGCCGCGATATTTTTCCGTCCGTGCGAATGTGGGGTTAAGTTACAATCGATAAGCAAAAAAGAAAGACATTTATGTGAATGAAATGGGTTTTGGGTTCGCATCGGAGCCGGACTATATTTATACTAACCCGAAACGTAAGTAAGTAATTGTGAACTGTTTTAAAACAACCGTCTCTCAACATCCGTGTTAAAAGCAGTTCAGGTATTTTACCATTAGTAGTTTTACAGATAAATACAGATAGTTCACTCCGCAAAAATATTTAAATAAAACCGGCCAAGTGCGTGTCGGACCACGCACAAAAACATGTTCTTCTATACGGAATGTATGGGAGAACATGTTTTACAAACTGCAAATTTAAGTTGGTCGATTATTACTCGTTAACCTGTAAAGCCTACTTAGCTGTGATAGTTTTCCTTTTAATTTCGTTATATATACTACTGCTGTGAATGTTTTCACAAATCCAAGTACTGCAGTAGGCACTGGACTCTAACAAAAATTAGCACTTTAAAGCTTAATATTTCGCAAACGGATTCCTGAATTGCAAAATGGTTTTTACACACCCACAATATTTTTGAACGACCTTTCTAACAACACCCCACTCTATGGGATAGACGAGAAAAAAAGAACATCCCCACTTTACATGTAGGGGAGGCACAACTAAAAAAAAAAATGATTTTGTATTACCACTTTGTTGGCGTGATTAATATGTATACCCATGCCAAATTACAGATTTCTAGTACTAACCATCTCAGATGATCATCTGAGCTAAGCCGCAGATAGACAGACGGACATGGCGAAACTATAAGGGTTCCTTGTTTACTACGGAACCCTAAAAAAGCTACTCTTGCTACGAAACAATAAAGTGCAATTCAGTCGCGTAACTCTTATACCTTCAGACTACGTTACGCTCACTGAAATGGCCCGACAAGTCGAGCCCGCCGCGTACTTGTAGCTTCATACCTAAAATGCGGAGTGCGCCTTCTGTATAATTCTGTGGTATTGGTGGAAATAAATGTCTATTTTCATGTGTTGTTTATTTTTAAATTCTTTTGAATTAGACCTTTTTAATTTAGCAAATGGATTAATTAAGATATTGATATGATCTACGAAGTTGTTTACCTAAACCATTTACTGCAGTCCAATTTAATTACGAAGATGACGAAGAAAATAATTTTGCACGGAAGCTTCTCGAAGCATTTCAAGAAATTCTACGTTCAAGTATACGATTGGTGCAACGTCTACGGAAGATAAAATGGCGGCCGACGAGTAACGAAAGAATTTTGTAAAATATGTAGACGGACATAAGTTGCATTGACGACAATGTTTTATGATTCCGTCTGGCAGATTATGTTATAGTTTTCGTAATTCTTTAAGTTTTTCTTTGCAGTCGTCTTCGAGTCTGTTAAGTATATTTGTAAGTCCAAAGGTAATGCTGACTATGCACGTGGCGGTGAAATGCAAGATTTTATCTTCTTTGTTTATTTTGGTTACTATCTAAAGCTGTGTCTGGATTACAATGATAAGCTCTGTGGACTCAAATTATTATCTTATCTTTGTTTCCGCATGAATTGCTTCATCTAATTTGTAAAGGATTCTGGGAAAGATAATTTATAGCACTACTTCGCTACGGTAAAATAGTTTTGTAATTAAGTAATCTGTTCTTGTAATAACTTGTAATTAATGTAAATTATTAACAGCTTAAAGTTATCTATGTGCATTTTTTCTGCAGATTTGTTTGAACAAGTAAAGTAATGCATGAGTAACTTGGCTTAATCGAATAACGCCAAAAAAACCATTACGAATAGAATTCACAACTGCAGTTACCTTGAACTCGAGTGTGTGACGTTGGTGCATGCCTTTTATCGATTTCTTTTTGATTTGTTCCACCTATTGTACGTAGCCCATTTCAGGTAACTGCTTGGTTATGTAATGCTAAATGAGCTCTATGTATATATGGATGGATATATGGATAGACATATGGAAAACTCTTGAGGTCTTTGGCAAATGTGATGATCAGAATCATGATGATATTGGTATATATGATATAGACGATTTGCTATGACTCTTGCTACCCCAGACAGTCAGTGATTGGTTTGATAAGTAATTTTTTTTTATCAGGACTGTATTAATTAATTACACAAGTATGATTGTCCTCTATTTTAAGTTGATGATAAGAATAGTTTTGTCCATTACAATAATAGCTTCGCCTTCCTGTAAACTTGTAAGACAGTCACCAAGGCATCGTCCACGTGCCTCATACTTGAATACAGATTTAGCTCAGTGCATCAGTTAGTTGGTATTGCTCAGCTTTCATCGAGTTATATTTAGTTTGTTTTGGTGAATATTTTTAGCCTCATTTATAATCGTGATTGGGACATGGTCAATATTTTACGATTCACGTCACGTGTTTGTTACAATAGCATACTGATTAGCTGATTCATTTACTACGCTAGACGTTCTATAATATTCTAATAACTTTTTTCTAGCAATTACTGTGACTCTGTGAGGAGATACTCCATCATTATGTTCACTGCTATGGAATCCCCTTTCCTGACTTCTTCCAAAGTTTGAATAAAGTTGTTACCTGTTCGTAAACGTGTCAAACTTTGCGGGTGTGGATCCCGCCTTCGCCTGTAGTTGGTTCTGAAAAGGGGACAGTGACGTCGACCTCGACGTATTCAGACGTATCGATAGCTTCGACGCATGCGTAACTGTTTGTCGATGTGTGTGTAAAGTGTCTGATGGAGCACGCGGTCGGAGCGTGCTCCTCTTTCTGTCTCGCTTGAACCATATATCTGCATCCCCTTCGGTTGCGCGCGGCGCGGCCGGGGAGCACCAGTAACTAGTAAGTTTAAAATACCACCGTAGCGAGAGTTAGCGCTCAGTGGTGATCAAGCTGCGCTTCTGTCCAGTTGATAGTCTTGCACCGTGTGACGTTCGCTGAAATTGTTGTGACTACTTTTTGTATTGTAGATTTGTGGAGGCTGTTAGCTAAATTGAAGCCTTGAGTCCCCGTCAGCTACAGCTGTTGCGAAATTTATATTGAGACTAGGTAAGTAACAAAATATTTGGAGTGCATGAATTTTACCGAATGTGTAAAGGATTATTACCAAATAAGGATAGCAGGAGTTGATAACATATTAAAGTGGAGAACTTTCTGGCTTAACTAACGGTTAATAGGCAGCAATGGCCGACTTGTTCATCGGCGGGCGCTTTCTCTCTCGACGGGCCCGCTGCCGCCGCTGGTACTGCTACGTCTGGCTAAACTAAATCACTTTCCATTACACGACTATTCCTGTTGGTGGCGCCTATTATTTATATGGCACCTACTATTTAAATACTACTTTTACTAAATTATATTTTCCATCTTGGTCTTCTAAAGTGCAGATTTGACCAAATGTGTTAGAAAAATCACAAAATAAAAATGTGCGTGTCTTCCTTGGAAAAATTGTTTTTGTACTTTTCTACTATAACTAGTAAAAGCATGTTAGCAGTTTTTCTTATAAACCTTATCTACATCTTTACTGAAGAATGTCTTACTAAAAATTTTACCCTTGGCTGACCGCTTAATCGGTTTGATCCTTTGAATCGTGTCGCTCAAGTTGGTATTCAGTAGTGTTTTCTCATATTTTACCTGCTCCTTTTGGAGAGGCGAGGGTTACTTTTTGTATCGTAAAATGACAATCGACAAACAGGTTATTCTCCGAAACAAGGATTGTATCTATATCAATCTCCAGCAGCTATACTACACAGCGACAGCGACATGTAATTAAAATCGCTGCTACATGAAAACCATGTATTCAATAAACAGAAATTCTGCGATAACAAAACTTGCAATTTGATCAATTCGGGCTCCCCCTGCTATTTGAACTGTTTATAAATATGGTGGGACGGGTGAACAACCTTCTTTTCATCCATTCTGTAGATGGAAATTTTTCGCAAATTTAAATAATTTGCTGTCCTTCTGACGTTCTCACGAATTCAGTTGATCAAATAATATGGACGTCACGAGACCTCTAGGTACATTACGGCTGTTCATACGAGGAAGCAATATATTATTATGACATAGACCACACACGTGTTCTAAAAATAATAACCATTCACAATGAGAACTCTGATTTATAAAAAATTGGTCCCTAAAACACAATTGAAGAATTGATGTTGGAAATAAATCAAATTGCGGAATCTGGGTCGCCTCCGTCGGATTGTTTGCGCAAAAAAGAATGTAGAAGCATCATGAATAATGTCACCAATCTGGAAGGTACGAAATTAAAAATGAACAAAACTTTGAATCGTGAAACTTGTGTACAAATTTATTAATAGTTTTACAAAACACGTGAACGTTTATCAAATATATTACCGAACGTAGCTGCTTGTTATGAAACAGACGTACAACTAACTCGGATAGCTTGAAAACGATTGGGAATGAGGAAACCAATACACTCAGTATTGGTTTGGGTGAATCATACCAATACCAAATTATGGATATTTGTTTCATCTCCAAATTCAACTCTCGATGCTTCTTTCGATCTGAAGAAGAAGCAATATTAGACGTTGAAAGACAGTATTCAACGTTTAAATACAGTCTTTAGACTTTTTTCAGTAACGTGTAACCTTCAAATGTTTCTCTTTATACCATTGTAAGTATTTCGATATATTCTTCTACTTGGAGTTGAATAGGACGAAGTCAAAACAACTCGATTTTGTCTGCGCAAATTGGTTAAGGTTTTCCAAGGCTTGTTGATTGAACTTTTTGCGTCCTTTTTATTGATATTATGATACTAATAGAGGAAAAGAGCTATTGATATACCTACTATTGAATAACAATCCGACCATTTATCTGCTACTAGCTTTTGCCCGCGGCTTTGCCATCCATCTCTTTGTCATATTTTATCAAAATCCGTTCAGTGGTTTAGGCGTGAAAAGGTAACATACAGACAGAGAGACAGACTTTCGAATTAATAATATAATTTATATATATATTATATTATATTATATGATGCTAGTAATATATATATTGTACAGAGTTACTGGTAACTCGACGTATTCCTTGCAGGACGTCATAGTAGGGTTAAAATGCAACAAATTAAGCCACCAAATGTTCTACCGAAGATTTCCTTAGAAGATTTCCTAGATCTGCTACGGCATCAACTATGATAATAAGTTAAATTTCAGTACAGTCGCGCCAGAAATCATTATTAAATTGGTTTCCAATGATTTAATCTGTGATTTTTCATAAAAAAAACAAAAAATCTAACTAACTCAAAAACTACTGAATTTCGGTAGAACATTTGGCGGCTTAATTTGTTGCATTTTAACCCTACTATGACGTCCTGCAAGGAATACGTCGAGTTACCAGTAACCCTGTATATTACAAGCATCTGCCCGCGAGTCTCCTCAAGAATTTGGCTATCCAATGCAAACAAACAAATTTTACCTTAATATGGATTATTACTTCTAATAACAGTCGTGTAGGTCAAGGATGGTTATAGGAATGCCGCGATTTCTAAGATAACTGCATAAATTAAGAAAGAAGAAAGTTAGAAATCCAGATGGCCTAGACAAAGTGACATTCTACCAGCGATAACGATTTTGGAAAAGTGGTATGACGATGCCGACTTATGTCAAAGTCGTTGTAGAAATATGAAACGCTTTGAAAGCTACGGTCATGTCTCTAGGCCCGCAGGTTAACGGGAAACAAATGAACAATTACATTTTTTTTTTGGCAGATTTGAGAAGTATTGAAAGAGAATAAGATGCTCGCCAGCCCAACAATGGAAATGCAATCGGAGGCTCCCTTGGCCCTGCAGCGCCTTTGGAACCTGACCCGCGCGCGTCTCGCTGGTACCTCCACCGCTCTTGACGTGGAACCAGCTTTTGGCGAATCTTTACCACCAGCTCAGGTAAATACAATGCCAGATTTCAGAAGATTTCGCGTTTTATTTATTTTATTATGAGTTATAAAAGAGAATATTTCGACTAAAATGTTCAATGGCTGTAACAATTTACTTTTAAAATTGCAATCTTAAAATCTCAATTTTGATATGTAAATAGTGATTTCAGAAACAGTTTCAATAAATTGAATGCAAGTTAACAATTATATTGAAACAACCTTGACTTATATATAATCATGACGTACAACTGAAAGCAGTTACATAATGGCCATACTTGTTAAAATAGCATATAATATGTCAGTAATGCAGATAAAAATTCAAAGCATACATATCTGTCTTTTGAAGACGGAAATCTCCTAGATTCTTCTACATTCCTCACAAATTATCATGATATACGTACATAGATACATTTTATATATGTAGTTAATATGTGACATGAATATGTAACACGCAGTAAGTCAAGGGCTACTACTGTTTTGTCCTCTTTTCTTATCTTAATGAGTGACATACGTTCTTCTCCATAATCTATTAAAGATAATTCTTATATCTTATAGAGATAGTCATGTAGTAAATAAATAAATCATGGAATATTATATGGGTCGCATTTTGTTGTAGCAGTATGAGGGTACACCGAAAGCGTCGTTCCCTGCTCCTAGCGACTATGAGAGCGATGGTGAAGAGGCATTCCCGGAGTTAGAGATTCCCGTAAGTATACGAATATTTTTTTTTTTAAATTCAGAGCCAAATGACGGGAAGTGTTGTTTAGCAAATAATCTTGGCAAGATATTTAGGGCGTGGCCTGACGGAAGAGTTTACGTAAAAAATTACAACACAAACGACGACGTCGAATTTATAAATAGTGTTTCGAGTTTCATGAAACTCAAGTCAATGAGCTTCTATGCTTTCTTATGTTTGGTAAATAAAGTAACGGATGGCAGTGTTCACTACAATGGTTGGAATTTCGTCATACAACAGATTTGTTAGTCCGATGTTTACTAATTTTGTAAAGTATGTCACACGTTTCTCAGCAGTCACGTTTATCGCTTTATCAACGTTGTCTCCCCCGCGTCTAGACACCGGTATAATGAGGTAATCATAATTGATAACACCTCTCTGAGTAAAGCATCGTCATAAAATTTGTCGTAGACAAACATTCTCTGCATTTGACTGTCAACAAATTGATTTAGCATTTATCACGCTTCGCCTGCTCGTTACTCATGCGGAGGATAAGGTCGATAACGTTAACTTGCTAGGTTTCCGACGACATAAAATTTTAGGAGGTCATAGCCTTCATGAATGAATTAGGACGCCGGCCTCAACTAGAAGTTCTATCATTTCCTGTACCAAACAATCGCGTCAGTGCAGCGGAATTCGCAGCGACCACTATTAGCCGAAATAGCTTGGAGAAAAAGTCTCTAAAAATAACTTGTACATTATCCACGGACGACGTGGACTTTGATCCTAGTTGTTAGACGCGATCAACAGATCAATTTGCTTTTGATTGCCGACGCATAAACCATTACTTGCCTATATTACATGAGTTGATATATTGTCAACCCCATGTCGCACTAATGGGTTTCAATCATGGTTTCAATTCGAATACAATGATGTTGTAGATATCCTCTAAAGGTACATGAGGGTATATAATGTATATTCCCGTATCTTTCAAAATGGTGATTGTTATTCACGGCGGTAGCAGTGGTAACTTTCACAAGTTCAGGTATTTCTTTATTTTGAATATAATGAAACTAAACAATGTATCAATTGAATGACACGGTCGGAAATGAAAAGTTGACAAGAAGTACGACGTAATTTTTCATAATTACACGCTATTGGCAACCGTTTATTAAACATCACATGGGCGCCTAAGCTTTGCCAAGTAGGTGTAGGTATACCTTTTGTTTAGACTTGATTTCTTTATTCTTCCATCTGACGGCCAGTAGCTCGGTCATTGTACTATAATTTAGATTAGGTACAATAATTCAAATCGATAAATAAACCGCTATAATGCTTGCAGTCAAAGTGCATTACGATGATCGCGAAAGTTTTGAAGAAGTTTACGAAGATCCAGAATTGCCTGATGTAAGAATCTGGGATTAATAAAGTGACATGACTGTGTCGTAATCTATTAACGGTGTTGTAGAACGCTGTAATGATGTGTCTTCAATTTTGTAGGAAGCAACCGATGTCCCCAGCAAGGGTTTCTGGTCGGAGAGTGCGTACAATAAGGAGGTCCTGTTGGACGCGAGCACGCTGGGCGATGTCCCCGCCGTGTACCGCGTGCCGCAGCCCGCGCCCCATCAGATGCCCGTCATTGGCGTGTATATCGACCCCCGCGTCAGAACCGGCTTCCGTTACAAAGTCAGACCGATGCAGGTGAGACTAGTAATTTTATTTATGTCTAAACATTGTCGCAAATACATACTCGATCGCCGATCTGTGGGAAATTGTCTCGTATACCAAAGAAGTGTTGATGATTGCGTTGACTAACCAAATGGACGCAATCCTCCACATTTCGAAGCTTATAAAAAAGAGGCTTAAGTTAATATCAAATTATGAAATGATGACCATTCCTCACCTGATCATATTGAATGTTGCTTAACCATCGACAAATCTGTAATGTGAATCACTCTGGAATCGCTTTTGTACATCAATGTCGAGCTCCCCCTGGGAAACAAGCAGAAAAACGACGAAGATCCATAAAATCGGGCAAAATTATTGGAAACTGGACTGCAAAAGAAACGACTACGTCGATGAGAGAATGCTTTATGAGTTGAATTTGGATAGTCGTAACAGCTGACTTTAGACATGTAATCGTACTGAACCTTTTTACTTTATTTTAAAAATAACACAAAAAATACATATACGAGTATAAGATTTTATCCTTTACGAACGATTCCTTTCAATTTTGCGAAACAAGCCAAGTAAATCGGTTGTGGTTAGATTAGAACATTTTTGCAAGAATAATCCTTTTCAGAATCAAGAGGATGGTGAGTTTCTTCAAGTCTTACGAAAATGTTCATGGAATAAACGAAAATTCTTGATGTCTAATTGGCCTCTTTATCATGAATTGCATACTTTAAATTGTAAGGTTAATAACAAACCACATTTCTATAAGAATCTTCGCAAAGTTCCATTGAACGTAACCACAATCGATGAGTTACATACTTATTAATGATTAGTAAGTTGTCTTTCTACTAATTAACTTTCGAACTCGAGCGCGATACATAAGGTTGCCATAGAAATGCTTTATAATTTTGATGCACAAACAATTAAAATCGTACTCAAAATTATTTCATCTCTTGTATTTTTGTCTGCAAATTCTTTTTATTTAAAGTTAATTCAATTAAAAACACTATTTAACTTGTAATGGAAATGTCCTTGTTTACATTATTTCATTTTCTAAAGCAGTTTAATATTGTAATGGCAACCTTATATCCTGATGTCTAAAGAAGCTGTTATAGTATTCTAATATTTATTGGCGACCTATCTTTGTGCAAATCGAATTCTGGAACATTCACTAGTCGATTTCAGCAGTCCAGGGGAATTTGGAAAAATTATAATAGTGGGGAGTTAGTTCAGTGAGTAGCGGTGTCCGTTGCTGACATTTCCAGAGTGAAAATATCATCAACGATCAACACTGTTGACTTGCGTGATTTGCCACTGGTTGTGTGCACCGTTGTAGGCGATGGTATGTGGATCGTCCAGTTTTTCAGACCCTCGCCCAGAGCGGCGTTGACATACAAACTTCAAGAAACCGGCAGAGACCCGACAGGTCGAAAGTGACATACTGGCTGGCAGCATGTTATGTCGATAATAGGTAAACCATAAGTATCATTCATAAGGGCGTTACGCCATTGTTAATCATATCAATGTTCTATTTCAAAAATTTACTTTTGGTGGTCTTGATATGATTATTTTTTTCATTTCATCATGAATGCAGATATGGGAAATTTCAAATTTGATGGTTTATAATTAATCAATCACAATTTTCACACATTTTTTAACACAATCACTTGTAGCGCTAGAACAATGATGACTCGGCAAAATAGTCATAACTGATCACGAACTTGATTTTGAGAAGCAATTAATAAATGTACCAGTTATTAAATTTCCAAATGTAAATAATTTTCTTCTTTACTGAAACTGAAATAAATCATTTTAAATCTGTTTAATTAAGTACAATTAAGAATTAAAATATAATTATGAATCTTTAGTTACTTTAAGTAACACGATGAGTAATGTAGATATTAATTTTCCAGGCTCTGGATGCTCCTCCCCTATCAGTGAAGCCGAGGTACTTGTTTGGAGGCAAGGCCCTCACCCTGCAATCAATTGGCCGTGGATATGCCCGCCGCCTAACATTCGAGCCTGTTGGATCCAAGCTCAATGAGAATGATAACTTCTTCTGGACTGACTCTAGGCCTGAGGGATTTTTGTTTGAAATCGAGGCCGTTTCCGTTGGGGACAAGTTCACGATCTACGACGCTAACCATGAACCTCAGGGCATTTTGGAAGTCGTCCAGCAGCAGGTAATGAACGATTTTGTTGTTTTACAGAAAAAATAATTCTGTATTTTGACTTCATTTTAAGGTTCTAAACCAACTCTTAAAATATGTTTGCAGAAAAATCAAATTGAAGTTGAGCAGAAGATTCACGACAATGGATCCATTGACAAGAAAATCAAAATCAACACCCTTTGCAAAGTTGAGTGGTATGAAAATGATGGTGCTGTGAAATTGGTGCCCGTGACTGGTGTGGCCATCTTGAAGAAGGGCAGAGGAAACGCCACCGTGTCCAGGGTGCTTAACGTCGCCATCGGCATCAAACAGCTGAGGAAGGGATACGAACTCAAGCCTGGCATTGAATCCTCCTCCAGAAGGCGTACCGTCAATGGTGGTGATATTAAAGACATTCCTTGTCAGTATTGCATTGTTGGCTTAGAAAAATATGAACTGCCCGTTATTGGTAATTATTATTTCTATACTTTTCCTATTGACTTTTTAGCTGTTGCAAGACATCATTCTTAAATATTTGGTCATTACAGGAACCTATGTGGATCCTCGCATCATTCCTGGTTTCTACTACCGCGTCAAGCCGGCCGGTAGCAGGAGGCACCTCTTCGAGGGTCGCAGCATGTTGCTGCAATCCATCGGCATGGGATACGGAAAGCGCATCACCTTCAAACCCGACACTCTCAATGAGCCAGAGAACTTTTTCTGGTCGGATTCGCATCCTGAAGGTCTTGGTGTCGAAACTCGTGCCATCCATCCGGGCATGAGATTCTCCATCACAGGAAATGGGGTTAGTATTTCAAACATCATGTTTTCTAATAATAATTTCTGGTACGATATTTGTGATGTTGCAATGAAGATGCATTTCATCCAATACGTATTTGACACGGCAGAATTATAAATCAATAACAAACGCCAGTAACACCCCCTTGGCGAGTGCCATGATAACGTTCAGAGACAGATCATACGATGAAACTTTCTTTCTGACAGATTTGTTTACTTCTTTCTATTTATACTGGTGTCAAAGTTCAAGATAGTTTGGCAGAAGGACAATTTCTAATTACATTTTACTTTGGCTTCTAGCCAAGGATATGGGAGTTGATTAAATAACCTTGGCGGTGGTTTTAGGATGCGTTCCTATTTATACTAATGTTATTTGTTTTGTTTTGCAGGGTCTATTGGGAGAAGCTAGCGTATTCCGTGCAGATTTGCCCCAAGCTGAGGAAAAGACAGATTATGTGGATGTACCAGGGAAGCGAGGACAGGCAGTTGAGAAATATGTCCATGTGGACGTCACATGCCACGTGAAGCTAGCCACCACAGGTGGTGGGTCCGTGGACTCGGAGGTGCATCTCATGAAAGTGTCGGGAGTGGCACTGGTGCGCAAGGAGCCGGGTCAGGCCGTCGCCAAACTAGTAAAGGTCTTCAACGTCGGCTTGGATTCACAGTTGAACCTGCTGTTCGCGCACTCACAGACCGAGCTCACCTTCCATCCAATGCCTTAAATAAATCACGAGGCCCGAATGGTGTTGCAATACCCGTGACAATAGTCGTCACACGTTGAGGTATTGTAATACTAAAAACATACCTGGCGCGACATAGGTTTCGTCAAATGCCAATCGATTGGTCTTGAGTCTGCAACCGAGAAATGGTCTGAATGTAAGACCGATGCTGCTTGCCATTCGGTTGTATACTCGTGTCAGCTGCTAGCTGAAAGTATACTTACGAGCTGCTCGTCATCAAGCTCTCGTTTACCATCATCGCTGCGAAGACTGCTATAGTAACGACACCATTATCGGCTGTTATCATAAACATGACGCGCGTCAGTGAAGTTTCTTGGTGGAGTCTACAGCCTACTACTAAATCCTAAGGCATTTTGTGTTCGTAATTGAAGTTACTATAAGTACTTTCCAAAAGCAGGAATTGATCAGTATTTTAATTTTATTCATTAGTAATGTTTTAATTTGTAATACAATCATAATCAAATTGGAATTTAGAAATTTTGTACCGGAGAGAGTAGTGAAAGACTAGTTTACGAGTATAATGAGTATTTTACCTTATCGGGACATAATTTAATTTTGTTATTTTCTTCTCGAATATTGTAATACGTTAATCAATAAAACCTATTTGATTGAATTATGTTTTTGTATTGCTTCCCCGAGAAACCCATAAAATCCGAATCCATATCCGGAACCGTATTCACGACGAAAATAAATGAATAAATAATAATAATAATAAATGTGAAAAAGAAGTAATGCACTTTCTCATCGAATTAAATCACTGAGTTCGCTGATTTACGATCATGCAGAAAATAATGCAATATTTATGTATTTATAGATGCAAGTACCTAGACATCTCTCAGAGTTTAATGGTACTACTCCCATAAGTTTACTATAAAATGATGTAGATGGCTCTGCTTAAGATGCATAATAAATGATCTATAGACTAGATGGCGCTGCAACCAACAAAAACATGATAGGAGTTCAAGAGTCGTTCTCGTGTCACCTCCTTGTCTAAATTCAGCAGTTTTCGCCAGATGGCGCTATTCCAATAAAAGTTGTCAGAGTTTATGAGTTCAGTTGCCTCTACTACGAGCGCACCTCGCAAGCGCCGAGGCGTGTAGAACAAGTTATGACTACGTAGAGACACAGATACGAGTTGAGTTTAGCGGGAATACTCTGCTTGACTCGGCCGGCGGACGGCAACCGCGCTGGGGGTCTCGACGTCGCACGACACAACTATACGAAAGTCGCGATGTGCCAAATAATAACTGGTAAACAGTGAATTGGTGCGATAACACGATTTATAACACGAATATATTACGAACGGTGAACACCATGTCTGAAGTTAGGTGCGCTAGTGTTTTATTTATGTGCATTTTATATAGTGCCACAAGTTTTAATCTGGAACCGCGGATTCCTGTGATAAAGTTCGGAGAGCCAGGCTCTTATTTTGGATTTTCTGTTGCGGAACACCTCACCGTCAACGGAGATGGAACAAACATAAGTTGGTGAGTGCTGATCGTATTAAGCGCAACTTATCTTACAATAATGAGACGTTATGATGTCATATGTGAAGGTCGCCGCCTTCCATATGCTCTATCGGTCTGTTGATCTTACTTCTTTGAGTGTGGTGTACGAAAACTTATGTTCGAGCGTATTATGAAAATTATCAGAAATGCTTATCAAGAATTTATGAAGCCGTTGTAATTTGCAGTATACCTATACGCTGAGCTCCACTCATGTTAATGCTAGGTAAACTTGTTTAAAGAGTTACATTATATGTAACTTGTGGCTACTTGGTACTTTGTTTATAAAACAGTCTAGCTAGATTGAGAAGTGCAACACGTGGCCATTTTCTTACGAGTACTTTAGTCAAAGAGCAATTATCGAAGTTGAAACAATAGTCTCTTAAAAATACCAATGATACAATGGTCCTGTAAGGGCTTAAACTTGAGCGGAACTCTTGAATAAAAAGGTGTCTCCTGGCGTAAACCCTGTCCCTACCTGTCGAACTGGGCGCATTTCAAAGGAGTCAGAAAAAGTACTTACCTGAGAAGTTTGGGTCAAACAAAAATATTTCCATATTCATTAAATAACCCTTAAAGAGAGGAAAGAGTAAATGCTATGTAGGGTTTTTATAAAAAAAAAAATGAGAACGGAGAGTACGGTCTACTAAGTAGTGAAACATTTTAGCAATTTTGAAATAGTGGGCAACATAGAACTTGCAACTCACTTCACTCTCAAGTCTTCCGTATCCTCTATCAGCTTAATGAATGAATAAACTGTGGAATATATAATGAATGAACGGAATACATCTCGATACGAGAGCAGGGCTGTGACCTAGTGGGGAGCGGCGCCAGGCCGAGCATTGCACTCAGCTGGCGGAGCTAATTCTGCATCATCACGTGCGTACACTTCGAGACATGTCACTGATACTGATCGATATGTCACTGATGTCACATCACTACACTGTTTCTGAGATTGTGAGCAGTACCTATATTGAGACTTGTTGTCGGAAGCAGCAATGAAAATAGATTGCTAAATTAATTTTCTCTAAGTAGGGAATAGATAAATTAGTAGGAATAGCGAGGATCGTTTCTGCTCAAATAAACTTTTGCGTGTGCTCAATTTTTTTGGAACATTTTCGGATAGAATAACTAGATAGACAACACGTCTTTAAAGTTATTCTTAGATATGGAAATGGCTTATAGCTTGGTTAAAACACAGATAGGACACTCCGGAGTCTACGTATGAAGATACAAGTACACGGCGGCCCCGTCTTGTTGGGCCAATTCAGTGAGTTAACGTAGTCAGAAGATCTAAGAGTTCGCATAGAAAGAGAGGCAACTTCTAGGTGAATATAACTGTAGGTGATTAGCGCTATTGCGACCTGAATTGCACTTTATTGTGTCGTAGTAAGAGTCCCGGCAAGCGTAGCTTAACCGGATGGATCGACCAGTGCGGCTGTTGTTACTTAGCCACGAGCTCCTCCTAAATGCTATTCTAATATCAATGAAAATTTAAATAACAAATTATAAATAAATAAATAAATAATTTAATTACAAATTTTATAAAAAATTGTTTTTATTTTATAAATAATAACAATAAACATAGTAACAACTAAGTAGTCAATAAAAGCCCTCTTCCTCTCTCCTACTTTTGCTGTGCCCGACAGGGTCCGCAAAGATTATATTTTTGTTAAAACCTACCACCTTAGTTTACATGTGGAAGAAATAAATATAAAGAGCAGCAAGCAGTACCTATGCTTGAGCAAGCTCCAGGTGAAGAATCTTTTGCTTTTCCTATATGGTAAGTTAGACAACTTCTCAACATGCACTAGAACTCATATTTTTAAACAAGGGCAGATTCTCAACTGTAAATTGCCTAGATCGAAACCATCGCTGTCATAATTGCGAGCGATTAGGGTCGCCGCCAAAGGAATTGTTCCAGTTGCCACGACGGAAATGCACTTGGCACATGAAGCCAGGTCATGCATATGTTACGTGAACTCAAATCGAAGATTATTTGCCATTGATCGAAAATACTACTTTCATTGGCTCTGTAATACTTTCAACCTTTCTGCTATTGCTTTTAGTTTTTTATTCGGCTGTGCAAATATTCATTTCCGTTAAGAAGTTAACATTTCATTGAGAGATTAGCGCGAAACGGATGGAATTCCTAGAATTTTGCTTTCTCATAGCATACATAGATATAATGACACTTCATGCTTCATAGGCACTCGATTTTGATGAATCGGAAAATATTAACGCAAAACATGAACATAAATTGAGTGTTGTTCTGTTAGCAGATCGGATACTGACCTACTAAGGAAGGGGCGCCAGGCGGAAGAAGTCGAGATTGGCTCAAAGACTACATTGAACAAATATTTCCTGATTACTGACGTAGTTGATGCAATGAAAATATCGGTGGATTTGCACATAGTAATCAGAAAGTCTAACCACTGAATAAGTATATATCTATTTGATGTGTATATGGCCGACACAGTGTATTTAATCAATCTTAGTCAGCTAACGGTTGTATCAGCAGAGTTTTTGTTTCAAAACATCAACCATCAACGTAAATTGGTGCTGATTCTAGACGCAAATAATAGGTTCGAACTTTAAAGAAAATATGTTGTATAACTTCGTTAACAAGGGGTAATTTTAGTTTCAACTAACTGCTGAAATGATGACGAACCGATGACGACAGTTCAAAGAACTTTTCAAGAGCAGATCTTATCGAAAAGGAAATTAAGGAACGCAAGACAGGATGAGTCACAATTTCAGTCTCGTTTACTTTTCACTAGACTAGCTCGAGTATGTCTGAAGCTGGAAGAGATCCAACGTCTCCCGCGGGTGGCGGTGGCGATATATCCTCGACCCACTCTTTATTTATATCCTGACCGAGATGTCACTGCGCTTGAATTCGCCAAATATTTAATACTACATGTTCTTTTACTCTGTACCTAAGGTTCAAAATTGTTTAGCAAAAGTTGTACGTTGGTTTTATAGTTACAAAATTAATTATGTGTCGGTTTTACCAATTGGCGTTATCTGTCTGATATTATTTTTTTTAGATGGCGGCGTTGTTTTTGTTTTAAACGGATGTCAACGGACAAAAATTATTCTACGAATATGTTCTATGAGAATCATGTTTAATAGAGACGCACATGGAGGATTAATTAAGGATTTATGTATGTTCCTCTTGTACGTATTTTTGGTTTTATTACTTTGACGAAGAGTTTATGCTCATGTATTTCACAACAAAACTTTGGAATGATAAAAACAAAATTATTGTTAATACAACAATATTTTTTTCAAAAATTGCACCTAGTCTTGGAGTAAAAATCATTTGAAACATATTTGCTGACTGAAATCTGTAGAAGAAAAATATTCCTTATATTGATATAGCTTAGATATCAAGAGACGACACGACGCCGACGCAAGACAAAATATTTGTATTTTCTTATCGACAACCACTTTTATTGACGACATTGCGTTTACAATATAGACGTTCACGAGGTCTATACTACGTTATCAAATCACGTATTATCATCTCTGTATAAATTCAGATCGTAAAGTGCAAATATTATGTCTGTCACAGCACTCTATGTAAATATTGGGTCATAGACTCTGCAAAGTCCCGATAAGTAGATAGTTCGATTACATGGACTACAACCAGTAGTTTAAAAGCCTTGCTTTTATGTAATTTTACCCACAGTTATTATTACCGGCCGTTATCGAGGCTCTATTACTTACAGGATTATGTGTGCACCCCATTATATTAGAAATAAATTACTGGTTATGTCAATAACTTTATGAATACCAAATAGTACTGACTGAATTCAAAAGCATTTACATTTTTTTAGTTACAGGTGTAAAGAAGTTTTATGCCTGTGGGTTTACATAGCGATTACGACATTATTTCCTTTAACGACACGTACTTGTATGGTCTTTATGGAGTAAGCGCAAACTATCCCGTATTCTCACATTCCATGAAAGTTTCTTGCACATTCATCAATCTTTATGTATGCCAACACCATAAATAAAGGTTAGAATACATCTCAGTTCTATTCACTGTACTTTATAGTTGTGAATGTAAATGCACGTATTTCGAATACGGCCTCAACTTCCAAAGCCTTTGAACTAATACCTTGTACGTGGGAGTAATACGTAACTTTAGTAGTTTACACACAAATAGAGACATTTTCTCACCGTTCGACGTGATATTGTAACGTGTTTGTTTATTAAAATACGTGTTTTTGTGCCCTTTTAAAATGTATACAGATTTTTATTGTGTTTGGATGAAAAATAGTTGCCTTGTACAGCAGTTTGAATGTAAGAAGGTAATAAAAGTTTCAAGTCTGTTTGACACTCAATTTACGTTTTATATCGTGTAAATAAATAAGTTTTTATTTTGAATGTAAATTGTGGTTAATGACGTGCGTCTCGTTTCAATAATCCCGTGTATATAAGTGGGGCTGTTCCCCCGGTCTCCCAATTAAATTGTTCACACGTCGGGCTCAGCGGGGAGCAACTAACAACGCTACTCCGATGAGTGTCTTTGGGCCAATGCGGGAAATTCAATAACATAAATATTTGAGAAACGATTTGTTACAATTTCTATTTATTTGTATGCGGTTTTGTTGGTTATTTAACAGTTTAAAATTTTGAATGGTAAATTTAATCTTTTGTTGCACTTCATGAGAAATGGTACTTACATAAACTACCTAAACGAATGAGATAATTATGAAAGCTATGACACACACAGAAAGGCAGTGTAAAGCAAATTTATAGCAGAAAATACAGTGATTTAAGTATTTCACAGTGTTGATCTTAGGTTTAAAGATGCTTGTATGGTTATTGGTTATTGCCTATTACAGCTTATAGACACGATTACACAAAAAACTTGAGCTGCTTCCACATTCCTGATTATCGTCTGAGAGCTTGACTTAACGTGAAGCTCCAATTATGGCGTTTACCCATGATTTACGAGACGTTGGAGGTAAACTATTTGTCCATGGTGTTATTTCGTAATCGCTCTAACATCCTCATAATGGTGCCTGTAACTGTCCGTAACTCCAGAAATTGTGTTCCAATTATCGGAAGCAACGGCAGCTCGGACTAGATCTTGTTTATTTCCCGACGGTATTTATATACTAGTAGTAAACTGTCCGGCACGACCGGCGACTGTCAAAAATAAAATGTCCAAACAAACTAGAGTCAGGTGTGGAATTTATTGGTTATTTGAAATGTCTCAAGGAGCTTTATGTGTAGCAGATGATCCTTTATCCTGTTCTTATGCAAATATGTATTTGTATAATATTATGTATGTATGCGTCGTCACGGCTTCTCGTAACGGGATAGACAGAATACGAAGTGAGGAAATGCAGCAGGTTTATGTCGTAGCTCGGTGCAGCGCTCGGTAATAAGATGTCGGCTTTGAGATCGTAACGTTGCTTGAGGTGACAACTCGCTGGTCTGTCGCCGGTGACCACGATTGCTATCCGTTTGTCTGTCGATTCTCACAACTTTACTAAGCATTTATGGTTAGCGTCTCGTCTAGCGATGTAATTTATAGAACAAAATAGTCGTTTTCGAAGGAAGGCAACGAGCGAAATGGTCGAGCAGGCTGTAAAAAATTATGGAATTTGTGCGTGAAAAAAAAAAGCTTTAACCTTTTCTCTTTTTATCTTTGACCTATGAAACTAACTAAATATAAAACGAACAGTAAAAAAAAACTGAGACCACAAACCTATAAATTGTGATATAAAATTGCCTGAAAGTTGATGTAAACTAGCTCGTATATTCCAATAAGTACTAAAGATAGCGAAAGCGCATACTATTTCAGTCAGCTACAAGTAATCATGCTATGCAAATTTGCACTCACTAGATAAATAGCGTCATGCACTCCCATTGATATTAAATTGTTCTATAATTTACCGTTAGATAATTGTTGGCACCGACTCCATTCTCTTGCCCAATAGTACCAATTATTTGATCAAATGCAATTAAAACTAGGATTAGCCAATATTGCGGTTAGAATTGTAGGTATTATCAGTGTGACAGATCTAATTCATAATTATTATGTGCGGTGCACCAATTTGTTCAGATAAGTTCAGATACTGATCGGTGGACCTACAATACTTTAGTTCAGTGGTCGGCAAACCGCGGCTCGCGAGCCGCATGCAGCTCTTTAGCCTATAGATAGAGTGCGGCTCTAGATACGCGCGGGGGTCGTTGTTTCGGTCATTAAGCAAGATATCAAGTTTTATTCAAATTCAAACTATATTCCAAAGATTTATTTCTGAAGTATTTTCACCAAAAATTAACAGGACATCGAAAATTTATCATTTACGTTCGGCTGTACCTACCTTTCAAAGTTTTCCAAGGTTAACTTGTTAATAAAGTAAGATGCCTTCATCACATTATTATCAGCCGATATGATAATGTTGATGAACGCTTCCTACTTCTTAGCAAGTTAATTTTAGGAAGCGTTGTGGAGTGAAAGAGGATGTGAGTTTAGGATTAAGAAAAGTGTATTGAGACATTTTGTACACACAGAAAGGATTGGCTCTCATAAGAAATCTTACTCATTATAGTATTGATATTTGGCTCTATTGACTAATGAGTTTACTTATTCCTAGTTTTGTCGAACAAAGATTCTCTGTTTGCGAATAATATTTGACTGGCCCATGTACTTCAAAAACGAGGGTGATCGTTTTGAAGGTTCAAAATCGTGTGCTTAGCCTTTTCCTGCTTCTTCGTAATGACACTTCACATGCCCCATGCTTCAGATACAAAAGGAAAATCAAGACCCTCATCCTACGGCTCTACAAGAGTATAAATAATCAACTCTGGAACAATAGTTTCTAGTTTATTACTATGAGGTCGGCAGCACAAGAAGAAATAGAGATGATGGCAAAAAATTCAGCCTATTGAGACGTGCTTAACTGTAAAGCTAAAGCCACTAAAGCTCTCATCCTATTGATAGTCTTCAAAATTGAAACTAGTCTGCCAAACAAGTACTTATTCAAATCGTAAAAATTATCTCTGTGATTCACTGATTTTCTGACTGATGAAAGTACATACCTGAAATGTACGATCGTACTTATAAGCGACGCTGGTAGAGGAGAACAAGGAATTATTCTAACTAATATTATAAATGCGTGACTGAGTTTGTTTGTTACGCTTTCACGCTAAAGCGGCTTAACGGATTTGGATGAAATTTGGCACATGGGTAGACCATGACCTGGAAAAGGATATGAAATACCTTTTATCCCGATATTCTTCCGGGATCGAGACTTATGCGGGTGAAACCGCGGGGCGGTCAATCAATCCTTGAAGTGGTATGGGAGAAAACTTATGTAAATTATACCCAAAATACATGGACAAAGTCGCGGTCAACAATTAGTGTACTGTACAAGATATAAAGATAAAGATAGCGTAGATGTATCAGATCTAAGAATATAACGTAAATCAGTGCACATACATTGTTATTAGGCCGCGTATTTCTGAACATTGTGAATGTGCGCACATCCAGTCGCGATTCGACTTGTATTGTTTATTGCAGATATGGAAGATAACATTTAGATTCCATTTGAGATTGTAGCCTTGTATCTAGTATTGTGTGCTTATCAGGGTATGTAACTGTTGCATGTAAGAAGTTAAGTGGACTGTGTAAATTGTTATTGTAGTTTTGCAGGCTTGGTTCACGAAATTCAAGCCTTCACTGGGCTTGAAGATGATAGCTTTGAGTTTCTTTCATAGCTTGACATTATTGAGACCTTAGGAGATTATCTTGTCTTAAGTAATCTACCTCTTCATCCCATTTGAACTTCCAGTATGTGATTATTCTTGATGGAGGTATGTTAGCATTTGACATCTTTTGGCTGATATGATTTCGATGAAGATTACATTGTAACACGTTTAGTGTCGGGAGCTCTCCTGGAGGGTTCACTCAAGTCGCATTTGGGATGCCAGGAGCCCTCGTTGACGGCTCATTTTAAATGTTCGTTTTTCTTTGCGAATTCGTACTTCGCACACACGTAATGCCGGTGCCCCTCCTGTCAACTGGCAATAATGTATGGCGGCATGGCGTTTGAGCTTTATGAAAAATTAAGTCGAAAGTGTTAACTTATTAAGTACATATAAAGTTTATCAAACCTTAACTTAAATTCCGATTTCGACGAAGTCATCATCTAAATTAAGACATTCGCAACCGCACCTGTAAATTCCCATAGATTTATTCCTAAAATTCTAAACTGAAGGTATGTCTGACAGGTTTTCATTAGAACCGACTATAAAACGAAATGACGAATACACGACATAGGCAGTAAACAATTCAAGATCAAGTAAGAGCATGGGCCAGTACGTCCGCCCACCTTGCGTAGGCGCCGGCCCGACAACTGCGCACTCAACCAGTCCTCGAACCTGCACTAGCCTCACACGAACAACTAACTCAACATCGACTTTATTCAAATTAACGCCCGACAACCTCAAGACCCTCAAGTAGATCAATGATCACCAGTCTCAAAATGTCGCAATCTCCGGGTAATTATCATTGTATATATCTATATGGTATATGGATATTATCGCCTTAATAACAACTTCTGACATTCTACCTGTGTACCGTAATTGATGGTTAAGACATTTTATTTGAGTAAAGTAAGTTAACGCTGCGCGCATGCGGGAAGCGTTATTATAAGTACCGGTTAGTGGATAATAAAATTGAATTAAAATGTGTACTGTTGACTTTTGAGTTGATTGTTGTAGTAATGAATGTAAACAGCACATCAAAGTGCATAAAATACTTTGAACAGTAAGAAAATATACCTATAATATGTATGTTTATATATTTAAGCTTTATGTATTTATTTAAGTATTTGTTAATTTGTTACTATTTTTTAGTATAAGATTTCGCAAATTCATATTTTTCTCTTTTTGTTCTCACACACTATTGTCTACATTTCTTTTTCTATACTCCTTGCGCAGGTTCGCTGGAAGAAATTTCTTAAGAAATAAGCAGTACCTTTGTACTCAAATTATAATTATGTCGTATCTCTATGTATTTTACTGTGTGTACATAATAAATAAATAAATAAAATTCTGTAGAAGCAAACGCGTCGCGCGACATTGGATGAATTCAAATATAGATTTTCTGCAATAAATTCGACGTGATTCATGTCTTTTAAATATGGAAGATATATGACTATTAAGGTTATTTTATTGCATCTATGCAGGCGAGTGAGTAGCCGCCAAAGTCCGCGCTTCATTGGAAGCAATTGATATGCAGAATGCGACTCAATCACACGGCAGCTGCCTCCATTGAATTAATCAATCACTTCGATTATTACACTGTATGAATAAAGCTACTTTGTGCTCTTGAGAGGGTAAACATCATACTGGTGTTTATAGTGAAATAACTCAGTTCGTTAGAGGTCTCCCGTTATCTTTTGATTAGGTTATAAAGAAAAAATACGTTTTCAATATTTTTTAAATACCTGACGAGTAAAAATATTTTTTTTGTCATCCTCCCTATTTGGTCATATCTAGTCTTAAAAGCTATACGAGTTTGATTTCCATGCTCAGCAAAATTCTTAAGAGGTTTTATCCTAAAAGTTGGCAACGTCGCAAATAATTGTCAAATATTTACCTGTTTTGATTCTTATAGCAATATTAATGAATAGAAATAAGAAATGTGGCTAACTAGAGAACTAGAATATTAATAATGAATTGCAATTATAACATTGAATTTGATGTTGTACCCATTTTAGGTGTAAAAAACGCATTTGGAAAGCTTCCAAATAGTTTTTTTACATCTAAAACTAAACATTCGGTGTTACGATATTAATTATTGCATTTCATAATTAATATTCTAGTTCGTTAGTTAGCCACATTTTTTATTTCCACACAGTAATTTTGTTAAATTAATCAAAAGAATGAAATATTTGACATCTATTTGCGACGTTGCCCACCTTCAGAATAAACGCTCTTAAAAAGGTTCTCGTTTACAATCTCTATAAAACGTGTAATTTGTTCAGAGCTCTTAAATTTGATTTGTAAAGAAAAGCTCTAACAATCGATACAAAAAGCTCCTGAAACAAAAACAAGATAATACATCTTCATAAAAATAGAAGAGTTGATAAATAAACCAAGATCACAGAGGTCAAGCTGTAGACGAAAGTGATGTCCCTACTTTCAGGATATCGGGAATTATATTGACTCGTCGATTGTGAGTACCGATATAGATTTCTTCTCGGTCACTATTCACGTGAACTACGACCCGTCATTCGTTACAGTTACTGGTCGTTTACAAGCTACTGATAGTTATTAGTAGTTAAGATAAGGTGAGCTTACAGAAGTGATTCAACTTTGTTATTGTTGTGGGTTATTTTGTTATTGCTGTGTTTATTTTGGTTTATATGCATAATATTTTAAACTATTTTTTATTCATAAGTAAGCAAGAACATAGATAGGTATAAATATATAGCTTAAACCTATGAGGAGCTGGTGGCAAAGTAATTACAGCCGCACGGATCGATCCATCAGGTTAAGCTACGCTTGCCGGTTGGTCCGTGGATGAGTGACTATCTTTACATACCGAGACTTCTCCGTGCCTCGGAAAGCACGTTGAGCCGTAGGTCCCGGCTGTCATTCGTGGATCTTTGACAGTCGTCACGGGTCGTTAGAAGCCCTGAAGTCGGACAACCAGTCTTACCAAGGGGTATCGTATTACTGGGTTGTGGAGGTCAGAAAGGCAGTCGATCCATGTAAAATACTGGTATTCAACTGCATTTGGTTAGACTGAAAGCCGATCCCAACATAGTTGGGAAAAGGCTAGGCATATTGATCGCAGTGTAGATCTACGTAATGCAGTGCATTCTATGCATTTTCTGGGGGATTGAAAACATTTTTAAATTAATGTAGAGAAGGAAATAAAACATATTTGGGACAGCCTACTTCGGACTGCATTTTATCACGCAAGCCGCGAAAAAACGGACAAGAAACGCTACCGGTATCCGTATAAAGGCAATTACCGATCATTAAACAAAAACAAAAAAATGGTTTCGGATCGAGTGAACTGTTGAAGTTTAATTCGGATTGAATGTCTGATTCGCGCAATAGTTCGATAGCGTTATCGAAGTAACCCAATTCGGGCACATCTGTCCCTATTCCGATAGATAGCGCCGTGATACTTTACTCACTATCTCTGAAATGTTATTGTTGCTAAAGCAGAAATCTATTTCTAAAACGTTGAATGATACTGAAATATCTTTGGCTGGTTTTGATTGGAAGTTGAAACAATTTTATTACAGTTAAGCGGTGTTAACATACCCATGAAAACAATTCTTGAAAATAATAATGGATATAAAATATTCCACACTATCAAATTAATATTACTGTAACAGTATGGGTAAGTAATGGTTGAACGAAACTGATTGACTCAAATAATTAAGTTTAACTGTCTGAGCTGTCAGCAAGACAAGTAAAGGTTTTTGTCATATTACACTCAGCTCTTTGTTCCAAAGCGAAAATTTGGAGTTGGAATATTTCGAGCGGCACGCTCACGTTCCGAACATTGCCGGTTTCTTTTATAAGTTTATTTTTTGTGGCAGGTCTTTACGCAGCGAGCTTATTTCTTTTTGTTGATGCCAGCCTTGTATGGCCTGTAGCCTTCGTTAGCGCGTGCAAGGTCACAGCCATTTGCTCTCTCATTGGATATCTTTCAGCTTTTTGTAGACCATAGAATCAGTAAAATTTCGTGGTCAACTTAAGCCATTCCCTGAGAGAACCAATAACTTTAATTTAGTTGATTCGCCTTGATCGTTACAGAAACCGGTCTTACAGTAATTAAATAATTTACATGGCGATAAAATAAAAAGCTTATAAACCCTTATAGGTTTCTGAGTAAAGAAAACGACGGCGATGTGGAACATGCATTATTGCTTCATTATACAATTAATTATTAATTTTATTCAATCTTAATACCCGGCGCGGCAGTTACTGGTGATAACGATATAAAAACTTAGAATTTTCGTTAATTTATCTGTTATCGTAGAGAGATTAGCAGTGATAATCCAACTGATATCGTGTAGCCACGGTCGCCCCCTGTTTGTTTAACTCAAGGTAAAGCGTAGGTATGACGCTATCGCGAACCTTTAGGGACAGATTGTAAAAAAAGCGATATTACCAAATTATTTAGTAATATTAGGTTATATCGCTAACATACCTTCCTTAATTACAAGGAATTGGTGTTAATGACGAACTTACCTACTCAATCAAGTGCATCAAAATAATGGAAGTTAAAATAAAAAAAAAACAATTGGAAGTTTGTGTCGCTTCCCTTCCAAAGGAATCAAAGGTAATTGAGTAAATGGTCTTGTCATGTTCTTTAATTTATGTAAGCTACGTTTAATTTTTTTTAATCTTTTGGCTGTCAACTTGTCACACATTTCTCTGCTCATAATTACATGTTATAATTAAACCTTTCTTTTGTGAAAACGTCGGCATTTCTTTCTCGCAAAAAACAAACTGTGAACTAATTACATGGATTCATCTTCACTTCATATTTGTTCATGCCGCGTCGCCAACGAAGACCCATTTAAAAAGCGATTTAGCGAGGCGAGCGACACGACATGATATTTTCTCCTCAAATGAGCTGAGTTCCCAGGCTATTGTCGACAAGCCGCCTTTTAAGGAGACCCCGCGCTACAGGCGGATCTCAAACCAGATTCTTAAGTTTAATCTCACCCGTTTTTCGGACAACTTTTAGCGCTGATAACTTTATATCGCAGTTATTTCATGTAAAGTTTTCCTTTTTTGACGACACTGTAATTATGGTGAGACACTGAAATTGGGCAGATACATAACTATAGGTAATAAATATTTCGGAAAAACGTAATATTTTACCCACTAGAGCGTACCACTTTCATACGAAAACGTGATTGGCATGCCACCTGTGTATGTAATATCGGGAAGTATGAGTGTAAATCGCATTTGATGATGCCTTATTCGTGATTTGAGAATAACTGTCTACGCAGCCTTATAATCTCGGACGAAGAGTTAGTACCTAGAGAGGCAATAAAGTGTGGGAGTGAGGTATAAATCGCAACTCCCTGTGTGTGCCTCCCGAGGGGCGCAGGCGCACATTCCCTCTAATTGGACGTCTGCGCAGCGTCGCCCAGTATGGTATCGAACCTCTGTACGACACTGACCACTTTCGCTAACTCCCATACTTCGGCTTCTTTCGCGAAATAAACTGGATTTTTACTGACCCATAAAATGAACATTTATTTTAATTTATAAAAACATTTCTGAACCCCAATTACCTCAATTTTATTGCTTGCTTGTCGTTTTATATTTTTACGTCCATTTCAGGTGGAGATGTTTCTTCGAATTGGTATTTTAATATTAAAATCTCACATCTAATTTACTGATTCGAAACTATTATCCCACTGTGTGTTTTAATTTGAGATATGAGAGGAATGCTATAAAATGTTGATAGAAAACTTTAGGATGTCATAACTTATTCCGTTTTTACGAAGCCATTGGTTTTAGTGTTGTTGCTTTGTATCTTTTGAACTATAACTCAAAATAGCGATTTGTGTAGACCCTAAAAATAATAGATTTTGAGTAAGTTATTTAATTCTTTTACGTTTTTTCGTACCTAAAACAATGTAGTGGTAAAAATTCTTCGAAAAATTCTAAGGCAATAAATTCATTGGCTATGTTCAAGTTCGGGCTGTTAATTTTCTTTTTATTTGAAGCAGTTCGTGATTGAAGCGGAGTTAGAAACAATAGTATGTTATTGTAACAACTTGAAGGAGCCAGTAACCCGCGGCTTTATTGTCAAGAGTTTTTGTTTTGCTCTCAATACGTACGAGTATTAGTTCAAGGTTGGTCGCCGAGTCATTGACTTTCGAACACTTCAGAAGTTTATTGAATAAGTTTATGTTAAGAATATTTATGACGATAGTGAGAAAGCGTAGTTAGCAGGTATGAATTGGTCAGTAAATAAATAGAAACCTGAGTAAGATCACATCGTAAAGACTATTTACGAACTCACTATCATGAACAATAAAATCCGGAGCGAGCGACCAACGTAACATAATAAGATTTCTAGTCCGCGATACAAAGGGGCCTACATATCGCATCAGCTCATTTTACACCTAGTTAAGCCCGCTTCTCCTACCATCGGCGGCCATTGTGTATAGCCCCCTTGTTATGGTAAATAGTTGGCCTCGGGCCTCCTCAGGCCTCCTCCTTGTGATTGCGGCCACTAAGACTTGTTAGTGTTTTCAATGGGATTATTATTGTGGCGATTGTTAGGCTGAGCTTGAGCTCGGGAATGTATTAAGAGCTTTGTGAAGAAGTCTGTTTGGTTAGTTCATGGCTGTTTTTGATAGCTTTAGAAAGGATGAGTCGGAGCCTGGTAATAATTATGGACAAGTAGCAATAACAAAATTGATTCATTGTCGACTTCCTATAAATATGCTGCTGATGATTTACTTTGTATTGATTATTGCAAGATTTGAAAGAGACATTTCAAGAACATTATCATTATTTTCGATCTAATAAAATAATGAAAGTGATAGTTATGTGACTTCTCGGAATAGCTCACAATTTTCGAGTAACACCCTGTTGAACACAATAGGGTCAGGTAGATCCCTAACAAGGTGTACCTCAGTTTGGGATCGAGATTTAAGGTTACGACTGTCTCGAGTGTATTAATGGGTCGATAATTTGTAAACAAGGTGGTTGCAGGCTTTTTCATATTTTTGGAAATCCCGGCGTCGTTTGATTGCAGACTTATAGTTGGATGCTGTTGAGTTTCTTAAAACTTCGCTGAAATTATAGATGTTGAGTGCTGTTTTGCTTTTGTTGTGGTAATAATAAATATCTAAACGTAAGTAGACCGTGAATATGACACAAAGCGAAATAAAGCGTTTTATACACAATTTCCTGCCGAATTTGCTTGCTGATTGACTATTAATAGAACTCCTTAGTTATTCAGTCAAATAATTTAACAAGACTTCAATGTAAATGAATGTAGTAACATCAAGACAATGTTTTGTCTCCAAGTCAAAACCAACACAAATCAATTTGTTGAATGGCTTATTGCTAAATTATTCCGCCATACTGTTGATTTATAGAACCACTTTATAGAATTTACAATCTCTTAAATTCTATAATTATTGTTTATAAGTTTACAAGGGCATTCATTATAAAACAATATGTTATTTTATCTACAAAGGTAAAGTAAAATAACATGATGATAAGTTGAATCAGTGTTGTTACTATCAGATAAGCATCAGATATCTCTTCTATAAGTAAGATGAGTGTTTGCCCACACTGTGGATGACGCCAGCGAAGTGTGCATGTATGTTTGTATGGTTGTGTGTGTTTCATTGTGTGTGAGCACAGGAAGTGAGGATGCGTTTATTTATTCATCTGCTATAAGTTTTCGTTAGTAATTTCTCTTGTCGTTGACTCATTGATAAGCTTGTTTACAAGACAATGTTGCAACTTCTAATTATAGCTAGGAATATGAAACAGATAATTTTCAACATTTGCCCTCAACTTATTAGCGATAATGTGGATTTCCTTAACTTATTGATTAACTCATTATTATTCTTGATTACTATTTGATTAAGAGCTGCATGTTGTAAGCCAACTTTAGAATCACGTTAGCTCATAAAAGTTATACACAGTATCTGTTCACTTGTTAAATGAGTTTATTACTGTCACTGGCTTTTCAGTTACATGTTTTCTTATTTTGAGCTTTATTACATACAATTTAAGGTTCATAGCCCTTAAAAAGTTCCCTCGATAATTTTCTAAGTTTCTAGCTATAAATACAAGGAGAGTTGTCAATCAGTACCGCAATTATTCGTCTTACATGATTAACATTGGATGTTAATTCATTAGCTGTCGTTGCCGGTTGTCACAGATAACTTAAGAATCTTGTTCTATCGGTAAGTAGACTGCTTTCGTAAGAGAGTTGGCTTGGCTTTGATGGATCGTGTGAGGATGAATGGGAAATATAGAGCGCTGATGCTGTCATTGATTCTTTTCACAAAAGCGTGATCTCGTATTCAGATCTAGGCAGCTTACCTAATCCTATTAAAAAAATATCGTAGTAATGGTTATACAGATATTCATTTGTTAGAGACCTTATTGCCTTTTAGAGGAAAGCTGATTGATTGGATATCAAAACAAAGGGATTTTTTTAATTGTAGTTAAATCAATTAAAGGTACAATACTGAAAGACAATGGAACCCCGCATACTATTTACCATGTCACCATATTACTACGCAACACCTAACTCTTTATTGCTTTAAAAATAGCTCTGTTGGATTTTCAACATTGAAAATCCAACAGAGATCCAAAAAACAGTGCGCTTTTATTAGGCAATAGACTCAGGCAACCAGGCGTCCTTAAAAAAATATCTTATTGATTTTATTTATACTCAAGAGCTCTATAATACGTTAGTTTGCTCGTAATTGGACGAAGTATTCTGTGTAGCCTTTTAAGGCTCGACTGATCATGCTTAGCGGAGTCAGAATCATCCATAAGCGCACTCCGCTTTAATGTAGTGTAGTGTAATTTAAAATAATTCTATGTTAAACAAATGCTGATCCTAAGACCATTAGTTACGCAGACTGGTCTGATGAGGATTTACTTACGTACTTACAAGTGTTAGATGTACAATACAACACATTGTTGGGATTCTTTTAATACCTACGTAGTTAAGATTTGCATTGTAAATTACGGAGCATACTGTACGTACATCATTATTAGGTATACAGTTTGTTTTTCTTGCTCTGTGAACTGTCAACCTATGCCACGAAATGGGTATAACAATCCGTCTATTTTTGTAAAAATATTTAAAAAAAAAAAAAAAAAATAATAATATTTAACCAAAGTCAAAAGGCCAAATAGCCAGATCTTGATAACTTACGCAGACTTCCAATACATCTGCAATAATAATATGAAGATGGTTTTGTGTTAAAACATGTTTATTTTTCGTACATGACACATCTTTGTGATATTTTCCAAGAATACTTCTCAAGGCTGATGATTCGCTTAGGTCAAAGTCTTCTTTTGACCCTATGAGAAATCAAGTTCTATTATGCCAAGTTGTATAGATGAATTAATAAATATTTGAAATCGCATCTTAGTTACTCAAACCGGCTCTCTTTATGTAGGTAGACAAGAAATATATTTTTTTAGTCATGAACAGGTTTTTGTACATTTTTGATGAAGAAGAAAAAAATGCTCCGCTATGTCAATCAAAGGAAGATGTAGTTGCTAACTTAGATAATATGTGCTTTTTTCCTGATACCATTACAAACGGACTTAAAAAGCGTGAAACCATTAAAATAATTCCTTCTCCAATAATAATAAGCTACAACCAACTTCTAATGCGCTACCGTCGCGCGCCTAAACGCGTGTAATAGCGTTGCAAGCGCACGTCAGAACGTAGCCCTTGTGCTGTCTGTCGGCAAAATACCTTGTAGCAGAAGGCAAATAACACTTGGTCGGTAACCGGACTGGTTATATCGCGCGCAGTAATACTCCATTAGTTTACCTTAATGTCGGAATTCGCTTTTAATTGAACAGAGGGGTAAAGTAGACAGGCTGTGTCTGCGCAGGCCGGCGGTTAATGCAAGGATGCGTTTGCTAATCTGATGTGCTTACGGTGTGCGTGTGTCGTGTGATAGGATTGGCTGCGATGGGTTAGTTGCTTCAGAGGTTTGCTTTTAGATTTAATTCAAATGCTGGAATTATTAATAACTAGCTGTGACTGACCGCGTCCACTTACCCAGTCTCCGGTATGCAAAATGCTTTACGTCCTTCTCCAAATGGAATTTTACGCTTCTGCTAAAATTAAGAACATTATAAATATATTTATTTCATTAACAATTTTCACATTGTATCGAAATGTAATTAATTATAAACTAACACAACATGAAAACATATAAATAAATAAAAAAAGAACATTTATTGTTCAAAATTGCAAATCCATGGTTCTGAAGTTTTATAAAAAATTAAATTCAATATTTAGGAACTTTAACACCGATAATGTCAAGAAAAAAAAATACATTATCATTTCATTAAATTTGGGTACACCGATACAAATGTCAAAAAATTACATGTAATGTCAAATAAAAAATACACCATAAAGTACCAACGACATACCTAAATTATTATTTTTAATGGATAAATTGTACAAACCTAGTTTGGGAACCCTAGTTTGCTTCTATTTAAAACACTACTTCTGTATTTTGTAAATGAACAACAAGTAACAAAAAAAAAGTTTAGCCTTACTTTCGCATTTTTCTGAAAGGATACTTTAGGATACCTACTGCTAGAACTGTCATAATTTGCATTATCGCGATTTGCTAATCATACATACTACGTTGTGACAAGTAAGTGTAAGTAGGTACTGCATATCCTTCTGACATAGTTCCTTATCACCTCTTACAACGCCCATGGGAAGTGATGACCTGTGAGTGTGAAGGCCGCGACCGATATTATGTCATGGGCAATAATTAATTAGGTCTTTGTTAAAAACATTATAATTTGCAGAACAATGTTGATTGTATATTTCTCTCACAGTCACGATAGATGAGGTTATCGGTTTCTCGGTTCGGGAAACCCAGATGTTAATTTTATTCTTTATTAAGACTAACTTATGATTAAATGAGTCGACTGTTGAAAAAACCCAGCTTTATTCCACTGGGCGAACGAAGTGAAGCTTTGTGTCTACTGGAATTGCCCAGATACAGTTTAAACTTGCAAGATCTTTTGTCTTATACCTATGAGACCAAAGATCGTACGAGTCATTATGACATAATTCCTGAGAGTTGTGTTACCAGTAGCTTTAGAGTCGCATATTCTTTATCTTCGTTTGAATCTCGAAACTTCGCTTTTAAAGTTAAGCCAATTATGATTACTGATACCTAAGTAACTGAAAAGTGAGTTTTTAGACCTCACTATTATTGTCCCGACTTCTGAAAGAGATCACTTTCCTGCAGATTTCCCATTTTCCTTACGTCTGATTTTTCGACAACCTGAATAATCCTCATTGCCTATTTCATATTTGCAAGTAAATAGCTAATCATCCACGATGTTTATCAAGCCGTATGTAGGTTGATGATGTTGAGCAAAAGTATGGCGATTCAATTAAGTTGTCACTTCGTCTAAGGATGGCTGCCCAGTGACCGGTGTCCATATAACTTGTCCACATTATGTACTGTTAGATGGCGCTAACGGGGCTCAAGCGCATCTAGGAGTACCATCTTCTTGAAATTATTGAGGAAGGGTATTAGATGAGAGGTAATTTACCAAATCACCATAAATTAGAGTTTACGTCACTAACTTCAAAATGTTTTGTGCTGAAACAGAAGGTTACTACTTACTTTAAGAGTTTGATTGATTGATTAAATTTCACTAGAAAACCATCTGATTGTTCGTTAGGTAACTCTTACAATGAAATTTCTTTATTCTGTATCGGTGGCATCAAAACAGTGAGATGCTCAAAGTCAGACATAAGTTATTATTAATTTTCCATCCTCATTATAACAAAACATGATCGTAAGTGATATTAGGGCTCCATATTGACACAGGTGGTCCGCTCACCTTGACTTACAAAAACACATTTACGTAATAAAAACTTAGAAAGTAATCCGCCCATCGCATCACATTCGATTCAGTCTCCGTCGCCCATCGCCTGGCATAACCCGACAAGTTTTTCCAACCCATTGACGGACCACGTCAATCCGTTATTCCATGACTAGTTTTTAACTTTTTACCACATTTGTACAATGTTATTCGTTTTATATAACTGTGCTTCTAATGGATGTAAGTTTTTCCTGGGCGGTATCGAGGGCGCATCTATAATTGATCACGTGTTGTACGGATAACACGAAGATTGCTCTTGTACCGTACGTTTCGAACGTTTTTTGTTCAATTATCCTCGTGTATTGATTGTAAAGTGATTGCGTGGCCTTGTTGCGATACCAATAAAGTTATTTATATTAACTTTGTTATCATGCTGTACTTACCTATCCATTAAAAATATAACTTCAAATAAATTACTCAATACTGGTCGAGTTCATAGAATGACGTTTCGTCATAATTTGCGGAGGTTCGTCATTATTTAGTTGAGTCGGCTTATAACAGTATCAAATAAATCATGGAGGCCTCAAGGTAGCCGCGGCTGCAACATTAGTTTGGTCGGCGTATGCGCAAGATTAGTATGCATTAGTGTGTCTTGTTACTCATAATGATGTGCGTATAATGAAACGCAATAATGTAAGCATAGAGACGGGAACTTCTACCGGTAACAGTTCATAGACGCTTCATTTGTACCTATTGGATTTCCTCGGAAAGTTTTCAAGAAGAAAATAGGTACGTAGCTTATACTAACTGTGTTGTCTGATAAACAAAGTGCTTGGATACCTACGTCTAGCCAATATACTTTTCCGCCAAGAAAATAAACATAGATTTTCCATTACGTACTGTCTAAGTCTGATTTTATTAACATGGAATATTTCCATGTATCTGTCTTTTCTACCATTTCTTAAAAAACTCTCAAGACAATCCTTATATCGACATCACTATCCCTTTTCGTAAATGACAATACGTAATGCATGCGATGTACCGCCATACTCCTCTGAAAATAAATTTGTTTTCTGAGGCTATCAGCTCTCGTATTTATTGCCAGGACACGCTTCATAAAGGAATGCTGCAATTAAAAAGACCGGTTGCTGAATTGCGTCATCCTGGACCCTCGGTTTTATTTTTGGCAGTTTTTATAAAAGAACCATACGAACTTGCTAGCATAATGGACTGTCTTTGTGAAGGAACATGTGTGTGTTTTGTTCATTAATTATGGTTATAACGTGAGGTATGGTCATGTTTGGCTGTGGTTAAACTCAAAAGTAGTTTGATAAGAATCTTAGCTAGCCTAACAATAGGCCATAGTTTTAGTAGGTGTTGAAAGACTTGAAAGAACTTGGTATTTTTCTGAGGTATTATTTTTATTTCTGATGATTTAATGCAGCGTCTATTTGGGCTCAAAGATAATAATTACTATGCAACAGTAATAACGAATGTTGGGGATCTAAGGTTTAATCATTTTGTATAGAGCTCAAGTGCGTACCTCTCTATCAACAATGTCCTCAATGAAAACTATACTCATATTATTCAGAGGTAAAATTGTTTGTTTGTTTGTAAGACCTCTTGAAGTACTGATCTGATTTCAAAAATTATTTCAATGATAGTAATTTACACTATTGCCACAGTTCCATATTTATGCTGTGCTATTGCCGAGTGTCATATGATGTTTTATGGACGGATGAAGTCGCGGGCAGAAGCTAGTATTAAAAGAATTTGAATAAAGATAAGTTACTACCACATTACTAGTGCCTTTTTTAGTATAGCTGTTATAACTAACCCGAAGTAATCTACGGTCATTTTATAATCCCAAATAGCGTAGAAATGTAACACTCTATCATGTGATACGCTTGCATAACTTTTAGGATTACGGTAATAATATCTTTTACAATGCTCAACATCATTTGGTATCTTTTACGAGCTCCGTGCAGTAAAAGTTTACACCTTAGCATTACTCTTTTCACGTTATGATTGACAATAATTTGTGTTATTGCAGCTTTAATGCCTTCATATAAAGATATGTGACGTCAGAGTCTTATTCATTACCTTCGGAAACAATCATAAAACATTTTAAGCGATGTATCTTAAAACAAAACGCGAACTTTGCTTATAAGGAATAGATAGCACGCCAAACACTGCTAGCCTCTTTTACAAACATGGTTTGAAGCAATCTAAAATAATAACAGAAGAACCATGACCTTAGACTTAGAAGATAACACAAATTGTACTTTTATAGACAGCTGAAGATTTTGAGCAGTTCTAGGCTGTTAACGATCATGGGCTAAGGAAAGAAAACCAATATTTTAGGCGCTAATAATAAAAACATGAGATTCTGATTACCGAGCCCAACAATGTAGGAATTGGGATATTTATTTCAATAGGGGAGCTAGCTAATATCTCTCAATAACTATAAATTGACTCATACATTATGTATTGTTGATTATAGAAACTAATAAATAGATTACGAGTACCTACGTGAATTTTATTACAGGATTTACTTTCGGAAAAGAGGGCTGGACGAGTAGGGGAAGACCAAAGAAACGATGGATGGACTGTGTGAAAGGTGATATACGGCTAGAAAGGCAGTGACTATAGAGATGACGACTAAAAGAGAGGTATGGAAGAAAAAGCCTTGTTGCGCCGACGCCAAATAATTTGGGAAAAATGATGAATATTTTTTTAATTTTTTTTTGAGTGTGGATAATTATCAAATAACTTCTCCAGCTCTGGGTGGAGCGGAAGGGCGTGTCAGACTCTTACTGACTAAAACCCACCCGTGTTCCTTCAGTTGCCTGTACGTTGCCAGGGGCCACGGTATCCCTTTCGGACTTTCCCGCGACATGACTACTGACCTAATCCTCTTTTCCGAGGAAAAGAGGATTAGGTATGATCTTACGGAAATAGAGATGAGATGAGATCACTATTCACTGAATGCTTTTAAGCGAGTGATTCATTCGTTTTACAAGTAAATGATCCCGTTAATTAAATGTACATTCAATTTTGATCGGTAACGGAAACTGCTAATGAAATTAATTGCAATAAATAATTATTCAAACGCAGGACCATTAAATGGTTATTGTTGATAGCGGTCAATCAATTAGTTTTGTAACTTGCAGTTTAATTATTAATGGAATAATAAAACCGTAATAGGAATTTAATTATTATTGAAGCTGTATAAAGTCAAAGGTCGTATGTTTACTGTTTTTTACGAGAATAATTTCAGACTCAGACTGAACAGTCAGAGCTTATTCAGTTCCAACAAGGTTACTAGAATTTATTTTTATTGATAGATAAGGCATGTTTATGGTTGTGTGTCATGCTGTAGTGTGTTCTAGTCATAGAACTACGTATTTGAGAGCACGTACAATATAAGTTACTCACTACTTCGTAACACATTAACCTATTTTTCATGGCGTAGTGAAAAATTCTAAACATTAAAGCAAACCGTTCTGTATATGTTATCTATATTATAGTTATGGGATGTTTGTCCTAATCTCGAATTAGTGGATCAGCGAGCTCGAGTTCATTCACCCCGCGGTACATAAGTGTCAGCTGTTATTTATGTGCATAAATGTATTAGCATAATACATTTCAATTATGTTGCACGTCAAGTTGGCGCAAGGCGATTTGAATATCGACCTCACGACTGTCTCTTCTGAGGAATAAAACGAAATTATGTTTATTTTATACATTATATAAACATTTAAATAAATATTAGGTATAACTTTACAATAGCTGGCCCTGTTTCGCCCACTCTCGAAAGTTTTGAGGAAAATTCTTAAACATTAACTTTCACCTATCGGGTTTCTTTTGCACAGCGTTTGTTATCATAATATAATACGAGTACATCCGTTTCTGTGCTATTTTTTTTTTCTTTTCAGCAGAATTATTAAACAGTAGCGCAACATCTCTTTCATAATATGTTGAATAATTTTCTCCATCTCATGTTATGAATGTTTTGACTGATGAAGTCTTTTGAAATGAAACACGATAACATAATAATATTTAAGATTTTTTCACAAAACATTTATTTCAGCGATTTCGGATTGGAGCCCAACGCGGCTTTCATTTTCTAGTCCAATTAATTAAATTTCATTGAGCATTTGATGGATTACTCACAGCAATACTTACCAAATATATTATAAACCCCAAAGCTCATGGTTTACCTAGCCATAGGAAAATAAACACATTTATTTTTACAAATTGAAAGTATAATATTACTAAGATAAGTGACCGTTTCATACCGCCATGTTCCTTGCTCAGAAAGGTAATATGCCTTATAAAAACGTCGTTGATGCCGATAAAACGCGTGTGGTTAGCACTTAAAGTACTGCTATTAGGGCAGGTGCGTTATTTCTGCAGCATCTTGGCACCTCGACACTGCAAACTGTGCCCTGTCAGGAATTTGCGTGGGAGATATACCCGTTCGCTGTCGCCATGTTTTTCTGACGCCTCGTTCGATTTGAAATTCGAATTTTCTCTTTTCGATTGAATAACTCGGGCCCTTTTGTTGTGAAGCCGTCAAGTATCTTTGTAATCGGCCAGATGCCCATTGAAATTGTTGACTGTAATAAAATGGTTTAATTTAATTTTGGTTTGAGCTCGTGCGGTGTTCTTTTAAGCACGACAATAAGTTTCAACAAAATGTTTCATTTAATTCCGATTTGAAATAAAACATTATTTAGTTCTTACGGAAGAGAAGGTTGAGTGTGTGTTGTGTTGAGTGATGTTGGAGAGACATAAAGATCATTTATTTGTCCAAAACATGAGTATACACACACATGGCATGCAAGATATTAAAATTAAATTGTATCACAGTACGCTAGACATTACGTTTATCTAAACTTCGTCTTACGCAAAATTAACATTAGTGAAACCGCATTGTACGGTTTCAAAATGCAGACATCGATCATGTCTTCAAATTACAGCTAAAATGCGAAACGATTTCTACAAAGCCCAGAATTATCGTTAAGTAAAGTTCATACAAAATGAATGGTATTAATCCCACGCATTATTAGGTGCAGTAATGTCTGCCTACAGACAGCCGGCTATGATTTGACCGATACTTGTAATTACGTGTCGTAAATCGGCCGTATCAACGTTTGCGGGAATCACTATCGAATGCAGTTCCGATTATTACACGCCTTAGCACCTCCTACGGTTCATATCATTCTATTTACTGATTTCTGTTTTAATTTTACTATCGTGATATCTGTATCTACGAAATGTTGTTCGATATCTTTTATGAATTGCTTTGGGAGAGTCCCTATTCGTAATATTGTTGGGAAATGCAGTATATTTGAGGAAGGTGACTACAATCAAGCGCTTTCTACAAACCTTGGGCGTTTAACTTAAGTATCGATAAGTTTAATAAGCTCTACAGCAGAAAACACTGCTTATTACGCAAGAAAAAAAAAAGCTTAAACGCGAACCAACATAAACATTAAGTACGTCCATGTACCAACACGCCAAAAGTGTTATCTCCAACATTACGTTATGTACCGCTTAATGATTAAATGTTCGCCGCAAAAAGTGACAACGAAACTTTCGGAATCCTCATTAAGACGCTCCTCAATCCTGATGGTGACTGCAGTAATAATCGATTGTCGAAGAAGCGTGCACACCACCATATCTGATAATTAATCATGCACTTATAAGGCCTTCACTACAAAATTACCATCCGTAATAAGCTGCGGACAGGGATTTATTACTGAAACAACATGTGAAATATCGCTCTCGGTACACAAGAAAGCTTTTTGTTCTACCAAAAGCCGTAAAAATTGCAATCGCGATGATAATATTAAACATTCACGGCTGAATCGCATTCATAATTAAACATCTGTGTTTTTGTCTGACATGTGCCAATGTTTTCAAGGAAATTCGTACAATGTGCATGCTGATTTTTTATGTTAAATCAAAGGATTGAGAGATGACTTCGAGCAGCAGTTATTGTAAATTATGATCTTTATCGATTCTTTCTTATGTCAATAAGCAATGGAAATGCTATCATGACTTGCAACCTCAGGTATCGTTAATTGTTACCTAAAATGATTGGTAGTTTGTAGCAATTAAGCCGTAGACCATAATAGCCCCTGAGACGAAAACAATAAGTGATTTTACTGTTATCGTTTCCATTACCAACAACAGCTTCAGGAGAAATTCGAGATATCCTCGGCAGCGGCGAGTTAAATATAAAAGTAAATTAACTGAGTTAATGTTCCTCCCGGCTAGTGTTGCCAGGTCCGATTTGTTTTAAATCGGGGCAAAAGGTACAACAAATCGGGATTTAGGGTTGTAGATCGGGACAAAAAATAAACAAGGTTTAATTTACTGCGTTTCGCAATTAATATTACTAGTAAATCTGAATTTAATCTTATACAGGGCGGCAGGGACATCGACGCGAAAACGTATACCATGGATTCAGAAAAAAAAAAACAAATCTGCTGTTCCATACATTTTGATTGCACTTTTCTATGAAACAGCAGATTTTTTTTTTATAACCGACGTAAAGTTTCAACGTAGGGGTTTCAAAATCATGCACTGAATCCATGGTGTCAGTTTTCACGTCGATGTGCCACCCTGTAGTCAGACATGCTGGGCTACTAGAAATTACAAAATATTACATTAATATCGTTTTATCACGTATTAATTATTGACGCTGGTTGAAGTATTCAATTTATTTTTTATTAAAATTATATTTTTCGTTAGATTTTGCTGCATTTAGGATTGACTTGTTTGTTATAACGTAGTTATAAAATTCACTACAAGTCATGTTAAAGTTGGTTTTAATTTGAATTTCTGCTTTGACATGCTCGAGTGTCAAACGGTTTCGCCTCTCAGGCTATAAACGTCGCTTTCTCGTTTCGCCGCTTGTAGCTCCTACTTGCTATGCCGGCGGCATGGCCGCCGACACTGCCGCCGGGCAGGCCGCAGCGCGCCCGGCCCTGTCGCACAAAGGATTGCAAAGGAAATGAAGGCGCAAAAGCCGGGGGTACGTTCCGCGCGGCAAAAGCCGGCGGCATAGTGTGTAGGAGCCATAAGCCTGGGAAAATACCCTTTCCGTTGCCGCGTTTGATACCCATAGGCGATATTGAAGCCATAAAAGATGACTTTTGAAGATTTGCTAAGTCTTGATTGTCTATAAAAATATCGTGTAATTTTTGGAGCGGCGGCATTTCTTTGTTTTGCACTACTGCCTTCACTATTAGCGCTTTGTCGCACTCGCCATATTGATGTGTGATACCAAATTTATTTATTTTTGCTATTGATTTATCGGGACATTTATTGTCCCGATCATGTGCAAATCGGGACGCATCCCTCGACCCCTGAAAATCGGGACGTCCCGCGCAAATCGGGACACCTGGCAACGCTACTCCCGACACAATTTATCCTCGGGAAATAATTGAACTTGTACTAAAATAGCCGCCGAAGGCGCGGCTACATTTACTTATGTTTGTTCTCCGTATTTGTTGTCGACCACTGTAATCACGTCATTATTTTGTTAAATTCGTTTTTTGTGGAACTAGATTGTTTACAAGCCTTTAATGCCATCGTATTATCCCTGGAATTTTTTATCACTTCAGCGTTAAACACGAAATCGATTGAGAAGGCCACAGATATATATTTCGACATGATATTCCCATGGCTGTTATTGCTAGTTGATACAATTGCGATAGCCAACATTAATAATATAACATTACTGCACATTTTTTTATTGCAAAACAGTAATTTATTAGTATCTTTGTTGTTACGTAACTTATACAACTACTTTGATGTCGCAAGACGCTAGCGTGTGTGCGATTCATCAGAATTTTATTGTCAGCTTTACGACTTTCCCTAATTCAATACAAAGTCTTGATGTCTTGACGTTCTTGAAATATTTATGCACGTTGTTTACATATAACCTAAATGCGTCTCGTAATGTATGAGCACCGACATTCTAGAATCAAGTGTATCAAGAATTTAGCTAAAGACCGGATAAGTTGCATTAAGCCCGCAGTAAAAAGCCACAAAACTATTTCTGACTTCAACAAGGAATGTTTAGTCCTCAAAGAATGCTTCGTTTAAGGGAATTACGTAGAAACGCATTCCATTTACAAAGAAGGTGTTGTTTTTTTGTCCGTATGTATTTGTATCTGGGTCCGTTTTAACCACGACGTTATTGTTCTCGTCACGGCTACGAGAATGTCTCACTAATTTACTACGGCCACGGGCAAGGACCGGGCTATTCCCGATCTACAATGATCCGACAATCTCCCTGAGAGATATACCGGCGCTTGATCATTAATTAGTGTAAAAGCTTCTTAATAAAGCGATTTAAAAGCTATGAAACGGCAGCCCTTTATGAGTTTCATTTAGATAAGAAGATTTATTGATGGTGCATCGGTGCGGTACTTAATTCAAGTTTGAGTAACAAATGAAAGTTTATTGGAGAAGTTTAGATAGTTTCTCGAGTGCTTTATGCTTAAATGTTGTTACAGCTCTCTTTTGGTCGAGGCTTGCGGAGTAGTTAGACAAACTTCGCACTGGAATAAATCGTAGAGTTTTGCTGCAAAAACTAATGCTGTCTGTTCTAATCGATCTGCTTCTACTTATTTCTGTGGTCAAATAAGCCGTGTCATTTCACATTTTACTATATATGACTTCGCCATCAAATATAACAAAAGCTCCATTAAATACGTACGGACAATGTCTCCCCGGATTGGATTCCCCCAGTCACGTCCTAGTGACTGGCGTGAAGAGCAGTACAATAGCTCTTCGGGGTGGTCACATCAAATAAATTAACGTCACACTGACAGAAAACGAAAGAGAATTTAATTATTTCATTCCATTTCACCCCAGTTCGTAGCAAATTCGATTTCGAAAACTATTTAACGTTTTTGTTTATGCTCAAGCCACGTTCATTGTATAAACTTTAGTTTATTGTGGAATAAATGTATTGTTATTTAAAGTTCATTTCCTTTGTTTTAGGTAAGTTGTCTGCATGCAACAGTTATTCATCCTTGAGCTGGCAACCCACGTGGCGAGTATTAATATTCAAGATTATAATTTATTCGTCTGATCAAGATACAGTCATGGCACGTATGTCGGTATGTTTATCCCGTAGGCTGCGGTACCTACGGACTGGAACAAGTCCAGTGTTGTTCCGTTTTGTTTAGACGAGGGAACACAGCCTGCTTTGTTCCTGTTCGTATGAAATTTAGTCTAGCACCTGGCTCTCTGAGGTCACTAGACGGCTGATATTTAAAACCTGGTAAAGGACGTTAATGCCCGTTTTCACCGACAACTAAGGGCTGATTTCATGAGAACAACACGAACTAAGAGCTGTCAGTGTACAATATTCCATAACAATTTTGACACTGACAGCTTTTGAACGCGTTTTAGAAATGCTGATCGCGTTCAGTTTCTTTGGTGAAATTCGCACTGACACTTAAATGAATTCCTAAATAAAAGTGCACTGTTGGATTTTCAACTCTCAGCGCTGAGCCTAGCGTTGAAAATCCACCAGTGCACTTTTATTTAGGGATTCATTTAAACGTCACTTAGTGAAGGTGAAAACGGGTAAAGTGTACCAACTTGATTTTATATCTGAATGAAGTTTCTTACTCAACTTGAATAACGAGCCCTTAATTCGGGAATAAATCTCTTTATTCCCAAATTAAGGGCTCGTTATTCAAATTCGAGTAAACCGTTCTACATTCCTACTACTTATATCGGTAACGATTGACCATTTCGTAATAAAACAGCACGACACGAACCAACGAACCCATCTTACCCAGAACAATAAAGTACATACATAAATAGGTAGAGAAATTGAAATTAAGCTAGGTACTCTTAATCAGGAACAATTAACCCGCTTTCTAAGGCCGAGGTACGTATTGGTCGGTTCGAAGTTCCAAGTAACATCGTAAAATATAGCTCTATGTAAAACACGAAATAAACTATACACAAATAGAAGCCATATATCGCGTCAAGAGGAAGACGAATTAGTAGAATAAACACGTCGACAGGCGTTATCTGTTCAACTTATTTATGTACCCGATAAGTTCATGGTAAAATATGAGAAAGTTCCAAATAAAGTGTACTAAGCTATCAACTTTCAGTGTGAAACTGTCGTGTTTAAATATCAAGTAACTTTATTGTACGTGGTACGGGCCCAAATGCCCGATGGTTGTGCACTGTGTTATTCCAATGTAATGTGTGGGGGAGCGCACAAAAGATTCGCGAACATCTCTGAATGATGGTATTTCTATGGGAGTCCTTGAATATTGTCATTTGGCCCATTGTGATTTGAATGAGCGAGACTACAATGCGTTGTTGTGCGGAAAGGAGCTTCAAGTTTCAGGAATAGAAAGAATAATATTGCTAATAGATGATAAAATTCTGAAAAAGTGTATATTTCAGTTAAAATCTGCCCAGCCTTTTCCCAACTATATTGGGGTTGGCTTGCAGTCTAACCAGATGCAGCTGGATACCAGTATTTTACATGGAGCAACTGCCTATCTGACCTCCACAACCCAGTAACCAAGTAATACGAAACCCCTTAGTAAGACTGGTTGTCAGACTTTCGGGCTTCTGGCGACCCGTAACGATTGTCAACGATCCACGAATGACAGCCGGGGCCAACAACTTAACGTGCTATCCGAGGCACGGAGAAGTCTCGGTATGAAAACATAGTCACCTATCCACAGACCAACCCGGGCAAGCGTAGCTTAACCTTATGGGTCGACCGGTGCGGCAGTTATTACTTAGCCACGGTCTCCTTTCAAAGTGTATATTTTAGTAAAACGGAGATTATAATGGAATAGTGTGTTCAATTCATTATGAATTCTGTGAACGAAATTTTATAGGTTTGATAAGCCGGCACGAACAACAAAAAATCATGTCCCTCACAATTCATAAAAACAAAAAATCACATCACTCAATGCAAAAACACACGCATCACAAAAATTACTTTCGTCCAATTTGGCACTTTCTCCGACCCTATTGGTGGATCGGCCATCACTCCATCAGTGTAAAGAGATTGTTCCGAATCACTGCACTTCCCTGAATGGTATCTGGGCGTTAATATGACACATCGAGCTTTCTTTCTACAGTTGCCTGTCACGGGTAGGTATGAGAGGGCGAATACACACGGGAGCTTTTTGAAAATTCGCAAAGTTATTAAAAAAGCGGCGTTAAAAAGCGCTTTCGTGCGAACTAATGTACCATTCCCATCTTATTGATGGAATGCGCGCTGAAAAAGTGCACGTGCGTATTAGTTCTGAAAAAGACGACGACAACGCTCTACAAAGCCGAAGTTATTCAAAACTCGATGTACCTATATTATTATCAGCCGGGTTACTGTAAGTGCAAACAGATTGTTCCGTGTCACTGCAATTCCCTGAATGGTATCCGGGCATTAACATAAGATATCAAGGTTTCTTTCTAAAGCTGACTGTCACACAAGAACGCCGATAGATCCTTTTAAAGTGCGTGATAAAAAGCGCTATCGTACGAACACGAACGAACGAACGTACGAACGCGTGCTGAAAAAGCGCACGTGCGTATCAGTTCTGACAAAGACGAGGTCAATACGCTTTTTTCAAAACTCGAGGACTGATAAACTTGACATGTTAACAGCCGTAGTGTATGTAAGTTGCAAAGAGATTGTTTCGCATTACTGCACTTCCCTGTAACTTCTCGAGTTCCCGATAGCCAGGACCGAACCGGCCTACTTTCCGCTTCGATGCATCTGTGTGACCACGTGCCGCCACTTGGAGGGACGCGTGCAGCAAATGGTGCTTGAGAGATATATATTAATGTCTCATTGGCTGTAGTAGATTGATGTTTCATTTCACAGTTACAGTTTCACAGGACATTTGTTTTTATTAATTGGGGTTGTTTCTTATTTTTGGTTGAGTATTTGGGAAGATAAAAGGAGTGATCATCATTCCAAATCGGATAATGAAACGTAGAATTGGGCATGATCCAAAGCAGAGACTTTAAATATTTACCTGCTATGTCCAGCAATGAGTTGAAAAATCGTTCAGAATCATGTACAGATCAAAGATTTTTAATAACTTTTTCAATGGTTCTGTTTAAAAAGGTTTAGATATGAGGTTACCATGACACTACGTAACAGACATAACTTCAGCGATGCGTGTGAAAAAAACATTTATACACGGCGATGTTCAAACTCGCGACATGACACGTTGGTTCGAAATAGCCACAGACATAGAATACTCACAAAGCAACAACAGCCTGTACTCGAATAATGTAACATTCATAAAATTTAATGGACATCATAGTTTCACAAGCTGCGGCCATCGCTGGCCAGTGTTTTTCTGAACCCATTCATCCGTTTATGTATGTAACGTGTGTAGCGTGTTTATCGTGTGTAAATTCACTTGTCGACACATAGCTGTGTCTTCATCTCGAAACAAAAATGTTTGCTAATAGTGTGTAGAGTAGCTATTCAGGATGGTGCGAAGTTTACAGTGTAAACATTATTCAGAATCTTTCAGGTCATTCATACTATGTTTACGTTTTTCTGTTTCAGAGTGTTTTGTATACATTCTGTGTTAAAGTCAGACGGGTTTATAACTGAACGCACGTTCTATTTTTCATTGGCAATGATCGTTGTTTATACCTCCTATAAAGTAATGGATGGACGTGAAAAATCGTGTGAAGATTTTATTCTTTACGTTGAATTGGGATCAGTAGTGAAAATGCGTTGCGTTGTTAAAAATAATCCGTTTGTTAACAAAAACGGTTAGATGTCAGTTATTTGTGACTGTGAGGGCTTTAATGGAAAAATTATTTAAAAGAAAAACGGAAAATTGTTAAAGTCAACCGTTTGTATTTGAGCAAAACACATACTTAACTAGCTAACTGTAAACTTATCGCTACGAACACTAAAAAATTCATTTTATTTTAATAATACGTTTGTAACAAAGGCGCCATCGACAGTAGGCCATACGTTTATAACTTAACATGAATGCGGGTTTTAAGAGCAAAAGTTATTGCCGCACCGGTACCGAGATACTTAGCGTTATCCACAGAACCACCTGTAGGGAAACGTGACTGGCCATACTTATGTATAAATTACTAACAGTCATATGTAAGCCTTATTTCTGGGAAGATAATGTAGCGAACGTACAAAATAAAGACGAATACTAATACGAGTTTGCCGTTACGTTCAGAAATGTAAAACACGGGATGAGTGGTGCCGATGTGTGTCGAAGTAATCCGAGAAACACCGAAGTCAGCTAACACGATGTAGACAAACTTTGATCGGGGCGGTCCCCAAGTTTTATCGCATCGTGTTACCTATCCGATGTCTTGCATTTCCGCGGCGTTCGTCGCTGTGTTTAATTTCACTTAGCGATCGCCTCTCTTGTTATTGTGGCCTAGATGCCGTGGAAAGCGGGCCCTGCCCATTATGTACGGCTCCCTAACACGACAAACTTGTATTTTCAATCTATTCCGACGCGGTACGGTACGGTACGACGCGGTGCGGCGGCGCACTCATAATTCCCTTGTCCGTCTCGCTTAACATCCTGAAAATGAGGCTCACGATTCTCGTGTAGGGATTAGATAGTTATCTGTTTTGTTATCGCTTTAATAGAATATTGTCGTTCATGTCGACAGATTATAACTTGATGGTAGTTTAAACGGTTTATGAGGCCTTACAAATACAATGACATATAGCAGTGATAGCCAAGTGGTTTAACAGTCGCGCGTCGGACCCAAGGCACGCATCTCTGACTTTTCGGATTTTTCCGAATTCATGTGCGTATTGTACAATTATCACTTTCTTCAAAAACGGTGATGGAGAACATTGTGAGGAAACCGGCATGCCTGAGAGTTATATCTCGACGGCATGTGAAGCCAAGTCAGAAGCCCATGGGCGGCTTTAAAACTCTGACACGAGGTTAGTCACTAAACACACGAAAAGAAGAAGAAGAACAAATACAGTTATCGCGGAAAGATTTTAGAGTATTTCTGCACAGAATTTTAGTTTAAGTTTATTTGATGTTTTCACAATATCTTCAGTTTCATTTGGATTTTATTCGAACTTTGTAAATAAATAAACCTTAACGTCAGCAAGAAAACGTAGGTTAGAGGATGGTATGCACATCTTTTAAACGTTTCCATGACCAGTTTGTACATGACCCATCACGAGGGCACATACTTCGTTAAGTCACGTCCATGACAGCGACTAAGCTTAACGTAAACAATCATTAATATTGCATGTGACATATTCATTTTTCAGACTAATGCAGTAGCTAATTAAATTAAATTAATTGAAAATGTTGATGCATTACCTAGTATGGTCCTAATTGCACCCCATTAGTCTGGCTAGGTAAGGTGTACTCGATTTGAAGCCGGGAAATTTCCACTGGTGTAACGCTTACGTTTGCACGGCTTAAGATTCCATCTAGTAAGGCCTAAAAGGAGATTTTCAGACGAGGTCTGAAAATCTCCTTTTCCTATCGGCTAGTTGTTTTTTTTTTTTGAAAGAGTAAATTATTCGGCATGTTTAGGGCGTCACGGATTGTTATTTAATTTGGTCAAAAACCAATTGTTGGTAGAGAAAATGGACAGTCCATTTAATTATGAAATATAACATAAAGATTTCTACATAACATAACATCACACCTGTATCCCCGAAGGGTTAGGCAGAGGTGCACCTATATAACACCGACATTTCGCCAATGTCCCGAGCCTATTGCCATCAACTGGGAACAAAAGATGTCTACATAATGGTTGTATAACTTGTCTACCAGCTCAATCCACGTGTTAATCCAAGAGATGTTATGCTAGTAGTTATGAGTCAGTAAGAGCAGATGTGCCACCGTACCGGGCTATCGGTGACATGGGCGATGTATTTGTACATGACATAGCCTCACAGCCGCCTGCGCCGATTGACATGCGTTCATGTTCGCGGAAAATAAATGTTGTGTCATCCACAATGCGATTTATTATTCATCTGTAATTGGACCCCCCAGAGCGATTATTTTTTAATATCTCGCTGTTTCCAAGGTGAGTGGTGTGGCATATCCATTGGCAAATCATTTACGATCACTGTCAAAATATTTAATTGACTCTTTTTTATTTCTTGCAGCTTATTTGGTATACAAAGGGGGTATTAGGTGATATTAGGGTAAACATGGATTGCGAACACAAAGGTACAAGGGCTAGTAATTAAAACATAACTTTTCTATACGCGCTATGAAACCACAGTTTCCTGTATAGCGTAGGGCGACAACAAAATAAAGTCATGGAAACAAAGGACAAAAAAAAAAAGAAAATAAGTACTCATCATTATGTTCGAAATTTGAATACAAGCGTTGGGGCGTGAATACACTCTAATTGTGCGTGCCTCAATTTTGAATTTTGATTGCGTGTTCCTTTATTGTTTTACACGCTTTTGTCTATGCCTTTGTTGTAACACAACATTCGACTATGATTGCTTCGACTCGACTATTTCAATGAATACTTAGTATCAAACGATTGTTTGCAGCAGAAGTGGAACTTTTAATTCATCAAGGAGGAAATCAACTTTACTTATCAATAAACCAAATAGTGCACTCATAAAAGCCTCATTCATTACTGTTTTAATTAATGCCAACACAGAAAAAATATATTAAAGGTATATTTATTTTACGATCAAACCTTTTAGAGTAGCACATACATTTAAGGATTATATTACGGAAATTGCAAGTTTACGAGCGTCCAGTACTTTACATCAAGTAGACCACTCAGCTACTTCCCGGTCGATATTTAGGAGCGGCAGTAAACTGGCAACAATGCATCGTAGCACTTGAAGCCTATTGCTACATCGCTTTCATGGCTTTATTGCCAAATGCACGTCGTATATCATGCTTTATAGAACGTATCATGTATTGATTTTCAATTTTCTTGGAGGCATTTCACTTGACCGTAGAGGTTCTAACAAAAACTTCACTTTAATGGTTCCGAACCCGAAGGGTGCAAAACGGAACCCTATTACTAAGCCTCCGCTGTCAGTCAGTCTGTCCGTCGGTCTGTCTGTCAGCAGTCTTGTATCTCATGAACCGTAATTAGACAATTAAAATTTTCACAGATTGTATATTTCTCTTGCCACTATAACAATAAATAATAAAAAATAGATAAAGTTAATAATTAAAGGGCATTGATTTAAATACGGTACGGAACCCTTCGTGTGCGACTCGCACTTGGCTGGGTTTTCTTTTAATTCATGCATACTGAGCTTTTTGCATCTTGTCAATAATCGCAGATTTCAAACTAAATGTTCCTACGTTATAACGATTGAAAACAAAGGAAGCTTTTCTGGATTTTCCACCTATCTATGTGCCTATAAAAGTTGACAGGTTTTCGACGGAACATTTATCACCGAAATGATCATTTGATTTGCATGCGCGATGCGGAATGGCGCCTGATTGTCATTGTCATTGGCACATAACGTTGCCAATATTTTAGAAACGTGACCGGACGACGCGTGAGGGCTCTGTTCCTATGGGTTATTGTCTCTTGCTTTCGGAAGACAAGCTAACCAAGGCTAGGTTCACACTTACTAAAGCGAGTCTTACGCAACTCTGGCCGAACAATTTCTATGAAAACTTCATGGAAATTGTTTTACCGGAGTCGTGTTGTCGCTATCTGCGGAAGCCTCGCAGTAAAAAACGCGTTTTTGACTGCGTGAGGTTTTTGTTTATCCCGAAAACAAAAATTAACTTCACCACCTCCTTTATTGGACAGGTCGTTAACCTATGCAAAACTTCAAGGTCTTCCATTGTAATGTGGCGCCGTGAAAGTGGGACAGTCTCACTTTCTTATTTATAATATTAGCAAGGATTAGTAGTTAGCTACTCTTTCTACTGTCTGAATGGGAGTCACGATCCGTGCCAATCGGGAAAGAATTGGAGCCGAGTTGATTTGGTTAGGTTTGCTCTGTCTGTCTTGTCAAGTAGAAGTCTGTTCGAAGTCTGTGCGCCTACTTTGTAGTTGCAGGACGATAAAAGGATTCTACGTAATTGTATTAGGTAAAAGTTTGAGCTCTAGGGCACAGAATAAATAAGTAGCAGTATTATATCTCGGCAGTGACCTTGAAATAATTACCTACAGCCGCTCGGTAGATACACCTTCCACGACCGTACGTATTCGTAACTGCCGTTGCGTACTGCCGTTCGATTCTGTAAAAATAAGTTTATATTTTTACAGAATCGACCGACTGATATATACCTACACAGAGATTTCGAAGCGCGTCGTTTCGGCCGTTTTCAATGAAGATAGAATACGGTAGTTATTAATACTGTGTCTAGGGAAACTAGTAATATTGGCGTGTTTGTAACTTTGTATCGAGTTTTATGATACATAGTATGTTTTTATGACTGTGAGATAAGATAAGATTTAAACTATCACAAGAATTGTAAAAATCTTATCATAAGCTGCTTCATACTATTTACTGTAACGCCAGATTGCAATAACAATTCTGGTAAACGATAAAGTAGCACATAAAGTTGATTGTCAAGGCTATCAAAAAATAAAGAAACAAATGAAGGTTCACATAACATACATATACGGGGTCAAGTTAAATTAATTAGCAAAACTCCGCAGCCGTGAGGGGTATCGATATGTAAGCATGACAATTTTTTTTTCTTTATATCTGTCTTCAGTTCTATCTGGACTATTAGCAGTTTGGTTATGTGAATACAGTTAGCGTTTCAAGTACGGGGGCCATTGCCACTGCTACCTCTATAGATTACTTGACCTCTCTTAATAGTCGATTGACAGCTGCTATCCAAGAACATATCAGCCAGAGGAAAAAAAAATATTGGTGACATATTCCGTTGTGGTCTACGACCGTCTTGTAGTGTACTTACTAGAGTTTTACTAACTAATTTAATTTGACCTTAAAATAAATCCTCTATACAAAGCTGTTCTATTGGAAGCTAGTCTCAATTCCGATGAATATGCGTACTGGTCTCTCCATATAAGGTCGGTATGCTTGTCAGCGCCACCAGTTGCAACTCGAATTATTAAATAAACTAAGCCCTATGTGGGTCAGCCGGTAATTACGGCGGCGGGTGCTAATGTCACTGGCTATCACCCGGCTAATTTAAACTGCCAGTCAACAGGTTCATAAGGTAACCTACACTAGAGTTCTGGGGCTATGTATTGGCGTGAACCGTCCCACGTTTGGTACTGTGGTACGTATAGCAAAAGTTTGGTGTTTACTATGTAGGCGAGAGTCAATGTATAATGTTTTTTCAAACGCAATATTTTTTTAACTAATACCTGTTGTTGGTCTAGTGGTCACAAGTATTACATGCCTCCTAGGTTCGATTGCCAGGTCGAGCAAAATGTTATTGGATTTTTCCATTAGGAATTTCTCAAGTCAGCTCGGAGTCTGGATTTGTGCCCGGTTGGGACATGGGATTTGAACATAAGTGCACCTCTGCCTAACCCTTCGGGGAAAACAGGGATGATGTTTATATAATATTATTTATTCATTATGAAACTCTTTTTCCTAGTATCTTTTGTATGTATTTTAGAACTGGCTGTCATCGGCTCTGCCAAAAAAAAAAAGAAGAAAATTGCCGAAACAAATTGTTTATTGGGTTAAGTTTAGTCGCGGGAAAGTCCGAAAGGGATACTGTGGCCCCCGGTAAAGTACAGGCAACTGAAGGAACACGGGTGGGTTTTAGTCAGTAAGAGTCAAGACGCCCTTCCGCTCCACCCAGAGCTGTAGAATCTAGTTGAAAATTTCCCAAACAAAAAAATAGGGGTTCAGTTTAAAACAACATCAGAAAGTGGTAAGCTGGCTAAATATCCTTTGCTGCTGTACGATAGAGTACTGACTGCCTACTTATTGATAGATAAGCATAATCAGACTATGATGTACCCACTGTTGGGACCCAGGCCTCCTCTCTTCGAGAGGGAGTGGGCTGTAATCCACCACGCGGGCCCAGTGCTGGTTGGTAGATGTCACATGTCTTCAAATTTTTGGGTCTAGGACATGCTGGATAATTTATACTCATACATGTTTACAAATAGAACAATAAATCGTTTTATGATTTTCGGGCCAATGTATTCGGGCATGGTAATGGGCGCCTACAATAGATGGTAGTAACAACGAATATAGTGACATACCGCGTTATGGGGCGTTAATGTGAGTGCTTGTGACATTGGATCTATTAAGTGCGTAATAACTCATAGGTATTGTGTATCATGGTGTATGGTGTACGCGGTTAATAGGAATGGTGACGCACGTAGGTTTACTATTGATAATTGAATTGTTGTTTTTGTAAAAAATCTGGAGACCGCTATTGAAAAAGTGTAATACTAATTACTGGGAGAAATATAAATTTAAAATGGCCATATTTGGCGGCTTCAGGTTAAACGGTTTTTAAATTACATATGATTGGTTTTAAACCAAAACAGGAAAACGAAATCAGCCAGTTAATGAGTAACGCGAGTTAACGTTGTGGTTCAAATAAATGCAAAACATTTAAATGATTGTTTTGAGCCGGTATAAACTCTATCTTATATAGGGTTGGCTGGTTCTTGTTCTTGAACACTTGCAGTAATCAACCGTCACTTATTTATGTAGATATACATTACATACGAAGAAACTTTACGACTAAGTAAATGCATAAGTGGCTTTTAAAGTAGATTAGCTAATTAAAACAAGAATATAAACATATTTACGCTCATTTTATCGCTTCAAACGTTGTATTATAGCTTGTAATATAATACCTTTTTCAATTAACCTCAAAGTTGTAAAAATTGGAACAGGTACTTAATGTGTTTTCACCTTTTCCCTAATTAAAATGCGAAGTGAATACAATCAGCTATGCGTTACAAACGCCTAAGACTGCAAAACATGACTGTAAATAGTACTAAGAACTAATAAAATAATCGATAAAATTAGCGAGGTATTTAAACACATCCTGTATATTAACCGGAGTAATAAAGGACAACACTATACAGTACGTGCGAAATTTCTCTTTAGTGTAATTAAGTACATAACTTCATATTTTATATTACAGTTTTCACTCAGCAAATGAAATCGCGTGTTTCAAGGACCAGTAGCTATTTCGCACACCCTTTTTGTCCAGCTTGTGTAGGCTGTATAACATTGTCTCTGTAAGCTGCAGGGCGCGACTGTAAGGCTTGGCGCACGCCACGCCATGCCACAGCGTAATGGCGCTTTTGATTTATAGTCCAAATTAACTACTCTGTGGCTGTAAAAAATTACGCACGATGGGCTTTTGTTTTTTTAATAGAGCGTGAAGGATTTAAATTCAAATTGCCTGTGAACACGGGTATTTAGGTTCCCTAAGGACAGTTTCATAAATAATAAGTAGGTAGGTACGTATATATATATACCATGTCCAACTCGACATCAACATCAATTAAAACTTAAAAAATGGATGCCACTTTGCAGTATTATTTACGTATTTCCCCGAATAAGGTTAATTTTAAATGCAATATACCTATTACCTGCTAAATTGATTAATAATAATACCAGCCTGTTACTGTCCCACTGCAGGGCAAAGGCCTCTTCTCATACAGAGAAGGCTCGAGCATTGACCACCACGCTTGCTCAAGACGGGTTGGTGATTTCAGACTTATATTAACTATAAGTCCAGGTTTCCTCACGATGTTTTCCTTCACGGATGTCAGAAATGTCCAAGATAAACTCAGGAAGTACATATGAATTAAAAAAGTCACATTGGTACTTGCCCGGATTTGAACCCACAACCTCGTGCATGAGGGGCGAGGCCAACCACTGGGCCATCACGACACTCTAAATTGATCACACGCTAAACTGACTAATTAGGTTAAAATGCGCGATTCGTTTATTACAGTATCCTGTTTGACCACATGTAACATAGAAGAAGTTCATATCTAAACAGTTTGAAAACAAAATCCCGTGAACACGATGACCACAGCTGTTACCGGCCCGGTTCTATAACCGCCGAGCGGTGCAAGCAAGAATAGTCCTTACGGTGGTTAGGATATGAACTTATTTAATGGTACCTACGTTACCTACAGCTGCCTCTTTGGTCTAGTGGTCGCAAGTGTTACTGCTGAGTATGAAGTCTTGGGTTCGATTCCCTGGTTGGGAAAAGTGGTTTTAGTGTTATCTGTAATTTCTCAGAAGCAGCCTGGAGTCTAGATTTGTACCAGGTTGATGGCAATAGGCTAGCCCCTATTACATGGGACTTAAAAACATTACTGACTGAATGTGGGTGTACTATATGTAGACCTCTGGGTCTTGTAATACAGGAACTCCTAGTACAAGAGCCAGGGCTACGCAGATGTTTGTGTCTCTGAAGTAATAAGTATAATAAATAAATTACAATTACCTCTGCCCAACCCTTTGGGGATGGAGGTTATCGGCGGCAGTGATCTCTCGCGTCCGGCCCTGGTCCAGGCCATGGTACGGAGCGAGAGAGAGGGCGTGGGAAGCCATCACCTCCTTTTGCGAAGCAGTAATGCTCGCGAAGGAGGAGACGCGTGAGGGAGAGGCAAATGTCGCGCCCTCACGCCTCTAGCCGCCGCAGGAGACGCCCCGAAGGCACGGAGTTGCGGACGGTGAGCAATGGGTAGCTCGCCGTCCGATAAGGACCAGGCCCGGGCCGACGGCGCGTTGTGTTCTATGCACGCCTCAAAGAGATGTCAGCACAACTCGTCAGTTGTGCTGACATCTCTTTGAGGCGTGCCCCAGCAGGTATCGGTCCTAGCGGACCCCGTCGGGTCCGCTAGGACCGATACCTGCTGGGGCCGCAGGAAAGTCCGTAAGGGATACCGTGGCCGCTGGCAATGTATAGGCAACTGAAGGAACACGGGTGGGTTTTAGTCAGTAAGAGTCTGACACGCCCTCCCGCTCCATCCAGAGCGGGAGCAGTTATTTGATAATTTCCTCAAAAAAAAAAAACATTCGGGGGAACAAGGCTTGATGTTATATTATTACCTGCATGATTAAATGGTAACTTCATTTATGTGAGTACGAGTTTTGAGTAACGAGTACACATTTGTGTCGCTATAGTAAACTCGCTAGATTTGTAACAAATGTGCAAGCAAGTGCACATTTAATGGCGTTAAATAAATTAAAGCGAGTAAATATTCCCGTCCTTAGATAACTTTAAAATAATTAATATTCTGTACTTTGAAGAATTTATAATGATTAGTCTATGTGTTTTGCTCATAGGCAAATAACTAGTGATTTGTCCGTACTTTGCGTAATTCTGTGATCTTTTAACTGGGCGGCAAATTATTGCTGTGTGTGGCTCGGGGCGGTATCATATCAATTCATCTTGTGTTGTGCCATGATATGCTCACTTGGGAAGAGAATAATTTTGTTGCCAGACATTACTATTTGTTATTAAGGGGCATGCGCTAAGGTAGCCCACGAAATTCAAATTTTCTTTAGTTTTTTACATTTTGCAGGTCAGCTTGAGGTTTTATGTTGATTGAAATATTATTTGCGTCCGTAACAAATATGGCTTGAAATAATTATAATCTTTACAATCAGCAACACAACTCCATAAGTAAGCACAATCGTCAAATATCATGATTTCATGTTCAATGCGATTATATGAACTTAGAGAGTTGTATTGATCATTTTTATCATTATAATTCTATATATAAACATTTGATATTGCCACAAATTATATTTATTTCAACAAACAACATGTTACTTACTGACCTGCAAATTGCAAAAAAACGTAAGAAAATTTGAATTTCGCGGGCTACTTTGACGCTTTTTTTTTTTTCTTGCTGTGGATGTTTGGATGTTTGGTACGGGAAAATCTTATGGGTTCATCGACAAGCTGTAATAGCAGTATTTCTGTATATAACATAATTTCATAGCTTTAACCCTTCTTCTGTCGGCAGACAGCCTATGTTGTTTTACGTTGACTGTAATTATCTTAACATACCACGTAATATCACGCTTATATTTCCCGATGGGTTCGGTAAAGGTAATAAATACCTAATGTAAAATCTCAGTAGCGGTAAAAGTTAAAACATTTTTGTAAATTTTTCCGCCTAGTTTCTTCTAGCTTGAACATCATTAAAACGGTATACGTCATCTCGTATTTGATCCGTCAGTTCACTCACAGGATGTTTGCTTCACTTTTTATTATCAGAGCAAACAAACTTAATAACTTAAAGATGTTAATATAAGATATAGCTGCTTGTGAGAGCTTCTGATATTATTTAAACGATGTGACAATGTCAGTGGGCAGGATGTGCCAGTCAACAATTGTCTCAAGAGGATTGTTTGTCTTTGTAAGTATAAATAAACATTACAATACTTTGTGGCCGCACACCGACCTAAGATACCAACATTAAACTTTTAAATCGCACTGCTTTGTAAGAAATCTTGATTCTCGGCCGAGTATCGCATTAAACTGAAGAATGGACCAAGATTATGAATGAATTGTATTTCCTTCATGAATTTTGTATTCGATGTAATTTATGACTATATTTGTATGTAATGTGTGTGTTGTGTAATAGATAATAAAAGGACAGATTATAACGTCAGAGAACATGTGTGTGTCGGATGAGCGGGGGCAATGACCTCTGGTAGGTATCAGAGATGTTATTACACACGCGAACGAGTCGCTAACATCTGTATAATCGGCATTCTTGAGATGAGATGCAGATGCATGTTATTGCTGGTTAGGATTTCAGGCTTTGAGTGAAATAATATATTATTACTAGCTGCCCGCCCCGGCTTCGCACGGGTAGCACTAAGTTCTTTATCTACGGCGCACCTACCTACCTACCTACCTACCCTACCTACCTACATACCTACCTACATACCTACCTACATACCTGCCTACATACCTACCTACATACCTACCTACATACCTACCTACATACCTACCTACATACCTACCTACATACCTACCTACATACCTGCCTACATACCTACCTACATACCTACCTACATACCTACCTACATACCTACCTACATACCTACCTACATACCTACCTACATACCTACCTACATACCTACCTACATACCTACCTTCCGTACCTACCTACCAATCTACCTACCTATCGTACCCACATACCTACTTACATACCTACCTACTTGCATACCTACGTAACCTACCATCACTTACCTACAACAAAAAAAGAATTAGCGAAATTGGTCCAGCTGTACACACGTGATGCCGTGACCAAGGGAAATAGGGATTCATTTTTATATAGATTTTAGAACAATTTTAAAACAAATGACTATGGATTATGATAATGTGGTGGAGGGTTTCCCTGGCAAACTATCACTAGAAAAAAGAGGGTTTTGTTCTGCGGTCATTAACCTACTGTTTTCTACAATCTATTGTTTTTTGGAATGAAGAGCTTTTCATTTTCTCTTTCGTCATCAGGCCTAACATCGAATTTCCATGACGACCTCATTTTCTTATACGAAAGTATGCATGTAAAATTACGGAAACTAATTGTTAAGCAAAGTGGCTACCAACTTAAATTGTCCGTGTAATCAAATCGCAAATGTCACTCCATGACAGTTGTTTGGAAATGGCTATAATACTGCAAATTGAGTAGTGTGTTTTGCTTATCAATTAATTCCCCGGACTTTACTTGCAATCCAAGTTTACTCAAGTTTTAGTAAGTGTGAGAAGTTCACAAAATCTCACGATATATAAGTACTTACGCTTACTTTCAAATCGTGCGGGTCTCATTAGTTGCTGTCGTAATGATAAGGTGTGCCAATCGGTTCAAATAAACATACGCTAAGAGAGGTTACTACACTCGTCAATAGTAATGAAGATGACCCTGAGATGTAAGCGTTTTGATGGTAAAACATAACATAATTATGTGGTATAGCCATAAAATATGGTGAATTATTTTTCCGATGAAATACTGCGAAGGTTGTTCAATATGAATTATTAGATAGAGTAGGCTAACTACCCCGTTGGTCCAGTAGTCGCAAGTGCAACTGCTGAGCGTGAGGTCCTGGGTTCGATTCCCAGGTAGGGCAAAGTGTTATTGGGTTTAACCATCAGGAATTTTTCAGTACCAGCCCGGACTCTAGATATGCGCCCGGTTGATGGCAATAGGCTCGCCCCCTATTACGTGGGTCTTAGGCCCTCTCGGCCACGGCATGTTTTTGTAGCGATACTGTCGCGCGTTTTGTAAGCGCGCTTCTGCATCGCTACTATCGCGCCTTAGTCGCGTTTGCGACAGAGACGACGCAAACGCGCGGCTGTATCGATGGAAACGCGCGACCATTTCTGAAGACATCGGGGGAACGAAGGGTGGAGAACGGAGGGCGGGGCTGGGGAATGTGCCTAGTCAGTCAGTGCGACACTAACATTGCGCTTTCACATTTCTGTGTCGATGGTGAATCGCGTTTGCATTGTGACTGAAGCGCGAGAGCATCGCGATAGTAGCGATACAGAATCTGGGTGGAGGTACACAGCCAGCGACAGCATCGCTACTGCATCGCTGCTAAAAGTCGCCGTGGGCGATGCCTCTTCAACATAACTTGCGAAATGTTGTCCTACTTTATAGGTACACCTCTGCCTAACCATTCGGGGATTACAGGCGTGATGTTTATGTGTAAAACAATGTAAAATACGTAATACTTTTCGTACAATAGTAAAACTTTTCGTGTAGGTAGTCATTTAAAGAGCAATTCCCAGGTAGGACTACCTGGGAATTGCTTTTTAAATAAAATGAAATGAAACTATTTATTTCAGACCAAGCACACATTAATTGATATTATGTTAGAAGGCTACTTATAGCTATGTTAGTAACATTTAAAATATTTATTATTTTGGACATGCATGAGCGACCTGTATAAATAAATTTAAATTAAAGCATATCCCTTAAAGTATAATTTTATTTTACGAAAAAATTAATTAATAATTTTTTTCGTAAAGTATTTTTTTTTTTTTTTTTTTCTAAATTCCTCGAAGTTTGGCTATCCACTTATGTTTAAGCTTTATGTAACTAAAACAGTTCGGAAAAGCTCTACTTATATTCGTGTAAATGTAGTTTTGTTTTTGTTTCTAAAAAATCTTCTGAACCTACAATTGCTATTACAAACTGCCTTTCAAGATTTATTCATGTAAATAAAGATAATTAAAACCTTCATTTCCCCGCTTAGAAACTCCATGCATTTAGAATATTTATTTTCCTTTTTGTACTATATTATTTGTGGTATAGACATTCTGGATTGACTATGAAACAATGAGTAGGTATAAATGACTTATTAGACGTCATTACTGAAAACTATTCTACTCTAGAAAGGAATAAAGTGAAGCAATAGCTTTAAATGTTGTTTCTCTTGATTACAGGTATGTAATTAATCTGTAATTAGTACGTTAGTTAACAAGATGTTATTTGTGTTTATATTGTGGTCTAACATTGTATTTAATAAAATAAATTCTCTTGATTGCAGAGCAACGAATTGGCTTATAGTTTCATTATAAAAAGTAAATATATAACCACACAACATATTACATTGAAATAAAAAAAAACTACAACTGGCGAGCCGTTGGGTGTACTATAGATGCACCTCTGCTAAGCCCTTTGGGGAATACAGGCGTCATGATTTATGTTATGTTAAAAACTACATAAACTCTACCTTGTATTTGCAGCCCAAAAGTATAGTATCTATATTTTGGGGAGTTTGTTGCGCCACTTCTTCTTCCCAGCTAATGCACTAGGCAGTGGTGAAGGCTGGGCGTTTTGGGGGACTGTCTTATGTAATTGACGTTCGAAAAGTGCTGATTCTCAGCCTAGTTTGAATAAATGACTTTTGAATTTTGAATTTTTGAATTTTATAAAGGCTGCAGACCGGCGCGACGTGACTCTAGTAGAACAATTTCTGTGAAATCTTCATGGAAATTGATCTTAATCTAACTAATTTAGCAACAAGTTTGTAATACATCCTTCTCCATGTGATTTTTTCAGTTCAGCATCAACTAGTTACTAAACAACAGGTGTGTGGACACGTATGTGTCGAGACATCTTTACTTTACACACCATTGTTACACAAGAACAATGCTTCGTTATTTAATTAACTTACCCACAGATAAAACCAGACTCTCTCAAACACAAATAAACTTTACAGTAATTAATACACATGATAAATAACACATTTGGTACTAACAGATTCTGTTTACAGATAATCATAATTACATTTTTCAACACTCCAATATTTGGATTCTATCAGAAGGTTTCCAATTTCACATGAATATTAAGTTAATAAAAAAGTTATTTCCCTATTATTAAATCAGCCTATTTTGTACAGAATCATGTGTATAATAATTTGTTTTCCAAAGCCCAGCAGTCACGTGCACCATCAGTACCGGTTGGCCGCGCGCCATCAATTTCTGATATCAAGGTTAAAAGGTTCAATAGCACTCGATTAAATTATAAATCATCGATGCTCAAATTGTATCGATACAATTGATGAGTTGAAATCAACAGGTTATATTATATGAATGGGCCTCAATAGGTGTATGAAATTGTGAGGTCCATAAGCTATGTAATTATTGGGGGCAGCGATCCGCGAAATGGTTCGTTAGGCTGCGCTGGCGCAGGCACGCGCAGCCGTCACCACGCATTACAGTGGTCGACACGCACGGTTGGATGCAGCTTTTCAAATAGCTGTGAAATAGAAAATTAAAAAAAAAAAGCGTTGTTTCTAGCACGACTCTCTCTCTTCCTTCCATTTTTGAGTTCAACATGAACAGCAAAGTATATTACAAAGGAAGTGAGCAAGTTCTGAATTCAAAAATTGCAAAACAAAGGAACATCAGCAGTTACCTACTTAATTATTATTCAGCTTTTTTTTAGGGTTCCCAGTGTTTTTATTTGAGTTCAAACAAACAAAAAACGCGAATTAAATTGCATAGTTATTTCGTTTACATGAATATGAAATGTCAGTATAAACGCTCGAAGCTATACTTGAGTAAATTAAGACTGTCTGATTAAAGATTTATTGACTACGCAGTACGCAAGTGGTTTGGTCACATGCATAATAACATTAAGTTGCGGACATATTTATTAAGTCGTGTTTTAAAATCAACGGAGCCCTTTTATTATTATATTATTAATAAATATAAGCATACATTACGAATGGGCGCGGCTAGTATGAAACCTCCGGGCGGTGTAAGCACGCCCAATGAAATTACTTCTACTTGTGTGGTCAGTTGCAATTACCTGAGTATATCCACACATATAACCTTTATTAATAAGTACCCACGGAACCTGAACACTATAATTTTAATTCAATAATTTCTTCTCTACTAAATGTTTTATAGTATCGTGATAGTGATAATTGTTACGAACGTGCAGACTGGTGTTATTTATTCCCAATTGTGTCATTTAATGTGTTCGTGACCGAGATACGGATATTTCCCGCTCGTACGTAATAAGGATGTTTTCAAAAACTGCCAAAATATGGTAACCTTAATTTGTTATAATTAAGGTACCATCCCGTACCCGACCGCAGGCGGCAAATGAATGCGACGTGTCGCTGCGACACGGCTGGTTTCTATGAATTTCTTTGAAATACCTTCTGTAGGTAGCGACACGTCGTTATTGCAGCTACGGGTGAGCGACAAACGACACGTGTAGCTTGACCGCAGACCAGTAGTGCCGCCAACACTCGAGCGATAACACGTTTTTCTATCTTCTATCTACCGACTGGTATACAGGCTGCTGCCGCATGCGGTCGGGTTCGCAATCATGACTGCAGCGACATGACGCCGCGACGTGACTTTCATACAGGGTGGCAGGTACATCGACGCGAAAACCCCTACTATGGATTCAGTACATAGTTCTAAACCCGCGGCGTTGAAATTTATCATCGATTATTTAAAAAAAAACCTGTTGTTTCATAGAAAACTGTAATACCTACGCGGTCAAAATGTATGGAACAGCTGTTTTTTTTTAAATAACCGACGAAAAATTTCAACGCGGGAGTGTTCAGAATCATGTACTGAATCCATGGTATCAGTTTTCGCGTCGATGACCCTGCCACCCTGTATAAAAGCTAAACAACCTAATTTGCTTAGGAGCCAGCCAACAGCAACAGCTACTGATCAACAGTATGTGTATTCTGTTAAAATCTTAACGTGACTAAAAAGGTGAATTGAGCTGTCATTCCACCTGACACTAGGGATTGACAACATTGACAGTTTACTTCAAGCTAGAAAACAGGTCCTTGTTACCATGGCCGAGCCTTAAGAATGGATTAAGTCTATGGTCAAAGCCGTCTATTCAGAGGACGTAAGGAGCATAAAGCTTAAACGTCACAATATGACGTCTATAAAGTAAGATATTGATCTCACGTATCTTACGATCATCGTAGAATAACAATAGGCGATGTTTGAGTATTCCGTTTGTGCGTCTATAATCAGATTAGTGCGAAGTCGGACGGATAGAGACCGTTCAATAGACGCGGCCTGTTGTACAGCCTACGTAAATAACCTATAGCTATTCCTTTACTGTGGATTTATGGATGCTTTCCGTCTTAAATTGCAAACAGTTTCATCATATTGGCCAGTAAATGTCCACTGGTGAACGTGGGCTTTGCCTATACAGTTACTATATGACGGGAACTCGAAGGATCATCATAAAACGGTAATGAGTACTCAGGTGGATACCGCTGTCCGTTTTTGGGAAATTTATCCTTTGGCAGCCACGGACATCGATGCGGTGGTCCAAATGGACCATACAACGATTACGATGTTATTACTTTTAATGATTATATACCGAAGATAAGGTCTAAATGAGTAGTGTTAATGATTTGGAAAAAAAAAATTCTCAATAACTTAATATATTAATATTTTAGATTATGTTTATATTACATAGTGAAATTAATTTGTAAAGTTGTGTTTAACGCGGATAAAAAACTGAGAATCACGCAGAATCTATCAAGCGTATTTTTCCGAAAACTTCACCATTTTAAATATAATTTAATTATGTATGGTTTAGTATACACGTTTTATTAAAATACCTTTTGTTTATGTATAATAAATTAATAATGCGTGTAATTTGGGACAGCGCTCCTGGATGGTCGAGTCATATATATGCCAGACCCGTTGGGTGAGCTCAGTACAGAACACGCAAGCTAACCACTCAAGGTCACTGGCATATATCTGCATCTTAACTACAATATGTATTCCCTTAATAATTCGCCAGACGATCTTAACGTCCATACCCTTTAATCAAACAAAGCTTCAAGTGTTAGATTATTTCTCTGAACTGCTCATTATGATGTCATATGCAGCACACAATGTCACATACCTAATGTTATACATTACGAGCAGCTATTTTGAAAGGCACAGTAATTAAAATCCCAGACTGGGCTTGGCAGTTTAGTTCTGCGAATCACGAATCATTAACTTGCGACAAAGCTGGCAGTACTGTCCTGGGACGCGAAATTTAATTGGCGCATATTTAATCTTTACATGATTCAAAAGGAAATATCCTTGAGTCATATCAGTTTCACTGAAATCATGGCTTAATAAGTGGAAAGGACACAACAACAAACATTCGTTGAATTAATTAATTAAAATAAATTGTCATGCATTCAACGGACGACAAAGTAAATAGGCTATAATAAGTTACGTTCATTTAATTCCTACTGTACGTGGGGTATCACAGAGACCTCACTCCTAACTCTGACAGTTGTTAAATGAGAGAAAAGAGAGTGGGCGATGTTACTCCACAGATTGATGTTTCTATTACAAAGAGAATGTTGATATTAACTAAAGCAAGATAAATGACGAACAAGTAGCCTATAGCTATGCAAAGAGTTAATAATACATAGTAATAAAATGAAGAAAATATACACAATTTTGCCAACCAGTGTATAATAAACATCCCGAAGTGAGTCCAGAGTTTGTACTAACAGGAAAGCTTGGAGTGTTTGCGTGCAAGTCGGAACTACACAAAATAATGATGTCTGGAGTTGAGTTCATCGATTCGAAATAGAACTCTAAATCTTGAAGAATGAGGTTTATTTTCATAAAGTTGCTTTTATAGGGTACGGTTTGTTTTGACTGCGAATTTTACTGAAGTTTTACAGGCGGGAGGTCGATGGCCGATGACGTCACCGGGAGTTACTCAGCCCCATCTCATCATCTTATTTCAGGTGGAGTTGTAAGAACGCTGTGCGATTTATTTATGAACACCATACTACACTACGAGTTACGTTTGCATTTGAAGCAGGTCAAATAATACATATTCTCGTAGTAAACTTCTTTGTACACGTTTTGTAACAGAAACATTGTTTTTCTTAGTTGTATGAAAAATATTTTTTTTTTTTTGTTTTTATTTACTCGTACGGCACCCGCGCAAAGGCGCAACGCATCACCAGTGTAACAATTCCCGTGAAGTTGTTCACCAGAGTCGCTTCCCGTCTTCGCGTCGTGCCGGTCTGCGGCAGCCTTTACACCAAACGGTTATATTTTGTAATCGCATTACGCCATAACCATTTGACCTTTTTCAAAATTCAAATATTTCCGTCTGCATTATGAAAGCCAAAGAATAAAGATAATAACCGAACAGAGTGCCACCATTGTTCTCAATAGCTCTCATCTTTCTGCTTATCGCAATCGTTGCGTTTGTAAGCCGACCTACCATCTTATGTATCTAATAACCGTCCATGCTAATTCCCACATCACATATTTGACAAGAATGTTCTCACGAATGTTTTATCTATAGATCGTTGAAGCATTTGTTATTTGCTCAAATTTAATGGGTAAATATTTAAATTAGATTCAATATAAACAACATCGTGTTATCCTCTATAGCTCCGGTAACACTACACCCAGAGATCATGAATGCTGTCTTTCATCTCACTTACCGCATTGCCGATGGGTGCAGCTAAGAAAGAACCTTTTTTTTTTAATTCGGTAAAAAGGAGCCAACGGATGCATGGAACAACCTCAGTTAAGCCCACGTTCGCACGGACGTTATTTTATCGCGGCGATTTTTTTGCGCGCACTGGATTTTCAATGCTCTGCTAAGCGCCGAGAGTTGAAAATCCAACAGTGTGTTTTTTCAACGTGCTGGGACGAGAGTGCGTCCCAGTGCGTTGGATTCTCAACGCCAACCTCAACACCGAGAGTTGAAAATCCAGTGCGCGATTAAATCCCGCCGCGATATTTTTACATCCGTAACGTGGGCTTATTGAAGGACAATTTAATAACGTGGAGGGAGCTACCGTAATATGATACTTTGATTATCCACCAAAAGAAACCACAAACCAAACGTGTTTTTATGTCTCGTAAATTCAAGTATTTATGGTCAGGAACTCAGGACAATGCTGTGGTTCCATTTTATCTATGGATATACGTAACGCGGGATGTGGAGAAAACACATAAAATTCAGATAAATGTTACGACTTTAAAATCGGTTACTCATTATCTATCTATGATCCTTCCTTACTCTTTAATGTCCTTTTCTATTAGAAATTAAGAACCAGTAATAACACGAGATTAAATTCTATTAACTAACCTAATATTAACTAACTACTTACCTAATATTTTCTTTAAAGTTATTATCTTAACTTAAAGAATATAAAGTTAGATACTTATAAAGTTATGCTACAATTTTGATTATGTACTTATTTTCTAAAATTATTACTTTTTATTTATAAGCATGTGTTCTTTATCGATTCAATATTAACCATTGTTTACAAGTATCGTCAGAAAATAATAATAAGCAAGATAGGATCGGCGCCCGTCGATGGATCCTCTTGAAGATTGGATAATAAAGTTTATAACGCACAACTTGTATAGAAAGCGCTTCAATTACGCTGTTTACACAATATCGAAATCTCTAGATTGGATCTCGCGACAACCCTACTATTATGATATTTAAATCAATTACTATAATTATATTTGTGTTGGTGCAAGTACTTAAGTATTAGTGGGCGTCCGGCTCCATTCAGCCATAATTAATGGGCCTGTGATAAGCGGTAAAACACTTTAGATTAAAATAGAAGGGCTTATTATACGCACAGATATTACTCTTCCTAAGACATGCTTTAGTCAATCAAACGCCTTAGTTACGACATCAAGCATTTTTCTTCTCCTACGCAAAGATGGATTTGATTTCTGTGCTGTCATTATTTTGTGTTATTGAAAACGTTGTCTCTGAAGCGATATATTGCGTCTAAGTCTATCTCGAATTTTCTCTAACTTTAAACAACTTAAAGTTAGAGAGAATATGGAAATTCAATTTGACGAACTGCGTGTAACGTGTGCCAAAAAAAAACAAATCATTTGAGAGTAGATGTAGGACTTTTTGTTCAGAAAACATTGGTTACATTCTGACATATAACCAATGTTTTGTCATTTGTGCCGTCTTTTACAGAAAAAGCTCTTTCCTGAAAAAGGGTTTTTTCTGTATACTTGTTATATCTCTGCCAGCGTCTGTGTTCCCTTCCCTTGCTTTTGTGCGTATTGTATAATTATCACTTGCTTCAACGGTGAAGGAAAACATCGTGAGGAAACCGGCCTGAGAGATATTTCTCGACGGCATGTGAAGCCAAGTCAGAGGCCCAAGGGCGGTTTTAAAACTCGGACACCAGGTTAGTCACTAACCACAAGAAAAGATGAAGAAGCGCCGAGAATTGAAATTTCAACAGTATATTTTTACGTCGCGCTGGGATGCACTCTGTTGAATTCTTAATACGTCTTAGCATCGAGAGTGGAAAAACTATCGAATGCGCGAAATAAAATCCACGCGTTAAAAAATCGCCCGTGCGTACCTAGGCTAAAACAATAACTATGAATTATGTTTGAGAAACAGTCCTTTTCTCCTTGAGTTGCATCACATTTTCCAGAAGAGTCGGGAACGAGAAAATGCAGTGAGTCAGACAATGCTGTAGGTAGGTACGTAAACAGTAAAGTTAAAGAGTGATAGCCAACTAGCCTACTATCTCGATAACCTAAGCCCTTCTGACACAATTGCGAGAGAGGACATTTCATTAAATAGCAGTAAACCTAATTGCAACCAGGTCAATAGCATTGTTCAAGAGTATAAGGCGACTGCAAGTACTCTTCGTCGCTAATTAACGCGAACCTATTATTCGTTTATCGAAGAAGTTCTACAATTGTGTTAACTATATTGGCAGTACTTGCATCATAAGGTTGAATTAATTAGAGCTAAATAACTGCTTATTAGATAGATCGCAACTTGTAATTTGAGGTGTTTTGTGGGAATGTTTCTAGTTCAGCTGTAACCACTTTTCCTATGGAAAAATTCTAGAAAAACTTTTGGACCAAAATCATTTCCCCATTTTATAGAGTTCAATTACATTATTTAACTTCGTTATGATCCAATCTTTGTTTTTGTAACACAATTTTTCAACAATTTATTAAACTAATTTTTATTTTATTTTCAGGTAAGTCTGAAGCTACATTTCGAGTATCTATCAAGAAAGGTGTCAAAGGTAAATAAAATCAAACATTCGATCTTACTTCGGAATGTGCGTAGGCGCAAGTTGCGTACGAAGAACTTGCACAACTGCTCAAGTATCGAATCAAGATCAAGAGCAACGCAACACAAACATTCTGAATCAAAGAATTTCAAAGTAATCTTCATCTTTAAGTAAAACCTCAAGTCATGCAAGACGTAACTCACTCTTCGGAACGCACACAATAAGTTTTTGTTGCCGTGAATGCATAAGATTGTGAAGGCGTATCCAAAACAGTAAATCGACCAAAATAATGCTGAGGCACGGAAATAAGCGATCATATCCAATCAAACTGTGATGCAGCGATCATTTTATAAAGTAAATTGAAAAAGGTAAACCAGTTAACGGATTAATTAATCATTGATTTATAATGAGTCTCTTTAGAAATCTTAAGTTCACTTAGGTACCAATACGAACAAGATTGAAACATCATCATTAAGAGAACTCCCCAGCTAGTAGTACTGCAAGAATTTGATTAGACGTAATTTCTAATGCAATTTGCCGCACATTTGAAGCCGTACATCCGCGTTTCATCTCAAATTGCATTCTTGATTCGTCACCCGCCGCGGTAATGTGAAGTGCACAAGCACAACAACTTGGTGCATCATTAGTTGTTGGCGCCACATTTCTAAGGAGTCTATCGCTACGTAATGAGATATTAGATACATGCATAACATAATCTATGTATGTAGACGAGATGCCGCAGAGCCTTGAATCATGTTATTGCTATCTGCTATTAGTTCTGCTGACTAGAGATACTCTACATATTTATGTTACCTGGAACCGGTATGAAATCAAGCTATTTTTAGATCATGCGTGTACACATATATGCTTCATGTAGGAGCTATATTTAGTCAAGAATTTTAATATCTTGAGCTGGATTCAAGATTTGACTTTATATGCCGTAGTTACCACACTAAATAATCAGGTGGCTGACCTTAGCAGAATTTTCACAAATATTGTTAAAAAAAAAAAAAACTGGTTTGATATCTGGAAACCAATTTGATTAAACCAACTTTGCATTATTTGAACTTAACGATTATGTTGAACTTAACTAGATTAAAATTAAAGTTAGGTCGATCTGGGAATCGAAGGGTCCAAAAAAGACTGCGTTTACAAGAAGTAAACGCAGTCGTTTCTGGGACCCTTCGATTCCACGAACGACTAAAATTTAAATTTAATTTTAGAGTATGGTTGTATCTTATTGAAATTCTGTGCAAAACTGTCCCGATACCGGATCACGGTGAGAACAGGCCCATAAACGTCGCGATTCAGTTTACGACTTCTTGTTATTTTACACGACCAACCTCCACCGTGTGCAATGCACCATGTAGCGAACGTGTTGCCTTACACGTTATCCATTGCTTTCAAAAGTGGAGGATTAATTTATCAGTGGCCAGTACAACCAGCATCATATCATTCGCTTCTTTGGATTGGGTAACTGCTTTTCTTACTATCACTTGTTCGATGTGAAGTCTATTAAGAGCGTTGTGTTCAGCAATGAACGTTTACAGACTGCTATAACTTAGAACACATTGCTTTTAAGAATTGTATGTACTCGTAATATTTTTTCCTCGTATCAGGCTCCACTGAAGGTCCTTAAAAAATCTTTAGAAGTACTTTCATCACAGTCAGGTTAGACTAAGCCGATTTAATAGATTTAAATAAAAACTTTAGGCTGATGATTCTCTTCCTTCTTTTTTCTAGCATAAAACATTATCTTCAGTATCAGTAAGGGAATACATAATCAGAATGGTGCGTTTACATTTACACTTAAAATATTGTATCTACTATCCACACATCGGACTAATCTTTGTAAAGAGATACTTTATCGTCCTATAATTATAAATATTTAAAGAAGCTTAGTAAGTAGGGTCATCTGGTCACCCTTTATCCTTCCTCCATCAGACTTCTTAAGATCCTTTATGTTTTTCGTTTCAAGTGGTAAGATCAAATAACTTGGGCTGATGGAATCTATTTGAGGTGTCGGAGTAATCTGAAGTGGGGCTGGTATCGGTATCGGCTACCAGACTTCGAGTGCTTCCGGTCAAGTGTGGTACTGAAAGCTGGTGTATGTATGTTCTATGAATAGGGATTTGTACTTACATGCTTTTGTTATGAGCTAGTGTTGCTCTAAATTTCAATACGAAAATAAATATTATTTATATTTTTATTTGATGTTATTGAATTCCAGAATGACTTATGAATTCCTTGAAAGTTTGTCCAAAATCTTGAAAATGATAGAATACTTGCACTTCGCCCGCAACTTCCTCCGCGCGGATTTCGATCTCGATAGAAACGCTACCGATCGGGTCCAAATATTTTAAGCTGGAACCAATCATACACAATGAAATCGGTTGGGTGGTTTCTGAGTTTAGTGTGTATGAACATAATACCATGTGATTTTATATATTAAGATTAATTAGTTAAAAAAATTGAAGATTAAACCATCTTGTTCTATCCGTTGTTGCCGACAAAGAATCTGAATTGGCTCACAACGAATTTGACGATGAGAAAAAACGATTTCTCTATCCGAAAGTTACAGTCAACAAAGCCGCTTATTGATATATTTAATACCACAACTATGCATTCTATCACGATGGTAATCGACCACCCACTTGAGTATCAAGATACAGTTTCCGTGTTCACGGGATGAAATAAACAATACCATTGTGTGCTGTTGTGATTAGAACCGTCTGTTTGTTCGTCGTACGCTATTCATATCCGTTCCATGTGTATGTGGATTTGTACTCTCTAATCTGGACTTCGAATGTGGTACACGAAACAACAGCGCTTCCACCAAGTTACGCAAGAAAGACTCTTTGCATCCATTTGCGATCCATTGCGTCTTTTCTCTGGGGAAAATCTGGGGGCGTTGTATTTTTGTGGAAGGAACAAGCAATGTATTGTAGTTTCTTGGAATATTGTGTGTGCTGAGATTATCTTGACCTAATAAGTTCACACGCTTACGTATGTGAGATGATAAACGAATTGTATTTCAAAGGCATATGTTACCTCCTTTTGACTAAGTTTTATTTTAAAAGTAACTGTAGGTACCGAACTTCTTTTCCGCAAAGACAAACCCATATTATAAAATCCCATCAAGCTCCCATCATTAATATCCACACCGTTCATTGCCAATTTTCTACAAGTTTTTGACATCTGATTTATATCAAAAATGTTTGAAGTAGAGTAATATAAAATGAAGGTCCATACATTTGCACGTAGAATGCTGAGAAGAAATATTATCTGCTGTCTCCAATTAAGACCATAATTATTATTTATCTAACGGTTAATCCGCATACCTAAGCGCCTTTAATGAATTAACAACATAAACAAGTTTAACCAAGAAATTAATTAGTAATCAATCTTATGGACCGGTTTTACGCTCATTCGCTTATCTGATAAACTGGTAAAAGTATGCATTTGGTAATGCAAAGCTTATCTACTAAATAGGCATTCATCTGGAATCTTATCTACGAGGTGTTAATCAATCGATCACATCTACGAGCTTTCACGCATAAAAGGTAAACTTACATTCTTAAATCAGATATTGTATGTGTATGTATGTTACGGACGCAAATATCTAACGTTTATGTTTCCTAAGTACCTACTGCAACAGTTGTAATTTTAGAAGATATTTGTGCACATATCACAGTATATTTGACTTCCCTGCAATTCTCAGTCGTAATGTATGGCGTTATACGGTTAAACGCAGTGGCCGCCACCCTCGGCGGCGCATGTGATATACCGCTTCCCCCCGCTATGACTCATGTGCGGCAATAATGAGAGTAATTGCCTCTTTTCTCACATCGTGATTCATTATTGAAGAAATGAGACCCGACACAGCACTTAACTTTATTTGTTATGCTCTTTTTAATTTAACTGTGAGTCAACAGATCCTCAGTACCCGCTGCATAAGTGATTAATTGCCCCACAATTGAAAGATTTTTTAAGCATACCGACCTCAATATGCATTCCAACCTAAACAACGCATAAAACTTACAACGTTACGTACGGACGGGAAATTGGAACGGACAGCATTGAACGGTCGAGTAAAATTTTGAACACGGAACTGACACGGTTTTTCTTAATAACTCGTGTTATGACTGGGGCTAATGGTAGCCATAATATACGTAAGCTATTTATATGACATCAAAACAAAGAGTTACTGGCGGCAGTATTAATACGACCATAAGGAGTAGTAGTCTGCGATTAACATCTGTAAACCAGATGCATGTACATCGTAATCCGGCATGGTTGGCGCTGCGTGGCGCGGGCGCAGGTCGGAGGTCACCGCGTCCCACTACCGACGATCTAACAGTTTTACAATTCAAATGTCGAATCCATTTCATTTGGAGGCGCGATGTGTCGACGTCATTATGTCGTTTAGTTCTTTAATTTAGATAAGATTTTATTTTTATGTCGTCTTTTATCTGTTGTTATGCGATAACTATTGTAACGTTGAAGAAAACATTTTATTCTTAAGCTGTCATATTTTTTATGCTCGTTTTTCTCAACTCATCTTTTGAATCAACAAGTTCAATAAAAAATGTTATAAGTACTGTAGTTGCAGTGTATGGCTAATTTAGTTCCGTTATAGTTCGAAGCCAAATTGGCACTTAATCTCTATGAGATCATCGCTCTGCTGGTGAATCTCGCACTCAGCTTGATGATTGAGATTACTTTGCATATGGAAATTGCACCGATGTTGAAGTTGAAACCGTAGATGAAATCTTAGCAGGAACAGATGCGTTCATGCATGGTTTATTGAAACATTGAATGTGCGCATGACATTATCAGTATGCAGCCAATTGAGTGCTCCACCTTACGAATAGATATCAGGCATATTTTATTTATTTGAACTGATAATGCAATCGGTAAAACCCTATGCTTGCATATTATTTAGTTAGTGAATACCATTACCAAGAATTTGTAGGTAAATGGTGGTTTCAGGTCATTGTATGCGTCATGCCAAATAATTTTATAGTTTTCAATATTTTCATGAATCACAATATAAATCTGACCAAGAATAGAACTGTTTACTTTTATACAATATGAAATAATAATATTGTGGTTTACCAATTTAATTTATATTATTATTTGAATGTGATTTAGAAACGACTTGAATGTTTTTCATAAATAAGTTTCCTTAATTTGTTTACATGCCTATGCTTTGAATGGTGTTTCCGACAGAAGTGGCATTTGAATTCATAGTAGTTAAGTCCCCTAAATAACAACGTGGCATTTGTACCAAAGGTCGGAATCAAAAGGACTCGGTCTTTGTGAATGAAGTTCAACTCTAACATTGTTTCCTTCCCATCGTGATTTTGAAATTCATTGATATAGGTAGTACATCCATTGTGCAGCTTGCGCTTTTGTTTTGTAGGATAGTAGGTTGGATACAAGCTTGCCCTGCGAAATTTCGCAGAGTCACATTTTTTAAGTCATGCTCATGAGCTATTCGGATATCAAAAAATATTTACCTATGTCTACTTAACTGTTGTTCTTAAAATATTTGCTATATATATAATGCATACAAACTTATAACCCTTCAAGCTCCACCAACGAATTTTTTATTCTAATCGTTAGAATTATTTTTGTATACAGTCTTATATTGACTTGTCCATGTTTTATTCTGTGCACAAACTACATAAGTGTCGCGATTGTATGCAAATATTCTGTGCATTATCATTGATATGTTCTAATATATGGACTCATCTATTAAAAGCTCTATGTTATTTTGTGACATCTCATTTGAATATTGAATTTTGAATGCTGAAACAATTAACGGAAACCTCTACTTTCCTGTACTGGTCACCATTATACATACAAAATAAAGCACGAGTGAGTCATATCTATTTGCTTATTTTCATGACCAAATTCTTATGACTAATTTTGAGTAGGTTCTGTTACTTTAACTATAAATAACACAGGACGTAATTTATTATGAAGAATTATTTATGAAGTTTTCCTCGGAATTATTAGTTCTAATTCCGATGTCATTTAACTAAAAATAATTGACCGCAGCAATCGGTAGCGACGAGTTACGACTTCAAGTTACTAATTAAGAAATCGGGCCCGCTCAGCATTCATTAGTAATCATTATGTTCAAATTAATTGTTATAAATTAAGTGAGGTACTTATCAGAATCTATGTTGGACGCCGGAATAAGGCTTTACCCTCATTTGAAGTTCATAGGATATAAATAATATTTCCGTTATAAACATAATCTTTGGTGTTGGACAAGTTGTCAACTGCTTGTCCAATGTGTACTGGCTTGGTAAAACCTGTATGAATGCTGCATTAGCGTCTATGAGAACATTAATCCGGAAAAAGGAAGGAGATTATATTTTTATCGACAGTTTATTACATCGTTTGTTCTAACCGGTGCCTCAGACTGCATAACAGTTATTACAAGGTACTAGCTATGTTACTCGTTAGATAACTACAACAAAGTTACTGAAACTTTTCACTTCACAAATAACTTGGTGAAAAATATCTCGTAAATTTTCATAATTGCTCAACGTTTTATGCCTCTATAGAATGTGCAGATCTTCAGCCGTAATAGTTTCTTGTATAAAACATAAAAGTCTATCGCTATTGCAACTAGGAATGTGTTTACTAAGATATAAAACAAGCATGCAAACTGACCGGGCGATTAGGTTGCAACACAGCGTTACTTGGTTACGTCAGAGAAGATGATCGTACGCTCATGTGGGCCACGCTGGCATCTGCTTTGTTTACATGGCCAGCAGCCACTCAATCCATTCACTATTTATTGGTACTCTTTGATTCTGTTACACTGGAAACGACTAACAGTTGGTGGGAAGTTATGGAATTAGCTATTTGGAGTAAGCTTTCTTTGCATGAACAGATACATGAAGGTTACATTATTCATTCTCTTATTTGGTTCGAATTTTATAAAAAAAAAAACAATAATTTATTCAAGATTGGAACTTCGTTTTACTACCAAGACATTCTTTAACTGAAAACAAACCGGAACCAAAGTTTTATGTTTCTGTTTTCGTAATAAAAATAGCTCCAAGTCATCGCCAGTTCCTTCCAGTATAGTTCAGTTCCGTAGTTCCCGACAGCATTAACCTAGATATAAGTGGGAAAGCGGCCCTTCGGTAATTTATGACTTTCTATTTTTCGATAGCGAAGTCGATTCGAAATTCGGACGTGGGCGAACGCGTTTCGTAACCAACGTAGGGAGATAAAGACATCTGGTTAGGAAATAGGGAACGATCATGAACAACAGAATATTGAAAACGCAGTTTGGATCACTAAACAATATAGTTAATTAACAGAATCTTGTGGTTAGTGGTTAGTTAGTCCGTAAACAAAGTGGCAGTTGCCGGTTAAAATTAAAGGTGAGTTCCGATTTAGTTGCGGCGTACGCACAAGCTAATAAATCGTGTCCAATTAGCAAACGCGCCGCGTTATCGCGACAAAGCGAAGCCGGGCACTTAGCGCGCGCCACTCCAGACATACCTCGTAATGCAGATACATCACGATAAAAATACGACGATAATATGATTATTACCTTTCTGACTATACAACTCTTTCTCCGAAAATTTTCTCATACGATTCTTTTAACGATATACCTACGCGATAAAGCATTTTCGCTTTCTTATTTTTATGTTGTTTTCCTTTTTCGGAATGCCAACACACAAAAGCTAACACTTTGTGTGTATCCGGTCACATTTTGACGTCGTAACTTTTAGTAGGTTCAGCCGTAAAACGTATCGGTTCAACAACAGAGGGTCAAGGGATGATATTTACGATTATGAAGCGAGGGAACAATAGCTAAACAATGAAGAACACGATATACTACCCATCTATTTAATTTCGAGTAGACACCTTTGTCGTGTGTTTTTGTTTGCGGTAATTTCCATAAATTATAGAGGAGGGCCGGCGATGTTACCTTCTTGTAAAATGTACCTGCTATTGTTATGGTAAGCAGTATCGTGACGAACAAGCCCTGCCTGAGATTTGGTAACCGAGGTTTGCCTTGAACTTACCGGGGTGATGGATGGGAGTCTTTGAGCTATTCTTTAAGATTATGTAAAAAATCCGTAATTTTGTGAACAATGTTTTCTGTGCTTCTAGTCGGCAATGTTAAATGTGACTTATATTTTTTGTGACCTACGAAATCTTATCCACAGGAGTAAATGACATCAAATTGGATCATTTCCATTCGGTCATTCGGACATCAGGTCCATTTTTATGGTCACTTTGGAGGAAAAGTTCGCTCTGCTTGTAATTAAATTAGTCCCCCATCCCATTAAACACACGTGGTCTCTAAAGAAACAATCCAACATACCCCTTACACTTTAGGCATAATTAATTAAGAACTTTCGTCGAAATACCGGGATATCCAAGTTAGGGCCCAATTAATGGCGAGCGCATAAGGGTTAATTCTGTGCTTACTCCTTACTTATGTTCTGTGGTGCTTAGTGCATTGTCCAGTCACGTTCCCCACCAATCAGTTTAAATTTCACCCAATAAGGATGTTCCGTATAAGGCACCCTGCCGTATTATCTCGATACCGTGCACAAAACATCCGCTAATTGGCTGAAATGTCATCATATTGAGATGATAAATGATGCTGGATGATCTTAAGAACCGTCTGTTTTTATGAAGGGTAATAAGCATGTAAATTATGAAGAACTTTCAGAAGCTTTGACGGTATATCTTCGATTGTAAGGGGATGTCTTACGAAACAACTAGCTATACGTAGCTTAAGCTAGGTCTAAGTTCTTCTGAGCGTAATATTGATAGTGCCTAGCCTAACCCCAAGTTACTAGTCTAACCGATCACTAAGGAATCTAATTAACCTGTTTACTAAATTCGACTTTTATAAGTTACGCAGTTATGAAGTAGTTGCTAACTCAGAATTTCTTTGGTAGCACTTTCCATTATCATACGGCACGGCTGGAAAGTGATTTTGTCATGATGTCGAAAATTGAATTTTACATCCAAAAATCATTTTCAACAATTAATACTTACTTTATTTCTCATACCAAGGTTTTGCCACATTCTGGACTCTGTTGAAACGGTTTACTATTTTGAAGTTCAAGTACACTATACAGCAGGACGAGATTATTGAATCTCGTCTTAATAGAGGTGGTAACTCCTATCCCTAGATCTCGAAATATTCCGATCATGTTTACAAAACCGCGATCGATATCCTTATGAATTCTCCGTGATCTACCGGGGTCATTGACTTACCCACTGGCCTAGTTCACACGTGATCAAACCATTGATCGTTTCAGATCCGCGCTCGCAGAATCATTCGCTCAATTGCCTCTTCCTGCTAGTGACAATGTTGCCAGTACAAGGCCGCCTATTTCTATACTTTTTATATCACTAGGTTGTGGCCTGTGCTCTTGACCGATTTTTTTTCACGTGTAATTTGGTACAGTCTGACTAATAAGGTTTTGTGCTTCTCTTAATATGATTAATGAATCATAAACCGCGATGAAAATAATAAATGACGGTATTGCTAAAAGAATAATAAAGAGGAATATCCCTTGGTTCCTGCGCAGTGTATATTAATCATGCAGTTTATTTATTGACAGCACCGCAGAATCCGCAGATGTTACAAAACACAACTTTATAGCTGCAGGTTTAAAGTGAAGTCTTTGATTGAAATAGATCAAAACATTCCCCAAAAGATGATGTTTTAATACTCGCTTCAAATAAACATAAATATAAATCTGTTAAGTTAGCAGATGGTTTGGTTTCTTGCACGTTGCACGTGTATGTGCAAGTCGTATGCGTTATATGCGTATGCGCTGGCCTGAATCGCGAGTGCTCTCGCGCACGTCTCTATTTATATCTCGGAGGGATGACGTTAGAACAGGGAGGTATTTTTGTTACTACATTCGAGTTGTACACGAAGTAAAATTAGTTGTATTGCGAATTCATGTTAGGCTAGGAGACAAGTTTATATGTTTTATTGTTACTGCCTGTGGCATGGGCATTTGAATGAAAACCTAGTAATGATGATTGCAGACATTAAAACTATTTTGAATTTTGCAGAACCAGAACATGCAGATAATTGATTGTTTACAATAACATATGTTATGCATTCTTATCAAAAACTATCTCGTAGCATCGACATAACCTCTCTTGCTTCCAACCTCAAAGATAAATAAACTCAAAAACGATACATAACGTCCACCAGTCATTATCACATACTCGAAATTGTTACATAAACAATATTTTGGACTATTGACTCTTACTGATCGCTGTGTTCCGCGCCGCGCCGTGGCCCGTGAGAAAGCCTCGGCCTGGGTAAATATTGCCGGGGCATACCGCGACCGACTCCCACTGCCTACAATTCACAGTCCACAGTCCACCGGTACATTTCATTACGTTAAATGTGCCTTGTGTTAGTGGCTAGTGCTAATCGATAGCGTTTAGCAAACGCTAAGATGTGCCGTCTGCCGGCTAATGCTCGCACAAACATTTTGCGGAGAGAATTGCGCGTATACAGCCCTGATTGCATCTATTGTGGTAACTACTGGGCTATTTCTATGCTTAGCTCCGCTTTATGTTAGAAATGGTAACCGCAAATGACCTGTATCAACTACTCAGTATCAAATCTTAGCCGTATTTATGGTGTAAGAATATTTGTACGTATGTTAAGCCCTACTAAAAGATAAGAACATTACTAGTGCGTCGATATCATCAACAAATTCGGTGATATCCAATGCTACAGATATTTCGTATTCATATCTGACTGGAAAATTAGAACACCTTTAAACTCAGATCAGAGGTGTTAGATAGGTAGAAAATAAACACGCTGCTAGTCCGTTTATTTCCATAATAGGCACACCTACAATAATTTAAAGTCTAAAAGAGAAATTACCGCGTTTACTACAAATACGACTGTGCTGTTGATATCAAATGGCTTCTAACAGTTCTAACATGCCGTTTAATATGAGCGGTGTTCTATTTTACGATATACCGCGACTCTGCCCACAGAGTTTTCTTAATGTTATTTTACTATACATTAATTTGTTTTAATGTTCCTCGTCGGAAACAAATAGAATATCCAGGCTCGGTACAACTGAATTAATGTGTGTGTGTTCCGGGTCTTCTGTTCACTTTATCTCGGTGTAGGTGTAAATGTTAGTGGATACTGTGTATTTACAATGGCGACCAGTTTTGTGTACACCACTCGTGAGCAACACAATCGACTCAGGCGCATGTTGGTCGTTGCAGCTTATAAAATATTTTATGAGGGAATTTTACATTTGACGATCATAAAATAAACTGCATTGAATATAATATTTCATTGAGTAATAAGTTAAATTAAATTAGCTGTCAACGAGTTTGTATTTACTTGCACAGAAACTTGCAAACAAGAGACACATGTCAGGGGAGTCAGGGTGACAATTTGTGCAGAAAATATTGAGGTTCGTCCTCAATATTGTCTGCACAAATTATAGAGACGCTTGAGTTAATAAACTGGAATTTAAACTTTTTCAAGTCTCTGTTATGTTAGCGTTGTGGTTTGCTAATTTTCTTAACACGTTCAGTGCTGGGAGCCCTCCTGGACGGTTCACCTAGTCGCATATGGGATGCCGGGAGCCCTCGCGGAGGGCTAATTTTAAATGTAGGTTTTTCGTAGCGAATACAGCATTATAAACCGTGAAAATAAAATCGGATGTATATTTTAACAAGATTTATTAGTATATTCGATGGTTTATAAATCCATGCATTTTTTTTTCTGTTCACGGTTACAAATATGCACAAAAAAATTAAAATGTTGGAAACTACGTATAGCGATAAAACCCCCTGGAAACACTATTTTACAGTGTTATATATAACACGGTTTTAAATCTAATGCCGTTGACCATCCGCGATGGTTAACTTGAGCGCAAACGTAATGCCGGCAACCCTCCCGGAGGGTTCACCTCCAATGTATGGCGGCATGGCGTATGAGTTCTATGAAAATGGGTGAAGTCGAAAGTGTTAATCCAAAAACACTAAAATAAGCAAGTCATTTAAAGTAAGCAAACAAAATATTATACAAAGTACAGTAATTCCAGTTCGATTAGTCCAGCTTATTTACTGAGCTGGAGCGCTGGCCGCCCACGCTCCTGTAACTAATGCACACCATCGGCTATTACTTACCCTCCGTCTGTAAAATGTAAACATGGAGTAGGAAGGAAATGGAGGGACGATGTGCAAGAAAACGGAAAAGCTATCTTACAGTGAGAATATCGGCCGAATTGTTCGACCAGAGTTTGTACTTAATTTATCACTCCACGAATTTTTCGGGAGACTTCGTGAAATCTGAATCGGTATTCATATTTTGTTAATATACATATCAACGACTACCTCATTGTTCCCAAAATCGCCTTTTCTTCATAGTGGCCTGTTTGAGTTCTTGAGAACTTCTGGTTTGCCAAAATGCGGCTGAAGTCATCATAATTTCCACATAGCGTTCAAATGGCCTTGGACAACTTAACAAATTGGGATACTTAAAATGGAAACAATTCTTCCCGATTCCAACATGAATAAATCCCTTTATCTATAAACATTGCATTAAGTTAAGAGACGTTTAAACGTAATGAATGTATGGTTAAACAGTCGCTAATCATCACATATCTTTAAGCAACGTCCTGAGTGTGCACTCCATTTACTTATTACTCCTTGGTAAACAGGTTCGCGATAATCAGCGCGATGCTGCCTCTGCGTGCAGCTTTGTACCCTATCATGATTTATAGTTTTACATAATTCTGTCGTGAAGCAGTTCTGCGGATAATCCAGCATTGTTTGTTCGAGAACCACCAGCTCTAGGTGTCAAGGGAATAGAAGATTAATAACACTGGCAGCTCGTGAAGTGCAACTGTTTATGCATTCTGCTGTAAACTTTATGTAGGCACATATTTGCATTTCTATGAAACTATCTCTTCGACGTTGCACTGTATTTAGAAAACTAAGATTGTATGTCTTTGTTTGTTTTACTAATTGTTGGTTGCATATTGCAAGATTTTACTATAGTAAAAAAATCTGACATGCATGTGAGTAGGTACGTGTATATGCATTTATCTTGTCTACCATAGATTTCTTTAACAAACAACAAAACCAGTAAATAGCAGACGGTTGCGTGCGAAAGTTGAAGTAAATGTTGTAAGTATAGAAGAGAGTCACCGACCGACTGGACAGTAAAGCGTTTACAACTCTCATTCCCATTTGTCTAATGTTATAAAGATGTTTGTTTATTTTTTTGTTACGCTTTCACGCTGAACGGATGGGTAGACAATGACCTGGGTTAGGACATACTTTTTATCCCGATATTCTCACGGGATCGAGACTTATGCGGGTGAAACTGCGGGAAACAAATAGTTGATGTAAAAATAAATTCATGTTACCTTTTACATCAAACTCCTAATATCCCAGCTATAAAATATCTGCACGCGTTGCGTGACAACCATAGAAACGGGTTTTGTCGACGGAAGAATAGACAAAATTACAGATTGTGATTGTTTATCTGTTATTTTGTCTATTCTTCCGTCGACAAAACCCGTTTCTATCGTAGTCATGTTAAGCGAGCTGGTGTCAGAAGCCCAAGACGCCTAATATGATCTAAGAATAGATCGCCAAATTAATTTCCGTTGGTGACTGATATTATATTAGGAGGGTGTGTCGCTTGCATCTGGAAATTAATTAACTTACATTCCGGAATTGATTGTTCAGTTAGGGCAGATTATCCGTAAAGCCACGTTGATTGGTGATGATCACCACCAAATAATAGGAAAAATAAGCAAGTTAAAGAAAAACTAGGGGAAATCATCACTAATAATTAACGCTGTCACAGCATCTGTTAAAGCATTGAAATTATAATGGCATTTTCTAGATTATGTCTTCGAACATTAAAATAATCCCCAGAAACTCCCTTCATTGCTTCCCAGAATGTTGTCTTGACACCATCACAGAAAACACACCAATACAGACATCATTTTTAGCTGCGCATATCAAGGTAAAAACAAAAGCAGTTTTTACAACTTCGACAAAGTTCGCAAACTGCACATAACTTCAGGTATATGTCAAGCTAACCATGTTTATGTTGGTTTGTGTCCCCACCCCACACAGTACTGGGAACAGATTCAATTCCCTTTGAACAACTTTGTTATTATTTATCTCTGCTTAGTGAAAGGCAAATGGTTATGTTCACCATTAGTAAGGTACATTAAATGCCCTGTGTTATGTTAAACGTCTGAATAACTTAGAATGATGTTGTAGCTTAAGTTGCAGTGATTCTTTTAATTACTTCTTTCAGGAAGAAATATTGATATGATTATTACTTGTGAAGGTTTTCTCATCAATTTTAAACATTCAATGGGGAGGTCTAAACGAAGGATGTTACTAATATATTAAAAGTTGTGGTACAGGTAAGTTGAAGTAGGTACTTTTCTGCCCTACGAAAAGGCTTATGATATCTTCTACAATAATAAATAATAAAAAAATATTATTTATTATTATTAAATTATTATTTATTACAATAGTCAAGACAAGGCATTCATAGATGGAGTGGCTTTTTCTTCGACTAGTTACAGTAAAAAGGTTCCATTCAGAAAATACTGTTGACTTACGAATAAACATAAAGAACATGACATACAAGATGCAGTTAAAACTTAAAACAAAAGAACAGGGAAGTAATAAAGTTACAAGCAGTACAAGTTCGTAGTAAAATTGTGGGACAGGGGTGATAAATTGTTGGTCGACACTGTTGCCACAGATTACCTACATACTTTACTTAATATTGTTAGTTATTCATTACTCTGTGGCTTCGGCCGGTGTAGATGTTCAGATACGGTGACTTACTAGTACGAGCGCGTGAGCATGCTTCTGATGTCTTCATTAACTATGTGTGTTAATAGATTTAAGTTTATGTATACGTTGTTATGTTGAAATCGATAATTGATAGCTCCTGTTTTTATGAATGAAAGTTTTACTTGAGAGAGAAGTTCAGCATTTATCAGGTTTACGGATTAAAAATTAAACATCGAAGTAATTTAAAAACCTATAACAGTTTGGTAGGTACTTGCTATAGCGGTAACAAAACCCAAATAAAAACCATAAAGGCTCGTGCAGACCAGCGCGACGCGACGCGACTCGTACAATATAATTTTTAGAAATTCTATTGTACGAGTCGCGTCGCGCTAGTCTTCACGAAGCACGAGGTTTTAGCCACTTTGTTTAGAAAATTAATAACTTCACGTCATTGCAACTGCGAGAAAGCGGGTCAAAGGCCTCCTATTGAGGCGTGCATGATGTATTAACGATTATAAAACATGGCTGTGACACTTAGAGCAGCCAGTAACGAAGAACATGGCTCAGTCTCAGTCACGAACCTCGACGGGTATCGGCGACCAGCGCTAATGAGCGATCTCGCCACCCGATACCGACGCGACCAGGCGACCAGACCGCCACATCTTCGCAAGAAATATGTTATTTTTATTTTTATGTCCTCTTACATCCTCTGGTTAATTGATTTTATTGAATGGACATTATTTTTTAATTGGCGTAGGGGAGCAGTAAATAGGCTTTATTCATATTAAAAAAAACTTGCACGGTATATCGTGTATCGTTAGGCTGCAGAGAGGCATTGTCTTACCAGCCAGCATTTTTTTTATCGAGTTTTTCCGATAGTTTATTCACACTGGTTGAACTGAACGTAGAGTTTGTTCGGTTCTCTTTTCAAACATTTATTTTAAAAAAATCATCATTCTTTTGTCTTTCATCATTCATGGTATTGATGTCCTAGTAGTGTTTACCTATTGTTAGTGTTAATTAGCGGGAAAATCATTCTTGCATTAAAAATATATTTTGTTACCGTGTGAAAGGTGTTCAAAGATACAAGTTCGATCAAAGTTAGTGACAAAGACAAACAAGTAACTCGGTGCGTAGGTACCGCACAGTAAGTAATGACACTGCAATCTAAGCACTTTCATACTTTCTTGTGTTTCGTCATAGTTGCCCAGTACTCTGGTAGACCACCTCCATCACTAAGACAACGGTAATAAATCCAAAATGTCAACGAAGATGATGCATAATGGATTCTGCGCCGCGAGGTGTCACTTCGGGCACGATCAAACAAATTGAAGCTTAAGGGATTACGTGAAAAGGCTTGATTTTATTTAATAGCTTACGCTACGCTTACTATTATATAGTAGTTACAATTTTGAAAATCTGTTTTCTTCTGTGCGACTTTTCATGATTTTATACTGAAGATAAGGTCTAAACAAGTAGTGTTAATTATTTGGAAAAAATATATGTTAAATTAGAGTATTTTCTTAATAACTTAATATATTAATATATTTTAGATTATGTTTATATTATAGTGAAATTAATTTGTAAATTTATGTTTAACGTGGATAAAAAACCGAGAATCACGCAAAATCTATCAAGCGTATTTTTCTGAAATCTTCACCATTTTAAAGATAATTTAATTATTAATCTTTTAATATACGTGTTTTATTAAAATATGTATAATAAATGAATAATGCGTCTAATTTGGGACAGCACTCCTTGATGGGCGATTCCTATTACTGGCTGGACGTACGACACGTTGCGTGAGCTTAGCACAGAACACGCAAGCTAACCACTCAAGCTCACTGGCATATATGTCTTTAGTTAAGTTAATTCAGCAATATTATTAAGTAGTAGATTATAGAGAACAGACACAGAGAGCTGAAACTCTATTGAAATTTCTGATAGCAACAGCCCCGTGTTAATTTCTAAATAGGTAGGTATTAATGTCAACTTTCTTAATCATTACAACGTTCAGGTAAGAAACAATACGCTCCAACATTCACCACGCCATAAAATGTCTAGCTAAAGTCTTTACATATTCAAGTAATTACGTCCGCAGTTAATTAAGAGGTTTCACGGCACATCGCGGCACATCGCGGCACCGACCGAACAATCGGGAAAGCGGGTGAACAACATTACAGACAGCCAATAAAAACGATTGTTTATACAGTGGCATGTAGTTCCTTTGTCTGTTATGATTAGTTGATGAGCGAAAAACGATAATACAAGAGGTTTTGTTGATGATACTGATCAATACAGATCGTATCTTGGCAACAAAGCAGACTGTCTGGTGTAATAGGTTAAGATTGGGTCGCTTTTTTAGTTTCTAAGTTAAAATGTGTTAATGATCACTTGATATTTTAACATTATCACCCCCTTGGGTCGTCCCCCTAATTGTTAATGCAGGCATAACCTATTTGTAAATGCTCTAGGGAGTCTCAGTCCGACATCAAAGGATGGGATGATAATGGCTTTGTAGCAATTTGTTTGTCTGTTGGTCAGTGAGCAAATCTCATAGCACTTGTCCGCTTATTTCCATACAATTTGCGCCACACACGGCGCGGCGCGTGCTCGCTCCTTTTCCGAACAATTCCGAACCAAACCCGTTTACTTTGGTACTTCAAATGTTCTGCGTTTTTATGAGCTCTGTTAAATGTCCACTTAAGTAGTCATTCGAAAATTATAGACGTGACCACTGATTTTTTAAGGCAATGTTTTTGGAGCATTCAATAATATTTATTGGCATTTTTAAGTTCGAAATATCGGAATCACAAAGAATATTGATTAATGGATTACAACTTAAAGTAAAATGGCACCTTTCTATTCTTTCACAGCTTTTACTATCCACTAAATAACTGTTTGGCGTGAAGGGTCGATCTTACAAGAGATATGGGAGCGACCTCATGTAGGCACTTATGACAATAAAGTTTGGACAATGGAGGCGGGTTGTGTTTGCGGTGGACCACCGGCGGCGGCCACTCCGAGCCCAGCCTGTCACCACGCGTGTCTCATGCTACACGCACAAATCCAACAAAAAAACCAAAGTAACCGAAAATATCCAGACATTTACATGTCCCGAACGGAGTTGAAAAACTTGCTTCAGAATAATTTTGCATGAAAAACATTCCCGTCGGCATTCCTTTATTTATTTTATCATTTTTAAATGCTAGAATGATAGGCCTTTTTATATAATTACTCAGTACCTTTAAAGGTATTATTACCGAGCTATGTTTATTAAAATTCAACGGAGCAAGAATGCTCGAGCAATTTTAAATAAACCAGGTGCTTGAATTTTTGTCATTCACAAAGAAGATAATATTCAGTCGTTCAGTTAAATAAATAAAAAGGCAATATATTCTGGTTCTACATTTATTTTTTACCTCCATGTAAGTACGTCTTGTCGAAGGCATGTAGTTTTTAATGTGAAGATATATCCTGTTTCATACCGCATAAACCACATAACCAAGACACTTTTAATGATTCGTTTAAACCACGACAATATCCATTTCTAATAAGATTTATGTTGGGGTAAAATAGAGTTTATTAGGACACCATTTTAAAAAGGTCTTAGGATATTTTAAAAACAAATTGATTTCCATTTACCGGTATAGGTACTCCTCTATAAATTGGATACGACTGCCAATAAACATTTTGCAGTGACTAAATTACTATCTAAATGAGTTTCAAATCCATTAAGATGACACAAAGTGCACATATTCCCGTATTCGCGTGTGGTCACGTAGGGCATCACATACACATCATATGCGTGTAGGCATTCCATTCAGCGCTCTGCTATCACATCATCTGAAGCCCGACCGCCGCTCTTTGATCTCCACCAATTGACTTAATCGAATACTACTCACTATAGATCAAAGTTTTATCGAGTTCCTGGACTCATGAAGTCGTTGCCAGTCAACTGTTTAGATTTCATTTGGACATGCGGTCAATTGACAAGCATGTTTCCTGATTATAAGTTAATTAGAAATTATTGGTTGTTTTCCAAATCTCATTTTGATTGTTCAGGCTCATCATTAAATAGTTCGTTCATTATATTCTTAACAACCACAGAGTCTATTAAACTATTTCGTGACGCGGACACACCTACAAATTCGTCGTCGTCGACGTTAATTTTAGTATCACTGGTCCCCCAAATATCATCAACTTGACATTTAAACATTCTTTACAAGTCAAGAAACCGTAAAGCTCTCAAAGAAAGATTGATGGCCACCCACGGAATGCATTTTTATTGTAATGGCTATCTAAATGGTTGTGCAATATGGTGGCGTTATCGGTCGATGTCAAGGATAGATAGGCTGTTGATGAGAATTTATCGCCCTTCACAGTTCTGGGCGCGGCCCAAGGATACGAAACACGAGACGCTAACTAGGAGCGGTCTTCGATAGACGTTGTCGCTGTTTACATTTTAACGGTTAATGGAAGCCGCAGATTAAGTTCGCAAACATATTGTCTTACAATATATTTAATTTAACTATTGTATAAAGTAATAAACACAGCGTAGGCGCACTCTGCGGGTAACCCCAATGAGGGCACGATCGATCGCCACGATGTGGGCGCGGAACACCGTATCACCATAAATGAGCCCTTTGTGCTGTAAATTGATCATGAGGGCCGGCCGATCGCCTTTTGCAATAACGAAAACTAATCATCTTGTAGTTGATACCCACGCGGAAGTGTTCTGGAGCTTTTAGCACCGTGCGCATCGCAGGCGCACCGGGCGGCGCGCAGGACGCTGCACCAGTGCTATTTGTTCAACTCAAATTTAGAATGCGGGGCTTTCTCGCTCCTAACGAAATATTTAGATAAGGAAATGTCGCAACATCAAGCAAAACAATGAACTGTTAATTGTTGAAAGCTTTCCTTTATTCCTTACTTATGAGTGCGTCGACCCTTACTAGGCGTGGGTGGAATAATGTACAGATTGTTATAATATTCAGAAACCTGAGAGTTACGATAACTTTACTATTTTCGTAATAACAGTAAGCTCAAAATCTGAATTGAAATTAAATGCTTAAATGATGAATAACATAATAACTTATCGTTTTTCGATGAATCTAATCAATCATTAAAGTTACATTCCCTTAATAGCCACGAAAGTAGTTTGTTAATACGGTCAAGTAAGAGACGACACGCGACGTGTTAGTAATGATTTATGTGCATTTATATGCATAAGGGCATGTAGTAGATGAAGCTACGTATGTATAATCACAGAGGCCGCTGCCCGTGACCAATGTTAAATTGAATACGAATCGGCTATTTGCTATCGAGTGATCGAACACGGCGCGCGCTCCGAATCGATTCGTTGCGAGATGATCGATGGATCGGCTGCCTTTTAGCCTGCATTATTTATTTATAATTTCGTAACTGCTCATTTTAAAAGCACGTTGACATCTGAAGATTAATTATAGAAACTTAAAGCAATAAAGATATCAATTTCTAACAATGTTGACGAGCTATGCGTTTTCGAATATGTTGTGGCAACTTTAGCAGTGTGATGAAATCGAATATCTACTGGTGACTAGATGTATTAGAGTGCAGGACCGTTGCAATGTTAACTAGCCTTATCGGGAAAACAATGAATGTTCCACAAGCATTACCATGCAAATGTACCGGCTCTAATTAAGCCATGACTGGCTTCGGGAGGGAGAGATCGAACGAACCTGTAATTATTTACGCTAATTTAGTCTTGTGCATCTCATGTTTATTTACAGCTTTATTTTATGCGTTCTGAAGCCGGTTGCTGGCCGTATATGCATTTTAATGTTATATTGATTACTACAATATTGTTGTTAGGAGTTGTAATATGCATTTTAATATTCAAATTAGTCAACACTTATCTATTCGTCTGATGTTAACAAGATCTCTCCCGGTCAATAAACAGGTACGATTTCCGCATGTCAGACCATATTCGTAGTAAATAGTATGTACATATACATACCTACCTCCATTGGTTTTTAGTAAATACCTACAAGTGAACGTTCATTAGTACAATAAATATTGATTTAAACACTAAAGTCGATTGTTTTGCCTCCGAGTATGGTATTTGAATGTTCATGCTCAATTACTCCCGGCCCGACTTAAACCGTTCACCAAAACACAATAATGATTTTTTTGAAAAATTATCAGAGGTCAGGAAAAATCCAATACGGACTCAATACATCAATCAATTATGTCAAGTAAAGTGTAAAACCGCGCTTATGCAAAAAAGTTTTTTTGGTATTGCCCCACTAATATATAATAGAGTACCTAATATTATAAAAAATATGACTACATTCAAATTTAAAAGGGCGCTAAACGACATTTTAATTACGAAAACTTATTACACGATTGACGATTTTCTTAATGACGATTCACTAACTGATTGACATACTATTACTTTGATTGACATATTTATTGTGATCCAGGTTCACTTAATTTTTGTTTCCATTTGACATTATATAGTCTTATTTTCTTTTATATTTTTTATTGCTGTGACCACACTGACATTTTTAATATTATTATTTGTTATGTAATTTCCAATGATCTGCAGCTTATTTTTGTTTTTTTATTTAGAATTGTAAACCTTTGCATGCCCACGTGACGGTAAAATATGGAGAACTTTATTATAAAAACACCTATGTACTATACCCATGTTTGCAAAGAAATAAATGATTTGATTTGATTTGATTTGATTTGGGAATCGGATTATAAAATCCTTACTTAATAAATATATCTATCTCAAAATATAAAATTCTCGTGTCACAGTGTTTGTAATAAAACTCCTCCGAAACGGCTTGACCGATTCTTATGAAATCTTGTGTGTATATTCAGAAGGTCTGAGAATAGAATGTAAACGAATCATAAAAATAAATATATATTTATTTTTATGATTCGGCATTAAAAAATACATACAAGCCTAAATTTTCACCCTTCTACCACCAACCCCTATTCTTTAATAGTGATTTTAGTACTGTAGGTAGGTAGGTATGGTAGGGTAGGTAGGTAGGTAGTGTAGATAGGTAGGGTAGGATAGGGTAGGTAGATAGGTAGGTAGGTGCGCTGTAGATAAGTACTTAGTGCTACCAGTGCGAATCCGGTGCGGGCAGCTAGTAATATTATAAATGCGAAAGTGAGTTTATTTGTAAATTTGTTTGTGTCGCTTTGACGCTAAAACGGCTGAACGGATTTGGATGAAATTTAGCACATGGGTAAATCAAGACCTGGGTTAGGATATAACATATTTTTTATCCCGGTATTCCCACGGGATTATGACTTATGCGGTTGAAACCGCGGGGCGCAACTAGTAATGAAATAAAATTAAAATATCACACGTTACTCAACTTTGTCATAACAGTTAGGGGCATTAATTACGTCACACTGAGTTAGCCCGTTGCTTCCTTATCGAGGATCTTGTAAACAAGGTAATCTGTGATCTCTGCATAATTACGAAGGAACACTGTTTGTCGTCGCGTACGCACCGTGTGTCCTGTCATTACGGACATAATGACGCAATGAAAGCTCGCTAACGCACCGCAATCATACCTCGTTATACCAACTCAATGGACAGTGACGGTTTTATTCAACTTCATTCCTTTTGATTCATGAATGGGAAGATAATTTAATGATAGTATTCACCTTCACTCATCATCTGAATTATCGTTTTTATTACATCCTCCCGAATAGAGACGTAGCGAAGGCAGTTATTTATCAGTTTTTCGTTTAATTTTATCGATTTCTTAGTTACATTATAATCGGGACATAAATTATTACTAATGATACCTACCAACAGTTACTCTCTCAGATGACCTATTTATTGCTTATTTGTAATTATTATCTAGATTCAGCTGCAACTACATATATACTTCTGAACTATGTTATCTAATTTCGTAGATTAAAGGTTATGAATAATGAGCTCATTCATTTCCGCTAGGTTTACTACATCATTAATATGATTAATTTTATTATTATGATGATAGTAATTATCCACTACTGTAGATGGATCAAGGCTATGCTACGCTACGCTGCTACGAGTTGGAATCCGTAGCGATCTACGCTTTTGTCGAATTTGTCGTGATAGCGAACGCTTTCTTTTAATTGTAATAACCCTATAATGTCCCACTACTGGGGCACCGGACTCCTCTCTTCAAGAAGGCTGTAATCTACCATACAGGCCCAGTGCGGGTTGGTAGATGTCACATGTCTTCGAATTTTCGGTTCTAGGACATGGCGGTTTCCTCACGATGTTTTCCTTCAACGTTTTGAGAGCAGCGATGATGAAATTATTTATACAAAGTAAGGCGTCTGAGTTCGAACCTACGTTCTGTAAATTAGACTATATCTAATTAGGAATATTAGTTTACGCTAGTTTACAGTTTTATTAACTGATATGTTCTTTGTTACAGGTTGCTGGTTGGCGCTCCACTGGGTCAGAATCTACAACCGAACACGACCAAGTCGGGTGCGCTATGGAAGTGTAGCGTGACCTCAACTCCCACAGACTGCATACAAATCATCACTGATGGGAAAAGGAGTGAGTAAACTGTGAATAGAAGCATTTGTTGTGAGGATATTTCGCAGAAAAACATTAGAAAACTCGTTCCTACCTATGCATTGAACCTTTCGTCTCCCTTCAGATATTTGAACATCGAGTCATTGCATTTGACATCTGATCTCCATCATATTATACCTATTCCTTTTTCCAGACAATTTTCAAAGTACCGTTGTACATACTACGTACTTCACGCAGGGTTAAAGGTTTACTCACAAATAAAGTGTTAAATTAAGTTTTAGTTTAAGTGAGTTAGTTAAAACATATCTATATTCTTAGTTCTCACACTGTGTTTTGTTTTTAAAATCACTATAGATAAATGTGTCAAATACACACATAGATGACTTACCTAGATGACTGTGTAGTTAGGGCTCGCAAAACACTTGCTATGTAGTATCTAGCGTGTTCTCACAATCTCGATCCCTAGATACAAACAAAGGAATCGCTGGAACGTCCATCGATACCGCAGCTAATGTAATCGATAAAAATATCGATATAAGTTTTAACTAAAATGTTGTCTTTTGTCGGTGGTGCCCCAAACAGCGAAGTACGGCAAGATAGACACGAGTAAGTGAGCTGTGGTCTCAACCTCCTTTTATTCTTAATCATTTTCTCTTCGACTAATCGACTAATCGCTGTAATGTACTTTTTGATTTACTAATTGTCAACTCTTGCTCAAGTTCCAGCTGGACCGTTATTATGATACTGCAACGCATGACATCACTAACTTAGTGGTTTGAATTTTATTTTGCAAAACATCACATTCACGTCTTTACGTATTTAGGGTGCATTTTCTGTAATTGAAAACTTTCCAGAAGTCCAAAGTGAAAAAACCCTCAACTTGGGTTTTTTTTCATAATATCAGCGGTAGATTCAAAAGTATGTGGCTGAATGTATTTAAAATACCTACTGAAGGTAGGCACTAACAAGTAAAATATACCCAAGGACAGAAAATGTATCCTCCTTACGATAATATAAAGCACTAACTGCTTGCAACAGCACCAAAATCACATGCTTGAGCTACACGGCACTTTAGATAGTACAACCTATTTATTTAATATTTATACGTGTAATAAGTACCGATCGTTATCTGGAGTATATTCTTTTCAAATACTGAACATGGAAGAAACTCAAACGAAAACGTATTTAGTATAGACTTCGACGAACTTAGATCTAGAGCTTGTTAGAAGTGTAAGATAGAGCTTCGTAATATGGTAGGCCTTAAAATCTTAACCTACCGTTTAATCTCACGAACATTTTAATAGGTGAACATTCACACGACCGTCTTAACTCGTAACATGAAACTAAAGGTGACTGGCTATCTAAAACATTAGTTATTAACGAATCGCACATTCGGATTAAATGTGCGGAAAACATTGCACTTACAAAATTCTAATTATTTAATAATATGGTCAAAACCAATCTATGTCTGGTTTTGAGTAATAATAAGTTTAACAAGAGACTACAAAGTAACGCTGGGCCGAATAACTTACATATTAATTAATTAATTAACATACGTAGTCTTCGATAACGTCCATTAACCCGAGACCACAAGTTTGAGCCGTATCTTCACGTTGTTATCACCTTGATTCATTACAGGTTGCAGGAGTATATCGACACCTTAGCAAACACACCTTGTTTACATAGACTGACACTTTTAATATCGATAAAAACGTATTAAAACCACTAAACGATGGATAATACCAATTCGGCTAATTACACAATAAGTCACTGTCTGCCCAGGGTAAAAATAATGTATGTAGTACCCTTATTATCATTTTAATTAAAGCACGTTTTAAAGTGGTTTTGTTTGTACCGATATAAAAAGTATCAAATAATGAAGAGCATTACCACTTTAGTTTGACGACCTTATAAATCAGGTTTTGTTATCAAATAGGGGATGCATGTTTATACGAAATGCTAACTATCAAATGCACGATGTTTGTGCAACGTGATACAGAGAGTATCATTTTCTGATGCATTTGCAAGATTCCTTTGCTGTTAGTTGAGAACTTTGTTCTTGCATTACACACGCCTGGTTGCAATGCTTTGCATTTGCCGAGATTATCACTGATTCAATTCCATATTGGGATTGAGTTTGAATTCAGAAGCAAACGCAACAAGCCATCATTTTCGAACAAGTTGCCTTTGTTTAACGCATCTCTAATAAATATATTCTTTTGCAGTTTTGATTCATTTTTAATTTACTTTGGGTTGAGTTTTTATAACATGGTGTTTTAGAATTGCGTAAAAACTAAGAAATGATACCCTAATTTTTGTTTTTGTGTCTAATTGAGCTTTTAAAATTAAGAAACCTTGTGCTAAACACCTTAGTAAAACAGAATCCATATGAAATAACATATGTGATTAATTTCATTGGAATCATTTTTAATTTAATTTTCGCTATGATTAAAAAATCGATGCTTTTTAACAGTCGACTGCTTTTGGTTGATTGGCACGTATTTATAATTTGTTAATGTGCAGATTTGGATTCTGATCACCTGACTGCCCCTTACTCCGATGAGATCAAGGAGGGGCAATGGCTGGGAGTGTCTGTGAGGAGTCAGGGTCCTGGGAAGAAGGCAGCCGTCTGCGCACACAGGTTTGTATGATTTGGGCGCTTTGAAAGACCGTAGAAACATAGCTTTGTGATCAGAGCTGGCAAAATGTGGGTGTACTATAGGAACCCTGTGCCTTACCGTTCAACGAAAAAAGGGGTGATGTTATGTTATGTTAAAGAGCTTTATATATAATCATATTTGAACTGTACTTATTTAACACATGACAAGATGATGGAATCTAATGTAGGCGATGATTCGTGTAATGTGTGCCACAAAAATCCTACATTAACTATTTTACAAACGCGACAAATGCTAATAAACACGTTTAATTTTGCAAATTCAAATATAAAATGATTTTTGCGACCTAGATCAAAGATTTCCGCGTGATTTATGTTCTGTATATTTACTCGGTAATATTAGAAAGCATTTTTTTTTCCAGATATATTCGAAAGCAGGGAGAGCTGCAATTCGGTCAAGGTTTATGTTATACCCTGAGCAACGAATTAGAATTGGTGGATGTCATGGAGCCTTGCAGAGGAAGATCTGTCGTCAGGTAGGAACCTTTATGTTTGATGGTCTCAGTTCAGGCCCTATGAATAAACCATTATGTTAAGAATGAGTGCTCGTGGGCCGTGGCTAAGCAATATCAGCCGCACGGGTCGATCATCAGGGTGAAGCGACGCTCGCCGAGGTCGGTCCGTAGATGGGTGACCACCCATTACATACTGCGACCCCTCCGTAACTTGGAAAACATGTTAAAAGCCGTTGGTCCCGGCTGTTATTCGTAGATCTTTGAGAGTCATCACGGGTAGTCAGAAGCTAGACACTCTCCCAATCAGTTTTACCAAGGGGTATCATGTTATCCAGTAATCGGGGTGTGGGAGTCAGATGGGCAGTCGCTCCATTTAAAATACTGGTTTTCAGCTGCATCTGGTTAGACTGGCAGCCGACCCTAACATAGTTGAGAAAAGGCCAGGTAGATGAATAAACCATTATACATATAACCCCATAAATCCTGATTTTAGATAACACTATCAATTAATCGCAATAGCGTAACTATCATCACTAAGTAATTTATGTCCTATAATTTCAGGGCATGATATATGGACTGTAATTAGTTATCTATATTATAATTATCTCGGTCTAGATATTTTGTAGACAGTCAGTAATTTATCGTCACTGCTGTCGCCTAGCATTTCATTTTGTCATAAATCACTAGGAACAGCAGGTTTTTGTTTATCGCTGATTTATATTTATACTAGATTTTGCCAGCGGTTTCGCTCGCGTGCATGTCGGAAATTATCCCATTGGGAATGTACTACCGGGATAAAAAGTATCCCATGTCCTATTCCAGGTCATGGTCTACCCGTATGCCAAATTTCAGCCTGATCCGTTCAGCCGTTTTAGCGTGAAAGCGTAACAAACAAACAAATTCATTTTCGCATTTATAATATTAGTTAGGATTATGACGATATCATTTTGTGATCTTTCAGAGAACACGAAGAATACGGATTCTGTCAAGTAGGAACCAGCAGTTCTCTCCTAGATGACGACACGTTGCTCATGGGCAGTCCAGGTCCTTACACCTGGAGAGGCACCATCTTCGCCCAGGACACCAGGGATGATGTGCTGGAGAGAGACAACGTCGTGTATATGGCGCCAGTGCAGGACGGCGCTAGTCCTGTCGAGAAGTACAGTTATTTAGGTGGGTTTAATTTATATTTCATATAGCAACAGAGCAAAGCTTCGTAGATTTTCCGGTAATTTTTCTGCCAACTTGTGAATAATATTCGGTCTGAACCTTTAGACAGGTAGGTACCTACCTATTGGTATAAATCATCGGTGAAAAACCGGCCAAGTACTTGTCGGACCACACACAATGAAGGATTCCTTAGTTGAGATGAATTTATCCGATTTGCCAAGAACAAACTTAACGTTGTAGTTGAAAAATATATTCTCCCATACATTCAAACTGCAAATGTACGGTACAGTTAAAAAAGTTTTTATTTTTATTTTCTTATTCAAAATTCAGTTATTTACGTTACACGTCCGTGTTTGGGTCACAGAAATTCATATATGGACCTTTTAACTTAATAGGTCCATTAGATTCGAAGCGAATTGAACTGCGTCAGACGAACAGACACTTGGTCTTCGTATGCTAATAGGTTCTTCGTGTGATTGTGTATCATACATCCGAAGCTGTGTGGACTTTCGACTGCATTAGAATGGGAAGTTTCGAGTCCATGCGAAGTATTACTTCTTTTTTTTAAAGCTAAATCAAAGCTCTGTTGAGAGTTCATGTACCATCGAAGAAGTTCATATCTAACCACCGTAAGGACTATTCTTGCTTGCGGCACTCGGTGGCTATAGAAACGGGCCGGTAACAGATGTGGTCATCGTGTTCACGGGATTCTGTTTTCAAACTGGTTAGATATGAGCTTCTTTGTTGGTAAAAAAGTATTTTCAGTTGCTAGTCAGTATACATACAGTTACAAACAAAAATAATTTTTAATTCCAGGCATGTCAGTATCAAGCGGAAACTTCTTCGGTGGCGATAAGGCCTCATACGTAGCAGGTGCACCACGTTCCCACGGTACTGGTCAAGTGGTCATCTTCAGCAAGTTGGCTACTGAAGACTGGGGCAGAACAGACCTGAATATTCTGAATTTTACCTTACTGCTGAAAGGAGAGCAGTTTGGTTCCAACTTCGGATATGAAGTAGCCAGTGCTGATGTTAATGGAGATGGGTATGTTGGTCTATTTCTTGATTTTGATAGTATTTTATTTTATTTATTTCAGAAATAATCCTAGTCCATAGATTTACACTCCCACATTTAAATTATAAACAATTTGAAATTCTAAAAAGATAAAAGCTTAAAATAAAATTGTGAGTAAATTTTAATATTAAACAAGTCTTAAAAAAATTAAAATTAATTGTCAAGAAATTATCAAAAATTTCGGTATTGATAGGCCATTTAATTTTAGATTAAGGTCAAATGCTGATGTCAGAAATATAAGATTAGTGAACAATTCGATACCATTACTGTAGTTTATGAGAGATCTCCCTCAATTAGATACACGTTAGATAATGATCTGTTACACGATTTCAGCATGTTTCACCTTTGTTCTTCAAATAAAAATATTTGAATTTGAATCACATTCTATTACAGTTACACATTGTTCTGGGTGCAACATTCCACAGCATTTATTAGTAGTATTAATAATATTATAACAAGCATTTCAACACTAACAAGTATTTAATAAATTAGTAGCTGCCCGCTCCGGTTTCGCACGAGTAGCACTAAGTACTTATCTACCCTACCTACCTACTCTACCTACCTACCGTACCTACCTACATACATGACTACCTACCTACCTACTACCATACTTACATACCTACCTACTTACTACCCTACCTACGTACCTAGCTACTTACAGGTAGGTAGGTTACCTTCCGTAACCTACCTACCCCCCACCTACCAGGCAGTTAGGTCCTACTTACCCTACCTATATCCTTGTCTTGTGAATAACGAACACAACAAAAAAAGAATTATCCTATTTGGTGCAGCCGTTCACAAGTTATGGCGTAACCAAGGGAAATAGGGATTCATTTATATATATATAGATAATTCATGATGAAGTATTTTGCCTAACCTTAGCTCATACTAAATTCTTATATGTTCCAGGCTACCAGATTTATTAGTCGGTGCTCCATTCTACTTTTCCCGAGACGTGGGCGGTGCAGTCTACTTGTATCTGAACATCAACTCAAGTCTACACCAAGAGTACAACGTCAAGTTGACGGGCAAACAAGAATCCCAGTTCGGCATAGCCATTGCTAATGCTGGTGACTTGAATAAAGATGGATGCCAAGATATAGCAGTAGGAAGTCCCTACGAAGGCAATGGAGTTGTATATATCTATATGGGAGATAGAGAAAAGGGTTTGAATTCTAAACCAGATCAAGTGATCACTGCGGAAGCATTGCCGGTTCTGATGACGACTTTCGGCTATGCATTGTCAGGAGGAGTCGATTTAGATGCCAATGGATATCCTGATTTATTAGTTGGTGCATACGAAAATGCAAGTTGAAGTTTTTTGTACAGGAATGATCTACCATTTAATTCTATAAATTAACTAGGTTTAGTTAGATTTTCTAATAAAAGAAGAAAGAAAGAAAATAAATGTTACAATGCATTTGCTCGAAAAGAGCGTTTTCCAAGCAGCCAATTTGTGCGGAAAGTATCACTTTTTTCACTTTTTTTACTGTCAAAAGTCAAAGTCAAAAAGTGAAAGTCAAAAAGTCAAAGTCAAAGTCAAAAAGTCAAAGTCAAAAAGTCGAAGTCAAAAAGTCAAAGTCAAAAAGTCAAAGTCAAAAAGTCAAAGTCAAAAGTCAAAAAGTCAAAGTCATGAATGCGTTGTTTATACTTTTTTTATTGTCTCGCACAATTCATAGTAAAACGTTGTATGATACACGTGCGTAAGATGATTTCCGACTCGTGCCGACTTATGTCGGAAATCAACTACTTTCCGCACCTATAGCATAAAGAACTATATTTGACCCAGGTTAAGGCATACAAAAAAAAACAGGACGAACCTTAAAACAGTATTGTGTGTAAAAATAATTTCTCTCTCTCTCTGTCTTGAATTGATTCTTGAATAGATGATTGCTTGTCCTTAATTGTTATTTACATTTTGTCTCTTATTTTCTTGAATATGGTTGATTTACCCTTTATTTTTCCGCTTACAGAGCAGCGTTGCTTTAATACGAACACGACCGATCATCGACATCAAAACCTCAATCCGACCATCGAACACCATCATCAACGTCGACCCCACGACCCACGGCTGCGAGCGCGACCCCGGCTCCAACTACACTTGCTTCCACTTCCAAGCTTGTTGCACCATCGAGTCTTTAGTCAAGACCACGCAAGCCACTGTCCATAGACTCAACTACGTCATTGAAGCTGAAACATTCCCCGGTGGAAGGAAATACTCTAGAGTCTTCTTCGATTCGGATAAGAGTAATAATGTCAATAAGACTATTATGCTCGGAAGAGATGTTGAGGATTGTAGAGAACATATCGTCTATTTGAAGAATAATACGAGGGATATACAGACTCCGATTAAGGTAATTATGAATTTCTTTTATTTCGATGGAAGGAGACACCGGGATCAGCAGTTGAATACAGTCTAGGGAGCCGAAACATTATTGACCTACCTACTTACTACATTCAGAGATTTACGGATCGTTCCTCAAGATGAACAATTTTTTTTTTATCACATCTATTCAAAAAGAGCTACTTTAGTCTTTGTAAGCAGGGACTAAAAGTGATTTGAATTTGGTCAAAAAGAAAATCCAAGATAGCAGCTGCGAAAATTTTGAAATTTTTCATTTTTGGTATCGTTTTCGTAGTTTTCGAAGCTGCTCAAGTCGATAGTGAGGTCAAAATGTAAATCTAAGATGGCGGCTGCAAAATATTTGTTTTTGTTTTAAATCATACGTGGGTCGAGCCACACACTTTTTTTTTCATAGAGGGTGAGCTACACTATTTTAAGCTCAAGTGACCTACTTTGAATCCCTCGCTGCGCTCAGGATTCTACTTTAGAATCCTTCGCTCCGCTCTGGATTCAAAGAAACACTCTTGCCTTCAAAATTGTTGTTTGCTCCCTAGGCAAACAATCTGTTAATAACATCTTACAATTATTAGCTAATGATGACTCAAAATAGAAGAAGAATACCTGTAAATAAAGATGATAAGGTTCACTGTAAGTTTCTACATAAGGACGTGGTAATTCACACTTGTTGTCGTCACAGCTGCAAAACTATAACAATAACAATTTCTTGTCTATCTCCTTACACTTTATCATTTTATTTTTGTGTCTATTTTAAATTTTCTCATAAACAATCATGTCTGTATCCACAGTTCCAGTTAAACTATGTCCTAGTACACGCAGAGCCCCGCTATTCTCCTACCGGCACTCTCCCCGACGTGGACCAGTACCCAGTACTGAACGCAACTGCCAGTTCTATGTTCACTGCGAACTTCATCAACGACTGCGGCGCGGATGCTGTCTGTATCAGTGATCTGGTTGTGATTCCTAAACTATTACTGCCGCTGAGTAAGTATTTTAGAACTTAATCTTGCATGTTTTTACTTTTAACACCAGCCCCTATGATCTCTACAGTAAGGTACACTTTTGTCACTTATCTTTTATTAATTACCAAAGCGTGTTTAATTTAAGTGATGACCTTTGACTTTGAGGATTTTGGTCCCATACCCCGGAGAAACACGAAAATTTAGAAAATCTGATCGTCACCGGCTGGCAAGCAAAGGAAAGAGACCACGATTATTTATTTTCAATGTACAGTTATACCCATTGTCCATTATTTGTCTTTGTACTCCTTCAAATAATGAATTTATTAATTACAAACGAACAAAGATACATACAAAAAAATCTTAGCTTTTCTCTTTATAATATTAGTTTAGAAAACTGTGATAATGTAAACATCATTGTAAAGTACGAATCTTCTTTATGTATAACACTCGAAAAATAAATAACGACATATTTGCAGACACTATAAAAAACAATTCATGACACACACGTCACACAAGTGGACTGAAGATAAAAAAATCTCATACAAGTCAAAACATAATAATATTTCACTGCCATCTCGTGTTTTTTTGTCGGAATATTTCATCAGCTATCCATATAATTTGCCAAACTGTCAAAATAGTACCGGATTTTAAGACTAGATGAAATTTATGACGACTCGTCGCTTTGGGTAGGGACTGTAGCCTACCCTGGACGTATGACACAACTTTTTTTTTGGGTAATACATCAGTCCTTGGACCTTGGACGCTTGAGTGGTAAGCTCAATTTAACTTCCGTACTAATGTTTGAATTCTGCCATTTTAGGAAAGGACAACAAAACTTACGCGCTAACTCTGGGACAGGAAGAAGAAGTCAAGCTGTCTATAACAGTTGACAACTACGGAGAGTCCGCTTACGAAGCGCAGCTGTTCGTCAATCATCCTCCAAGTCTGCATTATATTGCAGTTAATATTAGTGTAAGTATCTAAACCCAGAAACGTGGTCACTCTCAATGGGTCTTATCAGAAGGCTAAAAGTCACCCAAAGGGCAATGGAGAGGGCTATGCTTGGAGTTTCCCTACGTGATCGAAGCAGAAATGAAGAGATCCGTAGGAGAACTAAGGTAACCGGTATAGCCCGAAAAAATGCCAAACTTAAGTGGCAATGGGCAGGAAGCAATGGGTAATCTGCAAGCAATGTGGCTTGCAGAACAGATGGCCCATGGGGCCGAAAGGTTCTGAAGTGGCGACCGCGTACCGGAAGACGAAGCGTTGGAAGGCCTTCCACAAGATGGACCGATGACCTTGTGAAGGCCGCAGGAATCCGCTGCGTGCGGGAAGCACTGAATCGGTCGAAGTGGCGGTGCTTGGGGGAGGCCTATGTTCAGCGTCAAGTACAGCGACAGAACATCAACTATCCGTTCTGCTTTTTTCATTTGCGTGGCAGTTCTGTTTTATAATATTTTTACAGTTGAATATGAGAGCTACTAGTAATTCTCGTATACGTAAAAAGGTCGAGCCCATAAAATGTAACAGTCACAGCCACATGCGAACTAATGCCTTCTTTAGGACCCCGCCATCTATCTTAACAACGTGTTACTACCTATACAATGCGCGCGCATGGTTTGTGATCGTGTTGAAGATTTATGAGCGTTTATTCTGAAAGTGGGCAACGTCGCAAATAGTTGTCAAATATTTAATAAAATTACCTGTTTTGATTAATTTGGCAATATTATTGTTTGCAAATAAGAAATGTGGCTAACTAGCGAACTAGAACTATTATTGATTATGAAATGCAATCATTGATATCGTAACACCGAATATTTCGTTTTAGATGTAAAAAAAGTATTTAAAAACATTCCAAATGCCTTTTTTACACTTAAAACGGGTACAACATCAAATTCAGTGTTATAATTGCAATTCATTATTAATATTCTAGTTCGCTAGTTAGCCACATTTCTTATTTCCATACAGTAATATTGCCAATTTAATCAAAACAGGTAATTTTTTTACAGCTCTTTGCGAGGTTGCCAACTTTTAGGATAAATGCTCTTAACTCAAAATCAATCATCAACCAGCAAATAACTATATCTATAATTAAATCTTTCTTTTTAATATTTTAGGACAAGCACGTAATCTGCACAAGTCTTAACAAGACAACCGTAACCTGTATGTTGGAGAACCCCTTCAAGAGGCAAGCGGAGGGCTCTCCACCAATCACGATGCGTTTCGACGCGCGTGCTTTAGAAGACAGCGACCAATCAGTGGTGTTCACTGTGTGGGCCAACTCCACGTCTAAGGAACTGCACGCTGGGAAGAAACCTGTGGACGTAGAGGCACTGGTTATCAAGAATGTGAAGCTGCTGATTAAAGGGTAAGAGCATGTTTATACAATCGCTGATTTATTATGTCTTGGCCCAAAAACAAGAAACTTCATAAAGGACCAGATTTGGGCGGTCCTCCGATCCAGACTGTTCCTTGCTGTCCTCCCCAGCGACGCCCTAAGCCGAGGTCCGTAGAGATCCCACAGGGTTTGCCCTAAGCGTGAAATCGTTAAGTTTATAAGTTTTATGCCCTGGCTGGAGACCTTAATTTATTGATGTACCCATACCGACAACCTCCTAGGTTGACCTGCCAGAAACAGCTAAAAAAAAATTGCTATTTTTTGTGTGTAGTTATTATAGAGCTGTTGAGCTGTATGCTCATAAAATAGGAATCAAATTTTCAAGGCATTACATTTTAACACGTTCAGTGCTGGGAGCCCTCCTGGAGGGTTCACCTAGTCGCATAAGGGCTGCCGGAAGCACTCGCGGAGGGCTCATTTTAAATGTAGGTTTTTCTTAGCGTATAGAGGAATTTCGTAGCATTATATACTGTGAAAATAAAATCTGATGTATAATTTAACAAGATTTATTAGTATACATTATGCGTTGGTTTTCAAATCCCAGCTTTTTTTTTTTTTTTGTTCTCTTTTACAACTATTCACAAAAAATGTAAAAGGTTGGAAAGTACGTATAACGACAAGACCCCCTGAACACACTATTTTACTTCGTTTTACAGTGTTTTATAACACAGTTTTAAAGCTAATACCGTTGACCGTCCGCGATGGTTAACTGTAGCCCAAACGTAATGCCGGCAACCCTCCCGGAGGGTTCACGTCCAATATGTATGGCGCAATGGCGTATGAGTTGTAAGAAGAGTGTGTAGAGTCGAAAGTGTTAAAAGGCGAATGTAGCGGGTATCTGCTGGATTTAAGCAGCACAGAACTGGTCGTAGTAGTGATACTTAACCGGAGTTGGTACAGCGGTGGGTGGCTAGCGATGATCGTGTTTAAATTTTGAATGTTGTTGCGAACTTGTTTGTTATGTTTACAGTGTGGCGCGTCCTGAACATGTGTTCTACGGCGGCGGAATTAAGGGCGAGTCTGCTATGAAGTACTTTGATGACATCGGGACTAGGGTGGTGCATACTTATCAGGTAAGTTTACGCGAGTAAAACACCATCATATATTTCTCTCAAACATTCTTGGAAATTCGAGCATTAGTTTGACAACTTTCTTTGAGATGAATCGAAATTGCTGTACTGGCCGAATACATGTGAGCGTCCGATCGGCAATGTTTGTATGAAAATCCATATCTGACTTGTTTAGCGGCCAAATAAATTACTATGAAAACTCATATCTGTCGTGTTATTTAAAAATGGAACGATTTTTTTACTTCAACACATGGCAACCAAGTAGGTAACCTATCAAATATTTTATTTAAATTTTGATTTGGCTTGCAAATAGAGCTGTTTAAAGTAAAGAAGCAACAAATGAAAAATTATCGTTCGTCGTTGATTCTAGAATTCATAATTAATTTACTTAGTTTGAATTTCCGCGCATTATTTGAGAAAAGTACTAACAAGCCTTGGCCGCAACCCAGGCATTGATGGGCTTACATACGCAAGTCCAACAATGCTCCAGTTGCAGGCTGCGACAGTAATGTACTATTTTTCTTAAGCTTGTGTCGTGGACTTCGTGGAGTTGGTCTTTACAGAATATTTCAGAAAGGTGTGTTCAAATTTAAAGGTGTGGTACAGACCATCAAACTGAACAAATTTCTCCGTGGTGAACATCGTAATTGTAAAAAAAAATATCTGCTGTCCGTGCCCCGTACAAAGCTTCAATATCTACTCGATCCAAATATATGGGGCGGCATTTAAGGTCTTAGGATTCAGCTCATTTTTGCAAAAGTTTTTGCAATCTTAACATTTTGCGGGACATTAAAAGATTACAAGAGATAACAAAAGATTCATTGGTATCACGTCTTTATGCGTTTAGTGTCCCGCAAAGTGCTTTCGCAGTCATTAAGTCATGGACTTTGCCATGAACTTCTTTCAAGCACCCAACTTAGATCCACCAAAATCTTAGTTCTCAAAACGTCCTTCGCAGATATTCAACGAGGGTCTATGGCACGTGTCGTCGGTGCAGGTCGTGATACAGTGGCCTCATCAGCTCGCCTCCGACTCGTCGCAAGGGAAGTGGCTGCTCTATCCAGAAGATGTGCCCACTGTAGATGGAGAAGCTGGTCTGTATTGTTCATTAATACAATTTCTTCTTTTGGAACTTTTTTCTAATACTTTCATTTACTCAAATGGTGAATATTCCAAATTCTAAGTCCCAGATCAGGGCAGTTTGTGTTTAATATTTTTTTAAATTAGATATTAAGAACCACTGTGATGGTCCAGAAAGTCCGCATGACATTAAGCTTGCCTTGTGTACCAATAAAGAATATGAAATAAGTATTTGGAAATAAATACAATATATTGGTTAACTTCTAGCCTACATAATGTAAAGACCATTAACTTATTGTAGTATTATAGCCTATATGTATATTAAAGCCTTCAAATCATAATAATAAATATAACCTTAGCACACGATGTTGTCGACATGTGGGACGTGGACTCTGCAAGCATTGTACCGATAATCGTAACAGTTAATGGCCTAAAAGCGGAGGGCCTCGCCAACACCTCAGGAGGCTCTCATTGCGCGGCTGGGTCAAGGGCTTGATTCAGAAAGCAGTACTCCTAGACACGGCACGCATCTTGAGGAGGCTCCTCTCTCTAGAGCCCTGACCACTGGCAGCTTGGACTCTGTTCCTGATGCCGATGGGTCACTATTTTTATATTAAAAAATGTAATTTATATGTATGAAAATGTAATACAGGAATATAACCTTTAACACAAACATTTCAGATCAAAACGGAGAATGTTTCGCCCGAGAGACCAACCCTCTAAACCTGACCGCTCGACCAGGAGCTCCAGAGCCCCTTGAAAACTTAGAAATCAATCCATTCCTAACGACCGGCAAACTGAGCGTCAGTTCAAACGAGAAGTCTCACAACGAGACGAGAAAGAAGTTCATGGAGTACTCCAGTTCTAGCTCTTATAGCAGTAGTAGTAATAAAGTGAGACGGAAGAGAGATGAAGATGCTGTGAAGGCTGAAGCTTATACTGATAGGAGACAGGTTATTAATTTGGTAAGTGAATAATGTTAACAATTACTTATATACTTTGTAACTGTACCATCTTTCGACGCTACCATATTTTTCGCCATAATGGCCTGTGGTGGAGTTGTGCGGAGCTTCTGTCTTATGCGTGTTGTAGAGGATTCTTGACTTGCATATCAGAAATATCCGGTGAATCGAACCGCAGTTGCAGCCCGAGATATTCAATTTTTCAATCTGTTTGACAGTTTTATTGCGGTCTTCATTTTTTTCATGCGGCAGTATTTAAAAATATGATTCTGATATGAATTGAATTGAATATGATTCAGCTAAAATATGTGTCACCATAGAGGAATTGCTGGGAATTTAGAAAATGTATTGCTTTTAGAGGAATTGTTTAATGTGGCCGTTTTAGGCCCCCTGTTATGGTCGTGAATCATATTTTGATCGAGATACAACCTAACACTGACCTGCAAATTGCAGAAAAACAAGAAAATTTAAATTTCGCGAGCTGCAACTGCGGGTGTATCTTAACTTCAATTACTCTTCGCCATAATACTTCTGCACTTATTGCAATTTATTTGGGCTCAGGGTGATTATATTCGACTTTTTCTGCCAGACCGACTAAACTGCTATCTCAGTCTTTTTCCTCCCTAGCCATATCATCTTTTAGTTACACAATTCAACAATCTTTGAACCTTACCTATATTTTTTCTTATACTTTTTTTAAATATTTCTTCTAATATCTCCATTAAATTACAGAACTGCCAACTAAAAACAGCGAAATGCATCCAGTTCCAATGTGTGATCTACAAGCTGGGTAGAATGAAGACCAGCACGATCACGGTGCGCGCGCGCCTGTGGAACGTGACTCTTGTCGAAGAGTTCGCGCGAGCAGCCAAAGTTAATATAACGTCTACTGCGTACATCAGTATACCGCCGCATTTCAATATACACCAGAATAATAAGATTGGTGATAGGGATAGGGTGAGTTCGATGATTTCAATAATACAGTACCTGTTCGACCGAGCTCTGCTCGGGTGAAAATAGAGAATGCTCATTTAATAAAATATGATACTAATTCCATGCGGCCATGTCATTATTCTAAAAAAAAAAAACAAATTTGAATTCTGTTTATTATTTCTAAAAGCTTAAGTTAAGTTAAGGTTTTAGATAGACCCTCCCCTTTTAAAGTTAATATTCGATAATTTTTCATGAATATTCAGAAAAATACGGGCGGTCACATGACCATGGGCGGCATTGTATACCTATATATTTGTAATGATGTTCTCGAAAACGCCTCTAACTGATGAAAGTTGCAATATAGGGGTTTTAGGGGGGCGAACATTCGATTTAGCTAGGTTTCATATTTGGGAAAATTCGTTTTATCTATATTTACCCGAGCAGAGCTCGTTCGCCCAAAGTTTAGAACAAGATGGCTACCTTAGAATACTGACATGGCAGGAATTAGTATGAACTATCCTATACTATTAAATGAGCATTCTCTATTTTCACCCGAGCGCAGCTCGGTCGCGCAGGTACTTATATATTATGTATAGATACTTACTAGCCCTATTATGAGTATCAGACAACAAGCTACTGGTAATCATACAAAATCCGAGCTACAATAAACAATAAATTTCCTTTCAAGGAGAAGGACTTTGCTTGCCAGTATGCAGTTTAGTAAACGATCTGCTGCGCTACATAATAAAATCAATAAATATCTCGGCCAGTAATATCCCAAAACTACAATGACAGAAAAAAAAAAATTGAATGGATACAAACGCTTATCTAATCTGCGTTCGCAATTTATTTGCCAAACATGTAAACAAATGTTGTCTGTTATTTTTCCCTTAGGATAAATATATTTAAAAAAACAAACAGACTAGAGTCCGCGCCACTACTGAAATCTGGTGAGAAATTGAGGAACTACATTTTTTTTATGCAATGACATAGACACTAGCGCCGCTTCTATCCGACTTGAGTGGTGGCGCGGTCTCGATTTTTGTCCATAAAATACAATACTTGTTTTACCAATAAACAATTTTTATATCAAACAGGCGGATACGGTCGCATATCCAGACTTAAAGATAAGCGAGCCGACAGAAGTGCCTCTGTGGGTGATCATCATCTCGGTGATAGTGGGGCTCATAGTGCTAGTCCTGCTCATCATCGCGCTATGGAAGCTTGGCTTCTTCAAGCGCAGCAGACCAGACCCCACGCTCTCCGGGAACCTGGAGAAGAACAACCATGAAGCAAGCCCCTTCATAGGGCGAGACAGGAACAGTGTTCGATAGCCCAAACTTGGAACATTTCAAGTGATCAGAACGTTATTCAGCTCCAAAGCTGCCGTGTAAATAAAAACGACTATATGTGCACAAGAATTTAGTATGTAATATCTCTGACTGTGATGTCTTCTTAGAGGAATTTGTGTGTATGAAATGCTCTGTTTTGTTGATGTTGACGCACGATAGGTAGATATATTTGTTTTATTGCATTTCTCTAGCGTAATGTGAACATGTTTCAGATTGTTTGTTTATATATTCTGATGGATTATGTACTATTATTACTTATTTTCTGTAAATACGTACTTCCCTTTATTATTTATGAATAGTTTAAATGTCTACTTAATTTGACTAGATTTTTCACTAGTCACAAATTGTAATAATGTTATAGTTGTGTGGGGAATAGTGATGTAATGTCCTTTATGTAAGTGAAATTGGTCACAATTGGTCACAATTAATTTTGGACACTAAAACTACTGAAAGATGTTCAAAAGAGCTTTTAAAAAGTCCTGGTAGGTACTTAAATATTTAATGACTTTTTTTACAATTTATATTATAATGAATTACACACATTTCACTATTATCAAGCATGAATTATTGCGTAAAATGAATTTGTTATATCAACTAGGGTTCATAATTATAAGTATTATATTGTAAATATTATTGTTTCCATGTCATTAGATTTTTTACAAAATTTTCTATTGCAAGTAGAGGCATATATTTTACACGTTTTTTATAAAATCGCCCAGTAACACTGCCAACTATTCCAACACCTAGTTTATATACCTTTAATAAATTTTGACTACCTACATAACACTGGTTGTGATTATTTCTGTTATGAACTACATACCTACTTAATAGTACATTTTAGAGTGAATAAAATTGTGCCATTTTGATATCTTGTTTTATTTTTAACCAAACACAATCTAATAAGTACCTAGGTAATCAGTAACTCCATGAAGACAGTAACAAATGCGTTTTATATAGATCTACTACTAAGGTACTTAATAACGAAAACAATTTAAGAACGAAACGTGCTAACACTGCTATACAAAGACTTCCTCAAAGATCTATAAATACCTACACAAAACCTAGCCTAAATCACAAAGCTTGGCCAGTAACTGGTTACTTTGGCCCATCCATTCGTGCTAATATCCCCTAATAGGGATGTTGAATGGGAAAAACAAAATACTATTTAGTCCGTCAGTCACATAATAAAAAAATATTAGACACGTATTTTTGCTTTATCATATTAATAAAAAATGGTTTAGATAAACGCATTAAAGTTGCGGAGTAGGGCTCGCTACGTCACAAGTCAGTATAAAATCTACAGGCCAGTGACGTCATGCCACGTTTTAACGCATTGCCTACTCAACGTATTGCCGTAATCTTTTGATCACGTAAAATAAGAAAAAATACACGTCCAATTTTTTTAAATAATATACCTGACGGACAAAAAAAATTTTTTTGTCTACATCCCTATTGACGCTTACCAGGAGCAAACGAGAAACATGGCATATTCTTTGAAAGATTCATTGATTAAGATTGGGAAATACGTAGGCGAGACGTAGGAGGCGCTTTGGGATCCGAAGACCTGATGGCAATCAGTGAAGAGATTTTTACTCTGTAAAAAAATTGACCCTGATTTGGAGTAAGGGAAAGTTTAATAAAAAACTACACACTACGAGACTAGACCAAGACGTTTAATTATTTATTAACAAATATATAAATATGTCTAGATATTATACCAAACTACCTAGAGCAAAAGTAGGTACTTACATGCAATAGAAATCTAGGCGAAAATGTAAGTGCTCATATTCAAGACCGACGCGTCAACAGAAGAGGCAACTGCAGCCGTCGACCACGTGCTGCTCGCGTATTTGAGTTCGGTGCTCAAATACACGAATGGCACGTTGTCGGCGGCAGCTGTAGACGTGTGCCGCGGCAGCAGTAGACGTGATAGCGGTGGCCGTCGACGCGTGTCGGTGGTTGCAATTGCCTCTGCCGTTGACGCGTGCCGCTCGTGTTTAAGAGCACTTACTATTAAGATAATAATTAGTTAAAAATACACTTAAAGACGTTTATGGATCTATTAACATTAACTTTGCGTAGGTACTTATAAAATACCTATTTTAGTATTTACCGGTTGATCAAACAGCGGTAAAATCATACGGATAGTTAATTAAAAATATACTTTCACTATTATAGATATTATGATAATTACAAAGTATTAGCAATAACAAAAAAATAAATTATAAATGCATTTCACGTAAAGCTAATAATTTATTGTTGGACTAGGCTGGAGTCTGGACTGAAAGCGCTGTTTCAACGCGAGGACTTGTAGTAACTGATTTGTGGTGTGTGCGATTTCTGGAACAAAAATGAATATCATAACAGGCTGTAAGTTCCTACTTAAGGCGACGATAACTGACTTTTAATGATTTTATACAGAAGATCACGTCTAAACGAGTAGTGTTAATGATTTGATAAAAAAAAGTTAAATTATAGAATAATTATTAGATAAAATATTGATAATATCGCAAAATCTATCAAGCGTATTTTTTCTGAAACCTTCACCATTTTAAAGATAATTTCATTATTGATCTTTTAGTACGTGTTTTATTAAAATACCTTTTGTTTTACGAGTATGTATAATAAATTAATAATGCGTCTAATTTGGGACAGCGCTCCTTGATGGGCGAGTCCTATTACCGGCTGGACATACGACGCGTTGCGTAGGCTCAGTACAGAACACGCAAGCTATCCACTCAAGGTCACTGGCATATATTTGCGTCTTAAATGCCGAGAGCAGACCGAACTGATAAACTTTACTGTCGGAAACCAATAGATTGTCACAGATCTATTTAAACAGTCGTAACGGTTAACAGTGAGAAGTCAATCAATCAATCCCGTTTCCCAACTATGCCGGGGTCGGCTTCCAGTCTAACCGGATGCAGCTGAATAGCAAGTATTTTACATAGAGCAACTGCCATCTGACCTCCACAACCCAGTAACTGGGTAATACAATACCCCTTGGTAAGAATGGTTGTCAGACTTCAGGCTTCTGATGACCCGTAACGACTGTCAAAGTCCACGAATGACAGCCGGCAATGGCTTAATGTGCTTTCCGAGGCATGGAGGAGTCTTGGTATGTAAAGATGGTCCACGGACCAAACATTTTGCTAATTAGACTTACTGCTCATTAGACGTTTCGCGATGTTGGACGTTTTGCTACTTAGACCTTCTGATCAGGAGGGACCCCGGAAAACATAGCTTAACCTGATGGATCGACCCGTGCGGCTGTTATTACTTTGCCACAAGCTCCTCAAGGATAACAGTGAGAAGCCCTCAATGTAAAATGCTGATATTCTACTGGATATCAGCATTTGAGTTTTTCGGCTAGCAGTGTAGGTACAGACGACACACCTTAGATGTAGCATAAATTTGAAAATATGCATTCATTCATTTCCATTTTACGAATGTAGGATTTAGTTATATGACTGTAGAAGTTATTGCGTTTGCGTAAAGATCATTTTCACCTAAAGCAGTAATAAAGATTGATGATTTTGAAGACGCACTCAGTGTGGATGGTGATCGGTTTTACGAATTTTGCCGATGCTACATCTAAGTCGTGTCGTACTGTACCTGTGACACTGTGTCACCTCTGCTAGCGCAAAATGTTACCGTCCATATTTTTCAGGATCAATCTTTCAGTTGTGTTTCATGAAACCCACGGGATTTAAAATATTATGAACTTGATAGATCACAGTTTAAAAATCACATGATTGCATTCCACCTGAGTCAGCTTACCAACTGGTCACGTACTTAGTTAATAACTCTGTGAGAAAATCGTGATATAGTTATTTGTTTTTAGCCATTGATATTTAATCAAACTTTTTTACGTTTATTATTTCAAGCCCCGCTACAAAAAGTAATTAAGTTTTTTTTACTGGAGCTCTGTTTTAACACTTACGTCTTTTTTAACGGCCGACCAACAAAAAGTACACAGTGATTTATCTTGATCGCTTACATCATTCTTCTGTAAACAGGGTTGTTCTAGCTCTCCTGTAACATAAAATATAAACATACTATTAATTATAGATGAACAATAAAATATATCGACATCATCGTTGGAGTTTTAAGAGCCTTCTCCATCTACTTAATTGGATAATGAGGTATAAGAGTAAACATGATTCAAATCAATACGATAACCAGGAAATCATCTAACATGGAGTACAAATAATGGAATGTGCTATACATACATTATACCAAAGTAAGGCCACATCCATTCTGCCTTTGAGACTGAACACAAACCGCTCTTATTGCATCAGATTACAATTAGCCTCGGCCCACCTATTTCTTAGGTACTTCAAAAATATTGAAGTTCTTGAAAGCCGGATCTGCACGTTGTTAGGGGATAATAGACTTTACGATACCGGTATAGAGTTGATTGTCGAGGTGCGTGATGTAGCTGCCGGCAAGGCGGAGGATTTCGATCTTGCTCAGCTTCCTATCGGGTGGTTCCGTGGGGATGAGCAGGCGCAGCGTGTTGAACGCTATGTTCACGCTGCTTGGAAACACAAATCTTTTGATAACAATTCTATTAAAACAAGCACGGGATAATTATTATGTATAGAAATAACCGCAACTGAATTCAGTACGACACAACTTAGATGTAACATAAATTTGAAAATTTTCATTTATTTATTTCAATTTTACGAATGTAATTTGGTTAGATAACTTTAAAAGCTATTGCGTTTTCGTAAAGATCATTTTCACGTAAAGCAGTACCTAATAAAGATTGGTGATTTTGAAGACGCACTCGGTTCGGATGGTGATCGGTTTTACGAATTTTGCTATCTAAGTTGTGTCGTACTATACCTAATTGTAAAAAAAAAACACCACCCCATTTTATCAAATTGATTTGTTTTCCTGTTTACTTGAAAACAAGCACGACATTGTAAACTAAGTACGTGCTTTTGAATAAGCTGGACAGATCCCTAGTTTGAGTAGGTAGGTATTATTCAAACCATTAGGAGTTATACTTCAACTCGTTAAAGAACTAAAGCGTACCTAAACATAGATAGACACAAAAAACGTATCTCGCAAATCATTTATCTAATTGCCACTTGCAACATTATACTTGTGTCAGAATAAAATTTTAAATACAGTAGTAGTTTTTAGTCCAGTAGTCTGCAGGCGCCAAATGTGAGGATTCTGATCTTATCTTGACAAACGATATCTTATAAACGCAATCATTATAACCTTGTCAATTAAATAGCATCATTTATTTTATAAGTTCTAATATTTGAAAGTAGGTAATAGTCAGAGGAATCGTGGTATAAATGAGAGGATAATTACTCAAATTCTACTTTCAGAGCCACGCGTTTATATACTGAATTAACATTAGGTACATATTGCAAATCCAAAGTAAAAAAAAAAAACAATTAAGAAATATGTTTACAGTATCAGTTACATACGATTTTGGATCTAATTACATCTTCTGTATGGTTCCAATTTAAACAGGCAGAAAACACCATAAAAATGATTATTATTTTAAGCAGAAAATAAAAATAAACACTGACTTACTGACTTAAACACTAACAAACAAGTAATTATTAAGTTAAAGTCTTGGAAGTGAGACCAATAAAGTAACTTCCACATGCAATATACTAACTTTTGCGTCCGGTCCCTCTCACGCGCATTCGCCTGGCACCTTTGCTTCGCCGCTGGTTGCGTGCCCGCATGTTGGTAAGAACTTACCGAGAACATACGCTGTTCCCATGTTTCTTCCGCACACTGATAATTTAGGAAATTCTCCATTGGAGAAAAAATTACGGCTACGAAAATTCGTAGTACGATTAACTACGCTGTATGGCTTTGAAACTTAGGAGTAAAAATACGTTAAAAAATCTAGATGTTACGCCAATTTGCGTATGCTGGTGATAGTTTAACTTCGGATGCAGGATGCGTACTAATCCGGGGACGTATGGGGGCACACTAATAAGTATCCCGCTGGATATCGCTCATGAAGGAGTCATTTAGGAAGAACAGCGCGCGCCACTGACTCGCTCTTAACCGATAATTGTATAAACAGATGGCTGCCGATGTCGCAGGGACGCACTCGGGTCTTGAGAAAGTATCTTAATTAGGTTGGTAATGTTAGTATGAAATTCAAGTGAGTATTATCGTTGCTTTATGAGAAACTTGAATATTAGAGAAATGTGTTTAATTTCAAGAATTTTTAAACTATATCCGTAGCATTAGCAGAATCTTGATCGAGGAGTTCATTACTTTTACATCCTTTTTCACGATTGGTATTCCAGATCTTTTCATGGTAAAATATGGTTTTAATATTTAATTTTAATAAAGCGAATGGCATCATCTCAGTCCGTCACTGGTGTGGCGAATGGGTGACTTGTCATCAAGAATGTAAAACGCGTCTCCTCCGAGCTTTGTCTGTTGCTTTAAGCTAACTACCGCAATAAATATATTTAATGACCTCGATGATTCCTCAAACTGAATTTCTTCTTTAATGTGTGACTTGATACATACGTCATGCTTCCTTCGTGTATGCTAGATACACTTATGCGTTACATTTCATCATGTGATTGTGATCTTTTTATGGGCAGTTCTCTTGATGAAGTTATTTCAAAGCCTCGGGATGGTAATCACTCATATCGAAATATATTATTACCATGCCAAAGGAACTACGCCCTAATTCCCTTTGAATTGTTAGTGAGTTATTACACTACTAAGTACATGCTTATATATCATGATTAATTAATTGTTTTCCTATAAATCATTGGGCCATGTCCGCCTATATCTCACGTTTCTTTCATTGAGCTATTCGTTCAATTCATTCAACATGTTTCGCGTATGTTCACGTCTCGAGGGGATGCGAGGAGTTCCGTGGGAACATCGGCTAATTGGTTAAATTATACGATATGTCGACCGCTGCGTTCATTCGTATTCATTTACAACAGTTACGGAGTTCACATGAAAAAACAATAGACGACAACAAAGACTACAAATTCGTTTTATGAAGACCATACGTTTGCAAGCTTACACGCTCGCGAGTACGAACTTTATACGGCTACTGCATTTATTTAAATATTTACGAACACGATGTTCTGATGTTACTAATATTTCATCATAATTTAGGTACAATTTATCTTTCAATAGTCTTTTGGTAATATAATAATTTGATTGATTTGCTGATCATATTTTAAGCTGCCAAAATATTTCAAACTGCAGGTACGTTTCATAACATCATACATGGTTGCTATCATACACCTCATTAGTTGTTCATCCCAACGCAACCAACAATGACTTGCGTGAGTGGTGAAGCAATCGCTGGTGATGCTCAGGTTGCTGTTGGTTTAGTCGACGTCACGACCCCACCACGTCGCGGCGCTGCCGGCCAACCGACGCGGCGCACCACGGCCGAGACTTTCTCCTCGCGACACCTCTGCCGGTGAAACGAGCGTCGCCGCGAGTCGCAGACGCAGCCGCGCGCGAGTCGACCGCCTTCGACGCTGGCGCGACACCACCGACCACTACCCACACTTCCGCGAACAAACATAAACCGCTTTCGCTCCGTAAACAGTTTTCGTGTGAACTATATTGTGTTAGTACATTGACAACATCCTACCGGAGACAGTGCATGGGGTTTCGGGACTGAAACAAACTACTGAGTTTGTACACCAAAGTGATGCTTTTTCGTAATTAAGAGGTGAGTGTTGTTACCTTTCTACTAGCCGTGGTCCATTTTACGTTAGACGATGACATTAGATGATAAGGTGGGCAGAAACGTTAGTAGTGAACGCAAGGACGAGATCAGACTGGACGTCGGAGTCACCGTCCACCGGCCATCGTCCTAATTCATTTGTCTACTAAAAACACACGTTTTTCATCGCAGGAGAAAAGAAACTACAATTAGCATATTAATTGAAAACTTTGTAACAATACTTGTAGTTGTTCTCATTACGTTAGCTCCACACACCTACAATATTTTTCTGAACAGTTATATTAGTTAGATGAACAGTTAAGCACGGACCGGTGTGGGTATGACCGGCATTTCGAGATCAGCTGGTCTGACAAGATAAAGCTGATACGGATAAAGGCATCCTGTTAAAATGTGCAAAGGCCGAACAAACCGCATAATGCATTATTAAATACATGCAACTTACAACATTAAAATTATGCTCAAGGATTTGAAGTTTAGTGCTCCTTTGTGTTAAAAGCTTTATTCATCTGTCATCAGTATCACTGATGACGATTATTTAGCAAATATATAAACTACTTTACTAAATGTGGGGCGTTTTGTTCTAATGGCGTACGGTGTTAAATTCGGTGTATCCAAAAATGTTTCCGCTTTGCCGCGAGCACAAACAAAGGTTCGTGACAAATCGCAAGTAAGTAAGTCAACACAAGGCGATAGTTGTGCAACTTTGCTTGACTTCCCGTACTGTAATGGAGGCCTCATTTCCTCAATATTATGTGTACCTTCAAAACTGTTAAAGGAAAGTTGAATAAATTCAATGATTTCACTTGTTTTGGTCTATTATCAGATCGGGCTTGAATCTTACTCCGGATAACTTGGGATTTAGATACCTGCCGTATTTGGCAATAAGTGGGTATCCTGCTTCAGTACACCTTTAATCCTATAGGGCCATAACGTTTTTTTTTTCTGGATAATAAGCAGTTTATATGTATTTTTACAAACATGAACATTCATCATGACTAAATCATTACTATCCTCCTAACTTATACCAATTTATTTGGTGTAGGCTCTGCATATCTCCTTCTTTAGGAATACAACCCCTAAGACGACCAGAGAATCGTCAACAAGAAATGTACTGGACAGAGGCCAAGTACATCTCTTATCTTATCAGTATTTTCCCTCTTCTGGCCGTATCATCTTCCATACAATCATCGTTTGTTTCGTATTTTCATACTTCACTATCTTTAATCATACTCAAACTTGGCTCACATGTCCTTATTCCTCCTTCGTTCATTTAACACGTGGTTATCATTATTAACCAAGAATAGATGTACTGTAAACAGGCAGACCTATTAAAGAACACTCATCAGTATTACGTTAGATTATCGAGTAGTTAGTATCCGTGTAGTTTCCGCATGAGTTCACTGAAGAGCCTTCGTGTTTCCCGAACACCACCGATCGTGTTCGGTGAATCGATATCCGCGTGAATCACGGAGGTGACAGTATCCTCTTTGACATCCTGCCAATGACCTATTACAATAAGCCGCCGCATGCGGTGGCCGGAGGTCGTACGATGCATAAACAATAAATGCAGCACCTCAAGATACAGTTATGTTTATGTCACACTTCGACATATTTAATCACGAGATCATAGTAGACACGAACGTTTTTCTTCGAGTGACACGCTTGTTATATGGATTTTTTGCGAGGGCTTGTTGTTAAGTTTTTATAACTTTATAAATAGAACATTGCGAGGGGTTAATTACAAATCTATTATACGGTAATTATTATCCTATAATAATTATGCTTTTACCGTTTTAATGATAGCTAGTCTTATCAGACGATACAAAGTAACGAGTTTGGATAGGGGCTTGTGGCTAAGTAATAACAGCTGCACGGGTCAATCAATTGCCGCGCTTGGTCCGTGGATTGGTTACCATCTTTACATACCAAGACCGGTCCGTGCCTCGGAAAGCACGTTAAGCCGTTAATATATAATAATTATTTATTCCTTAGTTTACTTTAGACGGGCTCGTGGCTAAATCATAACAGCCACACGCATCGAACTTCAAGGCTAAGCAACGCTAGACGAGGTCGGTCCGTGGATGGATGACCATTCATAACATACCGACGCCCCTCCGTGCCTCAGAAAGCAAGTTAAACCGTCGGACCTGGCTGTCATTACACGTGATCTTTGACAGTCGTTACGGGTAGCCCGAATGTGTGACAACAGTGGCAGTTTTACCAAGGGGTATCGTGTTACCCAGTAACTCGGTTGTGGAGGTCAGAAAGGCAGTCTCTCCATGTAAAATATTGGTATTCAGCTGCATCCGGTTAGGCTGGAAGCCGAAAAGGCTAGGCAGATGATAAGTTAATGATTTTGATAAATTGGTAAATTTTCTCTTTTATTTCTTTACAAAGCTGAATCGCTCGTTAAAATCTTAGTACCTGGGCGACCGGGTTCTGCTGGGGTGAAAATAGAGAATGCCCTTTTAATAGTACATGATAGTTCATACTAATTCCATGGTGCCAAGTAATGACATGGTAATGACATTCTAAGGTACATCTTGTTCGAAACTTTGGGCGACCGAGCTCTGCTCGGGTGAAAATACGGAGAAAACGATTTTGCCCGATATGAGACCTAGCTAGATCAATTTTTCGCCCCCGTAAACCCCTATATTGCAACTTTCATCGAAACCTGATTACAAAAATATATATATATACAAATATTGCTCGTTTAATAGTATAGGATTTGCATAAACACGTCTAGCGAACAAGTCCTTGAAAACCACCAAAACTCCTTATACGGTATAATATTTTTAATGAATGGACATCTAAAAGTTTAAGATCACCATATCGGTTTTAGATTTAATTCATGAACTCTAAAGTTAAAAAATAACCTTTTACGATAAAAAGGCCTCATAAGGTAAACACCACGTATTTGTTGTGTGATAAGTGACACATTTGACTTATAGTGGAGGATCGAAGAAACGAAGGTGACATTACAGTACACCGACTGACCCAGTTGACTCTAATTCTAAGAAAATGAACTTGAACCGTGTTTAACATAATCTATATGGTCGTTTTGTTGAGGCCCGTGATAGAACCTGCCCGAGTTCATGAATTGTTCAGCTTTTCGAACGCTGGTATTTTCTGTTTCAGCTTCATGTCCACATATTTTATTGTGATACGTCTTCCTTGGTTGTCAAACATTACATCACCACGTCTGAGTCGGAATGCCTCAAGTCCCAAGCTCTTATTCCTTTTTTACTAAGTCGAGATCTGTCGGGACTTGGGGTACCCGACTCAGACAGGTTAGGTTCGAAGGGGATGTCCGAGCCAGGGTGCCCCACGTCTCAAGCTCGCTAGGCTTGGTCTTGCAGTAAATAAGTTTATTTTTATTTTTTATTACCTAAAAAAAATACGTTTTATCTAAACTAATATTATAAAGAGTTTGTCTGTATTGAAAAAACTCAAAAGTACTGGACTTAAAAATTGTTTCACCAATGGAATGAGTAATCACTGAGTAACATATGCTATAATTTATAAAAATATCAGTCGGGTGAAGCTGCTGGTGGAAGCTAGTATAAATAAAAATGCGACTCCGGCATTTTTTTAAAATTGTGAATGGTCCAGGAGACCCTCTAGAGAACCTCCAAATAACCTCAAATTCAAATTCAAATTCATTTATTGGTGTGATTTTTGGTACATTTTTACATGAGATCTTAATAATAAATAATTCGTTCCTCAAAAAACTACCTTCAAGGGGTACACTCTTTCACTTAATTGGTAATTATTATTAAAAAAAAAAAAACAACAACACTAAGATAAAATAATTACAACGAAACACAACATAACTTAAGACAGGAAAAAAAAAATGCAACCAAACCTTATCCATTGAGTATACATATAAATAATGAATGGACATAAAGATAATAATACATTGTCCAAATTAAATAAATATCAATGTCAAATAACTTACAATTTATCATTAAGGAATTCGTCAATAGTATAATAACATTTTTCCAATAATAGATGTCTTAATTTGTTTTTAAATTAAATAATATTTAAGTCCTTAATTCCATTTGGTAATTTATTAAATATTTTTGGGGCCTCACATTCTATCTAGCGAGGTGACACGTTTCTAAACCCAACCCAATAGTTATTCTATACAGGGTGGCAGGGACATCGATGCGCAACCTGTTGCCAAGGAGTCAGTACCAGATTCTAAACGCCCCGCGTTGTAATAATTAGCCGGTTATTAAAAAAAAAAAATGCTGTCCCATACATTTTGACCGCGTAGGTATTGCACTTTTGTAAAAAAACAGCTGATTCTTTTTTTAATAACCTACGAAAAAATTCAACACAGGGGGGTTCACGGCACACCGGACTGAGCTCCGGCGGGATCTCATGGCAGCATGGAGTGTGCAATTGTCGCAACCCAGCGCTGGGCACGCCACAATTACGGCGATAAGTCCCCTCTTTGAGGAGTAGCTTGAGAGGCGCCATGGCGTCCTCACCTTCCGCCTGACGCAGGTCCTCACCGGACACGGTTGTTTCGGGAGGTTCCTGTGCCGCATAAGGCGGGAGGAAACGCCCGGGTGTCACCACTGTGTGGCTCGCCCGGAGGACACGGTGGAGCATACGGTGGAGTTCTGCCCGGCTTGGGCGGAGCACCGCCGTGTCCTCACGGAGGCGATCGGCAGCGACGATCTCTCGCGTCCGGCCCTGGTTCAGGCCATGGTTCGGAGCGAGAGTGCATGGGAGGCCGTCACCTCCTTCTGCGAAGCAGTTATGCTCGCGAGAGAAGTCATTAGATGATCTCCCAACCTCAAAAAAAGGGGAAATCAGAATCATCTACTGAATCCATAGTAACCGGTTGCGCATTGATGTCCCTGCCACCTGTATGTATACCTATTCATATCGATCTATTGATTTTTGTGATATACTATATTATTTGACTAGTTATCCTTACTGAGTCACGATTAAAAGGAATTTGCGAACTAAACTACCGTACAAAAACACAAAGAGCATCAAAGATATGTGATGCGGCAGAAGATATAGTTGCACTATAAGCACAATGCTGGCTGACGGTTTGGCAAGTCGGCCTTGTCTGCAAATGGGTCAAATTCACGCGCCGCTTGCCCAAGCGCAATTATACATGACCGACCATTATTTTATTTAATAATTCAAACACTTATCGGACCATCATGAGAAAAAAACTAACGTCTATGATATTAATGGCTTTTGTTGTAATTACTATACTTGGCCAAAACACTTCATTTAAGACTTGGTATTTAAGGAATGTTATTGTTTCGCCCGACCTCATCTAATCTATTAAGATAGCCAGCAACATTGTTGCGTCTTAAGCTCACCATGTTCAGCCAGCTCTTGAACTTCAAGTTGGGGAATACCTAAATCTATGGTCTGTTTGGAATAATAATTGGTCGAACCTTTCTGCTTAGTATTCAGGTAGCATCCGTTCTTTCTGTAATAGGTCTTAAATAGCATCACTCACGATTTCATTTTGTGTTTTTTGTTTTTATTCGAGACGTGTTTTATCTGTGAATAAAGTAAGTTTGACGTAATACCTTCGTGTGCCATTACTTACGTTACGGGTGACTATGCGAGTGAATCTGCTATTGCACAACAAAGTATGATAATGTGGGCCAGACATCTCGGCGTACATCTTCCGAGTGAGGCATGAGGCGACATCCTTGTGATATCTTGTCATTATAAAAGCTAATGAGCTCGGTACATGTTGTCAATCTACAAAGCTTTTTGGCTCAATCGTACTCTTGTCAGTTGGAGCCAGTTTGTCCCTTCTAAATTCTATATATTCGATAGATTATGTAGGTAGATACACGACGTTTGATTGAACATAAGTAAGCTTGATCGATGCACTTGTTACACTTGATACATCGAGTACTTTATTTTTCATAAGTCTTGCCATAACTTGCCGACGTGTGCAGGGTATCCGGTAAAGAATGGATAAACTTGAATAGCATAAAATGGACCTTACGGCCGTTTTTTTTTTAAACTACTTTTTGGGATTCTTGTATTTTTATTTGTATTTTTTTAGAACGGCCATCATGTGTATTTGTGCTATTTCAAGGTTATCCATTTTTAACCTAACACCATGTATAAAAAGTATGAGTGGTAGTTAAAAAATAATTCATTAAATCTACGGTTTTTAAATCCCAATTTGTCACTTAAAATATTTTTGTTTGATAACAAATAATTTAAAAGTTCTATATTGTTGTGCAAGAAATCTTTTAAGTTACTAGTAAAAAAAAGTAGAATACATAAGTGTATTAATAAGCGGAAAATTCACGTGATTTTAATTATTAAACCAGTTCTAATATAAAAAAAATATTGATTCGTTATCATTAAGTCTTTGGCATAAGAACTGAGACACTTCCACATGCCATGCACCTTTTTTGCCTTTTTGAACCTAATTTACAGATAAAAAGTGGACTTTAAAAAAGATGACCTATTTCTGTCTCCAAAACAATCTCATGCAGTCACAGGTATCTTCTTAAATATAACAATAAAGACCTGTTTAATTACCTCCGTGCTCATTTTAAAATTTTATTTTACACTCGGTTCAGCCGTTTTGTAGTTACGAGGGAACATAGAAACGGACATACATACGTGCAGGTCAAACACATAACCCTCCCTTTTTGCCTTCGCCGCAGTCGGGTAATAAAAATAATAACCGTCAAGAGGTCTACAAGTAACCGTAATAAAACAGCGATGAGATATCCAAAAGCGATTAGCACGAAAGGTCAAAGTTTGAATGACAAATAATTTGTTTTTCTGTATAAAAACACTACTAGCCACTCTTCCAGTTCTATTAATATGATATGTAATACTACAGCACATTGTATAAAAATCCGTAATAAAGGTCGATTTACACATCGCAACAATATCCATTGGACGAGTCCTTTTTTTTTTTTTTTTTTGGTGATGGAAAATCATTAAATGACTTTTCCCACTCTGGGCAGAGCGAGAGGATGTGTCAGACTTTTACCGACTGAAATCCACCCGTGTTCCTTCCGTTGCCTGTGTGCCGGGACCGCGATATCCCTTTCGGACAAACCCGCAACCCCAGCAGGCATTGGTCTTTCGACCCCGTCGGTTGGTGCTGACATCTCTTTGAGGCGCGCGTGGAACACAACGCGCCGTCGACACGGGCCTAGTACTTATCGGACGGCGAGCTGCCCATTGCTCACCGTCCGCAAGCCCGCGCCTACGGTGACCGGAAGTCGGCTCTCGACTCCCGACGCCCGGGGCGTCTCCTGCGGCGACTAGGGCCGCGAGGGCGTGCAGCTTGCATCTCCCTCGCGCGCTCCGCCTCCTCCTTCGCGAGCATAACTGCTTCGCAGAAGGAGGTGACGGCCTCCCATGCACTCTCGCTCTGAACCATGGCCTGAACCAGGGCCGGACGCGAGAGATCGCCGCCGCCGATCGCCTCCGTGAGATTGGACGTGTCCTGACGTCGCGGTCGTTAGAATGTCAATATTTCTTCGATGGTTCGCCCTACGCATTGTTTGTATTTTGCATGTATTATTTCTACAAAATGTCGTGACGGCCTAGTGGTCGTACGGGCCTCGCCGCTCATGCATGAGGTTGTGGGTAAGTCCAATGTGACTTTTTCAATTCATAATATATGGATACTTTCTGCGTTTATCTTGGACAATACTGACATCGGTGAAGGAAAACATCGTAAGGAAACCTAGACTTATATATAATATAAGTCTGAAATCGCCAACCCTGCTTGAGTAAGCGTGGTGATCAATGCTTGTGCCTTCGATGTATGAGCATTACCCTGCAGTGGGACATTAATAGGCTGGTATTATTATTGCTACAAGTAACTTCTTCACCATCATAAGCATTGTCACAGAATGCAGTGACCTTGAAATAATTACTCGTCCGTGCGTTGCCGCGCACTCAATACTGGTGCGTACTGATATACACTGAGATTTTGGTCGTTTTCTATGAAGATTAAATACTGTTCTTATTTATACTGTGGCATTGTCGTTGTGTTTATGTAAAAACCCTTAAAACCCCATTACCGATTATTGCTTAGCAATTATAAACGTGGTTTTAATCGTAGCGAGGTGTGAATCGGCCTCAAGTTTTATTAATATTCATGTCTCGACAGGCAAGTGAACGTCCCTGCTTAGATACAACCTCTACTATTACGAGTAAAACTGATCAATATGAGATTTACACATAGCTTTTAAGACATTGCGTGGTCGTTCTAATAAAATTCGTTCTTTATTATTAGTAAACAAGCATTGTATTATCTTGTTGTACAATTTACGACTCGCGTAGGATTAGACCATAATGCAGGCAGAAATCACATGAGAACAGAACAGGTGCTGCGTATAGTTCAGTAGGTATACTTTATTAATATGAATATAAGCAGGTTTTAGAGCAATATAGACGTCTACTTGAATAGCTTTAATGTTTATAAAACTACTACTTTCTGTAAATACTTATAATAAAATAATAATACCAGCTTGTTACTGTCACAATGCAGGGCAAAGGCCTCTTCTCATACAAAGAAGGCACGAGCATTGATCACCACGCTTGCTCAAGACGGGTTGGCGATTTCAGACTTATATTAACTATTTCCTCAAAATGTTTTCCTTCACCGATGCCAGTGATTTCCAAGATAAACTCAGAAAGTACATATGAATTGAAAAAGTCACATTGGTAGTTGCTCGGATTTGAACCCACAACCTCGTGTATGAGAGGCGAGGTCTTAACCACTGGGCCATCACGACATGAATACGACGTAAATACTTAGCAAATGAAAAATTATTCCAGGTCCTCATACAAAGTATTAGGTGAACTGCTTACTTCATGCACACTAACTACTTAATGTTTAATTTACGTACCACTCCGTTTTAAATCTTATACCTAATATATACTTATTTTTTTTTTTTTTATTGGGTATTTCTGAAGATTAACCGCCTAAATACGAACGGTATTTAGGCGGTTAATCTTCAGAAATACTGAACCGATTCCGAAAATTCATTCACTAATGGGAAGCTACAGTTGTGCTGAGTGTCATGGGATATATTTAATATCGAAATAAAACAATAAATTTCACGCGGGTGAAGACAAGGGAAGAAGCTACTGGAATATAAATACCGATAAGTCTGATGAATGGCCTATCTACTAAAGCGACCTGATAGTCCCTGAAAAAAACCTTATTATGAAAGGTTCCTTTTATCAGCTGTTAGTGATATGCTAATACTCACTTATCCTACTATTCTACTATAATATAATATATCCTACTTATAATATATAATATAATCCTATCCTACTATAATATTATAAATGTGAAAGTTTGTATGTTTGGATGTTTGTTACTCAATCTCACAAAAACGACTAAACGTATTTGAATGAAATTTGGCACACAGATAGTTTATAACCTGGATTAACATATAGGATACTTTTTTATCCCGGTAGTACGTTCCCGTTGGATACTAAATTTCCGACCTCCAGGCGGGCCAAGCCGCGAGCGAAACTTAGTAATTTTATAAATACGAAAGTGAGTTTGTTTGTTTGTTAGGCTTGTTAAACTTTCACACTAAAACGGCTGAACGGATTTGGATGATATTTGGCACGTGGGTAGACCATGACCTGGAGAAGGACATAGGTTACTTTCGATCCTGGATCGCCGACGAAGTCGCGGGCAACACCTAGTTTTAAATATTTTTTTTTAACATAGTGATCAAGACAAGTTAGTTCAGTTTCAGATATTAAGTTTCTACGAAACATCATTTACTTCTAAGTTTTAGTAGTCATCGTAGCTGTGGTTGAGAAAGTGGGGTTATGAAGTTAAAACTGTTATACATAGAACATTAGGTTCTGATCTCGATTAAGATATCGTGTCTCTGCTTCGCTCACAGACTGACAGACTGTTGATATGTAAATATCAACAGTCTTGCAAAGTTACCTATGTGTATCTTGAATAGAGGCCACATTTTATGGGATATTACACCGTGTAATGTAATTAGGCTAACTGTTTAATGCTAATATTATACCTGCAAGCTTCATCTTTAACACGAGGTTTACGTAAGGTACATTAAATACGCGTTTTGCTCTAGTTACAACCTTAAAAGGTATAATTTACTGTAAAACCTACAACATAAAGTTTAATTGATAAATAAATATTAAAGTATAAAACAACAACCTCAATAAGTTCGCACTTAACATACCTTTGAGGACGTTAATCATTTCTGAAATTGTTCACATAGGTAGAAATTTAAGTTAAATTATTAACTCAGAAAATTACAGTAAGCACAAGGTTCGCTGTGTGTACTTCCGTGAAAAACAAGCGACACCTCGCGAACTTAAACGGTTCATTGACCTTTTAGTTAAGATGTTACGGTGCAGGGTTAAGGTTTTTGGGTACTTACAATAATTTGGTAATTATTAAAATACGCAATTAAATCTAATCTTCAAAATATCGATCTAAAACTTTTATTATACTCGTAGTTCGACATCGACCTTCTTTTAAAAAAAAAGCAGCCAGTATGTGAAAAAAGAAAACATCGCAATTTAAAATTTTAAAAAGCTGTGCTCTATGCCTAATTTGAAATTGGAATGTCCTTTTGTCGCTATTTGAACTTCAAATGCTGAGTCATTTGTTTTTATTCGCTCACAATTTAACTTTTAATTTAATATAATTATTGTAAAAATGTTCTGTGTTTTCATTAGGATATATCAAATGAAAGTGGTAAAATAAATATGAACATTGATATGAACCTACTCACAAAGTGAAGAACGGAACATGCCAAGGCTGGTCTTCATAATTAGTATAATGAAATTCTAAAAGCTAAGTAGCTAGATTATTGAGTGATTAATAAATGCATTAGTTTAATATAACCTTTGTTGGAGAGCCTTACAATGATTAAGTGCCTACCTATATAATAAAAATGCTACCAGCACTTATATTTTGCTTTGCCCAGTAACATTAAAGTCGTAAAGACAGCTGAAGATTTTGTGTCAATTTAGTATAACCATGTTGGGCACCGACGTTTTATCAGCCTGTCCTTAAATCTGCGGCGACATTACAAAGCGAAGTTACATACATGGCACGTTATTACAAATTTCCTACTGTTTTATCTCAAAGTACGTGTTGTAGTTTAGGTTTACCATTCCTACTTATACTTCAGACGGTCTTTTTATGTCAATGGAAATGTTCAGAGATTTATGAATTTAAAACAGTCTCACAATAAGATTGTTCTGCATTTTAAAGTGTCTCCGCATTTAGCGTTTACCCAAAAGGTGTTACACTGACGTATGCACTGCGTAGCAGCCGCGTAGCAACGACGTAGTAGCGGCGTAGCAACGGCGTAGCAACCGCGTAGCAGCCACGCAGAAGCTGCGTAGGCACATATACTCTGTGCTTATAAATATTGGGTTATTAAAATAACTGATACTAACATAAATTCCTACCTTACGATTTAAGGGAATGCAGTAGAATCATCGTACTTGATGAAAATTATTTCATAACTCGTAGATATTTTTTATTATTCTGACAAAGGTCTCAAACATCACAGTCTTCAGTTGTCTATTGTTTTCTTCCAGGTTCGAAGCAAACAAGATGGCCGCGCCGGATACTGTACAGAGTCGAACTTGGCTCCTACTGATGCTGCTGCCGGTACTACACATTATTACACTAGCATCCTGCGATCCTGGTAAGATTTTTATTGATTTTCTACTACTATCCTCTTTTGTAAAATAATCGACTTCTGCTTTGAATAAAAACCCGATAGATAATGTATGTCTAACATATTTTCCTCTCTAAACTATCCGAATCAGTGATGACCTATTATGTAGGTATTTGATTACTTTAATATTAGGTCTAGTTCTCATAACAGAATCCGTGTTATTAATAAATTAATCTAAGAAACGCGAAAGTTATTTTCTTAAATTTTCTACTGTTGCTAAGTCTTTTGCTAAATTCTCAATTAGCCACGCACACAGTATAAATCCAAACTAATATTATAAAAACGAAAGTGAGATTGTTTGTTTGTTAGGCTTTCACGATAAAACAGCTGAACGGATTTGGATGAAATTTGGCACATGGGTAGACCATGACTTGGATTAGGACATAAGATACTTTTTATCCCGATATTCCCACGGGATGGAGACTTATGCGGGTGAAACTGCGAGCATAGCTATATAACTCATTATCAGGATATAAATCAGTATGTTCCCGAATTAAAGTCTCAGAAATTAATTTGTCATCGTAATCTATTAAGTAATTGCTTACAAGAAAAGCGTTTAACAGCCAGCTTCAAATAACATACATAATAGTGGTAATTATCGTGAAATATACGACTATAAAATATTTCTAAAACCATTTAATTAGGGTCCAATATTCCAAAGAACTATTATATACATAATTACATAATATATCCATTGTGTAGGCGTTTGCGGATGATAATTTATTTCTAACTTAAAATTAATAAAAAGATGAAGTCCGCATCCGGGTGCAGCAATCTGTTTCTAAGTGATTTATTCGTAATTTCTTTTATAACAATATGTGAAAGTTTATGTATGTGACATCGTCTTCTTCCTTATTTTATTTCACAGAATTTTATCGATAAACATGTACTGAATACAATTTTTAATTTTGAATAAATAGGTAACCAAACCTCTTAATGTTGCATATTGCATTGCGATTCTTGTAGTTATTGATTTTAAGCCTTGAAAGGTAATTGGAATAAATATCTCACAGATTTAAGTTTAAGACCTTATTTAAAATTTTATATTAATTTGCGATTTTTATCAAGATTTTTTTTATTTTTGTTTAAATAAAACCACTAACTATGGTAGGAACCATCATACAATTGTGTACTTTTACGTAAACTTTAATTGATTCCAGTTAGTAAAGGAAACGATAATATTATTGCTAAAGACACTACAGGCGGATGTACAATCGACGCGTGCATACATACACAGAGTTGGCAACACAATTTATACTGTCTGTCATATTAGTACAAAGGATTCTGGTCCTTCACGTAAATGCCCAGGGTTTTTATTACCATACACGTAAGAATCCGGTGTATCTGTGCAACTAGGATGTTTACTAGTTACTATGTGTTTTTATTGTCACCAAGTAGATCCCGCGTGTGGATCAGTCACGAATTGCTATTACGAGCTAGTATACATATCGTTAATGTTCATAGAACTTGAACAGGATTCACAGTATTGTCATAAAGTCTAAACTTAGCTTACTTGACAGCATCGGATTATTTGTACATATTATATTTATTTACAGAACTAGCTTCTGTCCGCGAAAAAACTCGCGTGAAGTTTCTTGTTTTTACATAAAAAATATATACTATGACACTCGGCAATATTGTAGCTTCCCATTAGTGACATTATTTCGGAAACGGATAAGTAGCTCGGAAGATTACTTACTCCCTACATACAAACTCACATACATCTTTATAATATTCTTATATATTAATATAAATTATCTGATCTACACCTTTCTAGCTTCGACTTTTCTTCAAATCACATCCTATTGATCAAGACAGAGGATAAGTTTATTGCATTGATCATTTACTTAGAAATCCTTGAAATGCATTTCACAAGAGTCGTGACCGATGCCCTGTGGCGTACCTTCTTACGAATCAAGGATTATTGTTTATAAGATGGTTAGACACAATAATAGATCAATTGAATTAATTATTTTAAAAAAATGTATGTGAGCGTGTATATTCACCTATTGGATTCTCAAAATATTGTACAAAATATTTCAAGACTTCCTCTTCCTACATCCCAGTTTTATTGTATTCCATAGCCGGTCTAGAGACTTATAATTTAAAAGCCTTTCTTGGACAAGATTATGCAAGCTTGATGCAGCGACCTTTGTCATAACCAACTAAGAAAACTAAGTCAAAGAACAGCAGTTTCAGTTGTAAACTGACTCAGAACAAAAAAAACTACATAACATAACATCACGCCTGTAATTTCCGAAGGGTTGGGCAGAGGTGTATCTACACGGTGGCAGGGACATCGACGCGAAAACTGTTACCATGGATTCAGTACATGATTCTGAAACCCCCGTTGAAATTTTCCGGTCTGATATTTGCCACCCTGTATAGTACACCCACATTTTGCCAGTTATTTTTAAGTGGCATGTATTGCGAGACTATAGCCAGGGCACAAATACAGACTCCGGGCTGCTACTGAGTCATGCCTGATAGAAAACCCTATAAAACTGTAGCCGACCTGGGAATCGAACCCAGGACCTCATGCTCAGCAGTAGCACTTACCACCACTAGACCCAACGAGGCAGTCACTCTTAATCTAAATCAAATAGTGATCACCAAATAGGAATACACGGAAACTCAACCTGTTGCGTGTAGGCGTTAGTAACACCTCCATTTTAAAGTGTATCAGTTTGATATCTCGATCATTAGCGCGTGAACTCATTGTAGTGACGTCGAGGTCTTGACATTTTAGACGCGTGCGCAGCGCAGCAGTCACGATACCCGCCAACATTTCCCCGCGACCTTGACTGCACTTCCGCTTCCTACGGGTCAAGGTTCAATCGTTTTACGTGTTTAAGAATTATTGAAGTGGTCTCGGTTTAATACGGTTAATTGAATTTTGTTTCGTAATTTTTAATTAAAAGTTCTTGCTTCTCAATTATACGAAGATCAAATTGTAGCTCAGTTTCATCTCCGTATTTGAATCATGTCATGTCTAGGTATATGATAGATAAATATCTTGGTACATACAAAAGTTATTCTTGCATTATGTAAATGAGTCAAATTATACTATGAAAGTTCCACGAGACTATTCTAAAATTGTGAGCATGACATATTAAAACCATGTTCATGTAAGAAAAATTAATATGAATACAGGTTCGACTTACTCAATACATTCTGAAATACAAAAAATAACCAACCAAGTACGTGTCGGACCACGCAACATGAAGGGTTTCGTAGTTGGGATGAATTTATCCCAAAAACAAACTTAACATTATAGTTGTAAAACATGTTTCCCCATACGTTCTAACTACAAATGTAAGTTTGTACGCACAATATTGAGTGGTTTACCATGTTATTTTAAGACCATAGACTTCTTATAGGTTTTTCTGTAATCTATAAACATAGAACTATTCTCTGTTCAAAATTTTAGGCTCAGTAGTTTCGGAGATAAGGGAATTTCGCAATGGTCAATTTTCATCTATTTTCTTAAATATCTTTAAAAAGTATTTATTTAAAAATTATTTAAAAAAAAAGTGTAGGATCTCGCAATTTCATTTGATATATCGAACGGTACAGTTCGCAAAACATTTTTAATTTTTTTTGTATATGCCCCCTATATTCAAAATTCATTTATTTACGTTACACGTTCGTGTTTGGCTCACAGAAATACATATGTGTACCAAATTTCAACTAAATTGGTCCATTAGATTCGGAGCAAATTATCTGTGACAGACAGATACACGAGTGATCCGTTAGGGTACCGTTTTTCCTTTTGAGGTACGGAACCCCAAAAATAATCTTATTATGAGTGAAATGTCAAATTATAATTTCCAAAATAACGTGTACCTAATCAGAGTATATTAAAATCTGTTATTATGTTTAAAGAAACATTTATATCACTTTCGAATCCTCCAAGACGTAAGGTTAAGGCTGGCTGTATGACGTGACGTAAATTATAATTTGATAATTGCAACCAGAGCCCTTGACTCACACTGAACTTGCGTAAAATCTTAACCTTACACTCACACACACGCACACACACCTTAGTATATTAATTAACTACGCTAACTATATATTTTTGAGAAGAATTCGGTTCTAAGGTGCAGAACATTGTACACTTTTTACGAGTGCTCACGAATCAAAAATGTTTACATCATCTAGCAAAAACTGAAGCTCGATAAGTTTAATAATTTGCTGAGGTATAATATGGCCAATAATGTTTTTTTTATGCTTCAGGCTTAGGCTTAGGCTTCAGTAATGTGGTTTTACATCCGGTATATCTCAAAAAGTAAATCACAACGAAAAAAAAATTGAAGCTAGCTAATTTGCACATCAGAAACTAATTTGATAGCAATTATGGGTTCGGACCCGTGCTTTGCTTCATCTAGGTTCTTCACCTGGGTGAAGCACGAAGCTCCCGTGCTCTAACTGATGATCAGTACAGTTAAGTAATTCAGAAAAATACATAATTTAATATATAATCATTTATTTTAACGCATTTAAAAAAAAAAAATACCCATTGAAATTATTAATTTATTGCATTTACGAATCTAAAATAAAATGGTCTTTTTCAGTGTTCTTTGCGGCGTTTAGTTGGCAGTTAGTCAAAAAAATCGGTATTTTGCGATATCACTGTTACCAATTTATTTAGGATAACATATGGTTTTTTGAACGCCTATTGACCTATGTATATGTGTAGATTAATATTTCATTTAAAATGATTAGTCATAGATATGCTATAAACTTGATCACTCTAAAGTCAATGACAAAGGAAATGCTTGCTAGCAATGCTCTCTAATAAGCATCTATTCATTCCTGATCTAGGCAGACCTTGACCGAATGCTAATAGTCACAGGATAAAGATGAATTGACTTGACACCCTTCAACAAACGATTATTTTATCTTACCAGACCACACACCAGCCACTGGCAAAATAGGCGGTAGTTTTACGACTTAATTTTTATACATTTTACTGTACCGATTACTTCATTTCAGCGTGTCGATGGTAATCTAGATACAGTCGGCACTCAGTAGCATCCATTCATTCCTGTAACGTGCAAACAACAGAACACGCTGTACACGTATATTATGTGTCCCATTGTTTGAGGAACAGCAACATATTTATACTTTCGAATCCACTCACTTTTCATAGAACTCGTACGCAATGCCGCCTTATAAATTGGAAGTGAACCATCCGGGAGGGTTACCGGCATTACGTTTGCGCTAACTTTAACCATGGCGGACGGTCAACGGAATTAGGTTAAAAACCGTTTAATAAAACAGGTAAAATTGTGTTTTCGCTATACATAGATTCCAACTATTATTTGTAAACGAGAACAAAGAACAAAATTAAATGCTTGGATTTTAAAACCAACGATATATACAAATAAATTTTGTTAAAATATACATCAGATTTTATTTTCACGGTTTATAATGCTGTATTCGCTAAGAAAAACCTACATTTAAAATGAGAGCTCTGCGAGGGCTCCCGGCATCCTATATGCGACTAGGGCTCCCGGCACTTACCTATATAAATCAAAACAATAAACTTAAGTTAACAAAATCAAAACGTATCTACAATTTCCCAAAGACCACTAAGGCTATATTATCTACTCGAACTTGAAGAGAAAGGACGTTAAAGAATGTGACAGAAGGTTCTTGATAAACTGCTACATATCCGTGCTAATAAATCACCTGACCTATAAAATCTTGCCCGTCTCAGCTAATACAGCTATCGTTCAATTCCGGGACATTTTTTGACATTTAAATGTCATTGCACACCTTAACAGGTAATGATAATTGCTAACCTAGCTTCATACATTATGAAGGCTGATATTTCCATGTGGGTACTGTAACGGGTTTCTGCACTACTGGCAGTATACATTTGGGATTTAAACTTTCTCAAAAATGACGGAATTTCTGAAATGCGGTGTGCGCTTAGATGGAAATAAATCCAAATTCATAACACTACTCATATAACATCTCATTATTATTGATGCCTCATTTGTGTGTGAAATTGCAAACCTCCCACAACTTCGGTGATCACGAGAGTCGCGACTGTTATAAAATGGAAGACGAAAACAGTTCAAATTAACGTGAGATCACGTCAACCGTGCTGGCGTGCGCACACGCCGAGCGAATGCAGCGCGCGTCGCGTCGTCGTCTACATGTCGCGATAGTGAAAGCTGAAGGCCGCTGACTAACGTAACCCTCCGTCAACAAACTCTATTTCGATAATCACTCTGCAACGCACGCTCAAAGAGTTTCCCGTATACTATCAACTAATTAGTCACTAGTAAAGATAACTGGCATATTATATGTAAATCACGTGAAGGGTTAGCCTAACCACGAGGAGTTCCGACATAAATACATAGTGGGCGAGCCAGTAGCTATTCAGCAAATTCCAACACAAGGATTGTAATTTAGGATTTCCCAATCGAAAAACCCCATAGTTAACACTTCATACAGGATCTTACGCTTACCAGCTGCGCTTGGAATCTTTGCGCGAATAAACCGGTCATAAACTGAACTACACTCAAACTCAAATTCCATTCATGTTTTCACATTCTTCTCTTCCTTGTGTTAAATTTTTGACCATGACATTAATCGTTAATTTGACCATGAGGACAACGCCTATTAATGGCGACGCATCATGCAACCGAGGTTTACTTGCCATACTTATATGTAAACGCAAGAAGCTGAATGCAATCTGTGTGGTCATCCATCTATAGAATCCTTACATTATGACAAAGTAAAATCTCCGAAGTCAATTGACTTCGACGAACATCATTATGTTCATTATTTATACACGCTATTTTAAATTTAGCAATGTTTTTGTTTTGAATACCATTTATCAGGATGAGGTCTGTTTTCCTAATAAGGTAAGAGGAAGCAAAACTACGTTCATGAGGTCTCATATGCAATTTTAGATAAATTATGATACATCGTGTCAAATTCACAATATGTGCAAAAACGGACACAATAACCTCTGAGTGGGCGTATCGTTAGAGAATACACGGATATCTTTGAATAACATAGTAAATACAATAAATAACCAACACTTGTTTTGTAATCCTTTAAGTGACAGAAGATAATGACTTTGTATCATCATTGAATTGTTGCAGGACTATGTAAATGAACTCATCACATACTTGTTATAAGTAAAGGCACTGAACATTCCGTGCTTAAACAGATAAATAAATAATTATGAAATGGTAATTACACAAGATATTAGTGCAATTACAAGGTATGTGCTCATACTTGTTGCTGATTATATTATTAATTAATGTGTGGATTACTTCCTGGCTATATTTATTGAAATAGTCATAAACAGTGGTCATAAGTGTGGTTATACCTAAGTAAACATAAGCATAAACAGATATTTTTAGTTGACTCCTCCGTACGCATCAACTCATAACACACAGGTATTTACTAGTAAATTCTTCATAACTTTTTAGGGCCCACCACCAAGTTTAAGACTACTCTATATACTCGTTAGAGATGTTAAATATTTGAAAAAAAAAGAAAGAATATTTGGGTACCAATTAATTTATTTCAAAGAAATAAATAAATTGGTACAAATTGGAACAAAAATCATGTCTTTTACAATTTTTTTTTTGTAAAAGACATGAATTTGAACTAGATTTTTGTTCTTTTGACAAGTTTTTTATCGTATTTTTTTACATTGGGTTTCATAATAACCATGCAGGAATAAAATAAATACTCAGGTGGGTTTGGCAAAGCCAGTCAATGTGAGATACCAATTAGTTATAGGTACGAGACTGTAAAAAAATAAGTTATTGTGATGAGCTGATGTGTTCAATGATCCATGATATCATTTCATTGTAAAAAGTTTTATTAATGCAAAAACTTGGCACATTAAACTATTATATTAATTACCCTGCTGTGTACCAGATTAACTTTTTGTGCTTCAGCAGAACCTACGGTCATCACGAATTGCAAATTTGTTAGTTTTTGTGGTAATATCAGCTAATAGAAGCATTAGAAGGTAATGGACTATTCAGGCCCAAATATTTAAGTGGATATTACCTACCACAGAACAAAAAAAATCCTACGTAATACATAATTATTATTTTATGACAACCAATTACCACTAGGACACGAGCAGTACAAACAAACACTACTATAAAGAGTAAAAAAGTATTGTACCTAAGGCCGAGTCATGAGTATTTTGTTTTAATTAGCCGTTTGCTAAGCAATATTGCAGGCGGATGGAGTAGCAATAATATTAAAACGTGTTCTTCTAATATTATAAAAAAATATTTATTGCAGACCACAAGATCCATAAAAAACACATACAATAAAATAAAAAAAGTTAAAGAATAAAATGGCACAATACACATACATAGATATACATGCATAAACTCATGCCTTTCATAAATGTCATAGATCTAACTTATCTTCTAGTAGATCAAATATTATAAGTATAACCGTAATTTAGTATACTAAATTACGGTTATACTTATAATATTTCACTGTCTGAAGTGGCACTTGTTAGTATACTACCAAATACCACTTCAGACAGTGAAATAAATTAAAGGTTCCAGAACACATGTAATGCTTACATAATATGCATGTGAATAAAAAGCTTAGTTTTAAGAGAATACAGCCAGTCACGCTTTTTTGATAAGTACACGATTATTTTAACCACAAGACTGCAAGAGTCACGGAGGAAATCGTTAACCTGAAGATACCTCAAAACGTGAAATAAGATATTAATATTATAGCAGAACCTAGAATCAATTACAGCCAGTACAACTAAATCAGTACAATTTATTCTACCTTATTTAGAATAATTTCCTCTAATAAATATAAATGTTAATATGCTTGTATGTCCTAACTAACCCACTTAGATCCGCTGTCAGTGGTCGAGACTAGCTAAACTGGCCTGTTACCACAAATTATTATGTCCCACATGATTACGAATAAACTCCTTATTTCACGTATATTTTATGTTACGAAATTAACATTTCTTGGAACAAAAACAACTGGTTTAAACTGGCTTAGGTTGGGTTGGGTTTATAATAACAGTGCAATAATGCTTCGTTAGAATTTAGATATCTCGTTGAAGTCACACCCAGTTGAGTATTCAAAATCTTTTCTTCTTGTAAATTGTAACTAAAAACTGAAGGATGTAGAACTTTTCGTCGTACCAATTATCCACTGCTTGATGTAAACGCACAAGTCTACATAAATCTACTAGTACCTGTCTAATCAATATGGCGCTTTCGAAACCTCGATTTTGTGATTACAATCGATTTTGTTCGACGATGCTAATAAAATCAAAGACTTGTTTCCGTCACTCGATATTTGATCGATCAATGTCATCATCTAACCGGTCTGCAAAGAAACTACATCTCTAAAGCTTTCAACATGTCAGCACTGTCGACATTGTCAGCATTCGATTGTGACGTCGCATTCCAGATGCATGTTATGAAACTAGAACGAGAACAAATAGAGATCTTTGATGTTCATGTCACACCCACTGCCTATAAAAGACTGCCACTGACAGCCTCGTTTACATTTATCTTAATTATCTATCGTCCCCTTTATGTGTAGCCTTTCGCTGTCCAGATCTTTGCTCGATAACAATAATTTACATGCACGAATTAGAATGCAACCAACTATGAATATGTTTTATGAACATGTGCACACGTGTGCTATAAAGCATTTCGCTTTTCAAATGTTTATTTAATGATTAATTAAACCTCATTGTACCTAACTTGTCTTATACAGTTATAAGTTAATCAATCTCAATTCATCATTCACTTGTCTTTTGATTTTGTAATCACACACCTGCATTGAGGTATATATATTGGCATTTCATCATAATCATCCTCAATTCAGCCGAAAGATGTCCACTGCTGGACATAGGCCTCCCACGAGCACAGCCACTTCGACCGGTTCTGTGCTTCTTTATCGCCTTGTCGCCAATAATTTGCATCATATTTTTTTTTCATAATTTTCAATGCTCATGAGTAATTCCTTCATCCAGTCGTCTGACCAGTTTTCCGATACCGATTTTTTTAAATCCTTGATCACCGGTAACAAGCTACTTGCTGGTTATTTTATTTATCAAATTTATTTTTAACTATTTATTTTGGTGGCTGATTGGCATGATGTTGTCAAATCCCTATTATAGTTACTTAGTTAACCGTATGTTAACAGCTTGTCTCTCTTATGCAGACCTTAACTTGTAATCAACTCCAAATTCACATCCAAAAATGTACATCCAGTAACAAGTGAGTCATTAATACAAATGTCAGCGCCAAACAATTCCAATTTGCGTTAATACCTGTACAAATTATGATAATTAGAAGCCTAATATATCAAGCTACGGTACATGCAAACGTACGCCGCAGGTGGCAGAGAAATATAAATAAGTTGGTAACTTATTTTTCATATACTGTTGTCCAACCAACAATTTAATCGGTCTACCATATTAACTGTGATGAATTATTAGCTCATAGTAAACTATGTCATGTCGCAATTCTAATAAGCAATATCATATATATTCTATTGACATTTTATAACAATTTTTTCAAACGATTATTGTGACCATAATTACTCATGAAACATACATGTGGTAAAAAATGCGCACACGCAGGTGTCCCGACAACAAGCGGTCTACCTATATCCGTTTCTATAAGCAATTGTTAAATAGGTACGATTTTATTTATTTATTAATTATTGTTGAGTAAATGAGACAATATTGCAAACGTCTAAAAGTGAAAGTGTAATATCTGCTGACTATGCCATTCGGTTGGGGCATCACAAACCAAGCTATGAAAATTCAGGATCGAGATAAATAGGATCACGAAAAGCTGGAGTAATATTATCATTTTAATAATAACATACAAAAATTAAACAATAACAATTATTATGATATTATTATTCGAATGAATGGTCAACAACAAATGAATACGGATCTTATAATCTGAAATAACGTCATGTAATGTAAGCGGAATACCCATTAATTCGGAATGTTTCGTAGGTGTGATGGCGGCATGTCCTCGCAGCAGCTCTAGATTTAATAAGATAATATATCTCCTTGCGACAGCCTGTTATAATTTACAGTGTCAACCTGCTAAAATGTATGAAATCCTTTTAATTTTATTGAGCATTTTATAGAGTATCTCAGCTGGTAGGCAATTTAATTATCGGCTTAACGTTATTAATTCTAGCCTGATCCTATTCAGACTCATAATAAAAAGGTTAAGCTATTGTGTAGTAATGTCTGCAGACTTCACGATTTGGAATAAAGCTGCCAGTGATTTATTGTTTTCTGAAAATGATAAATTATAACATTTATAACAAACGTCGAAAAAATACGCGTTAATTCTTAAAATCTTTGTTGTTTTTTTTTTCTCCTTATCAATTGAGATTGAGTTATTAATATTTTAAAATCAGTAAAGATTTGTTTAATCAATCCAACCCAAATATAATTATGTTACATTAGCAATCAGCAGAATGAAATGTATAATTTACGAACCAGCTGTTAATAAGAGGTAGGCAGGTACATCAAAGAGTTATTACGGCACGATTTATGTATAACATTGAGGGCCACATCTCTTAAATAGTGATATATTGACTAAAAATAAGGGCAATTATGTTGTTAATTACAAAATCGTCCACATTCAAGTCAATTAAATCTTTAAATAAACTCTAACAGGACTTAGGAGTTTATTTATTATTCCAAATGATATTACGACTATCATAGTTTATTCCGAATCTATTTTAAAAACATTTTGCTAAGAAGCCATTAGAGATAAATACTGTTTTGTCTGATCGCCAAGCCATATTACTTTTATACATACTAAAAAAGATGAATATTCAAAGCATTTTTCCAATTTCTCAAAAAAAATATAGTTTATTCGGTTTATCAATGTAAAATAAACCGTATAAACAAAACTAAAACAATCGAAAATTAGCTAATTAAATTAAATTAATGTAGCAATATTTTTGAGCCGTTTGGGGTTGAAACACTAGGGCCGTGGGGTCCGAGTGCTCATCGAGTATTTCGGGACATCGCCAAGCGGTTGGTCGACTCTTCACGTGACCAGGGGGCTGGCCAATTTTTAGGTCAAAGAATCAGCATTGCCATCCAACGTGGCAATGCTGCCAGCCTTTTGGGCACTCTTCCAACTGACAGCGATGAGGATGAATTTTTTGATGCCCAATGAGCTCTTCCTTAATTTTATTTTTATTTTTTATTTCCTCTGTATACTTGTACATAATTTATATATTTTAGTGTTAGATGTATATTATATTTAAGATTGTATACTATCCTATATATCGTAAATTGATGTCCATTTACGTCTATTCATTTACAACTTTTAAGCTCAATAAATGCGTAACGAGGAGCTCATTGCGATGCATCTCGGTTAGCGGACAGAGCAAGGCCTCGATAGGAACGGTCGAGCACGTATCTAGCACGGCGTACTATCCGCAAAAACATGCCGACGTTGTACCTGCACCTGACTCCATGCGTGTTGATTGACTATGCTTACAAATAAACATTCTACACTATTCATTGTACGGGTTTGATCAACCACCCAAGTTTATGTTAAGTAGGTTGTAATTGAGAAATTGAACTAGCAACTTTACGATTAAGTGGAACGACTTTGATGGAAATATGATAACGATTTTGAATGTGAAAAAGTTGTCGTTGTGTACTCTAATACCTATTTGCGTACTTTGCTACCTAAGCACGTTATTTACGAAAATAAAAAAGACTGTAATCCAATCTTTTTGTCCTTTTTCAGAGGTCTACTACGAGAAGCAGCGCTACGATGGCTGGTTCAACAACAGAGCTTACCCAGACTGGGGATCGGTTGGTGAGTACCACAAACTTAGATAATAAAAAAAATAAGCACTAGGTATCACGTAAACGTTGCAGTACGTACCTACTCTGCTATTCAAAGACCTTAACAACTGTTATATGGCCGTGAGCCTAGAGATCCGGATGTCCCTTAGCTAAAATTATTAGAACATGACTAATATATTCGGCGTCGATTATTGTGTGTGATGAATGATGATAGACAATTCGTAATTTTACAGTGGCTTTTATTTAGATATTAAGTTCTGTTTACGTTTAGTTTTTATTTCTGCCTGAGTATAGTTCTCGATTATTTTGTGTGGTATATTGGCGTGTACTAGCTAACATATGGCTAATAATTTAAATTAAGTTTGTGTGTTGCGTAATGTAAATTTTTTTTTTTTTTTTTTGTTCTTCTAACTGAACAGACAGCTGTGCTGCTGGGGATTTTGTTGCGCCACTTCTTCTTCCCAGCTAATGCACTAGGAAGTGGTGAAGGGTGGGCGTTTTGGGGGACTGTCTTATGTAATTTTGACGTTCGAAAAGTGCTGATTCTCAGCCTAGTTTGAATAAATGACTTTTGAATTTTTTGAATTTTCCAGATACTAACACCCCATATACTAACTATAGTAAGTAGTATATTTATGAATAATTAAGTTCAATTAAAACAGAAAATTATATAAGTCACTCACAACAGACAAAAAGGCTTGCCAAACAGTAATCAAATTGAAGCTAAAAATCAAACAATGATATTTCCAAACAAGCAAGTATACATAGAAACCCGAGTGGTGTTGTAACATACTATCGAGTAATCCACACGGTCAAATTCAACCTTTTTGTCAGCTGTCATTGTTTGAACTGACGTTAATCAAGTACCATTTGCTTTAGCTGTTTGATTTATCGAGATGACCTTGCTCTAATCTTTCTACCACATGGATTATTTGTCGTTATAAGTAGGCCCACCTTAATTCTTTATAGTTCTGTTCAGTCTTAAAGTAGGTGCAAAGTAAAGTCTAATTTTTTAGCCGTTCACATATAAACGGATAAGAAAAATACGTAATAAGTAAATTACTCCTATTTGACGTTTCAGGTCTTCATCATGCCCGTATTTGACAATAAGTTTATTTTAAAGCCTTCCTCTATTAAATGAAGACAAGATTAGGCACTGTTGTCAAAAGCACTCTGCTTTCGGACCTAAATTGCTTGGAGCATAACGTAGGTATAGTAAATATAGTTGACGGCGCGTCTAAAGGTTTTACTATGCCAAACTTACGGACTTGATTTTAGAATGATTATGACAGCCGTCAACTTGGCGTAACCCTGAGTACTAAGAAGTCAGAAGAAAAGATCGCGAAGTTGGATCGAACCTTGGTCTACCCTTGCAGTGCAGTGAGTTGATTGATGTGCACTCGCGTGTTACGTACTCGGGGGAAAGCGTTTACATTATTTTTTATTCCCTAATGTGATCAGAGATACGTGATTATTCAGAATATTATTGTGCCCGCAAACCCACGAATAATACCTCTCTCTCTCTCTCTATCAGGATGTACACACTTTGGTCTGTTTGTCTGAAATTAAGACAAAAATAAAGAAAGAAACCAATTTATCAGAATGCCATTAAGATTTTAACGCATTTACTGATCAGATATTAACAGCAATACGAGTACCTTATCTTTTGGGCTCTCGCTTAATATTTATAATACTCTTAATTTATGGTCTTTGTGCACATTTAGCACTTAAATATAGTTATTATTGCATATTATGATGTCAGTCTGCGTTTCTCTGGGCTTAATACAGGTATTAAGCACATTTTATTACTTGAAGCTTTTTATTCAGAGTGATCATAAAGCTGGATTTTTCGCATATTCGTTAAAGGAATATAATGATATTGATAAAGCTGGAATAAAAAATATGATTCCATATGAATGATCGTCATAAAATTTTATATTATGTGTAGTTTTAATTGCATCCGCATTGAAACTTCTGTCCCTGTGAGGTATTGCATCAAGTATAGATGATGATCTTAGTTCGAACATGATAGTTTGACAACAATCGAAGCTAGGAAGCAGACACATTATTATTAAATTAATACGTGAAGCAAAAACTTTGTACCCCTTTTTACGAAAATTACGCGGACGGAGGAGTATGAAATTTGGCACAGTTAAAGTTTATATGGAGAAGGAGTGCAGAAAGCTAATATTTTTATATAATATACATAAGAAATAAATTAAATTAATAAAAAAACATTACACACACTACCATGCGTCTTGCACAAGATGGCTACCTTAGAATCATGACATGGCAGCATGGAATTAGTATGTACTATACAACTTAAAATTTAAATGAATTATGGTAGAATTTCGACATCTGGGCGACCACTAGTTCAAATAATAAAATGATGCCGCGTTGCAAGCGCTAGTTGCAGTGATTGCAAGCGCTACTACTGAGCATGGGCTCCTGGCTTCGATTCCTAATTCGGGCAGAGTATTACTGTGTTTTGTTATTGAGTTTCCTCAGTACCAACCCGGAGTCTGGATTCAAGCCCGGTTGATGGCAATAGGCTCGCCCCTATTATATAGGACTTAAACATAACTGGCAAAATGTCAGTGTACTGTAGGTACAACTCTGCTGAACCCTTCGGAAATACAGGTGTGATGTTATATTACACAACGATTACATGAGTAAACTGGCCAATTTATTTATAAGTCGATGACTGTTTATCAGATGACAGTAGCTGTTTTGCGGTCCCTGAACCACTTTCGATATGATCATATTTGTAACACAATTTATGGAAACTTGTCTTCAATGTGAGTGGGAACTGCTTTATATTTTTTTGTGTGTTAATAATGGAGCAGAATTACGTAAATGGTACGCGCCATTATTGTTGAGTATGACTTCAATATTTATTAACTGCCTTTAGGAATACACGGGCAATGTAAGTTAAATATGAATTAGGTATTTTTTGACACATTTATCCCTAAATGATAATGTCAGTTTAACTTACAACTGAATAAGTAATGGACCATAAATAAATCAATTTGTAGTTTTAAACATACGTATTTGCCTCATTCCTTACAGGTATTATTGCCCAAAAATTTTGCTAATTGCAATCAATTATGGTATCATTCACAGTTTACCGTAGCAAAGCTATACCTACCCTGATTTTTGGATAAAACATTTAAAATGCAGCGATAACTTAGCAACCTGCTTCTTACTTAAACATTGTTTACCAAGAAGATTGAGTTGTGGCATGTCTTGGAAGTAAAAAACCATTGAAGGATGTTAATGCTTATATGACTTCAAAATTGTAATATTCGAATATCTGAAGCACAATTCGATTCATTAAAGTTTCCATATAGAGGTAATCATGACATTCGTCCGACGGAACGCACGACGAATAGCAAATTAATTAAGTGTAAAATAAATTTAAAAAAAGATTGCCATATTTGTAAATCGACCATTAAAACAGTCTCTGGGTGGTATTACAACTAATTAGAATGTCAAATAGTAATATATCATATTTTTTATTTTTTTATTGACATTATTATAATTTATTTCTCTATTGCCTTAGAAGGGCAAAATTCATTTGCTTCTTTGAAGTTGCTCAGTGAAGCAATGAAACAGATTACATTCATCCATCAAATAACTTGTCTCTCGAATAATACCAATTATATCTGGCCACTGTCTTTCACGTCCATGCTCATACATAATCAATTCAATGTAAGAATCAATACGTCTTTGAGCTTGGCGAACAGATTGTATCTTTTCAATTTATTTTACATTGAATAGAGATTTTGTAAGATTTATTATAGCTATGTATTTATTGACTATACAATTCAGGTTTATGATAATTGCGCATTTATTTCACATTCAAGTTAATCGCATTAGTAAATGCAATGAAATAAATAATAAGAAAATTTAAACTTTAATGAAATTGCAACCAAGTGGAAAGCTTTCTAGTAAAAGATATCAACGCACGGACAACAGTGTAAATAATAAGTATGTTAACAAAAGATAAATAACCAAGAGCCGATTTATCAATCGTCGGATAACTTTTATCTGAAAAATAAATATGGTAGTTTGACATATTTTCTATACAAAAACTGTCAAACCACAATTTTAATTCCTCAGATAAAAGTCTATTGAACATTAAAAAATCGGCTTGAAGTATAATTTTACTTTATATGTATGTTCCTGATACTTAATGTACATCGTTAAAGGTAAACGTGAAATTACCTCACCAATTCCGATATTTATTGAACCATTTTATCGAGTCATCTTAAATCGTGACTGGTGCTAAGATTGACGTTGCTTTGCTCTTCTAAAACTTTCAGTTATACAAATGATGACGAAATACCTACTACACGTGAGTATTCAAAAGAGATTACTCGTTAAATTTTATTATTTTAAACTTTGTAAGATGAATTTTGGCGTAGGTATAATATCTTTACTTTTAATAAACTTGATTAAGATTTGTATCCAAAAATTAGTCTACAGATAATTAATGAAGAAAATGCGGTTTATTGAATCTCAAAGATGACCTTAAATAAATTTAATTTTCCGGAGCTATGATTATTTCATAATGCCTGCCAAACATCTAACAAGATATCTAATTAATGCCAAAATTAGTTCCTATGCAGATTGAAAAATGTTTAGAGTTGTGGTTGACCTACTGAAACTGTAAAAGAGGTCGCGTAAAGTCACGATGCTCAGTAGCTACTGCGATGACCTCTTGCGTAACGCGGTCAACTCGTGAATCTACTAACACCGAGATAACGCTCGATAGAGGCCTTATTAATTTGTCATCTAGTGTTGCGAAACTGATGAGTACTGACAAAACACACATTCATGTACATTGATGCACAAACTGTTACCATGAATTCGGCACATGGTTGTAGACCCCTCAGCGTAGAAATATTCAGTCGGTTCTAAAAAAAATATTGCTGTTTCATACAAAAGTGCAATACCTGATCTACACCGCCAAAATGTATGGAACAGCTGTTTTTTTTTAACAACCGATGGTAAATTTCAACGCTGGTGGTTCTAGAATCAGGTACTGAGTTCATGGTAACAGTTTGCGAGTCGATGTGCCTTACACCGTGTGTACTTGGGAAGATAGGTGGCTTGATAGAAGCGCGGGTAGTTGTTACATACCGATCAAATGAAAATAGTTTATTTCAACATTAAAATTACAACATGAACATATCGTTGGTCTTAAACTAGGTACAGCCTGTATCTTGGACACCAATAAATAAAACATTTTGGTAATGAAAGCTTTCATACTTACCCAAAAACTATATCTCGGGTATCCGGTGCCGCCAACCTGCTGAAACGTGTGAAAAGACACGTAGGCACCAAACATATTATTCGTTTATAGCCACTGAGGAGTCGTTGATTTGTTGACTCAGATCAAACAAAACCAACTTTCCAATTTAAACAATACCTATCTTAACATGCTTAACGTGATGACATGTCAAGAAGTATTTCATCACTAATTAAAACTACCATACCATGGCTACAGGTGTAAGCTCAACCGCATGACTTTGACCTCGAGCTGGCCTAGCGTAGTACGGAGTTTTAATAGAATTAGAGACCAGTTATACTGTTTTTGTTATCACTGTTGTTGGCCTACTGTATAGGCAGATATACCTAAAGGCCTGATTGATTTGTCATCCAAAGTTTCGCAAATGCGATGTTTATCGACAGGACACACTGAGAGACTCAATTGTATCTATATCGACATTGATTGTCCGACATATTACCTTTCATATTTCAATTAAAATTAATTATCCGACGCGAGATAATAAATTAAATTAGATCGTTAATCTATCAGTCTATTTCTATGTCCATCTGAATTCGTTTATTCATTTGTTCTGTCTATATAATCTAGATTAACCCAGGGCACAAATAGCTATTGCTTGCCTTTACAATTACTATGAATTTAAATAAAATATAGTGCAATTGTGAGTTTAAAATATTACCTGATGGAATAAACTCAAGCTGCGTAACATGCAGAACAAAAAAATGCGACGATTCTTATCAGATTGTCAGTGATTTAAGATTACGTTTACTCAGTTCACACGCTTTCCTTCCACCACACCATTTACGAGAAAAGGTAAATGTTTTATTAAAACAGCAACACACGCATAAACAGCCCGACAAAAAAATAACAATAAAAAATTGAATCTTTATGTCTAAATTATAATTATAGAAAAACATTTCAGTGATTTAAATAATTTCATCTCAATTAAACGTTTTGACAAAAACTATTATCTAAAATGATTATAGGATGTTGAGTCATAATCAAATAACCCCCTCATTGCCTATTATTATATTATCGTGAGCAATTTATATTAACGTCTATCGATTATTGAGCGATAATGACTATGATGAACAAACTTTACAAAGGCTCAGTGTAATTTGTGTGCGAGTCGAAATCTCCTCGTCCCTAATTCGTGGTTCATGCAAATAGACGCGATATTGCGCCATCTAGCGTCACGCGCGCATTCAATCCCTGGTACGACCAGTTTCTTGCATTGATAAAGCATTGTTGTTCCCAGTGAACACGTTTGTTTCTAGTTATAATGTCACGCATTCGAAATATATCAAAATAAGATAAAACCAATGTGTAGAATAGATAATTTTCACACCTTAGGAAATAAATCTTTAAGGCCATTTTAAATAATAGAGTAGAGTTTAGTTAATACAATGTTAACCTATGACCAAGCCTAAAGTTTATATCCGTTTTTATCGCTTTACACAAACAAATCATTTCCAATAAAATTTATAAAGATGAAAGCCATTTAAAACAACTTAAAACGCTTTCGATTACAAAGTATGTGCAAGTTTACATATATTCATTTAAATCATGACATAAACTTTATGCGATTTTAATTTTACGATTATATTTTAATTACCCTATCAAACCACAGGTTTCTTGATAGCTATTAAATGTGAAGAAATCAATATTGACAATAAAAATAAGTTAAATGATAATTTCGTGAACATTGGAATAAATCGAGCGTTGATGCAAGCTCTTGGATTTCTCTCTTTTTATAGTATTCTGGCAATTTTCATGTGTTCCAGAAAGGTAATCTTATAAATAGCGGGCCATCAGATCATAAACTAAGAACTCCTTACATGCAGGCACACATTGGAAGCAACAAATACGCACAAATTTGGCAATGAGCATTGATATTGCCTCGTTAAATACATCGTTTCTAAGAAGTCCATTACACAGATTTAGCTTACAGTCTTCAACAGCTTTCAATCTGCCTAGCCATTTCCCAACTATGTTTGGGTTGGCTTCCAGTCTAACCGGATACAGCTGAATACCGTATTTTACATGGACCGACTGCTTATCTGACCTCCACAACCCAGTAACTGGTATGCCATACGATACCCCTTGGTAAGACTAGTTGTCAGACTTTCGGGCTTCTGACGACCCGTAACGAATGTCAAAGATCCACAAATGACAGCCGGGACCAACGGTTTACCTGCTTTCCGAGGCACGATAGAGTCTCGGTATGTTAAGATGGTCACCCATCTACAGACCAACCCTGGCAAGCGTAGCTTAACCTGATGGATCGAAAAGTTTTTGCTCGATTTGGTTTGGTGGTAGGACTTGTTCTAAGTCCGCCTGGCTAGCTACCACCATCTTATCCAAGTCTGTCGCCATAGCAACAATGTTAACAGCATGGTTGTGTTTCGGCAGCTAGAGGTAAGTAAGATAGCCAGTTGCTCTGTGGTTGAGGATTCCGGGTGAAGGCCAAACGTGGAACCTTCGGCCTGATCATCACTTACAATCAGGTGAGATGCAGACCAAGAACTTACCCGTTGTGGTAAAAAAAAAAACTCAGTTCATTGCACAATATTATATTAGAGTTTTTCGAAGCAAAAAGAGTATGTTAGGATTTAAAAAACATCAGGACAAAGATATTCAGACGATCTTTAGTACATATTGATCATGTATATGTGACATTTTAGTCGTCTTACAAAAGCAGCTCACTTCATGTATCCAATGACCACTAAACATTCATTAAAAAAAAATATATACATCGTGACATTTTAGTCTTACAAAGGGCCACTCAATGTACCCGACATAAAATACCTCTAGGAGCAATGAAAAAATTGTTACAATATTTTTGTTTATGAATGTTTAGTAGACATTGGATACATGAAATGGGCTGCTTTTGTAAGACGACTAAAATGTCACGGTTTATACTTCATAAACAACTAGAACGCCCATTGTTTTGTAACTTTCTAAGTTTACAATTGTAATTTATATGGTGTCCAATAAAGATTATTATATCTAGGTATCTAACCAGATCTAGTATTATGGAGCCCTTTGTAATTTCACCACTATCAATCAATCAACCTAGCCTTTTCCCAACTATATTGGGGTCGGCTTCTAGTCTAACCGGATGCAGCTGAATACCAGTAATTTACATGGAGCGACTGCCCATCTGACCTCCACAACCCAGTTACTGGGTAACACGATACCCCTTGGTAAGACTGGTTGTCAGACTTTCAGGCTTCTGACGACCCGTAAGGACTGCCAAAGATCCACGAATAACAGCCGGGACCAACGGCTTAATGAGCTATCCGAGGCACGGAGGAGTCTCGGTATGTAAATATAGTCTCGCATGGCCACAGACCAGACCCGGCAAGCGTAGCTTAACCTGATAGATCGACCCGCGCGGCTGGTATTACTGAACCACGAGCTCCTTATCAACCACTATATTCGTTCGATTTTTGAAATATAGTTCCTCGCACGTTATACTACTACATTACTACACACTTGGCGAATGAGAACTAGACCGAAAAAAGTGTAACATTGACCGTCGCGATACTTTTTTTTATTTTTTTTATTTACTATCAAACATTGTTAATTTATCTTTTTTTTTATTTTTTTTTTCTATTTGGCATCTCGCAGTTGACCTCTGAGGATGTCGTAGCTGCTTAAACGGACTTTCCTGTGGTTGCCTTAAGTTTCTACACTTAAAGCCTCCAGCCAGGGGCACAAACTATAAATTAAAATTAGGCGAACGCTCGCTAAGGGCACCCCCTGTGGGGTACGGACCTCGGCTTAGGGCGTCGCTGGGGGGAGGACAGCAAGATGGGACAGGCTGGATCAAACATAGATTATTATTATTCGGGGAATTTAAGACTACGGGCTCAGCTTCGACGCGGGCCAGCCCGCGTCGACGAGCAAGGGTCGGGGGGGTTAATTTATCTAATTGTGCCTGTTATTTTATACAGCAAAAGGAACTGCGTTCCAGCCGGGTGTCCCACTACACCTCTCGATTATTTATCATTGTAATTTTTATAACTTACACGTGATATAGTTTGGTACTTGTATCAATATCCGTCTAACCAGATACGTTATCTAACCTGAATTTATCAAACCACTAATTAATCAAGATTAACATGCGCATAATAATTTTGTTCGAATTAATTTCACGCCTCATCTGATCGTAATGTCTTGTCATTAAACTAATATTAAACGTTAACACATAATAATAATAAAATTCGTATTGACATTTTGTAAATTCTTATTGATGCAAAACCACTTACTTTGTTTCTATGACGTAACGCGAAAGTTAGAAAAGATATTGATTAGCTCGTCAATCACGTCTCTAATCAATCTTTCAAAAATATTCATTAATATTTACGATTATTTACATATTTTCCAGTATCTAAATTATTATTTTCAAGTTATGCCTCAGGTGGGTACTAACCTAAACATTAACAAAAGTAATTTTTAGCTTATTTTTTTCTAGAATTTTATCATCGCTCAGAGCGTTTTTCCTGGTCGGTATCAAATGATTTTAAGGAAATATTTATTCCCCAAAATAGTGCGAAACAAAAAATACGACAGACATAATTACAGTTCAAAATGGTGACCAACCATATAATTTATTAAAAAGTATCTGAGAGACTAAAAATAATGTATTAATTGCTACTTACCAAGTAGCTCTCGTAAAGGCAAATCAGAAAGACAGCACACGTAAATAAATCAGAGCAAAGATAAAAACCGTGACCTGCCAAACAAGACACACCTGATTTTGGCCAATTTTAACTTAATTGTTACCATTAATTGAAATTTCACGTGCCTACCAATTATTTTTAAGTAAACAGCAAGCTTAGTGATTTTTAATAATGATAAAGTTGGTCATAAATCTGACACATCTAATTAAAGACAGAGATCAATTTTTAGAACTGGCATACTAGTAGGACTGAAAGAGTGACGACGCTTTAAAAAACTGAACTTTTTCTAAATCTTAAACTACTACTGGTCGCAAGCGCTACCGCTGAGCATGAGGTTTTTGGTTCGATCCCCAGTTCGGGCCAAATGTTATTGGGTTTTTCCATCAGAAATTTCACAGTAACAACAACCCGGAGTCTAGATTTGCCCGGTTGATGGCAATAGGCTCGCCCCCTATTAAATTGAACATAAACATAACTGGCGAAATGTGGGTGTACTACAGTTACACCTCTCCCTTTGGTGATTGTTAATGTTATGTTAAAGTAAAACTCGATGTGCTATACTTATTTACGGCCAGCTACTGTGCGTTGATACGCGAATGAACTGCATTCGAAACTGTAATGTAGTTCCTCCTTATTTGTCGCAAATAACAGTATTGAGCTGGACCCTAATGTAATACAAACGACTATCGAAAGGCAATAAATACTATATTATACAGAATGAGTAATGCAACCCATAACCGATTCGAAAATGTGAAAATATATTGACTTTAGAACATACATAAACATTGCTAATGCTGGGCACGCATCTAAAATTATAAATAGTTATGTATCTAGCGTTCTAAAGACTTATTGATGTAGGTACCATAACCCAAAAATAGTTTTCTTTTCACAATCAGGTGAGTAATGTAGCACCTAGCGTCAGTAATAAATGATCCTTTTAAAATATGAGAGGATATGATCAGATTACCAATATGCAAAAAATGCAATAGACTGCACAATTAAAATAAGGAAATAGGTACGCGGTAAATGCCAACGAAAACGCTGTACATATAAGCGGAAACCACGCTACATTTATTTAATTATATTGGAAATAAGGTTAGCACATACATATTCATATATGGAAATTACTAGTACACCATGTTACAACCATATTTGTAGATTACAGTTCTTTTCTGCCACTTTCCATTAAGATAAGATAATATAATTTATTTGCGTAAAACATGGCATACATAGGTGTTATTAAAGCATAAAAGATACATGTTTTGCTTAAAAATTAAAGCATGCAATCTTCAACGAATAAAAAAAAATTGAAATTACAAACTTTATAATTTATGTTAAAAAAAGTCCTTAATATTATAGAAATTATTTTCATTCAGTCATTTGTATAATTTAATTTGGAATAATCTGCAATTTAATATTTTTAATACATTAGGCAATTTATTATAAATACCACGCATAGCCAGACAGCTTTTATTTTATTTTGCTAACCTAGGGAGCTCATCCAGTACAAGTGTGTTGATCATGGCGACTCTGCTGTTTTGAACAATTTTTTATATTTCCTAACAAACATACATGCTTGATACAAATATAATGAAAGCATTGTATGATTCACTTACACTGAACGTCGACTCGAAGCTCGACTACTGTCAGCAATCGGCCGACAACACTTTTATACATGCTGTATATTTCAATGCTTACATTTAAATACTATCGAATATGGAAATAAGGTTTTATGATTTACGGGCAAAGTATGCAGATTTCGTTGCATTTTGGAGGTGATAGAAACTATAACATCTAATTGAGGTTCGTTTTATCGAAAATATTGCACACGTTAAAATACGGAATGTAGCGGACAATCTGTGGAAATCTGTGTCATAATATGGTCTACATTAAGTTAAAAATAAGTAACTAAATAAGTAGTTATAGATAATACTTGTCACTTCCAGATTTAATCTTAAAACTCACCATAAATTGAGAAACAATTGTGATAAAATCGATAAATTATGTGCAAGAACAATGCAAAGGCCAGATAAATCCATCTACAGTGAATGTTCACAGGAATAAAACAGAGAGGATATTACCCAATAGCGAGCATTCTCCGAGAGCTTTGATCATACGAGAGTGAACGGCACATTCACTTCTGGTAGCTATGAGGCCAATTATGGAATTTATCTGAAACCTTCCGCTGTAACTTTCCAAGTAATCTCCAGTTTCTTTAACGTAACCATCACTTTTAGCAATTCGACTAATAACACTCGTGTATATCTACCAGTAGTACACTGTTCCATATTTATCCAAAACCTAATTACAATTACATACACACGCAATAAATAACTCATGAGTCTAACTCGAACACTACACGCAAACATACTCGGCACTGCCTTTTTCGACAGCTACGGCAGCTCGTGTTTTTGCACTATTAAAGCTCTTAAATAAATTAATGCCCACCAAATGTTTAAGATTATGATATATTGTAAACAACTTTCGTTTCGACAGACGTGGTTTTTTAATAAAAATATTCTTTATTATGCGCGAGTGAAATACCTAAATGTTTAGTTTAATGTGGTCATAACAAGATTAAGTTTTAACTTTAACACGTTCAGTGTCGGGAGCATTCCTGTAGGATTTACCTAGTCGCATATGGGATGCCGGGAGCCCTCGCGGAGGGTTCAATTTAATTGCAGGTTTTATATTTCAATAAGATTTATTAGTACATGGGTTGGTTTTAAAATCGAAGCATTTTAATAAAAAAAAATTTTTTTTTGTTCACGGTTAAAAAATATTCACAAAAAGAAAAGGTTGGAAATTACGTATAGCGACTTGAAGACCGCCCTGAAAACACAATTTTACCTCGTTTTACAGTGTTTTATAACACGGTTTTAAACCCAATGCCGTTGACCGTCCGCGATGGGAGAGGATTCACTTCCAATATGTATGGCGGCATGGCGTAGGAGTTCTATGAAAATGGGTGGAGTCGAAAGTATTAACAAACAACACTTTTGTCTCTAAAAGCTTACCACTGATAGGTGTGCGCAACCAGCAACGTCGAACATGTTTGCTAATGATTATTATTTTATTACTCACATGTATTAAATACTCTTCATTGCCATTATTACGAGTAACTACAGTAATAAAATAATTTGATACTACCAGTCCAGTAAGGTTCCTGTCTTTCTAGCTTTGAAATACTCTATTTAATACGTAGATAATTAGGTTCAATTGAAGGATCACGGCACATATTGACCATCTACAGAAAATACACAATTTTGAAGTCAGTCTATCGCGAAGAAGCCCTAAATTATGGTATTGTCGTAATTGCATAAAAGTAGCTTACCTAACCCAACCTAACAATTATTAAGCTTAACGAAGCAGAAGTTGAAGTCAAACATTTCTGCAGTTTGTGTCCCATATGAGAAACCCACAATTTTTTTTCAAATCTTGCATCTGCATGTCTTTTACAACATCGATAACACACTTCCTTGTTCACAGGTAGCCGTCTCACGCGCAAGACGCCGGCGTCATACGCTGATGGGGTCTACATGATGGCGGGCGTCGACCGGCCTGGCGCCAGGACACTGTCCAAACTTTTCATGAGAGGACAAGATGGACTGCCTTCGCTGGCTAACAGAACTGCGTTGCTTGCGTTCTTTGGTAAGATTAGATCTGATATTTGCAATCTTCGGACAGTATGAATACTTTACACCAGCTTTTTTCATAGATAAAAAATTACATTGTGCTATTTCGAAATTCTTTTATCAAACTACTGTACGTATACGGGTTAAAGCTCAAGCGAAAATGGGTTTTATAAAGCGGCTATAATACTGACACCATTTCATTTAGGGATTAATGCGAGATTACGTCATATTATTTTTGTTGCACAGGCACAACGCATACATCTATCTTTAATCAGATTACTTATTGCAGGCCAGGTCGTAACCGGCGAGATCGTGATGGCATCCGAGTCAGGCTGTCCCATCGAGCACCATCGCATACCGGTGGACAAATGCGACCACATGTACGACCCGGAGTGCAACGGCGCCAAATACATGCCTTTCCTCAGAGCAGCATATGACCGCAACACTGGACAGAGTCCTAACAGTCCGAGAGAACAGGTAATGTATACTACTTACCACGTTCAGTGCCGGAAAACCTCCTGCAGGGTTCACTCAAGTCGCATAAGCGACTGTAACTTTGTAGATGTTCTTTGTTTACAAAGCTATGGCACTTTAACCCGTTCAGTGCCGGGAGCCCTCTTGAAAGGTTCACCTAGTTGCGGATGAGATGCATTCTTTTTAAATATAGGTTTTTCTTAGCGAATTCGGCGTTATGAACGGTGAAACTAAAATCTGTTGCATATTTTAACAAGATTTCAATCCTAATGCTAATCTTAGCGCAAACGTAATGCCGGTGCCCCTCCTGGAGTCAACTGGCAATATGTATGGCGACATGTCGTATGAGCTCTATGAAAATGGGTGGAGTCGAAAGTGTTCAACTTTGACATTACCGTAGACACTTAGAAACTTATGAAAGACAGAAATGGCACGTTATAAGTGTGTATCACTTATGATACTGGAAACAGGTGTCATCAAAGCCGTAACTTGAACCACCCATACATTGTGCCAACACCGATAAAGATTAACGGAGTGAAGTGTCTTAAACATTTAAATTAATGTTCAGGTGGTATACACGTATGTACCTACTACGTACCTATGTACATTAATGACTAATGAGTGACGGTCTGCCTTTTTAGGATCTCTGATTAAGTAATTTGTGTCATGACAGTATTTAAAATATGTAGTGCCAATTATAGCTAGATCAGTTTTTTTTATCGATGCCCCACACTGTGAATTGCCTGTGAATTATTGATGTATCTTGAGTATTTTTATCAATCACATTTATTGCCTGCAATTGAAACTCATGAATGATATTGATAAGGGATGATATAGGACAAAAATTTCATTACGCTGATATCAGAGGCTTCGCTTGTGTGAATGTTCATTTTTTCTTTCATTCGGCATCTTTCACTCGCTATGAAATGTCTGAACACAAAATGGATTAAAATTGTAAAATTAATTCATTAGTGAACGAATCCAATGTTTGATTTTGGCAATCAAACGTTGGATTCATTGTTAGTGAATGCAACTAGCCTACTCGTTCGGTAGGCGAAAAATTTAATAAAAGAAGTAAATGAACGTTCATTCCTATGTAATTTAGTCGGTGTCGTGTGAACGTGGAATGAAACAAAAATAAACATTCACACGAGTGAAGCGTCTGATATATCAGCTTTATGACGTTTTCGTCGACGAGACGCTCATTTTAGTTATTTGCCCACGAGTAATATTAGAATAACTGTAGTTGGTTGTGTAGTTACCTACAAAGCGATGACCAGATAGAACCTGTCCAAATGTACCGAACTCATGATGTCAGTATGTTCAGTTATGCCATTAGTATTCAGTTGTAATCGATAGTATTGATCGGTACATCATCGTGACGATAGAGTACGTCCACCTACACATGACGAGTTTCGTTCAAGCTTTCAACTTGTCATCGAAGTTATCGAACATTATTGATTACTGTGTTTTGAGTAAATAATTCAAAGAGATTGTCATTTATTAATTTATTTATCGCAATAAACAAACAAAAAAAAAATGATTAGTAGTACTGTATTGTGTTTATTAATAATGCAGAAAATAAGTTTAGACAACTGCGATGACTCGTTTATTTGCATACAAACAACTAAGCTCACCGATTCCAGGCATTGTTTTCAAATCAAACATTTACACTGTTTGCATAATAAATTCTAATTACGAAATCACATATCTTCGTGTAATGTAAACTCGACCTAAACTCTGACGGACCGTGCTCATCGAAGGCCGAATTCCAAGCAATAAAACTTAATAGTAGCATAACCCAGATACACCCATCACATGAATGCAGCGGCAGCCTACAAATATGTCCCTACGAGTGAACCTTACCTTAAATCTACAAGCCGCAATAGGAATTTTAATTGGCGTTTAATTGCAACCAGTTTGATCAACTATACACAAGTAATCACAAACATCTAATTCGGTAGAGGTTGCATGATATCCCATGCACATTAGCTTAAAAAATAAGCCTGGCTGCACTCGAAAGCTATTTGAGTTGAACCATAAAATGTATCAATGAATAAATTAGCAGTAACGCCATACCTGCTGCATTATTCACCTGTCAATTCTGAGCACTACACTTTAAATGAATGCAGCTCTCTGGGATTTTAAGTATAAAACATTATACTATTGAGAGGATCTAGGCATGCGCACTAGCACATAAATATGTCAATATACCTCTGGAAATCAATTAATTAAAATAACTTAAATAATCTGTATGTCGAACAGAACATAAAAGGCTCTCTGACAAAGTAAAGATATTTGACCTAATTACTTGATACAAAGTAATATGTATTAGTTGCTTAGACACGACTCAATCACTTCGAAAAATGCAAACTTGCTGCGCTCGACCCTGACTATGGCATGAATATGACATTTTATTTGTTGTTGCAGATAAACCAAATGACTGCGTGGATCGACGGCAGCTTCGTGTATAGTACCAGCGAGGCGTGGGTGAATGCAATGAGGTCATTTCAGGTGCCACCAGCAGCCACGCCTGCCTCTTTACGTACTTTCCTATAACTACATATACTACCATATAAACCCTCATCTACATATCTAAGTGTCTTCACAACAACAACTTTCACATAATCAACCCGTATACTTTCGCTGGAACATGAGATACATACCTCATAGACCGAAATAATATACTAATGAACAGTCTTGTATCATGACAATAACATTACATAAACTAAAATAGCTTAGGGCCATGCTTCTGATTCTTGAAGAAGTATCATGATTTTGAAGAAAATTTATGGCGATTTGTGCATATTCAATACGGTGTTGGCACTGAAAACTAACGATCACTTGCATAGCTTGGGAACATAATCTAGAATCTCTCTTCATCAGTCAATCCGTCTAATAAATCGGCTTCAATGCGTTTACATTCATAAATTTATTACCACATCGATATATCCTCATTTGCATCCATAAATTCTAAGTTAACCGAATAATTTATTTTATTGCACAATATAATTGAAACAAGTATTTGTACGCGATCAGTCATGTTTCTTCATTTAACAGCGGCTAGGTTTATGTGCCAAAGGTCACGTAACTCATGTATGTAATACGTACTCTGAACACATTTTAAGCTTCATTGATTAATTAGCGTTCTTATTCCATTTATCCTTGGTCAAGAGTATGAGAAATAGGTTATAGCGAAAAAATCTTTACTTCTCTTTTTTTTTGTAAATTCTTTTAGAGGTATGAGGAACAGGGTGTAAAGTCCACTCATCCTCATTAGAAAAGGGAGATCCTCCGACCAGACGGGTGTCGCGTCTGGCGGGCTACTGCCCAATGACTGATGTCGCATAGTCTTATATATGTCGTTCGCGCGGTAAACTCTAATTGCGCGATGCAGGATTTGTGTGACGTCAGGTCTTTGATGTGTAGTTCGCATGTGGCGATGTAGGTGCCGCCACACTTTAATTATTAGACTGATTATAGAATCGAATTCACACATGTTTTTATAAGCCTTATGTCCCATTTTCCTCTTTAACAAAAAAATTTAAATATTTACCGCTCCAGTACAGAAATCCAGTCCAGCATGCAAATAGTGCATGAAAATAGTTTGCCAATAATTTTAATATTTCCAATTTTATGTAATGTACGAATGCCCAAACAAGATCGCAAAACTGTTGTCTTGGCTTACAAAATGATCACATTACCCATACAAAACAATAATCAATAAATACATTCAGATGCAACTGCCCTCAAGTGACATTTCAACTAACTTTATATCATTGGGTGTATATGTATACAGAACGGGAGCCTTGCGAGTGAGGGAAACATGCCCCTGCGCAACACCAAGCGAGTACCTCTCTTCAACAACCCCGTGCCGCACTATATGAGGATGCTCAGTCCTGAAAGGCTATTCTGTAAGTTTTATTTTATACTTAAACCATTAAGGCCCGCTTGCAACACATATCACTAAATAGGGATGTTGACTAAAAAAGTATTTTTATCCGACAGGTATTTTTTTCTTTTTTTATGTAATCAAAAGATTACGCCAATACATTGAGTAGGCAAAACGTTAAAATGTGGCATGACGCCACTGCCCGATAGATTTTATACCGACTTGTGACGCAGCGAGCCCCACTCCCCAACTTCAATGCGTTTTATCTTAACCATTTTTTATTAACATGATAAAGCAAAAAATACGTGTCTCATACTTTTTTATTATCTGACTCACGGACTAAATAGTTTTTTTTTTCCTTAGCCAACATCCCTATTGTGCTTAGCGCTTAACATTTCAAAACACCACTCTGTCTTTGTCAACTTGTAACAATTGTCAGAAACAGAACAATGTTTATTAGTTTAGCGCTAAACGTGTATAGTGATTTAAGTTGAAAGCAAGACTTATTCAGAGGTTGTATTGATATTAGTATCAAGTGATCTAGTCATTTATTATCGAGGGACATGTGACACAAAAAAGCCCATCAAATATCAAAAATGTTTTCACTGCTTGCCGCTTGTAATGTTTGTATGGTCTTGGTCTATGTATGGCCATCCATCATAGAAACTACTGCTTTAACTGTGGTTATGATCCACAGTATTAAAAAGCGTGTACTACCTAGATTGGAAATGATATCATACTACTAACGTAACTTGTTCTAATTCCTGATTTCTTTCGATTTTTCCTAGTATTGGGTGATCCGCGTACAAACCAGAACCCAGCGATGGTAACGTTCGGTATGCTCCTCCTCCGCTGGCACAACGTGGTGGCAGCTCGGGTGCACCGACAGCATCCTGAGTGGAGCGACGAGCAGCTGTTCCAGCGAGCTAGGAGGATTGTTATCGCTAGCTTACAGGTGAATATATATACTAAAATCCGACTTCTCTCGTACCGGTGATGATGTAGGTGTATGTCTGAAGTAGAAGAAGAAGCTGACAACTTGGCGAATGAATAGGACTCGTAACTGATGTTGATGACTTTTGATATACACGGTGTTCCTTTCGATATCCCATATCTCTAGCGTATTAATGAGATCATGTCAAAGAATCAACTGGCATATGAATTAATAAAAAAAAACTTTATTTTTTACTTTTCATATAAAATAATTAGGCAAAGTCACGATTATTTATGTAAAACACCCTCACGCGAAATATAAAAAAATAAAATATTTCATTCAAACTAATATGGTCATAAAAAAAAATTAAGACAACGTCGCATTTTCGTAGCTTTAAATATAAATGATTGGTATGAAAATGATTTACTCGTACTTCTCAATGAAACTTAGATGGGGAGTCTAGTAGTGTTATGTTATCTTCGAAACTATGCATTTTAGAAACACTTGTTCTAGGACATTTGGTATTATTTTTACTTGTAGCATATAACCTCAGAATTTGAGAAATAGTGGCCGTACAAGAGTAGAGAGAGAACTACTTTGAATGGTCGCCTTTATAAACTAGCCAGAGTGAGAACGCTCATTAAGTAACTTGTCCCTTTTACTTTCTGCCGATTACTGATAGCCCAAATACAGCTGTCTACACTCAACTACGTCACCAAACTAATTAAAATAACCAATTTATATTTCCCAGAACATAATCCTCAACGAGTACGTGCCAGCTTTCCTGGGAGTACCCTTACCGCCATACAAAGGCTACCGCGCAGACATAGCGCCCGGCGTCACACACTCCTTTGCCGTCGCCGCCTTCCGCTTCGGTCACACGCTGGTGCCGCCCGCCATACTGTTGCGAGACAGACACTGCAAGTACGGTCGGGCGCCCGGAGGACATGATGCCATCAGACTGTGCCAGACTTGGTGGGATGGAAATGTGAGTACAAAATTGTTTTAGTGAGATAGGAAAAAATAAACGTTATAAAAACTAACACCACACGACAAAAAAGCCTATTAAAAAGGTATAAATAAGACAACACAGACAGACAAATAAAAAATTCGGAGTCACACGTCGTGTTAGCATAAATTGAGCAGGTTCCGTGAAATTATTTTGGGGTTATAATAAAATTAAAAAATGTGGTAATTAAGCCCTTTCATTTGAGACCCAACAAGGCATAATTACAAATGTTGTTTTCATGACTTTATGTCCTTTAGAGGGCGCCATATTCAATTTAATGTGACGTCACCTAGGACGACCAAGACGCTTGATGAGTAGTTTAGAAGATATGAGGGAACAGATGAACATACATACATACCGGTCAAAATGATAACCCTCCGCCGAAGTCGGGTATTAATTAACTTACGTAATCATCCAGTTTCTCAGATTACCACAGTTTGCTTGTAATATCATCTGTTTTATCAGCTGTTCCATCTTTTCCATGATCGTTGTGTCAACGTCAAGCATTTTTTCGAAATCCTCATAACCCTCATATCCATTCTTAACAAGGTTAAAACAGATTAAAGGACTGTTTCACCTCCTCCGCATTAGTTCGTTTTGTCTGGCATTTCCAGTTCTATTCCGTTTTCTAGGGTTCCGTAGTCACCAAGAAACCCTTATAGTTTCGCCATGTCTGTCTGTCTGTCCGCGACTTAGCTCAGAGACTCTTAGTACTAGAAAGCTGTAATTTGATATGGGTATACATATTAATTACGCCGACAAAAGTGGTAAAATAAAATCTTGTTTTTTTTTTTGCGGATTCCTCCCCTTCTCGTAAAGTGGGGATGCTTTTTTTTGTCGTTGGAAAGATCGTTTAAAAATACGAGTATTGTGAGTGTGTGAAAACCATTTTTAAATTCATGGATGATTCGTTTGCAAAATATTAAGCTTTAAAGTGCTATGTTTTGTTAGAAGCAAGTGTCCCCCCCCCCTGCCAGCCAAATGCTTGGTTTTGGATATGTGAAAAAATTCACAGCAGTAGTATATATAACGAAATAAAATGGAAAACTATCACAGTTAAGGAAGCTCTACCAGTTAACGAGTAATAATCGACCAACTTATATTTGAAATTAAGCAAAAACACGTTCTCCCATAAATTCCGTTTGGAATAACATATTTTTCGACTACAATGTTAAGTTTGTTCATCCCAACTACGGAACCCTTCATGTGCGTGGTCCGACACGCACTTGACCGGGTTATATTTATCTAATGTATATTATCTATCCAAACCCAATTGAACAGGTACTTAAACTAGAAAGTTTTATCTAAAATAACGTCATACAACGTTTTCAGGATGTGATGTCTCAAGTTCCAATCGAGGAAGTCCTCATGGGGATGGCGTCGCAGGTGTCGGAGCGAGAGGATGCGTTGCTCTGCTCCGATGTTCGCGACAACTTGTTCGGACCCATGGAGTTCTCGCGAAGAGATCTTGGTGCTCTAAATATCATGCGAGGAAGGGATAACGGACTGCCCGACTATAATACTGCCAGGTAAAAAAACAATTGTGTTTTGCCTCTACCAGTTAACGAATGCAATCAAGTGGCCCACTTAATGTATGACTATAAAGCCCGTCACAGACGTAGCTATAATATATATTAATATACTATGCTTTTGATTTTGTTTGCGTAGTTTTCGGTGCGTACTAGAACTATTTATCTACCTATTATAACTCCGTCTGAGGTCACACGAAGATTACTAAGCAAAATATATCGTAATATGTCTTGCTGTAAGGGGCATGCGCTAAGGTAGCCCGCGAAATTCAAAATTTCTTTAGTTTTTTACATTTTGCAGGTCAGTGTGAGGTTTTATGTTGATTAAAATATGATTCGCGACAAAAACCAATATGGCTTTACATAATTATAATCATTACAATCAGCAATACAACTCTATAAGTAAGCACAATCGCGAAATGTCATGATTTCATGAAATAGTCATTCAATGCGAATATAATGAACTTAGAGAGTAGTATTGATAATTTGTATAGTTAATTAATATTTCAATTCTATAAATAAACATTTGATACGGCCGCAAATCATATTTAGATCAACATAATTACAACATGATACTGACCTGCAAATTGCAAAAAACATAAGAAAATTTGAATTTCGCGGGCAACCTTGACGCTCTCGCCCTAATATATATACACGTTACAGCTACGTCTGTGGTGGACTTTAAACATAACATAACAGTTATTTTGACATTTGAATGTAAAAAAAATATTTATTTCAGAGAATATTTTGGACTGAAGAAAATAAAAACTTTCAACGAAATCAACCCCGACCTGTTTGAGGGCAACCCAGATCTCTTGCAAAAGTTGATTCAAGCGTACAATGGAAGACTGGATAACATAGATGTTTATATCGGTAAGTTCAAGAAAGAAGAACAGTAAATTCAATGAAATACTGTTTTTATCCGCAACGTTTTAGCTCTCGGCGTGCCCAATGCCCATCTCACCTGATGGTAAGTGATAATCAGGCCGAAGGTGAAAGCGAGCTTCACCCGGAATCCACAACCTCTAGAGGAACTTGCTATCTTACCTCTAACTGCCCAACCACAACCATACTGTTATCATTGTTTTTATGGCGACATACTGTATATATATGTATATAATATGGTGGCAGCTAGCCAGGCGGACTCAGAACAAGCCCTACCACCAACCAAACCGAGCAGAAAATTTAGCCCCACTGGAAATCGAACCAGGCCGGGTTCGATTCCCACAGAGGCGGCGGGAAACTAAATTCATGTTTAATTTCAGGCGGAATGTTGGAATCTACTGGTCACCCTGGAGACCTGTTCAGAGCTATCATTATAGATCAGTTTACCAGGATACGAGATGCCGATAGATTTTGGTTTGAAAATGAACAGAACGGGTAAGTACATATCAAACGATCTGTTATTTCAATTGATTATCCTTTACTATTCAATGAGCAATATTTGTATATGTATACATACGTACATATTATAAAATAAAGTCACTTTTCGCGATTGTCTGTATGTCCGCGTTGTTCTTCTAAACCACGCAACAGATTTTGATGAGGTTTTCACCATAGTTTAGAGAATTTATTTCGGAAGGTTTATGTGTAATAATACGTCAATATTAAAGTTAGTACGTTTACTTAAGAAATCTCGATATTTTGTCAAGTCGTACAAACCGTGCGGAGCGGGTCGCTAGTCTATATGTATTTGTAATCACGTTCTCTAAAACTAACTGGCTGTAACGATTTCTATGATTGCAACATAGGGGTTTACGGGGGTGAAAAATCTATCTAGCTAGGTCTCATATCTGGGAAAATTCGTTTTCTCTATTTTCACCCGAGCAGAGCTCGGTCGCCCAGGTACTAGCTATTATATAAAAGCCTGCTTTCAACATTGCGACTTAGACTGAAATATCTCTTTAAATTAAACTCAATCGACTTCTATTAAAAACTCTCTTAAGAGTGCACTAGTCAACGGCTGGAACTCGGTGGTGGGCGTGACGATATGCGTGCTAATTAGTCTAATTCTTTATTCAGTATTTATTTAGTGAAATTTTACGCGCTCGTTTTCGTTATAAATCATCGCGATTTATAACGAAAATGAGTGCGTAAAATTTCATGAGCAGAGCTTTGGGCGTATAGATATTATGGAAAAACTGCGGGATGTATTTACTCAAAATAAAATGATTTAAACTTTTGAACAAATTATCTATGCCTGTACAGTTTCTATTTTGCATTTTTTTTTAAATAAATATATTATTTATTTACACCCAAAGATGAGTTAAAATTGGTGTTGAATTATGGAAGTTTTACGCTTATAACTTCCAAACCAATAGTTTTATTCCAATTCTGCTTCGATACAGGGCTAGATAATGACAAGAAAAATGTATATAAATTTTAGTTTTGAACGTACACCGAGTAATCACCATACTACGTATGTATGGAAGAATGACCGACTACCGTAAAGACAGCTTATCGGAATCCTTTGAAATTCAACACCAAGGAATCATCATTCAAAAAAGAAATGACAAAAAGTGGTAAAAACACAAGCCTCTTCTTCCCAGAATCTTTACCAAAGACGAGATCGCCGAGCTGCGACAGATCACCATGTGGGACATCATAGTGAACAGCACGTCGGTGGGCGCGCGCGACCTGCAGCGCGACGTGTTCCACTGGCGCGCCGCCGACCCCTGCCCGCAGCCCTACCAGCTCAACGCGACCAAGCTGGCGCCCTGCAAGTACCTCCGGGGATACGACTACTTCGAGGTAAACACCTCTGAATTGTTAGGGAGGGGCTCGTGGCTAAGTCATAACAGCTGCACGGGTCGATCGATCAGGTTAACACTTTCGACTCCACTCATTTTTATAGAGCTCATACGACATGTCGCCATACATATTGCAAGTTGACTCCAGGAGGGGCACCGGCATTACGTTGGCGCTAAAGTTAAAATGTTAACTTTAGAGAAAACATTGTTGCGAAGTGTCTGATGCGAAAAACTTTATGAATGTTACACTAGTACGAAATATAATTTGCGTCTTCCGCTAACTCAAAACAGCGAGGAAGCAAGACACTGACGGAAATAACCCTTTTACGGCGAATATTATAGAAATTTTATGATGGATGAATGGTTGTATTCTGTTTGTAAATGAACATTTTTAAACAGCCGTACAACCCCAGTTTTCGATTGTCCATTAAACAATTCCATCGCATTCTCCCACGCTGTTTTGAGTTCGCGGAAGACGCAAATTATAATTTTGTACTAGCGTAATATTCAAAAAGATTTTCGCATAAGAGTGTTCGGGACAACGTCACTCAGTTATAGTAGTTTTCGATTCAATGTGTTTTCGAACTGGCGTACCACTCGTCAAGTTTTTCGCGATTACTTACCTGATCATGTGATTCCTCCTCATCATCATCATCATATAAAGAAAAACAAAGAGTAACGTTTATTTGGTCACAGTTCGTGAAACACAAAATACAAACAAAATAAAAAAGTTAAAGTAAAATAACATAAGTAAGTAGGTAAAATAATAAGGTTCATTTCAGCATCAACGCCAGACAAATACTGTCTGACGCTGTCCACTGCTGGACAAACACCTCGCCTATAGATTTAATTTCATTTCAACGATCTAGACTCAGCTGTTTGCAACCGCTTGACCGTCATCTGCGTTTTCTATTCGGCGGTCACCATTCCAATACTGTTGTGCCCCATCAATTTTTACAAAACACTTTCATCATCATTACTAAGCAATGTTTCCTTTGTTTCAGGGCAACGAATTCGCATACATCTACACTTGCTTGATATTAGCGTTCGTTCCTATACTCTGCGCAGGCGCAGGGTATGGAGTGGTGAAATTACAGAACAGTCGCCGAAGGAAACTTAAGATTCAACAAGAGCATCTGAAGAATGCACAATATAAAGGTTACAACTTGTCTTTCTCTCTTATATCCTAACTTACGGATTTATATTTTTCTTTTTAGATTTTTAATTCTATGGCATTCTTTATGGCACCTCTTTAGGTCATGAGCTATCCGATTATCAAAAATATTTGGCTTAGGTCTTAAGGGGGAGGCATAAAAATTGATTCGCTGTTACAATGTATAATAGATATCCGGGGGGTAACGGGTAACCAATGTAACAATGCAAATCATGCAATCAATATTTTTGACTAAAAGTAAACTGTCATACGAAGTGTCAAGCGATTTTTAACCATGTACGTTGCAACTATTACTGTGCCAGAAATGACCCAAAATATTCCCAAAAATTACGCAAATTATCTCTCAGAAATGAAATATTGTTTACCAATAATGACCCAACCTAACTTCTAATGATCTAGGGTGTGTCCCAGGACTCACACAAAGCGGCAAATTAAAAAAGTATGTTTCTTTTATAGGTTCGGTAGACAAAATGGTGTGTCGTGAATGGGTGCACGCGTCACACAAACGTCTGGTGAAGTTGCGTCTGGGACCAGAACCTGCACTTCACGTAACCGACCGCAAAGGAGACAAACTACGAACACTTCCACTGGATCACACGGATCAACTCACGGTTCTTGAAAGTCAGGTAAATATCATTTTCCTTGCAATTTTTTTCTTTTTTGTCGTTTGTTTTGATTTATGCGATATATAAGTAAAAAATAAGTTTCAATGGTCCCAAAACTCTCCCTTGTGGGACTCCTAAGTTCACATTCTAATGTTTCATTAGTATAGAATATTGATGACGACTGGGAAAAAAAAAAACTATTTAGTCCGTCAGTCAGAATAATTAAAAAATATTAGACACGTATTTTTAACTTTATCATATTAATAAAAAATGGTTTAGATAAAACGCATTAAAGTTGGGGAGTGGCGGCTCGCTACGTCACAAGCCGGTATATAATCTACCGGGCAGTGACGTCATGGCACATTTTAACGTATTGCCGTAATCTTTTGATTAGTAAAAAAAGAAAAAAATATGCGTCCAATATTTTTAATAAACTACACGACGGACTAAAAAAACCACCTAAAACAAACAACAACAACAACAACTTTTTGTCAACATCCATATTCTACTTGAAAACGTATTGAATAAAACACAACAGCAATACATTTTAAATAGTATTTCAAAATACTTGTAAACCGCCATGTTTCAGGAAAGCAGAAACAACAAGCGTCCTCTAGTCTTGATCCGAGTCCCGCGGGAACACGATCTAGTTCTAGAAATGGACTCCGCTGCTTCACGACGCAAGTTTTTAGTCAAACTGGACACCTTCCTGGCAAACCATAAGAAAGCTCTGAATCTGACTCAGGTAAGACATAAAATCTTTACATCGACATAGACTTTCATGTTAGGAGAGGATTTACAACCTTATAAGAAGTTCAGGTAAATTCCATTTGGAAATTTGGATACTCAGACAATCTTGCGGCTTGAAAAGTACTATGTCACATATTGGTATGCTAGCATGAAAAACCAAATATTTATTAAAAAGGATAAAAATGTATACGTCGCAGCCATCTGGTTAAATTAGCCAGCTAATTGGACGCCTAGGCCAATAGTTAATTGAACTAGAATCATTCAACGTTTAGCAACTTGGCGTATTGAAAGTCAGACTTTTGAAGATGACTGACCAAGACTGATACATATGGTGAAAAAAATTCTGCGAGCAACTTGGAAATAGTTGTAGCGGTTGGTTACAGTTCTAACCTAATCTAACCTATTTCACCCAGTTTAACTAAATGACTACACGACATTCAGCCATCTGGTTAAACGTTGCGCTCAGTTGGCGGACAACTAGCTAATTAATTGGATGCCGTCGTTAAATGAACGGCCTAGACATCCAATTAGCTGGCTAATTTAACCAGATGGCTGCACTTTATACACGGGATAAACAAAATTAACAAACAAACTATAAAAATAAAAATATGCTACATTATGTTCGCAATTTTGTATTTTCTACAAGTTCAATTACTCGCAGGGTCATCGTGAACAAATTCTAGCTACAGCAGAAACAAGAGAACGTCGTCAACGTAAATTGGAACATTTCTTCAGAGAAGCTTACGCCATCACATTTGGTTTAGCGCCCGGTGAGAAACGGCACCGGAGGAATGAAGATGCAGATCCTGAAGTAAGTGATCTCAAAACTCAAAGCATTTATTTCAAATAAATCAATTACAGGTACTTTGTAATCGTCAAGGAGTCAGTCAGAAAGATGAAACTAGTTGCCCATTCCAACGCGTAGTAGGTTCCTATGGAGAAGAACGGGAAGGAAACTCCACGGACAGTCTTTCAATCCACTAGCATAAATAGTTTGTTGCAAAATAACATGTACACAACATACACTTAACATGTACATGTTATGGCATGGTTAATAGTTAGTGGCATGAGGAACAGGGTGTAAAGTTCACTCATCCACCATAGAAAATGGAGGATCCTCCGACCAGACGGGTATCGGTGTCTGGCGGGCAACTGCCCAGAGGTTGAAGTTGGAAGATTGTATATATGTCCATCGCGCGGTAAACTCTAATTGCGCGATGCAGGATATATGTGACGTCAGGATGTTATGTCACGTCAGGTCTTTGATGCGTAGAGTTGGCATGTGGCGATGTAGATGCCGCTACAGTTTATTCTATGATATTGGAAAACACTGCCTCGTTAGTCCAGTGGTCGCAGGCGCTACTGTTGAGCATGAGATCCTGGTTTCAATTCCCAACTCGGGTAAAGTGTTATTGGGTTTTTCCATTAGAAATTTCTCAGTGGAAGCCCGGAGTTTAGATATATGCCCGGTTGATGGTAAAAGGCTCGCCCCCTATGACATAGGACTTAAACATAACTGGCGAAATGTGGGTGAACTATAGGTATACGCCTTACTATTCGAGAATTACAGGCGTGATGTTTTATGTTATGATTTTGGAAGAGATAAAATTTAATATAATTATAATATAATTTAGTAACCTAATCCGCTTAACTGTTCTTAAAGAGTCTTAAAGAACCCTATAAGAAATCGACATGTGTTTCACCTCTCAACGAGGCATCCTCAAGATGACGATTGACTTGTTGCGAGCCCGGACCCAACCTGTGGATACGTCAAGCGTCGAGAGCAGAGTGAGCCACTTCGACCGACCACCTCACTTATATAGGATTACTGCCCCGCACTATCTTACTCCTCTATCTTCACTATCTCTTCTTCTTTATCTTCATAACGAACTGTCTTATTGTTTCAGTCAATTGTAATGCGGACCTCACTATCTAAAAGTGAATTCGCCAGCGCACTTGGAATGAAAGCAGATGCTGTATTCGTGAAGAAAATGTTTAACATTGTCGACAAAGACGGAGATGGCAGAATCTCTTTCCAGGTACATTCACGACATTCGACATCAATTATTATTTTATGGGCACACATTAAACCTTATATACATGCCTTTAACACACACTTTCGACTCCACCCACTTTTCATAGAACTCATACGCCATGCCGCCATACATATTGGAAGTGAACCCTCCGGGAGGGTTGCCGGTATTTCGTTTGCACTAAAGTTAACCATCGCGGACGGTCAACGGCATTAGGTTTAAAACCGTGTTATAAAACACTGTAAAACGAAGTAAAATTGTGTTTTCATGGGGTCTTGTCTCTATACGTAGTTTCCAACCTTTTCAATTTTTTGTGTTATTTGTAACCGTGAACATAAACTTCAAAAAAGACATGCTTGGATTTTAAAAGCAACGCATATACCTGCTAATAAATCTTGTTAAAATATACATCAGATTTTTTTTCACGGTTTATAATGCTGTATTCGCTAAGAATACCTACATTTAAAATGTAACCTCCGCGAGGGCTCCCGGCGTTTCATATGCGACTAGGTGAACCCTCCAGAAAGGCTCCCGGCACTGAACGTGTTAAAGTGCCATAGCGTGCGCACATACTTTGAACGACTACAGCAGTATCAAATACAGCTTCAGCTTTTTAGCAGCAGCAGTTCTCAATAGTCCTCCGCCGCTATGTGTACCGAAACATTTACTGTACCCGGGCCTTGATATAGCATATCACAGACTCACAGGTTTGAATGACCAAGACGCTCTACAAAACCGACCGGTCTAAAGTCCCCGTCACGAGAAGCTATAAATTTTGTAAACAAACAACTTCTACTAAGTTTCGCAGCGAATACTCTGAAATTGCTCAGTAGTTTCGTATTACATGTATACGTATTTTACTTAAGTTGATTCAATTTGGAATTTGGGTTGATTTTATATATTGTTGATTGAATTGCCGCTACGTAACTTAGTAGAAGTTCTTTGTTTACAAAACTTATAGCTTCTCGTGACAAGGAGTTTAGGGCCGAAACACATAACCGCGTTGCGGCGCCGCGCCACTAAAATTTGCAGTAGCGACAGCGCCGATTTAAGAGGCGCGGCGCAAACTCCGGCGTTATGACGTCATACTTGTTGACAATGATTCAGTTTGTTTCTATCACTCTTGGAAACATGCGTCAACCCTGAAGCAATTTTAAAATTAAAATGTCTGACGTTGACATCGATTTATTTACATCTTTGGTTCAGGTTTTTTCGAGAAAAGTACTCGCCATCGGGATTCATAGCCTTAGTATCCAGTATCTTCGTGGTCATATATTTAAAACAGAGTAATATCTTCTTAATAAAAAATAAGCAATAAGTTTCTTACGACGATCCATGGCAGAGACGACGTGTCTCTGCCACGTATCCACAATCAAAAATCACGAGGAACTGGTTACCCTACCATACCGTATAATGCTCTTTTTCGCGACGCCGCAACGCAAACTGCCGAATTTAGCGTTGCGGCGTCGCCACGCGGTTATGTGTTTCGGCCCTTAGTACTGTAACTACAATAAAAAACATGATAGCAACAAAACAAATGCCCTCTTTATAGAAACCTCTTTTTTAGTTCCTCAATAGGTTATTTCTTCCAGGAATTTTTGGACACGGTAGTCCTATTCTCCCGAGGCGCGACAGAAGACAAGCTGCGCATCATCTTCGACATGTGCGACGACGATCGGAACGGCGTCATCGACAAGGGCGAGCTCAGCGAGATGCTGCGCTCGCTCGTCGAGATCGCCAGGACCACGTCGTTGAGAGACGAGCATGTCACTGAACTTATTGATGGAATGTTTTCTGTAAGTATCAAAAATATTGTCTTTAATACAATTCAATTTATTTATTCACAAACAATTTACATTGTGTTGGAAATCTTCTTTATGATAAAAAAAATAAAAAAGTATTTTCACAATACAAGTAAAACATTTAAAAGCTACAACATACTCATATTAATCATTGTACTCATAATTATGTTTATGTTGTATCTATATCAATTTGACTGTGAGTACATAAATAATAAAAATATGTAACTCACATCATCATCAAAATAATCATCATAAAAAATTTAAAAAATCTACAATAAAAATGTTCAATGTTGTGTCATTAAGAATTTAAGATTATGAACAGAAATCATAAAAAAAAAAGTTCACACACAAGTACATTGAGATTCCTCCTTTTTTAAGTTGTACTTAATCTTTCAAGACCAGCCTAGTCCCAAGATTATTCTAAACAATTATAAAAAAATAGTTTTGTATTTCATGCCAAAGCGTTATAAAATGCATTTTCGGACACAAACCAAAATGGCATTCGAAAAAGTTACGAATATGACAATACTATTTTGGGAGTAATGGAGGATGACAATAAAAACGAGTGAGCCTCAATAGTCACATATGATGTGTAACATCTGACATCTCACCTCGGTATTAAGCAATATTAACATTATATCCTGAAAAATTATTCAGGTATGATTTTTCGTCCATCGCCGTTTACCATCATCGTCCATCTGACGGCCAACTCCAGCAACGCGCGCGCTCAAATCAAATCAAATAGCACAGGCTTCCCCGGTTTCCTGTTACATACTTCCGTCTCTTTTCACGAAATCACTCCCATAATTGCAGGAAAGCGAGACGAAAGATCACTTCAAAAATAATGTTTATTTTGTGTTATAGGATGCCGGCCTCCAACACAAAGACCACCTAACATATTCAGACTTCAAAGTAATGATGAAGGAATACAAAGGTGAATTCGTAGCCATCGGCTTGGACTGCAAGGGCGCCAAACAAAACTTCCTCGATACTTCTACTAACGTTGCGAGGATGACCAGCTTCCATATCGAACCTTCTATGGAGCAGTCCAGGTATATGAAATTTTTCTCAAAAAAAACATATGTACAGTTAAAGTTTCAAGGTCGATAGACTCAAATATTTATCCTAATTCCAATGGTTTTTAGCTCAGAGATATTGCGGTTTATTTACAAACGTTGCATACAAAAATACAATAGACGACGTACATTTAGTAACCTAATCCGCTCCTGTTCTTAAAGAGTCTTTAAAGAACCCGTCAAGCGAGAACCGTCGAGAGCTGGGTGCACTCAGCTCGCGACGCTTGACGTGTCAACACGTCGGGTCCGGGTTCGCAACAAGTCAATCGTCATCCTGAGGATGCGTCGTTCAGAGGTGAAAGACGTGTCGATTTCTTACAGGGTTCTTTATGACTCTTTAAGAACAGTTAGGCGGATTAGGTTACTAAATATACGTCGTCTATTGTATTTTATAATGGATTTCCGCAAAGTCACGCCTGAGTCAATTAACTACGTTGCATAAAGTTATGTAATGATTAGAAACGGGTTAACAATTTTTTTTTTAAATAAATACATCCTTAAATTTATATAGCTTTTAGAATTAGAGTATTTAACCTATAAATGCTCTAAGATATAGCTATTATCATAATCCTGCTTATCCTCGACTTCTTTCATAACCATAATATCATCGTTCACACAATCCCATGGATAAAATGGAAAGCGACAATATGGGTATATGTCTTCGGTCCGCCGCCACCCACATAGATACTGATATATAAACGTACGCTTCGTAATTATAAACATATTTAAAACTTTCCTCATCTAATCGTATAGTCTATGATAAATATGGTCTATGGTATTTTGTATCGTTATTTTGTTTATCTCCAGGCACTGCATGCTACTAAAATGGGACTACCTAACAACTTTCCTAGAAGAGAACAGACAGAACATCTTCTACCTTTTCGTCTTCTACGTGGTGACCATCGGACTGTTCGTGGAAAGATTCGCGCACTACTCCTTCATGTCGGAGCACCTGGACCTGCGCCACATCATGGGCGTTGGTATCGCCATCACCAGGGGCTCCGCTGCTTCCTTGTCTTTCTGCTACAGTCTGTTGCTGTTGACCATGTCGAGGAATCTGTTGACGAAATTGAAAGTAAGTGTTTTCTGTCTATATTTACAAGTTCCATATAAGAGCGTTTATCCTAAAAGTTGGCTGTCAAAAACTAATCTGTTTTGATTAATTTGGCAATGTTACTGTATGGAAATAAGAAATGTGGCTAACTAGCGAACTAGAATATTAATAATGAATTACTTTGTATTAGGTGTAAAAAAGGCATTTGGAAAGTTTTTTTTACATCCAAAAGTAAATATTCGGTGTTACGATATTATTTATTGCATTTCATAGTCAATATTCTAGTTCGCTAGTTAGCCACATTTCTTATTTCCATACAATAATATTGCCAAATTAATCAAAACTCTGAAATATTTGACATCTATTTGCAACGTTGCCCACTTTTAAAATAAACGCTCTTAAGCAAAATCTCCAAAAGAACTTTTATAAGTTCAAGCCAACTCTATTTAAGACGTTCTGGTTTTTTATTTATTTATTTATTTTTATTTATTTTAACAGTTTATGTACACACATTATAAATAGACAAGAAGAAAGGAACAGAAAAAAACGTACAAAGGTGATGCTTATTTCTAAAGAAATCTCTTCCAGCATACCTGCGATAGGAAAGTAGTTAAAGAGATGTAGACAACGTGTGTAAGATTAGAAGAGAAAATAATATACCATGCCATACCATACTACACCACCACCACTACTATATACCATATTTTATTATGTTAACGCTTTTAAATTTAGATTTACAGTCATTTAAATTTCAAATATATCGATTTTTCGCCATTCTTTGGGACGCGAATGTTCAACAAAATGGTGACACATCATATACGCTTAAGCATAGTAGACATTGTAGGTAACTTTCTTTTGTTATTTTACTAAGACCGATTTTTTCAATCATCATATAACTTTTATCTCAGGAATAAAATATGGCGGTTTGATATATTTTCTATACAAAAGCTGTCAAAGCATCAAATATATTCTCAGATATAAGATAACTGACGATTGATAAATCGGCCCTTTAATAACATTCCTTGTCATTTTGAAGTACTTCAAACTTACCCTTTTTTATAGGAATTCAGCATCCAACAATACATACCACTAGACTCAAGTATCCAGTTCCACAAGATCGTGGCCTGCACCGCGCTGTTCTTCTCGCTCCTCCACACGGCGGGCCATATGGTGAACTTCTACCACGTATCAACGCAGCCTGTTGAGAACCTCCGCTGCCTCACTAAGGAGGTTCACTTTACTTCGGACTTCAGACCTGGCATCACGTACTGGGTGTTCCAGACTGTTACAGGTACGGAACGGTTCTTATGACAACTTTACCTCTTATTAAGTCCTCCCAATTTTTATATTTTTTTATATTTTCTACTCCACCCACTTTTCATAGAACTCTAAAACTCTTTTGGAAGGGAAACATAACCATCGCGGACGATCAACGGCATTAGGAGAAAAAACTGTGTTATAAAATACTGTAAAACGAAGTAAAAATTGTTCTCAGGGGGTCTTGTCGCTATACGTAGTTTTAATTTTTTGTGACGCTAACCTTTAAATTTTTTGTGAATATTAGATTCCGTGAAAAAAAAAACCTTGTAATTTAAAACCAACGCATATACTAATAAATCTTGTTAAAATATACATCAGAATTTATTTTCACGGTTTATAATGCTGTATTCGCTAAGAAAAATTTTAATTTAAAATGAGCCCTCCTACTAGGTGAACCCTCCAGGAGGGCTTTCAATTATCAGAGTATTTATACTGGTTTCACTCATTCGATTCGGATATTCCTCATTAGTAATAGTTTCGATTACTTTTGTTTAACGAAGCTTGATTTTGACCAGTCTGAATCTGATCAAGACGATTTCTTGAATAAAGAAAAAAACATATTTAAACCTTTTTTTTATTGTCGTGTAAACCACACAGTAATACTTCTTGTTGGCTGTACTAATGAAAGTATTATTAAATTCGTTATTTTATTTCTCAGGTGTAACTGGCGTACTTCTCTTCGTAATAATGTGCATAATTTTCGTGTTCGCTCACCCGGTGATCCGCAAGCGCGCGTACCCGTGGTTCTGGCGCGCGCACTCCCTGCACGTGCTCCTCTACGCGTTGTGTCTGGTCCACGGACTGGCCAGGCTCACTGGAGCGCCTAGGTTCTGGATCTTCTTCCTAGGACCCGCCGTCATTTATACTCTTGACAAGGTAAAATATTTTATGACGATCTGATTCAAGACAATTACAGCCGCGTATCCTTGGTTCTGCCACGCGCACACCCTGCACGTGCTCCACTACGCGTTGTGTCTGGTGCACGGACTGGCCAGGTTGACTGGAGCGCCTAGGTTCTGGATCTTTTTCCTAGGACCCGCCGTCATTTATACTCTTGACAAGGTAAGACATTTCGTGACGATCTGATTCAAGACAATTACAGCCACGTACCCTTGGTTCTGCCACGCGCACTCCCTGCACGTGCTCCTCTACGCGTTGTGTTTGGTGCACGGATTGGCCAGGTTGACTGGAGCGCCAAGGTTCTGGACATTCTTCCTAGGACCCGCCGTCATTTATACTCTCGATAAGGTAAGAAAGATAATGAGAAAGTGTTTTATGGCACATACCAATGGTTCCGGCGACCGCATACCCTACATATGCTTCTCTACTCGTTGTGTCTGGTGCACGGACTGGCCAGGCTGCAAACCCCTAGGTTCTGGAACTTCTTCCTAGGACCTGCCGTCATTTATACTGTTGTTAAGGTAAGGAAAATTGTGACATTAACGTTTTAAATCACGTACTTACGGCCAGTTTCACTACTTCCAGCAATGTTTTCTGGAAGAAAATAATCATAAAAACTCTCTACCAAATTAAAATGTATCAATCCAAAGATAGTGAATCAACCCATAGTCGGTATTTCATTACTTAATTGGATACACAACCCAGGGTGGACATAACGACACGGTGGAGCATACGGTGGAGGTCTGCCCGGCTTGGGCGGAGCACCGCCGTGTCCTCACGGAGGCGATCGGCGGCGGCGATCTCTCGCGTCCGGCCCTGGTTCAGGCCATGGTTCGGAGCGAGAGTGCATGGGAGGCCGTCACCTCCTTCTGCGAAGCAGTTATGCTCGCGAAGGAGGAGGCGGAGCGCGCGAGGGAGATGCAAGCTGCACGCCCTCGCGGCCCTAGTCGCCGCAGGAGACGCCCCGGGCGTCGGGAGTCGAGAGCCGACTTCCGGCCACCGTAGGCGCGGGCTTGCGGACGGTGAGCAATGGGCAGCTCGCCGTCCGATAAGGACCAGGCCCGTGTCGACGGCGCGTTGTGTTCCACGCGCGCCTCAAAGAGATGTCAGCACCAACCGACGGGGTCGAAAGACCAATGCCTGCTGGGGTTGCGAGTTTGTCCGAAAGGGATAACGCGGCCCCGGCACACAGGCAACGGAAGGAACACGGGTGGGTTTTAGTCAGTAAAAGTCTGACACACCCTCTCGCTCTGCCCAGAGCGGGAGAAGTCATTTGATGATTTCCCATCCAAAAAAAAAAAAAAAAAAGGGTGGACATAACGGCCTTAACAATGACGAATAAGTAAAAGTATTTGTATTTCATGTTTGTTTTTCATCAGGTGGTGTCCCTACGAACGAAGTACCTAGCCCTGGATGTATTGGAAACGGAAATGTTACCATCGGATGTAATCAAAATCAAGTTCTACAGGCCACCTAATCTAAAATACTTATCAGGTAATTATGAAAGCCATTAATAACTATAATAACATCCTCTATTCAAAGAGTAATTTCCTCAAGACCTTTACTATCAATCTGCCTAGCCTTTTCCCAACTATATTGGGGTCGGCTTCCAGTCTGATGAGATGAAGCTGAATACCAGTATTTTACATGGAGCGACTGCCTATCTGACCTCCACAACCCAGTAACTGGGTAATGCGACACCCCTTGGTAAGACTGATTGTTAGACTTTCGGGCTTCTGACGACCCGACCGACCCGACAACTGCCAAAGATCCACGAATGACAGTCGGGACCAACGGCTTAATGGGCTTTCCGAGGCATGGAGGTAAAGATGGTCACCCATCCACAGACCAACCCCGGCAAACGTAGCTTAACCTGATGGATCGACCCGTGCGGCAGTTATTACTTAGCACGAGCTCCTCAAGACTTTTATTATTTTCGTTTATACATTCGGCAGACTGTTTAGATCTCTCATCAGACAACAAAAAAACTTACTGACAACATATAATGTGTAACAAAATAAAATCTAAATTCTTCGCCTAGGTCAATGGGTGCGCCTGTCATGTACGGCATTCAAGAAGGAAGAGTTTCATTCATTCACGCTGACATCAGCTCCTCACGAGAACTTCCTGTCGTGTCACATCAAGGCGCAAGGACCCTGGACGTGGAAGCTCAGGAACTACTTCGATCCCTGCAATTATAACACTGAGGATCATCCTAAAATTAGGTACAGAACTAATCAATCTCGCAAACTAGAACGAATCTACTTAAATATAACATGTTCGGGCTAAGTAGATCATTTAACAAAGAAACTAAATAATCAAGTAGGTATTCATAGTTTTCTTAGAACTTCGTTTTATTTTGTTCTAAAAAGCGTACTTTTCGGGGAGACCTATTTACTTTATCAAAATAAAGAAACTGGCTCCTCCACCTTCACACTTCTTTCTTTACAATCATTGTAAAAATAGAAGTGTGTAGGTAGGGATCTTATTTTTTTATATGTGTGTTAGTCAAATATAATAGAGGACGTATATTGATACATGTTTCACCCCTCAACGAAGCATCCTCAGGATGACGATTGACTTGTTACGAACCCGGACATGACGTGTTGCCCGTCAAGAGCCGACAGCACTCACTCACTGCCCTCACCCTCACCCCACCACATCACATCACACCCACACACACACCGCCACACCGCACATCACACACACACATACACACACATCGGCCGCACCTGGTCACTGCTCTCAACGCTTGACGTGGCAACACGTCGTGTCCGGGTTCGCAACAAGTAAATCGTCATCCTGAGGATGCCTCGTTGAGAGGTGAAACACGTATCGATTTCTTACAGGGTTCTGAATGACTCTTTAAGAACAGTTAGGCGGATTAGGTTACTAAATATACGTCGTCTATTGTATTTTATAATGAATTTCCGCAAAGTCACGCCTGAGTCAATTAACTATGTCCAAGAGGCGACATGCGGCATGTCGAGTCGTAGCCGACCAAAGCACATTTCATCATTTTGATAAATTGAAATTAGGTACATTTATTTCTGTAAGTGTCTTTTAAGGAACTTCTACAGTCAAAAAGGCACAGCTTCAAGCAAAAAGTTTTCACCAGCGAGAGTTTTAAATCACCATTTCTACCCACTCAGGATCCAGGGTCCGTTCGGCGGTGGCAACCAGGACTGGTACAAGTTCGAGGTGGCCGTCATGGTGGGCGGCGGCATCGGCGTCACGCCCTACGCCTCCATACTCAACGACCTCGTGTTCGGCACCTCCACCAACAGATACTCCGGGGTCGCCTGCAAGAAGGTAAACTAGACCAATCAATCTGCCTAGCCTTTTCCCAACTATATTGGAGTCGGCTCCCAGTCTTACCAGATGCAGCTGAATAACAGTATTTTACATGGAGCGACTGCCTATCTGACCTCCACAACCCAGTAACTGGGTAATACGATACCCCTTGGTAAGACTGGGTGTCAGACTTTCGGTCTGTCAAAGATCCACGAATGACAGCCTGGACCAACGGCTTAACGTGCTTTCCGAGGCACGGAGGAGTCTAGGTGTATAAAGATGGTCACCCATCCACAGACCAACCCCGGCAAGTGTAGCTTAACCTGATGGTGTTGTTACTTACCCACAAGCTCCTCAAGAAGGTAAACTAGACCATGGTATAATAATATACTTCACCAGGTATAGCATTCCGAGATACAGTGGTCACGTGGGTGACACAAGTCTACGTCATCACAACTGTGCTACCAGAAGTTTGTAAAATGGCTCCCCAACCACCTTTATTACCTGTGCGAACCCGACTAAACAATGAGGTTTTAATTAACAATTACGCTGGTATATGTTTAAATTGAATAGGGATGTTGACATTTTTTTTTAAACCGTCTTGGAGATTATTAAAAAACATTGGACACGTTTTTTTTCTTTTTTTTACCTAATCTAAAGATTACGGCAATACATCGAGTTGAAATGTGCCATGACGTCACGAGTATGTAGATTATTATACTTAGTTTTGATGTAGCGAGCCCCACTCCCCAACTTAAAATGCAAGTGACGCGTGAGCAGTCGAAGCGCATGCACGTACGCTTGGACCGCATTTTACTATCGCGTTGTTTTCATTTATACATGACAATGATCATTGTGATAATTAAAAATGGATGATAATTTGAATTCGCAAGCCTCTAGTGGCGGTGAAATAATGGAGGAGGAACCAGTAATTGAATGTGAACAACAACTTAACAGCATTTTGGCTAATGGGAGGAGCACGAATGAAAAGGGTGAACAACAACTTGATACAACTTCAACTAAGGAGACGAATAAGAATAAAGACAGTGAGCAACGACTTGCAGAGAAGAGAGGTAGACAGGATGACGAAGAGATAATAGAAGAAGATGGATTTGTGACAGTAAAAAGGGGACATAAAAAGGCTAATCGAAAAAATTCTTATAATGACAAAAGAAATGAGAATAATGATGAGGCCGGAAAGTCTAAGGTAATCGTATCAGTCACAGGAATAGAAATATTACCGAAACAATTTGGGATGGCAAAACTTTTACGTTCACTAAAAGTTGAAAATGTAACAAGAATCGTATATAAAAATGCGTTTAAAGTCTTAATTTACTTCAATAACAAGGATGATGCATCGAAGTTACTGAGTTGTGAAAAGCTAACGGATCTAGGATACAGAGCACAGATGACTGACGAGGCTAACCTATGTTACGGAATTCTTAAACAAGTAGATTTAGAAATGGAAGAAAAAGAAATTTTAGAGAACGTTACATGTGAGTACGACGTCATATCAATAAGAAGACTAAGAAGACAATCTGATAATAGAGAATGGGTACCTTCTGAAACAATCAGAATTTGCTTCAAGGGTAACATTTTACCACCATACGTATATGGCTACGGTTGTAGGTTTAAAGTGGAACCTTACACTTTCCCAGTGTCCCAATGTTCAGTATGTTGGAGATTTGGTCATCTGTCAAAATCATGTCCAATTAGGAAACAAGTATGTCCCAAATGTGGTAAGGATCACCCTAATTGTGACACCGAAAAATACATTTGTGTGAATTGTAAAGGACCACATATGGCCTTATTCAAAAAATGTCCAGTTTTCTTAAAAGAAAAGAAAATTAGGACCATTATGACGGAGAATAGCAGCAATTATCGGAAAGCGCTTGAAATTTATTTGAAACACTTAGAAACACGAAAATTAAACGATGAACATGACAACTATATTGAAGAGAGCACTCAAGAATCGTTTGTCAACTCGCGAGATGAGTCACCGCTGGATAGCCTTGAGACATCGTATAGGAATGTACTTGTTACTGAGGCTCTCGTTCATAATGAAAGGGAGGTGAATCAAATGGAGGTAGAAGATCGTCAACAGAAAAATACTCAAAAAAAGCGGGTAGCTCAAAACAGGCAACGGGAAGTAGTGGCTCAAGAGGTAAACACAACAACTCGTCATCCACGCCAACAAGGCAATAACTCGGAAGAAAGTAGCAATAGTCGATTACAAACGGCAATTCTGGAGAAGGAAAAGAACCCAGGTTTTGAGGAATCAAAAAAAACGTTTAGTATGTACAGTATTTACAAAAGAATCCGAGAAGTATGTTTATCTGACGGTAATTGGTTCGCTAAATTTAAACAACTAGCTAATTTTTTTATAGAAATATGTGGTCCTTGGTTTTTTAAGGTTGTGAGTGGAGATGATCTATGGAAAAACTTTGTGTCTATGTTTAATAATGGCTAGAGAGTCTAATAATATGGTTTCCCTCAATATAATACAGTGGAATGCACGAAGCTTGCGACCTAAACGTAATGAATTAGAACTCTTATTGCAACAAGATAAAATACACATTGCGTTAATATCCGAAACATGGTTACAACCGGAATCAGATATAAATATAAGTGGCTATAATATCTTTAGAAGGGACAGAATTGACGGATACGGAGGAATAGCTGTAATTTCACATAAGTCGATTAAAGTACAATCAAATTCTGTTAATATTAATAATTCGGGAATAGAAATAATGTCAATCAAACTTTTGAACTGTAACCAAATAAAAAATATCGTATTAATATACTGTCCGTCATCGGTACGTACAAGTATATCCGATTGGGAACAAGTATTTTCATTAGTTCCCAGCAAATGTATTGTAGCAGGAGATTTTAACGCCCATCATGGTACTTGGTCGCATAAGACTGACGCGAGAGGTATACAAATCTATGATTCCGCGTTAGATAATAGTTTCATTTCTCTTAATGACGGTAGCGTAACAAGAATTAGTTCTGTTGATAGCATTATTCAACGAAGTTCTCCCGATGTGACATTTGTGTCTACCGACTTGTCGCATTTATTAAATTGGAATGTTATGAATGAGTGTTTGGGGAGCGATCATTTGTTTCTTAAGATCTCGTACAAATATAGTAGTAAAGTACACTCTGTTTATAATACCAAAAAAAGGAATTTTAAATTAGCAAATTGGTCAGAGTATACTAAGTGTTTAGAAAATTATTTGCTTCAACCTGTTGAATCTGTCACTGTACAATCCATGTATGACCACTTTATTAAGCAAGTGGATAAAGCCGCAGATCGGTTCATACCTCTGATAAAGGTATGCGATAAACCTAATAACGGATTTAGACCTAAGCCCTATTGGACCCCAAAGCTTTCTCATTTTGTTGCACAACGAAGACTGGCCTTAAAAAATTTTAGAAGCAACCCTACACCGGACAATCTAACCATCCTTGAACGATTAGCAGAATCAGCGAAATTGGCCATACAGCGGTCTAGAACAAATGATTGGCAAACATATTGTAGTAGCATCGATGAACAAACATCTAGTTCCGATATGTGGAAACGTATGGGCTGGGTCAAGGGCATTCATTCTTCACGATCATATGTTTCCAATGAACAAAAACTCGAACTACTTAGCAATCTAGCACCCGATTACACGTGTCGACAGCCCCATCACAGTTTTAAATCAAATAATACAGAATTAGATGACAGCTTCACTGTACAAGAAATGACTCATTGCTTAAAGCGAAAAGACACAGCACCTGGCAACGATGGTATAACATATTCACTAATCTTTCATCTTTCACCAGTTAGTAGGCAGTACTTATTAACATTATATAATACTATATTTTATACCGGGGATATTCCAAACCAATGGCGCGACATACTGGTGACGCCCATACCTAAAAATTGCCCTAATAATAATAGTCCTAAACTACGGCCAATTTCATTAATATCTTGTGTGTGCAAAATTTTACACTCAATGTTGACGAAACGACTTGAATGGTACATAGAAAAAAAAAAATTGTTATCTCCGTACACGTCCGGATTTAGAAGAGGGCAGTCATGTCAGGATTGTCTGGTTAAATTAGTAAGTCAGATTTATGTAGGATTTTCGCATAAGGTTCCAACTATAGCTTGCTTTTTAGATATTTCTAACGCTTATAATAATGTATTGGTAGACGTACTGATTAATACGCTAGATGAAATAGGAGTTGGACAAAAAATATGTCAATATCTATGGAGCTTTCTAAGCGAAAGGCACCTTATGATGAAAGATGAGACTGATCACTCTGATCAGTATAATTATTTTATTAGATATACTGATAGAGGTTTGGCACAAGGAGACCCAATTTCACCCCTACTTTTTAATGTGGTCACAATGACTTGTTTCCATAAGATTAAAAATGTGGGTATGTGTCAATACGCGGATGATTTTGTTTTGTATTGTTCTTCTAGAGATCTTAATCAAAGTGAACATGAATTTCAAGTAGCATTAAATACATTTTGTAATATTTTGGATGATATGGGTTTGGAATTATCGGCAACTAAGTGTAAAGTATGTATTTTTACTAGGGGGTTCAGAAAATTAGAAATAGATTTGAATATAAATGGGCATAGATTACAGTTAGTAGACAATTACAAGTATTTAGGAGTGTGGTTGGACAGTTCATTGCGTTGGAGTAAACATATCAAAATGATAGCCGAAAAAGTACAGAGGAATCTAAGTTTACTCAAAGTTTTGGCAGGCACTGCATGGGGCCTGCACCCTAAACATATGAGACATATTTACATAGCTTTGATTAGAAGTCGCATAGACTACAGTAGCTTTTTATATGATGTGAGTGCAAAGTGTCACCTAGACAAACTTAATAAAATTCAAAACCAGGCTTTGAGAATAATAGGAGGTTTTATCAAAACTACACCTATCCACGTTATGGAAAGTGAGCTCTGTGTGACTCCGCTGTATTTACGGAGAAAATATTTAGGTTATAAGTTTTGTTTAAAATCTAAGTCGATAGAAAATAATATTACCAATAACTTGTTAGAAGAGCTTCACACTCTTCTACAGACTAGTTATTGGAGAAATAAAAAGATTCCTCTTCTGATTTCCTTATATAATGAAGTGAAAGATGATCATATAGCAACATCAAATCCCTTGCTGATGTTTACTCTGAGGACATGGATGACTAACATTAATATTCAAGAAGTAATTATATGGGACTTAGATGTAGTGAAATTATCTAAACAAAGCTATAATAGTAATTTATTAAAATTTGAAGTTGTTAGAGAGTTGCACTTGAAGTACAATGAATGGCTTAGTATATTTACAGATGGGTCGAAGAGTGTAGAAGGTCGTGGAGCAGCCTTTTATATACCTGGTGAACCAAATAACTGTCAAAGTAATTGCTTTAAAATAGACAAGAATGCGTCCATAATGACGTTGGAGCTTATTGCAATCTCTGAAGCACTTACGTTCTGTTACAGTAGTCAACATAAAAATATTGTTATTTGCACAGACAGCAAAAGTTCCTTACAACATTTAGCTCGATGCGCCTCTGGCCACAGAGGTGTATCGCTAGCTTATGTTATTCTATCTAAGATAGATGAATTAATGCTGAAAGGTATCACATTGAGATTGCAATGGGTTCCATCGCATATTGGAATACTGGGCAATGAAAAGGCTGACATGCTGGCAAAATATGCAGCTAGAAATGGAGGAGGAACTAGCATAATTTTGGACTACTCGGAATTTTTACCTAAATTTAAACAGAAGTGTTATGATGATTGGAAGGAATATTTTGACAAGCGATCTTTAGACAAAGGAATCTGGTATAAAACTATGCAGAGTCAGCCTTTTCGTGTGCCCTGGTTTGTAAATAGTAATTTAAGCCGAAAATTAGTTGTTACGGCTCATAGACTCAGATCTGGACACATTCCATGCAATAAGTTTGCGTTCATGATGAGGAAAACGAACTCTCCTAACTGCGTGGAGTGTGGAGTTGTTGAAGATTTACACCACTTATTGATGGACTGTGTTCGGTATGAGTCTGGGCGAAAGGATTTGTTTAGGGTCTTGAGGTTGAACAGACTTGAAGTAGGCACATTCAATAAAATCTTGGCTCAACCAAATGGCGATGATGCGAAGAGTCTGTTTAGGTTCATGGCCCAGATATGAGTAATATGTATTTAGGTTACGATGGGACTGACATACGCATTGCGGTTATAAATGTCCCTAAAAAAAAAAAGAAAAAAAAAAAAAAAAAAAACTTAAAATGCGTTTTATCTAAGTAATTTGTTATTAATATGATAAAGCAAAACATATGTGTCTAATATTTTTTTATTATCTGACTGACGGACTAGTTAGATTTTCTCTGTTTTTTACCCAGGCATCATCCCTATTGACATCGTTTGATTTTACAAACGAAACGACAATTAAAATGCTTTGTATCTATTTTTTAACAGAATGGTGACTGAAAATCTTTCCTTAATTCGTGTTTTATGGCAACGATAGTGACGTAAGCATGTGCCACTCCCGGAATACCAGACCTTGTTTTTTTTAAACCTATGAACCTTGATTCATATTATTCCATAGACCTTGTTATGCAGCGCATTTCTTTTTATGACAGCTTGCAGTAGTTCACAGTTTTTGTTTTCATCATTACTATATCATCACGCTTATGTTCCACGAAAGCTTAGACCGAGATACTTATCTATACTACATATAAAATGATAAAAACACTCACATGATATTTTGATATTAAACTTTCAGCACAGCGGCAGACATTTATGGGTCCACAGGTTTTATTTTCATATTTTTGTATGAAAAAGCAGTTTTTTTAAAATAACTGATGAAAAATTTCAACTCATGGGGTCCAGAATCATGTACCAAATCCATGATAGCTGGTTGCGCGTCGATGTTCCTGCCACACCGTATACCTAAATATAGGGTGGCAGGGACATCGACGCAAAAACTGTTACCATGGATTCAGTACATGATTCTGAACCCCCCTCTGTTGAAAATTTTTGTAGGTAATTTTAAAAAAAGTCTGCTGTTTCATAGAAAAGTGCAATACCTACAAAATGTATGAAACAGCAGATTTTTTTTGTATATAAAAATATTATTCATCCACATTATCATAATGGCTTCATACCTCGAAAGCATGAATGTTGCTTTCATTTGCGACTCCTAAATTGGAGATCAGAGAACTAGGGCATGCAAAATTATGGAAGAAAAGTAAAGTAACCACCATTTCAAGAATTGATTCTGTAATTTTGATTTACAGTTCCATTTCAACAGTCAATGAAATCCCTTTGTCAACAGCAAAACCGTGAAATAACCAGTAAAGATTGTTTAACTTAACAATAACATCTTAGTTCAACACTTTCATAGCCATGTCATTATTTCTAATAACCATGAATAATAATAAATGAAATAATTTAACTGAAAAAATTCACGATTTCGTCAAATAGAAAATGATTATTGACACTTGCTCACGACTTACCGTGACTTAGCACAGGGCTTACCGTTTACAACATTGACCAATGACCTACTATATATTGTTTAGTTCTTATGTAAAGTGATGACACAGATTCTAACTAGGGATTTGTGGCTTTTGTGTAATACATAAATACATCGTGACGAAATAACTGCCTAGTATTTACCTAGCCGCGTATACCGAAATACTCAAACAGACATTTTTATTTTTTTCATTGGATGTAACACATAACATAACTTGACGCCTGTAATCCCCGAAGGGCTAGGCAGAGCTCTACCAATAGTACACCCACCTTTCACCAGTTATGTTTAAGCTCCATGCCATAGGGGGCGAGCCTATTGCCATCATCCCGGCACGAATCCAGACTCTGGGCTGCTGCTGAGAAATTCCGGATGGAAAAACCCAATGACACATTACCCGGGAATTGAACCCATGACCTCATTCTCAACAGTGTGCTTGTAACCGTTAGACCAATGAAGCAGTTCTAAAGATAAAATTCGTTCAGTGTTACATTTCTTACAAACGATAAATAGTGAGAATTCGATACCTTATGACATGGACAGGTCTACTCAAATGTGTGTGGTTATTTCCTCAAAAGACCATTTCAGACACTAATCTACACGGTCCTCATATGGCCTGACCAAGATTATGTCTGGACTTCAAAAGAGACTCAGCTTCTTCTCGAAGTAGTCAGATAGGAAACTGTGCCAAATTTCATCCAAATCCATTCAGCCGTTTTACCGCGAAAGCATATCAAACTTGTTAAATACTAAATGGCGCATGGCGTCGGCATTTCTTATCCCTGAAGTTTACCCAAGAAAACTTGCAAGTGTCAATACGAGTTTCCTTAAGTGTACTTTGATATAAACTGCATAAACTGATTACGACATAAGCATCCGTTTTCTGTGGAACTTAAGAATGTTAGGGCGGGTTGCCTCACCTTGTATACCTTGACTTCGACACACTAAGATAGATACACATGAGACGTGGCGCGGGCGAGGCGACAGTGCGGCGCGGCGTTGTGTGTAAGTTCCGTGTGTTGTTGTGTCTAAGTCGTTCCTATACATTTTGTATGAAATATGAAACGAGTTTCGCAATGGTCGCTCCACGCCGTCGCCACGCCCGCGCCACTCGCCACTTGTGTAAGTCAAAGTCAAATAATTTATTGCAAATAGGCCCTGGTAAGGCACTTTTGAACGTCAAAATTTACAAAAAAAAAAAATTGATTCTAGTCGCCCATTTCAAAAAGTAGTTTTCGAATGGAGAAGAATGGGCAAGAAACTCCACTGTATGTCCCGCGCCTAAAGTAAATGTGCAAGACTCTTCGAAGTAACTTTCTTTCGTGTGAAAACCAGGCTGACACAACATTAGAATAGTATATAACCACTTGACATCTGCACGGCACTTAGCACGTTTTCTATTCAGTTGCCTGGTTGCCTTTTCATTGTGCCAACCACCACTGGTTAATCTACAGGGTGTATCAGAAAGGTGTGGTCTAATAGAAGGGTGTGGTGTGACCATCAAACTGAACAAGTTTCTCCATAGCCATCGAATTCGCAAAAAAAAGTATTGGCTGTCCCATACTAAACTTAAATACCTATTCGACCCAAATGTATGGGAGAAACTGGTTCAGTTTGATTGTCTGTACTACACCCTTAGATTTCACCACACCTTTCTGATACATCCATGTTATAAATTAAAGTCACTTTACATGTCTGTCTGTGTGGCTTTGTTGTTCTTATAAACTACGCATCGGACTTTGATGCGTTTTTCCATCATTTAGATAATTTATTCCGAAAAGTTTGTGTACAATACATTAATATTAAACGTAAGTACATATAATAACGAAATCTCGATGTCGTAAATGAATCTTCTATACCTGTTACGCAGGTATACTTCCTTTGGATATGCCCTTCGCACAAGCACTTCGAGTGGTTCATCGACGTGCTGCGTGACGTGGAGCGCAAGGACGTCACCAACGTGCTCGAGATACACATCTTCATTACGCAGTTCTTCCACAAGTTCGATCTCAGGACCACCATGCTGGTAAGTTGACTGATTAAATCTGAACAGGGATCCCGATCGAACATTTTATAAATGAAGAACCTTTTATGAAAAGTCTAATAACAGGCAACTTTGATTTTGGCGATTTGGTTGTGACCCATCGTTTACAGGAAAACTTTGTGAAACTTTTTAGAGAAAGTTTTAACAAATGAAGCAAAATAGCTGTAGCTTAAAAGATAATAAAAATGACGCATCATCGAAACGAAGCGATGCTAAAGGCGGATACAGACATTGCGAGGCATGCGCAGCGCACGCCTCGCAACGCACGCCTCGATATAAATTTCTATTGCCTCACCACAAATATGAACGTCCACAAATTGCGAAGCATGCGTTGAGTACCGTGCGCTGTGCATGCCGCGCAATGTCTGTATCCGCCTTTAAACGAACGAAACTATCGATTTAAATCAGACCACTACCACAGATTTTTCAAGAATAATCTTACACTACCCCAATGAAATGCCAAGCCGTACAGCCAATGGAACTCTATTTTTCGTCCGCAGTACATCTGCGAGAACCACTTCCAGCGTCTGTCGCGCACGTCGATGTTCACCGGGTTGAAGGCGGTGAACCACTTCGGAAGGCCCGACATGTCCTCCTTCCTCAAGTTCGTGCAGAAGAAACATAGCTATGTAAGTACCTGGAAGTAACATATACAGGGTGTCAGGGACATCGAAGCGCAAACTGTTACCATGGATTCTGCGTTGAAATTTTTCGTCTGCCGCCTTTTTAAATACTCCTGTTTCATAGAAAAGTGCAATACCTACGCGGTCAAAATGTATGGAACAGCAGATTTTTTAAAATAACCGGCGATGTATAAAGGGGTTATTATTTAGTTGCATTACAAACTTAAAATCAAGACGTTTTTCCAAGTTTTGAGAGCCATTATGCAAAAAATACTGATCTATTCAAAACTTGACAGCAGGCAACACTGACGCGATTACATTATTGATATCAAAGTATTATATATGGATAGCGCAAGCTACTTCTCCTATTTCTATTAACACTGTTATTTGAAAATATTGTAAAAGATTTTTAAAACAGTAAACGTGGAGTTATTTGCCGATTCTTCTCCATAGGAGACGACCAATTGGAACCGTGCACCTAGCTTCTGACGTTTCATAAGTGCCCAATTTATTATATTTAATTATGCTGCATACGCACGTTACATTATAAAACTGATTTACATCCGTCACATCACACTCTCAGCTCCAGGTAAACACTAGCGTCAGGAACTTATAGTTGTCTGGCATTTTTGTTGAACTGGGCCTCTTTGGCGCAGCCGTGAGGCACACTCCCCATCTAATTTCTTCTTACATTTTTTTTTTTATTATTATATTGTGTGCTTTTTACTCGTAGTTTGTGCTAAATAAATGATTTTTGTTTCTTTTCTTTCTTTTCTTCCTTTTCTTAATTTCTTTTCTTTCTTTTCTTCCTTTTCTTAATTTCTTTCTTTTCTTTCTTTTCTTTCTTTCTTTCTTTTCTTTCTTTTCTTTCTTCTTTCATGTAGATTTATGTGAAATAAAACATTTTGATTTTGTAAAATAACTAAAGTTGTGTTCTCCAGGTATCTAAAATCGGCGTGTTCTCATGCGGTCCTCGGCCACTGACCAAATCTGTGATGTCAGCGTGTGAACAAGTGAACAGGACGAGACGCCTGCCGTACTTCATACACCACTTCGAGAACTTCGGATAAATCTACTCCTTCACCCTCTATTTTGTACTTTTTGTGAAAAATGGCTTTATTAGAGCCGTTGGAAAATATGTAGGACGAAATGGACAAACCGTTGAATTGTTTTTTTTTCAGTGATATATCTAAACCATTGTGGGCCAAGTTACCAAATGGTTTCAGCTGAACTGTGCCAAAGTTACCATTTGGTCAACGACCAAAGTTATTAAAACTTTATTATTTATTATCCATTCATGACACTGAGCCAGATGCTCGTAATAAAATCCATGATGAACAAAAAACACACACGTGTGGCAAGTTTAAAAAATGCCATAATTTTCGAAACCCTGTCATTATTTCTTCCAAAAATTCGAAACCGCTGTTATAAAACGTTTATTTATGTAACTTTTTATAACATGCATTTGAGTCAGGGGTGAGTCAATCAATTAATCGGCTGTTTCGTCCTACATTGTGTTAAATACAAAATCGCTTGTGAAACTTATCATCCGTTTTCGCAAATGCATTCCTATTCATTCCAAATAGGATATCGCTATTCGGGAACCAATAAAAATGCTAGCAAACACGGATATTTAGACATTCCTGTGTAACTTAGATTAACATAACTTATTTATTTTTAGTTTTTTATGCTTTTATGAATCAGTTATCAATGATGTAGTACAAAAACATCAATCGCGCATTTCAATGTACAAAAGATCATTAAATATTAGTAAATTTAGAAATTATAATACTCATTGCGATCTAAATTGTATTATTATACGACGCTGCTCCGGAGAGCTGTATTGTAAATAATGTATAAATTGTATTGGCTTTAGTGTAATTGTATTTTTACGTTGAATCGATTGTAAATAAATATTTAAATACCGATGCGTTTTGCATTTTATTTTTTCCTGCTTTGTGAGTCACTCAGCATAAAATTCAACGAAAGAATTCACAGATTATTTTAATTTAAAATGTATGCGGATTTACATACTTAACATAGTTCTTAAGTCGATTAACACTTCAGTTTTTTAAATTTTCTATAGAACAAAATACTAACAGCCAGTTTCAGAAACGAACTTTAACTTTTAAAGCTGTCATTAAATACTAAACTTCAATTAACTTATTTTAACTTGTTGCAGAAAGCAACATTAGACTAGATTTTAATGGTTCTTTGAAGAAATTAATGAAATCATTAGCGTTAATGATCCAGTACGCCATGGGGTATTAAGTTTGTCTTTAAATTCGGAACGGAAAAATTAGCTATAGATGAAAAGCTGAAAACTATGAAAAGCAGTTGATCGAATATTTTTATGCCAAATTTATTAATGTGTAAATGTGAAGGTGTCCATGGACCTTTGTTGCTGACCGTACCTACTTTCTTAAATCTAAAGTTAAACTTTTTCAATTAAACTATACAATATGTTCATAACTTCATAATTTTACATACTAATGCAATGAAAATGAATTAAAGTAATTTTGTAAATGTCAAAAAGAGGAGGACCTCGTGACTAAGTAATAACAGCCGCACGGTTCGATCCATCAGGTTAAGCTATGCTTGCCGGGAGTAAGTCTGTGGATGGGTGACCATCTTTACATACTGAGACTCCTCGGTGCCTCGGAAAACACTTAAGCCGTTGGTCCAGGCTGTTATTCGTGAATCTTTGACAGTCGTTACGGGTCGTCCGAAGCCCGAAAGTCTGACAACCAGTCTTACCAAGGGGTATCGTATTATCCAGTTACTGGGTTGTGGAAGTCAAATAGGCAATCACAGCATGTAAAATACTGGTATTCCGCTGCATCCGGTTAGGCTGGAAGCCGACCCCAACATAGTTGGGAAAAGGCTAGGCAGATTGAATTATGTGTACACGTGACAATGTCAATGGACCTTTGTTGCTGACCGGACCTACTTTCGACTTTCTTTAATCTAAAGTTAAACTTATTCAATGAAACATTATTAATATGTTCATCGCTTCATAAGTTTACACACAAATGCAATGAAAATGAATTAACGTGATTTTGTAAATGTCAAAAACATTTAGGTTTTAAGTAATCGCAGATATAAATTGCAAATCCATTTGAGAGTAGTTATCGAACTGCAAATTATCCTAAATATCAAAAGCATTAACTGAAATGGTGCCGAACAGTAAATGCTTGACTGAACAGTAGTGCGTTACAATATTTAATAACAGTTCCACTGTATGATTACTCCCAGACCTTAAGAGTCGTTCTTGGATTATTTATGGATTGTAATTCGAGGCTCCTCGCTCTTAATTCAAAGTAAAAGGTGCAGACAATAGCCTTGCGGGCTCGTGACACACGACCGCGCCGAACACTGATCGTGCACTAGTTTTGATTGAACCAGTACACGCTATCAAAACTTATATTGACATGTTCGATTACCAAATTACGTGTTTCTGTAGTAGTTTGTTTGTTTTTTGGCTAATCTGTCTTGGCCTAACAGTAGAATGAGGTTTCTCATGATTCACTAGTTTTGAAATATGATGATACTGCATTTTATACATAAATAAAACAGATATGGACTAAAAGATGTCGTAACAGGAACGCGAAATTACATAGTAACTTGCTGCACATTATGCAATATTAGGCAGTAACTAAATTCTTTTCACTGACGGCTGCGTTTAAAAAATCGAACCCTATTTTGATGACACTACAAGTTCCCAACAGGAAATAAAGAGCCCTCTTGCTCTCTCCTACTTTGCTGTGCACAACAGAGTCAACAATGATCATTTTTTTATTTATTAGTATTACATTTCTTTGTAAAACCAAAGTTCACATTGTGGAATGCAATAAATACCTATATTGTTTTTTTTTGTTTTTTATACGTTGCCCCACACTAAGAATTTCTTCTGTATCGTGGGTGCGTTTACAAACATAGAAACTCACATACACTACTAACACCTAGACCCAGAACAACTACTTGCAGATCATACAAATATTTGCTCCGTGCGGGGATCGAACCCGCGACACGTTGCGCAGCAGCCGATCGCTCAGCCACTGCGCCAACCGTGTCGTCAAATGTCGATTATATTGAGAATTGAGGTATCGAGATTACAAGTTGTCCAAAGCAATCATCTGTATGTCATCTGTTATGGAACGGCGCGTGCGAACAAATCACTGAGGTCCGGCAATTAAGGCCATAACTTAGTGTATAATATCATATTGCACAGATTCTCACCGCTCGAGTTTAGTTCAGCCGGGCTCACAAGCACGCGCGATATAGTTTGTCCCCACTCCTCACACAGAAGCGAGACATAACTTCACGTTCAGTGCCGGGAGCCCTCCTGGAGGGTTCATCTAGTCACGATGTACATGTTAGCCTGGCTGGTCGCAGTGTTACCACACAGATACGTAGCCTTCACTCCTTCCTTCGATCGTTCACTGCACTTCACTTAAAAGCAAAATAAAGTAGTTCTCAAATGATTATAAATGGAATAAAGTTCTAAATGTAAATTGCTGCCTTCAGAACAAAGTGGCAATCATCATCACCTATTTGAACTATAATTTATAATGTGTCTACTGTGGATCCTAAATTGTAGGTTCTGTCTTTACATGAGTTTTAGTATTGCTGCACCTGTTTGGTTGTGGTTTCACAGTTAGTGCAGTTACTTAGGTATTTCGTAATGAATATAGATGCAATTATGCGTTATATTTCACTTATGTTACTAAGAAACTGAAGTGGTTCCAGTAAAGCAATAATTATTTGTGGTTTCAGTCAATCACATCACAAAACTTCTTCCTTTTCTGTTTCAGTTATTTGTGGCGTCTGTTTTATTTGCTTTTATGTCTGGTAGCTTCTGTTCGTGCACTCTTCTGTGTTTTCCGTCTCACGTGAATTGGAATTACGCTAATAATTGTCCATTTTACTATTATTATATCGACTTGAATGAAATGAGCATGTGCATTGTGCATATTGTGTTTACAACGGCGATATAGTTTCAAATAAAACCCCATATCAAGCAATGAAACCCATCTGATTTAATATTGATATAATGTAGAACGATGTATGTTGTATTATTAATATTTACAGTACAATATTAGTATAGCAGTTTATGGTATCCATTACAAAACCAGTAATGTGGTAATAAAATATAGTGTAATTCGTGAGTATGGCTCCTACATAAACATTTAATCACGACCATATTTGCAGTCCATCTTGCCAGGAAGTACTTAATTATCATGTCTCTTGTTACAAAAATATAAATATACTTTTTTTTCCAACATGATTTAAGTACTTCTCAAGTAATTAAGATTTTAAAGCCAACATTAGGGTTATTGCACATAAGACTAATATATGTAACGACTCTTTTGAAATGATTAACGATTCAAAACTGGGTTAAAACATAAAAGAAAAGTTGAATAGCACAGTCAAGTGGACAATAAGAAAATATTTACTACATTTGTCGCACGTCTGAGCGACTCAACTTCCGTACAATAGAGTTCAACGCGCAAAGGTCTTCGGTCGTAGATTTCTCTTCGCAAATTCTCAAGTACACAGAATAGTAACTTGGTAAATTAACATGACATGCACAATTTCATTCTCGTTGCTTCATTATTTATAGTTGTGGAGGTTGTCAGCGGTGCGTTTTGTAGACGATATCTACATAATTGTTGTTAATTACGGTCGGAGCGTAGTGGGCTCCAGCAGTTACCTAACCTCCGCGCTGACACAGCGCACCATAAGCCTGACAGCACACCTAGAGGGGCTCACTGACTTAATCTATCATGACCACAATTATGATTGTTGCATGTATTAATTTACTTTCACAGCCTACGGCTTCTCATACAAAAGGTTAGTAATGAAACTAATCAAACACAAGGTTCTTGATCTTAACAATAAACAGCTTGACCCCTAACCTATTAAAGTGCCCGTTTTGTATAGAAACGGAACATGTTGCAAATAATTGAATCTGTCAGTCACCATCGACGTGAACATCCGAATGTTACAGGCAGCTGAGACAGCTACATCCACGATTCTTCATACTTCTTACAAATAATGATGGGTTTAATATATCAATGCCAAAGTACAGTTCCCCAACGTACTTTACTATTTGTTTGAGTAAGCTAGTTTCACATCAATCATAATAATGTAGTGAACACGTAAATGTGCTACGGATTGAGCCATACGTGAACGAGAGCAAACAAATAAAAGACGAGGATAATAAATTGTACAAAAACCGAAAACATGGTTTCCTTTCACGTTTTCCTTTGTCTGAATCCTGCTACATCATTTAATTTATATGTTGAGATCTTTAACTTGATTGAAACATTAAATCTTGACACGGCGAGATCTCTCCTGATTAAACTTTAATTTATCTTTTCTTTCATTGGGACAAGAGGTGTTAATGGCACGCTGGACATAAACTTCTCCAACAAACGGTTTCAATTCGACACAGTTTCACAATGTATTATTTTATGCCGAAGTAATAAATTCAGTCACTTAATCACCTCACTTTTATCCTCGGGATCACGCTGAGGTACATTTACTCGGCTAATGTAATGTTCAAACAAAGGCAACGGTCCGTATCTGCTCATAAGCCACACGCTCTGTTTATTTCACTAAAACTTATATAATTTAGTCTCATTTGTGTTCAAAGTAATGCAAATTAATACGGGTCAATTTATAAGTGGTTTTGTTGTGACCTTTGACAAAGAATTATGATCACGGATACTTTTTTATTTGTTTCTGTAATTAATATTTTACCGTTCAAGTTCCTATAATTAAAATAGACGTGATTTATAAAATAAAAGTAAAGTATTAGTGATGTGAATTTACACATATTTACATTACCTGTTAAACGTACTCAGGATGTTCGATTTCCTTCTATAAAGTCCGGTTCCACGCTCATATAAAATCAAAATATCTTAATTTTTTGTCATTGAAATGAGATTATTAAGTCAAACAAGAACATTAAAATGACGTAATCCATATTTAATCGACTATTTACATAACCGGCACTATATTGGCAGACAGTACCGAAGTCTGACATCCGCGACCCATTACGTGTGGTGAAAAGTTGGCGGAAAATCAACGGTGCGTTCCGCACGGGTGCCCGTGCGCTGATAAACCTCGCCTGTTTCCTGATTATACGCTCTCTCGCGAGGAAGCTAATTGAAAATTACCTATTACAGTTCACTGGAGAGTTATTAATGCTTCCAACGAAAGTGTTATGTAGGAAAATTAAGTGATAATTATTTTAAAAATAAATCGTTTTGTAGAACTGTCCAACTCTGATAAAAATTGCTACTACATGCGTTGTTTTTTTTTTAATCAAAATGAATTTAATAATCCGCTTCCTTAATTTAAATGTAAGTTTTTTAAAACATGTACAACCAGCTTGCAGGTGCTCGCCGTCTCATTGGCTATCAGCCATCAATATGAAAGCTGCTATTTATTTATCGATGCCCGACTAAAACGAAAGAAATGACTATTCGTCCCTTTCTAACGCGCTTTCGTCGCTGCGCCGGCGACGGCGACGCGGCGAGCTGGGCGATAGTGAGCGCGAGTTTAGTTTTCAGTGATCGCGCGGCGACGGCGCTCTCTGCCGGCGACCTCCGAAGTTTCGCAACTCGACACATTTCCTAGTGCTAGTGATGTGCTAAACTTATCCGGTCGGAAGTCCACATAACGGGGGCCGCAGTGACGTCACTGGGAGACTCCGCAAGGGCATCGGTTCGCCGATCTCGGCAGGTGAATACGATCAATTAAAACTGTGGATGGAGCCTGCGACCGCAGTCGCACGCCACGGCCCCAGCTCGACATCCTTGTCCTCAATTAAAACAATTTACGGCAGTTCTTGTTTGAATTTTACAATTGTTGTCCCGATACATATTGTGGCAATAAGCTTGTAAATTTACGATTACTTATACTTGAAGCGAGTTACAATTATTTTTGATCCATTGCACTGCACTCAAATCTATAAAAGGAGATAATAATAGTAATTGTGAAGTGCTTAAAAACATTCGTTAAGCTTGTAGACAAAGTACATTATGTTATAGTTATAAAAATCCATTTGATTAAAGGTCGATGTGCTTTATTAGGACAAAAATTAAATTCAACTTAGAAACATCGAGTAAATAAATTAATCAAAAATTGCGCATGGTATGAGGCGACATCTCATTTATTTCGCATCAGCACCGCGTTAGTCGGGACTGACCGCAACCGAAGCTAATATGATTTAATCGAAGTGTAATGTTGTAACTTATGCGACGGACTCAAGATTAGATCTACTCAGTGGTTTGTTTTGTAAGAATGCTATCAGTTCAATATTGTCGTAACTGTGCCTACGGGCAGCAGCAGCGCAACGGTTAACTTTGTCAGGGAGATATGTGTACAAGTGCCAACACCAACAGTCAGACAGCCGTTAATTAGAATGCTGAATTTTGTAAGTTGTAGCAAAACTTATCGTAGAATATTGCTGGATATAAATACCTACCAATGTGTCTACTAAGTTGCACGGGGTTGCACAAGAAAATTCCATTCTCTATACAAGGTGGCAGGGACATCGACGCGAAAACTGTTATCATGGATTAAGTACATGATTCTGAACCCCCCTACATTGAAATTTATCGTCGGGTTTTTAATAAATAAACAGCTATTTCATAGAAAAGTGCAATACCTACGCGGTGAACATGTATGGATAAGCTGTTTTTTTTAAATAACCGACGAAAAAATTCCGCGCAGGGGGGTTCAGAATCATGTACTGAATCCATGGTAACAGTTTTCGCGTCGATGTCCCTGCCATCCTGTATAGATAGGTAAGAAAATTTTGATTTGTCCTATTCCAGCTTATTATTCAAATCGTTAGCCTACAGCTGATCTTTGGCAAAGTACTTCCTGTTGTATAATCAGTAAGTAGATACCTACAATCTAGGAACCTATTTGCTGATCATACAACAGGAAATACTTTTTTATCAGGCACATAACTTACCAAGTTCCTATTCGTTCAGCAAAGGTGCTAAAACTCAAAGATTAGATCACGGAAAGTGATTTGCTCAAAAGTCGCTTATAATATTTTGGCTAGAAAAAGCGAGGACACCCGGTAGTAGTCTAGTATGTAGGTATGTCTACATTATTTAGACACAGTTATTCAACTTTAATTATCATGTTCTGTGTACACTTATTGAAAAAATTGATCAATCACGCCAAGCCAAACGTAACACCAAATATTTTTTTTGCAATTTTCAACTTTTTCTGAAAACACCACGTACTTAGAATAAAATTGTGCGTAATTGAAACAACCTTGTATTCCAGAAGACAAAGAAGCAACTTTTTTCAAGAAATACTTATGAATGGATAACGGCTTAAAAGTTTTCGTTTGGCAATACTAGCTACAAAGTTTGGTAAAAGGAGTTTATTGTTCCGGGTGCTCAAGTAAATTTCCAGAAGTACCTAAGTAGTTTTTTACCTAAATGTTGTTGTTGGCTTGCTGCGCGCGTTGGTGTTTACTGTAAGTGCAGCAAGCAATTGTTATATAAATAAATAAGTAGTTGTCAAACTCTTTGTAAAAGCATTTAAGAGCGTTTATTCTGAAAGTGGGCAACGTCGCAAATAGATGCCAAATATTTCGCTGTTTTGATTAATTTGACAATATTACTGTATGGAAATATGAAATGTAGCTAACTAGCGAACTAGAATATTAATAATGAATTACAATTATAACACTGCATTTGATGTTGTAATCGTATTAGCTGTAAAAAAGGCATTTGGAAAGTTTCCAAATACTTTTATACATCTAAAACTAAATATTCGGTGTTACGATATCAATTATTACATTTCATAATCAATATTTTAGTTCACTAGTTAGCTTCATTTCATATTTCCATACAGTATTATTGCCAAATTAATCAAAACAGGTAAATATTTGACCGCTATTTGCGACGTTTCCAACTTTTAGGAGAAGCCCTCTTAACAATACACTCCTTGAAACTTGAAAGTCTGTATGAGAAAACGAGCGTGATTATGAGGCATCTGCCTCATGTTTTCAATTTAACTAATGATGGAATGATAAAAGATAAGGAACATTTCAGAATTAAGTGAAGTTCATAAGCCCATTAGGTTACCCAATGCACCTTGGAACAACTTATTGTAGATAGATAACATACAAAATGTCAGCCGTAGCGTACGCTGTGGAAATATCTACATACATAAAAATATGTTGGGAAAAATATACATCATTTTTCCTATGTCAATAACTATACAGTATTGTCACAGCTTAGATAAGACAAAATAGTGTACCTATAGCAGGATTTTTTGTGAATAAAAACAAAGGATCGGAACCCAATGATCTAGATATAGAAAAGTGTTTGTTGCGGCTTGGTATAGAATAGAATAGAATTCTTGCATACACTTCGATTCCGCATTTCTTGATGAAATTGAAACTTTATCACTGCTATGGACACATACCTAATAGATTACGAAATGATATAAGTCGAAAGAAAATAATTGCGTCCAATAGCCTTTCACCTGAATGTTGACGATGATGACAGAAAAAGCATCCTCCGTCAGCTAATGCCATCACCAATGCATTTGTGAAACGTGATGATTACGACTGTGCGTAATCACCATGTCTAATAATCATCAGGTACACACGACTACATATCAAGCTATACGTTTCCAGTTCATGCTGATCTCGCAATGTATAGGATTTCGGTACAATGCCAGGTCGGCTTATACTAGAAATTTGTAGCTTGATGTGTAGCCGTGTGTACATCATCTTCACATAACATCATAAAAATGTAAACAAAATGTTCTGAAACATTTTAAAAGAGTAACTATGGAGTTTCTTGCCCATTCTTCTCCATTCGAAACTAACTTTTGGAAGGTGCGGTGCGCCTAGAATCAATTTTGATGTTCAAAAGTACCTTTTAAGTGCCTTCGTCAGTGATAGCCTAGTGGTGTGACCGTCGGACTGCCAAGTCACATAGGTCTCGAGTTCAAACCCAAGGCACGCACCTCTGACTTTTCGGATTCATGTGCGTATTGTATAATTATCAATTGCTTCAAAAACGGTGAAGGAAAACATCGTGAGGAAACCGGCATGCCTGAGAGATATTTCTCGACGGCATGTGAAGCCAAGTCAGAGGCCTTTGGGCGGCTTTAAAACTCTGACACCAGGTTAGTCACTAACCATCCGAAAAGAAGATTGCCTTCGTGAACTTAATAATTTGACTTTGACTTTGGCAGCCGTTAATATCATGATCATCATTATACGAAGAATATTTTCCTAATTCAAATGCCGTGCGTGACTCTGATCACGATAGTATGTTGTTTATTAGGAGTTAGAGGTACCAGCAATGATTGATTATGAGAGCGCTCCTCGGAGTTCGAGACAGCGCCGATATCTCGAGGAAAATATCTATAAAGTTCATCGAGGAAATAAGCCCATTTGCTAGTGTCCCAACTCCGAATTGTACATCGGATCTTTTGAGGTCTAAAATAACGAGGCCCAAACAGTAGAAATAAACCGTGCAAGTACTGTCGAAAAGACCCATATGATGATCATGTCCAGCAGTAATGTAATAACAAGAATAGGAAAATACATACGCATTTCATAACATTATTTCAATGGAATATTAAATAATATATCATAATAGTATTAAAATAATATGGTGAGGAAATAGGTAATTATACAGTTTGGTTATCTTTAACAAAATATTAGTTTCTAATACCGACATACGGGTTATCATTATGCAGAACTATCTACATAGCAAACTATATAACTGGACTTAACACTCGTAAACAATACATATTATTAAAAATGTTTTACGGTTTTGAAGTAAAAACTGTTAAGGGATTACAAAGATGATCACAACCGATTTCAAAAGTTCTTAGCACAGCTAAATCACAGGTCGCTTCATACAACTCTTGCATAGCATGCACAAACAGTATATTTATATTAAAATTACATAACCACACGTAACAGTAATAACGCAAAAACCGTTATTGAAGCAAGTGAGCCGTTTACGTGGCGTTTCCTCACGCAACTGATATTTGAGACGGATAATGGATAGTAGACATGTATAAAACGTAAACATTGCTAAAACGTACGAAACATTGTTGTTTACAAAATGTAGACGGACATGTGCATATTTAGTAAACAATGTTTCTGCTTGTTTTTTTTCACATATGAAAGTCTTAGTCGTTTGCTAATAACGAATGTATAAAATGAGAGGTTTGTATACCTTTCAACCCGTTTGCCTAGCAATAAGAGGACTTATCCGCAAAGTTGGCAACGTCGCAAATAACTGTCAAATATTTACCTGTTTTGAATGATTTGGCATAATACTGTTTAGAAATATTAAATGTAGCTAACTAGTGAACTAAAATATTGATTATGTAATGCAATTATTAATATCGTAGCACCGAATATTTAGTTTAGTAAAAAAAATATTTACAACTTTCCAAATGCCTTTTTTACACCTAAAACGGTTACAACATTAAATTCAGTGTTGTAATTGCAATTCATTATTAATATTCTAGTTCGCTAGTTAGCCACATTTCATATTTCCATACAGTAATATTACCAAATTAATCAAAACAACGAAATATTTGACATATATTTGCGACGTTGCCCACTTTCAGAATAAACGCTCTCTTGAAAAGGTTTATTTCTAGCGGAACTACATAGCTGTGCTACGGTTCTTACTAATTTCTTTTCAAAATTCAAAAGTCATTTATTCAAACTAGGCTGAGAATCAGCACTTTTCGAACGTCAAAATTACATAAGACAGTCCCCCAAAACGCCCACCCTTCACCACTTCCTAGTGCTTTAGCTGGGAAGAAGTGGCGCAATAAACTCCCCAGCCGCAAATTTTGCTTTGGTAACGAAAGAGTTTCATAAGTTTATATCCCGGTCTCTTTCTCTCTTTCTTCCGAACTCTCCCTCTAAATGCTCACACACTAAGCAGTGACAACAAGAGGCACAGTTTTAAAATATGAGCCTTGCCTAACAGTAGACTAAGTAGACTTAGCTGAAGTCATCTATACATATTATAAATTAAAGTCGCTTTTCGCGTTTGTCTGAATGTCCGCGTTGTTCTTCTAAACCACGCAACAGATTTTGATGAGGTTTTCACCATCGTTTAGAGAATTTATTTCGGAAGGTTTGTGTGTATAATACGTTGATATTAAAGTTACATATAACTAAGAAATCTAAGAATGTGTTTTGTGTGTGTTTTGTCAAGACGTAAAAACCGTGCGGAGCAGAAGCGGGTCGCTAACTTAGTACTGTATTTCTATTCAGTATATTTCAGTCCAGTTTTTTCTACTCTACGTTGCAAATTGATAAAAGATCTGTTTGCTACATTAAAAATCACACTTCAATTATTAAGTGACATAGTAGTATGACTCTCTATTATGTTAAAGATAAGTTCGTAAACAACTTCATAACGCTGTTGTTATACCAAAAAATAATCACATTCACACGTGAATAATCTTATGCGAATATGTAACTAAATCGTATTTATAAAATATTAGCACAAGTTTTTTCACGTGTGAAAGTTAATCTTAGGCTATCATTAACTGCGTCCACCTTTCTACAAGAGTAAATTGAAAATCAGCGTGACTGTTAGTAGCTTGATGGCTTCTATCAATCAATCAACGACCGAGATAACGTGGGACGAACCATATAATTCGTAGCTACAAGTATTCTATGGTAATTTTGGTGTGATAGCAAAAGATACCGCAGTGATGCTATTGTTTAAATCCTCGGGCATGATCACTGAAAGGGGCCCATAGGTACAGCAAAAACATTACCGAAAACAAATTAAAAATATTATTATTATTGAAAATAAAAAAGTTATTACTGTTTAAAATTCACAACCAAAATTACCCCAAAACCATAAAAAATTTGCATATTTTCAACAGAGTTCATAGGTTATGACTTGTAAACACCCGCTATACTGCCGCCCACGCCCAATGTAATAACCTGGTGGCAATTTTTTTTTTCTTTTTTCTTGAATATTTTCACATACTTAGACTCTCAGTAGGATACTTAACAACAGCCTCACGGATCGGACAGGGTTATTTTTACATGTTGTTTTAGATCTCTCTACTAAGTATGTAATTCTCCAACTCTGATGAATTGTGTGCCTCTAATGAAGGAAGTCGGATATGGCCAGTCTACAAAAAAATTGAAAAGTATGCTCGAATGAGACATGAAACATTAAAATGTGTATATACCTTATTTAGCGAGAGTGTGGTATGAGCTATTAAGTTTTCTAAGTTAAATCTTCTTTGAGATCGAACGTAAAAGGGCACTAATGCAAAGTCTGTGGGCCGTTGTCTACAAAAAAGTCGTCTGTGCCTTGTTTCAACGTTTCTACATATATTGAATCGGCACTGATTAGTATTCTACACGCAGACTGACAGCATAATGAAAATAACCATAACAGTAAGTAGGTAACACGTTGCTATGACAAGTGCCCTTGGTAATAAAGTGCCCTCTAAACTTTCTCTATAAGTATGTATTATGTGAACATCCTTTTTGATTTTCCTACCAAGTCAAATCTAACATCCCTACCTACCTAATCTTTTACTCAATCACCAACTTGCCTTCCTTAGGTGATAAGTAGAGAGCGGATATTCGGATGCAAATGTACCTAAAGTAAATTTTTGGCTAAGTAATTATGGAAAAAAAAGAAAGGAAGGAAAAGACGAAGGAAGAAGGACGGAGGAAGTAACTTCTTAATAAAAAAAAATCTTAATATAAATTCCGGAATTCCATAACATCCGGGAAGACAACTAATCGGATACAAGGTATGGAAACGACTTATCAGCCCTCTTAAGAAGGTTACTTTTGTGGTGTTAACTTAAAAAATTATATACCTACTGTAAACATTTTTTAACGAAACTCAAGGCAACGAGTTGTTTGTTGAAATGTGCTATGCCAATTTGGAAACCTACTTTAGAACAATAGCTAGCATTTCTATAGTCAAAAGTACAAAATTTATCAATTCTGGAATCGCGAGATTTTTACGATCGATACAAAAGTGTATTCCATATTAGGCAACACCTAAACGTAAGTAAATATGCATTCGATTCTATAATCAGAACTCGTTTGTCGATCCAGCACGCGTAGCATGAGCACCGTTTTGTCGACGGAAGAGTAGACAAAAATGACGTTCCGTGTAGACAGTACGACGGCAGCAAACTAGAAAGAGTCAACTGCACTTTTTACGAAATTCACTCTGACATAATTCGACTCAGAATTCTTTGTTTTGTCATAAGAGTTTTTCTGTTTGATTCTCTATTTTTAGATATATAAAGACAACAACAACAATTTTTCTTAAAATGACGAAGTCCCGTGTTTTGGAACAAAAAATATTACAGTAATATTGGCCTTAACCATTTCTTTGGTATAGCCCTAATAACTAAATGATGTAAAATAGGAGAAGATAGCTTTGTTCTTCTATTAATTATCACAATTTTGCATTCAAAACGTTCTTCTGTAAAATCATGATTTTAAGATTTTGTAGATAACCGTTTATACTTTGCGGCCGTCGAGTAGAAAATCAAAGCGTCTTCACTACTTTAGACAACTGTCAGTTCTCAGTGTGATTTTGACAGTTTGGGATAGAAAACTTTCTTCTGAAATAGTCTACATAAAAAAGGACCTAGACAAAGATTGTTAGAAATGAAGGACAAAACGACAGTTTGTGGAAAGATTTCTACGGTGCGATGTCAAAATGGAGAAACGAAATGTCACTTTGTATAGAAGGAGCTATGTCTATTCTTCGTAGAAATAGAAAGCGTCATGCTACGCGTGCTGGAACCCCGGGACTTTTTCGACACAAAAGTGCATTCCATAATAGCCAACACCTCAACTTTAGGTAAATATGCATCCGATTATCCGATCTCTAGTGATAAGGAATGCAACTTGGTCATTGATTGGCGATTGCTGTTGGTATATGTAAGTGTTGTTAGAGCCATTAAAGATTTCATAATACTATCATTCTAAGTGTAATATTAAGAACGCCCGCACACTTATTAATAAATAAGAATTTAAAAAACTCTTTGGTGACTTGACAAATCAGCTGTCCGCCAACACTGCAACCACAGGCCTGTGGTTGTACCAACGAGAAACGTTCTAAACAACTTTTCGTTCTTACAATTGTAGCGGCATCTACATCGCTACATGCAAACTACGCACCAAAGACCTGACGTCACACAACATCCTGACGTCACACAAATCCTGCTTCGCGCAATTAGAGTTTACCGCGCGATAAACATATACGTATATATAAGCTTCCCGACTTCAACCTCTGGGCAGCTGCCCGCCAGACATCACACCCGTCTGGTCGGAGGATCCTACCTTTTCTATGGGGGATGAGTGAACTTTACACCCTGTTCCTCATACCCCTAAATTGGTGACCCCAAATATGAACGTCAACGCAGCCTTCGTGCAACTACTTCAGCGTGACGTCATCATCATCATCAATCCCGCAAGCTTTCGTGAGGCGAGTCACACAGCCAGTCAGCACCCACGGCTTCAACGAGTATCCTGACCACCAGCATGCAGCGAACACGCATTCCTGGTCATCACCCTCAGCCACAACCAAGCACTGTACCACATCCGACCAACTGGATCATAACGCAGCGCTACCCCGACTCACTGGGGAACCACCGCAGACAGTTCCGACTCACCGCGAACTATGCGGCACCCGGTTCCAACGCACTGGAACCACAGCTGGCACTGTGAAGCATCGCAAGATTCAAGACTCAGCCCACTATCGACCTCCGGTCTCCGAAGGGGAGTGATGTAGCGGCATCTACATCGCTACATGCAAACTACGCATCAAAGACCTGACGTCACACAACATCCTGACGTCACAGAAACCCTGCATCGCGCAATTAGAGTTTACCGCGCGATAAACATATATACAAGCTTCCCGATTTCAACCTCTGGGCAGTTGCCCGCCAGACATCACACCCGTCTGGTCGAAGGATCCTCCCTTTTCTATGGGGGATGAGTGAACTTTACACCCTGTTCCTCATACCCCTAAACAATAGTCTCCATTAACAAGTTAAATGCCTATGGAAGTGTTTTGTTTTAGTTATGTCCTACGATTTTTCTTTGGTAAAGGTTTAGCAAAGTATGGTCATTATATCCGTTATTATGATTAAGTAGATACAAAAGGTTACTTGACTTGACTACCAGTACGTAGTGGAGCTGAGTAGAGCTTAGCTATCTATTTACGGAACCAATATGTTGTACGGCCTGCGGATAAATCGTTCTTTATATGAATGTTTGTGATCTTCAATTTTCGCAAAGCAGCCATGAAATAGAAGAAAACTGTGTGAGACAAGTAAAAGGGTTTCTTTTTTAATTTGTGAAGCAGTTACTGCCGAATCTCGGTATATAGAGGTTCATTCATGAAGATGTATCTGTATGGAGCCATTAGATAGAGATAAACGTATAACCTAATGTCCTAGATTTACGTCACCAAAACTTGTTTTCAGCTCTAATAAATTGATAAGATCCCAAATGGAGGTCATGTTTTAATAACGCGGACGTAGTCACGGTAGGCAGGCCAGTCACACCTATCTTTATAACTATACATAGATGTCCTCGACAGCTGATTGTAAATTGTTTTTATGATCAAATCTCCTTAACAATAGAGTGGAGAGTAGCGCGTGACTCGAGCGAGCTATTGTGCAGGCGCAGGCACAGACTATTCACACAGAACCTCCGCATACATACATACGTACTTACTTAGTTTTATAAACATTGTGGGACAGTTTCACACGTACGCGTCGGACTAACGACGAATATCTACGAAGGTATCTGACTCATTTACATTATAGGTACTTGTGGCGCAAATCCAATTGTTTTTCTACAGCCACGTGTCCACATTATCATCACGAATCGCTGCAACAAGGTGTCGTTTTATTAAAACCAACTATTACAAATCTACGATTGAAATAGAAGACTGTGGACGGAACTAATTAACACTATCCACCGTGTTGGCAAAATATTCGGCTGTTATGAAATTTTAACCCAACTTACGATCAGTAATATAACAGGTTTGTGCTATTACATCAACATAGACATAATGTACAAGCGCTTCTACATATTTTATAACAATTTTGTTCCAAGAAAGAGCAATAGATAACATTCCTAGTGAAGTATGTTTATACATAGTAAAGTTTTATTTGGCTAGTTTTTTACTTGACTGTCTTGTGCTGAAAAAGATTGATAGATACTATATCCCATTGCTACGAAATACATTTGAAAAGGAACCTAATAGCCCAGTCAATAATAACTTCAAACATCGCAAACGCGCATGTACCATGTACTGTAACTACTGAGAGTAGTTTATAACCAAGTTTGCAAATCTGAAAATCTTGGGCTACTCCCATGGAGCGCGAAAAACTATGAAATTCTTGCACTTGTTTCAGTTTTTTTGAAAAATATACCTTAAGGACGTGTTTTAGTTATCTTTGTTCTATTATTTTTTCTGAAACAAGCAAATTTGCTACAATCCTAGCCTAACCCAAGCACTTCAAGCACAGGTTTCGAGTAACCTGAGACAAATTGATCCAAAATACAAAATCAAAAGATTCGATACATAAAAATACTGCTCGTTATAATAATAACTATCATTGTAAGGATGCACAGACAATGTCATCGGTCGAGGTCGGGTTTTTGCATAGAGTCAATGTATTCATACGTCTTCTTATAATACGATTCATCGTCTCTATACGTCATGTGGGTAGAATCGTGAGCCTATGTTACTTTATCGAATTTTCCAAATGAGTCCGCATTATTAAAACTATTAATTAATTTCTTTATCTTCGAAATCATAACAAGAATTAACATTGGATGGAGATTTAGAAACAATTTTTTCTATACAATGTCGCCTATGGTCATGTGACTGCCCGTATTTTTCTGAAAATTCATGAAAAATAATCTAAAATTAACTTTAAAAGGTCTATTTTTAATATTTCTCATGTTATCAATTTTTTTTTTTGAGTACCGTTTGTGACCTTGCTTTGACCCATTTTTCATGAATATTCAGAAAAATACGGCCGGTCACATGCTCATGCGCGGCATTGTATATATCATTACCCTACACGAATTTCCCCTGTATTCTGGGCAGAGTTCTTGGTAAATCATCTTTGCCTAACCATTCGGGGAAAACAGGCGATATATTATATTATGTTGTAACTTTGCCCGTGAGATGGACTACTTTCAAAGCGAAAATTCTTTGAACCAAAAAATACTAAACTTGTACATAATTATTATGAGTGTCAACGTGACCAAAGATTTGAACAAACCCCTATTGACGAGACTACTTAATACTCGTACTCTTCGGAATGTGGTTATACTTCAATAGAGCCTACTGCCTAATGGAAAGGGTGACGTCAATGGTCAAAGAAGAATTTCGGGCAAGGTCGCCTGATGGATGTCTGTGACCACTCTTGCGCAAATATCTCGCGCAGCGCTATGCGGGCGCAGCAGAGATACTGTCACTGTCACTATATTTGCATTTTCATTTTCCTTGTATTTACATTAAAAACATGTTAATTTCAACGTCCTTCTCCGCACAGAGCGTGTTTAAAGTAAGTAATCCTACTTAAAATGTTATGTAGTTAGGTGTTTCGAAAGATTTGTAATTTATTCCGCAGTCGTCAGCTCCATAAATGTTTATCACGAGTAAACCTTACAATTTGATTAAGAGTCGTAACTCAAGGATTAGTTTTAAGACATTTTTATGTTTGCAAATTATTTTTATTTTCATTGGATCCTTTCATTTTCTTTCTTGATATCTTATTTCAAGCAAATTTTTACTGTACGTATCTTATTATTCATTAATATTGCATCAAATAGAGTCGCGTCGTATTCAACAACATTAAGCCTTTTTTGCAGCAGACGCTGTTTATACATTAACCATTCAAAGAGCTACATTAAATCATACAGACAGACGGCACATAGTAATTTATTCTGAAGCTATTACTGCAATTTACTGGCTCGCATAACATAATTTAGAAATGTCATTTACCAAGACCGGCGCTAAGACTTTAAGATCTCTTCCAGTCATAAAATTACACCATTTAGATAGTACTGAGTTTATTTTCTAGACAACTAATAAAATTATAGTAATGAAACTTACACCTTGGATGTAATTATAATGACAACGGAAATACTTTAACAACCTTTCATTACACCGTTTTAACACTTTCGAGTCCACCCACGTTTCATAGAACTCATACGCCATGCCGCCATACATATTGGAAGTGAACCCTCCGGGAGGGTTTCAGACGGTACGATTGCGCTAAAGTTAACCATCGCGGACGGTCAACAGCATTAGGTTTAAAACCAAACTCTGTAAAACACTGTAAAACGAAGTAAAATTGTGTTTTCAGGGGGTCTTGTCGCTATATGTAGTTTTCAACATTTTAAATGTTTTGTGTAAGATGCAAGATATTTGTAACCGTAAACAAAAAATTCAATGTTTACAACCAACGCATATACTAATAAATCTAGTTAAAATATACATCAGATTTTATTTTCACGGTTTATAATGCTTTCATTCGCCACGAAAAACCTACATTTATTTATTATTTATTTATTTATTACACTTACACACACTATCTTTACAGGATGATCCCAATACAATAGTGGTTTGCAAACTCTCACAAAATAAATTGAAATTCTACTTACGGCTAATACTTAAAAATCTAAACTTGTACAAAGCATTACTAAACTATTAAAAACACAATCTGAAGTCAGACTACAGAATTATATGTACCTACCTATGTAAAATTATCAAACATGCTATAAAATCTTAAAAAAATTATAAAATCAGAATATTAATATTTACATATAACTAACCAAATTCAACAAAACTCTTGCGAATTCACTCAGATTGCACGAAAATATGTCAATTCTCTCATGCACCTCGTTTAGTACACATATTGTGCGGGTGAGGGGTGCTTTTGACAGCAGGTTGGTTTTGGCAGCAGGCACGGCCAGCAGTTGCGGTCGTCGCCGCCTCCACACGTACCGGTCTGGCACGCACAGCTTCAGGTAACGCAACACACCCGGGTTATGAGCTACTCCACGCAGGAGCTTTAGCGCATACGCCGCAAGAGTAAATTCCCGGCGCACTCTGAGTTCGTTGTACCGGGTAAAATGGGTAAACCCCATAAAGTTTAAAATACAAGTGTCTTGTAAATTAGTTCTGTACTCGCTCCAGCATGACATTGTATTTCGCTTCATGATTTAAAAGGAGCCCTCCGCGAGGACTCCCGTCATCTCATATGCGACTAGGTGTACCCTCCAGGAGGGCTCCCGGCACCGAACATGTTAAACAGTCTTCAAAGAGCTGTTTTAAAGCACCAGTTATCGCGACTACAGACTAATTCGCGTGGAAGTCATATAAGACACCACAAGATACTAAAATAACAACAACTTATTAAAACTTCCTTGTATATTACATTTGTAGTTTTGGTCTTGGCAGCCAAAAGGATTGGTGACGCGGGAGCAAGCAACGTACAGTTGTCCGTGTGAGAAGCAGCTCGACCTGAGGTCGGTCACTAGCGAAGTTTTTCAAAGTCAAAAGTCAAATCATTTATTTCAAATAGGCCCTTGCAAGGCACTTATGAACGTCAAAAATTACAAAAAAAATTGAATTGATTCTAGTCGCCCCTTCCAAAAGGTAGTTTTCGTATGGAGAAGAATGGCCAAGAAACTCCACCGTTACTCTTTTAAAATGTTTTACAATATTTTGTATACTATATAGGTACATTAGTTATATAATTATATGTGAAGACGATGCATCTAAAAATAAAAAATTACTAAACCACAATATAGGTAAAAAGACTTTTTTAAAGAGAGCAACAACTGATAAATTAATTACTTATGTGATAGATACATGGTTCTCACATATTTACAAACATTGTAAAAGTAGACGATTTCGTTTTTTTTTTTGCATTTTGCGTTCCTGCATTCTTACAGATTCTTCCTGACGAATCACTAAAATAATGTTACAGTAGATTGAAAACACACTGGATTTCTCACTAACGGTCACCTAACCATAGATGGGGTAATAAGCCCCCCCAAGTTTTTTTTTTTTTTTTTTTAACCGACTTACAAAAAGGAGGAGGTTATATGTTCGACGCGTATGTATGTTTTTTTTTTTTTTTTTATGTGTGGCCGCCGATTTCTCCGTCAATTGTGGACCGATTTTGAAAATTCTTTTTTTTGTATGAAAGGGTATGCTCCCGGGGTGGTCTCATATAAATTTTATTAACTTTGCTTGGATAGTTTTTGAGTAAGCTTCAATAATACGTATTTTCCCCACTTAGTATATGTGGATGATATGATGATAACTTCCTGTGACTGTTATTTACATAGCAGGTACTGGTATTCGAATTTTTGTGGGTTAGGTTCAACAAAAAAGTGAAAAATAAAAACTTTTTTCAAAAAATAAACAACCGACTTCCGAAAAAAAAACACTACAAAGTGAAAAATAACTTTAATTTCGGAAGTCGGTGGCAAAAAACGAAAATTCAAAAGCAAAGACACCGACTTCTGAAATTAAAGTTATTTTTCACTTTGTAGTGATTTTTTTCGGAAGTCGGTTGTTTATTTTTTTTTATAAATAAATCTCATAAAAAGGTTGATAAATGAAATGTAGAGGTAAGGTAGGAGAGTAGTTCACTGGAGACACATTTTCAAGGTCAATGTCAAACGTCGCGAATGTCAACGTTAAATAAAAATAGCGTCAGGAGACCCTATACAACCCCCGAATAATCTCATATTCTTTCTAGCAAAGCGGCACGTTTCTAAACCCAACCCGAATCGTTCCCAGACCTCGTAGCAATTACTTTTTTTCTAAAATATTCAATGTACAGTTTTGACTTCGCTACAATTTCATTATAATATATTCAGATATGACAATGTAAGGAATGTTATCATATGTTTTTACCCAAACGTTTTTGCCTCGGGTCTGACTAACAGAACTTCAGCAGACACCTATCAAATAAGTAACACGGATTAAGAAATCGCTTAGGTACATTTCTTTATTATTTCCTGAACCATGCCCTATAACTGTAGTACCAGCAACAATCTATCATGATCATCGTGTCCCACATAACGCAGACATAAATCAAGATCTCAGTACAAACGCAGGTTCCCTCGGTAAATCACGTGTAGATTTGTAAAGTGATGACGATTCGCTCGTGTGATCGAGTCGTAGTCGTGACAAAGCACATAATGCCTCGATCGAACATCCATTAACGTAATGAGTAATTATAGACATCGAGTGATTGTCCACAACAGGACCAGAACCGAAGGCCGACGCTTGCAACACCGCAGATAACATTTGAGCTATAAATAACACCGGCAATTAGGATAAAGGATATATCTAGGTACGCGTCAAGGATTAGAACGTAAAATACATACAATACTAACACTCTGTTTGGTTAATTAGATTATTAATTGGCGCTGTACTATAAAATTTATACGATGGATTTATTTAGCGATAAATATTTTATTTTATAATGCACGTGTAACAGCAGGATTCTGAGAGAGGATCTGTTATGTGCAATATATACCTACATAAGAGACCTACAGTAGTCCTTTGGTCGCAGCGATTTTTTCATTATTCAAAGTCATACATACTCTTTTGTTTTCGTCTATATTTGCCGCAAACTCCCACGTCATGAAAAGAACGGCTCGAAAATGTTTTTGCTCTACAGAGTTGTTCAACTGCCTTTAGCTCCCTTCATACATGATATTTTCTAAAATTAAAGCTACTAGGAATGCCTGTTGTCTGTGAAACAGTGCGCATGCACACATTTCTCACGATCCAGTCTCGAACGTCAGCCGCGACGTGTTTTGCTCGTCATGATCTAGAATGATCGATAAAAAGTGGTACCTATACAAGCATGAAACCAGCTAAGCAAATATAGGTAGATACTTACAGTACGACACAACTTAGATGTAGCATAAATTTGAAAATTTGCATTCATTTATTTCAATTGAACGAATGTATTTGGATATATGACTTGTTGAAAGTTATTGCGTTTGCGGAAAGATAATTTTCACCTAAGGCAGTAATAAATATTGGTGATTTTGAAGGCGCACTCAGTTCGGATGGTGATCGGTTTTACGAATTTTGCCGATGCTACATCTAAGTTGTGTCGTACTGTACGGGACTATTTATTAAGAAAAATTACAAGAACGTATCGGATATCCTAAATACCAAGAGCATGATTTTTATACCTCTAAGAGACCCCGCAGACATACAATTTTGTTGTTGGCCGACTATCGAACGACTAAATTGTGTACTTTTATAATTTAATCGTCCAACTTTTTTTATTGTTTGTCAGCCGCAGATTTATTCGATTTAGTCGGTGATAGTGTTGCTAGCGCGGTGCGTGTTCGTAAAAATGCGGGAAAAAATGCTCTAATTGCCTTACTAATTAAAATAAGACAAAAACAAAAAAGAACATTTTGCGTGCATCCTATACATATAGGTGACAGATTAGAATAAGGGAAACACCATACCTTGCATTCTAAACTCAGATGTAACCCAGAAAATTTATTTTCATTCTACAGAATGAGTAGGTATTTCGTCTTTTGATGAGCTCGTAAATCTAATCGGGCCAGCGTTAATCAAACAGGACACAACTTTCCAACTCGCTATCACCGTTGAAGAGAGGCTTGGATTAACTCTGCGGTAAGTACCTGCTAGCAGTGATTCTCAAAGTTTTTTGGCGACGAAACCCTTTTGGAATATTTGACGGAGCCGTAAAATAATCGAGATTTGTACCCTAATTGCGTAATAATACACGATTAATCAGAATCTGAATCGTTTTGACAGAGATTGCTAATCCACTGCTTCATAAGTTTTTCTTAATATATGTATCAGAGTATTGTTTCAAGTCTTTTATGGTTTGCAACAGGTGATCGGGAGGCAGAACGACCCGTTGACGAAGGTGTAGGGAAATCACGCGCACGCGTCTGGTCATCTTGTCTTGCGACTGACCAACAAAGTTGGATAATCCGCGACCTTACATAGGGTAACCGTGCTAACGAGCAGTTGGCCGATAGTTGGACAACTTTTTAATTGTGCGTAATCTCGATTCTGATACGATCGGTGTCCAATTAATTAGTTGGACAATTTAGTTGTACAAGATTTGCGGGCTAGCATATGTCGCTATACCTATTGGTATACTCTGCGATTTAGTCGGCCAACAACTAAATTGTATGTCTGCGGGAGCTCTAAGGCCCTATCTGGAAAATAAATGGTAGCTGATGGGCGTGACTTATTTCCCCCGCACGCGGGGAGTGGCGGTTCCATCTTCCGTGGTCAGCCGTTATATCGCCGCCACAAACTTATCTGAACCAGTGGCCAAAAGTCGAACTAACGAAATCACCGACCGAAATTTAAAAACGTTACTAACTTAGCATGGATTTTGGGTGAGCATTATTCTTGTCACTGTCGCACTACTGTCAAACTAAAAGTGCATGATAAAGACCGAAACATATCTAAGAAAGTGCGTGCACGCAAGTAACCTTAATGTATCTCGGTCTATGAAATTTGCACATAGCGAACTATGGAGTAGAGTGGACAAATAATACAAAATATTTTATTAAAAACTAAAATATTTATTAATTATAATACTCTATTAAATTAAAAATTATAATTTAATCTATAATCTATATCTATCTATAATCTATTATTTATGTATATTTTTAAAAATCGGGCAAGTGCGTGTTGGACCACACACAATGAAGGGTTCCGTAGTAGGGATGAATTTATCCCAAGAACAAACAAAACTTTGTAATTGAAAACATGTTCTCCCATTCAACGATATACGTCACAAACAATTCTCAAACGGCAAATGTAAGTTTAAAAAAACGCATTTTTTTTTGTGTGGAAATTAGTGACACCAAAGCTTCGTTTTCGCTATCGGACATTTTCGGCCAAAAAATCATGATTCGGCCATAAACCAGCCTACGCTTCGACCAAGCCGAAAATCAGAAGTTCGGAAATCAGAATTGTCGCGCTTCATTCGGCCTACTTCGTAAAGCTCGGCAATATCAGGTGACAATCGGCTAACTTCGTGAATCGGATCCGCTCGTGGTTTCACTCAGCTGACTCAAACAGACGCGATTTTGTTTTGAAGTTGTGAAGCGAGTATGTTGTATTTTTTCATTACGTGCATACATTTTCTCTACCTAGGTAACAAAAATAAACCAAAATTCAGTGTACAGCGGAAATATTAGTATATTTTAATGTCTAAACCATTTTTTTATCTATTTGTCTGTATCTATCCGTGACATCACTGCGGACCCTATCAGAATACCAGCGCTGCGACATTTTTATTTATTTTTAAATGTCGCGGCATCATGCTGAGATAGGAGCCTTTTGGCCTCGTACAGGACTTCCTTCTTTATATGTTACTGTTACTTTGTTTTTTATTGTTTTTGTTTTTTTCCTGTATGAGTCACAATAAATACTTTTTCTTTCTTTCTTTCTTTATTTCGTTTTCGACTTCGCTTTCGGCCGAAATTATGACTAAAGCCGAAGATTATTTTTCGTTCTCAGCTGAAAATTCATTTTCGATCGGACACTAGTGATAATTCTACAAATTAATGATTTTCGGAATGTTTCCTTTACTTGTACTGTGAGGCCTTGCACCTTGTCAAATTTCATGATTTCAATCGAAATTGATTTATTTATAATATACATTCCGCCAATTCAAAATATTTTATTACACATAAACCTACAAGGGCACTTATGAAACGTCAGAAGATAGGTGCACGGTTCCAATTGGTTGTTTCCTATGGAGAAGAACCGGCAAGAAACTCCACGGTTACTCTTTTAAAAGTAGCCAAATAACGGCCGCCACATAACAACCGCCATTTAACGGCCGCCATTTAACATCCGCCATATAACGGCCACCATATAACGGCTGCCATATAACGGCCGCCACATAACGCCCGCCACATAACGCCCGCCATATAACGGCCGCCATATAACGGCCGCCATATAACGGCCGCCAAATAAGGGCCGCTAAATAACGACCCCTAAATAATGGCCGCCATATAACGGCCGCCATATAACGGCCGCCACATTACGGCAGCCACATAACGACCGCCACATAACAGCTGGCCGCAGTGACGGCCGTCATGAAAATGATGGCAACGGCCGCCATGCAACCGTTATATAACGGCCGCTAAATAAAGGACAGTCTCATAACACCGTTTTCCTGTAGCTACACCGGTTAAGCTGCCATTACTGCCCCATCTCAAAAATCCATCCTGTAGAGTATATAGTAATTCCATGCAGTATATTTATGTGTATTGAATAGATAATATATTTGGTTAGCAGAAAAACGAGACACTTCCAACGAAACCTCGTTTGTTCAAATACGACGAGTAATTTAGGAGTTATGAGGAAACAGGTGGACATACATACGTAGCCTGTTAAAATCATAATCCTTCTTTGGCTTTGTCATAATCGGGTAAAACTCACCTATTTTTACAATTCAAATGCGGCTCCATTTTTTTGTGCTCTATCATTCGTAGTGACAGTACTTGAAATATTGATGTATTGTTGACGTATTTCAAACCAAAAAACGAATCATATATTTTAACCTATTTATTTAGATAAACAACGATTATAAGTTGTAGGTATAAAAACAGACGTTCTTAGAAAATATAATGCTTACCCAATATTACTTTGCAAGGCGAGAATAGATTGATGTTGGTTAGGGTGGTTGGTGAAGGGGAAGAATTCGACTCGATATTATCATTATCTTTTTACTTAGTTCATTGATTGCCCTGTGCTGTGCAGATACTCCAAACGTTTTGGATTTTATTTCTTCAAATAATTTAAATGTAAACAGAAAAATTATGTTATATCGTTCACAGTTACTAGAATATGAAAAAACATGACCTAGTAGAATATGAAAAACATGATTCATCGTCGATGAGCCCCACCGGGCGACTGCTTTATGAATGAACGAGAGTGATGACATTACTTTTGATACGCAGAAGAAAGGATGGCGATAATGTGTGTGCGCTCGAAATAAAACAACGTATGTGCCAAATCAAAATGCCTCTTCTCTAATATTTTATAAATAAAAAGTATTATTAAAACTAAAACTGCGTTTCAAAAACGTTGATACGATTACTCTTAATGTTTTAAAGAAAACTACTTTGAAAAACACATAAGCCTTGATACTCAAAAAAACATAAATAAATGAAACTTTGTAATGTTTTTGTATCGAGAAAATTTCATTGTATCGTGTATTCCTTTTTCAGGATACTAGGCCTTATAGCAAAAAACATACACCAAAATATTGAATCCCTATTCCATAAACTTAATAAGGTACACGATATAGAAAAACCACATTTTTTCAATATATCACCTTAAAATATTGGGTAAGCGTCGGATAAAATGTAAGGACACAAGACCCTGCTCGATATCGAATTATTCCATTAAAACTAGTGTTGTTCTCCTTTTAACACAAGTTTGATTAATGAGCAATAATAATATAATTTGATTTTATAATGTTAAGTTAATTATACAGAACAGTCTTACAATTAAATAAACGGTTACATTAAACACCCTTCTAAATAAATAATAGTAGTCTGTTGCGAAAAACTAAGCCATTGCAAAATGCACGACAATGATCTACGTTAACAACCTCTCGAATACCTAAATGTAATGCAATATAATAAGATAATCGATTAATTTCCTATCCGAGAGCAATCGATCAATCTGATAGTGTACGAGTTGATTGGAGACATGTCATCAGATATAATAACAGTTCCAAGCTGCATAAGCATATGATTTCAAAATTAGACCATTATAATAAACTTACTTTCTGATTCAACATCATTCTACAACTCCGATATGGATTTATGATAATCACCTTTACTTCAATCAAATGTCTAAACTATTGAATTATCTCTAAGTCTGTAACAGAGGACTATGTTTTGGGAAAACCGTTTTAGTACAATATTACACAACCACTGCATCCGTGACAACGTTCGCTATCAGTAATAACTTAATAGAAGAGACCATTAAATAGGTAAATCTGGTAGCAAAAATGGATGCTTCACCAAAACCGTTGTCTGCAGCCCACACTTTCGCGAGTCAACGCGACAACTGAACATTTATTGTGTGTTCGCGGGTCACTAATGTCCAATATCTTTATTGCAGGTCGCAGAGTCATGGGACTGGCAAAAATAGTGAATCTGACAAAGTGATAATAAGTAGTGTTTATGTAATGAACTGTACAGTGTGTGCCGTGAGTGTTGTGACATGAACAGTGAAACGCGCCCACGACTCTGAACAAACACGTGGAAATGAAAAGAGAAAAGTACAAGAACACTATTCCGGAACACGGGTAAGTTCGACACCATCTCATTCTAACATATAACAAGGTTACACCGCCGAGATTCCATAAGTTTGCTCTATAACTAGGAACTCATATTAACTTAGTTCGAAGTAACATTTAATTGTTATATTCTGGGTCACACCGCCGCCAGACAATAAAGAAAAGCCAGTATTAAATAATGTGCGCAATATTCAGTGAATCAAAATGTTTGTTATGTTTATGTTTCATGTTTGAAGCGTAAGTATTGCAAATCCACACATTGTTTGAAGCCTATAACGTAATGGATTTGTGTAGTGACGTAACGTCTAGTAAACACCCAAAAGCTTACGATTTAGTCCACGACAAGAGGTAACGCACGACTAGGTAAAGAGAAACTGCGAAAAAACAATGGCTTTGTAGATGTAGCCGCGCAATACAAAGATCTGTGTGTGTAATCAACATTACGGTATTGACATAATTATGTAAGCTGTACTATTGTTTTGCGCATATTGTTTAAATATTTTAAAATGCTAAAAGCCCTTTAGACTCACCGTGACCAGAGTCCCTCATGGTCATCAGAAGAATAGGATATTTAACATTCATTAACGATAAAATATTGATAATTATTATATTCGTTTATACTTTGAACAGCCATTAAGGAATTCTGTAATTACTAATGTCAAGTCGACCAGCAAATAACTTGAAATAACAAACGCAAATGGTAAGGTTATCGAAGAGGTAGTGCATGTTCGTGTGAATGTCATAACTCATTACGGTTCTAGGCTACGGGCATGAACAAAAAAGTATATATAAGAACAGATTTTGACCGCGGTTCAAGTCTTCACACATGACTTCAATGAAATGTACAACATTGAAAGAATTGCGTGCAAAAAGTCATTGCAATGAATGAACACAAATAAATACTAAGTTACATAATATGAACTTCTGAAAAAGGAGACAAAGATAATTTCAACCAGATTGTGAACAAGTTTTCATTCAAGTAAGTGTTGAACAATTCAACACTACCCGTTTTCCGTAACTCCCTTCAGTAACTGGGAAGGCACTGATGTTCTGAAATGTAAGTTACAGGTACAGACGCTGATTGAATAAAGAATTATTACTTGAATGAAAACTCAAATTGAAATTGATTTGGTGCTCGAATAATATAGAGAAGACTTCCTAGTTCCCATTCTAATCTGTGATGACTTAATACATGATTCATAATAAAATCCACTCCTCAACGTGACACACGTTCGTGAGAATGAAAATGTAATGGAAAATGTAAATCGCTTTCGTATTCATTATGAAACTTTAATGATACGAACATCGCAACTCTCCAAAATACAATAACTAAACAAAAAGTGAGACTTGGGTTCAAAGCCCAGTGTGCCACTGTGCCACTTACTCAGCAGCTGATTTCGTGATGATATAATTGCGCCGACGCAGCGGTGACGTAAATTCTGGTAAAGCCCGGAGTGAGGTGAAAGTGTAAATAGCCGCGGACCGCCACCTCGGAACCCTGACACCGCCGCGATCGCACTCGACTCCATATTATATTACTGCGCTTGCACATGCCCTTTCTGGTCAACATTCGATCAATTGCGACCGAGTTTGCGAGAGAGTGTAATCACTAGCCAAACCAACCGCGACGCGGAAGTTTAAATTCGGAATTTTCAAAGTGAGTCAGACTTGACCTTTTGGAGCTACACAGAAAAAACAAATTGCCATTTTTGACACGTCGATAAGTCCTTGTTATGTACGTGAAAGAAAGTGTGCTTTCTAGTGAAGCAGTGTTGCACAACCGCACAACGGCGACGCTGCTTCACGGCTCGGCGTGGCTCGGCGTAGCTCGCCGTGGCTCGGCTGCGGGCGCGACAAGGTCGTCATTGTTGACGCACCGTTGTTTTATTTTTGCCGTGAATTGCGCGAAGCCGCAGCCGAGTGGTCATGACCATAACTAAATTATACCTCAACCTCAAACTATGAATTTAGAAATACGAATATTTTATTTACTGCGAAGCAAATTGAAAACGCTGCTGGTTTTTAATGCTAAGATTTGCATACTATTTAATCAAGTGTTATATAATATCTAGACTATAATCCGAAAGCAGATAGAAATAATTATTCGAAAGTGAACTTTAGCAGTGATTCGCACCGGAGCCGCATCAGTCGTGACCGTTTTAATCACTCAACGGAACGCACTACAGCCTGTCCAATGTCATTCGATATAAACTAGAGGAAAATACTTACACAGGTATATCGAAGATGGTTTTACCACCTCCATTCTTTAAGTATCCTGTTCACAACCGGGTTCATGGAACACAACATAATAAAAAGTTTACGGAACAATTACATCCTAATTTGATCCGTCTTTGGTTGAAATGAGGCTCATTATTATTATTAGTTGGGTTTTACCTGCCGGATCCGGAAGAGTGGTCATTAGGCGTGCTTCACACGAGCGCTGCGGCCGTGGGCGCTGCGTGCGCGCCGGCCTCCTTGGGAGGTGCGCCTCGATGCGCAGTGAGGCGCCGCCGCCGCGCGCGCCGTCTCGCCCCGCGCAGGAAGCAATCACAGATAATCATCGAGCTGCTTACTGACATTAACATTCATCAACGAACACGGACACACAAGCAAAACAATTGAACATCCTGCGACCACCCCATAATCACTGACACCTATTATTTTAGAGGTTACGTGCTTACGTCCCATTGTTGAGATTTGCTTTCAGTTGCAATGCGTATGAAAACAAGCATCGGATACATTAAGATGAATTAAGACGGATGCCTTTGCATTACCCACAGGCATTACCGATGGCAATTCCATTTCATGATATGTCGCAAGACATTACTGATGTTATTCATATCGTAAATTGTTTTATACAAATGTAAGGTAGGTACATTAATTTAAAAAATCCATTAGTTAAAAGATTATATTTTTTGTTGTGGAAACCCAACCTCTGACGAGTTATTCCCCTCAGCCTCTAAACAAAGATGCAGGTCACCTCTCGTGTTTGAATGTCAGCACCAAAATGTCATACAAAGTTTGAAAAACATGTCATTTATTATAATGTCGTAAACAAAACATTATTATAATTCATCGACATCTGCAAAACAACTTTGTGAGTACTTCTGGGTTGGGTGGTTTAAAGACCTCTTTAGGTCATGAGGGATTTTGACAGTAAAATATTTAATTCCTTAAGCCCTGGGTACTGGGGACTATATTCTTAAAGCTACTATTTAAAAAAATATGATTTCATGATAACTGATAGCTTTTTCTAGGTCGTGTCCACCCTTCAACATTAGAAAAAAAAAATATTATGACCCAAGAAAAAAAAATGAATATCTTTCAAAACTGCGTAACATAATAATATAGCCTTAAGCCGGACTACGGATTACGAGCGTCCTAAACTCTTTAAACATAATACAGTACCTACCCAAAATCATTACAAATTACAATACAAGCTATGACACGTAATGGTCCCACTCAGCATTGGCCATTCGTACAGCTCGGAATGCCGCCGGCAGTCGGCACCCTCACGTTTATGTAATGAGGTATTTACGAAGAAAGTGTTGTCAACGTGCCGACTCGTATGGTTACCGCCAACGACATGCCGACTGACATTACATGACGCCTTCATTTAGAATAGTTATCATACTGAGCCGAGGATGGGCGAAGAAACGAACATACTTCGTTGTTGCGTCTATCTACTTAGCACCTGGTTTTCGCCGCAATACAAATTCTCTCGTTTCTGGCTGTGACTTTTCTCGCATGACAAATTTTTGTGTTTTTCAATTAAATTTACCAAAAGATATATATCCGTAATGTATATGTCTTTTTTGATTTCATTTCATTTCATTTATTCATTTTGTGAAACATAGGTGATTACAGGTGTTTTCCAATGTACAAACCATGTCCCGCCGATAGGCAAACAAAATTTGATTATTATGAACAATTTCAAAGTTACACAAGGTCAAATTATACAATTGTCATATTATTATAGGAAAAATGTCATGAAAATAGGAAAAGATAAAAAAAAAAAATACATTACACCAAAAGATTGCAAAACACAAACACAAAATTACAGTCAAAAACATAAATTATAAATATTGATCAAAATTTGTCATCCAGATACTCCTTGACTGAATAATATACCTTGTCATTTAGGAGCATAAAAAGATTACTTTTGAATTCATTATAATTCTTACCATTTCTAATATGACAAGGTAATTTATTATACAATTTTGGTGCCATTGCATAGACACTTTTATAAGCAAAAGCAGTCCTGGTGGTTATTGTTTTTAACTTATCTGAGCGACGTTGACTTTCTACATGATTAAACAAATGTACATTTTTTTTCACAAACATCAAAACCTCATAGATGTACAGCGACGGTACTGTCAGAATATTTAAATCCTTAAAGTGTGGCTTACATGTATCTGTTGTTCTTTATTTGCAGATGGCTCGGATGCATCTTTTTTGTGCCAAAAGTACGGATGATATATTTGTAGCATTACCCCAAAATATGAGTCCATGCCTTAATTTGGAGGCTACATACCCGTGGTATGCAGTTAGGAGGGCAGTTTTGTTTGCAACTTTACCTAACATATAAAGGGCATAAGAAAACCAGTAAAGTCTCAAACAAACGTTATCAGCTTGAGTTTTCCATGTCATATCATTGTCAATGTGCAATCCTAAAAACTTATTAGTGTTCGTTTCCAGTACTGTGTCTCCTTTGTATCCGATTTGGTACTGTGTTGGTGCTCTTTGTCGAAGTTTAAAGTCCACTATTTTAGTTTTAGTTAAATTGATTTTAAGGTTGTTGTCATTTAACCATTCTATGATTGACACCAGGTCGGTGTTTATATCAGATTCAATTTCTTTCAAGTTACCCTTGTCGAAAACAATAGTGCTATCGTCTGCAAATAAGCACATCTGATGACTAGTTACATTGAGGAAATCATTTATATAGCAGATAAAAATGATGATGATAAATGATTAGCTCATTATGATGAGATCTTGCCCTGAAATATCCTGTCCGCCGATAATGACAAAATACAAAAAAATGGAATCCATATTCCCAAAAACAGAAACCAATTTTTTGTATTTACTTTAACCCCTTTTCTTCTAGGCACAAAAAATATACTACAAATCAAGTACAGTCGGGTAGAAAGTGCAAATCATAGCGATATCTTATATAATCCATGACACCTGCGATAATGTTCAGGTTGAACATCGATTAACCTGTGAACAACGCGTACACAATCAAAAACGCACATTCCTGTGCGTGCCCAATCGATCTTGTGTTTCAAACAGCGATTAGTTCCAATCTTTTCGTATAATTGATTTACCTTATGTACATAGTTTTTAATAATTGAACGTTTTCTTAGGAAATCATATATTCTTAAGCAGGTCACGATTTTTCCATGTATACTTTACAATGGGTTACTCCAATCTTTCTATCTATTCACATAGTTACAAATATAGTTACTGATGTGCTCATCCACGTAGCAATTTATCTGAAAATTTTGAAACGGTCACGCTATCGTGACTCCAGATTATAATGTGCACTATAAAAGCGAAGGATTCAAACGAAAGCCAAACTTTTAACAGCTACACGTACCTAATTTGAATTTTACTACAGAAGGGTGCTTTTATGTCGTTTTCAGGAGTTAATTCACCTTCGGCTGTAAAAACAAGAATAAAACACATTTTCCCCTTAATTTACCTACACAGAATTTACTTCCAAATCGTTAGGTACCACCGAGTTCTACATAAAACACGTTTTCCTCTTATTACTGTATGTAAAGTTTTTCATATCAAGTTTTTTAAGCCAGAAACTTTCCGTAGATTATCAAAATTCACAAATTCATTTTTATTTTCGTATCGTATTTAATTGATTATTTGCAATAGTGAGTAATGACAGTCTACAGACGGCTTGCTCAATGCCGTCGATCAACTTAAGTTATGCATTTCCTCCGATTGACTTTTAAAACTAGATCAAGATAAATCGCTGCGGAGATATGGTCTGATTTTATTATTTCTCATTATAACGTGTGTTGTGATTTGCTGCAAGATAATCCGATTTCTTTTGCAATTCTTTAAAACATGCACCTTTTATAATATAAAGTTAACAACGCCAGTCATTTCAACTTAGCCCACGTATGCACGGACGTAAAAATATCGCGGACAAAATCGTCCGTGCGAACCTGGGCTTACGACATTTGAGTGGATTCATTAAATCTTCTGCACAACTTATATGGATCCTTAGTATAAATATATTAAAGTTAGCATTGACTGCATGACAAAACCCCTCAGAAATGTGGTTTATCCTACAGCAAATACAAAGCTACACCCACGCGCCGATAGCAAGATCAGCATGATTATTAAACGCGTACTTAATAAATTATATTATTATACATAATATATGCGGCTCAGCCAGTTTATGTGGGGACCTGTTTAGTCAAAGGTCAGCTGTAATACTGACTACCGACATCGTCTTATAGACACCTCGCAGTGAATGAGTAATGTGACAGCTAATCCAAAGAGCAGGTGATATTTATTATGTCACCACCATAATATTTTACAGTATCGACTAATGTGTTATTTATGCGGCATTTATCTTTTTAACCAAAACAGTTTGAAGCCGGCTTTATAATGTTTCGGTAGATAACTTTATTGACAGTTTCAAACACGATGCTTGGTGCGAAAAGATCACAAAAATACTGGTTCATGATCATCATAATTTCAGCTAGGAATCACCCACTGCTGGGTATAGGCTTCCCCTTTTTTCTGCCATACTTCCCGGTTCCGTGTGTCTCTCATCCAGGTATTTCCTGACGATATCATCAACCCAACGCGCTTTTGGCCGGCCCTGGTTTCTTTTGGTCACAGCTTTTCTCCATCGGCTATCTTCACGTCTAACTAGATGACCAACCCAACAATACTTGAGGCGTATCGCCCTGAAAAAACTGGTTACTTATGATGAAAACCGTAGGAACTGAAATCCTTTGAAAGAAAGAAAGAAAGAAAGAAAAATAATTTTATTCGTCACAGAAACACGTGCATAAAAAAATAATAAAAACTCGAGTAGGTAACAAAACAATAACAATACGTATACAATAACGAGTACAAAACAGAAATAGTAGGCAGCTGCTGGCACGTCATGACTGTGACAAGAAGGCTTCCACTCAGCATGATGCAGTGCTATAGAGACCCACAGCACAGCGCTGATTTTCAGTGGTAACCCGAAAAAAACGTACGGAAACCAAGTCAGGTTTAAAATTCAGAATTATACATAAATATAAAATAAAACAAATAGTACTTATAATATTATATAATGCAACAACCAACAGTATGAATAAAATTACTAAATAACATATATAAATTATCCGCAGGCATCACCTTTGCGTATAGATAGATGTCCTGCCAAACCTACATGAGGTGCATCGCCCTGAAAAAAAAACTTTTATGAAAAACGGTTACTTATATGAAAACCATAGGAACTGAAATCCTTTTCGTATAGATAGGTATAATGAATCCTATTGCAAAAAAAAACCTTTTCACTAGTCCAGTGGTCGGCAAACCGCGGCTCGCGAGCCTCATGCGGTTCTTTGGCCTAGGTATACAGTACGGCTCTGTTCAAATGTCGATGAGTACGAGCACAGATATTATACGAGTTTTATTCAAAATTCAAACTTTAGTTCAATGATTTCTTACCGAAGTATTTTCACCAAAAATTTCGTGGACGTCGTTCAAGGTTAACTTGTTAATAAGTAAGATGTCTTCATCATATTATTATCGGCTGGTATGATGATGATAATGAAGGCATCCTACTTCTTAGCACGTTAATTTTAGGCGTTGTGGAGTCAAATCAGATAAAAGTTTTAAGGATTAAGAAAAGTGTATATATATATTGGCTCTCATATGAAATCTTAGTCATTATAGTATTCATATTTGGCTCTATTGAATAATGAGTTTGCTGACCACTGCACTAGTTTATTGGAATCACCTTTGTATCTGGAAGAAATTGTCGAAACCAATTATTAAGATTCAATGACTTATAGACAATCTTCCTTACGTTTTAAGTTTCAAGGCTTTACCTATTTCCTACAAATAACAGAAATTCCACCACTGTTTCATTAATATATAGTGAGTAACTTACAGACGACAAAGTTGAAAGGATGCCAAACTTAGTTTCGACTCGTTAGTTATGTAAGTACTCGTACTTGCTATGTGCGAAAAATTATGACATGACATTTACGAAGGGTGCTACTCATGCATATTTGAAATGTGACTCAGCATACACGCGATTGGGAGGAAATTGCACAAATATTGAACTGGTGTGGGTGTTATTACGTCATCATCATCGAACTAGAGTGCAAGACCCAAAGTTTCTCTCTTTTACACTTAGCCAATTTTGTTTTGAACCTAACTTCCTAACACATTCAGACAACCTCCAATATTTTCACGAAACTCTTCATTCTTATGTTATGTAAAACATATTGAGATGCTTTGTAAGCAACGAAATGATCTGAATACAGTGATTTAGAGAACAATCAAGTAATTTACATCTACACCCCGTGATTACTTGGTAGTCTACGAAACTGGCGCTGGTCGGAGAAACTCGCGTAGGTAGGTACTTGCGCAAGCGCGGCCCGTTCATATGATTGTGTTGCACTTTCTTTACGCAGACGCTAGGAATTAAATAAAAGGCTGCAGACTTATTGATCTTTCCAGTTGTTGGGTTACGGAGGTGGAGGTCATGACAGTTACTCCTCGTTATAAGATACCGATGTTTACCCACATCTTGTTAGCTACTAGAAGCCAAAACAGTATACTTGGAACAAAACTAGAATGACAACAAGTCATGTGTTTCCTGGGTATCCTGATTTATATGCTGTGTGTGATAGAAGCAGCGACTTTATAAACACTGTTATAACTGCACTTAAGGCGACGATAACCGACTTTTAATGATTTTATACTGAAAATCACGTCTAAACCAATAGTGTATGTAGTGTATACAGTGTTTGTATTTAGAAAAAAAGATATGTTAAATTAGAGCATTTTATATTTTAGATTATGTTTTTATTACATAGTGAAATTAATTTGTAAAATTATGGCTATCGCGGAAAAAAAACTGAGAATCACGCAAAATTTATCAAGCGTATTTTTCTGAAACCTTCACCATTTTCAAGATAATTTAATTATTGATCTTTTAGTATACGTGTTTTATGAAAATACCTTTTGTTGTATGTATAATGCATTAATACTGCGTCTAATTTGGGACTGCGCTCCTTGATGGGCGAGTCCTATTACTGGCTAGACGCACGACGCGTTGCGTGAGCTCAGTGCAGAATACGCAAGCTAACCACTCAAGGTCACGGTCGTCTTAAATTGTCACTTACAGGATATTCACCGTGATTATATCGAGACCGCAATTCAAGAAAAATCACGCAAGATTTCCTGAGTAACAATTTAATGACTTTTTAATTTCCAGTTGTCAAATAGTTTGTATGGAATCTACCACATCAATCTGCTTAGCCTTTTCCCAACTATGTTGGGGTCGGCTACCAGTCTTACCGGATGCAGATGAATGCTAGTATTTAACAGGAGCCTATCTGACGATACCCGTTGGTGAGACTGGTGTCAGACTTTCGGGCTTCTGACGATTCTTAACGACTGTCAAAGATCAAGAAAACGTGCTTTTCGAGGCACGGAGGAGTCTCGGTATGGAAAGATGATCACCCATCCACGGACCAACCCCGGCAAGCGTAGCTTAACCTGATGGATCGACCTATGCGGCTTTATTACTTAGCCATGAGAAAAAACTTACCACATACCATACAAAATTATGAAGTAATTAAATCTTTAGAGTGAGTACAACTTGGTTAATTCTGGAACAACCATACATATGAACTGAATTTTCCCACATTTATTTTTGATCGTTTGTGTCATTGTCTTTCTTTACGTAACGTTCATGTAATTTTGACCATATACGTAAGACTGCAGACGGAGGCACTGCTTAGATAAAGCTTGTGGTGGAAGGGGATTAAAGGTCATGTCTTTGTGTATCTAGAAACAGGAATCTAGGAATCAGGAATTCTAGGCAGTCAAAGGCGACTTGTGCATACGCAATGTGCACCGTGAAAGTACCATGCATTGCATATGGTTTAACATGTACTGTAGAAACTTAAACAAAAAAAATCGTATCAGTATTTTTGCAGAAGAAGTATCGGAAGTAAACTAAAATATTGGTATTTATTTATTAGCTTATTATTTATTAGCTGCACCCGGTTAGACTGGAAGCCGACCCCAACATAGTTGGGAAAAGGCTAGGCCGATTGATTGTAAGTCACTTAAGTAACTTTATACTTAATTGTGAAGAACCAAAAAGCCCAACCCTTGGAATCAGTTACTTATAATTTATGAACATATATTATTTTTCATTTATCACATCATAAAAGTATTACTGTTTAACACATTCAGTGCCGGACGTGAACCCTCCAGGAGGGCTCCTGGCAATGAACGTTTAGCCTTTTTTTTTTATTTAGCCTAGTCGCATATGGGATGCCGGGAGCCCTCGTGGAGGGCTCATTATAAATGTAGGTTTTTTTTTAGCGAATGACAGCATAACAACCGTCAAAATAAAATCTGATGTATATTTTAACAAGATTTATTAGTACGAGTATATGCGTTGGTTTTAAATTCAACCGTACACTATGCAGGCAGGCATATTATAAGTTGGGGGATTACATCGCTGATAAAAATGCTTGGCTCAATGCTGGTCCTGCTCCACAACCACAACTATTTGATCAAAGTTTGAAAATACAGTTGGAGCTGCCGCAGAGTTTAAGACCACCTTTGCATTGTATAAAATCAATTTCCTTTGTATTATAAATTTCAGAGCTCAGGTGTGAGTACTATGTACTAAAGAGCTAACATTTACTAGGTAATACGTCTTTTATTGACTTGAATGTGCCCTGGCGGCTGTGAGTATGTCATGCTCACTCAGATGTCTCGCTGATGGTGGCGCGTGTGTTGGATCATTTAGCTCCCTTCAAAATGGTTGAACTGAATGGTGCTAATCCATGCGTCATGTTCGTGAACGGGCGCCGTCAGTTGGGACTGGTCAACTCTTAGCTGCCATGACTGATTTAAATTTTTGGATTGTTGTTTGTTTTATCTTTTTATTACGGATGCTTCTAACGTGCACGTCTTTCTACATTGTTCTCACATGTTTAATTTAAACATGAATGATGTAACCAATATTTTGTAACAATCTATTTAAAAGAGTATCCGTGGAGTTTCTTGCCCGTTCTTCTCCTTAGGTACCTAGTACGCTTTGGAATGGGCAACTAGCTTCATATTTCTGACTGACCGATTCCTTGACAATTCAAAACTGCCTGTAAATGGTTTAATTGAAATAAATGCTTTGAGTTTGAGTTTTTGAACCATTTTTTTTTACGGTTTCAAATTTACACTAAACATTTAATAGGTTGGAAACTACGTATAGCGACAAGACCCCCTAAGAACACTATTTTACTTCGTTTTACAGCGTTTTATAACACAGTTTTAAACTTAATGCCGTTGACCGTCCGCGATGGTTAACTTTAGCGCAAACGTAACGCCGGCAACCCTCCCGGAGGGTTCAATTCCAATATGTATGGCGGCATGGCGTATGAGTTCTATGAAAATGGGTGGAGTCGAAAGTGAGAGAGTTAATAAAACAATAAAACACCATCATCATCATCTGCGTAGCCATTTGCCAACTATGTTGGGGTCGGCTTCCAGTCTAACCGGTTGCATCTGAATACCAGTATTTTACACGGAGCGACAGCCTATCTGACCTCCACAACCCAGTTACTGGGTAGCACGATACCCCTTGTTAAGACTGGTTGTCAGACTTTCGGGTTTTCGACGACCCGTAACAACTGTCAAAGATCTACAAATGACAGCCGGGATCAACGGCTTTACGTGCTTTCCGAGGCACGGAGGGGTCTTGGTATATAAAGATGGTCACCCATCCACTGCCACACAGCCGACAAGCGTAGCTTAACCGGATCGATCGACCCGTACGGCTGTTATTACTTAGCCACAAGCCCCTACACAATAAAACACCGTATTTCACAATAATGTCATGTCAGTGTGTGGTAACATGAAAGTTTCGTAAATGAAAGCTTGAATGACCCTCCTATGAATCACATATATATATATATATATATGTAAATAATGTTTCCTAACACGCCCTTTAACAGCAAGAACCTGTAAATATTTCATAATAAATTGTTTTTAATACCTGTTTTTTTGTTATTTATTCTAATTAATTACTCAATAACCAATATCAATACCCAAACCAATACTCAATACCATACTTTGTTTCTACAATCTTCGTCGTGCTATGGATAAAGTTACTAAACTTGTCTTTAATTCGTCAGAAAACCTAGGATTGATTATTTTCTATTTTTATGAAAAATCCCAAAGAATGGGTGGGTCTTTTCGACACTTACCCACTTTATTTCTACTGCTTGGACCTCGATATTTACGTGGCCAGTTACTCAAAAGTTCCGATGTACACTTGGGAGTCGATCCGAGTCGATCCGAGAGAGATCGAGCCCGATGTACACTCTAGCAAATAAGCAAATTTCCTCGATGAACCATGCCTTATAAAAAGATTATCCTCGAGATATCGGCGATGTCTCGAACTCCGAGACACGGCCACCATCTCTCATAATCGTCGTGATCGGAGTCACGCATGGCATTTGAATTAGGAAAATATTCTTCTTATTAGTGATTATCATGATATAACCGTCAAAGTCAAAGTCAAATCATGGTTCACGTAGGCCATCAAAAGGCACTTTTGAACGTCAAAATTAATTCTAGGCGCACCTTCCAAAAGGTAGTTTCCTATAGAGAAACTTGGGCAAGAAACTCCATAATTACACTTTCCAATAAATGTTTTTGAATATTTTATATACATCAATAATTATAATGATATATATGCGAAGATGATGTACACACGGCTACATATCAAGCTACACATTTCCAGTATGCAGTATAAGCTAATCTTGCATTGTATATAATTTCCGTACAATGAGAGGTCAGCTTATACTGGAAATGTATATCAAACTGATATGTAGCGGTGTAACCTACCTAGAATAAAATTATCAATAGGTTGCTGGTCGCTGCCAGTCTTAGGCCGCGCGCACTTTGGACACAAATTTGTATCGTACGTAAGCATACGACCGTGGTCTACGGAATACGTAGTGTTCCTATCGCATTGAACGCACGAAAAATCCCAACAAGTTCGGATTCTTTTCGAACGTCGTCGGAACTATACGTACGACTAACCCGCACCCAGTCTGCACGTTCCCTTTGTACTTGGAAGGTCGAGATTGTTCGTGCGTGTTCGTACGTGTTCGCACGAGAGAAATTCGTATGAAAACGCGTCCAAAGTGCGCGCAGCATTATGCACCCTTGTGGGATGGTATGATATCATAGTGCGTGACCGGACATCGACGGACTAAGCTGAAGAAATTCAAAGAAATATAATCGGATTAAAAGTAAGATTTATTAAAATGTTCGATATAATTGTACAATTCTAGGAACAGTAGGTATCGTAGGAGTAGGTATGTGACCTTTTCCTTTCTTTAAAGTTTATAATTTTTTCATGTTTATTATTTGTAGCTCGATATAATCGTTGAAGTTCTTTATCGTTATTTTTATTTTTAATTGTTTAAGGAAATACATTTCACCGTTTTAATTATGTAATTTCTTTATAATGACTGGATGTATAATTTGAGAGTATTAACTAAAAAACATCGGGTATTTTAAACTAATAAACGAAAACAAACGGTGATTTTACTGTTATGTGATAACTTTAAACCTCGTAAAACACACAAAGTTGTTATAAATTATTTTAATTAATCAACAGCTGTGCAACGATCCTCAACAGGCCAAGTCAAATGTATCATTTATTTAAATGAATTAAATCTTATACATTTGACAAGATGGAAGCTAAAGTAAAGTATCTCATAAACTCAAGGAAAAAGTAAATGACTAAACACATTAGTGACGGTCGTTAGACAAAATATTTCAGGTGTACGGAAGCATACATTTTCCTGTACATAATGGTGTGTGAGGTCACGGCGGTCGCGCGGAGGCCGCCCTGCGCCCGCGCACTCAAGGCAAACGATCTAGAACAGGGATGGCGAACCTATGGCACGCAATAGAAAATTCTGGATAAGGATTGACGTACGAAATTAAAGTGATGTTTTTTGTGATAATTATATCGACAGTGCATTTTTTAATACAATCCATTTCTATTTATGTGAGAAGTTGTCTTTCATAAAAGTATATAATTTTTTGTTTTAATTTTATTACCAGCTATCTCAGATACCGAATGAAGGCAAGATTTGAGCAATTTTTTTTTCTTTCTGTTGTCTTGTATATACGAAAAGGTTTGCCATTCCTGAACTATATCATTATGCGCTGACAATGTCCAGTATGTTACAGTTTGACAAAGATAAATGTTGCATCCATGTATGTTTGGTACGATCAATTCAGTAAGTTTTGTGTTACGTCACATAAGCATGGTAATGCAACTTGCAGCATCTCACACTCGGTGATGGCTGTTCTCGACATATGTCAACAATTCGCTTATCCCTGTGGCCTTTATGTTTTCTATTACATGTGTAAATTTATAATTTATAAATGTCAATCGGACGCAGTATTTTAATTGCTTGCTTAGATAATTACACCTCGTGTGACAATTACAGAAATATCCTAACTAGTATCATTACATGTGAGTGATATATCCTGTTTTTATTATTGAATAATGAATTACTTGTAACTATGAGAATACGTTCAATACTTTGTTTGCAATGTCGTAGTGTTTCAGTGACTCTGTCCATTTATCGTAGGAAGTACTCGTAACTGATTCGCAGAAAATATTAACTGCCTCGTACCGTTATTAACTGTCTTGTGTTCGCAAATGCTACTGTTGAGCATAAGGTCCTGGGTTCGATTCTCAAGTCGGATAAAGTGTAACTGGCTTTTTCCATCAAGAATTTCTCAGTAGCAGGTCGGAGTCTGAATTTGTGCCCGGTTAATGGCAATAGGCTCACCCCCTATGACATGGGACTTAAACATAACAGGAGACATGGGTGTACTATGTAAGTAAATAAAAATGAATAATAACACATAACCTACCAACAATGGACAATTTTAAAACTGTAAAATTAAACAAACACGCGTCAATTGTTTTTCCCCATTCATATTTCCGTAGGTCCTATTTAAAATCCTGTTTAAAAACAAAGCATTTATATTGACTGCTTACCTATGTACTTATTGTCCTTATAAAGAGAAAAGGTTGGAAATTATTATGGAATGTTGGTATTTCAAGGTAATCCTGCAATTCTGCAATCCCTCGATAATTAATACAAAACTATGTGTATACATGTAAAATTGCCATAAAAATTCCAACGACATTTTTACCGTGGCGAAGTTCTTAGTACTTAGTGAAAATTTACATATAATATGCATGATAAATATCAGCGCGTACCTATGTAGATAGGCTTAACCTTTACTTCATCTGGGAATATATGCCGCGTTTCGCACGACTTGCTAAATGTAATATTAATATCGTGACATATGTCATACGTTTGATGTCAAGTATTGACAAATAACAGAAATACAGTATCGTCAGTACCATGTAGGTATGCAGAAAAAAAATTGCCAATCAATCTTCAGATTGACGCTTACATCAACTATTAACATAGGTATTATATTTTAATTCGCAGACAAGCTCGAACATTGGATTTCATTCCACCAGAAGAAAATAAATAATTAGTTTTATTTAAAGACTTGTATCAGCACCGACCGATGCATCGTAGTGTAATAAAAATTTAGTAACAAAATTCCAAACCTAAGAAAGATAAAATATGTCCTCATTAAACCTCATTAGTATCATAAATGATAGCGTTTTATCATAATAGTGCGGCTATTCAAATAAACTTGTGAAAGAATATCAATTTACATCGTCCAAACTATCTTTACCGTTTGATTTCTTTGAGATGATAAATGTCGTGGACGGTATGAAATTAATAACATAATATAACATCACGCCTGGATGCCCCGAATGGTGTAAGCAGAGGTGCACCTATAGTACACCCACATGTCCTCCCAGTATTAAATTGATATTAAACATAATACAAGCCTGTTTTTCTAAGAGGGAGGACAGAGATTTCCCTTTGTACTGTAGATGGGCCCAAAAGTTTCAAGTTTTGGTAAAAGTTGCATATAATAAACGAGTTCATTGCCATCACGATATCTAGACTCTAAGTTGCCACAGAGAATTTAATTGTATAAATTCCCAATAACATGTTGCCCGACCAATGAGACAATAAAATTAAAAGCAATATAACAACATTGTTGTCGAGGTGCTATTTACTGCTACTCAATATATTTTAATGCTCACGTATTATCTTATTTTTAGCTAGAGGCTGTTTGCTGAGCGAGGTTTCACAACAGTAACCTCGGGGAGTCGATGCAGTGAGTCAAATCAACGACATGCAGTTTTAACACTCGATTGTTCAACGCCTTCCGATATGCGGAGACATTGTAATGCATTTCATTCGGTTTTCCTTGTTAAGGGCGATAGAATGCGATACAAAAGTAGTGACGTAGTCACGCTTTTTTAAGAATTATTCATGTTTTTAGTAACCTTTTTATTTAAAATAATATATACATAATTAAAAAAGCTAACAGTCTTAAAATAATAATATGTACATGTATATAAAAAAGCGGGGAAATAATCATAGGGCCTCAAAAAATTCGTCCGCATCGCTGTCAATAAAAGGCTGGCAGCATTGCCACGTTGTATGGCAATGCTGATTCTTTGGCCAAAAAATCATATTTCGTTTCTAATTAAATGTTACTGTTATTTTGCTGCGAAATGAAAAAAAAAGTCAGAGCCACAATTATTTTTTCTAATATCACGTATTTTATCATTTCCTTTTCAATTTCTCGTTTTACAATATCACATTCAATTCTATGAAGACTTAAGTTACTATGGAAGTACTTACGTAATGACGCTCAAAGTACCACTCATCGCAGTAAAGTACCGCGGGATCCTTCAAGCTAATTGGTATATTACTTGCAAGTACTTGCAACTTACGCGATACGAACAGAACAAAAACAAAAAAGACTGAATACCTTGATGATTGACTAAGTATTTTATAATTATGAATTCATATAATTGTAATGTAATCTACTCATAGCGACGGTGAGGCCATTATTTTGAGCCATCGAGCATTTAATGAAAATATAATTTGAAATGGTTAATGTTCACTTTGGCCTCCGATGTTTTTATGCGCAGTCGAAGATGAGACGTTTATAGGTCTATCCGTCTAAAGACTAGTGTTCACACACTCTTAAATCAACAATTCGAGGTTTTTAAATCAACAATTTTTGGATACCGTGAGAATGAGTAGAGAACATCTGGGATTACCGTGAGATTAGTTATACTGTTATTTTCAAAGCGAACGTTTCAATTTATTTTCGTTTGCGAGTAAGTTACGCTGCAGTGAATGTCTTGCTGTTCATCTATTAATAGAATTCCAATAAATTCAATTAATTTAGTGTTGACAATGATCGATCATCGCAGACGTTCCCTACTATCGGAATCTGGAACGTCAGGTCGACACTTTGACATTCTTTGAAGTACATATGTTGACGCGGTGCAATGACACACATGTGAGCCAAACCGGCCTGAAGACTGGATTCGAAGACCAAATGCAACATCAACATCTAACGGTATTACGGTTGAAATAACTTTCGTAACTTATACGTGTCGATTAAAATATGCAAGCTGACCAATGCAAGCCGACCGCTCTAGTATATGCGGTTTCAATGATTTATAATTTTTTACGTCAATACATTATTCTTAAACAATAAGATTTCCGGATAGGTAACGTTACTTTTCGTTTTGAACCACAACCACAATTTATATGATTGAAATAAATTATTTTCTTTGTTAATTTTAAGTTCTGTGTTCTGCGTTCCTAGTTCCGTAGGACTTGCGTTGATTCAAACATGGAATACCGTAGCCTGTGTGTTCAACAATTGTTGCCAACCCAAAGCTTATACAAGAAAATAAAATAAAAACCGTAATAGTAGTTTATGAAACTGTTGCATAGAGAGGGGTATTAATAATTTAATAGTATCACACGAGTATTTTAATACCTAGGTATGTGCAGTTTCATACACTACTTTATCTACTCTCATACATTGGGATTGAACCTACTAAATAAAAGATCTAGATTTAAAAAATCCCACGAAATTTAGTACAACTTCATGTATGAATGGCACCTGCACCCAGCACATTACCGCGCATGCGCTTGAGCGGTGCTGCTGTCCCGCGCTAACGTTCCATTACAAAAGTTTATGGAAACTCCTTGGTGATATTAACTTCTTGAATTTGCACTGTATCGTAATAGAAAAAAAAATGTTTTATAACATTATTTTGTTAGAGAAAAAGTGTTATAATATGATTCTATTTTTAAATTTCGGTATTGTGTTTATAAAGTATGTCAATATAAACTCGTTTTGAAGTTTATAATTCGAATAATACGATATGAGAGTAGATAATAGTTATTTATGCTACAAGAGCGGAAGGCAGGTGATTTCCGACTAGTGGCATTTTTATTCACGAGCGAGCGAAGCGAGCGAGTGTGTATAAGTCGACACGAGTCGGAAATCCTCTTACGCACGTGTATCATACAACATTTTACTATGCATTGTGCGAGGAAATAAAAAAAAAACCGGCCAAGTGCGTGTCGGGCCACGCACAATGAAGGTTTCCGTAGTTAGGATGAATTTATCCCAAGAACAAACTTAACATTGTAGTTGAAAAACGTGTTCTCCCATACGGAATGTATAGGAGATCATCTTTTTCAAACTGCAAATTTAAGTTGGTTGATTATTTCTAGTTAACCTGTACAGCCTACTTAGCTCTCATAGTTTTCCTTTTAATTTCGTTAGATATACTACTGCTGTGAAATTTTTCACAACTCCAAGTACGACATTTAGCTAGAAGGGGGGGGACACTTGACTCTAACAAAAAAATTCAGTTAAAAGCTTAATATTTCGCAAACCGATCCCTGAATCCAAAAATGTTTTCACAAACTCACAATATTTTTGAAAGACCTTTCTCACGATACTCCACAACATGGGGTAGATTAAGAAAAAAAAAACATCCCCACTTTACGTCTAGGGGAGGTACCCTAAAAAAATATTTTTCTTGATTTTATTTTACCACTTTGTCGGCATATGTATACATATGCCAAATTACAGCTTTCTGTTACTAACCGTCTCTGAGCTAAGCCGAGGACAGACAAACGGACAGACAGACAGACGGACATAGCGAAACTATAAGGGTTCCTTGTTTATTACGGAACACTAAAAACGAGCGAGCCTTACGGTAGTCGCCTATGATGTGTAACATGTAACATATGACGACGTATAGTAATGATAAAAACAACATTCATGACTTTGACTTTCGACTTAGATTTTTTACTTTTTCTTCGATTTCGACTTCGACTCGACTTCGACTTCGACATCGACTTCGACATCGACTTCGACATCGACTTCGACTTTGACTTCGACTTTGACTTCGACTTCGACTTTGACCATATCGTTACAATCATCGCCATTGCCATCGCCATCGTCATCGCCATCTTCATTGTCATCTCCATCGCCATCGCCATCGCCATCGTCATCGTTATCATCATCATCTGATTTGTAAAACTTTTCTCAAATAATAAAATCTCTGAGACGGGCTGACGACGGCCTCAAAAATTAAAAAAAAACAGAAAAGTAAAAAGCACTAGTGAAAAAAAGTGACACTTTCCGCACAAATTGACTGCTTAGAAAACGCTCTTTTCGAGCAAATGCATTGTAAAACACATTATGAAATCGTAACATAACATTCATAACAGCCAGGTTCAAGTAGCCTACCAGTAGGAGAACGCGTAACAATTCACACCGAATCTGGGACGCTAAATTAAATTAGACATGGTGGATGCGACACAAAATGAAATACTATTACTACGTGCATTATATAAACAGATTTTTGGTACAAGGTACAGACAGCAAAAAGTTTACTATGCCGGTTGACAATGAAGATATGTGCACTGCAGTTACCGCCATTGTAGTATATGAATATGAGCATTATGATGATAAGGAAAACTCTTACTATGTAACAGCAGCTAGCAATTATTTCAAATAATATTAAACTCAACCTCAAACTCAAAGCATTTATTTCAATGAAACCATTTACAGGCACTTTTGAACTGTCAAATAGTCGGTCCATTAGTCAGAAGGTTGAAGCTAGTTGCCCATTCCAAAACGTAGATCTTTATGGAGAAGAACGGGCAAGAAACTCCAAGGACACTCTTTTAAATATAGAAAATTACAAAATCCTGGGTACATTATTCTTGTTGCTACTACGTGAGAACAATGTACAAAAAATATCAAAACAATTCAAAATATAAGATTAAAAATAAGCCCTGGCAGATAAGAGATGACCAGTAACAACTGACAGCGCCCGTTCACGAACATGACGCGTGGATCAGTACCATCCAGCTCAACCATTTTGTAGAGAACCGAATGATCCAACACAGTCGCCACCATCAGCGAGACATTTAAGTGAGCATAATATGCTCTCAACTGCCATGCTCTTTCAAGTCAACATACATCTTAATAACATAAAAAACCGGCCTCGTGCGTGTCGGACCACGCACAATGAAGGGTTCCGTAGTTGGGATGAATTTATCCCAAGAACAAACTTAACATTGTAGTTGAAAAACGTGTTCTCCCATACGGAATGTATGGGAGATCATGTTTTTCAAACTGCAAATTTAAGTTGGTTAATTATTTCTCGTTAACCTGTACAGCCTACTTAACTCTCATAGTTTTCCTTTTAATTTTGTTATATATTCTACTGCTATGATTTTTTTCACAACTCCAAGTACAACCATTTAGCTAGAAGGGGGGAGACACTTGCCTCTAACAAAAAATGTCAGTTAAAAGCTTAATATTTCGCAAACCGATCCCTGAATCCAAAAATACTTTGGACAAACTCACAACATTGAAAGACCTTTCTAACGATACCCCACAACATGGGGTAGATGAGGGAAAAAAAACCTCCCGACTTTACGTGTAAGGGTAATGATTGATGATGATTGATGACATGATTTTATTTTACCACTTTGTCGGCATGATTAATATGTATACATATGCCAAATTACAGCTTTCTATTACTAACCGTCCCTAAGCTAAGCCGCGGATAGACAGACAGACAGACAGACGGACATAGCGAAACTATAAGGGTTCCTTGTTTACTACGGAACCCTAAAAACGGCTCCATGGTACTCACATTTACATTTTTTTTGAATGCTTCTAAATTATACAAAACTAGTTTGCAATGTATTTGAGAGCTTAATAAATAGAATGTTACTACCAAAAAGAAGGAAAATCATTATCCATTGGAGTATTCAACAATCAAAACTTGTTTAAATATAAAACGGTTTTTGGAATGAGTACGTTTGGGTAGTTATAAGAATTCACTTGATCTTTGTTCTCACAGTATTCCTGATTTCTAACACAAGCCTAGCTCTATTGCCAACTTATTTATTTTGCCTACCATACCCGCTAAACATTCGAGTATTATGCAAAACTAAGAGCGACTAACAAAGAGCCTCGCGATGCATGCAGTCAGCATATTTGTTAATATAAATTTCAAAAGAATATCTCTCATATTACCATCACAATACCGCGTCTAATTTCATTATAAGACATGGCGAATGACACATGTATCACTGTTTCAACATACTCATTTATCCTTCATTGTACTAGGAGTAATTTAATATTTGGTAAGACAAGGTATTCTGTTGTGGACATTGTTATTGAATGCCCTGTTCCTATAACCTACTGAATATAAATTAGTTTGAACTGATTGGTGACCTCCTTCTTCTGTTCTCGTCGATCGAACTATAAAGAATACCACAATAGGAATGTTGACTGCCCGCCGGCGTCGCGAGCGGGAGAAGTTATTTGATAATTTCCCACCCTCAAAAAAAAAAAAAGGATTTGTTGACTGGATAATAAAAGCTATTTAGTCCGTCAGTCAGATAATAAAATAATATTAGACACATATTTTTTGCTTTATCAAATTAATAAAAAAATGGTTTAGATAAAACGCATCAAAGTCGGGGCTCGCTACGTCACAAGTCAGTATAAAATCTACCGGCCACTGACTTCATGCTACATTTTAATGTATTGCATTGCCTACTCAATGTATTGCCGTAATCTTCTTATAATGCGAAAAAAGAAAAATACGTGTCCAATATTTTTTTATAATCTACCTGTAGGATTTTTTTTTCAACATCCCTATTATACCAGTCAGCATGACAGTGGCGGGAATGTGCGCTTTATAATTTCTAACGTGACAATATTATGTCCATACATTTAATGGACGTGGACAGCGACATCCAATCCTTAAAATGTATACGAGCATGATACAACATTATCGTGGACAGAAAATCGTCTTCATATATTTCCAAACATTTTACTTCCTCGTGTTATCGTGATACCGTGGACGACCACGATTATATCGAAGCGTTAGTAATTATAAAAGCGCACGATTACCACCCACGGTGCAGTTCCTCCATTTCAGAAAAAAAATATGCTTAGAAGCCTCCGTAAAAAAATGATAGAAGCATCCTATAACGTTATTTGCCAATAATGCAGCAAGTCAACATTAGTTGCTAAGATTTCCATTAGCAAGAAAACGATTCGTTTTTAATATAGAAACGGAACCTAGGAGTGCAAATTATTCTTACTAATAGCTCTCGTCATTATCTGTGAACACATCTACATATTTTGTTCTTCTATTAATAAATACAAACTAATACATAGAGGAAATATACAAAGTAACCTTGTGCAAGTAGGAAGTGATTTCTGATTCCTATTTACTTCTTTACAAGTCGCTATTGAATATGCCAAATAGAAAGGTCAACCAGCCAGTTATAATTCATTTCCGATACTCGCTATCTTAAGTTTACTACCTGCTTATTATCTCAGCATCAAAATCAATACTTATAATGATATATTATTATCTAATGTATCTAGAAAAAAAATATTGACGGAACGTAGCAACAGCAAATATTATACCATTTAACATCTGTATCGGGTAGTAAGTTTGTTTGTCGTTTTAATATTAACCTCCTAATTTTGTAAGAGTACTCACGATATGACAAGAATTACAGTTTAATATTTATTTAGAATCTTCTTTACCGACATATTTCCGCGTAGTCGCGTAGTCGCCACCCTTATCATTTCGTAGCACTTGTCTACGTTCCTCTACAGCTACGGGCTACGGGCTACGAGATGCTACGAAAACGGGATAGAATTAAAATGCTTACCTAGATAAGCAATTTTTGGGAAATGACATCAGAATGTTCATAAAACTTGTTATAAAAAGCTTTATTAAAGAAAAACCCATCGGTTAAGTTGTTAGTCTTCCTTAAAATCATTGTGAAATATGCTTATGTGAACTATTTCATCACAATTTTAAGAGTAACTTGTTTTATACCTCAATGTGTTTATAGCTATCGATTTATAGACCACGGTGGTCGTAGCTACAATAATACTGCAGTCATAATTATGACATACTGTAGTACTATTTTTAACGTTTAAAAATAATAACGAATCACATATTTTACAATAGTGTAATTAAACATACTGTGACATTATTGTTTGTAAAGGTTGAATGTGTTATAAATAATCAAATTCGATATTATTATGATAACCATAATAATACTTTCAACAACCTTTTTGTTTATGCTTCGCTGTAAATACAAATCTAAACTAATCCTAAGTAATATTACAAATGCGAAAGTGAATTTGTTTGTTTGTTTATTTTTTTGTTACGCTTTCAAGCTGAAACGGCGCGGTGGAACGGATTTGGATAAAATTTGGCACATGGGTACACCATGACCGGGTTAGGATATGAGATACTTTTTATCCCAATATTGCCACGGGATCGAGACTTCATCATTTTCATCATTTCAGCCGAAAGACGTCCACTGCTGGACAAAGGCCTCCCCCAAGCACCGACACTTCAACCGGTTCTGTGCTTCCCGCATGCAGCGGATTCATGCGGCGTTCACAAGGTCATCGGTCCATCTTGTGGGAGGCCTTCCAACGCTACGTCTTCCGGTACGCGGTCGCCACTCCAGAACCTTACGGCCCCATCGGCCATCTGTTCTGCGAGCAATGTGCCCTGCCCATTGCCACTTAAGTTTGGCAATTCTTCGGGCTATGTCGGTTACCTTGGTTCCCCTACGGATCTCTTCATTTCTGATTCGATCACGTAGGGAAACTCTAAGCATAGCCCTCTCCATTGCCCTTTGGGTGACGTGTAGCCTTCTGATAGGCCCATCGTGAGAGACCACGTTTCAGAGATTTATATGCAGGTGAAACCGCGGGATAGTTAACAATAAATAAGTCTGTAAATGTAACATTATATTATTCTATTCTAGTGTGTTATTGAGAATTGTTATTATATAGGTATGTTAGTGACTCGGTGGTCTAGTGGTGGCAAGCGCAATTACTGAGCATGTGATCCTTGGTTCGATTCCCAGGTCGATTTTTCCATCAAGAATTTCTCAGGAGCAGCCCAGAGTGCGGAATTGTGCGATTGATGGCAGAAGGGTCACTCCTATTGTGCGGTTGATTGCAATAGGCTCGATTTCTATTGCATAGCGGATTCAAACATAACCTGCGAGGAGTAAGGCATTATGATATTCATATGTTATACACACGGTGACTTTTTATTCCCTGTTAACCTTTCAGGCCGTAAAAGAACTCATGATTATGAGTAACTTTTATTAAGAGACCAACTCTGAAATATCGAAAAAAATATCAGCTGTTTCATACAAAAATGCAATATTTATTAATATTAATTTTGAAATGTTTTTTGCTATTTTGTAATTGGTTCCATAATGAAAGTTGTTCATAATTATGAGTACTTTCACCTCCTGAAAGGTCAACAGTGAATTAAAAACCACCGTTTATAACCACTGTTCAACGATAGGATTTAATTCAAAATCCTACTCCTAACTAACCTAATATTATAGATGCGAAAGTGAGTTTGTTTGTTTATATGTTTGTTGTTTGTTTGTTACTCAATCACGCAAAAACAGCTTGATTAATTTAGATGGAATTTGGCACACATATAGACCATGACCTGGGTAATGACAAGCCTTTTCATCCTGGACCGCAGACGACGTCGCTGTCAAATGCTAGCATTTCAATAAACAGAGTCATTTTGCAGTGGTTTATAAAATTCTACGTCTAAAGATCATTACAACTACGAGATTTAAGTGCTCTAAGATATGAATATCACAGACTCGCGACAACATATCAGAACTGTTTTTTAGCTTTCTTCATCCCACACGGGTTGAAAAACATCACAAACCCATCTTGATCTCCAGTCACGTCACGAAACAGTCAGTTGCCAAAATAGTACAACGTGAAGATTTCGTCGCGATACGTGAACGTAACGAGACGCGAACAAGCGAGTCGTGAGCGACAAAGGCGACGGCAGATAAGCGTCGCTACGTGCTGCGTGCGCCTGCGCCGGCCGCGGCCGGAACCTTGAATACAGCCGCGCTCCTTGCCGCGATATAATAATAAACCGCTCAGTCCGGCCCGAGCCTTTAACGATACAACACGACCGATATTTGTGACAAGTTGTCCGACACAACTTCACACGACGCGATCTTACGACCCCTAGTGACATAATTTACCCCAGTGCACCCCCGTCCTATTAGTGACACGACTAGTATACGAATAGTGTATATTGTGATGTTTTGTGCCAACGCTCCTTGTGCTATATTAGGAGGTGTTAATTGTTTTCACAAGTGCAGTTGTATTAGGTGAGTGGGTATCTGTAATTACAAAGCAAGATGTGCTACTGCTTTGAGTGATAGTTGCATCTTGCTTTGATCTAACTTTAGTTTATTTGATGAGACTGGAATAGTTGATTGTTGTCAACCGCAGATAACTTTATAGTTTGTTGTTTGTCTACATGTTACTTAGTTAATTAGAAAATGACCACGCCTAACACATGTCATGACTATTTATTTATTTATTTATTACAAGGCAACTACAACAGGTAACAATCACAGTATATGATTCGATTATAGGTTTCACACGATTCACATTATAGGTTTCGACCTGATTATCACCCAAAGCGTAATCGCACAACATGACTAGCAACAATAATAATAAAGAAGACAACTGCAGTAAAAAACTTAGTTCAAAATTACAGCTGCAAGGTCCGTGCTTCTGCCCTCCAACACACTTCTACTTAAGCAGGGAATGTCGGAATGACTTGCACGATGAGTAATTATTTTCTACTGACATTATCATTTTGTAGTTCCGAACAGGTGTTTATGATTTTCATAACGTCTGCACTCAAAAGTTGACTACAATTATTTCAATACCTCTCCATGCTATAAAATGAATCATCTGAAAACATAAAACAATTTTCCCAATACTTGTATCTCTATTGACAATCAGGTGGAATAATATTCCCATTGTAACTGTTGAATAAGTCTATTCTATATTGTATTCACGGGCACACATTGTATCGCGATCATATTCATCGTCCATACTTAGTTGATGTAGCGAAGAACAAACAAAGCTCGTTGAATCATTCAACAAGCCGCACAATGGCAAAGGGTTTCTACTAATGTAGTGCCAATGCATAATTGCAAGTAGAATATACACTGTGATGTACTTTTATTTTATCACTTTCATTTTGTAGATAGTAACGAATTTATGGGGTTGTTCCACAAAGTTACATTTTGCTCCTTACCCACTTTGGAAATTTAGATATGTTCTGTGTATACCTTTATTAAAGAGACACTAAGGAAGGTATCGTATCTGGCCTTTTACACCTTGTACTGTGTTTAATAAAAAAATAGCTGAAAAAAAAAACAAGGAAACACGTTCCTAACAGGGCATTTGTAGTGGCAGTGCGATTTCATATTCTTTTTGTAGCTGAAATGACATAACATAACCATTACACCAGAATTTCAAACATTGAAACACTATGACACACCCACAGTTAGCTGACACACCCGTCAGAGACGCCAATATCATGTATCATTTGGCAGGGGTGGAACAATTGCCGCATGTGGCATTATTCCAGGTCAATGATAAAGAAATTTTACAAAATATAAACACAATTTAAGTTTGGCCCATCCTAGGAATGTGCCGGAAGACACAAAACTTTACTACTTAGTTACTATTGTTTATTTCATAACCAGTCAATGAGACGACAATATATTGATGACAATAATAGTTTTCATAACCTACTCAGAATTATGTAGATGCGCATGACAATCAATCACAATGTACAATATTTTCAAAAATTATGTAACTCTAATCAACTATTTGAATTTCGTAATGAGCAGTCTTAAGATTATTCTACGTGTGATTAATCATGTCCCATGAGGAAACAATATGCATGTAATTCTTGTTAATGTTTACGCGGTGACACCATATCTAATTAAATATTTTCTGTTAAAACGGTTTAATTTCAAAGGTTGCCTCACTGATCGAGTGGTTGTGAGCGCGATGGCTGAGCATAGAATCCTTTATCGTCCATGTCCCGAATCTGGCAAATGCTCGTTTTAACTAACACTACGTGACACCTAAATTAATTCCTTAATAAAGGCGCGCTTTTGGATTTTTAACTTTCAGTGCTGAACCGAGCGTTCAAAATGCAACACGCGCTTTCATTTCGGCATTCATTTTGATTCTTCCATCGGGTTATTCTCAATACCAGAACATAATCCTAAAATGTCCGGTTAATCGCAAATAGCATAACCATCAGATTAATGTTCCCACTGATGGGTCACTGACCTCTCTCTGTGAGAGGGACTGGGCCATAATCCACCACACGGGCCCAATGCGGGTTGGTGGATGAATGATGTCTTTGAATTTTTGGTTCTAGAACAGAGATTTTCCATCACCGTTTTTAGCAATAGGCTTACCCCTTATTACATAGGAGTTAAACATAAATAGCGAATACAAGCGTGATGTTAATTTCATATAGTTTGCAAATGATTGACAAATGCTTAATTGCCTTAATTGTTAGCACTTTGCCCGTAGGTATTTTATTTTCCACGCCCATTCAAAATCTAGCTTACAAAATTAATGAATAGGGGTAATTTAATTCCGCAACGTTGACGTATTAAGGTTAACAATTAAGTTGGCATAACTAAGTAAGATTTGTTAAACGATTATATTTTTTTACTATACCAAAAAATATATATAAATGCAGAGCATTCTAGCGTTGTTGTAAGTAATTAGTCTTGACTGTACTACTTATTTGTAAAAAATATTTCCTCTAATTCGCTTGCGATTTTTATTGTACAAACTAATTTTTTTTCTGCAGGAATATTCTTTATAAAAATTTAATTCTAACCAAAAAACTTTATTTTTCGATAGGAAATCCGCAGGACAGCACTTGCTTATGCTTCTGACCTTGCTAATAATTTTCATTGATAAACTCAACGATATCATTGAATATAACTGTTGTCTCATTTATGACTATTCATAATCTCCAATGTCATTTTCGTGCAGTGACCCTTGTTTGCTATGCACGCTGCAAAATTTTTAATTGTTTTCCTAAATTTGTATTAAAATCGCTTTACTATTAATTCAGACAGACATCATTTCTTAAATATACGAATTGAATATTTGTTTAGTTTTGACAATTTTCCTCATCAAAATTTTACTTTTGGGGAAACAATTTGAATGCCAAAATTGAAGTTATTGGTTGTATGATAAGCTTATGGCTCCGGCTTCGACAATTTACCGGACTAATAAAACTGGTCTGTTGATAAAACATGAAAGTGCACGGTAATTCCGGATTGTTTCCAAATCGATCTATTATTACAAGCGGGCTGGGCAGTGGGCTCCATCGGGCAGGCATTCGACCGCACCCACTGATTGACGATTTACACAAATTGCCAACATGGACAATTATTTATACTTTGTGACCAATCTGAGTAATTTTGTGATAACCCACGCACAGGTGACGCAAAGACGTATTTTATTTTAGTTTGGAGAAAGTACATTGGTTGGATTCGTTACAATTTGGATTAACTAAATCATAAACGTCATGCATTTTAGAATTTTTAAGTTAATTATATTTTTGAAATGATCCGATCTCTTCTTAAACTGTAAACTAACAATTAAGATTTTTTTTTTAATTTGGTATACCTTTAATAAACACTTAGATGATTAAATATGAGTTCCGGTTTAAACGGGGAAATACACACGCTAGAAGGATTTCGGCGACTACCGGCTTTACTTCCTGTGATAGAACTAATATTGTAACTAATCGATAAACTCGTATGATTGATGTTAAAACTTCAATTTATACAATAAACAAATTGAGATTTTAATGAATATTACACAAGTATTATTCATACTTACGTTAACTTAATAATGATTACATATACTTGCTATAATATAGTGTTTATCTTTACATAATCCGAATATTATAACTGACATACGTGTATGTTAATTATAAGTTGAGACTCATGTCATGACTTAGCTACTAAGTTCTGTAGTCACCGATCATGTCGGTCCCTACTTAGAATAGTTCTAGTACCATCGAAGAATTTCATATCTAAGCAATTTGAAAACAAAATCCCGTGAACGCGATGACCACATCTGTTACCGCCCCGGTTCTATGGCGGCCAAGCACTGCAAGCAGAAATAGTCCTTACGGTGCATAGATATGAACTTCTTCGATGGTACATATCTTAGTTTTTTATTTATCCATGTTACTATACTCTTTTTATTTATTTTCTTATTAGCTGCTGTCCGCGACTTCGTCTGCAATCCAGGTTGAAAAGTAGCCTATGTCCTTCTCCAGGTTATAATCTACCCATTTCCTAAATTTCATCCAAATCTGTTAAGCCGTTTTAGCGTGAAAGCGTAACAAACAAACACACTCATTTGCGCGTTTATAATATTAGTTAGGATTATTGTACACCATACAGGTTGCAGTACAGATACTCTTTTTCATTTTGACTAACTTTTACTCCAGCAAAAAAAAATAATATTCTAATATATTCCGTTCTATGAAAATTCTAAGTTGTATTTGCAAAAGTGTTTGTCATGACTTCTGTACATCCTTAAAACTTTCTCTAATCGTCACTCATTCACGATTTGGATCGGTAATTATAATACTTTTATCTGTTACAAGTAATCTTCATTACGTGCTCACAAGTCACATCACAGCCCATTCCCAAGCATTGTTCTTAATATTGCAACAACTCTTCCTACAAATTCGAGTGTCCCTTCGAATTGTACTATAACATCAAGTTTACATCAAATTCACACAGAATTATCAACAAGTAGCCAAGGTACTTTTGATTGCGTCAAATCTAATTACTGAAGCCAACTTACGTTTAGTGGTTTTATGCTAATTCCAAGTTTGCGTGTGATCAAATCTCAATTAACGCTACTTTTCTCGCTTTGATGTTAATTTAACTATACTTTAGGACTGAGTAATGAATTATGAAATCAACTTCCTCCCTTTATACGGTTTTCGACACTGACAAGCTAACAGTGAAGAAATCGTTAAAGTATTAGAAATAATAAGCGTCAATAAATGTGTTCGTAAAACTATAAAAAATATTCTTTGAAATGATTAGGTATCAAAAACTGATTAAAAAAAGTTATATAGTCATTATCTTAAACGTAGACAGCTAAGCAATTAAACGTAAGACAGCTAAGCAATTAAACGTAAGACAGCTAAGCAATTTACAAAATGTGTTCAATGGAATGTAAAAAATTGATATTGGTAGGTATCACGATCGATCTTGATCCATAAAAACAAAATGATAAACAGCTAAGTACCAATATAATCAATAACCGTAATGGAAAACTTCGATACTTACCTACGATATTCAACAAAAAAACTGAAAAGGATCCCGGAATCTCCAGATGTATGTATTTATATCGTCCGTGATATGATTGACGGCACCACCAACGAATATCATTCTTGATTGAATCCCACTGCAAATAAGAACTATATACAAAGCAGGTACGTTAAAAAACAAACAAAAACTTCTGTCAAATTGGAGTCAAATTCGCACTTCTGTACAGTTCCGTAAAACTATATAAACAAGATGACTAAGTTCCTGGAATATCTCAAAAAATATTTTAATCGTGAGTCATTTTCTTGTCTGATATCTAAACTTTATTGACTTTTTTACTCATTAAAATAATAGCCCGGCTATAATTGAGTATTTTAGCTCGTCCAAATTATTTCGGAGAAGACACAGGTAATTTTTTTGCCCTTGCTATAACATTGGGATGGTGATTGACGTAATACATCACCTCACGACCAAAAAAACGTTATTAATTGCAAAATCAACGCGAACTAAGCCTAATGTTCGTAAGTGATCGTTAGCAAGAAGCATTGAACCCGGTTTAAATTATGTTTAATTAGAAGATGTCTCGATGAGCTTCGTATAGTTTATATTCAATTATCGGCGTGATTGATGACTTAGTTAATAACGTACTGCTTTGTCATTTGAGAAAATGAGGCTCCTCTATTGTGTAGGTGTACTCGTATGTACCTACTCGTATATTGTTCAAGTGACTAGCCTCGTTAAAACATGTTTCAATGATTATGGTTCATTTATAAGTAGGACCTACTTAAGCGGGGTTTTTTAAAGCTCTGTTTTATACTTAGTGTTGGTCCTGCTCTTTATAATAAATCATATTCTCACATGTAAAGCTCCACAATTAACTATTGTACTTCTTTGCCTATATATATCTCTATTTGCTCGTCCAGATTCATAAACTCCTTAGATACGGGAAGAGAGAGTGTACCTGTGTCTGCGCACTCAATAGTGCACTTTAATATCTCCTGCGTCGATGGCTAGTGTCCGCTAAGATTGGACGCCATGAACGCAATTCGGTCTGTAAGCCGACTGTCTCCATCTATTTGACAGTAACTATAAATTTTACCGCTTAGTTGCAATACAGTAAAATATACCTAGTTAACGTTCACGTAAGCTCTTTAGTGATTGAAACCGCATAAATAACTATTACAGGCATTACGGTCCCTAATAGTTATGTTCGAATGTTTCCTCGTAACTACACAAATAAATACAGGTTGTATTAGAAATGTTGTGGTCATATTCATGGAACCAAAGTGGAAAACAAAGTGGAAAGTGGAGTAGGTAAGTATTGAAGTTTTGTATGGAAAAACTGATATTTTATTCGCGATTAAGATGTTGGTACCATGGAGAAAATGATTAAGTTCGATGGTCTGTACAACATCCTTAAATATGATCACACATTTCTAATCGAACAATATTGATTCAGTATTATTTAGAATTATAATGTGCAGACGCTAATCTTATGCAATGTTTGCTAGTTGCTTAGACATAGCTACAGCTTCCTAATTAATAACAAAAATACTAAAGTTTACTTTTACATCGAGGAATTTCCTTCACAATCACAATGTTGAAATGAATTTTGTGTTTTTGAGATACCTATATGTCGTCATTTGTGTTATAAAATCTTAATTCGCTATAATGATCTCTTTTGAGATAGGTATCTAATGTTGCCATAATCATTCTAATTAAGTAGATGAACAGATTTTTTATCTTAGTTTTTTATAAACACTCAAGACTGCTGTCAAAATTTCACATTTCCTTTAAGATCACGAAAAAGAAACGGATTCCGTTCCATCCTTTGCCGAAAACGACGTAGCCAACGACAACATAGGCACCAAATCAACCACGATTAGGAAACCGTCCTAGGTCGCTTGCAAACAGAAATCTAGGACAGCTAAATGTACCTTGCAAAACACATCCCTTGAGCATATAGTATTATTTTATTATTAGCTTAATGACGGGATATCCCACACGTTACCAAAAACATTAAAATAAGTTACTCGCCAGAATTACCATTTACTACAAACGGATGCATAAAAAATCTACTTTGTAAAACTATTCGTTATGCATTTATTGTGAGAATATGAAATAACAGTTACGAGAGTTATGTCATAAAGAAAAAAAGAACATGTAAAACTCCTTTATAAGACAACATTCCAAGACAATGGTCAGTTATCGTAGGAATATGCAAATCTTTATAGTTTAGTGAAGCACCGCGCGACCTCCCCGCGGCCTCGGCAAACATGACGCAGCATCACACCGCAGAAACTTGACCAAGTAGGAAGAGGAAAATTATCTGGCCACCACATCATAAACATACATGCTATAAATACCACATTCCTCTACATGCTACTGAGAAATGAGCACTTAATTTGCTTACATGCATTAAGAAACACATTCATTCTCTAGTTGGTAATTCACGCCAGCTGTCATAATGATCCGTGTTTTCTCAGAAATATCATAACATATCCGTCAACAGTCGTGTCCCTTATCTAGGAAGAATACGCCATTTGCACAATATCTTAAACAATTTTATTATGTCCTAAACGTAATAAACATAATTGGAGCACGGTTGTAAAACAAAAGTGTATAATTCCTACATAAAGTGAAATAACAACAAAGGAATTAGTCAGTATACATTGTTCGTCGTAGTTTCATTGGACATGCTGCCTCACTGCTCACTGCCTCCGATGAACGGATGAGATAAAAATAATAATTTCCCACGTTAATTGAGTGTACCGCGGCCGCCTCTCGCAATCACTTTATTGTTTCGAATCAACAGACAACACCCGGTAATCGTATCTACAATTCGCATCAACCTCGAATTATACAATGAATTAGTATTACTCTATTAATATCGAATTCATAGCGATATCAATCATTAGGATGCCTGCCACTAAAAGGTTAATTAAACATTAATTCAACAGTCTTGTATTGTAGAAACAAAAACAAAGAGGTATCCGTATACAGGTATACGTATAATAATAAAATACTGATATTTATCCCGTCATTAAGCTGCGACCTTTACCATTCGTTGTAATGATTAACTGTCTGGGGTTCCTTTACAATCGGCACAATGCTGTTCACGCGGCGTGCGCGCTCACGCATCTCGCTAATAACACCCTGCGCCTGCACCGCACAATATTAATTATTAAACCCAGCGAAGCTTTATCTGCTCGCCGGCGGAATAGTCTTAATTCTCTTAGCACAGCTATCTACCAACATATCTCATTACAGGACCTTGGCTCGAATACCAACTGTCCGTTGTTTTTATACGCCGCTGTCATTTGAGAAGGTTGTACCGGAGCACTCAATGCAAACATGTTATAGTGTTGTTCGATGCACGCGACTCATGTTCGCACCAGTCACTTGAAAAATTACTCTCAGCGGGTAGATGAACTACTTATGTCTCTACTCATAAAAAATCAAAATTAATTATGGATTCAGATACTTGTTCGGATAATTTATCACCAGGTCTTGAACGCCCAAGCACCTTGAAATAATTTTTGATCGTACTTACAATTGGCTGATAATTTACAATGTAGCATTTATCTTTGATCTACAAAAAGCAAAGAATTGTTATTCAGCTGCAGCATGTAAAATAAATTATTGTTGCATTTGTTTTTAACTACGTGCGAAATATAATGCATCGCGCATTAAATGTCGGTGGAGGCCGCCAGACATTGCAAATAACTATTAAGGCGACGATAACCGACTTTTAATGATTTTACTGAAGATCACACTTAAACGAGTAGTGCTAATGATTTAAAAAAAATATATGTTAACCTAGAGCATTTTCTTAATAACTTTATATAGGCAAATTTTAGATTATGTTTATATTACATAGTGAAATTCATTTATAAAGTTATGTCTAACGCGGATAAATAACTGAGAATCACGCAAAATCTATCAAGCGTATTTTTTTGAAACTTTTACCATTTTAAAGATAATTTAATTATTAATATTTTAGTATAAGTGTTTTATTAAAATACCTTTTGTTTTATGTATAATAAATAAATAATGCGTCTAATTAGGGACAGCGCTCCTTGATGGGCGAGTCGTATTACTGGCTGGACATACAACGCGCTGCGTGAGCTCAGTACAGAATACGCAAGCTAACCACTCAAGGTCACTGGCATATATTTGTGTCTTAAGTCGTAACTACGTCACGTTTGCGCAAATAGCTAAATAACGAAAACACACTGATTGAGGAGTAAATAGTCTCATAGTGAGCAAAGCCCGCCTACTCTGTTATACTTAAAATGTAGACAAGAGGCAAATTTGCACCAGATTCTAGCAGTATAAGCAACGTTGCCGCGTCGTCATCAAGGTTGTCAAACATTGGCATCACGAACTAATTTATTCGACAAACGTCGATTTCAGTTCAGTCCAAACTCCGAAAAAATAAGGCATTCGGTTCTTTACCTGCGAAAATAAAGCGTTTAACCTCTTGCACTTCTTATTTGATATTCAAATTAACAGCTTTTACATATTAGTAGGTCTAGCACTCCAAAACATGACGACGGCATTTTCGCATGTGTTTGCAGATCGATTGTGCAATACACAGAGCTATTTAGTTTGAAAATTCCTATACTCTGAGCCATAATATTCTATGAACGAAATGACAAAGCCTAGATCAGCTCAGCTGCATCTTTTCTCGTTCATCTTCTTGAAACCATCCTGAACCTTAAGTTGTGGAACATTGAATACTTAAAAATAACTCTGGCAGAAATAGTTTTATCTAATCTAATACCAGGCAGAATAGAAGTCCCTTAAGACTATGCACTCTAACCGGAATTTAATGAGCCTTCTAAACACCACAGTGTAAAAAAACAATTTAACACAAGTATGTAGATCGTAGTGATGGGCAGTAAATTCTTTGTGGAACAAGTCAAGGTCAAGTTCCGAGCACTTGGCTCTGGCCAGTGGCCACACGTCGGGTTATGTAACCTCAGCAACCGGCCGCACTCACGTACTAACAAGCTTTGATTGATCTACTTTTAACAGGCAATAAGTACAAAAAACAACTACAATGTGGCCAGTATAACTCGGCAGACGGCGAAAAAGTGAGCTTCTTTAATGTTCAGAATTTTACATTCTTGCTTTGTAAGTGGCGCCGCCATAAAGGCTCAAGATAAATTGGTGAACGTCAGTTGTTATAGTTTTCACTCTCACTGTGTGCACTAGACAACAACAATAATAATATTGTGATCACAAGGGTGAACATTAATAACAGATGAATAGGTACTTGGTAGTTTATTTGATTTCGTTTCGCTCTTCAGACGAAATCTACACTAAACAACAGCGAAAGAAAAGAGAAGGCTTTTGTTTGGGTAACTGTGACAAGTTTTTTAGAGAAGAATCAACCATCACCACATCTTATTTGAAGGATGTTATGACACGATCCTATAGGACCACAGAAACCACGTTTTGTTATGGTTTTTAACGGCTAGTCCGTTAGAAACTATAACAAGCACGCACTAACCTCTTCAAATCTATTTTATTTCTATTTATTTATTAATATTCAATTTATATTTACAGTTTGCACCACACATATAATTTATACATCTTACTGTTACTTTCATATCGCAATGATGATTATTTAATCAGCTCACACTGCTGCAAACATCATTATCATTATCGAAATAAAAAATGGTTTAAAACCGCAGAATAAATTAAATCAATTACCACTTCCTGGCGATAAATCACTGCAAAAAAAAACAATTCCACCTTTCTCTATGACCTCTAAAAGAACCTATCTATTGCGTTATTCACAAATGTTGCATATATTATTTTGATGGGCGATTCTGCCAATTTTGATAGGCACTTGAATAAAGTGTATGCAAAAAAGATACTTAGGTATAACAAAAAATGCAGCTCTTGACTTTGACTTTTGAAAATCATAAGTTCATAACGAATCAATTGAACAATGGGAATATGGCGGTCACTATTTTTATTTATGACATCTATTATACATTGTAACAGCGAATCAAATTTTCACGCCTCCCCATTAATACCTAGGCCAAATATTTTTTGATATTCGGATAGCTTATGACTAGAAATCGGATATTCGAATGCATATTTACCTAAAGTAAATATTTGGAAGTGCCTTCTTAATAAAAAAATATCTAAATATAAATCCCGGAATTCCATAAAATCCGAGAATGCACAACTAATCGGATATATGGAAACTACTTATCAGCCCTCTTATGAAGGTTACTTTTGCGGTGTTAACATAAAAATTTATATGCCTACTGTAAACATTTTTTAACGAAACTCAAGGCTCCGAGTTGTTTGTCGTTATATGCTATGCCAATTTGGCAACCTACTTTACAACATTAGCAGGCATTTCTTTAGTCAAAAAGTAATATATTTATCAATTCCGGAATCACGAGATTTTTGCGATCGATACAAAAGTGCATTCCATAATACATAACACCTCAACTTTAGGTAAATATGCATCTGAATATCTGATGTCTACTTATGACCTAAAGAATATGATTTTATATTTTTTTAAGCAATAATATAAATCCGCGATATTTCGTGGGTTAAAGCCATGGATTTAAATTTATGGTTAAATCAGATATTCAAATACCTGGCAGTGTTTTGTCTTCACTATGTCTATGTGGAAATTTGCTGCAGTAAAGGTTCCAGACGGCGCGGGAGAATAGTACCTGGAAGGACTTAGATTTTTGCCCAGCAGTGGGTCAGTAACGGCTAGTTAAAAAAAAGGCTCAGAAATTGAATATCGGTATCTAATTATTTAGAATCACATGATGATTCCGCCTAACACTGACCTGCTTTTTTGCCTTCCCATAATGAAGGTGAAAGAATAGTCATCAACGTTTAGTCAATATATCACCTTCCTCAATTTCTGCTTTAGCGATCTCCAGATCATACGTGACTAAAATCATGTGATCTCACATTTTATGCAATACATCCTTAAACGTTCCAAACTAAACAGTCAAAGTATGACACATTATAAATGCCTATGTATTACGACACATTTTGAGGATGTGCCGTCATATTGTGCTGATCAAAGGGCGATGCATGCGCGCCGATCTTCCGAGCGTGCCAAAAGTCACGCATGTATGCTGAGCCTGCGGCCACGTACACTGACAGCTTAATTCATGTACATAGAACACACCTACGGCGGTTTAAAAAAATAGATAATATAATAAAAATCACTATTATACACTTGCGAAATACCACTGCTCCTATAATTGCCTCTATCGACGACTACTATCGATCTACTGATCTACATAATATCTTATGGTAAAAAATATTCTCTCCGTTTTGTTTGGGGTTTATAAAGGCTCCTACACACAGTGCGGGTAAGCCGCGGTGCGCCTGTTTGCCACACAAAGGAGCCGCCAAACAAGGGAGTGCCACTTGGCAAAAGCCGAAGGTCCGTACCGCCGGCACTGTGTGTAGCAGCCTTAACAAACCCCAAACAAAAAGGGCAGAACATTTTTTTTTAATGATGAGATTTGGATAAAACCCATTAATGCAATAAAAATCAATTTATTATTTGAATTTACCCAAATCTCTCGAAATAAGTACGTACTAACCTATCGAAAATCAGTAGGAACTTAATATGAAATCAGAACACTCGGTAAAGCGTATCGCGTCTTCTAAATATAGTTCCATTATAAAACACTTGAACCTTCAAACTGCAGATCAAAGGTGAACCGCAATAAAATTAACTGCCAGTTCGTTCTGCCGGTAAATATTTTATTCGCAAGGACGAACATCCGACATTAAGGCAGTAACACAGAATAGTAGAGAAGGCGCACTCCACATTTTAAGTATGAAGCTACAAGGACGCAGCGGGCTCGTCTTGTCGGGCCAACTCAGTGAGCGTAACGTAGTCAAAAGATATAAGAGATACGCGATTGAAAGAGAGGCAACTTCCAGGCGAATATAACTGTATGTAATTAGGGCTGTGCGACCTGTATTGCACTTTATTGTGTCGTAACAAGAGTCGCTTTTTATTTAAATGATTTTGCGGAGTAAACCATCTGTATTAATATGTGGCAGTACACTGTGTTTGTAGTATACCTATACATTTTATAGTCGCCGAGAACACGTCGATATCACTATAATTACGCTGCAAGTGCAAATTACTGCAGTTAGTTATTAACTGCAGTAATTTGCACTTGTAGGCGCATAAGACCGCCTAGTGCAGAAATTCTCGTAATGCAAAACGATAATCTTTAAACTTTAAAGATATTACCTACTTACCTATACGTGCATTGAGTGGTTCACAGTTCCATCGACTTGGGCTGATCGGAAGAATGTACATAGACGAAATGTTGAGACAGTTTGTAGACCGTATCTTCCGCACATAGTACAGTTTTTTGACACGTTCAGTGCCGAGAGCCCTCCTTCACCTAGTCGCATATGGAATGCCGGGAGCCGTCGCGGAGGTCTCATTTTAAATGTAGGCTTTACACTGGCTTAGCGAATACAGCATTATGAACCGTGAAAATAATATCTGATGTATATTTTAACAAGATTTATTAGTATATACGTTGGTTTTTAAATCGAAGCATTTTAACTTTATTAGTTTTTTTTTTACAACAATTCACAAAAAAAATAAAAGATTGGAAACTACGTACATCGATAAGACCCCCTGAAAACACAATTTTACCAGTGTTTTATAACACGGTTTTAAACCTAATGCCGTTGACCGTCCGTGATGGTTAACTTTAGCGCAAACGTACACCGGCAACCCTCCCGGAGGGTTCACTTCCAATATACGTATGATTTCTATGAAAAGTGGGTGGAGTCCAAAGCATTACAGTCCAATGAAACTTAAGCGGTCTGTTCTGTCATTGTTTTAACTATTGTGTCTGCATGTGGGACAGTGAACCTGTTAAAGACGTGAGACGAACCTATAGGGAGCTTTAAAGTTTCAATAGGTCATTGAATCCCTCCGATAAGTCCATGAGTCTCCGACAGTACGAAGGTACGTCTTTGTTCCGCCAGCAGCCTGTTTTGCCTAATAGGAAATGTTAACTGGCTACTGATAATGATCGGCGACCTTTCGAACACAATGCCCATTTAAAAGCTGAAAGGAGGTGATCGCGTGTTCTCTTGAGCCAAGTACATTTTCTTATGCTAAGTAGTGGTTAATTAAAAGCGGAACGATGGAAATAAGAGAACATTAAACACGTAAGTCCTCTTTTAAGTAAATAAGTAATGGCTACTTTATAATTTTTCAAACGTTGTGAGTAGTCTTAAATAGCATACAATTGTACCAAAACGAAATAATGATCGTAACTCATTGTTTGTACACACGGCTACATAATCAAGCTATACATATCCAGTATATCCTGATCTCCCATTGTATCGGATTTCCATACAATGCGAGGTCAGCTTATACTTGAAATGTATACCTTGATGTGTAGCTGTGTGTACAATTATGATTTAGGCCTTAAAAGATACGAGTAAATAGTGAAATTGAGTTTATTGACAACACTTTATGCATACCATACATAAACTGATGCCTTTTTTCCTTAGGAGTAAGCAGAAACTAGCACCATGTGGTACGATTCGTAGCCTTAGTTTAGAAACTAACTTTTCCATATGGTTTTTCCGTCGACGATCTTTACATTAGCAGTTATTTGGCTCCGTCTTCGTTCATTCAAAACACGTTTGAATAATACTTTATACATAATATGTGACGTAGGCATGTAGCTATGTACTACGTCATGTATTTCAAAATAATGCTCAAGAGTAAGTAAGTACTGCTCATTAAAATATCACTAAACAATTCTTTAGCATAAAGAATGTGTTACGACATTGTCCCTTTGGCCAATTGTACAGCAGCTTGTGTAAGCTATGTATTTGCTTAACCATTATAGTTTTACAAAGAATATTGGTAAAGAACAATTAGCTGACAGTGCAATCAAGTTATCAAGTGTCGTCGCAAGGTTATCACTTCGTAACTTATGTACGTGTTTGACACTTGAAGCATAAGCCATGACAAGAACTTTACTTAACACTTTCGACTCCACTCATTTTCATAGAGCACATACGCCATGCCATACATATTGCCAGTTGACTCCAGGAGGGGCACCGGCATTACGTTTGCGCTCAAGTTATCCCTCGAGGAGTGCCAGGATTAAAATATTGTTAAAATATTCAACTGATTTTAGTTTCACAGTTTATAATGTCGAATTCGCTAAGAATTACCTACATTTTAAATGAGCCATCCGTGCTCCCGGCATCCCATATGCGACTTGAGTGAACCCTCCAGGAGGGTTCCCGGCACTGAACGTATTAAGGCTCTCGTCCCGGGCGCGACGCGACACTGGTAGAAAATTTCCTAAAGTTTTCATAGAAATTGTTCCACAAGAAACGCGTCGCCGTCGGGCCGTCGCGTCGCGCCTATCTGCGAAGGCTTTATTTGTGACTATTGTGTGTATGGTATGTGTAAGATATCAATGAATATATAGGAAGTATTATTATTTAGAAGGTTCTTTAAATTAATCAAATAACTACGCCTAAAGTGAGATCAAGTCCAATATTGAACTACCTTACAGTGACCGATCAGATCTGTCTCTAACCCATCTGATTATGCCTCTATAAAATGTTAATCTTACCCCACCAGACCAACACAATATCTTGTTGAAAAAGTATAGAGCACTTTGCCGAATGAACTACATTTCTCAACGCGAGAAATGTCAAAATCACAAAGATTGCAAGTTGAACGACTTGCCTCTGCCCTTTATTGCCACAATAATAACTAACATCACGTATTTCGCAAGCCCGTAATAAATTGTACAAGAGAACACATTAAAATGTTTAATGTTCAACATTAAGGTACTCAAAAAACGGTCATCAGGAGGGTCAACGACTACAGACAAACAAAAACCACGGCGAGGCGATGCCCTGCAACTAGCTTATAATATAAAAACCGTGCACAATGCACATACGTATAGTACGACAGATTCCAATGGACGATACTATCGCCAAACACGATCACTTCCGATAAAGTGCGGCATTTAAAGAACGTTATGCGCTTGCATTCTGAAAGTGGGCAACGTCGCAAATAGATGTCAAATATTTCGCTGTTTTGATTAATTTGAGAATATTACTGTTTGGAAACAAGAAATGTGGCTACCTAGCGACCTAGAATATTGATTATGAAATGTAATAATATATATCGTAACACCGAATATTTAGTTTAAGATGTAGAAAAGGTATTTGGAAACTATCCTTTACTTTTTACACTTAAAACGGGTACAACATCAAATTAAATGTTATAATTGCAATTCATTATTAATATTCTAGTTCGCTAGTTAGCCATATTTCTTATTTCCATACAGTAATATTGCCAAATTAATCAAAACTTGTAAATTTTTGACAGCTATTTGCGACGTTGCCAACTTTTAGGATAAATGGTCTTAATAACTCGTCATTGGAGCTAAATCAGCGATTGGATAGTTTAGGTGATTCGATTAGGAGCATCGATGAAACCTTTAACTTATAATATTGTACCTACTATACGTGCCTTTGTTATAATAATATGACGATACGTGACACGCATCTATTATGTGCTCATAATCTTCTTAAGGAGCAAGGCTGAGTCACTGATGGAGGCAAGGTACTTCGTCCCCGGTGCCCTCGACTTCGAACGACCGTGACAGGTCCATGACCACACTTGGAAGTCATCTGATATGGACAAAGAGGCGTTTTCCTGATCCGAGAGCAGAAGATTAATGTGACGTGCACGTACTGTTCCTTGATTTGATTTGTTCTCTGAACAATGTTGTGTGTTTCAAGGAAAATGTAGATTTTATTTAAATTAGAAACAACATCATTAATAGTCTAAAGTAACACAATTAAAGTTTTACTGTCCAGTACCTGGGCGTCCGAGCTCTGCTCTGGTGAAAATAAAGAATGCTAGTAAATAAATAGTATAGGAAAGTTCATACTAATTCCATGTATAGTACATACTAATTCTATGCTGCCATGATAGTATACTAATTCCATATTGCCATGATAGTAGGTACTTACTAATTCCATACTGCCATGATAGTAGGTACATATAAATTCCATGCTACCGTGATAGTAGGTACTTACTAATTCCATGCTACCATGATAGTAGGTACTTACTAATTCCATGCTGCCATGATAGTTGCTACTTTCTAATTCCATACTGCCATGTCATTATTATAAGGTAGCCATCTTGTTCTAAACTTTGGGCGACCGAGCTCTGCTCGGGTGAAAATACGGAGAAAATGAATTTTCCCCGATATGAGACCTAGCTAGATCGATTTTTCGCCCCGTAGACCCCTATGTTGCAACTTTCATTGAAATCGTTAGAGCCGTTTTCAAGAACGTAATTACAAATTATATATAGACAAATATTGCTCGTTTAATAGTATAGGATTTATTGTAACAATGGTCAAGGTAACTCTTTTTCCTTTTGATTTTATCTGAGTTAGGTGCGTTTAAATACAAGTTTACAGCTAAAGTTCAAATCACTAGGTGTACGCAATATTCGAAAAACGATTGGGTACCGTGACCTAACGATTGGAAATAAATCAATTGGTCGCAAACTTCGCAATCGTATTTATTAATTAGAAATAACCGAGCATAGGCTCTGCTGGCGGCTCCATAGATACATTAACTGTACACATACATAACATCACGCCCGTAATACCAGAAGGGTTAAGCAGAGGTGTACTTTTAGTACATCTACATTTCGCCAGTAATGCTTAAGTCCCATGTAATAGGGGGCGAGACTATTACCATCCAGAATCCAGGCTTCTACTAAGAAATTCCTAATGGAAAAACCCAATTACACTTTGCCCAACCTGGGAATTGAACCCAAGACTTCATGCTCAGCAGTAGCACTTTGCAATCACAACACCAACAAAGTAGTATTAGACATTGTATGTTATAGTAACTAATTTAATATAACATCTAGGTTCGCGTAATCTGACGGTTGTGATCGCCCTTGCTATCACCGATGGACATACAAGGCTATTGGGGCGACCTTCCTCGGAGCACAATGACCCCAGCTTGGCTTCCGGGAGCTACAGGGCAAGGTTTCTCAGTTGGAGCTTAATTCTTTACAAATTGGTGTTGATAATGATGCCGGTCGTTTGAGCGCAATGTAGGCGGACAAGTGACGTTTGTCAGTATGTACGTGAATACTATTATTTAGTTTGTCTGATGGATATTCTTTTCTTAATTGCTTCTCAGATAAAGCCTCAATGGTAATCACTCAATCCTCGTTTAACACTTTCGACTCCACCCACTTTTCATAGAACTCATACGCCATGCCGCCATACATATTCTAAAGTTAACCATCGCGAACGGTCGACGGCATTAGGTTTAAAACCGTGTCATTAAACACGAAAATGAAGTAAAATTGTGTTTTCTGGGAGTCTTGTCGCTATACATAATTTCCTACCTTTTAAAATTTTTCTGAATTAGTAATGGTGAAGAAAAAAATTTTAAACAAATAAAAATGCTTCGATTTTAAAACCAACGCTTAAACTAATAAATGAAGTTAAAATATACATCATATTTTATTTTCACGGTTTATAATGCTGTATTCGCTAAGAAAAACCTACATTTAAAATGAGCCCTCCAGGAGAGATCCCGACACTGAACGTGTTAAATGTTTTTACTACCAAGTCTAAATATTAACTTTTCGAATTCGATCCTCATATTAATATGGAAAAGTTTAAAATAATGAAACAAAATGTACATGTGTGCACACACTTCACATGCAGTTCTCTTTTGGTTTATTTAACATTCACCACAAAAATAGCGTTTTTCGATACGATTACAAGGTAGTACAGAAATAACTTTAATTTTAAACTTGACCATGAAAGTGAACTCTACACTGCTGTTTTATTTCAATGAACAAATACCTACTTATGTTGTTATGATGTCTGACATAATCTTTAAAAGGTAAACTAATAACTGGAATATTTTATCTCTTTATTTTTATTATCATAATATGAATTATAATCGTCATAGGTTATCTAGTCGTACCAATTGGCCTCCATGTTGGAAGCCATATGAAGAAAACGATCATCTATACATAATATAAATGTAAGTAGGTAGGTAGTTACACCCAAATATGCCAAGTATTTACACTTACTTAAATCTATTACAACCAATTCAGCAAAATTGCTGAAATTTCTAAAAGTAAGTTGTTATTCTGAACTTGACTATGTTCATTTTTTCATTACATATTACATTTTCAATTGTTGTGAAACGGTATACCAACATGAGACACACAATAGGCCAACATGGACAATAAGGATTAAGAGGTACTGCATCATTCTGCTCGTACTCGAGTAACTCAACATTGTACATCACTCGGCTATACAAAGAGAAAGCCAAGCCACAATGTACGTAACTGTTGGCAACAGATCATTCTACCAATATCCATGAAACAGACCACATTATGCACAAACTGCTGTATTTAATCACTATAACAAAAATACAGAAATTGCTGTTTGTAGTACAATAAACTTGAAACTACGTAACATTGTTTAAACATACAATTATATGCATAATTTTAGTACAATTATATTCGGAGGCGGTAAAGAGCTTTTTATGTACAAGAACATTATTATCCCATTTATAGGCCAACGGGTTATTAACAAGAATTAAGTGACAATTTATATCAACTGAACAAAAGCTAAATAATACATGTAATTTACTGTTCAAGTGTTCACCCTTGAACTTTGCAAACCACTTCATTATAATAACACCGGTATGCACACACATACTGACAGAACTGTAGAAACATATTTTTTTGCGTTCCGTAGGAAGCTTGCAAAAACGGCAACATTTGATTCAATGTCGGCACTTTCAGTGCTGGGAGCCCTCCTGGAGGGTTCACCTAGTCGCATATGGGATGCAGGGATCCCTCGCGGAGGACTCATTTTAAATGTAGGTTTTTCTTAAAGAATACAGCATTATAAACCGTGAAAAATCTGATGTATATTTTGACAAAATGTATTAGTATATGCGTTGGTATTAAAATCCAAGCATATTTTACTTTTTTTATTTATACAAATATTCACAAAAAAATTTAAAGATTGGAGACTACGTATAGCGATAAGACAAGACCCCGAAACCGAGAAGATTTTACTATAACACGGTTTTAAACCTAATGCCGTTTACCGTCCGCGATGGTTAACTTTAGCGCAAACGTAATGCCGGCAACCCTCCCGGAGGTTTTACTTTCAATATGTATGGCGGCATGGCGTATAAGTTCTATGAAAAGTGGGTGGAGTCGAAAGTGTTCATTGAACCGACATTTCCATGTCGGACCAAACTGAAGAAGTGACAATCACGGATTGTCCAACAAAATTCTGGCCCATCTGTGAACTCAATACTTTATTTCTTAAGCTATTTTGTATCTGAAATGATCTTAATTTATGATTTAAACTGATACTGCTAGCCGACATTCTACTACAAACAATAAGCATCTACAAACAAAACCTTAACGAATCAATTAACATAAAACTGTAGTAAACTTGTGCTAAATAATATTTCATTCACAATCATCCTCATTTTGTAAATAAACTGCCACAGATAACTAATTTAACACGTTCAGTGCCGGGAGCCGTCCTGGGGGGATCACCTAGTCGTATATGGGATGCCGGGAGCCCTCGCGGAGGGCTCATTTTAAATGTAGGTTTTTCTTAGCGAATACGGCATCATAAACAGTGAAAATAAAATCTGATGTATATTTTAACAAGATTTATTAGTATATGCGTTAGTTTTAAGATCCATTTTTTTTTGCAAGTTACGAATATTCACAAACAATTTAAAAGATTGGAAACTACGTATAGTGACAAGACCCCCTAAAAACACCATTTTACTTCGTTTTACAGTGTTTTATAACACGGTTTTAAACCTAATGCCGTCGACCGCCCGCGATGGTTAATAACGGCAACCCTCCCGGAGAGTTCATTTCCAATATGTATGACGGCATGACGTATGAGTTCTATGAAAAATGGATGGAGTCGAAAGTGGCATTGAAACAATACAGTTCCGCTATGCATTTGTTAATCAGAACACTGAGTGACCATCGACACATGACTAAACAATTATAAGTTTCAAAGTCGTTTACAATTTACATAATAAGAAATAATCATCATATAACTGTAACATTCTTTTGAATACAGTTTTTCATCAGGCATGAAGGTCTCCGCAAATGGTTCTAAAAGAAATAAACATAACACATAGTAGTCAAATTGTATTTACAGCACGAGGTAAATAGTATCGTGTTTAATTCGTACTTGAACTTCTTTATTTTCCGTTAAAAATAACGTTTCAATCTTGAGATATTTATGTGTTTGTTCATCTGTGAATGTGGATAGACTGACTATTAATCAACTGTAACTAAAATAAATTCGTTGTCATCATGTAAGGCTTGTATAGACACAAATATAATTTCAGATTGCATAAGTATGTACCAGAGAAGTTGGCAAATAGGGCCTTAATCGTAACCAGTTCTCCTCCACGAAGGTTATATATGTTCTGTATAAAAAGAAATGAACCAACCTCGTTGGAATACTTCGGAGACATTTCTTCCGGTACGCACCCACTGGCGACTTGTTCTTATCATCGGGCATGACAACACTTCCGACAAACCACTCCACGCGCCTTAATTTATGTCAAGAACTGTATGAGGTCAAGTCAATAGTTTGTTATTGATTGAACATTTGATTGTATTCAATCGTAAGCTATAAAAAAAAAAACAATTAAGTTTTTGAGAATTTTCCGACACCTACGTTAAGTTCAAGGTCCGATCGCTGGCTTATGTATGTCAGCATTAATGGTTTTATTTATAGAAATTAATGTTAAAATAAGAAAGAATGAAAGAATGTAGGTGTGTATTCCGTTGGCCTCTATTAGACGAGTAGGACTCAAGTGGTAATATTACTAGATGTCATTCAACCCGTCTTGAGTAGAAATAGCGATTGAAGCGTAGTACAGCAGCCTGAACGAGTGATTAGTGTAGTATTAAGTATGAAAGTTTTGTACTTAGTATTGCTTATGTATGTGTACGGCGTTACGGGTCGTTAGAAGCCCGAAAGTCTGACAACCAGTCTTACCAAGGAGTATCGTATTACCCAGTTACTGGGTTGTGGAGGTCAGATATGCAGTCGATCCATGTAAAATACTGGTATTCAGCTGCATACGGTTAGACTGGAAGCCGTCCCCAATATAGTTGGGTAAAGGCTAGGCTGATTGGTTGACTAATGAAGGTTCTGATTATTTTTTAAATTCGAATTAATCTACTATTTCCCCAACCTTTTCCTTTCTGAAATTGTTCGGGTAACTCAAATGCAGACAAGAAGGAAAAATCCAAACTGTCTTGATGCAACTGTTTAACAAAATACAGATACATTGCTGCAATGGCTATCTGCATACGAATCACACAATTGTAGTCCTTGCAGCTTTTACTAAACGCGATTTGCTCCGTATTTCACACTCAGTGGGTTTGTTACGCAAAGCAAAGGCATACAATCTCGGAGTATCGCGAGCAGTTTATTATTTAATTAGTGGTTGAACTGAGTGCACCATAAGGCGTAAGGCAACTACATCCGTTTCCCGAAGGCGAAGCGACGCGGGAGTGTTTCACAACTCCTGCGCATTCCGGCCGCGTCACAGCGCCGAGATACGATACCTTTTGCGACTCTCCGTATTGTTTTCTGAAATATGAAAAGGTTTTTTTAGTTAACTTTAGTGTCTTTGACAACTGGTGTTAATGTTTTATTGTAGGTAGCTTTAAATTGTTATAATTAAAGTGGAAACCAATGGTTTATATGCCGGTGATAATCAATCTCTAAATGAATTCCTTCAAAAAAGGGTGAGTTGTCTAAATTATAATTCTATAGCCTTAAGAGCGTTCATCCAAAAAGTTGGCAACGTCGCAAATAGCTGTCAAATATTTACATGTTTTGATTAATTTGGCAATATTATGGGCTGTATGGAAATAAGAAATATGGCTAACTAATGAACTAGAATATTAATGAATTGCAATTATAACACTGAATTTGATGTTGTAATCGTTTTTGGTGTAAAAAAGGCATTTGGAAACTTTCCTAATACTTTTTTTACATCTAAAACTAAATATTCGGTGTTATGATATTAATTACTTATTGCATTTCATAACCAATATATTATTTCACTAGTTAACCATATTTCTTATTTCCTTACAGATTCTTTCCTTATATTGCCAAATTAATAAAAACAGCTAACTTTTTGGATGAACGCTCTTAAGAGCGTTTATTCTGAAGGTGGGCAACGTCGCAAATAGATGTCATATATTTCACTGTTTTGATTAATTTAGCAATATTACTGTGTGGAAATAAAAAATGTGGCTAACTAGCGAACTAGAATATTGATTATGAAATGCAATAATTAATATCGTAACACCGAATGTTTAGTTTTAGATGTAAAAAAACTATTTGGAAATTTTCCAAATGCGTTTTTTGCACCTAAAATGGGTACAACATAAAATTCAATGTTATAATTGCAATTCATTAATAATATTCTAGTTCGCTAGTTAGCCACATTTCTTATTTCTATTCAGTAATATTGCTATAAGAATCAAAACAGATAAATATTTGACAGTTATTTGCGCTGTTGCCAACTTTTAGGATAAACCCTCTTAATCACAACACCTGTTCAACGTATAAGTAGTCACAGATTGCACCTACCTACATAATGCTGTTTATTAATCATTAGCTGTAGTCACAGCTGTACCTTCAGTATCTACATATCTATGGATGACAACCATCTCGTAAATCTTGCGACAGGTCCCATCACTAAAATGGGAAGCGTTGTGCTAATCTAGCCAACTTAGCCTGGTACAGCCATAACGATAATTTTATTGAGGACATATACTACCAAACTCGTTTACGAATATAATTTAATGCAAGTAGGTATAAACATCTACAGCGGCATCAGATAAATCTGCTGCACTGAATATTCGTGACAAGTACGAAACTAGTCTTATTAACATGGAGCGGTTAGTAGTCTGTGGTAAGACCGACACCGAGCAATCTGCACCTACACTTAACTTGTATCTATGTTGCATCCATGGATATTTACATAGGATTTATATTAGCATAATCATGAAGCATAATGCCTTTAATCTGAATACTAATCCATATGTATGTATGGAATGTATCTATAAAATGCTAATGACATTCGATTAACCGCTTCGTAGGTTATGTTTGATTTTAATTACTACGTTCCATTAATGTTGCTACCAATTTGTTAGTTGGTAGGTTTATAAGAACTCCAATTGATATGATTATGATAAGATAATTAAAATTGGTTTTTGAATTTACCTTATTTAATTAGCATTCAGTTAAGCCTATAGGTATGTAGATCCCGTTTCGATTCCTTTCATGTCCACTAGTGACCTAGAATGGGGAAGGCAATTGTCAAAAAAATGGCGCTGTCGTAGCTAGTTCCGTAAATAGCTTTTTTCCATTTTTCGAAAATAGCGCCTATATGTGTTCCTAAAAACACTCCGAAATTGGAGTCCACCATTTCTCGAAAGACCCTAAATTTAAAAGATTGTTCCAGTAAGTTATTTGTAGAGATTTATTTGGAATTATACAGAGTTCGAGGTTATGACGGAAACATTTTGAAGAAAGAGATTTCGAGGAATTATTTAAAGTTTTAAATTCTGACACTTTCAATTTCAAATAATTGTTTTAAAATTTTGAAATCACCGAAAACAAGGAAATAGTGAAATAAAACCAAACTCATGAATGAACATAAAATTGCTTGTATTAACGAAATTTCAAATGAATGTCCATTTTATTAGCTATGTAGGGACCTAGCTATGATCACGCCATCTACAACTAGCTTTGCGCGACCTTCCCCATTCATTAGACATTCTTGCCCCACACACATAATTATCTTAATTATAATAACAAAGCGTCTATTCAAGAATGGCAGAAACTGTCACACGAACTCCGAAAATTATCTTAAAAATTATACCTATAGCAAAGGCTAAACACAGCTTCAAATTAATAACTTCTGAAGTAAGTGTAAGAATATTTCAAAGTTTCTGAAGTATTTCATCAGGTTTCATCAAAATTCGTTAATAAAAAATACTCATCTGGAACAGTTTTAGCAACTTTAATATTTATGATGCCTAGTTTGTAACATAGTTAGAATGCTCTGCTCTCATCAAGGATACTAAAAATTATGTGTGTAATTTAGTTAAAACCCCAGTAATTGCCTTATTTCTTAAAGTTTGTGTTAGCAAAGCGTCGAAACGAGGCTCATCCTAACTTAATATTATAAAGTGAGTTTGTGTGTCTGTTACGCGTTCACGCTAAAACGGCTGAACTGATTTGGATGAAATTTGGCACCTGGGTAGACCATGACCTGACGGACATTTTTTTTGGTCCTATATAGATAATTCGGTGTTTTATAATTGAAGGTTCTTGTTGTTTCACCTCTTTAAGGGCCTTTTGGCTCTTTTGGGCGATTAACGGCTACTGTAGATACTATAGAAGTTGGTTTGGTTGATGGCAACAAGCTCGCCCCCTATTACATGGGACTACACGTTCACTGCCGGGAGCCCTCCTGGAGGGCTCATTTTAAATGTAGGTTTTTCTTAGCGAATACAGCATTATAAACCGTAAAAATAAAATCTGATGTATATTTTAACAAGATCGACACTACTTAAGTTTCTGTAATTCAACCGGAATGTATTGGCAAGGGACTCGTACATGCGTTTATTTTAAAATCCGAGCATTTTCTTTTCGCGTTTTCTTTTTTTATTCATATTCACGAATAATTTAAAAGGTTAGAAACTACGTATAGCGACAAGACCCCCTGAAAACACTATTTTACTTTGTTTTACAGTGTTTTAAAACACAGTTTTAAACCTAACCTTATATAGTGTACATAATAAAGAGTATTCTGTTATATTCTCAGTACTAAGATTCCACCTTCCTTGTTCCAGGCTGGGTGAGCGATGAAGGGGTGGTTCGACGCATTCCGCGAGGAAGGCGGGCCGACCCTGTATGCGTACCACAACCGCACGGCCGTCGCGGCCGACGTGCCTGCGCTTGCGCTACTCATCGCGGCGCTAACGCTCTACGTCGCCTTCCTCGCTGTCTTCCCCGGCATCAGGAAAGAGGTTGTACTCTTTATATGTTGTTTTACGTTTTAAAATAAAAATTTTGTTTATTAAACCATATCTTGTAAACTGAAGGCTATACTGCTGAGTGGCTACAGATTTGCTTGATTTTGACGATCGGTATTAGCGCTCGATGCTGGCTGTGTTTTACCGATCAGATCTGTTAGCACGGTGTCGTACAGATTTTCAGACAAAAAATACGATCTCAATCTTCTGTTGCTTAGGCACATTTACTAGATATTGTTTGATCAAGGATTCACAGGTGACAATCGTCACGAATTAAGCAAATCTGTAGGCACCTTTAGACTAACATCGTCGACCACTCGACAGACAAATCATTTACTTTTCACTTAGATAGATCCCTTTGGTCATTAATGATAGTTCCTGTGCAAGGTTGTATCGCCTCTGCAGTTTAAACTCGACTACAGTCTAAAATGACCACCAGAAATGTCAAACCTTCACCTTCCTGAAGATTGACATTATGATAATCTTTTCTTACCTACCTCAAGATGCAGTTTAATGATAGCAACATGGTGTCATTGTAATAATTCGACACTACGTAAGTTTCTGTAACTCAACCGGAATGTATTGGCAAGGGATAAACTCGTACATTCGCCGGTACACAAAAATAGGTATGTTGACTGGGGGAAAAAAAGCAGTTTAGTCCATCAGTCAGAAAATAAAAATATATTTGGCAGGTATTTTTTGCTTAATATTAATAATAAGAAATTATTAATAAGAAATTATTTAAATAAAACGCATTAAAGTTGCGGAGTGGGGGCTTGCTACGTCACAAGTCAGTATAAAATGTACCGAAAAGTGACAACATGCCACATAGGCCGTTCGAGGCAAACAGATTGAGGGGCCCGTATTAGCGGGCCACTGTGTTGCTTCCGCGGGCGAAGGGCGAAGCCCTGACCCCGCTCGCCACGCCCCCTTGCGGGGGCGTCGCGACATCTGAATTGAACATGCCACATTTTAACTCAATGTATTGCCGTAATCTTTTGATTACTTAAAAAAAGAAAAATATGTGTTTAATATTTTTTTATAATAAATCTGAAGGACACAATTTTTTTAGTCAACATCCCTAATTAAATTCCTAAACAAGTATTTCTTATCACATCACAGTTCTTCGAAAGGACAATCATTTATGTAATTATAGTTTGATGGCTTCATAAACATTCCTTTACATCTTTCATTGTACAGTCTGCATTGGTAGCTGACCTATACACAAATAACAATAAAGCATTATTACCTCACTATATCTATAGACATTCTTGACAATCTAATGGCCATTGTTTTGTTTAATATTACACCTAACATAGTAGGTATTATCTCCACCTGATTGTACCACGGAGTGCGTTATTTACGAAACGTCTGCAGCCATCACGATAATGACTAGGTGTATCATAACAGCTAAATTAAGACCTATCCATTGTTTGTTACAGAGATTCTCAACGTTCACGATAGTCACACTTAGTCTTTTCGTCGGCACCGTCATTCTAGGTAAGCATTATGGAATATCCAACTTTCCACTTTCTTTGTTCATAATTAGTGAGACGTAACCGCACAGTTTTTACAGTACAATTCTACAATTTTAACACTATATTTAAAGCGTCAATCATTGCAGCAGACGTAACAGCCTTGGAAACAATTTTAACGACTTAATTACTCTCATTTGCCATGAAAATTCTAATGGACACTTAATTAAAATGCAAGTACGTTGCTTAAAAAAACAAGAAACGAGACTTATATTAAATTCAGTAAAGTTTTATTTACTAAGATAAAACGAATAGTATTGTTTCGTAAATGTCTACGAAACAGTTAGGAAATATAAATTATCGTACGATTTATAGAGACCTACTCTACTATAGATGACGAAAATAATTGTTGATAGAAACTCTAAAATAATTGACAAGATGATTGGGATGATTATTTCTAAATCATGCTTGACGTGCGTTAAGGATGTACACTGCAACATCAGTGCAACTAACAGTCTCCTTTAATATGCTTAGATGACTTTTACACAATTTTATTACGAGGTAGGTACCTACTTTTAAAGTGAAATGCAAATATTTTAAAAGATAATATACCGATTTTTTGGGAATATTATAGGTGAGGCCTTTATCCAGCATCTTACGGCAGATTTGATCATGATGATGATAAAAATAAGATGAACCGTGCACTTAATGATGAAAACCAATATCTGGTTAAACTGGAAGCCAACCATAACGAGTCCACTAAGAAAAGGTTAATGATGTATAATCATGATGAGGAAAAAATTTACCAAGGCAAAGAGCAAACAGACAGAAAACACGTCTGTAGACTGAAAACCATATTCGGCGGAGCTCATTAATATTTTAAAGTATTAATCATAATCAAATTAAAATTAAGATTTGTTTATTAAAGATTTTGTAAATTTTTCGTAATGAATCTGCCATTGTTTCGGGTGGCCGCTCGAGTGGTGAAATCAACTTGCCTTTTGCCATTGACCGCGATTTTCGTGTGTCAAACGCAACTTTGGCTGCGCACCTCGTGCGTACACGTCTTCATCTCTTGTCGTCAGGTGGACAATGGACATACACAAGGTATCAAATAAGCTCATGAAATGTTAATGTTCCACTGTTCCAGATTACGCTTACCGATACTCTAACCGACATTTTTCATTATAAATTCAATGCAAGTACTGATATTCCGGTTGCGATAATTTTAATAACGGTACAAGGCAAAACCGTGTTGTATGCAAAGTTTACAAATGCCATTACTGGGACTGAGCTGAATAATTTTAGCTGGAAAGTTTCGATTGTCTGCAATCAGTGTGCGTCAGCAAGTTCTTTAGCGTAGTACTATAGATAGATCTGTCTACTACTGTAGTTACACGTTTTAGGTAGGTCAAAGATTAAGATACGGTACTTTTTCTTCTAAAAATAACTATTATCAGCTCTTTTGTCATCGAGCTTCAGAGTTCTTACCAATGTTTTTGTTGTGTTGGTTCCAGTTTGTAAGCATGGCTCGTCGTGGCACGTGTCGGGTGCGCGCGTGGCTCGCGCCGCTTATCGCGCCTTCTCTGCCGAGCGCCTAGACTGCTGGCTCGCCGTGCATGTCGGGCTTGGACATGTCAACGTCACGCTCACCGGTATGATACATACAATGTGCTTGCAATAGGCAACAAATATTTATAGTTAACGGGAAACGACATCGTGGCATGCCCAGACCGTGATGGCGGGATGAGCTGAGTCTTGGAACAAGAACTGGTCCTTACCAACTTTTAATGGTAAGAGACTAGCGCCTTTGAGATAAACAATCACAATCTGTCATTTTGTGTATTCTTCCGTCGACAAAACCCGGTTCTACGGTGTTCATGCTACGCGTGCTGCAGTGGCACAACACAGGCTTTTAATAATAATAAAAACGGCTCTAACCGTTCTTCTGTGATAGGTTTATAGGCTGCTATGACCTGATTTAAAGGGATCTAAAGAGGGTTTTGGTGAGTAAATTAAAATTCCTTAGCCACAATAACTACTTTAAAATGCTTGCAAATGTACCTACGTAGCCCTTACAAAGCTTCGTGAAAAATTCGACGGAATAAAATTGTCATGATGACCAATAAGCAGTTACTAGAAAAGCGTGGAAATTTTTTTTTTTTTTTTATTAATGTTTTTAAACGTTGCCCCACACTAAGAATTTCTTCTTGTATCGTGGGTGCGTTTACAAACATAGAAACTCACATACACTAACACCCAGACCCGGAACAACAACTTGCAGATCATACAAATATTTGTTCCATGCGGGGATCGAACCCGCGACACGTTGCGCAGCAGTCGATCGATCAGCCACTGCGCCAACCGCGTCGTCTAATGTTTGTTCTCATCTGCATCCATGTTAAAGAAATGACGTGAATTCTTGTAAGAACTTTTAAATTGTGTGTGTAATTATCTTTTTCCAGCCCTATCCTGGGGCAATACGAGCGTGGGTGACCCAGGCGTGGACTACAACGAGCAGTTTCGTTGGGAGGAGGCCGGCGCCATCCAGGAGTTCTACCGGGACGGCCTAGCGCGGGGTCTACCCTTCCCTCTGCTGTCAGTCGCAGAGCACTTCGCTGTACAGCATGAGGGCTTCGACTGGGGGGCTAAGTACCGCGCCGCGGGGTACACCACATCTACGCTGTTATGGTATGGACAATTATTACCCTATTTCTTGGTCTGCCTTAAAGCCATTGGCTCACTATTACGTGGGACTTGCATCAGTAACTAGCGAAATGTGGGCGCAGAATTATGACGTCATGTTATGTTTATGTTCTTGGCCTTAAACAAAATTTAAGAAGAAAATGCGGTCAAAATTCTGTCTCTTCTAAAATTATCTAAAAACTAATTAATCATCTGGCAAAGCAGTAGCAACAGATACTAAGTAGTTCATTATCGTGTTCCAGGACGGCGCTAGCGCTGTGGTTACTGATGAACCTGCTACTGGTGGTGGTGCCACGGTACGGCGCGTACGCCATGGCCACGCTGGGAGTGGTGCTGTGCGCAGCCGCGGGGGGCTACTGGGCGTCACTACCGCACGCCCCTCTAGTCGTGCGCCTCGACGGAGCCATGCTGTTCTTCTCGCTAGGGTGGTGCTTCTGGCTTGTTTTGATAGCAGGTAAGGTTTGTGAAGCCGTATTATTGTGCCGACTATTGATAATATAAAGCTATCGGTACCACTAGGATGGTGCTTTCTTGTTGGCTCATTGAATTTTTGTGCAATTGTGCGTTCACGAAATCTAGTGCATTCCGAAATATCAATCACGGTTATTAGAGGAAGCAAGACCATGGCACACTACCAATTCAATGATGCTGAATCACGTCAATAACGCTGTTAAGAAAGGATTTTTAAATTTTTTATAACCTTTCTTAACACTCTTAAAACTAGTTTTACATATATTCTCCATATTGCTTTGCTCTTTAGTATTTGCCTCCCGGCTTTTCCATAGCTCAGGGTCGTATGTTTTTTTCCTCCATGTCCCTCCCGCAGTAATTTTCCAGTCGTCTTCCCATCTTTAAAATGATCTTCCTCTTTTCCTCTTTCTTGGGATACCATTATGTTACTTCTCTGGCCCATCTTCCGTTATATTATAAACGATAATTGTTATTAATTAAAATAAATATCGTAGGTAGATGAAAGACACACTCCATTTTGTTGGGTTAATTATGTACTAATGATATTGTCATTCGTTCCAGGCTGTGTATGCGTAACAGTGGGTTTAATAATCGCAATCCTGGACCTGGTCTGGCCTCACCGGTTCTCCACGGTGCTGGAGGTGGACTACGACACGCCGTACGATCGACACGTGCTCATCGTCGACAGTCGGCAGCGCGCCAGGCCACAGATACAGGCTTCTTTACCTACTAGGATACTAAGGTGGGTTTATGCCCCACTTTTTGCGGATTTCATCATTGAACGCGTTCAGCACATCTAAAAGAGTTCAAGAACTGTCAGTGTACAATATTCCATAACAATTTTGACACTGACAGCTCTTGAACGCGTTTTAGAAATGCTGATCGCGTTCAGTTTCGTTGGTGAAATCAGCCCTTACACTATGCAATTTCCTTGCCTCTGGCATTATACAATGAAATTAAAACAACAAATGATTTGTAGCATCGTCTAAACACAGTTTAAACGTTGCACCTTTTATAGTTGCTATAACTTAAGTGTGCCACCGGCAGTTTCGCAACGTGTAAATCAGGCTCTATAATTAATCAGAGCTATGCCATCCGGATTTTTGGATGCGCATTTGACCAAGTCATTAAATTAAATTAAATAAAAATAGTATGCTTGCCTGTATATATATCAAGTTAGTTAAGACGAGAAGCCAATAATTACTTTGTATGTAGAACGTTCAGTGTACTACTTGGGTAAAATTTCAAGTACCTACCCAGTATCTGATCGTATTATTATCCGTATCGATAATCGAGTAGTAATCGCCCTTTGTTCCCGTTCAGCTACACCATTTTGTGTTACACTGTGACCCATTGGGAGAAAATATCCCGACAAGTAACACTGTAATTCAATGCCACGTTTTTTTCCGCGAAAACCCTGGGGATTTTGCGAAAACACGGATAATTAGAAAATGGTAAAATGTAGTATAAAACATTTCTGCGAGCAACAATACAACATGGTGTAACTGAACGGGAACAAAGCGTAATCGTAAACTAATTCATTTTTCAAGCATGATTTTCAGTGCCCAGTAATTAGCCTGTAACCTGTTTTTACGTGGCACTCTTAAAGCTGGGAACAAATTATCGGACGTGTCCGTAAGCTGCGACTGACAGTCGCGACCAACAGACGTCCAAACGCTCAAGGGCACGTCCGCGACTTACGACCGATAGTCTGTTTGCACAGTGTAGTACTAAATGTACTAACCAGATACAAATAAGCCGCGACTGCCAGCCGCGGCTTACGGATGCGTCCGATAATTTGTTCCCAGATTTACACAGCCTTATACGTAGATGTAGGTAGACGACAAAACACCGCTACCTGCATAAAAAACTTAGTGTTTCTGTCCTTAATTCGTAGCGCTTCTGAACATTGCAGAAGACTGTCATCAAAGACCCGTGAGGAGGGGCAGGTCTCAATGACAGTTGTTAGTGAGAACGAGAGGGGTCGGGACAATCCCGCATACCAACATGAGCAGAGGAAACCTAACTCACCGTGGAGGTACCCACTCTTCAGGAGACAGATTGACAGGTAAATGAGAGAGCAGTCCGAATAATTTCTTTATTACGATCCTGTAAAAATTCTACTGTATCGCTAAAAACCGTTGTGGGATATATTTAACACTTTTGAGGAACACACGAAGAGACTGTAAATAAGTTTAATGTTCATAATAACGTCTATGGGTGTTCAGTGTAGTGGAACGTGTCAGGCGTTTACATATCCAAAATAGTTATTTCGGATATGTAAACGCATATTGGTAGTTGACTGACTACCGATATGTAGAGGACCATGTTCACCAGTGGTAATAAAAAGTACTCCTCACAATTCAGAGGTATAACAAAATATTCAATGTTTTAGAGCGGACTCGGCGTCAAGTCTGGGGTCAAGCATAAACGGTAACAGTTCCGGTATCAAGATGTCGCCACTGGCCGCGGGGGCTCTCCCGGCGTCGCCGCCCTCCATCCCTCCGCATAGGTACATTACGAGTACTTCTCAGTCTTGTCGCTATGTTAAATAAGTGCTGCTTGCTGACATTACTTTGTGAAGTGAGTATTGATGCAAACGTGCAAATTCACCCGTTGTCAATCGAGAGCATCGCTAACTCACCACTGAGTTAAATTGACATCCATAACAGTAAACTTTCTGTAAAAAGAACTCGATTTGCCATCATACATTATTGAATAAAAGAAATGAATTTAGTTTTGCTGTGTTGTGTATTTCTGCGAATAACGAACAGAGTGCATAGTAAACGTGTGATTTGTTTGTTTTCTAGGTACCGACCTCAAATACCAGCGGCAGAGCGAGTGAAGGACATGTGGTGATTAGTGGATAAAGTAGCATAATTTAATTACACGCAATTAATAATAGGTGTTGTTGGCGGAACGTCATCTAAAGTTACTGATCTCTAAGGACCTTCATACACGGTGAATAGACAAACCCACGAGTTAAAACAAATTGTTTAGTGATATAGACGTAGGAAATTATGAAGATACTTCACAAATACAATCAGATAAGTAAAGTATTATACTTATTGTACCTAAGAATTGGATACCGGCTACTATGAAAATATGAAACGTCTCGTGAAAAGTTTTAAAGCTAATAAACTAAATACCTTATTCAAAACTTCATGTTTCATATTTTTTAAGGAAACCAACAAACTTTAAAGCCAATTGACAATGCTGTTTAAAATAAAAGAAAATTGTAAATATGTAAATTATAGTTAAGTATCTAAATTATGTATAACGAATCCGTCCAGTGTCATAAATTAAATGCCTAGGATATAATGTTGTGTACCTCTTTTAAGATATGAGTGAAGTAAATGTATGACTGCATCGACACAAATGAATGCTTTGTGCCATGTAACGAAACAAAAGACGACACGTGTGAAATAAGTAAACATTTTTATGGAGGAAGATAAATATAAAACAAAATTGAATATTCTCGGAATGTCGAAGCTAAAATTACTTGACATGACAATTATTTAAAAAATCGACAGACATCAACGTAGAGGTTAATAGCGACATATCAATTAAAATAAATGACATCGAATCAATTAAAATAATTCGGTATTCTATTACTAGAACGAAGTCATTTAGGTGTACGTTTAGTTTTAAGTTATTTATTTCTTAATTTCAGTTCTAGTTGGATGCGTGAATGTGGTGTGTAGCCATTTGTAATATCACAATTATTTCTACGTCACTTTAGTCCTAACTACTTACATCACGTAACATGTTCAATGTTGTGAAGATGTGTTTGCAACAGTGAATGTAATGTACCTATGATATGTATTTTAATTGTAACTATAGTGAGAATACAGAGTGAATGATTTAAATCGTATTTATTGTGATCGAAAAAATAATTATACAAATTCGAAACATGGATGGTGTATTTATTTGTGAAAAATGATTTATCTCCACCCTTCCCTAAATTACTAAAAACGGAAAGTAGCTAACAATCAACAGAATGCTTCACGATTTGAGTATAAGTATCAAGTCACCGAGTCGGTAATTATTTCCCAAATTATAAATATCAAGTGTAGAAAGTAGTGCTCGGCGCTATGGTAACCAAACACACCTTCCTCGTATTGATAAGATATGGTATATAATTATTATGGTAAACGTAAAAGTCTCGTATTAGAAGAGAAATAGAGTATTGAATCACTAACAGTTACAAGAACTGGTAGAAAATGGTAAACTATATAAAATAACTCATTGGGAAAATGTATGATACAATGGTAATGGTAATGGTTTTGAGTCCTGGTGTCTCTAATGAGATCTGAACGTGAACTGGTGAACGAGTGAATGCGATGTAATTATGCATTTTCGCTGAGCGTTCGATTAACTCGAACATCAAGGGCAAAGTCAAACGACATCAGGTTACGAATAAAAAGACTAGATTAAACCACAAAATACAATATTTATTCACACACAAAAACACATCATCATACTTACAGAATTGTTGAAATCATGCAAATAATTTCATAGAAATAACTTTACTATACCGATATTTCCGCTTCATAGTGCAGCGTGACCTCTGCTGTTATAACTTTCTGGTTTCTAGCCGGTCAGCGTTTTTTTTTCGTGTTTTTATTTTAACACAATTTATTTTTAAACTTGGATTGTTATATCGGGATAACTTAGGCTCATCTTTATGATATAATATTGACGTGTTGTTCACGTAATTAGTGGTCGCGAACCTAAAGCCGATTGCAATCGATTCCCTGTCTCCGAAACCAAATGCGTAACGAAGTTTTACCATCTGATATTCCTTAAGTTTCCTCGTAATCCCTTTAGTGTTTTGTATTTTTTTTTGTGATGCCTTTCTAAATAAAAATAAATTAATATACGTGTCAAAGAATCTGCATTTTTATTTTGCTACAAAAGGTTATAGAGCAATTTTTTTTTTAAATTTGTTATTTACTCTATGATTAAATCGAGGGGCTGTCATGAGAGACAGCCACTCGATCTACTTATTAATTATTTTATTATTATTAGGATCTCATCAAAAGTCCATTTAAACCGTCACGTTGACAAATCATTAAATGGAGATCACCAATACTGGGATTTTTTTTTTTGGCGGCCATGAATCTAATTGCATATTTTTAAAGTAGACATATAACGCATTATTTTTTACTAAGGCGTCAACATCGAGAACAATTTGGGTTCGGAGTTAAACAGGTTCCATTTTTGAGATGGGGCAGTAAGGGCGGATCCCTTAACTGTTGCTCAAAGAAAATTATCTCTTAGAAGATTGTCCTTAACTTTTTGATATATTTTGATCTGCATTCATAGCTTTTGAAAATATCTTAGTCAGCAAGAAAATGGGCAGTTTTCGCAAAAACTTTTTTTAATGCTTAATGTTTCTGTTTCTTATAAGGATCAAAACACTTTATGGGACCAACTGAGGTTTGAGTACTAGAAAAGACAGAAATCGCAAAAATCTTTTCCCATTAATTTTCTAGGAAATGAGACTCCTACCAATTTTTTTACGATAGATGGAAAGGCTGAAAATGTTGTGTTGTATTGTATTCGTGAGGTGGTGCATACGGGATGTTACATGAAATGGCGGGAGGACATAATTTATTTCATTTAAAGATCGTTGTATATCTTTGTTCGCAAATAAATTACAGCGTTGTCGCCATACAAAGAAATGTTTCTATTACTGCCACCATTCAAATAAAATGTAATTCTTTCCTGGCCGCCGACTTTTGTTTTTTTATCCCAAATCGCCGAACAAAATGGGTTCCTTTACACAAAATTATTTGATAAACTGCTTTTTAGCATTTCTTATTACTTATGTAAATATTTTTATAATTTGAATGCTGTTCAAATTTTTATTACATATTTTGTTCAATAATTAAGATTAAAAAGTGAAGTGTTAATCGACTTCTGCTGCTGACCGTACCTTTCTTTTTTAATCTCTGCTTTCATAGTTATATATTTTGGCTAATCGAACGATTCTACAATATTTTGCAAGGGCTATGAAATGTTCCTAGCTATCTCAAGCTTGAAAGCTGTCACGGGAGCACTGAGTGTGTATTCTGATTTTTAAATAACTGTTCTAAATACTTATATTTTGGGCCCCGTATTAATCAAACCTTTTGTAGTTGCCTCAGTTCAGCTTATGGAACCACTTGCAAAAAAGCAAATTTTAAAATGTACCTATATGAAGGAAGCAAGTACATAAAGGCATCGATTTACATCGAAGCATACGTCTTACCGCGTCAACAGATGACCGAATATGTGCTTAAGTTATCATCTGTCACACAAAGACGTAGAGAATTATCGCTGTACCGTCAGCATACTCATTTCGAAAAGGGTACATAATTTTAAAAGGAGGTTCATTTCAAATAATAAAATACTTGTTTTTATAGTCCTTATTAAATATTCTAAATTATATTTGAAGTTCAGATATATATCTTATTTTCTTTAAAACCTCCTTTTTTAATTGGTGTTTTAAAAGGATTTTTCTTGGCGAATCAAATTATAGAGTCAATCAGAAACATAAACATTCTCAAGTGGTGAACGCAGCATGTTATGTGTAGGTTCTACAAATGATATCTATAAATAAAATAATAGGTGGGTAACTTTCTGAGGAAGTCAGGTTTAAAAACTTACAGATCGATCTTGATCTTACTACACAGACAGATTTTGGCAATTAGCTAAACTAAACCATACATTAAAACCTTAAAAGATGGTACAACATTTTATTTTAAATTTCTCAGACCATCTGGTGTCAAGTAGAACATAACATAATTAAAATGTGCTGAACAAATGCGGCTGTATTTGGTTGGCAACCATTCATCGTATCTTTGTTCTTCTTGGATTATTTTAATCCATTTTTCTTTAACACCCGGTTCTTGTGGGAACTTAACAGTTAAATACAAATAGTGACTAAGTAGATCTATTTAATATTTTAAATCTGTCTGTCTGTTAACTTTTCACGCCTTAAGGGTACGATAGTCGGTCATTCTTCCATACAAACGTAGTATAGTGATTACTCGTCTATTTGACTGTGTACGTTCGAAACTAAAAATTAAATCAATTTTTCTTGTCATTATCTAGCCCTGTATGGAAGCAGAATTGGAAAAAAATACTGGTTTGGAAGTTATGAGCGTCGAAACTTCTATATTTCAACACTAATTATAGTTTTTCCATAATATCTATACGCCCAAAGGTCTGTTCATGAAATTTTACGCGCTCGTTTTTGTTATAAATCGTCTATTACACTAAATTAATTAATTAAAACTAGATAAATAAATACTAAATAAATAAAAAAGGACCCACGCTTTATGTGCTTTCGAAGCACGACGCATTTTATTAAATTATTTAGGTACCTATAATTTTGTATTCGAAAACATTGTTGCAAAGAAAAGTTAATCTAAAAAAAGAAATATATAAAAAAATGGTTTTTAAAATATTTTGAAATCATAATGTTCTGTAATTGTGTAATTCTCCATACTTCCTACATTATTTTAAACTTTTTTGTCAACGCTACATTACCCTATCGTTCGTTTTGTCATGAGAACGAATTTTTAGTTAAAACTCATAATATTTATTTTAGAAATCGTAATAAATTTGATAAAAATGTTTTACAGCATGAAAAGTAATACCTTTAGTTTTATTTGAATTTTTGGAGTAGTTGGTATATTTTCTGAAGGCACAAGAAGGCATCTTTGTACAGCTGTGTGTATTAAAAACGAGAAAGTTACTCCGATGTGTCACGAATGAGGAAATGATTCGAAGTGAGCGATACGTCGCTCAGTCTAGGAGTGACACTTTTCGCGCGACGTAAGTATGGTGAGGGTGAATCCTTGATTTACATCAATGCATAAAGGCAATTGACGTGAACGTTAAAAAATAATGATCAGCATGTATTTGGAAAAATATAGGTATATATATCTGCCTGTCCCCACTGGAGGACAGCACTATTTATATCCTAGATATGGGGCATCAACAAATCGTTAGAATTTGACTATAATTAACTTTTAGGTATCCAAATCCCTTATGCCTGTTCCTTGACGAGGTGTTCGAGGTTCAGCTGACAAAGGAACGCGCTCCAGTTCACGAAGCCTACGTGAATCTCCAACTCTGCCTCACCCCACAGCTTACACTATAAAATATAAAAGAATAAACAGCTAAACCACTGCCTCGCAAACTGTTACCATGAATTCAGCACATGATTCTAGACCCTCCAAGTTGAAATTAGAAAACGTGGAAGTAGGTACTTGATTATTTTGTATTAACAAAATTATGGACAAACAACTCCATGCAATTCAAAAAAAACCTTTTCAAAACTTTTGAGTCACAGATGACGATATCACAGAGCAGGCAAGCCTGCAGAGAGAAATATTCATACAAACGTAAAATGATAGGTGCACTACTACAAAACGTGACTGTACAAAACTTAGAAGCTTCGCCTCTGTCCCGGTAACTCTGTGGCGTGACGTTCGTGCTAATCCAGAAACACGAAGGTTACCGAAGTCCATACCTTTTCTGGTTGAACTGTACGTAGACTGTGGTAAAACCTTACCTCGGTATACTTAAGGGGCGGTGCATGACGCACGACCTTGTCGTAGTCTGCCTCAGTGAGGTTGACCACCGGCCGGGTCTTGAAGTCCAGGAATATCATCAAGTCCTCGTATTGGATGTTGCAGTTCTCGTCTTTGTGCAACCTATCACAAAAATGGAATAGGTGGAACCAAAGACAAGAATTAAAAGACGACTTGTGTTTTAGTCGTTAAAACGTATAGTGATATTATGTCAAATAGGTAGAACAAAGTCATAAAGAAGCATAAGTAGTATAGTGGCAGGACCGGCCCGTCCATATAGGAGATCTAGGCGACCGCCTAGGGCGCTCGTATTAGGGGGGCATCATCGAAATTTAAAAATAGTACTGTAATTTTTTTAATTTACAACTTAAAATTCTCACAATTTTTTAACAATTTTTCTATCGTTTTTTTTTTTTGGTGTGGTGACACTGCTCGACAGCGTCAACCGCCCGGCCCGTGTAGGAAGGTTCAATAAACACTCTCAATTATGTAATAAGATTTTTTTTTTTAATTATATACAATAGTATCTATAAATATGTAATTTTATCTTATTGTGATATTACTATCGGAAACAGACCCCTCCGGGAGCTACTGGGACGTTATGTGATTTTATCTGTTTACATTATTGTTTTATTTTGTTTCGAATGTTCTTAAAGCACCGTTCTAGTCTTTTGCCTAGGGCGCCAGGAAATCTCGGGCTGGCGCTGTATAGTGGTAATACAGGACCTCCAGGTGGTTCATTACTCTCCAAAGCACTCAGACTGTAGCTTCATTAAAATCAGCCTGTCACCGTCTGCTGCTGGAGAAGTCTATGTATATCCCTCAAGAATGTTAATTCTTATTCCATTAAGGAGGATATGGTTCAATTGAAGGAATTGGGAAAACTCGAAATTCTTTTTAATAAGTACTTTTCAGCGATCTTCGAGTTCATCACTATCATACACAGTAACGAGAATTTATACAATACACTTACGCAAAATTCAAAAGCGATATTCTCTTATAATATTGATAAATATTTTTATGGTCTGACGAACGAAGTATTCGTATTATCGAAACCATACTATTCTGAAATAAGTATTTTCTCAAAGTAGCAATCGTTATTTAGAAAACTGTAAGGTATATATGCTAGTGACTGTACATCACTCACACTTGCAGCATGCAGCCCAATAGTTCGTTGTTGATCGGCAGGCGGTGCGCTCGAAGTAGTTGACGCATGCGGTCTAATGACACCACGCCCGAGCCAGTTGCATCAGCATGCGTCAGACCCTCGCGAAGACGATCACGGTCGTCCCACAAACCACGCGTGAGCTCCGAGAAGACGAGAGACCTGGTTATCAACCATTATTAATTATTTACTTGCGACGCGCTCCGCACGATTTATACGACTTACAAAACATCGAGTTTTTTTTATCATACGCAAGGTTGATATCGTCGTTTTATACACATAAACCTTCCGGAACAAATTCTCCAAATATGATGTTGAAAATCACCACAAAATCCGCTGCGTAATTCAGAAGAACCACTCGGTTACACAAACAGACAAGAAAAGCGACTTTTATTTTTAATATATCTGGAGATTACATGATATTATAATTTTATTATGAGTTCATAAATGCTTCGTTGGGACAGGTTTGTATTATTAGACCATACTATCACAAACATACCTGACCATCTCTCTTCGCTGAGACAGTTCTTTCCCAGGATCACCTCGAAAGAATCTTATCAAGGTCACAAACTCGTGCTCGGTCATCTTTTCGCACATTATTTCTTTTAATGCTTGTCTGAAATCATTAATCTCTATTTACTGTATAGTCTACAAACTGGTTGCTTGCGTTTACGCATCCATAAAGTACTACTTCAAGTACTCGGATAAAAAAGTGTATGAGTTAATTCAGGACATGCTCTGTCTGTGAGCAAGATTTTATCCATCACAGTTAAGCTGTTTATGCGAATTTGATCTTTACAAACTTCAGGGGTCTTTAGTATGTAATTGCATGGATAATAAGTGCCACCATAATGTTCAATACCCTTTGAACGTTTTCGATTAGGGCTGCCAGGTGTTCGGCTTTAGCCGGACATATCCCGCTTTTTACAATCGTGTCCGGCCTGTCCGGCTTTTGTTAAGCTTTTGGTCAACCCCGCCCCGCCAAAAGATGCCTGATTAATTATTGTTTTAATTTACTTTCAATGTAATGAAGAAGGCTGATTATTAATTGTTGTAGTTATTGTACAAAATACAAAATGTGATTAATTATTAAAAGTAGAGTGTCTCAAATGAATAACAGTAATAAATACGGAAATAAAAGTTTTTTTTTTCTCAAAATGTCCGGCTAAATATGAATTTTTGTCCAGCTTTTCTATTTTTGAGCCTGGCAACCCAATTTGCGATACCAAAGATATCTCGGACAACGCTGCTTGACGACAGAAATCAGTATGGTGGTTTATATACTAGAAGGTAAGAGGCTGAACTTACTTGAAACATCTTACAGACATAAGATCCGTCTTGTCCGGCACAACAGCTTCCATATATTTGGCCACAAAGTTCTTATAGCCATTTTCTTGAGAAGCCAGTATGCGACGAATCTTGTCCATTATCAAAGCTATGTTCGCCATTGGGTACTAATCGACACAAGCAATAAGATTAGAAAAAAAAATACCACTTATTATGCTTAGGATTAGGTAAGGTGGGTCCTTAGATTTATACATAGGGTTTATGGATAAATCATTACAGAGTAGGGTTGTCAACCTTACTATTTAATATAGAGACCTAAATAATACATTTTTAAAAAAACACCGGCCAATTGCGTGTCGGACCACGCACTATGAAGGGTTCCGTAGTTGGGATGAATTTATCCCAAGGATCAACTAAACATTGTAGTTAGGTAGTTAAAAACTTACATTTGTAATAAGTAGACCATAGACTTCTTATAGGTTTTTCTGTAATCTATCTGTATAGAATTATCTTCTTTATTTAAAAAATAATAATTGGCTCAGTAGTTTCGGAGATAATGGTAAATTTTCATCTATTTTCTTAAATATCTTTAAAAAGTATTTATTTTAAAATGATTAAAAAAATATTTGAAATCCTCACAACAAAGGGCTTGTTGGCTTGTTGTGAGGATCTCAAATATTTTTTTTCATTTGATATGTTACACAGTACAGTTTACATTTTTTTTTCCTATTTGCCCCCTGTATTCAAAATGTATTTATTTTCGTTACACGTCCATGTTTGAGTCACAGAAATTGATATGTGTACCAACTTAATCGGTCCATTAGATTTGGAGCAAATTGACTGTGACAGACAGACAGACAGACACACGAGTGATCATATATGGGTTACGTTTTTTTCCTTTTTAGGTACGGATCCCTAAAAATAATCTGGAAGCAATTTAGGATATTATAAATTGGGGTAAGTAGGTAGTTTTAAAGCTCACCTGTTCAGCGTTCAGCTCCATGTACCGCAGAGCATATTCATCAGCGCCGACGAGGTGAAACCGATGCTTGTTGACGACCAACTCATTACCGATCCACATGTCTTTATCCGTGTAAGCTGGGGGCTCTTTAGGCACAAAGAACTCCACGTCTGGGAGATACATTTTTCCGCGCCTGAAGAATGTGCCACCCTGTTGAAAAACGCCCATCAATACATGTTTCGTTTACTTTAGTTAGCTAAGATTATTGATTAGTCTGATCAACATTACAGTGTGAGCACTATAAGGCGGGGCTGTAGCCACGGAACACTTTTGTACCGTCGCCACCTCCCAACTCGACCATCGCTCTTCGCCGCTGATTTCGTACCAGCCACATAAGCGTTAATCCAGTATAGGCGCTAGCAACCGTGTAGCAGCCTCGTAGCAAGTGCGTAGAACCTTGTAGTAGTCACGTACACAACCGCGTAGACTTTCGTAGGACACTCGTAGAAGCCGCGTAAACGCTCGTAGAATCCACTCAGACGCCACGTAAACGAACGTAGACGCCACGTAGTTACGAAGCATCTTACGCTAGACCAACGCCTAATGCGAATAAAGCCGCAATAATTACCATAATCATATCTTACCAGAAAACCAGAGTTACGCTCGCCGAGTTCGAAAACGCCAATAGTATCATCGCACAAGAAATATTTCATGATGAAATACCGCCGAACATCGTCCGGGTTGTCGTTAATCAGTCGAGCTGCAAAACGCAGCACGTGCGAATCAAATCCAACTCTGCGGAAAGTCGCAAAATGCTTATTTTAATTTATTGTTAGTTAACATATTTTTAAAACACAGCCCTTTTCAGAAGCAAAATTTGCATCCAAAGTTACTATTCGTCTGACGTGTCGTAAACCAACACGAAATACGAACGCGAATGGACATTTAAGTCTTACCTGTCCTTATTCAGAAATTTGATAAAGTCTCTATGCGGTGCTTTGGGTTCAACAGTGCGACAGTTTTCAGCTGAGTCTTCATAGCTACCGTATCCGTTCCAGGGCGGCAGTTCACGGTCAGACATCTGAGCACTGATACATTCCTTGCTTGTGTCACCGGGTGGTGCCAACGTGGTGAACGTATCTAAATAATTATATGACAAAAAAATTAGGTTACGAAAACTTATCATTGCATATTAGCTGTGCCATTCTCGCTCTTAAAATTTAACGAACAGAATGATAATAATGTTTAATCATTTCCGTCAAAGATGATTTCTTCTTGGAAATAGAAGATAGATAGAGTATGCTTTATAGTTCCTTCACCAAAATACAAAAACTTGAAAAATTACACAAAGCTATTTGTAAAATATATTGATTATGATTTTCCATTTCAAAATACTCTTTTAGGGGTATGAGGAACAGGGTGTAAAGTTCACTCATCCCCTATAGAAAAGGGAGGATCCTCCGACCTGACGGGTATCGGTGTCTGGCGGGCAACTGCCCAGAGGTTGAAGTTTGGGAGATTGTATATATGTCCATCGCGCGGTAAACTCTAATTGCGCGATGCAGGATTTGTGTGACGTCAGGATGTTGTGTGACGTCAGGTCTTTGATGCGTAGTTCAAATGTGGCGACTGTAGGTGCCGCCACACTATATAATTACGCAACATATTTTCGTAAACAATTACGAGTAATCGGTTTCATTTTGACAGTTCAACAACATTCATTGCGTCATTTACGTTGTTGAGCAGATTTTTTTTTTCAACTTATGAATAAAGGATTAGCAATCTGTTTCAAAACGATTTAGATTCTGATTGATCGTGTATTACGCAATTAGGGTACTGGACTCCTTTGATAAGACTGGTCCTTGGTAGCTATAGACAAAGAGAAGTGGAAGGAGAGTAGGCCTATGCCTTGCAGTAGGACATTATATTATAAAAGATCAAACTTACCAAATCCATACGTGACACGGTAATACTCCTTAGTATACGGATCACAGTCAGTAAGGACCACGTTGCGTCCAAACACATTGAGGATGGCTCCAATGCTCAGATCTGCGGGACTGTACGACGGTATCAGCGGACCGCCAGTCATTTCTATCTTCGCTGGTTGTTTCTAGAACATCGTCACAATAAACTAGAGAATAAGCACCTCAAGTAATTATTACTCTAACTAAATAAATTTTATGCTTTTTGGTACATTCTTTACGTTATTATGAAACGGATAGAAAAGATCAAAGTCTGCAGACATATAGAATTGTAAAGTATGCTTTGAATAAAAAGGAGAAGGCTCAAAAATACCCCACGTCTGCCAGCAAAGAGAAATATCTCAAATTATCGCAAAAATGAGTTAAAAAAAAATTACATACTTCCGGTTTTAATACTTACTGGCTAACATACGAAAAAATTGCTCTGAATATTAATTGAGTATATACGTAATTTAGTAAAATCTGGAGATTTTAGTTTTAGAACGACTGCCTCGTTGGTCTCGTGGGTCTAAGCGTTACTGCTGAGCATGAGGTCCTGGGTTCGATTCCCAGGTCGAGCAAAATGTTATTGGGTTTTTCCATCAGGAATTTCTCAGTAGCTGCCCGGTTGATGGGCCGTCCCCTTTTCATGGGACTTAAACATAACTGGCCAAATGTTGGTGTACTCTGTGGATACCTGTAGCTAACCCTTCGGGGAATACAAGCGTGATGTTATGTTTGTATGATTAAAACCGAAAGTATGTTTTTATTCCATTTCGAGTCGTTCTAAAATAAAATCTGCAGATTTGACTAAATTATGTAGTATCCCTAAACGAATATTCAGAGCATTTTTAGTATGTTAGCCAGTAAGGATTAAAACCGGAAGTATGTTTCTTTTTTAAATTCATTATAGCGATTTTTTTTTATACTTCTCCCTGCTGTCAGACGTGGGGTAATTTTCTATGGGAGATGAGACTTCTCCTTTATGTGACCAGTGCGGCCATCCAAATCGTAGAATAGGAACGCTCAGATACGCTAATGGGATCGTCTACTAAAGAATAGACGCCCTGCCCCGAAAACCTGTGACATACGCGAGGTAAGCGCATTCTCTTCAAAAACATCGGGCCGCCCTCCGTACCGAACGTTTCTTTGATCTCAATAGTATCGTCTGCCAAAAAATAGTGGATCTCCAGGTGATGCAATGTACCAAATTCTGTCTCACGATCATCCCAGTAACCATAAAACCTAAAACAGACGCATTTTAAAATATCTTATAAATAATTTAACATACGCAAACTGGGGTAAATGTTAGAAAAAATACAGGAATATCGTTTAGCCTGAATAAAATAGATTTAGAACACGAACAACTGAGCCAAATAAAGTTTTTAAAGAGTACTCTATCTAATACCTACATAAAGAAAGAAAGAAAGAAAATACATTTATTTAGCACAGACTAAAACACACAATATAATACAAAGCATATTTTTTTTATTTTTTTATGTAAATCAAATAAAAAGTGTAAAGTGCGATGTAAGCAGAAATTTGATGGGGAGTGTGCCTCAGGGCTGCCCAAAAAGGCCCAGTTCAGCAAAAATGCCAGACAACTATAAGTGCCTGACGCTGGTTTTCAACTGGACCTTTTTCTGATTTGTGTCAGATAAAAAAAATAAAAACACATAAATATGTAATTCCCAGCAGTAAAGCTGTATAGTATAACAGCACCTATTAAAATTTCAAAATCACCTGACACTGACACATATCCAAGTGGGTAGGTACGTACATCATATAATTGAGACATTTAGTGTGACAAATCCAGCTTCCGTTGCGCTACTATGAGAAATATAATGAATTACGATGCGGTTGGATTTGCTCCATTGATTTTTTGTGTCAAAAGTGCCGTTTATTATTATCAAACGCCATATAACCTCTTCGCACCACGTGGTAACGGCCGCGACTTACGAGTTGCAGGTCGTAGGTTCGAACCCAGACAGGCGCTTTACTTTCTGTAATATCATCATATCTGCTCTCAAAACAATGAGGGAAAACATCGTGAGGAAACCGGCATGTCCTAGAACCGAAGACATGTGACATCTAGCAACCCACACTGCACGTGTGGATTTAAGCCCACTCCCTCTCACCGAGAAGAGGCCTGTGTCCCAGCAGTGCGAACATTAAGGTTGAATATGCTATTAATCAGCCCCCAAACATATAAGTAGGGAAGTAGATAATAAATCTTAACCTAATTACCTACCTCAAAACTTGTCTATCAAATTCCAAAAATTGTTTGAAAGGTCTACGTTTCGGTGGCTTTCTGTGATCCGGTGCTCTCTAAAACATTATATTTAATTGTAATAAAGTTACACATCATGTTAAATTGAATCATTAGTGCTGAATATTATGTAAGGACTTCTTACTTCGATAGCATCTGGATATGGTATAGGATCTGGCACATTGATACCCAGGCGATTAAGAAACACTCTCGTAAAGTTGTCACAATTTAAAATCTGCAGAAGAAACCATATTTATTATACTTAGATGAATCATGAAAACTATTTGTTGCAAGGAAGTAACTTTACCTTAAAGTTTTTTCCAAAGAATGTAACTTCCCGCCCAATATTAAGATCCAGTACATCATAATACAAATCGTAGGTATACGGGAGTCGAATTCTTTGACGACTGATCATTGTTCCTGAATAAATAACAGCCGTTTCATTTAATTACTTATTATTTCGTTATAAATTATTTGCCTACAGTGTCTAGGATCATCGAAGGAAAAAAAACACCCGTTCACGAGCATAACCCAAAGATCAGCCATTACCCCCCTCGCCATATTGGAGGGAATGAGGCAACGCAACCCCCGGCGCTACCGCAAGCAGACTACTAAGGGAGCATGACGAACTTGCTGCCGGTTGCTCAGGCAAAAATAATATGGTCAATAATTGTCAAGGTCGCTAGCTAACCACATGTACAGTCAATATGTGGTAGGTGTAGGACATAGAAATATACTTTCTTATATCTATGGTGTAGGATAAGTTGCAAATGGTATTATTCCACACTGCGCCAAAGTGCAACTTTGTCCTTCGTCATTGATCAATTTATTACACCAAAGCTGGTTGAATAATCCGAAAAATGCATATACATAATAATAAGTATACCTACTGGTCTCCTACACTTTATTTTTGTAGGAAAATCTGAAAGTACAAAGATAAATAGTTACCTTGTGACAATCCACTGTTTTCCGTCCTTGGCTCAATAACCTTGATAGTACCATCTTCGAGATAGAAAAAGATGTCAACCTTCCGCAATATGCTAGAGCCAGAACGGTATTCTTGCAACGTTTGTTGGAAAAAACCTTGGAAGCGTAGAATCTAATAATACGAAAAATTATTTAGATAGAATGGAAACACATATAATGTGAGAAAAGTTAATTTCAGAAAGAGTTATCGACACTCGAACTCCTCAAAAGTTAAATCAAAGGAAATATTTGCTTTTTGGGAGGTCGAGTATTGATCTCCCTACAGTCAATCTGCACTTGTTTTGACAACCTACTGATGGGTGAATCATTATAATAACTTGCGATTTCGAACCTATACTTAGGCTTCCTGTACATGACGCCGGTGCCTCACCGACGCCGAGTGATTTTTTGACATACTTAATTTTTGCAGACCAGATGCGCCTTTAAAAAAAAACAAATGCAGTAAATCTCGATAAATGAAATGTGTCAAAAAATCATAAATAAATAGTTACTTCACCGTGTGCAAGGATATAACGGTTATTCTCTCCGTTCCGGAGATATAAGCATCACACATATTTTTTGTAAAAAAAATATAAGTTGCCAATTTGCCTAGCTGATATATTTATGCATAATATTGGGTATTATAAGCCATTTCAAGCAAAAAATCGACACTTAAAAATTTAAGATCCAATGTCTTCGAGAGCCTTTTTTCGATCCACAGTGCGCCGGTGCGGCTCCGGCGTCATGTACAAGAAGCCTACCCCTTCTCTAGAGCCCACCTTCCTCTTGACGTGGCGCGTCATCATTATAGGTAGGTAAAAGAGCTTTAGCTAACCTCATCATAATTTAGGTGCACCCACTACTGTCTGTTGCATAGGCTTCTCTTTCATTGTGCCCGACTAGCGAGATCACGCTCGTGTGCTCGTCCGCGATGGCAAATTTTCAAGTCCATCTCGCTTCCAGACGACCGACATTAAATTCTGTAATCCAGACTTTAGACACCTTTTTTACAGGTGTTCTAGTAAATACCTAACCCTAAATAATTGCTAGGTACCTTTGAGAAAGCAAAAGTTTTAATATAAGATATCTTACGTTCTTATCATACATAATCCAGGTCGGTAGATCTGGCGCTTGCTTGCGACAATACAACGAAGGCACTCTGCTACCCTCCTCTGCTTTATCAACCAACATGTTGATTTTATCGACTGTCGTGAATACAGGCCGAACTCCAAAACTCTTCTTCCCTATCTGCAATGGAAAAATTATATCATAGAAAAAGAACACATCCAAAACAAGAGGTATAAGACTGATGAGTAGGGACGTCTAATAAATACCTCTACCTCATCCGACCTCATGCAAATGCTGCCGATTTCTTGATCGACACTTTGCACATGCAAGTAGGGTTGCCAAACATACTGTTAAAAACAGTATTATACTGTTTTTCACTCTAAAATACTGTTTACTGTTCAACAAAAATAAAGTACATATATGAATAAACTCTTTTCAGTGATAGCGTCTCGAATTTTCGGGACATGGTAAATAGATAATTGTTATCAGAACACCTTTTTTCACATAGGTACTAGTATTATGATACCTAGTTGTATGTTGTGCTGAATATTCACAGAATGAGTATTTTCAGTGATGAATTCTAAGTGGTGGGACTACCGAAATAGAGCTTCAATACGTGATTGATACATAGTGATGCGCAAATTGATCGTCTAATAAATGCAATTGAAGCAATTGACAATATTAGGTACCTACGAGAATTTCAATTGATTTTTTTCCGGGGGCCCTTATATGCTAATATAATCAAATAATATCCCATTGCAGAGAAATCGTGCTGTCGGTACTTAAGTAATTGTAAAATTCTGGCAACTTGTATATTACAAATTACAATGCCAAGTACGGTACCTACTATTTACATACTCACCAATGGGTTCGTACCATAGCCAGGTAAAAGTGGTAGCGCTGGATTTCGAATCGACATGATTCAAGCTGAAATCAAAGCAACAAATCTAAATAAAACGATATGGAACTGTTTATAAAAAGCCTCAGTGCAATACTTCAGTAAGAAAACAATTTAAAATAATAACAATGTATCGCTACTATGGTAACCATTAAGTGTATTATCTATGGTAACCATATAGGTACCATAATGATGGAAGCTGTCACGCCACCCTACTCAAGCGCGGACGATCCACCAGCGTGGGCACGGTGGGCATGCCCACCAAGTTATGGTATATTCAATACTTCCATATTTTTGTACTACCTTACTTTGTTTTATGTTTGTTCTAATATGACACACACAAAGTTCCGTTTCGGCGAAAGGAAAATTATGGAATAAGGGTGCCTTTCCATCAGAGATGTGCTTGACGAAACACAGAGCGGAATTGTGGAATAACAGCAAATTGTTTCATTTTTTTTTTTTGAGCTAGGTAATTATCAAATAACTTCTCCCGCTCTGGGCGGAGCGGGAGGGCGTGTCAGACTCTTACTGACTAAAACCCACCCGTGTTCCTTCAGTTGCCTGTACGTTGCCAGGGGTCACGGTATCCCTTTCCAACTTTCCCGTAACCCCGGCAGGCATCGGTCCTAGCGGACCCGTTCCGTTGTGCTGACATCTCTTTTAGGCGCGCGAGGAACACAACGCGCCTTCGACCCGGGCCTGGTCCTTATCGGACGGCGAGCTACACATTGCTCACCATCCGCAAGCCCGCGCCTACGGTGGCCGGAAGTCGGGTCGCGACTCCCGACGCCCAGGGCGTCTCTTGTGGCGGCTAAGGGCGCGACATTTGTCTCTCCCTCACGCGATCCGTCTCCTCCTTTGCGAGCATTACTGCTTCGCAGAAGGAGGAAATTCTTTCCTCTAAACTAATTTAAAAAAATGGCGTTTTATAGCAAATCAGCAACATTTACTCCATGTTTTAGTTAATTAATCGTAACGAAACAGCTTTAACTCCATCAATGATCATGGAAAGGCAGCAATATTGCTATTGCTACCTAAAATTTGGTCCAGTTTTGCTGTTACTCGATAATGAATCCACAATTATGTTCCTTATTCAACAATAACATGACTTTCATAGCGATTTGGGCGCAAATTGTTCAGCTAATAGTTTAGCTGAACAATTTGCGCCCAAATCGCGTTGAGTAAACGGTTACAGGGAGTAAACGTTTACTTACGACTTATTACATCTACTTTATTGAACTATGAGCTGAAACAGACACGTGGTCTCGAGTAATATAACACATGTTTTTGCCAGTTGGGTGGTGCAAGAGCCCGGTTCAAGAGCCCGGTTCAAGAGCGCGGTTCAAGAGGCTACACGGTGGTTGCGCGGCGGCTACGCGGTGGGTACGCGGCGGCTTTGCCCTGACGGTGCGGCGGCTACGCAGTGGCGGTACGGCGGCTACGCAGTGACGGTTCGGCGGCTACGCAGTAACGGTGCGAATGATGAAAATCCAAGATGGCAGCTTTGAAAGTGTTCAGATTTTTCTTCATTGGTGTAGTTTTCATCGTTTTCGAGGGTGCTAAAGCCGATAGCGAGGTCAAAATGTTAATCCAAGATGGCAGATGCGAAAATTTTCAAATATTTCATCGTTGGTGACGCTTTCATAATTTTCGAAGGTGCTAAAAACGATAGTGGGGTCAAAATTTAAATCCAAGACGGTGGCTGCGAACATTTATACATGAGAAGGAACTTCGTGCCTGAAGGGAGTCGTATCGCACACGTTTTTTTTTTCTCATAGAGGGTGATGAAAAGTAGTGTTCACCTCGGGAGCAACACTATTAAGGTCGAGTGACGTACTTTTAATCCCTCACTGCACTCAAGATTCTACTTTAGAATCCTTCGCTCCTCTCTGGATTCAAAGAAACACTCTCGCCTTAAAAAATAGTTGTTTGCTCCCTTCGCAAACAATCTACTATTTTTAGACCGTGGCTGCTACTAATCTGTGGCTATCATCTGCTATTTGACAATGACATTGATAGATTTGACTTTGACAATTTGTGGTAATTGTGCTTGTGGTCAGTAAAGTGAAAGAAGTCAATACTCAATATTTATTTATTTTGTGTGTTACAAAATTAAATGATAAATTCTTTGAGGACATCTTCTACGTTCTATACAATGATTGATGCAAAGGCTAAAATTAATTCTTTCTTTATCTTTAACTCAAGTTTTGGTCCCAGGGAAGGCGATGTAAGTATTCCCCACTCCCTACGTTGTTATATTTTCGTCTACATACAACTACATAATTAGCTTGTATAAGGTAATGCATGTTATTGTTTATGACTTTTGAATCCGCCCGTTTGTTACCTTTTGTAACAAAATCTTCCGACATTTACAAAACATAAGTAACTATAAAATAATTTTAAGAGTAAAACCTTGTCCTTTTGATTGAAGTCATAGTAATTTTTAAGCCCCCAGTACAAGTAGGATGAGCCAAATACACGCAAATAAAACAGCGAATCACGCAAAAAGGCCCAGTATAATTTGGCCGAGCAAAGAGCTCGCCCAACGTGTACTGGGGTCTTTAGCTGGGGAACCTAATTGTAGATCCTACTAAGAAGTAATCTTAATAATACTTGTTATGTTTACTCTTATAACCAATTAAAAGAAAGATATAATCTTCAACTTACTTCTTACCATTTCTTTTTTTTTTCTATTTCTCTTTTTACTGTTGTTTGTTGTCATCCTGTTTCTTTGTTATCTGCCTTGTCTTATGATTAAATATTATTTTCAGGAACTACAAAGGATATTATTCTATCACCCTAGTCAAGCAAGTGCTGACGCCCAGAAAATGCAAGTTGGGTTGTGTGAAGCTGTTGTCAAATTTATGTCGTAAGTTCAACTGCAAATATTTTTATCTTAACATAAATTATATGTCTACTTAAAAGAATGTTCCCTATAAAAATGTAAACCCATACTTACTAATATTTAAAAATTTTGTTTCTTTTACATAATGACTATTTTCAGCATTGGGATATCTTATTTTATATCTATTTATTTTTCAATGCTAAAACACTTTGCAATTATTTTTAGAACGTTCTCATCAGAGCCATGCGAAGCTTTACAAACACAGACAAAAAGATATATTTTCTATCAACCAGAAAAAGGATATTGGATGGTATTGGTAATATGACTTTAAAAATTATCCTTAACTACTATTGAGATTTAGAAATAGGATAAAGTGCTATGTAAGCCTACTTTTTAATAAATTGAATCATCATTCTGGATGAAGCATCCAACATTAAATACTATGAGTATGAGTCTTTTAACACTGCTAGATTATGGTTTTCAATTCATCCTCAGACTATGTGCGACTCCTGTTGCCCACAGTTCAAGTAAATTTAGAATGTATTCTTGATTTTTCAGGTTGTCAGAATACCTTACACAACAAAAGCTTTATCAGCTATTGGAGAAAGTCGAGGAGCTGCAGATGTTGTAAGCACCTGAAACATATTTTATTTGGTTCAATTTATTGTTCTACTAACTTTATTATTGTTTAAAAAACTCAAAAAAATAAATATATTAGCTATAAAACCTCATTCATTAACTGCTAACCCTTTTCCACAATATTCAAAGCTATTCTGGTTTTATTTCTGTTTCATTTATAAATCTTTATTTCCAGGTAAATCCATCTGTGATGTTTGACTTATTAAAGTCTGCATACAAGATGTTCAGAATGTTTAGAGGACCTTTCAAAAACTTCCCTATAGAAGAAATATACACAATATGTGACCAGTTCTTCACACCTGTAAGATTTTATATCAATACTTCATGATGTATCAACTCCAGCACGCTTAGCATGATCACAATAGAAACGGGTTTTGTCGAAAGAATAGACAAAATGACAGATAAACAATCACAATCTGTCATTTTGTCTATTCTTTCGTCGACAAATCCCGTAGAAAACCCGTTTCTATGTTGTTATGCTACGCATGCAGAAAGAAATTCATCATCTAATTACCTACTTTTCAGTACATATCTTCCAGGAATCTCTCAAATGATATAACAGATGTCATACAAGGCATCAACTATTTGCCACTGGATAAGAATTCGTTCTTCAAAGTGCTATGCTTCATTGACTTATTAGAAGTCAACTACCCACACTTCAAGTGTATTTCGTTTATCTACAATGAACAACTTATTTGGTAAGTTTGTTAAAGACAATATAATATTATTAGTTCCTATGTACCTATCAGTTTTTGTTTAAAAATAATATACCATAATAAACACGTTTTCCACAGGAATGGCCTCTCTACTCATGACATGTTAACATTATACCAATATTTGGTACAATCACTACTACCAAAACAAGTAGAAAAGGAGATCCAAGGTGGTGCCGTGGCAGCCGCCCAGAGACATGGGCGCTTCATTCATCCCCCTGATGGCATCCATAACCAGGAAGACTTACAAAGATTAGTGAAAGTACACCTCATGAGAGAGGATGACTTGGAAACTAAACAGTATTATTTAGTTGTTTATAGAACTATGAGCGCCACTGTCTGTTTCACTGTTGATGGTAAGTTAGTGTTACAGTAGGTACTTCATATGGAGCATGGAAAGTCCGCGGCAGCAGGAATCCGTGCGCTGTGTTCTGTGCCAACTCGATCGTATTGAACACCTAACTGATGATGTTTTAATCCATACTTCCCTACTTATACTAATATTATAAACGCAAAAGTTTTTGAGGATGGATGGACGGATGTTTGTTACTCTTTCACGCAAAAACTACTGAACGGATTTGGTTGAACACAAATAGTAGCACAAATAGTAGTTGCACACAAATAGTTTATAACCTGGATAACACACAGGATAATTGTTATCCCGATATTTCCACAAGATCGAGACTTATGCGGGTGTAACCGTGGGGCTCTGCTACAAATATTATAAACTAGCTTTTGCCCGCGGCTTCGCCCGCGTAGATGTCGCAAAATATCCCATGGGAATGTATTACCGGGATTACATGCCTTATAGCCGAGGAAAAAGTCATTGACTCCTACCGTTGCGCCCGCGTTGCCGTCAACCATATTTTGTATTACGCGTAATTTTGAATGTGTGATATATTTAAACTATTCATTTAAATTAAATGATATACCAAGGTCCCAGGGTGACTTACCTTGGTCTTACCAAGGGGTATCGTATTACCCAGTTACTGGGTTGTGTTGTTGTAGGTCAGATAGGCAGTCGCTCCATGTAAAATACTGGTATTCAGCTGCATCCCGTTAGACTGGAAGCCGACCCCAACATAGTTGGGAAAAGGCTAGGCAGATTGATTGATTTAAATTAAATGATATGTTGTCAAGGTATATTTTAATCTAAATTAAATACACAATTTAAATAACATATTTTATTGGATAACGATTAATAAAATACCGGTCAAAATAACTTCGGAAAAAACAATTATTTATTAAATTCTGAAAGATAATAAAGGTTACTGTGGTTCATCCTTAGAAGATAGGCATATGCCATCGCGGACTTTAGTGTTGAACTTTTTAAGATGAACAATCCTGTAGAACATAAATTTGTGTATCTCTTACGGTTTACGTGGCGCACGAGAGTAAAGCTCCCAGGCGGCATGATTTTTACCGACATCTTCGACAATAATCGTCATATTTCAGCCAATTTACACAAAACCTTAATTAATTAAAATTATACACAAAAACTTTCCGCATGAATCACTCCGTCCATTGGTGAAAACCGATTGAAAATCCATTCGGTAATTTTTGGGTTTATCGTGTTCAGACAGACAGACAGACGCGGCGGGGGACTTTCATTTTATAATTATGTAAGGATGGGAGAGGATGCGATACGAACTCTGTCTATCGATCTGTTACGTTTCATGCATTAACGGCTTAACCGATTTCGACGAAATTTGGTACATAGGTAGACCATGACCTGGGTTAGTACATAGGATACTGTTTATCTCGGTGCTACGGTCCCGTGGGATAATTTCCGTCGTTCACGCGGACGAAGCCGCAGCCAAAAGCTACGGTACGGTACGATACGACTAACATTGTCTTGCTATTTAACAAATTTAAATATTTTCCTTTACAGTTAATGTGGCACTACAGTTTGAGATGTTCAGATCCTTAGACGCGTTTATTGGTCCTCAGCTATCTGCTATAGCTTCGACAATCAGTGAGCAATGCACATTACATGCACTACATACAGCACAACTTGCTGTCTCAGAACACAAGTTTGTGTACTTCAATAGATTGAATTTAGCATTTAAAACTTCTGTAAGTAACAGGAGTGACAATAATAATGTTTACTAAGAAATGCAGGAGAGGGTGATGATTAATAATGGTTTCTGTTTCAGCCAACAATTAACAAATTGCACCCATCTACCACTATAAAGCCTGAAGTTTTAAGTATAATAGCTAACATACATTCCGATAAGAAAAGGTGAGAATAATATTAAATACAATATTGCAAAACAGTGTAGTCCATACCTATCGTTTGACCGAGACTGCACCGCGACTTATGAATGCGCGGCGAGGCGGAGGGCAGCGTTGACGAATGAGCGGTGGGACGCCGTGAGCGTTGACGAATGAGCGGCCTGCACTGCCCCCGTCTCGCCGCGCACATACCTAAGTCGCGGTACAGCAGTTTCGATCAAACTATAATCACATAATTTACTTTTCCATTAGCAGCCTTGGAAACTATGGAGAAATTATAATCAAAACACCAGATGAATACTGGATTACAGGGAAGTCTTCCAATGAAAGAGAGTTTTATGTTATCATTCAAGAGAAAAATGCCAATCTCAAAGAAATAGCAGGTATGTTTTAATACTTCGCCGATATCCTGTGCCCTGAATGTCAGCTTTCCAACGAGTTATTATATTTCAATGTATTTTATTTCTTTTTTTTCCCATTTTGTCCCAGTGCATGACAAAGGTCTGCTTTCTCCTTTCCACTCATCTGTGTCTTGAGCTAGTGTATTATACAGGGTGGATTCTAGAGATGGGGCAGTAAGGACAGCTACCTTAACCGTTGTCGCTAGAAGAAAACGATCTTAGAAGACTGTCCTTAACTTTTTGAGACAATTTAATCTACATTCACAGATTTTGAAATTAAAAATACAGTCAGCAAGAAAATGGGCAGTTTTCACAAAAACTTTTTTTGATGCCAAACAATCCTGTTTCTTATAAGGATCAAAAAACTCTATCGGACCAACTGAGGTTTTAGTACTAGAAAAGTCAGAACTCGCAAAAAACTTTTCCCAAACATTTCGTAAGAAAGAAACTCCATCAAACTTTATTATGATAGACAGACTAGCCAAACAGAAACAAAACATTTGAATTTCGAACGAATACGCGTGATAATTTTATTTACTTTAAGAACAAGATAGTTTGTTGCTTGTGATGTCCGACGTTCTGAGAAAAAAATCAGCCAAGTTCGTATCGGACTACGCACAATGAAGGGTTCCGTAGTTGGGATGAATTTATCGCAAAAACAAACTTGTAACATTGTAGTTGAAAAACATGTTCTCCTATACCTCGTCACGGTCAATTCTCTGCAAGTGTAAATTCGTAAACGAATTATTTTTTGTGTGATAAAACTACAAATTACCGATTTTCGGACTTTTCCCTTTACTTGTGTAAAGGGATAAATAAGCCCTTGCTTCTAGGCAAATTTCATCATTCTAGGTTAACGGGAAGTACCCGGGAGGTTTTGATTTATTTGCGAGTATCAAAATAATGATGTCGTGCAAATGGCCGTATTTTTTATTGCGTTGACTTAGAAACTTGATTTTTTAGAGCTTCAAGGGACCACAGACCTACGTATTTGATGTTATTTCAACTTGATACCTCCACGTGTTCCTGAGAAAAAGGGTCTTGACAGACTGACGACCGGACAATGAAGTGATCCTAAAAGGGTTCCGTTTTTCCCTTTAGGTACGGAACTCTAAAAATGATCTCAAACTATTTAGAACTTTCAGACTTGTTTGGAAAACGTTAAAAAAAAGACTCCTCTACAAAAGACAAAAAATGCAAAAAAAAAACTACCTAAGTAAAAAGTTTTTTCAATGGTTCTGAATTTTGTTCTCTATTCGTTCGAAATTTGAAGTTCAATTTGTTTTAGTTGAGTTTCGGCCAGTCTATCATCGTAAAATGGTAAGTTGGAGTCACATTTCCTCCGAAATGTATGGGAAAAGTTTTTTTGCGATTTCTGACTTTTCTAGTACTCAAACCTCAGTTGGTCCAGTAGAGTTTTTTGATCCTTATAAGAAACAGGATAGATTGGCACCAAAAAAAGTTTTTGTGAAAACTGCACATTTTCTTGCCGACTGTATTTTTTTTTCAAAATCTGTGAATGCAGATTAAATTGTCTCAAAAAGTTAAGGACAGTATTCTAAGACCGTTTTCTTCTAGCGACAACGGTTAAGGTAGCTGTCCTTACTGCCCCATCTCAAAAATCCACCCTGTATAGTCCGAAATACACTAGCTCAACTAGTTTATTAATCATATCTATAAATCATAAAATTATTTTTGTAAAATATCTGGTATGACTATGTGTACAAACGCGAAATGAAAACTAACGTAACATTACGTATGGCACGCACGGCTGGATTTTTGTCAAAACTCGTGATATGTAGCTGATGGCGCTCAAAGGGTCAACTATGTTTTTGTTCGCAGATGAAGTAAGACGGATATGTGAAGCCCAAATGAAGGGAATCTTTTTTTACCCGATGTAAACATTGGAAATTATTATATAGTTGGAAATCAATAATGAATTAATCATGCATTATCTCAATTAGCAACAGCGCAGGGATACATACTGATTGAACAAATGCTATGTATAGAATGTTATCTTGTTACTTTTATGTTATAAAAATAAAACAACTCTATGTCATATTATAACATGTCTATATTATTTTATTTACGTACTTATAACACTGGTAATGAATACTCATAAAAGCTTAACAATAATCGAATGCTAATCAAGAGAAACTTTGTCTTCTTTTTTCCAAACTTTTTTATACACTTTAACAACAAGTTCTCTATTTTCATATCCCCACGCTAGTAGGACACAAAATAACGATATAGCCCCAATGAATATGTGGAGGATTACAGAATCTCGTGATATTTTATTTTCTGAAAGTTTACATATGCAACCAGCAACAAATAGAGTCAACACAAAGAATTTACCAACATATAATCCATCCAGGGGCTTGTAATCTGTATCCTTGTATTTATTGCTGATAAAATGAACACTATGAATTATCCTAGCAAACATATTAATACAATTTGATATAATAAAACCAACTGGTCCAAAAATATATGTTAAAATGTATGATAATAAAAGAAAACTTATTGAAAATAGTACCATTATGTAGTTGTAACTGTTTAACTGGGCACTAGTCATTGTGGCAAATGTGTAGCATTCAGTAACTCCATTAATTGCTAACAAAACAATAGCTAAACAATGGCTTCTCAATAACTGTACCGGCAACCCACTTGCAACAAATGTTTCTCCACCATACAGTAAAAGTAAAGTTCTTGCATAGCTTTGTCCAAATACTAAAACTATTAAACCAATAGAACCAACTGTTTTACAAACGTGTGACAGAACTGTACATGATTCTTGAATTTTGTTTTGATCTTGTTTTTGAAGGGGTAATTCTCTGCTCACCATTTGGGTAAAATAGAAGTAGCTACTGTCTTCAATAGGCCTGAAAACAAACCTTGCTGCCAGACTGCCCAAATTGTTGACAACATCATAAGTGGCCTGTTCACTGAAGGTCATCACAGGGCTAACTGACATCACATATTTTTCTCCCTCTGTTAGAAGTTGTTTAACAACACCTTGTTTAGCAAAACTAAGTGTGAGACTGCTTAATTTTTTATTGAAATTTGTGTTTACTGGTCCAATGTATATTGGTAAGAAATCGTTTAGTGATGTAAATTGAAAATCATCCATATTATCATACAGACTATACAAAACTGAGTCAGGAACTATTTTACTTTTAAGAGCCCCTTTTGCATAGAGTGGCTTATTTTTAATATACCAATAAAAGAATATGTAGTAACAAACCACTATAGTTCCTATACTACCAACTTGTGCCACAGAGAATGCAATGAGTGCAAGAGACCTATCATATATTAAAATTGACAAGAATAATAAAGTTCTTATAAAAATATGCAGAGTATCTAGGGCAACTTTTAATTTGATGAAACAGTATAGTTGTGCCACTAATGCAACATTAGCAGAACATAATTCTAATATACATGATAAGGCTACACTCCAGCAACCAAATCTGTATTGAACTGCATGTTCTGGATGACCCAGAGGTAGCAAGTGTAACCAAATATAAACAAAAACAATGGATAGAACACAACTCACAGGTACTGACAGCCAGATTTGGTTTATTATTTGCCTCCAACTGAACTCATCTTTTTGTCCTAGGCAAGCTCTGTTAAATGGTTCTCGGCTGAGGAATAGTATAGTACTCTCCAAGAGCAGTAGCCGCACATTCATAATACCAAGTACTTCATGTCCAACATTCCTGATAACCCATGCATTAATCACAAATGTTACACATCTAAATATAATTTGAAATATAATGTTAAATGATGCATTCTCAAGGCTACTCATTAATAAATTTCGACCCATGTTGGTTTATTTGTCAATCTCAAACATTTACTGCATTCCCTTCACTTATGTTAGATTGTATACTGCGCTTCACCACATATATCTTCTTATTGGACAGGCATATTACAAACCAATGGTCATCATATGTTATTGATATTTTCTTGAATTGTTCATTCGGACCAAAAGCTAATGGGTCGACCCTGAAAATAAAAGAACAATTTAATCGTCAAATAATATAACCACGTCGCGACTTTTTACTGTGAATTTGTCAGGACGGATACATAACACGTAATTAAAATGTGCTTACTTATTCGATAAGGAGATGAGATCAGTTATTATTGTAGCAACACGTTCGTCGTTTTCTAACTCTCCGCCAGATTCAAGAACAGCCCCGTCCTCTGTTAAAACCAAGTAACCGATCTGATCAGGAATCTTTTCCATTATCACTGCAATATCAACACAATTTGATAACAATAACTAAACATTAGAAAGATGACTTGGATGGAAATGTTTTTACCTCACACGTCTATAATCGGTCGGATGGTAGTTTCGTTAGATTGACACTTGACAGTGACAATAGTGACATTGATGTCTGCAGAGTTGTTACACTAAAAACATTTTTTTGTATTAAAACTGCGTTTGCGGGGCTAGTGGCAAAGTTGTAATAACAGCCGCACGGGTCGATCGATCAGGTTAAGCTATGTTTGCCGCGGTTGGTCCATGAATGGGTTACCATCTTTACATACCAAGACCGATCCGTGCCTCGCAAAGATCGGTGGATCTTTGACAGTCGTTACGAGTCGTCACAGAAGCCCGAAAGTCTGGCAATCAATTTTACCAAAGGGGTAACGTATCTACTCTTTATCTGTCTGTGCTTGTTACCCAGTAACTGTGTTGTGGACATAGACATATATATTTTCAACCTCAATGGTTGTGGAGGACAGATAGGCAGTCACTCCATGTAAAATACTGATATTCAGCTGCATCCGGTATGACTGGAAGCTGACCCCAATAGTTGGGAAAAGGCTAGACAGATGACGATGAACTGCGTTTGTGCACTGGACAGACATTCACAAAAAAAAAAAATTGAAATGTCTGTTTTTTGTAAATGTTGCTTGTTGATCCCAAACTTGTTTGACGATTCATCTCATAACATGAGTTACAAAACAATTTCATTTAAAAAAAAAATGTGTATGCATCTTGCAACATGTTGTCCAGTAGAACATGTTTCGACGTTTTCCGTTGATTGGCACTAAACCTTGCACAAAAGCAAGCAATAGATAAGTTGCTAGACAAACAACAGTGCGAACGCAAACGTGATAAATCTCTATGCACAAAATGTGAAGGGCGGGCGTTTTTGGGGGATTGTCATATGTAATTTTAACGTTCGAAAAGTGTTGATTTTCTGCCTACTTTGAATAAATGACTTGAATTTTGAATGAATACGTTCTAGACATAGCAAACGTAGCTACATATCTCAAAACAAAACTTACTCATGTTTCGTGCAGTGCGAACGCAAATTCAACAAAACAATTTATGAGATTTGTTTGATGTGATAAGTTTCGAAACATCTACAATGAAGAATGTTTTCTGGTGCAAACGCATACACGTTTTTTGCACATTCGTTAACTAATGGCCTTTGCAGAGTACGGGGGACTTTAAATGATCAATCTGGTATTAGTTCAATCTTTCAACTGAAGTCAAAAAAAAGAGCAGAGTTGTGCGTTTTTCACTGGCCCCTTATATCAATCAAGTCGCATACAAAGATCACGTCGATCCCGTACTCGCACAGTCTCACGACGATCGCTTTCGGATAAGACACGGAGTAACCTTTTCTTTGTGGAATCTCTTGCTTGATAGCCAATGAAACAAATATCATCCTGTAGGTTTACTTAGTTTAATGTTTGCTTGCCGTTTGGCCCATAGTTCTAATTTATTGTCTACTCTAGTAACAAAACTCACTTGACCAACTCGCGAAAATGTTTGTGTGGACTCCGCTAACAAACAAATCTGGGACATACACTACGGTCTTCAATAGCATCACTATTTTAGTTCAAAAACTTCATTCATTTCATTCATGTATTGAACTATTGATGTAAAAATGAATGAATAAAATAATAGAATTTATTACACACACACAGTAACTTGTAAAGAGAAAATTCTTATTTATTTTTGAGTTATACATTTTTCTCGAACTGTTTGTGGAAAAAATTATAAAATAATAGAATCACACTAAAACAGGCAAGTACCCTTGTATTTTTTTGTAATTAAGCAGTCTTTGGCGATGGTCTTTGGGTAATTTAATTAGGATGGGCAGAATTTGTTACGTACATAAACATATGCGCTGTAAAGTAATACTCTATTCTGTAGCTGTAGGATGCATTCACTGCATTAAGCAATATTTGATAGCCTCGATAGCAACGGAGTTTATTTTATTTTATCGAACGATAATGAAGACATTGTCTAAAACTTTCGTTTTTCAAGTGTGATGTATGTATCGTTATTTCTCAAGATACTTTACTAAATAAACCTATCTGTAATTCCTTACCTAGTTTTGTCATTGTAATGGAAATGAAGAAATGCATGTAGCTAAAGAAACATGAATTCCTTCATTTCTAATACAAACCCTGATGTGGTAAAATGTGTCCCTCATTGAATATAAAGGTAATCAAAATACCTATTGTAGATTAGTTTATTTACATAAATGATATCTTAGATTAGTAAAAAAAAACAATAAATAATAACATCATCATTCATGGCTGTTATCCTGTGTATATGCCACTAAGGAATTTATTAGTTAGTTCAATATGTGACTGAACTATAATAGTTATTGCAAGTCCAGGGGACACACTTATAAAAATAATTCCTAGTGTGGGGCAAATGTTTCCTCATTGCATAAATATTGTAAGTACTTAAAATAATGATAACAACATGTTTTGTTATATTACAATATTAGAGTTTTTAACAAATGAATAGATAACAATAATACCAGCCTATTATTTGCCCACTGCAGATAATCAATACTTATATAGAATCAAATACTTGCAATATGGACTGGTTAACAAAACTACCCATGCTAATAAATAAAACCAAATCAATCATACATTTTAAAATAAATATCATTGATGATTCATACACAGCATTTTATAGCTTACATGCTGTTACTGGATTTGATATCAAATTGATTACTCCTATGTTTATATAACCTTGCAAATACTTATGAAAAACCTGTTAATTTCACACAGTACACGTACATAAATGTTACACAATAATTTAAAATTTCAGTTTGCTCCTATTTTATGATTGATTTGGTTCATACTTTGTTTATAGTCTCTTTTGAAGTTGGTATGTGGTAGGTATTTAATTTATCATTTACCTTACCATCATATGTACATATACTTACCTAAATTTTTATCTTTTTATTACAAATGGTTTTAACTTTGTAACAAATGAAGCAGATCATGTTCACATGTATAATTTCAGCATGAATGATGGAACCAATATTTTGTAACCATACCTATTTTGATTCAAAAGAGTCTAGCCCATTCTTCTCCATAGGTACCTACTACGCTTTAGAATGGGCAGCTAGCTTCATCTTTCTGACTGACCGACCCCTTGACAATTCAAAAGTGCCTGTAATTGGTTTTTTTGAAATAAGTGCTTTAAGTTTGAGTTTACATTCTGAACGGCAGTGCTTATGAATATTGATTTATGTTTTGATAAAATTGTTAAATAGTGTATTGACTTTTGTAGCAATTTCATTATTGTTTACTAGATAACAAACGTAGATCAAGATGTGGATTGTCTATACTGCATTGAAGACTCGCACATGAATTCTTAAAATCAAATACTAAAGTGAGATAATTTTAAAAATTGATTTGTGGAACTCATCTTTGTTAGCTCGCAGAAATAGCATTTTGTAATAAAATCATTGTATTACCATTTTTGAAATCATGTTTGAATTTCCTTTATATGGTGTGCAATGAAGAATATCCTATATCATGAGTGTTTTAGCCAGAATGCAAAAATATTGTTATCTACTTCTAGACTTCTTTAAAAATTTAATTACAAATAGCCCCAGTACCAGAGTCAATAGCGTTAACTATCATATTCATTGGACACCGAAACAATGGACTAATTGACATATTTCCTAGTGCTACAATGTATTGAGCTACAGCTACACCAAGACAATATTAATTAACAGATTGAACTGTTGAACTTTAATGTGTTGTCTTTGTGTCTTATCTTCACACTTGTTTTGATTACAGGATAAACTGTTGTCTTAAAAACTGCAGATTTCATAACATTAAAAACCTGTACTTTTGTAGGTATTCAGTCAGGCGCACGTCTCGATAGTAACACTTGAACTACGAAAACCCTGACCCTACTGCTACTGAAATAAAGGCCGTTTCAAAGTCAACACTATTTCTTGCATTGGTATTTTATTAAATAACTACATAGCTTTTGCCCGCGGCTTCGCCCGAGTGGAAGTCGGAAATTATCTCACGGGAACTACTTTTTATCCTGGATAAAAATTATCCTGTGTCCTAAGCCAGGTCATGGTCTCCCCATGATGCCAAATTTCATCCAAATCCGTTCAGCCGTTTTAGCGTGAAAGCGTAACAAACTCACTTTCGCATTTATATTATTATATACTTATAAATTTATTTCTATGAACAAATTATGTCTTTTTATTTTTATAAACAAATTGAGGAAGTGGAATAATGCAATCAATTACTTAATGGTGCTTTTTTCTTATCTGAACAGGAAAAAAATGTTAAGGTTTCGTCCCAAACTTGGGAGCGAGCGCAACAGCGAATGGCGCTGTTGTTTTTGTCTCCATGTGCGAACAGGGACCATTCTGCTGGGAACATGGCACCTAGTAAGTATGATGCAATCTATTTGTTTTAAACCGACTTCCAAAAAGAAGTAAGTAGGTTCTATGTTCGTCTGTTATGTTCTTTTTTTATGTGTGTCCATATATATTTTCGTTAATTATGGACCGATTATGAAAAATCTTTTTTTATTTGGTAGAGAAGGTAGCTTGCGCGGTGGTCCCGTATGAATTTTATTCACTTTACTTGGGTAGTTTTTGAGTTAGCTTCAATAATACGTATTCGCACTGAGTCTATGTGGATGATGTTATAATAACTTCCTGTCACTGTTATTTACATAGCAGGTAGTGGTATGCTAATTCGTGTGGGGTAGGTAAAGGTACCACAACTAGAAGGTGAAAAATTAAATCTTGCAAAAAACGAAAATTCCAAACCAAAAACCGACTTCCGAAATTAAAGTTATTGTTCTTTGTTTTTTTTTTTCGAAGTCGTTTTCTTTTGTTTTTGTTTGGCTTACCATACCTAGACACAATAGAGCCCTGCTGAGATTGACCGAACAGCATTATGTGGTATTGTACCTACCTAGTTTGAACCACAACACACCTACCTACATGACAGTTTTATGAAGAATAGATAAGATAATTATGCTTATCCTTGTTTTTATGGCAAAAATAGGCATATCTGGCTTATTACGCTGAATAATAATTACAATTATCATGTTCTTATACCATGACAATCGTAATTATAATTCATTTACCTACTGTGTATGTAAATTGGTTAGTTTTAATATTATTTTGCTGTCCAGACGAACGAAGAGAAAACTAAATTTGCGTAAGTACACACGGCTACACATCAAGCTATACATTTCCAGTCTATGCTGATCTCGCATTGTATAGGATTTCCGTATAATGCGAGGTCAGCTTATACAGGAAATGTATAGCATGATGTGTAGCCGTGTACAAGTTGCAAAGTTCCATGGTACTTAAATCTCTTGAGATGGCAAATACCTACGCTCCGTTTTCCCACATGAGTAGGCCTACTACATCCTTAAGCTGACACACCAACTCCTTTACATCTAGGTACATCGACAATGTTTATACTATAGGGTACGTACTTTATAGGTATATCATACTAACATGCACATTGGTACTACGCACACGACCTTTACCAGTGTGGTGTGACTAAAGTATGTTACAGCTAGGGGTGCCAACCCTACTATATAATATAGTATCCTGCTATATTACAGGTCTAAATACTATATTTCTGAAGAAAAAATATAGTAGGCGAAACTATTATATTTTTATTTCGATACAAAATGGTGAAATGATCGGAATAGAACCAGTATTAATCTCATAAAAACTGAATTATTGGTCTTTTGTAACCTTTATTTAGTGGCACTATGTAGGCTACTATGTTTTTACAGGCAATGACTTCGAAAATACTTTATTTGATATAAAAAAAATTGGCAACCCTAGTTACACCTATTATTCATTTGGGACACTACTCTTAAGTATGAATCACATTTTGTTCTTAACAAGGTAAATAGTAACTTAAGTAACTAAACAATTAATAATTAGCCTTCTTCATTACATTGAAAGTAATAAAAACAATCAATAATCAGGGATCTTATGGCGGGACGGGATTGACCAAAAGCCGGACAGGCCGGACTTGTGTATATTTATTTGGCCGGACACGATTGTAAAAAGCTGGACATGTCCGGCTTAAGGCGGACACCTTTTTTTTTTTTTTTTTTGAGGTTGGGAAATCATCAAATGACTTCTCCCGCTCAGGGCAGAGCGAGAGGGTGTGTCAGACTTTTACTGACTAAAACCCACCCGTGTTCCTTCCGTTGCCTGTGTGCCGGGGCCGCGTTATCCCTTTCGGACAAACCCGCAACCCCAGCAGGCATTGGTCTTTCGACCCCGTCACCGACCGGACCGGACACCTGGCAACCCAAACTGGGCACCAATCAATCTTGGCCTCTGTAGCTAAGGATCACGCTAAAGAAAGATCTCTCGCTTGGAAACCGAATTAGAGATCCCAAGACCATATTTTACTTATGATAACATTCTCCGTAGATGCTGCACCTCATTGCATTAGGCTTCCTGGCAGCTATCGTTCGCGATCCCCGACTGCTGGACGAATTGGAACGCGACTCTGCCCCCGTTCCGAACTGGAGTGACGTGGCTCGAGGCAACGAAGCCATCCCCACGCCTCTGTCTAACGTGGAACCGCCGCCGAGCTCGTTCCCGCAACATGTCGGACAGCCAAGAGATCGAGATCATAGTCTGATTTATCGTAAGTGTACCTTCAAACTGAGTAGAAAATAAATGGAGTGCGCAGGCGATCATAGAAACTCCACAAAAACAGCAGCAGAATAAACACATTAAAACTCCGTTTGCTTACTACTTGGTGCTCTCTCTTTTAATGAGATTTTAGGGTATTGATTTTGGCGTGTTTGCCAAATACCTACTTTCACAACTTACAGCACACGCTAGGTTATAGGGCGGCATAAAAATTGTTTGGAGGTGACCGAGGTGTTTGACATAAGATAGCTCGCCTCCAATTGTGTAGAACGGCAACTGTGACCTTGTAGAAAATACATAACAATGTAATAATGTACCTAGGCAAAGTTGCACGCCTTTTTTAAACAGAACATCAATAATATAATTACTGATGAACCGTGCACGTAGGTATTCACTGTGGCATTTCATGCTTAACCACAATAGTTGACACTCACTATGAAATATAAAACACGCATGAAAGGAAAATAATACACAGAGACATCAATACCATTATATTTGTCCTACATACTGCTTACGTATAAATAAATGTTATCAATTTGTTTCCTGTACTCATGATTTTCATTTTGCTTCATCGTAAAAACATCACAATTGAATTACAATACCTGCATACAACTTTTGAACTATTATAGTTAATAATAGCTCATACCTGCATCATTATCATGTATAATTTGCTTGAAATTAGAGTCACGAGAGCAGCGGAAACGCGGCACGAAATGAATGAACAATATTCTAATAGATTTCAAACGTGTGTGTGTACTAGATGATGTGGATGTGGGTGCACTGGTTACAGTGTGCACCCTGGCCATCACGTTCATGCTGATCTACGGAGCCGCGCTCGGCAAGCCTGCCCACCTATTGCCATTCTTCTGCCTCCAGATATTCGACTTTGCGATCACAGTGTAAGTTTTTCCTTATAATAAATCAATGCAAACTCACTGCTCTAGTGGTCGTAAGTACGAGATCCTGGGTTCAATTCCCGGCCGAATAGTGTCTTTGAATTTGGCATTATGAAATTCTCAGTAGCATCATAGAGTAGATTTTTCACTTAAATATGGGGTGTTGGCATTTTGACAATACAAACCTTACTTTGGACAGGATTGCCAATGATATGACGCCAATTCTTTTTGTATCATGTGGGATCAGTCTAGTTTACTCTGTATTTTAAATTCAGATGAGATTAATCGCAAGTGACGTCCACAATCTGATAATTAATTCATTGAAACATGTGTGGCACATTCATACGGCAACTGGTATATTGTTTGTATTGTATCCGTATGTTGTGCGTGTATTTGCTTGATGTGGCAGCTATCAAGTATGATAGCTGCGACTGAGTATGCTACTGTTGTTTCTTTCAGTAGAAAGATCCCGATTTACCATCTCAGACAGTAATCTGCATAGTCCTCATATGGCCTGACCAAGATTATGTATGTGCCCTCAGAGTTTGTTTCGGTATTTGTTCTCAGAGTAGGTAGTCGGAACTCATCTAGTTTTAAAACATCATTTATTTTTATCGTGTGTTTTGGAACCAATTTACAAAAGTAATTAACGTTTAACGTTTTGTAAGAATTTTCCACTTTGTAATATGGAACTATAAGTAATCATCCATATCATACATATTAATATTCACACTATTCATTCATACTAATAATATAAATGCGATAGTAACTCTATCTGTATGTATGCCTGTTCACGCCTAACCAACAGAACTGATCGTTTTGAAATTAGATAAATTGGTAGCTTGGGACCTGGACAACGACGCAGGCTACTTTTAATCCTGGATACTGACGAAGTCGTGGAAAACAGTTAGGTATTCCATAAGAAGACCAAACTGTGCCTTACTATGTCCGTCAATGTGAATGAACACCTTCAACGAAGATAAGAGCCTGTCCGTACACCCGGATAATCAACTTTTTCGAACGGGCAAAAAACAAATTCGGAGTAGGGACAACTGTTAAATCGTGGTGTCATTAATTCGTAGGCGCAAGTCGCAACGTTTTGGAATCACTCGTAACTTCGGCCGAAACTACGGATATCTAGCTTAAGGAGTAGACCTCCAGTAAATGCAAGTTCCACATAATTATTTATTAGTACCTACCTACGTAGTTTCATTAGCCTTGAACCGTCTAAAGTCGCGCGCCACCTTATGCGAGATCAGAACCTTACACCCCGGTTAGGTCTGAAAGGCTAGCTAGTTTTTTTTGTTGATTAGCCTTTTTGGAACCGTGTGTTAGATTTGTAGGACCTCGAGAAATAAACAGTTTTTTTCTAAAAGAGGATGCTCCTGAGTAGTTCCGTGGTGACAAACTAACATTCTATCAGCGATCACGATCAGGAAAAAGTCAATAATGTATTGGATTGACATAATTTAACTACTGTTGAAAGTCGTTGTAGAAATGCGAAACGGTTTGAAAGCGGTTGCCACTTGTAACTAACTTAACTTCAGAATCGTAATGCCACTATTTCTTTAACCTTGGTGACTATTTATGAGTTGTGTTGACAATTTTTTGGCGTTCCGAAAACTAATTTTCATGAAATTTTCAAAGTTGAGGATTGTGTGGTGAAGGACACCGTTGTAGCGCAAACGGAACCTTATTTGTAGGCTTTACAGTTTTTTCTAAAACTCATGTTTGGTAAATAAATTGTGAACGCAGATTAGACCGCTTGGCCCCACATTTATGCTTTTATTATACAATTACTACACTTCCACCATTATGTTTCCCATCAGTCTGACCGCGACCGGGTACCTATGCTACCTGCGCTCGATCCACCGGCTGGTCGCGGAGACTCGCCGTGTGCCGTGGCGAGCTCAGCTGCTACAGCTACCGGCACCTGCCTTGGCGCTCGTCGTACTTTCAGCATTCCTAGTCGCCGTACTGCTCAAGGTAACGTGTCACAACTTACTTTATAGTTTAAGGTTTGACGTATGATATTCCTCGAAGGGCAGTGGCGGATTTGCCCTAAGGCCCAGTAGGGCCGGGCCTAGGGTGGCCAATCGTGACAAAAAATTTACTGATGATAACAAAAAATAACTCAAAAGTACCTTTATGTTCTAAACGTTCGCGCACATTATGGTGGGCCGCACTGCACCGCATCGTATAACAATAATAACTTAAAACCATTTAAAAATATGTCGAAATAACTCATTGAAACGCGTCATAAATTTTCGCGGCGCCAACCCGACTCATAGTTAACTAAATTTCTGAACCGATTTCGATAAAAGTTGGCAATAAAGTAAATTCATTATGTAGTCTATATGATGGGTGCTGATAAAGGGGCGGCTGATACTTACTATATGGCCTGGGGCCTAGGGCGGCCAAGACTGCAAAGGGTAAGGTAGAAGTGTACCTGTAGTACACCCACATTTTGCCAGTTATGTTTAAGTCCAACGTAATAGGAGCTTTTGTCTATTGCGAGCCCTTTGCCAATTGCGTATGATAATTTAAATAGGAAACTATCTAATTAGACGGAGATTCTGAAGTTTTTGAAGGGCAGAGGTTGGAAAAGACGGCTTTCGGAAGTCTCACCCTTCAGGCCATTTTCTTGTGTTTAAACTGGCAAGAAGTTCTTTTTAGGGTTCCGTAGTAAACAAGGAACCCTTATAGTTTCGCCATGTCCGTCTGTCTGTCTGTCTGTCTGTCCGTCTGTCTGTCCGCGGCTTAGCTCAAAGACGGGTACTAGAAAGCTGTAATTTTGCATATGTATACATATTAATCATGCCGACAAAGTGGTATTTTTTTTTTTTTTTTTTATGGTACCTCCCCTACACGTAATGTGGGGATATTTTTTTTCCTCATCTACCCCATGTTGTGGGGTATCGTTAGAAAGATATTTCAAAAATATTGTGAGTTTGTCCAAACCATTTTTGGATTTAGGGATCCGTTTGCCAAATATTAAGCTTTTAACTGAAATTTTTGGTTACTATGAGAGCTAAGTAGGCTGTATAGGTTAACGAGAAATATTCAACCAACTTAAATTTGCAGTTTGAAAAGATGATCTCCCATACATTCCGTATGGGAGAACACGTTTTTCAACTACAATGTTAAGTTTGTTCTTGGGATAAATTCATCCCAACTACGGAAACCTTCATTGTGCGTGATCCGACACGCACTTGGCCGGTTTTATTTCTTCGTGTTTTAATCTGCGATAGGTTATTACAACCATAATCAGAAGGTAGTTCTTGCACACATTCGGTGATTCTCCGTTAAGAATCATCTCACATGTATTCCCGGTTTCGAATCTCTGTCCGATATGACGTACAGAACCCCTCAGCAACAAAGAAAAAAGAAAGAAACATAAAGAAAAATATTTTATTTGGGACACGCACAGGAAATACAAACAGTAAAAATAAAATACCGGCCAAGTGCGTGTCCGATCACGCACAATGTAGGGTTCCGTAGTTGGGATGAATTTATACCACGAACAAGCTTAACATTGTAGTTGAAAAACATTTCCTCCCATACGGAACGTATGAGAGATCATGTTTTTCAAACTGCAAATTTTAATTGGTCGATTATTACTCGTTAACCTGTAAAGCCTACTTAGCTGTGATAGTTTTCCTTTTAACTTCGTTATACGAGTATATACTACAGCTGTGATTTTTTTCACAAATCCAAGTGCAACCGTTTAGCTGGCAGGGACACACACACATGACTCTTAACTTTCCGAAATGGACTACCTCTACCAGTTTCATAGATGGGAAGACTTCTCTAACAGATTGGTAGAGATACTGCCCTGTTCTAATGTGTTTGTCTTTATAATTATCTTTACCTCATATTATGTATTGTGTGACTTTAGTAACAAGACTGCCCAAACTGGTCTCAAGCTACAAGAAAAATATAATTTATGTGAAATGCGTCATAGCTCACGTTTACGTCACTTGTTTTTTAGTTTTTATTATTGTTAAAAAGTAATAGTTAATTTAATTTTACCGATAAGATATGTATACCAATGCCATATTGAAATCCTTGTTTCGAATTTGATGTAATTTCCACTTAAACAAATGTCAACTGTATTTTAGTCCTAATTAAGTTGACTTTAGAATGATAAAAACCGGCCAAGTGCAAGTCGAACTCACACACAAAGGGTTCCGTACCGTATTAAGATCGAGCAAAAAATTGCGAAAAAAACACGTTTCTTGTATGGGGGACCCTCTATTTTTATTTTTTGTTGTTGCAGCGACAATAGAAATACACAATCTGTAAATATTTCAACCGTCTTCCTATTGCGTTTCATGAGATACAGCCGCTGACAGACGGAAGGACGGTCAGCGGAGGCATAGTAATAAAAGGGTTCCGTACGAAACGGAACCCTAAAAATGTTTAAAGTTGTAGCGCAATCTTACATTTTTTAACGTTTATGTCTCTTAACTTTAACACCGTTTATAAATCCCACACATTGCTCCGAAACGGTAGTCCATTTCAGAGCAATGCCTCTACCACTTTATTAGATGTGCAAGACCTCTCTATCAGATTGATAGAGATACTGCCCTGTCCTAATGTGTTTGTTTTCATAATTATTATATTATTGACCTTAGTAACAAGACTGCCCAAACCGGTCTCAAGCTACAGGAAAAATATAATAAATATAATTAATGCTAAATGCGTCAAAGCTCACATTTACGTCACTTGTTTTTTTTTTGTTATTGTTAAAAAGTAATAATGAAATCAATTTAATATTATAGATAACATACAGGGTGGCAGGGACATCGACGCGAAAACTGTTACCATGGATTCAGTACATGATTCTGAACGCACCTACGTTCAAATTTTTCGTCGGTTATTACAATAAAAAAATCTGCTGTTTCCTAGAAAAGTGCAATACCTACGCGGTCAAAATGTATGGAACAGCTGTTTTTTTTTTAAATATCGACGAAAAATTTCTGCGCAGGGGCGTTCAGAATCATGTACTGAATCCATGGTAACAGGCTTCGCGTTGATGTCCCTGCCACCCTGTATACAGGGTACTAAAGTATAGAAAAATAAAATAAAATACACTAGAAACTTAATTGCGAACACAGAATGCGTAATTCAGTAATCAATGTTAATAATATTTGTTTGGTTTACCTTCAGGTTAAGGTGGGTGTATAAAATAGACGTAGGCTCCTACCTAAGTTCGAGTGTGTTTAAATTGGTGCTTTCTAGAACATATCTCAACTCTCTGAACCAGCTTTCAGGTTTTCATCACCAAGTTTGAACAATTACCCATTATATAGTGGCTGGTGCTTTACTATAAACGTTTTGTAGTGCTTACTTTTAAACCACTTCAAGTATTACTACTTAATTTCTGTAAGAATTTCTTATTAACAAAACACAGTAAACAGATTTAATTACTAATAAAGGAATATGGAAATACTACTAGTATTCAAATGTAAGCATCATTGTAGTAATCATCATGGTTTTAAAGTTTAAATCAACGTCCCGCCAGGACACATCAACGCTAAGAATTTTCATTGTTTGCCTAAAACTAAATTGTAAAATGTGTTTGGAAATAAATAATAACATAACGCCTGTATTCCCTGAAGGGTTAGGCAGAGCTAATAAAAAGAAAATTGGTCAATAATAACTTTATTCCACCCACAGGGCTACTGCATCAGCGTAGTATGGCGCTGCTACAAGTACCTGACGATGCGCGCACACGCACTACAAACTCCGTTCGTGATCTCGAGCGATGACGTAGTGTCCGGCCAGCTGGCGCCGTACGCGGCCGCGCCGGCCCCGGATTACTCCAGCTTGCTGCCGGATTACGAAGAGGCCGTGAAGCAGACACCGCCGCCTTCCTACCGCGCGGCCACGCTCATGGCTGCTGCGGATCCCTCGCTAGCAACCGTTGTGAGTTTTGTTACTTAATGCAGTATTTGACAGGATGTTTTATTAAAATTTCTGGGAACCTACAATAAAAATAAACCAAAGCACAGATGAATACTCCATATAATCATTTTAAAAAAGCGACTCTTGCTACGACACAATAAAGTGCAATTCAGGTCGCACAGCGCTAATTACCTACAGTTATATTCACCTAGAGAAGTTGCCTCTCTTACTATCGTGTAACTCTTATATCTTCTGACTACGTTACGCTCACTGAATTGGCCCGACGAAACGACAACCGCGTACTTGTAGCTTCGAACGATCTGTATTCATCTCTGGCCTAAGTAAAATATATATGTCAAAAAACCGATGTTGTAAGTGTTTTTGTTAATCGGTGCTAGACACAGACAACACTGCTAGCATCTGACATCATAAGATAAACGCCATAGAATCTTCGCACCATTCAGAACAATCAGAAAGAAGAATAACTGCAAAAGCGTGTAATTTTCCATTGCTCCACAGTTTTTTCGTTGCATATTTTATTTTAGTGACAGCTTTAAATTAAGGTTTAATTCATGTATATTTTTGCTACCCGCGGTTTCACTAGTATCCTAGAAAGACTACGACTTGTACCCGTAAAAAGTATCCTATGTTTAAATACAGGGACATGTTCTGCCTGTCTATGTTACAGCGTAATTGAGTAAAAACATAAACATCCAAAGTTTAATTAACACGATGTTGTTTATGGTGCAAATCTTTTGCGATTTCATATGTACCATCGCAGACACTGGCGGAACCACTTTTCAACCTTATTACTAAGGGCATAAGGGTGAAAAGTGGTTCACCGCAAATATCTGCGGTTGTACATGATATGATCTTTTGGCGCTCGAACGACGTTGACAGGGGCGCGCTGTTGGTAAACATTTGTGCAATTATTTAGTAAAATGTATTCAAAAAAACTACATGGCGATGTTAGTTCCGATTTTGGACACGCCAAAAGAACCTCGTAGCGCTGTCCCTTTTCAAAACGTATGCTTACTTATCTAAAAAAAAAATAACATAAACTGACGCAGTTCTTGTAACATTCAACAGCAGGAGAGGGCACAGACCGAGCAAGCACCGCCGCAGCCGCAGCCAACCAACACCATGGTGGTCCTGCCGCAGAACGGGACGCAGGCCCGCGTCTGAATCTCACACTTAACTGACAGCATCGAGGATTCTTCTCACCACATAAGGGCACTCCTAATTTAAGAGGCTGTTTGAAACTTCTCTGCAGCGCTACTGGCACACTATAACTGAGTATAAATTATCGAAATACGTTGTAAGGATTTGGTGTGACAACAGCGCTGCAAAATTGACTAAGGCACCTTACGGAAACGTATGCGCTGCGCAAACGCAAAGTTAGTTTCCATACAGTTACGTCATTGACGCGACGCGAGCGCAGCGTTTACGCGACGTTAACCAACGCCAAATGTGAAGTAGCTCTGTCATCGTACAACCGCCTGAATTGTAGAGTTCCCTTATTCTACACCAATCATCTTAAACGCTCAATACGGAAGTAACTGCACTTAGTGTGTCTAAAACTAAGTAACTAAGTAGATACCTTCCAAAGAGCTTTTAACATTTACAAGTGCAAGGAAAACGGCCCTCATAATTATAATTAAGTTCATAATCCTCCTTGCTGTCATGTAAAAAAAATGAGTCTAAAATTGTTTCTAAACTCTTCGTCTTTCACTTTCACATAGTTGTATTTATTTTTAGACAAGTCACAGATGATTTTCGTATTATTAATTTTTATTTTGTATAATAAATACTGTTGTTATTGTAATTCTTGTGCTTGACTCTTTGTGGACTAGTTAGATTTGAGCCGATAAGTTCGTCTCGTCGTAAATGCCACAGATTTAAATCTAGATTTGTCTAACCATGAGTATAGTGCCATTGCGTTGATCGTAATAAATTTTATTTTTGTACTTCATGAAAATCATTAGAATTATATTCCCTATCCAATCATAAAATACACTATTAAGTACACGTTTCGAGGCACCTAACGAGGTCTCTCATTTGCGTAAAAAGTTTGCTGTACTTAGTTTATTTCATTTTGTTGGTTTTATTTTGTGATAATTTTATTTTAATAGCGTCTTTTTGAGTATCTGACTCGATATCAAGAGTATGCAGGTAGACGGATATTAGCATACGGAACATTATAATTAACATTCCTGAATATTGGATATTGCATTCAAAAATCTTTTAAAACTACGTTTAGTTTCAATTTGCGACATACGCAGTGTAAGATTTTAAAGAATTATTATGAACGACGTATGATACGCCGTCCGTAATTATTCGATGGTAGTGGCCTCAAATTATGACATTGACATATTGAACTGTAAAAATCACTTACACAATATTGATAAGCAACTGTCAGCTGATGCAGTATACTGTACTTGAATACTTTATCTATTTCATAGCGATCATTAAAATTAAAATAATACAAGTTATTGGTATTGAAGTATATAGAAAAAAGATACGCCTGTTTATCTATACTGCAGAATAATAGCAGATACATACGTGTGGTTTGTAACTCAGGGTGAATAGTAATTTGAGCTTGCAATAGCCTTCCTCGTGAGAACTATAATTATATCTAATTAATATAATACGAGAGTACATTCACATGTAATAGTTATTCACGTTGTGTAATCTTTCAAAACTTTGTATCTGACACGTGTTCATTTTAGTCCAATCGTTAAATAAAAAGTAAGGCAGAAACAAAATTATACCATTAATTGGTGCCTTATCATATCGTTGGCGAATATGTTGGTAGTACCCAATCTTCTTAACGATCATTCTAAATAAATTAGGTACAAACTATCTATTAAATGTATCTGTAGTACCTAGATAAGGTTCGGTGTGACGTCATAGGTTGCTATTCTCGTCGTTGCTTTACATGGTAACTTGGTAAGACACCGTAAGTAGTTTCGTATTGGCCTAAATTGTAAAAAAAATGTCGTCAGTGTTTCCTAGTATTTTGCTTTTATGTATGTTCTTCGTTATTTGAGTCTCGCCCAAAATTGTACGCCGTGAACATAAAGTATGAAGTGTTTGATATAAAGTAATTTCGTATCGAACATAAAAAATTGGTTAAATAAATAAAAAATGAGTCTGGGCGAGATAATCAAAGAATAAATTGATCGGTAATCATTTATTTTATTTTGCTCAGTTAATGAACTTGTTTTGTTTATGAAATTATGAGTTATTTCGTCTATGTTTAGTACCTAAGTAATTTGCAAATGCACTAATGATAAATTGACGTGTATAACTTATTACTTACTAAATTATACTTAATGTAAAATATTCTTGAAATAAATCATACATAAAATGAAGCTAAAATCCTTTTATTTTTTTAACTTTATGAAAACAATCCTTATTTTATATAAAGATTTTGGCAGAAATCAGTAATAAATTATTATCGGAATCCTAAATTGTTTTAGGATTCGGATAGTTCGGATTGATTAAAGAGTGATTTTCACCAGTTTCTGGACCGAAAAACAGATCGCTGTACCGCGCCTTAGGAATGCGAGGCGAGGCGGGGGGCAGCGTTGACGAATGAGCGGCCTGCACTGTCCCTGTCTTGCCGCGCACTTACCCAAAGCGCGGTACAGCGGTTTTCGATCAAACTATGACAACATTTTCAAATGTCGAATAACTCCTGTGATTGGCTAGATCTGAATGATAAATAGCCAATTAAATCACTTAACAGGAGGCTAATCTTGACACGTCGTTGAGTTTTGTTCCAGAAACCCGGCGTTAATTTTCGAAGTTCATACTAATATTATTCCGTATGTTTCACTAAAGCGGTTTGCCATTTGACCCAATTTTTGCACTATCAATTTGTTTATAGACGTCGCGATGCGGCGACGCACCGGTTGTTACGACTTGTACCCAGTAGGTATCATTATGAATGTTATGGATTGAAAGATACCTATAGCTACCTACCAATAGCGAGCAATTTTGTTTATTAGGTAAAGAATTAGGTCATCCTACTACAACCACCCTGTATGTCGTGCGAAGAACTATCGTCTATTTTTATAAAAACAAAACATACAGTTTACCTTAGCTTCTGTTTTCTCAGATTGATTACGTAGTTTGTTAACTTGTATCTAAGCGTAGATTTCAAACAGGGATGCTGTTCAGCCTCTCCTTAGTTAAATCTCACATAATTCAGTGTTACGTAAGAACAAGGATAGAACCTCGAAACCTCCTCGGCAGCTTTAAGGTCATGTTGAGGGACAAACATGATTTACAAACAATGGGCTGCATCTGCGCGCGCAGCACGACGTCGCGCGCCGCCAGCATGGCGGCAGGCTCAGTGATAGCGAGGGTCGCGCTCGGACGAAGCCGGCCGTCGGGACGCGCGCCGTCGCCTGCATTCTCTATTTATATCGACGATTCCCCCCCGCCTCACTTCGCGCCTGCGCAAAACGCATCTGAAAACTACGAAAGTGAAAATTGCACATCATGATAGCGTCCGGTGCACCGCGCCGCACAGGACTATTGCAGCAAGCGATCTGCTAATTAGTTATTTGAGGACACGGAGCGAGGCGGCGTGTAGTGCGCCGCGAGGATGGCCGCGAGGCGAACGGCGACGGACATCAGCAGCACTGCGGCACTTCTGCGTCACATGTCAGCTGTTTCGCCGGCGAGGGGCGCGCGCTCGTGACGTTTCTGGCGAGTCGCGTGCCGCAGGCCGGCGGCGCGATGGCGTCTACCATGCAGCTCGAGTTCACGCAGGCGATGACTGACTTCAAAACGATGTTCCCGGATATGGACGATGATGTTATTGAAGCCGTACTACGCGCTAACCAGGGCGCGGTTGATGCGACCATTGACCAACTTCTAGCTATGAGTACTGATAACCAGAATGAACGTTTGCGGCTCGAAATGGAACGCGTGGAAGGCAGTACACCGTCCCGTCGCAAAGAACGTCGCTCGGGCTGCAGAGCTACAGACAACGGCGATGATAACGACACTACAGCACTTGTGTAAGTAGATTAATATAACTGACTAGGTACTGTTTAACAATTGTATCGTCTGAAAGATAACACAGTACGCACAAAACAATAGATCCTCTCCCCGCTGCGACACAAACAAATCGCGTCAGGTTATTGTGTGGCCGTCAAAACGATTACGTCTTCCGTTCGTAGCAGTGATGTTGTCATCTACACCGGTTAGGTCAACTGACAATTGAGGCAACAGGTTAGCATGACTAGCAGAAATGTTCACCGAGACTATATTATTGGTGGGCGCAAGGGTGCTCTATATGTTGTAGGTAGGTACTAAAATATAGAGCTCACTAACCCTTGCATTAAACATTCATTTTATATAATATATATATAATTTCCTCTGCTGAGCCCTAATCCTATTCATACAATGTTGCCGTAATCCTCAAGTAAAATAATAACTAACGACTATCAAAAGAAAAAATGTGCCCGTTGGCTGCCTAGTTCTACTTTCCTAGCGGATACCCACTTAGGTAGGTACGTCCGTGATTATGTCTTTCACTCCATCTTACCTTCCCACTTGGCTCATTGCCAAGTCAAACTCACTCTATAGGAGGTCAGTGTGCTAAGGTCACAAATCCATCCCTTTAGCTACTGCAATCAAATCTCCGTCTGCAGAAAGGCGCGATGCGACTCCGGTAGAACAATTTCCTTGAAGTTTTTATAGAAACTGTTCCACCAGAGTAGCGTCGCGCCTGTCGGCGGTACCCTTTATTCTGTAAAAATCCAGATATGGAGAGTCATTCGTAGGTACCTACTTAACTGATGCATTTACCATCATCCACACCCTGACTTCACCTACCGCTTTACGCGCAATCTTGTGTCATTCTTCCCACAATCAAACGTCGTTTAGTCCTATAAAAATCGGCTTTTAGAGTTAGATATTATCATACTCTTAATTATTTCTTATTACAGAGACGTTGACGACGAATCAATTCCTTTAGCCGTAAGAAGAAAATGGGTGCCAAGAATGTTGGGCCCTTTACCTCCGATGTTTCTGCGAATACCGCCCGGGACAGACGCGCGAATAGATCTTAGTCTAGAGATGGATGACGACCGCATCGCCACTTTCCTTCAGAACGAGGAGTTCATGGCGGAGCTACGGTGGAACCAGGAATTCATGGCAGCACTAGACAGTGAGCAGGGGCAGAAGACAAAAGGCCATGATGATGAGGCTGCCTTTAAGGAGAGACTGAAGAATATGGGCAAATGTGAGTGGCCTTTACACCTTTAACAAACGCATGAATCACTATCGGCAGATTTGCAGTTGAATGCTATTTTAAAGGCAATCTTTGACAAATGAGAAATATATATTAAGTCTTTGTAGGAAGTTAAGGCTAAGGCTAATTGCCACAACATGGTTAGAAAACGGCACGGTGGATGACGTGATAATAACCATGTTTATTAAATAAGTGAGAGTCGGGCAACGAAAAATAAAATCTGCCTAAATTCTCTTCGTCAAAAAAGCGAACATTACGAGTGACGGAATTACTCGTACTAATGAGGCAATGCGAAAACCAACGACAAATACAAGACCGACGCTTTTATAATGCACAGTCACACGCATCGAAACTATTTTAATTAGTCCGTCCACTACACTTCCTAGGTTTTCTTGTTTTACTTTCAAGGCCATTACCTACATTGAATTAACCTCAAATTGGCCGAATCCGGCCACCAACGGTCATTTAGTGTTAAAAACGACTCAAAGTTTGTTAAAATCTTTGATTAGCTTTCAGCTTCCTTATGGCTTACGATAATGATACAGTAAATGAACTCGAGTTATTCGCGTTGAAAATGAGACCTAAAGCTATAATCACTTTATATTTTAGATACAGTAAATAGGAACCTAGTCTTGGCATTTTGATTACTACTGTCCTACAAACCTAAATTGATCGCACGCGCACTAACATTAGTGCGCAAACAACAACACAACAAAACAAGAAAAAAACACCAAAACAAATGAAAAAATAACCATATACATTTTATAGTGGTCGCAAGCGTGACTGCTGAGCGTGGAGCCTTAATTGGAACCCGGATGTCTGCTCTGTCTTAGTAGGTGTGCTGGTAGCGTGCGTGGCTGACTGCCCACTTGCCCAGGGTGCGCTGGATGTACATTTAAGTAGCGCCACTCGTGGAGGCTTAATCACTTTTTAAGGCGAAGCTATTAAGATTACATTCTAATTTCAAAATCCCTTCGCAGCGTCCCGCAAAAAGTTCGCCCAGCTTTCGAGGATGTTCAGCCGGGGAGGGTCGCGCCGTTCTGGCAGCGCTCGTGCCCCACCACGAGGTCCCCCCGACAGTCTGCTCCTCCAGGAAGAACACAGCGACGACGACGACCGTCCACAACACCACGTCAAAATATAACCACACCCTGTACTCGACTACCTGCGAGGTACAGCTTTAAATGAAGAGAGAGCCTTAAAGGAAGTTACAAGGTTACGGATAAGACTGGGTCTGTTTTGTATATTTAGGAAAGGAATACGATTGATATTTTTATGTATAAGCACTTTCAGATCAGCCAGCACTAACAGTTAACGTCTTTCAAGGATCAGATGTCATCGAAGTTAAGAGGCGTCAATGTTGTTAAAATTGCAATAATTATGTAAAATATTAATAAGTAGTTCATGGCTTTTACTGCATCCGTCAACATTGTACATATGAACCTGAGGTTCGCTTGCCGCAGGGCCGTCTTCTCTCATAAAAGCCACGTGCAGACTAGCGTGTCGCGACGGCGCGATGCGACTCGAACAATACAATTTCCAAGAAAACTTCACGATATAACCGGTGTCGCTTCGCCGTGTCGCGTCGCGCTAGTCTGCACGACGCTTTATAAGGCTAGAGAGCAGATTTTCGATTAAATTCTCGTCAAAATATAGCTTTTATTAGATAAATTACATAAATTCTGCATTCCAAAGTATCTACATATAGCAGAATGCACGGAAAGCGTCTGTATCGGGCATGATACACGAAGATCCGTACTGGGCTCTAGGTTAAAGACGGCCCTGGCCTTTGTCAGACAGGTTTATAGAAATAGTATTCTTATGGCATCTCTCCTCTCCTATACTAAGAACTTAAATATTTTCACATACATCTTCCAATAGTTCCATGAAAGTCATATGTAGATATATGAAAAATGGAAAAGACATGGCATTCATATACAAGTATACGAAGTCACATCTAACACATTATAGAGAGTCAATTTGCAAGATGGTAACAAAGTGACACTCTTCGATAAATTAATTATGCACAAACATCTGTGTGGAAGGACTTAATAAATAATATTGGGCATGGATACGTTTTCAAAGAAAGGCTGATAAAAGAAACAAATGTTAAGTAAATAATAAATGAACCACTTCATAGCTAGGTAATGTAAATAATTGTTCTAATAGATATTATGTAGTCTGCTTCGTTCGATCCACGAATTTTAGTGCCGTTAGTTGCTCATTTTGTTTAGGTCATCTCCTTGATCGAAATCTGTAAGATGATAGGTCGTTAGATTATGCACTGACTGTACTTTTGCCTGCACGATTGACCACGGCAATGCGGCTTTACTGGAACCTGAATAATAGGTGCCTATACTGCGCATACATTCTATTGAAGCGAGCTTTACATTTCTGCCATCTTTAGGGAATGTCTGGGCCAAGTCGTGTTTGCAGAAAAAGAGGAATCAAATAACGTAATATTACTTTTAAGTCTAAGTTATGTAGCTTTTGTAGTGACCTCCAGACCAGACTTGCTCTGGATAGCTGTGATGTGTCGATAGCTGTGAGTCTGTGACATGTCATAATTTAATTTCCACATTTTCTCACGAATCTACACCGTCACCACACAACTATTATATTATGTGTACTACTAAAGTAAAACAATTCTCTTCACAAAATAGACTCATAAAATAATAGTAGGTAGTTCGAAACACCGTTGTTACGATCTCCTAACTTTTACAAAGTTAACTGCATGCATTTTTCACTCCTATCTATATTTTTTTAATGAGCAGCCATTTCAGATTTGATTTCGTAATATTTTGAACCACAGGTTCGCATAATCGTAGTTAACCGGCCTACGCAGGAAGAATCCTTGACAAAATTTGTCTTGTTTAAATTACTATTTTTAGGTAAATCGGTGTCAGTAAATTATTTAGCATAATTTACTTATTTTTTTATTGTAACCAGCCTTTCTTATCCTTTTATTTTAGTTGTACGGAAAAAAATATAGGTTTCAAGTACTTTTTATGTTATGTTGGAATCCAAGACATTTCGCTGCAGTCATTTTAATTTTAGAATATCTATGCATGAAATGCAGTAGGTAATACATACAATATTTTAAAACAAAAAGCTCTTCTAATTGGCTAGACTGTATTTTGTGGTATTTACAGTTTATAATGTAAATTAGTTGTTGAAATAGTTGAATAATTTTCTGTGCAAGTATATTTAAATTCTCTTGATTAACAGCACTACTAGACTGCGATCTCTGGGAAACTACTTATATAATATTATAAGGGGAAAACTGCAAACAAAAATGAATGGTAATCGATACAAACTACAAAAGGCACTTTGTGTACAAGAATAGTAAATAACTCTACATTCTACATCTACATGATAGAGCTTTGGTGTCTACCAGATTAACAAGAGTTGGGAAAGTGCAGTTGCCCTATGTATCTACCTACTGCTACCTATATGTATCTTTCCGACGACAGTGGTGTAATTGATTTCTTATGCTTAGGTACTTTAAATAAAATATATTATTTATAAAATTGATTTGTTTGAACCTTTATTTCAATCACTCACGCTATGTCAGTGCAAGGACCCAATAATATCAAATATTATGGGTAGCCATTGCAATAAAGTTTAAATCAACAGTTTTTTTTTTCCAAATAGGTCCTAACATGTCATGTCATGTGGTGGTATCATGTCGTGATGGCCCAGTGGTTAAGGCCTCGCCTCTCATGCACGAGGTTGTGGGTTCAAATCCGGGCAAGCACCAATGTGACTTTTTCAATTTATATTTTTCTGAGTTTTTCTTGGACATTACTGACATCGGTGAAGGAAAACATCGTGAAGAAACCTGGACTTATAGTTAATATACATACGTCTGAAACCGTCAACCCGTCTTGAGCAAGCGTGGTGATCAAAGCTCGTGCCTTCTCTGTATGAGAAGAGGCCTTTGCCCTGCAGTGGGACAGTAACAGGCTGGTATTATTATTATTTATTATTTTAGGTCCTAACACCCCATTCGACTCCACCCATTTTTCATAGAACTCATACGCCATGCCGCGGCCGCCATACATATTGGAAGTGAACCCTCCGGGAGGGTGTCAGTAAAACGTTTGCGCTAAAGTTAACCATCGCGGACGGTCAAACGGCATTAGGTTTAAAACCGTGTTATAAAACACTGTAAAACGAAGAAAAATTGTGTTTTCAGGGGCCGTTGTCGCTATACGTAGTTTCCAACCTTTACAATTTTTAGTGAATATTTTGTAACCGAGAACAGAAAATAAAAAAAAATGCTTGGATTTTAAAACTATCGCATATAGTTACTAACAAATCTTGTTAAAATATACATCAGATTTTATTTTCACGGTTTGTAATGCTTTATTCGCTAAGAAAAACCTACATTAAAATGAGCCCGCCGCGAGGCCTCCCGGCATCCCATATGCGACTAGGTGAACACTCCGGGAGGGCTCCCGACACCCGAGCGGAGCATCGGGTATCGGCCGCGACTTACAAGTTGTTGACTGTGTAAATTATTCCATCACCACTGCTCTCAAAACGGTGAAGGAAAACATCGTGAGGAAACCGGAATGGTACCAAAAATTCGAAGACAATTGACATCTACCAACCCGCACTGGGCCCGCGTGGTGGATTACACCCCACTCACTCTCAGAGAGTGGAGGTCTGTGTCCCAACAGTGGGAGCAATATAGCCTGTTTAAGCGTTTACGCTGCTCGCTGGTCCTTGTTAATTTCCTTATTGAATAATGGAGATGATATGCAGCCTTCCGAAGAAATGCCTTGTCATCTAACGGTTAAATGTGCCTCTGATTGAGCATTAAGCTAATAATCCTCATTCTCCATCCCGTAATATCTATTAGAAAACAGGTTTCACGTATGCTAACTAAGCACCTATTATTAGTTCACAATCATTTCTATGCGAACATGGCATTAGAGAACCTAAGTGCCGCTGGCATAAGGAGCCATAGCGAATCATGGCGCGGTTTACACACGATCGACGCCGACGCATATCAACAGTCATCAAATAGTTCGACGAAGCAGAACGGGAAAGTCGTAAGCATTGAGACGATTGAACGACGTGCATGCGACAGACAGAGACGACGAAAATGGGGAAATTAGTTTCACTTACTAAATTAATTGTTCGGACCTAAATTGAACTACCGTTAAATGGATCAATTTCTTTCATTTCCTTCGGAATTCAAAACGGACAGTTTCTTTATTTAATTTCAAAATAGGTAGGTATTTAAAAAACTTAACCATGTTGTTTGATGTTTATACATGTAAAATGAAAATTATTTTTTTGAGAAAATGTAATAATTACTGATTTATGTTTCATCTGCACATTCAACCCAATACATTTGTTTCTCCTAATGTGCAGCACTGTATCCACTTGTTAGTACCTACCTACCTCATTCAACCTAGGTACCTACTGATGTTTCGAGTGCAAAATAGTTTCTGGATAAACCTAGGTATGTTGCCAACGAAGCTAGCCGAATCTGATACTTAATATTAAAATATAATGTTTGGCCGCTCCCCAAAAATCAAGCTTCACTCATTCACATACCTAATCGATGATAGTGGTGTGACCGTCGACGTCGGACTGCCAAGTCATAGGTCTCGACTTCTAGAGTTCGAACCCAAGGCACGCACCTGTGACTTTTCGGATTCATGTGTGTATTGTACAATTATCACTTCCTTCAAAAACGGTGAAGGAAAACATCGTGAGGAAACCTGCGAGATATTCCTCGACGGCATGTGAAACCAAGTCATCAGAGGCCCATGGGCGGCATAAAAACCCTGACACCACTATGTTAGTCACTAACCACACGAAAAAGAAGAAGATCGTGGCTCTTTCCTAAACTTACTTTAACTTCCCTATCTAAAGCTTGTTCCTGAAAAAACACTTTCTCGACAAAATTAGGACCTCGCACTACACCGTTCTTTATAGACCTCTGATGATTTGGAGCCAAGTGGAATTAGAATTTTCTGGCAATAGGTATCCATTACAAAAAACAACATGATGGCACAGTCCTAGTACTTTGTAAATATTACTCTGGAGTCAATGCCCTAGGGAAGTGCAGGCATTGACTCAAGTTCGGAAAAACGACGTGTTAGATACCGACGCTCACCATGGTCCAACCACCCGGGCCGTTACTAAAAGTATTGTCTTAAGAAATGTGCATAGGTAATGAAGTCTTGGTCAGACTATTATAACCAACATTTTTGTATTCATGAGACTCATTAACTTAACAAATGAGTACTCTACCTACTCGGTTAACTTAAATACTTTTAAACATCCGTGGAATTCTTGTTGATTGTTAAGTTTCCCACTAGGATTCGGAACATTTCGTCAAGCAGGTACCGAGGTAGTTTTAATAAGTATTAAATACAATTATCTCCTATTACAATTACTTTCGAATGATCTTGTAACACGCTAAAGAAAGTCACATTACTCATACGTAAATGTCTCCAGCATTGTTGGTAGTACGCCACTATGATGACATACATTTTCCATTCGAATGGTCGGCCAAGTGAATGAATGTTGAGGTACTTTGTTAAATAATTCTCATACACACACAGGGTATAATTAAAAATATTACAAGAGTTTCTCATCCGGAAAATACGGAGCGAAACTCGGAATATACAAAGACTTTCATGAAATAATACAGTTGCCATGAATAAAACATACCATACCCGTCTGTTGTTGGCCTTATGGCACAGTCAGGTTCGTTTTAGCCCTCTTAAATGCTCATACCACAAGTAGTCGTTACAGTAGGTAATCATGTGTTTATTTAATCAAATCTCCTGACGCAAGTTATAAGCTTATCGTCAGTTGTCGTCAAAATAAGCGTCAAAACGGCGAAACGTCGAATGACTGCGACACGCGCTACCTGTACGACCACTTGATTAGGGAACGTACAGAAACTTCATACCGTGAGGAACGAATGCGCGGCTCACGCGCATGCAAGCGAAATACTATCATTGAACCAAAAACAAAAAAAGAAAACTTCTTAGTGAAAATTAAGTTTAATTTTGGATATCGGTGTCTTTGGTTCAAAAGTTTCGTCTTTTGCCACTGACTTCCGAAATTAAAGCTATTTTTCACTGGCATTTTTTTTTTGTGAAAAGTTTTTGTTTTCCACTTTTTAATTGTGGTACCTACCCCACACAAATTGCGAAAAATAACTACTTAACTCAAAAACTACGCAAGTAAGGTTAATAAAATTTATACGGAACCACCTCGCAAGCTGTCTCTACCAAATTAAAAAAGAATTTTCAAAATCGGTTAATATTATTGACGAAATACCGATGGACTTTCATTTTAAAAAAACTGACCGACGAACATAAAACCTTTTCCTTTTAGGAAGTCCGTTAAAAATAATCTAGATCCCCTCTGAAACGATGGCAGGTCTTAATGCTGTCATGAATTAATTAGTAATTCGTTTCTAAATAGTCTTGATCTAAGCAAAATTCGACGTATGGACGTATGAAATCATCAGCACGCCCGCAGCGCGTCGCTCCGCGCGCCTCTGCCCAAGACACAGTGTTTAGCCTCCGGTAAAGATGCGTCTGCGCATCGAGCACGTGCACCCGTCACGCATCACGGACACCCAGAAATTCGCTTAGTTTGTCCTGAGACTCCATGCCACTCGCACGCATGGAGGCCCGGTGCTTTTCCCGCGCAAGTGACTATGAAAAAGCAACCTGATATTTATGACGTGGGCCTGGCCGTTGTGTTCTCGATAGTAGACCTAATAAGAGGTAGCAGCACTGAAGAAATATTTTCGTGAGTATCTTCTTTTAAGGGCCGGTTAGGGCTTTGACCGTCGCCGGCGCATCGGCTCCTCGGGGCTAAAAGAGTTAGTCGATCTATACTGAACCTGTTGTTCATCTTGTTAAGATCGACGAACTTCTTTTGCTGGAATAATTTGCACTTTGAATATTTTGTCCGTTAGCCATGTTGTGTGAACTTATAACAATGTTACGTGCCCGTAGTCTTTTTATGAAACTTATAATAATTATTGTGCTTAATGTAACTGTGGATTGTAATAACTTCTTTTTTTTCAATATCTAACTCACCACTGCTCACAATGAATGCCTGCTTTCTCGAAACAGTTTTGTTTGTAACAACCAGCTACATAAACAAATACTGAATTAAATATGTCTCATAAAGGTTTTATACTGACCAGAACGAGTTCTACTGGATGTTATATATCGTCAACATGCAAGATACTATTTTCATGTCGTACTTTATTATTTTGATAGACCTGAATGCTTTCGTCTGGACGAGCTCGTCATTTTGCTTTATAACCCCACAATTACGGCTTGCATTTAAACAAGCCAATGATTCAAGGTAAAACTTTTATAAAAACGTAGCGTGGAAAGAAGGATCATTATATATTGTACATTATGTATGCAATCGACATTATCCCGGCCCGAGCCGGTGGTGCATCCGTTGTCTATATGCGCATACCTAGTTGCTAGCTGAACAACTTTACTTTCATTTACATAATGTGAACGATTATTTATACTATCGGGTTGTGAGTTCATGAAATCATGATGCGAACATAAAATTACACTATGAACATGAACGAGGGATTTTTACGATTAAAAAGCTTCATCTTATCTTATGTTAAGTTAAATTTAGTTAAGTTACTAAGTCAAAAATTGATGATAAGTACTACCTATATCGTCAACGAAATGCGAAAAAGGTTAAAACAATTTAGCGTGTAGTTTTATAAACTTGAAATTATGATCCAAAGTACACCGAATTAATGTGGAGATCTCGAGCCGACCCCAGTTATATTATAATCAAGAATTGGGCTATATATTGCAAAAATAATTTTAGTAGTTCCGGAGATTATCCCCTACATATAAACTTACAAACAAACAAATTTTACCTCTTTATAATATTAGTATAGTATAGATTACGTTACGGGGGGCTCATAAGCCAATTTATCAATAAAAAGAACATCAGATCAGAATCGTATCTAATGTAGGGACCTAACCCTGAGATAAAAAGTAGTAAGAGATTTTTGAGCTGATAAATGGTTTCTGGTTATCAAACAATGTTTAACCATCAATAAAGCAGTAGTTGACTCATCAACACGAGATAATTCTAGATAATGATCCCTCAATAAACCTCGCTAACTCGATGTTAAAATATTACCTACGGTAGTTGTTTGCTAATTTCATTATGTAAGACGATTAACTAGTTCACACACAAATTACAAAACATTACCTACTTACTTGATGTAATCTTTTATGCTTTACCTACTTATTTCCTTGCTTCAGTTAAATCTTTATCGGTGATTTTGTCTCTCCATGTTTCCAGCTCCATGTTTTATGTACAATATCGCCCATGGGCCGTATTTTCTGAATATTCATGAAAAATTATCTAAAATGAACTTTGAAATGGGGGTCTATCTTTAATATTTTTCTAATTTTTTTGTCATTTGGGGATTGTATAGACTTACAAATGCTTTTTTTTTTTATTGTCTTCACCTCCTTTTTTATTTATTGTCTTCACCTCCTTTTTTTTTCATAGTCGACAAATTTTAATAAAGATGTTAAATCCGATAATATTACTCATAAATCAAGCCAATAATATCGGAGATATCACAAACGCTGCTAAAAACGCAAAAAAAACAAAAATTGAATTACATGAAAAATATTAAAGATAGACCCCCTTTTAAAGGTAATTTTCGATAATTTTTCATGAATATTCAGAAAAATACGGGCGGTCAATGCCCATGGACGACATTGTATATACTTACTATCTATAATTATCTGTAAGTATACTTATTGTCCTCTTTCTACCACTACTTACCCAGGTATGCTGTCGTGTGGTCTGTATAGAAAACAACCAAAACCACAATCCAAAATCCATAACTCCAAATTAATTTCATACATATAAAGACGCTTATGTGCTTTTCCTCTTACAGAATTGTTCTATACGTATATCGCGTTTTTCTTGCGTATCTATTTACTATAATTTCAAAACTACTTAGACACCACGGGATCAGCTAGCGACATCATGTTTATATCCTAATTGCGTAATACACGATCAAACACAATCTGAATCATTTTGAAAGAGATTGCTAATCCAACAATTCACAAGTTCGAAAAAAAAATTTGCTCGACAGCGTAAATATAACGCAATGAATGTTGTTGAACTGTCAAATGAAACAGATAAGTCTTGCTAAGCAATGGATTAGCAATCTGTTTCAAAACTATTCAGATTCTGATTGATCGTGTATTACGCAATTAGGGTACAGGTCTTTATGTCATTGCTTCTGCATCCATGAGTAGATAATTATTTGTCGTGACGCTCTTTTTATTTTCGTACAGAGGAAACCAAAATGAAATAAAAACCAGCTATGTCTGCCAGCCATTCGAACGCAAAGCATTAATCTCGATAGGTTGTTAACCCATCGTAGCGAAGTGACTTAAAGTGATCATTAATTCTTATTCGCAACTCAATGGTAAGGCTCTACGACAGCATGTAAATTATCTTCATCTGGTAGTTACTAGTTACATAAATTGCGTTAGAAATGATATATTATGGGGTCACAACCTCTGTACAACAAAAGCATATCTCCTAAGACTTCCTTGTCCGCAAAACGATCTCGTAATAGCGCTCGCAAAGGCTCTGGGCAATGAAAATCAAAATAAATGTCCAGCCACAAAATAGCTCAGCGGACATAAATCAAACTGTTTACGACGACGCGACACCTCGCCTTGTAATCCTGCGGGATGGCCGATGGGCCTGCAGCCTCGAGACACGCAAATGTGCCTTCTATAATGGGAAAAATATTGCCCTCATGGAGCAATAAATTATTATAATTTAGAGCATACTTAGTTACTTACATTACCTGTAACTCTTAGATAGATGACGACCAACGCAAACAGCCATAGGTATTGAACTAGTAATTTGTGGAGTTTGAGTTATTTAAAATGTAAAGACTAGGTTTTAATTAAGTGCCGCGAATTAAAGTTTTTATAAGCACCTATAATCTAGGGGAACAAAAAAATAATTCGCTCTGTCCTGTAGCGTTTTAAAGGTTTATTAAAATTAAGTGTAGTCGAGTGGTTTAATCGCTGTCATGCATCCTAATTGCGTAACACACGATCAATCATAAACTGAGTCATTTTGAAGGATATTGCAAATCCATTGCTCCATATGCTCGAAAAATTAGTCTTCTCAACAACGTAAAAAAAGGAATAAATGTTGTATTAGAACTGTCAAAATGAAACAAATCCTATGTATGGGTGTTCTGAGATGGCTGTTGCTTTGATAGCAAGCTTAGATTTATCACTTCTACAAATATTATATCTTCTGACAGTGTTCCTGGTCTGTTCTATTACTTGAGGGATTCGAATTTATGGAGTTCAATGGAAGTGTTCTTTCTAATATAGTCTATCTTTCATTTATTTTACTGCCGTATATTAAGGCATTAAATTGATTTGGTGAGCTTCATCACTCGCTCTTTTCAAGCTCCATACCAAGCGTGAGTGTGTTCACAGCAATAACGAAAATGACGGCAAGTTAGTACAAATCTCCGTTTGAACATGCGTCAATCACAGTATCGATGGTGTCACTATGCATTAGGTGCGCATGTACTCTTTTAATAGCGAACTGTCACGAAATACTTGAAAGAAAAAACCATATTGTGTGTGTTCACAGTACGTGTTTTTAAGTCTGGGCTCTGAAATACATCTTACCTACTTCTACATTAAATAAAGATATAATGAATTGCAAGAGATAGTGAAACGATAAGGTAGAAGATAACAAGTAGGTATTAGTTCCCGACTTCTACTATCCTCCTCCTCCTTTAGGCATTCCTCATTGCTGTGGGTGATCCGCATATTGCAGCTATATATCACGCCACCCTCCACAAGTACGTTTATCCGATAACGTAAGTGCTTCGACCTCCATAATTATGCGTTGACAAAATGGAACACAGAATACAACCCTGGAGCACTCCTTTATCAAAATTTTGTGGTTTAGATGTTTTATGTCACACCTAACAATTTCTTGGCCGTTGAGATAATTGATTCTAGAATAAGGAGAACCAAGTGCTCTGGCACTTTCACTTCAGTTTAAATCCTTCACAAACAGTTCTAGGTGACAGAATTATAAGCCTTCGCGTAATCTGTAAAGCAATATTAAATTAGAGGATTGTTGTACTCGAACGCCTTTTCCACAACACTCCGATCAAGATCTGCTCAAGTGTAACTATTTTGCTTTCCTTATCCTTCCCTCTCCAACATTTTATAATAATAAATCGGCGAATCGCAAAACAAGACCAAAAAAAAAACGGGATGGCCTGCTCACCTTGACTGTTCAAACTTGACAGGTAATGTCGAGCAAGGTTAATCGACATTCACTTTTTAGGCTGCCTATTTTCCTTAGCAAAAGTATCTTTAAAACAGTGATGCAAAGGGAAACGGGAAGAACATTAATAATTTGTAGGACCGTTTAAGGATCAAAATAGAGACAGCGGCTAAAGTCAATGTCATTTAAAATAACATAATCATTAAACCCATGTAGACCGCCTCGACTTGGCTTCAAAGTCGATTTAATTAGTTGGTAGTCAGCAGGCTGAGTAAAACGGGTCGTTTACTAATGAATCAGCCACATCGTGGACGATCGCGGTAGGTATTTGCCTTGATGCTCTGGCATCATCGCCAATCATCGGTGTACGTCTCTTTTTCCGTGCTTAATGCTTCTGTAATCGTGTGGCTTTTCGAAACGCACCCGCTGAATAGTTTGGTGTGGGTGTAGTCAAGTCCTGTAAATAAATGAGATTAAATATACATTATATGTGATCACCCCAGCTTGTCATAACCGTGAAGTTCTCGGCAATTTTCTTTTTCAATTTGAATTTTCAGCAAAAAAATGCTTATAGACATGGACAGAGAAATGGCCCAGTGGCGATTACTGCTCTCAGTCAGAGTACACTGGAGAGCAGTGGTGACCCAGTGGTACCGGCCCTAACTTATAATACGAGTTGCAAGTCGAGGGTTCATCGAACCCAGGCAGTCGCTTTACATTGTGTAGATAATTTTATCACCACTCCTCTCAAAACGGTGAAGGAAAACATCATGAGGAAACCGGCATGTCCTAGAACCAAAATTTCGAAGACATGTGAAATCTACGAACCCGCACTGGGCCCGCGTGGGAGTTTCCTAAATTACAGACCACCCTCTCGGAGAGAGGAAACCTGTGTCCCAGAAGTGCGAACGTTATAGGCTTATTATGCGTTATGCGAGACTGACTAAATAGTAAATATTTAATGATTATCACTGGAATAGAACATCACTCATACTTTACTGACAGGCACAGGTATATAATACGTATTAGGTTATGCTATACTTATGTACTTACAATTCAATCATTGTATGCACGCACTGCAACTGCAACGGTTTCTGCTCATCAATTTCACCCAGACTTTAGAAAGATAGTTAGGTACCTGCCTCATGCCTGCACATCGTTACAATGCACTCACATTTATTGTAGATACGTGCATAACAAAATTATTATGCTGTAATTTAAGGTAACCGTACAATTACGTTTCGCGTAATTGAAAGATAATAGCAGACAGAAAGTGCTCATGACACGAAAAACCCAGTAAATTATTGTCCGTGGCTTGTAATTCATAAAAACTATAATAAAGTGTATAGTCAATCAATTAGATCGAAATACACGTTGCCGTTGTATGAATGTACAAAGACATATTTTTTTTATTCCACAAAGTGTTTAAATCACGCTTGTAATTTCGATCGGGTTCTTATGAATTTATGAGCATATGTAAAGTTTCAATACCTAACTAATTATGAAATGTCCATGTGTCCATGTCGTGATTAACCGGACTTCTATGAAAAGGTCGACAAGAGTGTTCAAACAATATAAACACACAATCCACCACTGCATGCTTAACATACGACATAATACTCACCCAAAATAGAGCTCTATAATCGCCGCACTGAGCAAGTCGGTTAAACTTGCACAGGTCTCTGGTGACCGTGACGTTTATCTACGTATCTAACTTGCTGACAATTTTGGTAATGAACAACTGTTTTTGCACCTAATAAAGATACTACGTCTGCTTCAATAAAATTGCGAAAACCAAACAAAATGCCAAGTTTAGCAACTTAACACTTCGAGAAGGCGTCAAGCTAATAGGTATGCGTTGTATCATCCACTCAGATGTTGCAAGTGAAATATCAGTTAAATAATTGTTTGTAACGGAGGAATGTGACGTCGCAGATGCGAGCACCACTCAGCAGTGTTGGTGTCTCCGCCACACAATCAGTTCAGGCGAGTTTCACTCCGAGTATTCGTGCTGTTACTTTTACAACGCGCTGGCGCACACGAACAACGCTCTGTTTCCCTAAGTCTCATTGTTTCTACTTTGCGCATTGTCATAGGAAAACTTTGACTTTCCACGGTGTCACTGTAAACAGCGATGATACAATTTAGCCAATTTACATAGTTACTTAATCCTGATGTAATTACTTTGGAAGTTGGGACTGACTTCATTCAAAAGTACCTACTGAGGTACCACCAGTACAGTACAATTAGTGTACTACATGTAAATATTATGTGTACAAACAAAAGAACAATGCATAGATTCACAAACTATAGATTTACAAACACTAGTTTTCTATAAACATCAACACATGATACATATTTTAAGGTGCACTATTTTTAAACAGTATTCAGCGCAGTATCTATGCTGTTAGTTTAGTCTAATGCGCTAATACCTGCTCGTTTCGATGACTATCTATATTTATTGAGGAGATAGATCGATTACGAAAGCGCTCACGGCACGTTCACACTGGCTGAATAAAACAAAATACAAGGTAATCATTGGATACGGTTCGCGCGGAGATTTGGAGGTGATTTTAGATAACACTGTATTCAGTCCCGTTGGCTGCAGAGATCGTTTGCTCCTACGATTGTCGGATGGGCCGAGAGCCGAGTCCACACACCGTTACTTTCGCACCAAATCTGCCTACAATACGTTGTTCAGTGTACTTTGATTCGGATAATAAGTTTAAAGTCACGATCCGGTCCGTGAAGCTGTCTGCGTAATCTCTCGGCTGAATTAGAGGCTTCCTTGTAAGGAGAGATGCATATTTTATATTGAAGCTATCGCGGAGACGAATTGCGGTCACCGTGGATTTATTTTCTTAGGGTACATGTTAGGAGATAATACTGCTATTGTAGTTCCAGATCATGGAGCTCTTGTTTACTTTGAGCTTTAAAAACAAGTTAACGTCAAGCTAAACAGTTCAGTTCAGAATTTTCAGAGTCTAATTTAGCTTCAACTTCTACTTAGCTACTTAGATTACCTAAGTACCTGGATGTAGCAGATTAGTGCTCGATCAAGACAAATTAATCTCTTATCTATCAATCATGTGAATGAGTTAAGATTCTAATATTTCCAGCGTAGTCCGGTCTAGGTATAGACGAATACCTACCCATAAGTTAAGAAGAAGCTATATTTTAAATACACTTTTGTGGAATTAAGTTACTAGGTAGGTACTGTAGCGCTAGAACAGCGTTAGCTGCAGCGTAGAATAATTGATGATCATTTTTTAATTTATACTAGTTTTTGCCCGCGGCTTCGCCCGCGTGGATGTCGCAAAATATCCCACTTTTTAAGATGAACAATGCTGTAGAACATAATTTTCATATATCTTTTACGGTTTACACGGCACACGCCAGTAAAGCTGTCAGTCGGCATGATTTTTTCCGACATCTTCAACAATCACTGCGTCTATTGGTGAAAACCGTTTGAAAATCCGTTGGGTAGTTTTTGAGTTTATCGCGTTCAGACAGACAGACGCGGCAGGAGACTTTGTTTTATAATAATTATGTAAGGATAAGGATAAGGATTGTGCTAGCTGCGCCCAGCGGTTTCACCTTCGTTTTCCAGGTCATATGTGCCAAATCTATTCAGCTGTTTTAGCGTGAAAGCGTAACAAACAAACACACTTTCGCATTTATAATATTAGTTAGGATTTATTTTACATTTGTCACCTTATCTCAGAGAAAGGTGCATAAATAAAATAAAAAAATTACCAAGTGCTAGTAGGACTTGAACACTGCGTTCAAGTCCTACTTGCACTTGGTAATTGTTCCGTACCACCGTACAATATTTAACACACGTTTTTTACTTAAGTAAAAAAACAGGTTTCCTGTATGGAAACACGTTACACGTTTACTTTTTATTATAAAACAAGCTTTACCCGGCCCGACTTCGCACGGGTAGCACTAAGTACTTATCTACGGCGCACCTACGTATCCTACCTAGGTAGGTAGGTAGAGGTATGTAGGTAGGGTAGGTAGGTACCTACCCTACCTACATACCTACCTACCTACCGTTTAAACCTACCCTGGACTTTCACAAATATTTCAAAACCAAAATAAGCCAAATCGGTCCAGCCGTTCTCGAGTTTCAAGCGAGACTAACGAACAGCAATTCATTTTTATTTTAAAGATCAAATTTAATTTAATAATTAAAGAGGCCTTTAATTATTACCTTTATTTTATTTTTATTATTTGTCGTTATAGCTACAATAGAAATACCTACACATTTGTGAAAATTTCAACCGTCTACCTATTACGGCTCATGAGATACAGCCCGCTGGCAGACAGACGGACGGTCGGACGGGCGGACAGCGGAGGGTTAGTAATAGGGTTCCGTTAGGCTCCCTTCGGATACGGAACTCTAACAATGTGAGGATGCTTTCCGCAACATTACCTCACGTTGTTAATTTTATTTCTAGTGTTAAAATTGAGATAGACTGTCCGTTATTATAGTACGTACCTACATAATGCTTTATTACGGTAACGTTAGTTTTTATTGGCTACGTCTGTTGTGTTTCATTTTATTTTCCATTTTGAATAGATTCTCATGCTTAACTTATAGCTGTATGTACCGATAAATTCAACAACATTAATCGTTCACGCTTTCGCTAGCGTAAAGACGATCTCCCAATGGCAGAGACAATAGACTTTACTGGCACATGCTAATGCTCAGTACACACAGTAATAAAATATATTGGATTTGCTTATAAATTACCTCAAATAAGTGATACCTGACTACTGGATAACACGCATATTTTCTAGGAAAAACGAAACACGTCTATAAACTAAAAGTGATTGCACAATAGTTAACAAAAACTTAGGTGAAAAAAAATCGATGCCCGTGATTTCAAATAAGAACATTTTTTTATATTTTATCTTGCCAGTGACGGTCATTTTCCACTCCGTCCCTATATCATAAAGGCTAGACAAAGAGTAGAAGTGTATTTGGGCGCCAGGACGGTGCTAGTGCACCCCGCACTTGTACTTCCCTGGCTTTAAATATATATACAAAAACATTCATAAAATATATTAAAAAAACCGGCCAAGTGCGTGTCGGACCACGCACAATGAAGGGTTCCGTAGTTGGGATGAATTGATCCCAAATAAAAATTTAACATTGTAGTGGAAAGACATGTTCTCCCATACATTCTAACTGTAAATGTAACTTTTTACGCATAATATTGAGAGATTTACCCAGTGGCGTAGCTAGCCCTACAGGGGCCCTGAGTAAAAATTTGCTGGGTGCCCTTTTTACCTAACTTCGGCGAAGCTCTATAGGAGGGTTTTTTAAGTGAAACTTCTTAGGCGGCGATTCGATAAATGGACGAGAATTGAGAGTAAAATGTCAACGACGAATCACGTTTAGGCACATGTCGCTACATGAGAGAAAAGAAACATAACTTTCTCTCTCTCTGCCTCTCACACTAAATCTCTCTTTTTCTTTATATTTGAAGAAATCACACTTCTTTCTATCAAGGTGCTGCACGCGCAATATAAATAAAATAGCATACTGACTTGAAAGGTAAAGCTATCATCTTCGATTGATCGAAGGCTGTCATTGTGATCTTACTAGGGGATTGAAAGGGCGAGTGAAGTGAGCTCAAAATTGAAGCAGCCGAGCTTAAATAAGGTTAGATTATCTGTGGGGCTGCTTGTTGGTCTAGTGATCGCAAGCGCTACTGCTGAGCAAGTGGTTTTGGGTTCGATTCCCAGGTCGAGCAAAGCGTTAGTATTACAGGGGACTTAAACATAACTGGCGAAATGTGGGTGTACTATAGGTACAGCTCTGCCTAACCCTTCGGGGAATACAGGCGTGATGTCATGTTATGTCTATTATAATGAATGAGACGGGGCCCCTGTACGGCTGATACGGCGGTAGCTACGCCCCTGGATTTACCATGTTATTTTAAGACCATAGACTTCTTATAGGTTTTCCTGTAATCTATGAGTAAACATCGATAAAATCGAACATATAATTAAACAACGACACAAAAAGAAGAAAATAAAACCCATCTAAACAAAATCCTCACAAAACCTACATTGGAACTAATGTCATGACGCTCTGAATGATTGAAAACAAAACAAAAACTAAGGAAATAAAGGAAGAGTTAAGTACGCTATTCAAAAGAACTAACAAGGCTATAAAACAAGATTACGCAGAATACTGAAAACAGATAATACAAAAAAACAGGAGCACAAAAAGAGCATACAAACAACTAAATACACATAAAGACTGGATAGAATAATTAAAAACAAGAAACACAGAAACTATCACGAGGGAAGATATTATAAATTGTGCCACAGTGTCGAAGAGTTATATAACAACAATGTTGGAACTTGTGCAAGCGATAGCAAATATATTAGAAATAATAGCGACACCGAAGACGAGCCGGCAGGAGAGGATGCGATGGAGGTAGGCACGGTACGGCATATTAAAAAACTTAGTTTTTTAATATGGCCAGACGGTATACCTCATGAAGCTTTAAAAATTGGAATTCTTCTGTTAATGCGTCCTCTATCATACTTGTTCTTGTTCATTCTACGAGGAGGTAAGGAGACCCACTGTCCCCTAAAAATTTTATAGCAGTGTTGCAATACAACTTTGAGGATCTCAAATGGGAAAACGAAGGAATCAAAATGGGTAGTCGGTACTAAGCCACCTCAGATTCGCAGATGACATTGTCCTCTTCGCTGAAAGCAGCAGGAAAATGAAGAACAAAGTGAAAAAGTAGGTCTTTTGATGAATAAAGATAAAACAACGACGCGGCGGCGCGGCGCTCGCAGGGGCGCACGCGGCGCGCTTTGAAGACCGCCTCCATATAGAATTGTCATTGAAATTCATGTTTCACTTGAGTTAGGGTCATTTTCACTCGTAATACTCGTTATATTTATTTCTGTTTCGCACGCCTTTCTTCTTGTTAAGACACAAAGACTCACGAGCGATAATTTAGAACTAAAATCTACAGTATGACGTTTAATTTCGCCCTGTTTTACATAACCTTTAATCGTTAATCCGCTGCAAAACGTTTATGCAATTCTGCGTGTTCAGCTGTTTTACCTAACGGAGCTGTTTTATAACACAGCTAGCGTTTATGTAAAACAGCTGTTTCGACAAACCATCTGCGACTGCTATTTTTATAAGTTAAACCTTTTCAGGTTGACAGAAAAATAATGAATGTAAAACACCACAAATGCAAAAGTTCTTTTAAAAAATAATAAAAAAACGCACATAAAGTTGTTTTGCTTTCAACGTAAAGAGAACAATAACATAATAAGGGTCTAGACATTCGTGGTCACGTTCTCCCTGTATATGCAAGTGGGCATTCAGAATGTTACGTCGGCCTTTTCAATCTTAACGACCTAAAATAAAACGACAAAGAATACCAAATCGCTTAAGTTAGGGCTTCTAGGAGGTGCAAGGCGACTGTCGAACCGGTTTGGCGGGGAGATTCTTTGTTTGGTTATCTCAGAGTCGCAACATGGCGACTCGAGTCGAGACGGATACACCGCTGTGTGACTGACGCCCCATTTATCTGTTGCAGAGATAAGAGGACACGAGCGGATGTGTCTGCAGCGAGACTCGGGCAGCTGAGGGCCCCGGCGGCCTGATGGCGAGTGGAGCGGCGCTCGCGCTGCTCGTCGCGGCGGCCCTGGCGGCGCTCGCAGGGGCGCACGCGGCGCGCTTTGGAGACCGCCTCGCGCCGCGCGTGCCTGCTGCGTACTCGCCGCGCAACGCCCCCTCCGCATACCACTACGTCGAGAATGAATATGACGACGTCTATGAGCAGGACTACGAGGAACAGAATCTCTCCGTCGAGGAAGAGGAGACGCCGGAGCCGGCCCCTCCACCGCGCCGCCCCGCGCGCACTGAAGCTCATCGACTGGAAATGAGCACTGAATACTTCGTCATACCGGAACGACTTTCATCGCTACCGCCACCTTCGACATCTACAACTGTTACACCGGAACCACAACCGAATTTGACCATCGTATTAGCACCGGCCCCGCAAATTTTGGGCGCACTGAGACCAGAGTCTTGGGCAGTACCTATATTAGCTCTCGCTTGTGTTAGTATGGTGACCCTCGGCGGCTTTGAAGCGTTTGTGATATGGGGAGCGAGTCGCAAGGCACCAAGCCATCGCCATCTGCTTCTTGGACAGACGCTACTGTTCGGGTTGTTCTCGTGCGCCGCTACGGCTGCATTGTTTGCAACCACGCCGACTGCGTTCACATGTGGTGCAGTCCGGTTCGGAACGGGTGTCGCGTATGTAATCGTATTCGCTTCACTCCTAGTGAAGTGTGTTTTTTTGCTTAGTTTGAATGGTGGAGTATATTTACCTGCAGCGTACCAAGGACTCCTATTGTTTTTCGCTGTAATGATACAAGTAGCGATCGGTGCACAGTGGCTCGGCGGCTCTCCACCACGAGTGCTAAGCGGCGGAGGCCGGTGCGACGTGCACATGTCAGACATGCTGCTGTCGCTGTGCTACGCCGCCTTCCTGATCGCCGTGGTGTGCGGAGTGGCACTGCGGTCGCGCGGCATCCGCGACAACTACCGGGAGGCGACACACATCGCGGGCGCAGGGGGCGCCACTGCCGCCGTGTGGGTGTGCTGGGTGGCGGCGGCGCTGGGCGCTCCCGAGCGACACCGCGACGCGTGCGTGGCGGCGGGCCTGCTCGCCACGTGCGCGGTGGTGTTTGCGCTCATGTTCGCGCCGAAGGGCCGGCGCCTGGCGGCGCTGGGCCGCGAGGGCCGCTGGGATGCGGACCGCGAGGAGGGCCTCAGTTCGTTGGGGGCCGGCGGCTCCGGCTACTCGCCCTCGTTCTTCCACTTCAAGCCGGTCAAGTATGGCATGGTGTCGGCGGCGGCGCCAGTACCAGTGCCGCCCCCCGTGCTGGACCGTAAGGAGCCGCCCGCTCAGCCAGCCGGTTAGTTAAGTATCTAAAGTGCGCTACTAGTGAGGACTAGCGCTTCCACGCACAGATTGACCGCAGATCGCGACGTTCTTTTCGCAGATCCGTACGGAGGCCTGTTCGCGAACTCGCCGCACCCGCACTCACGCGTCCTGTACCCTCCGTCGCACTACACAATGCACCCCCTTATGCTAAACTATCACTACAATTGCCCGCCCTATCCTTACTTGCTGCCGCCAGGTAACTACTCATATACCTACACTCGCTTGTTATTAATTGCACTCTCACTTCACACCTATTTTTTCACCGACAAACAAGAAAGATTATGATAATTCGGTTAGATATGATTATTTAGATTTTCTTCAGTGATCAGATCACTTTCAAGCTGACGGTTTTTTATCTTGTCATATCTCGGATTCGGGTCCTCATGTACGAGACTACACTTACAGTTAGTGCTGCAGGTAAGCTAAGCCATACTGATTGTAACATGTTGTGTGCAGGCGTCATGGTGCGTGGGGAGGAGGGCAGCGTGTACACGAGCGTGGAGCCCACCTTCAGCAGCAACCCCAACGTGTACTTCCAGCGCACGGAGCCGTTGCACGTCGGCATGATGTACTGAGCCCCTGACAAACCACAAGTTCCAAAGCGAACACTGGGATTTGCAGCGCGACGCCATTGTCACTTGCCAACCGGCAATCTGTGACACACCTACGAATATTGTGACGACATGTTCCCACTGCTGCGTAAAGCACTCCTGCGCATATTTAAAATAGCCCACAGAATTATATAATTTAATTAATTAATATATTTCAAAATGACACAATCTTAAGCAGATTATTAATATAATGAAGGAACCGGTTACAATCGTTTTTATGCCCCAATATGTGAAAGCAATTATGTTCTAGTCAAACAATCAGATAAATATCTATGCAGTGAACATATTAATTCGACATTCAACATCTAAACTTGTATGTGCTTTATACACCAGTGGAAGCAACTGATGTGACATTATGGACTATGTGAAAAGACTTTTATGAACTTTGTGTGGAACGAAAGCTGTTTGTGATTTTAAACTATACTAGTTAACCCACCCTAAAGAATATGAAGAACAGCTGTAAGAATAACTTTAGATTACTTACTACTAAGAATAGAGAAAAACCATATAATTGTAAGTTTTCCTTATGCAAATTTGTAAATAAAACTAAAGACTGTTTTCGGTTATTTTATTATATTTAAATTATAAAATTATTCTATATTTATTCAATGTAACCACATAAATAACTGCAAAGTTTAGTACACATGCCTCATCAAAACAGAGGCAGTCATTTAACTTTAGTAACAATTTCACTCACTCACAATGTTGCCACTTTCAGTTCTTCAGACAAAACTAGATGTTGTTCATTTTGTTTTGTTGGCAACACTATTAACAGCCAGATTATTACTTGGTTCCGGTGGAGAGCAGGGCTAGGAGTCCTGAGGCAACCGAGAGGGACACAATGTAGTTACTGTGATCTAAGAGTTAAGGATTTTTTTTGGATAGAGCACATCATTTTAATATCAGAAACTAATTTCAAACATTCTTCTGGCAACGAAAGTATCTGGCATACCTTGATGACATAACTCACTGTTAAATAATAAAAAAAATATTTTCAGTACAATTACATAAAATTAATTTTGACCAACTTTATTTGTTAACTTTAAAATATGTCTAAATCAAAATATGTACTGAATTGAAAAAAATAATTAGTGCCAAATACACAGCGGGAGTAATGCCTTCTGAAAAAGGAGTATGAAGTCCATCATACTCATCAGGTTTGTAGTTGTATGTTGTTTTTAAAAGGATACACAGTGGGTGTGAAAGAGCGCAGGAGATAGAAGCTGCTGAGGATGACGATGGTCAAGAACAGAGCGTTGTTGTAGAAGATGGAGTAGGTGGTAGCCTCGTAGTCAGCCACTTCGTTCTTTTTCCATAGGATCCTGAAAATATAATAAGTAGTTTTGATTAGTAAGATGCTTCCCAGTTACTCTTCATCTTCAGTTTTAGAGCTTATAAATATATGTATTTGTTTTGTTCAACTTGCCGGATGCACTGCCAGCCCCCCGATTCTGATAAAGTACTTATAGTTGTTAGTAAATGAAAATGGTAAATTATACAAATATATTTTATTTTCAGTACCTAAACTTGGTAAGAAGGCTGAAATCATATAAAGAGAATATGGGAAGGACAATTATGGTTGTTATTCAGTTTGCACAATCACCATCTGATTATGAAATTAAAAAGTCTAACAAGAATCAATTGAATTGAACTAAAACCCACCCACGTTCCTTCCGTTGCCTGTGTGCCGGGGCCGCGATATCCCTTTCGGACAAACCCGCAACCCCAGCAGGCATTGGTCTTTCGAGCCCGTCAGTTGGTGCGAACATCTCTTTGAGGCGCACATGGAACACAACGCGCCGTCGACACGGGCCTGGTCCTTATCGGACGGCGAGCTGCCCATTGCTCACCGTCCGCAAGCCCGCGCCTACGGTGGAAGTCGGCTCTCGACTCCCGACGCCCGGAGCGTCTCCTGCGGCGACTAGGGCCGCGAGGGCGTGCAGCTTGCATCTCCCTCGCGGGCTCCGCCTCCTCCTTCGCGAACATAACTGCTTCGCAGATGGAGGTGACGGCCTCCCATGCACTCTCGCTCCGAACTATGGCCTGAACCAAGGCCGGACGCGAGAGATCGCCGCCGCCAATCGCCTCCGTGAAGACACGGCGGTGCTCCGCCCAAGCCGGGCAGACCTCCACCGTATGCTCCACCATGTCCTCCGGGCGATCCACACAGTGGTGACACCCGGGCGTTTCCTCCCGCCTTATGCGGAACAGGAACCTTCCGAAACAGCCGTGTCCGGTGAGGACCTGCGTCAGGCGGAAGGTGAGGACGCCGTGGCTTCTCTCAAGCCACTCTTCAAAGAGGGGACTTATCGCCACACTTGTGGCGTGCCCAATCGACATTATACCTGGGTTGATGTTATCAAGTATTATACCAAAAGGTATCTGCTAACCCAAAGATCAGTTAAAACAAGTTGAGAATTCAAACAAGAACATATTGTCATCCAGACTTCTAACTGATGAGTCTCAGTAAGTATACTTCCTAAACAACAACAGAAGTGATCAGATTACCTCTCATCTTTCTCCTTCCTGCTCATTTTCTTGTCGTCAGCCAGCTTGCGAGCCATCTCGCGTGCGACGGCGTCTTCTCTGCGTACCGCCACACGGTGCTTCAGCTGGAACTTGGTGTTCCTGTAGGCCAGTGCCAACAGCCAGGTGCTTGCTGTCGTTACCATCGCGAACCACGCCAGGGACGAGCTCACCTCCAGGGCATGCACCCTCCAGAACAACCCTGCAACAGTGACACACATGAAAGTCGAACGCTACTTTCACTACACCGTAACCTAATATTTATGAATAAAACTATAGGTTTTAATAACTGAGCAATGTCGGAACAATATTAAGGTAATACTCACATATGGGAATTGCAGATACGATGAAAGCATTTCCGTAAAATAGGGCTGAAGACTTCGTCGACACATTCCGGCTGAAATCTTGAAGCAGTAATTCTTCCTCTTTCGTGAAAGCCTTGTTTGCCTTGCCCGACATGATTGTTTATTAAATATTGATCTTAAATTCACTAATACTTAGCACGAACTACGTGTAGCAAAAATATAAAGATATCTCGATATTATGCCACCACTTCAGCTGGCCTAGCTTGTGCGCTGGCGAGCGAAAGTCAAACGTCAAATGACATGTAAGCAACGTGTCAAAAATATTACCATCTTTCAAATATATTGTAACAAACATAAAAAATAAATAAAAGATTTTGTAAGTTTGAACTTACGGAGTTATTTTGAAATACAATGGATGAAATATATCCGCACATCATTTGGGGAACCACACAGACTAAATGTGCCATGAGAGCCATCTAAGAGCGGTCGAGCGGCCGCTAGGATAATAGTGTTCTGTGGAATACGGCCCTTAGATAATACACTTTATTAGACTCACAGACTAGTTAGCATTAGACTAGTGTGGCCTTTATGTGGCGGCCACCACTGTCCTAGAAACCCAAGCTTTATGAGTATCTTAGACGATCAATCTGGAATCTTTCAATCTGCTGTCGATCTTATTGAGAAAAATTCAAATGTTTGGATATTTTGAGTAAATCTAGCATTACACGCTTAACATCTCATCATTATCATATCATCTGGATCACTCTTATTGAATTACAGAGCCGGGATAAAGTATTATGGAAAGTTCACTAGGGTTTTTGAGAGTTATATTCCTAATCCATCGATTCAAGTCCAAATCTATTAATCATTCCTTTTTCAAATTATTGCAGAATTGGGATAGCCAGTTTGATTTGACAGTCGGTGCCAGTCGGAGCAAGTCAAGTGTGTCACAGATTGTCACTGTCACATCACATGTCAAATTTCAAAAATAAACGTATCTTCAATCAATCTTGCCGCTTGCCGCCGTCGCTTGATTGTTGTGGAATTAAAACTTTTATTCCATAACCTCAGTTATTTCTTCGAATGGAGTAATAGTTATTGCTTTAAAACAAAATGAGCCACTTTGAATTTGTTATACCGCTGCAGAAGGACGAATTACTAGAATCTCACGCAGGACAATATCATGTTGAAGACGTCGTACAACCCCGCGTACTTTTGTCCAAATTACAAGGTAATTATAGCGTCTGTTTATAAATCAACTAGCTTCGGCCGGGGACTTCGTCCGTGTGAAATTATATCCAATAGCATCGCATCGCCCGCCCGCACAATTATCGCGTTTTCACTTAGCGTTCTTTCTTTTTTCTTTTAGCTCGGCTTCTAAGGGTCTTAGCGTGATTTGTTGTTTTAAAGCCTTCCTCATGAATTGGGCTATCAAATGCAAAAAGAATTTAAATGAATTCTTCCAGAGATGAGCACGATATTATTATATTAATTAGTAAAGGTTTACTTATCCGTAGGTACTCAATAAGATCTAATAAAGCTTCCTATTTATAGATGCCGCACGAGCTTTTAATGCTGAAGGGGTGGAATACATATTGGAACACTTTGATACTTACTTTTCCATCATAGTTCATGGAAACAAACTTGAATGGAATGTTATTAACAAAGGTAAACTTATACCACTTAGCCAAAACATTATTTTATACAATTTACAACTTCATTTTATTTGATAATCAATTATCAGCAAACTGTATCCTTAAGAAGTTCTAATCAACTTTTTAGGTTTTGAACACATCATACGAGCGAGTAAAAGTCTCTGCAACCACCTAGAACCTATAGTACAAGAGCAAGAGATTGATTCTGAGGTCAGAACCAAGAATTTGAACATTTTGAAAATGATTATGTATCTATTCACTCAGATTATGAAGACTAAGGACACCAAACTTGCTGCTGACGTGAGTAGATCATGTTTTACAGTTTAAAAACATGTTATTTTATAAGAATATTGAATAAATCAATTATACTACAGAAATATTTTGACCTGGGTTCTGAGGTGTGGCAGATTTGTGTTTTTCCATCAGGAATTTATCAGTAGCAGCCTGGACTATGGACTTGGGTTGCCACGTCTTGCATAGGACTACCTCTTTTGTTATTTAGATTTCATCCTCTTAGAAAAATAACATTTAAAATACAAAATTTGAAACGGGTATAAGTCTTCAGTACCTAATGTTACAATCCAACATTGAAAAAGTTCCTGTATGCTAACATTTACTATTTCTAACAGAACTCCACAAAGCTAACATTGGGCAAAAAAGGCAAGAAGGCAACAGATGATGAAGAGTTCTGTGGTTGGACTGAGTCAGACAAACAGGCTGCCTTGGTGACACTCAACTTAGTGCTTCAGCAACCCCTGTCTAAGCTGTGGGACCCGCCCTTAGCTGAAGATAACTTTGTTTCGTAAGTCATTTACTTACGCAGAGCATTTCATCTCATATTATATCAATAAGAAAAATATTACACAATTAATTTAATATGCCTGTTGGATTGAAGGCAAATCAGAGAAATAACTTCTAAAATAGTTGCTAGTTTATTAGCTGCAATTATGTATCACATACATTATTGCAGCGGAGAATAGTCTCAGTTTATCTAGTTTAAATTTCCTAGTTAGATTTAATTCTTTTTCAGCCGACTTCAAATAAAGGATGAAGTTTTCAATTACTTTTTTTTTAAATGTATTTTACTTAAGAAGTCCGTCATTTCTAAACCAATTCAGAAAATTATTTTTTATTTGAAAGGATATACTTCCAGATTAGTCCCATATAAATTTGGTCAAGTTCTGATGAGTCGTTTTTTAGTTAACTTCAATAATACGTGTTTTTTCCACTTATTGTATATACATTACAAGTAGTGGTATGAATACATACGAATTTATGTGGCGTAGGTACATACCACAACAAAAAATTGTAACAAAGTTTTTACAAAAAAAAACTGCCTTCCAAAAGACAATACAAAATGAAAAATAACTTTAATTTCGGAAGTCGAGTGTCAAAAAGGAAAATACAAAACCAAAGGATTTTAAACAAACTTCCAAAACAAGTCGTTTTTTAGGGGTCCGTAGTAACAAGGAACCCTTATAGTTTCGCCATGTCCGTCTGTCTGTCCGCGGCTTAGCTCAGAGACGGTTAGTACTAGAAAGCTGTACTTTGGCATATGTATACATATTAATCATGCCGACAAAGTGGTAAAATACAATCAAGATTTTTTTTTTTAAGCTCCCCTACACGTAAAGTGGGGATTTTTTTCCTCATCTACCCCATGTTGTGGGGTATCGTTAGAAAGGTCTTTCAAAAATATTGTGAGTTTATCGGAACCATTTTTGGATCCGTTTGCGAAATATTAAGCTATTAATTGATTTTTTTTGTTAGAGTCAAGTGTGCCCCCCCCCCCCCTGCCAGCTAAATGGTAGTACTTGGATTGGTAAAAAAAAACATTCGCATATATAACGAAATTAAAAGGAAAACTATCACAGCTAAGTAGGCTGTACAGGCAGGTTAACGAGTAATAATCAACCAACTTAAATTTGCAGTTTGAAAAACATGATCTCACACACAATCCGTATGGGAGAACATGTTTTTCAACTACAATGTTAAGTTTGTTCTTGGGATAAATTCATCCCAACTACGGAACCCTTCATTGTGCGTGGTCCGACACGCACTTGGCCGGTTTTTTTTTTTGTTGTTAAAATGTCTTGGTCAATTTCAAATTGGGTCTTTAACTTATTTCCAGAATGGTTGCTGAACCCTGCTATAAGGCTTTAGAAGAACAAATAATAAAGAACAAATCTGTCCGAGAGACTGTGTTTCAAGTGCTTGGTGTGCTGATCAAGAAGTACAACCATGGCACCTCCTGTCTCATAAAGTTGGTCCAGGTAATTTAATATAACATCTTCTTAATAATATAAGTTCTGGGGAAAAATTCCCGTTGAAGTGACATCTGCGCTGCCACCGACGATGCCGTGGAAGTGGCGAAGTTTGGCCAACAAGATCTGAAATACAGTCGTGCCATTGACACGAAGAAGAATAATATATGAATATAAGTATGTAACAGACGCTCAGACACAGTGTATTAGCCACTTTAGAGAAAAAAATAATTTCCACAGTGATATGGTATCGAACGTATAAGTTCACATGCACATGGCAGTTAAACATACAGTCATAGTGTAGATGTGTAGTAATTGTTATATAATCTTTATTTCAGATCCTACAAATGGTAGAACATGCAGTGTCGCCAATATGTGCAGGAGTAGTGCAACTGACCAAAGAATTTGCACTTGGGACATTTGGACCACAAATGGTATTACATTCCGTTTTATTTTTTATTATCATTTAAATTTAAATTTGCCTGCTACATTGAATGTCATTGATTTGAATAACGAATCACAATTAATATTTTTAGGTGCGTGAAATAGCAGAAGCATTAGCATCATCTGAGGATGAGAATGCAGGTGCTGGCACCGAGCAGGGAGCTGCGAGGAACTGTGGCGCTTTTCTACTGGAGCTAACTAAGGAGCTGCCCAAAGAGATGACCAACGCTATTGCAACCATACAGCCATATCTGGAGAGTGATGAGGTATATTTTTGTCCATAACTATGTTTTGGCTGCAGGTCGAGATAACTTCCGCGCGGAGCCCGCACCCTCAAGTAGATTAATTGTGATTGTAAACTTTATAAATGCTTTGAGTTTGCAACTAGGCAATAATTGTCAAATGTCTCTAATCATGGGTGCACCCAGCTCTTTTTTAGGGGTGGGGTCTACCCCACCCCTAAAAAAGAAAGTCAATTAACTCGATAAGTAGTACGAATTTCTCTCGATAACTACGCATGCGCGCTGGATTCATCGATACTGCATTGTTTTGCGCGGTAATTTTGAATGTTACCACTTGAATAATTAATTTTCAGACCTTTATTAATCAGTATCTGTTTCTCATTTTTTATTTTATTGTAATATTGTGTTTCTAAATGATGTTATTGTTGAAGTGAAGTGATAATTATTATTTTAGTCGTACACCCTCCGCATCAGCGTGCTGGGCATGATGTGCGAGGTGCTGAGCGTGGAGCTGCGCGGCGAGGGGCTGACGGACGCGCAGCGCACGCAGCGTGACGATTTCCTCGACGACCTGCACGAGCATCTGCACGACTTGTCTGCGTATGTACGACACAAGGTACGGAAATAGATACACTAGCGACCTTTCCCCGCTTGGCACGGTTTTGACAAAAAATCGCGATTTTTTTATTATATGTAACCTTCCGGAATAAATAGTTAGTATCTCTATTGCCGCTATAACAACAAATAATAAAATATAAATTAAAGGGAGCCCCCATACAAGAAACGTTTTTTGCTCAACTTTAACAATTGCTGTATCTCTTGAACCGTAATAGGTAGAGACATGACACCCTTCGTGTGCGAGTCCAACTAGCACTTGGCCGGTTTTTTATTATTATTTGGCGGCACCATCCAGTGGAAAACGCGGGAAGTACGGTATTTTATGCCCCAAGTTGCTTGCCTGTAGCATACAATAAAATTTAAGTAACAAATGCGTCGTCTAAACACTATTTAGATGGTGCAACAGTGCAACTATTTTGTGGCTTCAACTTGTGGTATGCCACAGGCAATTAGGCTTTAGATTCTTACGAATAATCTGGTACTTAATCAATCAAATTATTTTATTTACAGATCATACAATCTAATTTGTTAGTTACATACACATCTTAAACACTAGTGTTAGTACATCACAATATTTGGCAAATTTTGGTCATAACTACTAGCAATGTCAAAACCATCAATAATAATGTCAAAATCATTATTAATAATGATTTCAAAACCATCATCGATAATAATGTCAAAATCATAACTATAATGTCAAAATCACCACCAATAATGTCGAAATCACTAATAAAACAATAACCAAATATGCAATAATTAACAAAACATTACTTCAAGACACGATTTGAAAGTAATACCTGTGTGCTGGTCCAGTGCCTGAGTGTTATACCTTCCATCCTATCAGCAACAGTGACTAAGAGGCTGTTGGCGCTGACCCGCACCCGCCGCATCAGGGAGGCGCCACGCTTTCGCATGATTGCGTAAAAGTGTATATACGTGTACTTAAAGAATGTAACATTAAAACAGGTGCTTCAGTTCTGGTGTCGACTTCAGAGAGAGAACTGTGTGCCGGTTAGTCGGCAGCGCACTGTGCTTGAGCGATCCATCGGACGCCTCAGGGACAAGGCTGCGCTCGTCAGGAAAGCCGCCATACAACTACTTAAGGTATAGTTACAAATTAATCGTCAGCCGTTTTCCTCAACCTAGCTTGATCTTAACCCTTCGACCGGCAAGTGTAAGTATTCCTACAGCCAATCACAGTTAGTTAAGTTCAGTTTTGTTCAGTTTGTACTGTGTTGTTCAAAAGAACAATTGGAAATGGCGCGTATTCTTATGCGCCGACCGACGTCAGGCTACAAGCCATTCAAAATCAAAATTATAAACTTATGGGGGGTTTAGGCTTTCAAATACACAAATGCCATCCTAACTAATATTATAAATTCGAAAGAGAGTTTGTTTGTTACGCTTTCACTTTAAAACCGCTGAACAGATTTGGATATAATTTGACACAGGTCGACCATGACCTGGGTTAGGACATATAATACTTTTTTTCTCGATATTCCCACGGGATCTAAACTTATGCAGGTGAAACCGCGGGGCGCAGTTAGTAATCTATATTTTTGATTCCATTCGTCTCATATTATAACATAACGTCACGCATGTAATCTCCGAAGAGTAAGGCAGGGCTTTACATATGGCCACAATTCGCCAGTTATGTTTAAGTTCCATGTAATAGGGGGCCAGCCTATTGCCATCAACCGGGTACAAATCCCGACTCCAGGCTGCTACCTGAGGTCGCAGGAAAGTCCGAAAGGGATACCGTGGCCCCTGGCAACGTACAGGCAACTGAAGGAACACGGGTGGGTTTTAGTCAGTAAGAGTCTGACACGCCCTCCCGCTCCGCCCAGAGCGGGAGAAGTTATTTGATAATTTCGAACAGGGACCGAAACCGGTATGATCAATACCGGTATTTTTTCGGTTACAACATTTATTTACTTTACCAGTATTTTTAAAAGTAACCTTATTTGTTAAATTGAGGACAACCGGTAGTAATACCGATTACCAAAATAAAAATTACCTCTATCTTACACGTGCCGTCGGCATTAGTCAAAGGGCGCGCATCGCCTGTGTGTGTATAAAAAAGTCGAGTCTACCCGCGCGCTGGCGAACGCCGACCAATCACGGCCCTAGCTGGCACGACACGGCAACGCGTCTTTCAATATATTTATAATTTTAAACAGTAAAGCATGGCGCACACTGGATCGAAAATCACGTTTAGAAGACTTACTGCCACACTCGGAGACGTCTAATGGTTACTTAGGGCGCCCCTTAGTAAAAATTTAAAAAAATTCACACTCAAGAGTCAGTTAAGGGTACATTAGCGTCCCTTAATGACAATTAAAGTTAAGTATAGCAAAACCTTTACTTAACTTTTCAAGGATTGATTTTGACATTTAAGTTTGGGGTTATATTTTTATTTTTAACGGTGAATTCGCTTTCACATTAAGCGTTTATTAAAAACAAATAATTACTGATTTGGCAGACTTTATTGAGTTTGTAGACTATGTCAGAAGATATAGATAAGATAGGACCGAGGCGGTATTTACGAGTTTAATTCTGATCCCTTAACAAAATACTCAATTCAAGAATTCCATTCCAATCGTAGATGAAGATGTAGACAAAATACGTAAATAAAACAAATACCATTTTTTTTTTAAATTCACATTGTGTTCGAATATAATCCAGCATGAAACATAAGTATACGTATTAGATGTACAAATTTTTATCATCAGAGTACATGCAATTCAATTTAAATTAGAAAATACCCATTACGTAGAATTAAATAAAACAAATTGCAAATATAAATAAAAAAACCGTGTGTCAATAAATTAATAGCCAATTAAACACAATAAATAATCAAAAAATAAATTCCCCGGTTTGACATCGACAGTTAGAAGTGATGCCATAGAAAAAAGGTCGTAATCGCTTTATTTTATTTGAATTTAGTAAAAACTTACAGTAAAAGAACTGCCTGTCATAAAAAATATTTTTTTTGTTAATTATTATCAACACTTTTAAAATGTGGCTACACAAAGGCTTTATCGATATGCAATCGATAAGATGCTTCACCCTACGGATACTTAAAACTGTCATTAGCTAAGGAACCCTTAAATTATGTCTCTGGGATGTACCGTTGATTAACGGATTTAATGCTAATTAGTTAAGTACGAATTAGGACTAATTTAATGAACCTTTCTGAGTGCGGCTGTTAGACGTGCTAAGTTTTAAGTGTCGTTTTTACGGTCTGAAGTCAACAAGGAACCATTATAATTTTGCCAAGTCCGTCTCACTGTCTGTCCGCGGCTAAGCTCGGAGACTCTTAGTACCAGAAAGCTGTATTCATATTAATAACGCCAACGTGGTAAAAATAAAATCATAAAATATTTTTTTTTAGGATAAGTTCCTCCCTATAACTACGTAAAGTGGGGATGTTTTTTTATGTCTATGCCATTGCGTGGGGTGTCGTTGGAAAGGTCGTTCAAAAATATTGTGAGTGTGTTGGAACCATTGGATTCCGGGATCCGTTTGCGAAATATTAAGCTTTAAATTGGTAATTTTTGTTAGAGTCAAGTGTACCCCTGTATATACTTCTGCCGTGTCTAATTTTGTTCACATATCCAAAACCAACCAACAAACCGTTGGTTTTGGATATGTGAACAAAATTAGACACGGCAGAAGTATATACAGGGGTGTCAGGGACATCGACGAGAAAACTGCTACCATGGATTCAGTACATGATTCTGAACGCCCCTGCGCCGAATAATTTCGTCGGTTATTTAAAGAAAAAAAACTGGTGTTTCATAGAAAAGTGCAAAACCTACGCGGTCAAATTTCGACGGTAACAGGCTTCGCGTCGATGTCCCTGCCACCTTTTAAAACGAAAACTACCACAGCTAAGTAGGCTCTACAATTTAACGAGTAATAATCGACCAACTTACATTTGCAGTTGCAAAAACATGTTAAAATAAATGCCGCCCAGAAAAAAAAAGCTTTTTTATGGGAAATAACATCTTGAACATTTTTTTATATTACAACGAAAATCTACAATTAACCCCCTGGCTGCTATTTAGTATGAAAGTAGGTAGAGTAGGTACCAAAAATAATATTTTTGCCAACAATATTTTGGACATTTGTTCAAAGACGCAAACATTGAACCCTTTGTAGAAATGGACATGAGCATTGAGCGTTAGGTATATTATGGTATGATAAGTATAAAAAAAATAACGGTGGAAAATCCTTTCTTAAACCGGGCTTAAGAAAGGATTTTCCACCGTTATTTTTTTTATGTAGTATGACGGAACCAAACACTTCAACTTCTGGGGAGAAGTTGAAGTGTTTGGTTCCGTCATACTCGAGGGTAAAACGCCACAGGCAGACACAGGCGGACAGAGGTGTGGTCATACTCTCCTTTAAAAAGGGCGACAATGCCCTGCTTAAGAATTATAGGCCCATCTCACTACTAAGCCATGTCAACAAGCTGTTTTCAAGAGTCATCACGAACTGTCTCGCGTGCAGGTTTGACGACTTCTAGCGTCCCAAATAAGCCAGATTCTGCAAAGGCTTTAGCACCGTAGACCACATACATACGCTGCGGTAAGTTATACAGAAGATCGAAGACCCTGCTTCTCTGCTTAGCGTTTGTGGACTACAAGAAAGCCTTCGATTCGATCGAGACTTGGGCTGTACTGCAGTCTCTTCAACGGTGCTAGATTCACTATCGGTAAATCGAGGTGCTGCAGCGTCTATATGAAAACACTACTACTATGTCGTTCCGACTCCAGGACAAGACCTCAAAACCTAGCCTTGTGCAGCAAAGTGAAGTGAGACAGAGAGCCGTTACCTCTCCAAAACTGTTAATCGCTGCATTGGAGGATGTCTTCAAGGTTCTAGACTGGAAAGGGGTAGCAATCAACTTCAACGGCAGATACGTCACTTACCTTCGGTTTGCCGACGATATAGTTGTCATGGCTGAGGTAGTCTCAGCCATGACTATTATATCGAAGGACCTCAGTACAATGCTCGACGATCTCAATACAGCTTTCGAAAGAGAAGGTCTTAAAATGAACATGGACAAAACTAAGTTCATGTCAAATGCCCACGTAACACCCACCCTCATGAAGATCGGGGACTGTACATTCGAAGTTGTGGACGACGTTTAGGACAAACTGTCCAGTTAGGTAGGTCCAATGTCAAGAAAGAGGTCAATCGTCGAATCCAACTCAGCTGGACAGTGTTCGGAAAGCTACGCAATATCTTCTCATCTTACATACCGCAGTCGTGACCAGTGCGTGTTGCCAGTGACCTATGGAGCTGAAACGTGGTCGCTCACAATGAGCCTCATTGGAAGGCTGAAAGTCGCCCAAAGTAAGGTAATGGAGAGGGCTATGCTTGGAGTTTCCCTGACGACGTGATCGAATCAGAAATGAAGCGCAGAATAGATGGCCGATGGGCATGGGGCCGAAAGTTTCAGAGTGGCAACCGCGTACCGGAAGACGAAGCGTTGGAAGGCGTCCCACAAGGTGGAGGTTCCTACGGTTTTCACCAAGCCGATAACTTGGTGAAGACCGCAAGAATCCCAAAACCAGTCGAAATGGCGATGTTTGGGGGAGGCCTATGTCCAGGCGTAGAAGTCTTCCAGCTGAAATGATGATGATGAAGAGGTAGCTAGGTTGTTTCTCGTTTTAAACATTAATGTAATGCTCGAAATATTTTAAGTCAAAATATGATTTTTAGTATCTTCAAACTTAAATAGCAGCGGAAGGGTTAATTGTATACTTTCATTGTAATAGTAAAAAATCTTGAGGGTGTTATTTTCCATAAGAAAACCGTGTTTTTTTTTTCTGGCTGGCATTTAAATTTTTGGATACAAAATGTTCGAAACTTGAATGATGTCCAAATGTTCTGGTATAAATTCATCCCAACCACGGAACCCTTCACTTTGTGTGGTTCGACGCGCACTTGGCCAGGTTTTTAGGCCTGAAATGGTTTCTACTAAGTATTACTATGGTCAAATACGTCACATGAAATAAAAATGGCTTGAAAACTAAGGACTATAGTATGTTTAAAAAAATATGTATGCTCCATACATATTTTTCGTAAAAATACTATATTTCCTGTTTTCCTGGTCCAGATATGAAAAACCAGGATATCTCTGGAATAGCAAAATTTCCCATTATATTCTTACAGTGGATTATAGAACTTTATTTATGATTTTTGACATACGACAAACTACCCTTCTTTTTTAGATCTTGACTTTTTTTTTACTTATCTTTAACAATTTAGTTTTAGAAATACGACAAAATTTTTTTTAAATAAAAAAATGGTTACTTAACATGTATTATACAGGGTGGCAAGGTCATCTACGCGAAAATGTTACCACGGATTCAGTACGTCATTCAGAACCCCCAGCGTTGAAATTTTGCTCGAAAATAAATAAAATTGAGAGTACTTAGCCTGATTTTTCATACCTCCTTAAATATTATTCGTAAAAAAATTATAAGTCCTCGGTTTTCAAATTTAATTAATTCATGTGACATATTTAAATATATACATAATAGAAATGATTTCAAGACAAAAAAACAACAATTAAAACTTAGCGGCTCTAAGACTTCTAAACGCGATTTTCGATCCAGTGTGCGACGATCTCCGTGGTAATTTTTAAAGTATTTTCTAATGCCAACAAATTGTCGGCATTGCGATATTCTATTTATTTCTCGTAAGTCGTAATCAAGGCCATTTTCAGGTTACCGGTATTAAAACGGTAACTTAAATAGAGGTAACAACATGTTTTTTCTTCTTGCGTACCCAGATACCGGTAACCTTAGTCGTAGAAGTAACCAAAATTTTTCGATACCGGTACCGTAATTCATGAAGGTTTTTGTATTATTTTTTAATTTTTCAGTCCATGATTTCGAACCCTCAAAAAAAAAAAGGCTGCTTCCGTTCCTCTCTATTTAATATTCACATTAATTTCTAGATATTCTTGGAATGCAATCCATTTTCTGCACAACTGAAACTAGAAGCTCTTGAAGAACAATTGAAAACTGAAACGGAAATCTTAGAAGATCTACAAAAGAAGTTAAATCCGGGCCCCGACCCTGAGTTGGTAAAAAATTGGGAGAGTATAGAGGGTGACGTCATTACTACTATAAAGAAAGGAATGGATATACTCACACAAGATGAGCCAGAATTATCCCAAGCGTCGCTGGAGAACTTGTATGACGCTATCCGCAAAAATTTACGTGAGAAGAACTATTACAAGGCGTACCTTGTTGTAAAGCACACTGAGAGACAGTACCCTGATGCTAAGTTACTTCGATGTGACATGGAGAAAAGTGACCAGGTAAGAACTACAGAAATATTTGATTGTAGGAACTCAACCTAATGGATTTGAAACCGAATCAGTAGCAAGCTTTCAGATACATATTGTATAAAAACTATCTATTCGTTAATAGTTAATAGTTATGTATTGTATATGTGGTAATATTGGTATTCAGCTGCATCCGGTTAGACTCGAAGCCAACCGTAACATAGTTGGGAAAAGGCTAGATGATGTCTTGTATTTATTTTATAGAGGTACTCGTGTGAGGAACAGGGTGTAAAGTTCACTCATCCTCTATAGAAATGGGGGAATCCTCCGACCAAACGTGTGTCGTCTCTGGTGGGCAACTGCCCGACGATTGATTTCGGGAAGTTATATATATGCTGATCGCGCGGTAAACTCTGCTTGTCCGATGCAGGATTTCGCGTGACGTCAATGTGATGCGTAGTTTGCATGTGGCGTTCTAGATGCCGCCACAATGTAAATTGTATACCACGCGTAATCTGCACATTGTTTCTCCTATCCAAAGGTTGTCTGTAATAGTAAAAAATCACTTTTAGCAATAAGACCACCCATTCCATGGTGTACAGTAAGGTTGGTATCTATCAATCCAAAAATTAAATTACTTATCAACACATTTGATGGTTTTGCCGCCATTATTAGAAAAAGATGTGCATCCCTGATGTCGCGAGCTCGCGGCAGCAACAACAGTATTCTCAGTGTGTTCGCAGATCGACGGAATTCCCCGAGGGTGCCGAGGTGTGGATGCAGCTCCACGCTGAATCTTAATTGTTTGTTAATCTGTGTCTGTACCTACTCACACTAGATGTTACTAACCCTATGGACTTCGAAAATAAAAGTATTCTATTTTATTACAGATTACATACTTCGTAGCGTTACTTCGCAACATATTCATAATACGAGACCGAACCATCTCTCTAACTCAGCAATGTGAACAAGAACTTGCAATGTACAAACGATTAGAAGAAAAGGAAAATATAGTGGCCTTTCTTCAAGAGTCCGTTCACTTCAGTCGCATGGTCTCCGAAGCGGTACCGCTTATAAACTCCTTGTTGATGTCAAAACAAGCGGGTGACGTCAGCGAGGCGATAGATTTCTTTACGACGGCTCATCATTTTAATATTGAGTCTGCGAAAATGGGCGTCGCGAATATGTTGCTGCTTGTGTGGTCGCCGGATCAGGTAAGCTTGTTTAGTGGAAGATTTGTTGTTTTTTTTTTTGTCAAATTAATAGCAACTAAGTTCTGGTTTTAGGGCACGGTCCCTTGGAGCTGTAAAAAATCAAGGTTCTAAGACGCGCGAAAATTCATAGGCCGTGTCACATGAGTGAAGCCGCGCACAGCTTTGAGACGTTACCCAGGGCGCGAGTCCTAGTCGCAATTGTCCGTAATTTTATATTCTTTGTTTAAGTAAAAAAAAAATGGTCTGCGGTTAATTCTAGTCTTCAATTTGATATCATCCACTTGAAACTGTTCAGGAGAAACGCGAGGCGGTAGAGCGTGCGTACCGCGACATGTACCTGGACTGCGACACGAAGGCCGAGCGCGCGCGGTGCTTCGCCATCGCCAAGAAGCTGGTGGCGCTGATGACGCACATCGACCGCGGGAGTGCGCTCGCGCTCGAACATCTTGTGGACAAGTGGGTCAACAAAGGAGACATCAGTCCCGCTATAATACAGGTACGCACATACATACTTAATATTAACATAAAGCCTTAAACCAGCAACATGGAGTTTATAAACGTTCGGCTATGTAGAGTGTAGCCCTGTCACTCATGTGACAGTCTATTTCAAAGCTCAATGAGTCATAACGCCGGCAGTAACGTGGCGGTACCTTCATAGAAGCCACTAAGCCCGGCTTGCCCTGATAAATCATAATTCACAAGAACAAACGTAAGCCTACCAATAAAAAAACAATTTAAAAACAAAAAAGTCAATGAACTCGTATTGTCATTGAAAACATATAAAAGGGGGTTTCCCTACAAAAGGTCAAGGAGAGTTCAAATTTGGCAGTGTTATAGGTTGGTGCTCTAATTAATATTCCGAATTTGCGATATTGAGCGACCGCCGCTCGCGCCGCCATATTGGAAAAATAGTACCAAAACCAGTTTTTACAGAATATCTTCTCTCCAGCATCATCTAAGTTATAAATGGTCATACAGGTTCTCCGTAAAAAAAAATTGATCTGGCAACCTAGCCCAGATTGCCAGATTTACGCACTCATTGAACTCAATCATTCGTTGATAGTATAAGCATAACATTTAAATTCCGCGCTTTGTTGCCAAACCTACGCGCCAATACAATGCATTCAAATGCGCCTTCTCGCTCACACTCGTGGTCTTCTTATTTGGCTTGCCTTATCTTCCTTTGTCTCGCAGTTTTCGCCTACAAATTGCTATAGAAACGTTTACATTTGTTGATATTTTTGTCAGTTGAAGAATAGTGGTAAACCACTTAAAAACAAACCATCTTATTATATTACATCTCATTGATTGATAGAGGTAGACTTAAAAGCCGGAAGAGATGTACCCAGTCTATTCAAGACCAACCGCCTAAGGTGAGAGGAGACCTATGGGAAAGAAAGCACCCACCACCACCCGACTTCGTTCAGCCACAGGAGCATCTGCCACCTGGACGTGACCTGCAGTGACCTCTATGGAAAGCAATCAATCGAATGTGGACCTAAGTAGGCCGTTGCAAGCACACTCTCCAAAGTGTCCATACACCTGCACTTCTGAGGACCTAAAAAATGCCGTGATTTGCGTGGCCACCTTCTGGGCCCAACTCCTTTAACATAATACATGGTTTACCATCGACTTGAAAAGAAGAAGACATCTCATTGAGATCACAAAATACAATAATAATAAATAATAATAATAATAAGTTTATTCAAAAAATAATGTAGTACAGTATAAACATTTTTCGTAATTCTATGTAATAGTTCACAAGTGTTACATGCCTGAACTAGGACATCCTGTGTTTCAGGCGAGAAAAGGTAAAACATTATATCTAAATAATCACAGTAATCACATCATATACAAAAGGTAAATTAGTCAACTAATAGGTATGTAAAAGAGGTGTAAACAGTATAAAAATCTTACCTGCTAAAATCTTAGTATATTAATTTAAGCTAACTAATCATAATAAAAAGTGCAATTAATATTTATTTAAGTACAACTAATAACTTCTCTGTATCTTCATAGGACAAATTTTGTAATGTTTCCTTCAGAGTTTTCTTGCAATTTACAAAATTTTGGGAATAAATTTTTGCTTTTGCATTAAGTCTGTTATAGAGTAGTGGTCCCAGAAAAACAAAAAATTTGGCTGTAAAAGCATGTTTTGTGCTTTTTGTGGGACAAACTATATCTTTCCGTCTCTTTTTAATAAGTTCAGTGCTGAAGCGGAGGGCTGCGTGTTGTTTTAGTACAATGCTCATTATGAATAACTGCCTGACTGTTAGTACTTCACAATTTTTATAGAGCTGGTTAGTGGGAAAAAGGAAAGGGCGGCACGTAGACACCTTGAGAATCGCTCTTTGAGCTCTTTCGACTTGTATTAATAAAGTTTTACCTGCTCCACCCCATGAGGTAATGCAGTATGTCAAAATTGACTGACATAGAGCAAAGTAAACTTGCTTAATTATTTTTGGATCCGCAATATGTCGCAGCTGCTTAAATACAAATATGAGCTTACGAACTCTATTATTTAAGACTTCTATATGTTGTTTGAAAGTAAGGGTCTCGTCTAATATAACACCTAGGTATTTTATTTGGTTAGTCTTATTAATATTAGGACACTTTAACGGGCATTCTGCGGGGATTGTGCAACAATGAGCATATAGCGTCGAGGAGTAATCGGAAGTTGGCTTGCGCATGGAAAACTTTATATAGTTTGTTTTATCCGTATTTAGGGTTAATGTGTTATGTTGAAGCCATTTATTTACAATATTGAAGCCGTTTTGCGCAAGCTTGTGAACTTCATGTTCCGATTCAGCCGCAAAAAGAAGAGCAGTGTCATCAGCGTAAGATATTACTGTACCGTGCTGTAGTTTAAGATTACAAAGGTCGTTTATGTATATCAAAAACATAGTGGGTCCTAATACACTTCCTTGGGGAACACCAAAAGACGTGTTTTTTTGGTCTGCGCTGAGGACATTGCCAATCTTAACGCATTGAGTACGGTCTTCTAGGTAACTTTTGAAAAGTTTGAGCTGGATACCTCTTATACCTACTGTCTCAAGCTTGCGCAATAGAGTAGGGATACATACTGTGTCAAAAGCTTTGGCAAGGTCCAGGAAAATACCTACTGTATGGTTACCCTTGTCAAGTTTTTGTGCTAGAAAATCAGTTAGATTATGTACGTATAATGTTCGTATTGAAGAGATTCTTCATAGGTGTTTTGAAATAAAGATAATTTTCAATTGACATTAAATTAAACTCATAAAATTATGTATACCGCAATAGAATAACAAGATCATTTGGGAGCCATCTAGTGTAATCATGCATCTAGTAATGCAAAAAAAAACTATCAGAGGTGATAGTTTTTTTTTGCATGTGACAAGCGAATATAAATTAAGGTGAAGAGGTTCGGCTAAGCGGTGTGATTACGCGCTTTCATTAATTATAGATGGCGCTTATGACAATTACGTACTGATGCATTTTAAAGGTTTTCTAAACAAAATTATAATAATGTTGCCATGAATAACATAGAAAATCAGTCAATCCGTCCCTTGGCTGTTTTTTTTTTAACCGCAAAAAATATGTCGGCTGGCCCTAATTTTGACCCCTAGGCACGCCACTGATCGCCGGGTACTTACTATACATATTTTCGACTTTGTTAACACTCTACTATAGGTTGTCCACTCTGAAATGACGCACCCCACTACCGCATTTTTTATGCGCCGTGTGCGTAATATACGGTAGTGAGGCGCTTTGAAAGTAGACAAGCTATACTACCAGATTAATAATTTTGCTTGTTTCATCAATTTGACTTTTCATAAAAAATGCGGTGTTTATGGTTGGCTTGCACAGCAGCAAATCAAATAAAAACTTGTTATTTTCATTCACAGGTTTTTTGGGAGATGTTCCTAAAGAAAATTGATGGAACTACAGACATGGACAGCTACGCCGCACTCACACTTCTAGTGATGGTCGCTAAGGCGAAGCCCTCCGTAGCAGTCGCGAACCTCGATGTCATTCAATCGCACGGGTTAACTGCAGACTACAACTCAAGGAACTTGAGCGTTCAACTATTGCTACCATTAACGAAAAAGAGTCAAAGATATCCCGTCGAACACGTGATTTTCACCTCTATTTTCGACAGTCTGATGGAAACATTCTCTAAGTTCGATAGATTTACTGACTTCGCTGCTAACTCTATAGATCTCATTTACGCGATCTGTGATACCCCAGAAGTTGTATGTGGTAAGATTCTTGCGGAAATGTACAGAAGGGTTGAAGAGACGATGGTGAATGATAGTGGCAATGAGGAGGAGGTCAGCCTGCCTGTGGAGCTGTTGACTCGCTTCGTGTTCGTGCTGGGACAAGTGGCGCTACAGCAGCTCATATACCTTGATATAAATGTGTACAGCGAGCTCAGGAGAAGGAATCAGGTAATCATTCACTTTTAAACAAACAGACTAAAAAAGATACGTTTTTACTAATTTTTCTTAGCAAAATACACTAAAAATACTTTTTCATACTAATAACGGTTGTCTTACTAGAAAATACGAGAAAATAGTAGATTGTTTGCCTAGGGAGCAAACAAGTATTTTTAAGGCGAAAGTGTTTCTTTGAATCCAGAGTCGAGTGAAGGATTCTAAAGTAGAATCCTGAGCGCAGTGAGGGATTCAAAGTACGTCACTCGAGCTTAAAATTGTGTTTCTCCCGAGGTGAACACTTTACTTTTTATCACCCTCTATGAGAAAAAAAAAGTGTGGAGTCCGCCCGCCCCCGTCAGGAACAAAGTTCCCTCTCACGTATGATTTAAAACAATATCAAAATTTTCTCAGCCGCACCCTTGAAAACTATGAAGACGACACCATTGACGAAACATTTGAAAATTTTCGCAGCCGAAATCTTAGATTTTCATTTTGACCAAATTCACACTTTCTCTCTCTTGCCAGCCTGTTACTTGTTCATACAATGTTCGTGATTGATCTCTTTGCTGATTGGAAATTTTACTAACAAAGTCCAAATTCAAAATTCAAATCACTTTTAGTGCCTGGGGATTGAAAAGCTAGTCCCTGTTTACGAAGAATAAACTAGCTATTTTTGAATAGATGTGATAAGAAACTATTTTCGTAGGAATAATTTTAACTCTTATAACATTTCATCGATTCAAACATAACAATACAAGGATTTATTGTCATCAGGTCCGCGAAGAACGCAAGGTGGAAGAAAAACGCAAGAAGAAAGCGGGCGCGTTCGCGACACCGGGTAAGCGCGGGCGCATGGACGACCTGCGCCGACAGACGCTCATGAACGTCAGCAACGCCAGTGCTTCCTCGCGGCAGCAGCGTTCTGCGAGCTTCACTTCCAAGGGACCCTCGGTACGGGCTTGTTCTACTAGCCTTTTTTTTTTTTTTTTTTTTTGGATGGGAAATCATCAAATGACTTCTCCCGCTCTGGGCAGAGCGAGAGGGTGTGTCAGACTTTTACTGACTAAAACCCACCCGTGTTCCTTCCGTTGCCTGTGTGCCGGGGCCGCGTTATCCCTTTCGGACAAACCCGCAACCCCAGCAGGTGTTCTACTAGCCTGGAATCTAGCTCGTCTTGCCATGACTCCCTTATTCTAAGAAATTCAATATTCGTACGAACAGGCGAACACAACAATGACAGAGGACGAGGCAGGCCTCGAAGGCGCCGTAGCCGACGATGCCGATGCAGAATATGTGCGCGGAGTGTGCGAGCGAGACATCGTGGGCGCCGGCACTAGCCTGGCGCGCTACGTGCCGCTGCTGCGCTGGCTACTGTCCAACCCCGCGCGCGCCACGCCGCCGCTGCAGGCCGCCGCCGCGCTCAGCTTCACTAGGTATGTGAGCGAGCAGGCCGGGTATAGTGCGCGAGCGAGACATCGTGGGCGCCGGCACTAGCCTGGCGCGCTACGTGCCGCTGCTGCGCTGGCTACTGTCCAACCCCGCGCGCGCCACGCCGCCGCTGCAGGCCGCCGCCGCGCTCAGCTTCACTAGGTATGTGAGCGAGCAGGCCGGGTATAGTGCGCGAGCGAGACATCGTGGGCGCCGGCACTAGCCTGGCGCGCTACGTGCCGCTGCTGCGCTGGCTACTGTCCAACCCCGCGCGCGCCACGCCGCCGCTGCAGGCCGCCGCCGCGCTCAGCTTCACTAGGTATGTGAGCGAGCAGGCCGGGTATAGTGCGCGAGCGAGACATCGTGGGCGCCGGCACTAGCCTGGCGCGCTACGTGCCGCTGCTGCGCTGGCTACTGTCCAACCCCGCGCGCGCCACGCCGCCGCTGCAGGCCGCCGCCGCGCTCAGCTTCACTAGGTATGTGAGCGAGCAGGCCGGGTATAGTGCGCGAGCGAGACATCGTGGGCGCCGGCACTAGCCTGGCGCGCTACGTGCCGCTGCTGCGCTGGCTACTGTCCAACCCCGCGCGCGCCACGCCGCCGCTGCAGGCCGCCGCCGCGCTCAGCTTCACTAGGTATGTGAGCGAGCAGGCCGGGTATAGTGCGCGAGCGAGACATCGTGGGCGCCGGCACTAGCCTGGCGCGCTACGTGCCGCTGCTGCGCTGGCTACTGTCCAACCCCGCGCGCGCCACGCCGCCGCTGCAGGCCGCCGCCGCGCTCAGCTTCACTAGGTATGTGAGCGAGCAGGCCGGGTATAGTGCGCGAGCGAGACATCGTGGGCGCCGGCACTAGCCTGGCGCGCTACGTGCCGCTGCTGCGCTGGCTACTGTCCAACCCCGCGCGCGCCACGCCGCCGCTGCAGGCCGCCGCCGCGCTCAGCTTCACTAGGTATGTGAGCGAGCAGGCCGGGTATAGTGCGCGAGCGAGACATCGTGGGCGCCGGCACTAGCCTGGCGCGCTACGTGCCGCTGCTGCGCTGGCTACTGTCCAACCCCGCGCGCGCCACGCCGCCGCTGCAGGCCGCCGCCGCGCTCAGCTTCACTAGGTATGTGAGCGAGCAGGCCGGGTATAGTGCGCGAGCGAGACATCGTGGGCGCCGGCACTAGCCTGGCGCGCTACGTGCCGCTGCTGCGCTGGCTACTGTCCAACCCCGCGCGCGCCACGCCGCCGCTGCAGGCCGCCGCCGCGCTCAGCTTCACTAGGTATGTGAGCGAGCAGGCCGGGTATAGTGCGCGAGCGAGACATCGTGGGCGCCGGCACTAGCCTGGCGCGCTACGTGCCGCTGCTGCGCTGGCTACTGTCCAACCCCGCGCGCGCCACGCCGCCGCTGCAGGCCGCCGCCGCGCTCAGCTTCACTAGGTATGTGAGCGAGCAGGCCGGGTATAGTGCGCGAGCGAGACATCGTGGGCGCCGGCACTAGCCTGGCGCGCTACGTGCCGCTGCTGCGCTGGCTACTGTCCAACCCCGCGCGCGCCACGCCGCCGCTGCAGGCCGCCGCCGCGCTCAGCTTCACTAGGTATGTGAGCGAGCAGGCCGGGTATAGTGCGCGAGCGAGACATCGTGGGCGCCGGCACTAGCCTGGCGCGCTACGTGCCGCTGCTGCGCTGGCTACTGTCCAACCCCGCGCGCGCCACGCCGCCGCTGCAGGCCGCCGCCGCGCTCAGCTTCACTAGGTATGTGAGCGAGCAGGCCGGGTATAGTGCGCGAGCGAGACATCGTGGGCGCCGGCACTAGCCTGGCGCGCTACGTGCCGCTGCTGCGCTGGCTACTGTCCAACCCCGCGCGCGCCACGCCGCCGCTGCAGGCCGCCGCCGCGCTCAGCTTCACTAGGTATGTGAGCGAGCAGGCCGGGTATAGTGCGCGAGCGAGACATCGTGGGCGCCGGCACTAGCCTGGCGCGCTACGTGCCGCTGCTGCGCTGGCTACTGTCCAACCCCGCGCGCGCCACGCCGCCGCTGCAGGCCGCCGCCGCGCTCAGCTTCACTAGGTATGTGAGCGAGCAGGCCGGGTATAGTGCGCGAGCGAGACATCGTGGGCGCCGGCACTAGCCTGGCGCGCTACGTGCCGCTGCTGCGCTGGCTACTGTCCAACCCCGCGCGCGCCACGCCGCCGCTGCAGGCCGCCGCCGCGCTCAGCTTCACTAGGTATGTGAGCGAGCAGGCCGGGTATAGTGCGCGAGCGAGACATCGTGGGCGCCGGCACTAGCCTGGCGCGCTACGTGCCGCTGCTGCGCTGGCTACTGTCCAACCCCGCGCGCGCCACGCCGCCGCTGCAGGCCGCCGCCGCGCTCAGCTTCACTAGGTATGTGAGCGAGCAGGCCGGGTATAGTGCGCGAGCGAGACATCGTGGGCGCCGGCACTAGCCTGGCGCGCTACGTGCCGCTGCTGCGCTGGCTACTGTCCAACCCCGCGCGCGCCACGCCGCCGCTGCAGGCCGCCGCCGCGCTCAGCTTCACTAGGTATGTGAGCGAGCAGGCCGGGTATAGTGCGCGAGCGAGACATCGTGGGCGCCGGCACTAGCCTGGCGCGCTACGTGCCGCTGCTGCGCTGGCTACTGTCCAACCCCGCGCGCGCCACGCCGCCGCTGCAGGCCGCCGCCGCGCTCAGCTTCACTAGGTATGTGAGCGAGCAGGCCGGGTATAGTGCGCGAGCGAGACATCGTGGGCGCCGGCACTAGCCTGGCGCGCTACGTGCCGCTGCTGCGCTGGCTACTGTCCAACCCCGCGCGCGCCACGCCGCCGCTGCAGGCCGCCGCCGCGCTCAGCTTCACTAGGTATGTGAGCGAGCAGGCCGGGTATAGTGCGCGAGCGAGACATCGTGGGCGCCGGCACTAGCCTGGCGCGCTACGTGCCGCTGCTGCGCTGGCTACTGTCCAACCCCGCGCGCGCCACGCCGCCGCTGCAGGCCGCCGCCGCGCTCAGCTTCACTAGGTATGTGAGCGAGCAGGCCGGGTATAGTGCGCGAGCGAGACATCGTGGGCGCCGGCACTAGCCTGGCGCGCTACGTGCCGCTGCTGCGCTGGCTACTGTCCAACCCCGCGCGCGCCACGCCGCCGCTGCAGGCCGCCGCCGCGCTCAGCTTCACTAGGTATGTGAGCGAGCAGGCCGGGTATAGTGCGCGAGCGAGATATCCTAGTATAGCATAATCTACTTATAATGTTGCCACTGTAATACACCACCTTTTTCATACCAGTGATGAGCAGGCCGGTTGGCACAGAATTAGATATTTAAACGCTGCTACTAGTTGTCCGTTTATCCGTTATATTCTGTTGGTGTTCGACATCATCTAACCTCGTGTTCCGGCGTTTAATATGATTGCTTTTTTATAAATTGTAGGTTTATGTTGGTTTCCAACGCGGTTTGCGAAGAAGGTCTTCAATTGATGGTGACAGTACTCAAGAAGTCCAAGAATGTGTCCCTGAGGACCAACTTGACTATCGCTTTCGCCGACCTTACCTTGCGGTTCCCCAATCTTACACAACCCTGGACTCATCATATTTATCACATGTGAGTATAAATACTGTTGAAAGTCTCGTATTAATCTGCTCTAGTAACTGGCCCTTCTCTCATGTCCTGGGCGTTTGATAATCCCACAAAGCATTTCTATCTGATTCTAATCTATAAATTCTTTTACACGTTTAAAGAACTAAACTGGGGCCTGTCTGACATCAGGTGGTCAAACAGGCCCCAGTTTAGTTCTTTACCTAATAAGAAAAGAATAATTTCGTACAAATACTGCTTTTATTTTATTTGTTATCTTGTATTAAGTGCTATTAGGTCACTGCGAAACCGGCCCTAAAAATGGAAAACTTACTTTATAACAATACTATAACATTTCAGATTAAGTGACGAAGAATTAGAAGTCCGACAATGCGCAGTTAAAATGCTCTCCTTCTTGGTTCTCCACGAGATGGTTCGAGTGAAAGGGCAGATTGCCGACATGGCGCTGTGTTGTGCGGACAAAGATGCGCGAGTCGCTTCCATGACGAAGCTATTCTTCAAACAACTGTCGCAGAAAGGCAACGCCCTGTATAACGTCATGCCTGACATCATATCGAGGCTCAGCGACCCCGAGTTGAACGTCGCTGAAGAACAATACAGAGTTATTATGAAGTTAGTATTACTTGTTCAGTATGATGTTCAAGTTCAAGTAATATGTTACAAGTGCTTCCAAGGTAATGGCCGCAGAAGTGATTTTTATAGAGATATTTTCAGCAGCTTACTTACCTTTAGCCAGCCACTCCAACAAAAATAACGTTTTGTCTCATTCTAGGTATATAACATCGCTCATACAAAAAGACCGACAAATGGAAGCCTTAGTAGAGAAGCTATGCCAAAGATTCAAGCTATCGACAGAAGAGCGACAATGGCGCGACCTTGCGTACTGCCTGTCCCTATTCACATACAACGAGAGGTCTCTACGCAAGCTCATCGAGAACCTCGACTGTTACAAAGATAAACTGCACTGTAATGGAGTCATGGACTCCTTTAACACTATAATGAATAACACATCTAAAATGGCCAAAAATGAAGTTAAGGTAGGTCGAAAAAAACACTGATCGAAATTTATTTACCCTTTCCATTTGTGGTAACAATATAAAGGATGTTATTAAGGTATATTGTGAAATATAACAAGCAAAACTTTTACAGACCCTAGTCACGGAGTTGGCCGATAAGATAGAAGAATGTTTCGCTGTTCGAGACGGTGAGGAAGGTAACACGGAGGAGAATAGTGAGGGCGGCGCCGCGAGTGCCTCCCCGCCGCGGAGGAACGAGCCCGTGCGAGCCACACCGCGACGCAAGCCCGCAGCTAGGCGGAATAGAAGACGTTCCTCTTCTAGCCCTGACGAGGTAAAGTAGTTCCTAAGTTCCCGATTGTAGTCTACTTTTGTCAAAACTTAAAGCAGGTTATATAGGTACGAAATTTCCGCATTGCAACATCGGAACTAAAGTAACTGCAGTACGAATACCTCTGTTAAACGAAGTTGATAAAAATATTAAAAATATGTTTTTACTTTTTCGCAGAATGAACCGCCGAGCAACGAAAAGACCCCACAAAGTATGAGAAAGTCGAATCGTAGAGCGGCGACGAGGAACAATAAAACATCAGCGAATGCTTCAGATGACTCTGGTAAACTTTAATACAATTTTCAGATAAAATAATGAACTACCAAATAAAGTAGCATCATTGTATGTAATTAATTTTGTTACAGATGAAGACTTTCAGAAAAAGGATGATGAAGAACTATTTAAGAAACCTACGGTTAAGAGAACGACACGAAGAAGAAAATGATAACAGTAATTAATGAATAAAATGTTTAAATGCTATAAAACACTATTTTTGAAATATAAGTCTTTAATTAATTATTTGAATGCCTACATTGCACCGGAAGGAACGACCGATATTATATTATGTATGCCAATCTTTATAAGACAAAAATTTAACTGGTTTTCATTTTAGTCTAAATTAAATTCAATTTAATATAATTTAAATTCATCAAAGTTTTCAAGTTTAGTATAATATTGTTTTATGTGGGGGCAAGGATTCAAAAATGAAATAGTTTTTGTCCAGATACACAACAAACAGTAGGTATATTACACATTCGCATAACATGCAGGGCAGCGAACAGCCCCGGATCTAGGGGGCGCAAACCGGGGCACGTGCCCCAGGCGCCTAATTCAAGCGTAGGAGACAAGTGCACCACCCAGCACACCGCAACTTTGCAATAAATGAGACGAACAGCACATAGAATCTTTCTATTTCTTTATTTCCGACTTCCAAAAAGGAGGAGGTTCTATGTTCGTAGCGTGTTTTTTATTTATTTTTATGGAAATGCATTTATTAAAATGTACCTATCCTAACCAAATCATAATTTGCAGTAAACCTGCGAAAAAGAAATGTGTGCTGGGGCACAGTAGAAGTGAAACTTCAACGGACAAGTGGAAAAACGAGTCGCAACGGACAAGTGGCTAACAAAAATTATACAAATGTCGAAACAAAATGGTGGCTCTCGATTCGCGACGATGACAAACGTACGAACCAAGGCGGGCTACGAGCAAAATTTCAAACCTGTTGGATCGCTGACGAACTGATCGCTGAAGCTGTTTTAAAGTGACAACGGGCGAGAAAAGTCACCGAGCAATAAGTACTATCGAAGAACTTCATATCTAAGCAGTTTGAAATCAAAATCCCGTGAACACGATGACTACATCTGTTACCGCCCCGGTTCTATAGCTGCCGAGCGCTGCAAGCAGAAATAGTTCTTACGGTGTATAGATATGAAGTTCTTCGACGGTACGTGCACTTGCTCGCACGTCTATCACCCCTTTTAGGTGGACAAGCGGCGGGAATCTTATGCAGACCAGCTGAAGAATAAAGAGAATGCAGAATGCAAGAGGGAGCTCAAAAACTTAACTGCCTTGGGTACTTTCGGTTTTCTTTTGACTATTAATAACACGCTGGCGATTTCAAAATCTCACGTCCACACACAGATTTCGAAATCGCTAGCGACAAATCTCCTGTAAAAATGTTCGTGGACGTGAGATTTTGAAATCGCCTACGAGTCGCTGCGTGTGTATTTACTTTATTACCTTCCTTCAGTGTTGCCGCAACTGAGTTCCCAAAATTTACATATCCAATCCAGCGCTGAAAAGGTACATTTTGGGTTAAAAAGGTACCTATGCAATGCTTTTACTAAAAATCATTCGCTACTGCATCTCTCGCTCTCTCGCAATGAATGCGAGACAGGGAGAGACTGTCTGTTCGCCAGCAGTTCTATTTTTTGGATTGTAGGCGTAATAAAACTTATCTATATTATATTTAAAAAATCTCCGCAGTTTTATGATAGGTACTCATTGAATTGTTTCTCGTGGTTAATTCGATTAGTGGAAATGGGCTTATTCTATTTATTTATTGTACACTATACACGGTTAATTTTAGCTCGTTCTGGAACCAAAAGCCATAAACTCGATCATCGAACTCGAAACGATTGGGACTATTATTTTAAATAAATTACAATTAACAAAAAAACACGAAAAATTTAATTTATTGTTTTTTTTGTGAAATAATGAGAACTCGAAGTAACTGCGATCAATGCATATGTGTGTAAGACGTATCGACGAACGGCAACACTTGCGAACGGTACCCATTGAAAAATCCATTCATCGATCAGACAGCATAAACACACATACGCAATAGATAAATAGGTACACAAATAAAAATACGAAAAGCGAATTCAGACTTTATTTCTTAACCGTAAACGGTAACAAATAGAAATTTCACCAAACTAGGTACAAGGTAAGTAGGTACGCAGTTTACTAAAATTATTCTGAGAAGTGTCCGACTGGACGTCACAAGGATGCACAACCGAATTCCGCGGTTAAGTGTATACAAATAAGGTCTTAATTCGGTCCAATATTTTCATAGAAAAGGGCCACCACCAACTTATAATGAACTCTATTCGACAGATAAAACGATTCATTATTTCTGTTTACATTGCCTGCCTTTGTATAAATAAGCCGCCGCGCCGCGGCCGCAAGCAAGCATTGTCGCATAAAAATTGGTTTAGGCAGTATTCTTTCAATTTATCATAAATATGGTAGGTAGGTATGCTTATTAAGTACCTATTAGCTCGATTGGTCGACAGGCGATTCAAGGCCTTAAATACAACTCCCAAGCGTACTCGTCGTGTCTAGTTGAAAAGGTACGAATAAGTACTAGTGATTTCGTGATGCGAGAGTGGTGAATGAAATTTCAATTAGTTTCTCTCGTTTACGAGGAGATGTGGTAGTGATAAACACCGTGCCGTGCTTCCGATACAAACGAGAGATAACGGAGGTAAATGAACTTACACCAACCTAAATCGTAAAAGAAATGAAATACCTACTTGCACGTAAGTACTTACTTGCAGCCGGTTATTCGTCTAACGTCCGTTGACCCACCGCGAGCTCGCTGTCAACTGACTCGCACACGCACAGCTGTGCCGCGCTACGTCATCACACTCATCACCGAGCGGATCGCGTAGAATCTTGCGTTTATGAATGAAATAGTGGAAGCGCTACTAAGATTTAACTCGAATGACAGAATAAAAGTGATAAATTTCTAACTTCTACATTAGATGTCTTAAAAAAACAATAACAATGCTAATAGTAACTATTAATCGTCTGGAGTCACTGTGTTTCGGCTCCAGAACAATGTAAAATTAATGGTGTATATACAAGAAAGAATATCACTTTCGTTTATCGCAGAGACCAATATCTCGCGCGCTTAAAAACACAAAACATAATGTACCTATCAAAACTTATCCGCTTTGCAAACAACCGCGCCCTTTTTTTTTTTTTTTGGTTGGGAAATTATCAAATAACTTCTTCTGGAGGGCTTGTCAGACTTTTACTGACTAAAACCCACCCGTGTTCCTTCTGTTGCCTGTGTGCCGGGGCCGCGATATCCCTTTCGTATAAACTCGCAACCCTGGCAGGCATTGGCTATAACGGACCCCGTCAGTTGGTGCTGACATCTCTTTAAGGCGCGCGTGGAACACAACGCGCCGTCGACCCGGGCCTGGTCTTTATCGGACGGCGAGCTACCCTTGGCTCATCGTCCGCAAGCCCGCGCCTACAGTGGCCGGAAGTCGGCTTGCGACTCCCGACGCCGGGCGTCTCCTGCGACGACTAGGGGCGCGAGGGCGCGAATTTTACCTCTCCCTCACGCATTCCGCCTCCTCCTTCGCGAGCATTACTGCTTCGCAGAAGGAAGTGACGGCCTCCCATGCACTCTCGCTCCGAACCAGGGCCGGACGCGAGAGATCGTCGCCGCCAATCGCCTCCGTGAGGACACGGCGGTGCTCCGCCCAAGCCAGGCAGACCTCCACCGTATGCTCCATCGTGTCCTCCGGGCGTTCCACACAGTGGTGACACCCGGGCGTTTCCTCCCGCCTTATGCGGAACAGGAACCTCCCGAAACAACCGTGTCCGGTGAGGACCTGCGTCAGGCGGAAGGTGAGGAGGCCCGTGACGCCTCTCTAGCCACTCCTCAAAAAGGGGACTTATGGCGGGCCCAAACAAGCGCGCCCTGTGAGTAGAGTAGTGTTCTGTGTCTGTTCTGACTTGGTGAGCGCGCCCAAAGAGCGCGCCGCTCGGGCCGGTTCGATACACGATACAATGTTCATTACCTACACTCTCGGCGGAAGCGGGGAAAAGCTATTTCCTACATTATGTCATTACATTAGGTCTGTGACTTCACAGGCCACCGGTAATTAGGACCAAAGATGCTATCTCGTTTTCACGTTTTGGCGGCGGTTTCAAAAAAGGTACGTAAAATTGTCTTTAAAACACGATTTTACATATGATTTCGGATGTTAATTAAGTTGAAAAGGTACGTAAAATAGACCCCATTACACATTACACATGGGAGACATATAAGGTACGTCAAATGTGTAAAATATACGCTAACGGCAACGCTGCCTTCCTCAGCTCATCAGCTGTTAAGTCCAAAAACTTACCGAGGCCGCTTTCCGAATAGAAACACCGCTTTCCGCTTTCCGCTGGTAGTACCGAGATGTAACAACTATTACGGGAAACGAACTAATGCTTATTTAATACCTACTCTAATTAATGATGTTCCAACAAAAATTCAATCGCAAATAACAAATAATAATTATAAAAATAAATACAAAAAATTCTTTGATTCTCTTTGAAAATGCATCATCCTGTTTAAATTTCATTCAATTTGTAATTAGCATCGACGGGCTGTCTGACCCGCACCGTCGTCGTTTTTGTGCCTTTTTAGTTATTATTATAAACTACCTCACAATGTCTTATAAACTATGTTTTTTTACCATAAATTATATATTTCGTTAGTATTAAGATCGCTTAAAAGTGTTTCAACATCCGGACAAACCTATTGAGGTTTTTGTGATGTTTCTGTTTATATTTTATTTTATTCCTTAATTAATAAACAATAAAAAAAAAAAAAAAATTGAGAACGTAATCGCTCACAGCGCTGACATCACTAATTGGCGTTCTGATTTAGATAGCACGAGTATAAGAGCTGAGGACTGTCAACTATTCGGAACGCTCGTGAACGCTCTCACGGTGCTCGGTCAACGTCAAAACGCAATATTTCTTTGTGTTTAAACTACAAATTTCGTACTAACTACAAAGTCCAGTAGTTCATATATTCAGTCCCTTTTCCGTCCCTTTTCAAATAGTCAATTCCATTAATTTACTTACTTATTACAAAAATGCGTTTAAAATGCAAATAACAAAACACAGTTTTATAAAATTAAAAAAATGCGTAAAACTTGTAAGTAAAAACGAAATTTCAGACCACTGCTGGTGAATATCGCCAGCCATCCTTTTTTCACGCGCTGTGATTTCGTATCGCTTGCCTGTACCTTCCACGCACACAAACAACCAAAATCATTCGGTTATTCAGCTGAATTCATTACTTAGTATCCTCGATGGCAACGAGTTCAGTAATCAAGGATGTCGTGAAATTTGACCGACCAAATACATGCTAAAAACAAAATTAAAATATTGAACATCTTAATTTTTTGAAGTATAAACTTGTTTAGCATCGTTGTGATTTGAAAGTCGATGAAACGAAAAAGCGACAGTAAAATGAGACGGACACATAAATTCATAAGATTTAACGTGGAAGATAAAAAAAGATAGGAAGCAATATACAGTGCTTCATATTCGTGGCTCTCTGTGTTCTGCTTCGTAACCCCTCCACTCGTGTTTACCAAGGCATAGTGGGAGTTTTCTTGAGCCTCAGTGTTGTACGTTTGTTAAAATACGTGTTTGTGCGCGCATGCGTAGTACAAAGCTTGAGAAAAGGCATCACAACAACCGTGGTGAAATTTTTGAAGGTTTCACCTCTACCACGTGTGAATTGCACACTTTTTTTTTTCACTTTTTATTTGTTTGTCCTAAACATATAGCAGTACTTTTATCGCGCCTTTTTAGGTATACTTTTTTCTCATTCAATCGTAACAAATTTATATTTCTCCAGCCGTCCTTTTTGTCCAAAAATCGTCCCATTTCAGATAGTGAATCGTCCGAAAGTCGACGCAGGTACTGGCAACACTGCGGTTGACAGTTACGGTTGTTTACTTTGTTCTTTGATAAAAGCATGAGAAACTATTATGAAAATAGTATATTTAAATTCACCGGTATTAGAATAACAACATTTTTTATAATACTCATAAATGTTTTAATGATTCGATCTTGCATTATTATGATAACCACTCACATTAAATGTCGTGGAGGGTTTTATCCCCGTTCTAACATTGAAAGATTCCCTGTGCCTGACGAAAAGATCAGCTGGTCTTCAGAATATAAGGAATATCAACCACATAATCATACTGCGTCATCTATACATGGACAGCCATGGGCTGATCCTAATATTGGTAAGAAATTATATGTATGTTGTAACTACTTATGCCTTATTCCAATTCAGATTCTTACATACCTACATAGGACAAGCTTTCATAACTTATTCTTATAGGAGACCCTGGTTTCAAACCACAATGGAACAGTGTGGATGGTAAAGTGAGCAGAACCAGCTATATGGGCCAATACAAAATAGAAAATGGGTACCCTCTCAATCCCATAGGAAGAACAGGTATAACTGGTCGAGGGGTTCTTGGGAGATGGGGACCAAACCACGCAGCTGACCCAGTTGTTACACGCTGGAAGAGACTTGAGAATGGTGACATTGAAAAGGACAAATCTAATAATAAGTAAACTCCTTTACTAATGTGATGGTTCATTTTTGTTTAACTTTTAGATACGTACATGCTTTACAAGAAATACTTATTTCAGGCCTATTCTGCAATGCATTGCAGTGAAAAGAAGGGACACTGGAGAATGGGCGCTGCCAGGTGGAATGGTAGACCCTGGTGAGAAAGTAAGTGCAACAGCGGTCAGGGAGTTTCAGGAAGAAGCCATGAACTCTTTAGTATTGGATGAAGGTCAGCAAATACATAGTACCTATTTTATATTGAAACAGTATGGTGTACTATACTGTATGCATAAAGAGAATTCTATCTATTTCCAGATCAAAAACAAGCTTGGTTCGAAAGATTTGAAAAATTCTTCAATGCGGGAGATGTAGTGTATAAGGGATACATTGACGATCACCGCAATACAGACAATGCTTGGATGGAGAGTATAGCATACAATTTTCATGACAACAATGGCTCCACTGTTGGAGCATTAAAATTACATGCCGGTGATGATACAGTTGGGGTGCGCTGGGTGGACATTACTCCAGATATTAAGTTATATGCAAGTCACAAAGATATTGTGATGGCAGTGTTTGATAAATGTTTATGCAACTTTTCCCAATGAAGCCAATAAATAATATAATCTATTTCACTTTGTGGGTGATTGATTATTTCAATGTTGCACTGTTTAATGTTGTTATCTGATATTAGTGTGATATAGGAAATAATTAATAAAACTGTGATTAAAACAACTAGATTCTCTTTATTTTTCTTGTCAATAAGCATACAGAAATAATAAGGTTTGTATTATTCTCTAATGTTACATACTATTATTTGAACATTATCACACGACCTATTGCACCCCCAAGCAACTAAAATATAAATGCAATAAAAATTTACGAAAATTGTTTACTTATTTACTTCAGTCAGTATTTACAAATATGACAAATAAGCAATGGCCAGCTATATTTTTTTACTAACCATCTGCTTTGACCACACTTTATGAACATTGCAATAGGTAATCATTGTGAATATACAGACACAGCTAAGCTGGTAATTTGTTGTAGTAAAAAAAAACTAAGAGGAGATTGCTTTTATAATACAAGGTGTAAAAAGAACAATCATACAGTCAAATAATTGAGCTAAAATTATTGCTGGGAAAATGCTATTATTTTGGGTGTGAAAAATCGGTGAGCAAAACATTATGCTTATGGGTGCATGCAATGTGGTACCCTACAGTTATGGGTGGGGTACTTAATGTTATGTATAACATTTAAAACTTGTTTTCGTGAATAAATGTTGGAACGTTGACCTTGCATTATCTCAAATACTTAAAAAAAAAACTCACAATGGCAGGGAATAGAAGTGACTGCTTCGTCAAGCATCTTTTTACATCTGTCATATTTTGTAACTTTTGCTCTTTATTGTTGGAATATAGTATAACATAACATCACATCTGTTTTCCCCAAGGGTTAGGCAGAGATGTACCTATAATACACCCACATTTCGCCAGTTATGTTCAAGTCCCATGTGTTTAGGCGCGAGCCTATTGTCATCAAATGGGCACAATTCCAGACTACGGGCTGTTTCTCAGAAATTCCTGATTGAAAAACGCATTCGGCCCATGTCTTGGCTTCATGTTCAGCACTTGCGACCGCTAGACCAACGAGGCAAATTGCAGGAGTAAAATATTATCAAAATTGGTACTGTAAAATTTAAATGAGGTCACACACACATTTTTTATCCATCTACCACATTTGAAATGAACCTACACCATGCCTCTTTACGTACAAATTCTTTCCAATGACTAGTTTCACTATTTGCGAAAATCGCCTTGTGCTGATACAATATCTAATTTTATAAATGCAGATAAATGATTTATTTTCTAGAATCACATCGCAAATACGATTCTATAGTTCGACCAGGCATTATAAAATAAGAATAGGTGTTACGATATATAGTATAACTAAACTTGAATGAATATATGTACAGTCTTATACGCCAAATTCGTTCAAGAACTTGATTTGTTTTTAGTAAAATTAGTAAACTACTACCTAGTGATAAAAACGAAACAGAAACTATATTTATGTATTAATAGTTCTAAATTAAGGATTGGTCATCCACTACACTTTACCTAGGAAGTGCGCTAAAATTACTAACAAAAACATACCAACGTAATAAAATATGTTAATCCAGTTCGAAGCAACGAACAATTGCTTGTCAAATATAAAGAAGGCTATATAACATAAGCAATAACAAGACCCTAGCCTAACGGATACTAAGATTTCCCATTCCCCTCTACCATTTAACTCAAACATTGGAAAATGAAGCAACTCATACAGTTTGCAGCATTTCTACATCACATCAGTACAAAAATATTATTCCTTATCCTGGTCATTTATATATGGGAATACTTTACATTCCATAGTTTTCTATTATAAATGACCACGCCATTCCGATGGTTTTCGCCGATAGTTTGCAAATATTCTCATAAGCATTTGTGATTGTGGATGGATTTGCATAGTCGTACATATGAGAAGGATTAGCCTTAAAAACTGAAGTATAAACGTAACATACAACTTTACTTAGTGTTTCTAATGTTCAGATTATTATTTCCACTGTCACAATTCCCTTTCAAAATACTTGTACCTACCAGACCTTTCTTAAAAAAACACTATTTAAAAGTGTTACCACGATTATATTTACTTGGACCGAGCAATCGAAACGTACCTACATTCAGCATATGGAAATGCTCATATATAATACGCTATTTAATTTATAGCGATATCTAATTGTTTTGTAAAAAAATCCGGGTCAAAGCTAGTTAGATGTTGAATCAAATGCTTCCAACTGGAGGCAGCAACCGTTCAACATGATTACAATATAAATATTAACATGCAATATAAAATTTTGACCGCCAATATTCCTTGATTGACCATTAAATACATGTCTGAACTGATCACTCAAATTGACGTTTTCACTGCTTAATATTCGAGCTTCGTAATGCTTAACGTTCTCACTCTCGAAATATCCTTTGCTGAAGTAACTTCACCGAATCATTCTCATTATTTAATTTTATCCATTATTTACCGCACGATTTACAAATGTACGTAGAGCTATAAATGTATAAGTTAGTTATCACAAGTGGTCCAATATCACAGTGGCACGTGAAAGTCGCGGTGATGCTAGGAAGCCATCCCGACAGACGCCAGCGAACTGTACGCGCGGTAACAGTTCACATCGTTCATCAGGCGATGGATGTTCTGCGTGAAGGTTGGTAAGTCCTGTGAACAATCATTGATGTATAAATGTAAGTCCTGTGAACAATCATTGATGTATAAATATACGTATACGTAGAATTATTTTCTTGCAACTCTATTAACCTGGATACTGCTACCGGCCCGACAGTATTGGCCTCGTCTTGGGTGTTTCAGCTGTCAGCTTATTTCAAATAAGTATAATTTGTATTTAAATGTCATTCATTGAAGCCGAAAAACGACCACTCTTCGTATTCAGCGGATTTCCGTAACCGGTTTTGACGACCACAACAATGACTGACCGAAAATGTACCGGATTTATTTATTTAATTGGCGAAACATACTTGATAGTTAATAGCTATGAAGTTAGTGATTACCGTGTCTGGAGGGAACTGCGCCAGAACGTGCTGGTGGTCCGGCGCGAGGCCGGGCAGCGAGGCCAGGAAGTGCGGCAGGAAGGCGGCGCGGAAGGCGGCGAAATCCACGAGCGCCATGGCGTGCACGGCCGCCGTCACCTCGTCTCGCGCCAGCGCGCGCCAGCCGCCCTCCGCCAGCCCCAGCAGCAGCACGGACAGGAACTCGCCCAGGAACTCCGTACGGAACATCACCTGAACCACAGTACAAATATTAGTACATATTAACATTCAGTACTTCAACTAAGAATAAATGGTCGGAATCGGGTCACACACATGCAAACGGGTTTACGTGAATTCTAGGCATGTTTCAGGTACTTATAGTACGTGTCAAACTGGCGGCTCTGAAGTGCGCTACTCGATGCGCAGTTCCTCACTCACCCCTCACCCCCGCTGACACATGCATTTGTTACTGCGCAGCGACTCGCCGTTTGAAACGGGCTGTAACAGGTCACTCGTCGGTAAGTCGGGTCAAGGCGAAGTGGTTGCATGGGAGGCCGTCACCTCCTTCTGCAAAGCAGTTATGTTCGCGAAGGAGGAGGCGGAGCGCGCGAGGGAGATGCAAGCTGCACGCCCTCGCGGCCCTAGTCGCCGCAGGAGACGCCCCGGGCGTCGGGAGTCGAGAGCCGACTTCCGGCCACCGTAGGCGCGGGCTTGCGGACGGTGAGCAATGGGCAGCTCGCCGTCCGATAAGGACCAGGCCCGTGTCGACGGCGCGTTGTGTTCCACGCGCGCCTCAAAGAGATGTCAGCACCAACCGACGGGGTCGAAAGACCAATGCCTGCTGGCGCTGCGGGTTTGTCCGAAAGGGATAACGCGGCCCCGGCACACAGGCAACGGAAGGAACACGGGTGGGTTTTAGTCAGTAAAAGTCTGACACACCCTCTCGCTCTGCCCAGAGCGGGAGAAGTCATTTGATGATTTCCCATCCTCAAAAAAAAAAAAAAAAAATGTTAGAAAAAAAAGTTATACAGGGTGGATTTTTGAGATGGGACAGTAAGGGCAGGTACCTTAAACGTTGTCGCTAGAAAATTTATATCGCGTACTCGTTCAAAGTTTAAAAGAGATTGACCAGAACTGGTATCGCTATTTGTTCTGTGGTGACTTAAGTTTATAATGTTGATAAATCTTGTTTTTAAATATAATAATTTTATCTAGTAATGCGAATACTTAAATTATATTTATTTGCTATCGTACCTACCTTTTTGTTTTTCTGAATATTCCTTAGTCCAAAAATGTTTCAGCACTTTGACCATTAACGTGAACTTTATATGATTTTAAAAACCTTTACCTGTCCGAATTGACGAGCATTGAATATTCTCAAACGTCATTTTGAGTTATTTCTTATTTTGACTTTACCATTAAACATTGTGACAAAAAATCGAGAGATTCGATTCTAAACCTAGATTTTGATACTTAATTACCGTATAATGCCGAGAAATATGGTAAAATGGTAAATTACATTTGAAAGTCCTAAAATTATCCTTTAAATTAAACCATAAATCTTTGAGTCACTGCATGTTTCATACCGATATTAGGTTCCTTAGTCACTTGGTCAATGTCCTTTATTGTTTTTTTTTATTAATCTGTCCGTTAAAAAAGTAAGTTGTAGTTTGTTTCCTACGAAATCTATGGAAAAAGATTTTTGCGATTTCTGACTTTTCTAGTACTCAGGTACTCAAGCCTCAGTTTGTCCGATAGATCTATCGGATTAACTAAGGTTTTGATGCTTTTAAAAGAAACAGGATGGATTTGCATCAACATTTTCTTGCTGACTGTATTTTTTTTTCAAAATTGCAGATCAACATGTCTCAAAAAGTTAAGGAGCATCCACTTTTTTTTTTTGAGGGTGGGAAATTATTAAAAGTCACACCCTGAGCGGGAGAAGTTATCTTCTCCCGCTCTGCGTTCTCGCTTTGCCTGTGTGCCAGGGCCGCGATATCCCTTTCGGACAAACCCGCAACCCCAGCAGGAAAGAGCGTCCCCTTTTTTTTTTTTTTTTCAGGATGGGAAATCATCAAATGACTTCTCCCGCTCTGGGCAGAGCGAGAGGGTGTGTCAGACTTTTACTGACTAAAACCCACCCGTGTTCCTTCCGTTGCCTGTGTGCCGGGGCCGCGATATCCCTTTCGGACAAACCCGCAACCCCAGCAGGCATTGGTCTTTCGATCCCGTCAGTTGGTGCTGACATCTCTTTGAGGCGCGCGTGGAACACAACGCGCCGTCGACACGGGCCTGGTCCTTATCGGACGGCGAGCTGCCCATTGCTCACCGTCCGCAAGCCCGCGCCTACGGTGGCCGGAAGTCGGCTCTCGACTCCCGACGCCCGGGGCGTCTCCTGCGGCGACTAGGGCCGCGAGGGCGTGCAGCTTGCATCTCCCTCGCGCGCTCCGCCTCCTCCTTCGCGAGCATAACTGCTTCGCAGAAGGAGGTGACGGCCTCCCATGCACTCTCGCTCCGAACCATGGCCTGAACCAGGGCCGGACGCGAGAGATCGCCGCCGCCGATCGCCTCCGTGAGGACACGGCGGTGTTCCGCCCAAGCCGGGCAGACCTCCACCGTATGCTCCACCGTGTCCTCCGGGCGATCCATACAGTGGTGACACCCGGGCGTTTCCTCCCGCCTTACGCGGAACAGGAACCTCCCGAAACAACCATGTCCGGTGAGGACCTGCGTCAGGCGGAAGGTGAGGACGCCATGGCGCCTCTCAAGCCACTCCTCAAAGAGGGGACTTATCGCCACAATTGTGGCGTGCCCAAAGGAGCGTCCCCTAAGACCGTTTTCCTGTAGTTAGAACGGTTAAGGTACCTGCCCTTACCGCCCAGTCTCAAAAATCCAGCCTGTATATGCGTACTGCGTTTTTTATAAGTTGTTTTTTTTTTACTGGTAAGTGATGATGCGTGTGTTTTTCAATTACGCATCTTTTGACATCATTCATTGCCATTTCAGTTTTGACAACCCTATCGTTTCCGTTTACAGAGCATTTGAATTCCCAAAAAGGTATAGATACTGGTCCACCTCCTACTAGTCGAGATACTGGTCATCCATATTCTGTGCCTGAACATAATCTTTCATTTTGTTTATTATCCCATTTTTGGCAAAGGAAATGAAAAAAAAAAAACAGTAAACCGCAAGTCAGTAGTAAAATAACACAAGAACTAGTTACCGCTACGAAATAAAGAAGCTGTGTGGCGCCTCACACTTGTATGACTCACCTTGTGGTACAGCTTGCACTTGGTGTTAAGCGTGTCGAGCGTGTCTATGTTGAGCCTCAACAGCTCGATGTCGGGCTGCAGCAGCGCGCGGCCCAGTGCGGCGAGCGCTCCGCGCAGCTCGTCCGTGCGAGCGATACTCTCTGCTTCTTCGCATTTGTTCGGGAAGAAGTACCGCCAACGGTGGATTAGCACGCTGTTACGTAAAGTTCGGTTTGGTCAGTTTAGATGGTCTGGTCACTAAGGGCTGTTCTATACGAGCAAATCGAGCAATTAATCGTTGCACAACGTCAACCGACCGCTCGAACAGTCTTTGACTACTGCTTGAGCGGTCGCTTTTATTTATTTATTAAACCTATGCACAGGTAAAAAATACTGTACACAGGCGGACTTTATGCTTGAGGCATTTTCTGCCAGCCAACCTTAGGGTGATGCAGAGGAAATATGGTAGATCCAACATAACGGATAAATAACTCGAAAGTAACTATAAAATAAAAGAATAAATACTAATACAAAGAAACGTAAGACTGGATGCAATATACCTATCACTTGCAATGACTGGGCCAGAGAGCTGGGTGTATCAAAGGCGACATAACATTATTCACTTGCCTGAATTGTTTTTGATTTGTATTGTCAATTGATAAGAAAATGTGTTACATATAATTCTGTATTAATTTCACTTTTATTAATAGAAAAAAAAAATTGTCATACATATGTTTTCTTATATATTAGTTAGCATAACATAATGTTAATTGTTGCCCCTTCTGTTAATATTAGGGGTTTAAGTATGAAATTGCCGTTTTGTACTTCAATTCTTCAATTCAAACAATTTTTTTTCTAAGGTAAATTATATTTATTGAATCTAAGTATTTACATTGTCTTCATCATCATCATTGTCTATAAATTTCAGCCATCTCATTTATGCCTTTGCGGTAGGACTGAGAGGACCTGGACTCAATAAACTGTGTGAAGGCATTTTGTATTGCATGCTGGGAAGAGCATTGTTGCGGCGTTTGACCAAGAGTCAGCCAAAGCGTTGTTCGCATGCGATTATCGTAAAGAATCCACTTTTCATCACACGTTACAATTCGCCCCATAATCCGTTTATTTCTGTACCGGTTCAACAAGGTAAGGTTAGCTTCAACGCGCACTTTTCTCTGATCATGGGGTACACATAAAGCAAGCTTTTTTTTATCTTACCGATTTGATGGAAATATATCAATATTGTGGGTATGCTAACATCAAACCATGCCGCTAATTCCTTTACAATGCATTTGCTCGAAAAGAGCGTTTTCCAAGCAGTCAATTTGTGTAAGTGTCACTTTTTTTCACTAGTGCTTTTTAGTTATGTTTTTTTAAATTTTTGAAGCCGTCGTCAGAGATTTTATTATTTGAGAAAAGTTTTATAAATCAAATGATGATGATGGCGATGGAGATGACGATGGCGATGACGATGGCGATGGCAATGGCGATGATTATGACGATGGTCAAATCAAAAAGTCAAAGTCCAAGTCTCCAAGTCCAAGTCCAAGTCGAAGTCGAACTCGAAACTCAAAGTCATGAATGTTGTTTTTATCATTTATATACGTCGTCATATGTTAGATTTTACACATCATAGGCGACTACCGTAAGGCTAGCTCGTTTTTTTTTTATTTCCTCGCACAATGCATAGTAAAGCGTTGTATGATACACGTGCGTAAGATGATTTCCGACTCGTGTCGACTTATACACTCGTCGGAAATCAGATACCTTCCGCACTTATAGCTTAGATTGTAGCTTGATACGGATCGGCTTACACCTTCGCATTCAATTCATCGTTATATATTTAAGTAGCTGGTCTTCCTCGGGGTTAATTATTCAAGTCTAAGTTTCGACTAAGAAAGCAATAAAAACAAAAAACGCACGGTGCGTTCATTAGCCGTATCCTCTCCAAACACAACATTGATATTGCGAGCTACTCGTTCTGTTGCGTTAGTTCCACGTCGGAACTCGTATTCATCAAATTTTTAATGTATCGATCTTTACTTTGAATGAAAGCTACGAAGCTGAATGAAAAAACAATTGAAACTCAAACAATCGAATGTTTAAAGTTAAAAACATTTTTCAAATTTAGAATGTTATAGTTATCTTGGGAAAAAAGTTTCATTCCGGAATCTCACACCATGCAGGTTTAGTTTTAATTCAAAGTGTCCCGTTCGTTCAAACGGCAATTTCATATTTAAACCCCTATTACTTATCCAAAATTAATAAACTTTGTCCCGTGAAATAACGATCGGTTGAGGAGAAAACGGGTTTCAACTGCTGGAGCTGTCGATAAGTGGTCGGGTGTTGTGCTTACCTGGCGAGGAGCACGTGCCGCATCAGTAGCGCCAGCACGCGCAGGGTGCTGTGCTTACCTGGCGAGGAGCCGGTAGGCGGCGCGCGCCAGGTCGGGCGCGTCGGCCGAGGCGCGCGGCAACACGTGGCGCGTCAGTAGCGCCAGCACGCGCAGGGTGCTGTGCTTACCTGGCGAGGAGCCGGTAGGCGGCGCGCGCCAGGTCGGGCGCGTCGGCCGAGGCGCGCGGCAACACGTGGCGCGTCAGTAGCGCCAGCACGCGCAGGGTGCTGTGCTTACCTGGCGAGGAGCCGGTAGGCGGCGCGCGCCAGGTCGGGCGCGTCGGCCGAGGCGCGCGGCAACACGTGGCGCGTCAGTAGCGCCAGCACGCGCAGGGTGCTGTGCTTACCTGGCGAGGAGCCGGCAGGCGGCGCGCGCCAGGTCGGGCGCGTCGGCCGAGGCGCGCGGCAACACGTGGCGCGTCAGTAGCGCCAGCACGCGCAGGGTGCTGTGCTTACCTGGCGAGGAGCCGGTAGGCGGCGCGCGCCAGGTCGGGCGCGTCGGCCGAGGCGCGCGGCAACACGTGGCGCGTCAGTAGCGCCAGCACGCGCAGGGTGCTGTGCTTACCTGGCGAGGAGCCGGTAGGCGGCGCGCGCCAGGTCGGGCGCGTCGGCCGAGGCGCGCGGCAACACGTGGCGCGTCAGTAGCGCCAGCACGCGCAGGGTGCTGTGCTTACCTGGCGAGGAGCCGGCAGGCGGCGCGCGCCAGGTCGGGCGCGTCGGCCGAGGCGCGCGGCAACACGTGGCGCGTCAGTAGCGCCAGCACGCGCAGGGTGCTGTGCTTACCTGGCGAGGAGCCGGTAGGCGGCGCGCGCCAGGTCGGGCGCGTCGGCCGAGGCGCGCGGCAACACGTGGCGCGTCAGTAGCGCCAGCACGCGCAGGGTGCTGTGCTTACCTGGCGAGGAGCCGGTAGGCGGCGCGCGCCAGGTCGGGCGCGTCGGCCGAGGCGCGCGGCAACACGTGGCGCGTCAGTAGCGCCAGCACGCGCAGGGTGCTGTGCTTACCTGGCGAGGAGCCGGTAGGCGGCGCGCGCCAGGTCGGGCGCGTCGGCCGAGGCGCGCGGCAACACGTGGCGCGTCAGTAGCGCCAGCACGCGCAGGGTGCTGTGCTTACCTGGCGAGGAGCCGGTAGGCGGCGCGCGCCAGGTCGGGCGCGTCGGCCGAGGCGCGCGGCAACACGTGGCGCGTCAGTAGCGCCAGCACGCGCAGGGTGCTGTGCTTACCTGGCGAGGAGCCGGTAGGCGGCGCGCGCCAGGTCGGGCGTGTCGGCCGAGGCGCGTGGCAACACGTGGCGCGTCAGTAGCGCCAGCACGCGCAGGGTGCTGTGCTTACCTGGCGAGGAGCCGGTAGGCGGCGCGCGCCAGGTCGGGCGCGTCGGCCGAGGCGCGCGGCAACACGTGGCGCGTCAGTAGCGCCAGCACGCGCAGGGTGCTGTGCTTACCTGGCGAGGAGCCGGTAGGCGGCGCGCGCCAGGTCGGGCGCGTCGGCCGAGGCGCGCGGCAACACGTGGCGCGTCAGTAGCGCCAGCACAGCGCGCACCAGCATGCCACCGCCGCCCGCTTCCACTCCCAGCCGCACACACTCCACCAGCCGCTCCAAGCCGCTCTCACCGCCACCTCTGCACATCAATACATGCTTTTAAAGTCACGAGCATAAATATATTACTATGGACAGTTCGGCAATAATATTTGATTTCATGATTACTCATTAATATCATAATCTATTCACAAGAAGACACCAAATATATCTGATCATCTGTGGTAGGCATATGTGTGTGAAATTAAGAGGGGAAATACATACCTCTGCGCAACCTCCAAGAACACGTCGATGGCGTTGTAAGCAAAGTTGCCTAGTTGCGGCAGCAGCGCGGTGAACAGTGCGAGGAAAAAGTCTGTGATCTCCGCTTCAGCTGACGCGAAGGAAGGCTCGCATAGCATTCGTAACGCAGTCTCTGCCGAGCTCTGAATACCTTCCGCTATCGCCTGGTGAAGGTGTGTTAATTTAGGTTACGTCATAAGGCTATTAATTTGTGAGTTGTGACCCTTAAGCAGCGCATTCACGATCCAATGTAACTCTTATGACATTGTTATAAAGTATAAATTAGAATGATTGCTGTGAGTTTGGTAAAACTCTCGGCATTCATTCTAATGTATACCTTACCTTACTGATATAAGAGATACATTGCAATGACTTACTAACGGGTTTACGTTGATCGTGAATGTCCTACTTTACTTTGTAATAGGCATTACCATCATTTTCCTGCCCCTTTATCTAATTATTTAGGTTCGGCGCAGCATGTCGTTTTTCATACGGCCCTAGTTAATGATGTTCAAATCCGCTATACTATAGACGTGTTAAAGACTTTATAATATATTTTTAATATTTGATATCAGAACAAGATCATAAATATTTATCTCAGATAAGTTGGTTGGTAGGGTAGGCAGTGTCTTTCTGTCTTTACGAAACGCACGCCGCTGATAATATGTCATGAAGTGTTAGAAATCAATGAACTTTCCTTTATACCTTCCAGGCTTAGGACATTCTATAATTAAATTGATTAAATATTATTATACATTTTGAATGGTGCCAATTCTCTTGTACACCGAACTAAACAATCACTAAAATCCTTTACTTTTGGCTATTGTTTTTATATGTTTTTTTTTTACTTTTTATATGAAAAATATTACCTACATGTTGAGTGTTAGGGGTTTATGTGTTTTATAAAGGGTTGCAATAGGACACACCATTTTCGAGATAGAAGCATAAAAAAAAGATACAGTACTGTTTGATTTTTAGTCTCATTTAGAGGCATTTGTGGCAAAAGAATCGTCACAAATTATTATTTATTATATTCGTATTGAAAAGTTCATTGATTGTATTTACAAAAAAAAATACATCATAGGCGTTACGTAATAAGTGTAGTTCACCCGACGCGCTGTGTAAGACTATAAAACTATATTGCTATCTCCGTCTGTTCTGGCTCTGCTGTGCGCGTTAAAATTTTAGACGTTTAATTTGTTGAAGTGTTATATTCTACCGCGAAGTCAGAGTCGATTTAGCAAACGCTACTAGATGCTTTGTTCACATAACGTGTTATGTTTTGGCGCTTTAAGTTTTATTGACCACCACTAGCCCTAGTATCCTTCATATCAGTTCAGTAGTCACTCCCTTTTCAGTCATAACATCTTTCACACAAACCATCACTTCTTTGGGGAAGAACCAGTGGATAGATGAGATGGATCTATGTAATCGTCCACATTCATACTCAAAGTATTTTTACGGCATGTTACTCATTCCTTCGTGTAGGCAACTCACTGGCTTCATGTAAATACAAATGTTAGTTTTTAAGTTCCGAATAACGCGCGAAGCGAAATAGCAACCTGCGCGCGGACGTATGTCGCTCAGGTGTTCCCGCCAAAATCGGTTTAGTTTAAAGTCTTATGATAGTTACGTTAGTTTTCATAGTGTTCTGTGAACTATTCAAATGCTAGATTTATGTGAAAGTACTATAATCTACGGTAACTTTGTGTTTCAATTTTATGTAGTAAACAATTTTTTTTTTTATAAATCACACAATCATCAACACTTTTCAGAGATGTTTTGGTAAAATAGGAGCAAAAAGTTTTTCGGATTTTTCGACCCTTTTTTTTAAAGGTTCTCATTAATCTATCCTTATGACATGTTCCCAGTCTAACTATCAATAATTTTGGTACTTTTTAAAGCTATGTGCACGTAGTAGTACATTTTTACTTTAATCTGGGTTTCGAAAGTTTCGCTAAAGTTTGATAAAGAGTTAGAAAAGACAAGTAAAAGTTAAATCTAAAGCATTGCAGAGCCATACTGAACGTAAATAGGAACACAATTTTGTACCTACACTATCAAGGCATCTTTCAGCCATATTTGAACTCATAATCTCATAAACTTTAAATTTTGTTCACAGGGTCAACACATCGAAGTGAAAGTGTAAAATTTCTTGAAGATACTAAATTTGAAAAAAATCTGAACTGTTGAGAAAGTCACAATTTTAATTTTTTTAAGTGATAGGTGGCCACCTCCACTTTACCCCAGTTGCCTTTGGACCAGTACGTTTGAGACATCCTGTATAACGAAGGTGAGTACTAAAGAAGTATTTAAAAAAATTAAATAAAGGGGTTAAATAGGGGAAAGTTTGTCATTTTTGCCGATGTGAAATCCCATTAGGCACACGGTGCGTTATTTATAACTTTCCGAGTCCAGTGGGATTCAACAGTGGGCACATACCTTCTTGGCCTGGGTAGGCGCATCGGAGAAGGCGTGCAGCAGCGCCGTGAGCGGCGGCAGCGCGTGCGCCGGGCCCGCCGCGCCCAGCGCGCCGCCCCACGCCGCCAGCAGCGCGCGCGCCGCGCCCGCGCCCGCACAGCCCGCGCCCGCACCCGCACCGCACGTGCCCGCGCCCGCACCGCCCGCGCCGCGTAGCGCCAGAGACACCAGCGCCTCGCGGACCACTGCTGCCGTCTGACACATACGATATCCCTTATTTATTACACACCATAATAGGGCGGACTTATCGCAATCAGCGACCTCTGCCAGACAACTTCAGTTGCAGCAGCATTATGCTGCAATTTTATCAGCGACGACAACATACTAATTGAATGCTTTCAACGGCATAGTCTTCCAAAGATTGTGTTTCTTACCATGCTGTGATTTTACTACAGAATTATTTTTCAAATAGTAAATGTAACTGAAAACGATCCAAAACGATTAGGAAGTACTCTAGCAAGATTGAAGAAGATATTTTGTGAGACAATCGTACCTTAGACGGGAGGTACTGCAAAGATCTTTGTGCATGTTCATACAAGTCCCCTGAGAGCACTACAGGGTCGCAGTTAAATTTCACATTTTTTGCGAGACTCAAGAGAAGATGCGCTGCAGCGTGGCACAATAACGGCGGTTCCTACAAAAAAGGCACGATAAAAAACCATACACCCAAACTTAAGCTTATCGAACAAAAATGAAGATTCAAATGAACAAAGGTTGAAACTGACCGGTATTTCGTGTGGAAGTAAGAAGGGTACCGCAGAAGAGAACAGTCCCTCCATCGTTTGGACTGGGACGCCGCACTCGTTGGCGTAGCAACACCATGCACCCATACACGCGAACATCTCCGCGTGTCTGTCGAACAAAGTGCACGTCAAAACGACTGTAGTACTGTACTGTGTGCGTGTGTACTTACACCTGCACGCGGCGCGGTGCGGGCGGGTGAGCGCGGCGCCGACCAGCGCGCCCACCATGCGCTCCACTATCGTCGCACGGCCGTACTGTACTGTGCGCGTGTGTACTTACACCTACACGTGCGCGTGCGCGAGGTGCGCGAGTGACGCGGCGCGGTGCGGGCGGGTGAGCGCGGCGCCGACCAGCGCGCCCACCATGCGCTCCACTATCGTCGCACGGCCGTACTGTACTGTGCGCGTGTGTACTTACACCTGCACGTGCGCGTGCGCGAGGTGCGCGAGTGACGCGGCGCGGTGCGGGCGGGTGAGCGCGGCTCCGGCCAGCGCGCCCGCCATACGCTCCACTAGCGTCGCGCCCAGCGCCCAGCCCGTCGCGCGCCTAGTGCTCTCCGTCTCTGAACAGTATATTCTATGATGTAATATACTACTATTTCATACTGCATATTACTATTTCAAATTCTTATATAAATAGTGAGGGGTGTACCGGCAAGTAAGGCAGGCGCGAGGCGTCCCAGCACGCGAGTGAGCGTGGCGAGGTCTAGTAGCGCGGCCAATAATCGCTCGCCCTCGCCGCCTCGCGTGGCCGCCCGCGCGTGCACGCCTGCCAGGCACTGCCATCGCTCCAGCTGCGAACATTGAAGCCTCGTTTACACGAAGAAAATTTCTCGACCTTCGAAGAGCGAAAATGTCCTAGGGAGACTCGTAGGCGAAAATCGTAAACCGATTTATCGCACTCATTTGTGTATCTACAGTGTTTTTCTTAACTGGGACAGCATAAAAAAATTAGAATCCATAAGAGCGCTATCAGTTTATCACACTGACGATTTGCCAACGTGTTTCAAGCGAAGCGATTTGTGAATGTGCTCTCCGCGGGTGCGAAGCGAAGTAGCCGCGAAAACGCGACGTGTTCTCCGCATTTTCATACACTCGCTTGTCTCGCTCCCTCTGGTACACTCACATCAATCGCTCTCGTTACGCACTATACCCAGTTAAAAAAAAAACACTCTGTAGACGGCACACATTTCAGTGAGAGCGCGAGGGCAAAATTCGTACGTGTTATAGTTTTTTTTTTCTGCTCGCATTGTAATATTTTGCTAATGGAATTCTAGAACCTACATAATTGTGTCTACTCACCACTGCAGTGAACACGTCCAGCGGCGCTAGCTCCGCGACGCGAGCTATGCATTCTATACAATGTTTCAGGAATGTGTGCCACTCTGTCTGGCCCTGAAATACATTCAAAATGATTAAGAAGTTTATCTAATGATTCAATCAAGGCAGCTATTTCGAAGATAAGGATCTTCGAAATTCCATTTTAAAATTGCCAGCCAAATGATACCATGCCATTTTAAGTTTAAAATGGCATGGTATCATTTATGTTATGTATCGACGATCGTGCGCCTAAACACCAAGCTATAATATAATAAGAATATCTACTAACGTCATCATCTTGAATGTCGTTGTCGAGGTGTTGTAATTGCGCTTTATTATGTTGGAACTGTATTTTATTCAGCACTCCATTCACGAGCGCCTGTAACGCTTCCCAATATCTGAAATAACACAAAACCATGTTACAAACAAATATTGATATGGCTGCTAATTTCATTGTCAAGTCGAAACGTTAATATTTACGTACTTTGGTGTGTCTTCTGGCTTCAAAATATCGATAAATTGTATCCATATATCTAAACAGTTTACAAAAATAGCACACGTGGGCACCTGAAAACATTATTTGATTAGAACAACTTTTTAACACGAAATTACTAAGCATTTTCATAGGTTTTGAGAATAAAACATACCTGGAATGTATATTGGAATAGATATGACAAAAATTCAATGGCATCAAACTCTGGCTCCGCCTCCAACCTCTTGAAATGCAATGATACAAACAGTTTTAGGAACTCTGCTAACTTGTTAAGGTAACTGAAATGGACACAATGTTCAATGATCACTAATGAGAATTTATAATGTTGATTAGTGACACAGAAATATTGTCGGTAGGGCGTTCCCGAAGCTATCAACGGTCACAACAGTGCACTCTAACACGGACGAATCAGCATTTTTCTTGATCTCCATGTCTTACTGACACTACGTCATTCACTAAAGGCCAGTGCACATCGGCGGAAGGCAGGCCAGGGTATTTTAAAATTTCCAACGTATATTCGTATGTACTCGTATCTAACGGTAACAATATATATATATTTTTTTTTTTTTTTTTTTTTTTTAATTTATTAGGGAAAACAAATAGTGACACATTACATTTTTTTGGAAGTAATATAAAAAAGATACGGCCAAATGTGTCACCAACAACATTTTCCACGGAATACACATAAAAAATAATTTTTACAAACTTTAAACTAAAACCAAACTACAATAATTTAAGAAAACATTTTTTGTGCTAAATAGTTAAACAAAAGTAAAGAAAAACATATCATGCAAATCTTAATTAAAATTACTAGTGACTAAGTGTTTTGAATATAATATTTTTGAATCTACCAGCAGAAAGAGCAAACATATCGATATGATCGAATTTCTTGTTGTAATTATTAGTTAGTCGACGCAGAGGTGCCCGCATACCTGCGTTACTGCGACAAGAGGTAACAGCAAACATTGGCCGTGCGCGCACCCCGCGGCATACTGTCGTTCTGGGAACTATGTAACTTATTTTATTACGGATATCAATACAGTCATATACATTGCTACACAAATCAAACAAAAATGTCGTCTCTAGGAGAGTGCGTCTTGATTTTAGACCAAGTAATTTATACTTCTTAAGCAAATCTTCATAAGATAAAACTGTGTGGAAGCAACGGTAATGCATGGCTTTTAGAAACTTTTTTTGAACCTTTTCAATACTTTCCGAATACTTATTGTAAAAGGGATTCCACACCAGCACTGCATACTCGAGCTGTGATCTTATCAGAGACTTATACAGATATAAATAGGTAGAGGGGCGCACAAACTCCTTCGCAGATCTCATTACAAAACCATACATCGTATAGGCATTATTTACAACTTTGTTAATGTGTGCATCAAGGTGAAGTTTATCGTCGAGGAGAATACCAAGATCTCGAAAGAGGGACACCCTTGTTAGTGTAGCTTTAGCTAAAGAATAAGGGTGCTTGAGAACATTCCTATTCTTCGTGAAACTGATACAACAGCATTTAGACAGACTCAGTTGTATAGACTCTCAAAGCTCAGAGACCGACCACGGAGCATCAAAGAGCACTTCTCTCTGCAGTATGGAAGAGCGCGCTGGAGGGTAACGAAGCGGGATGCGACGGCATGCGGCAGATGCGAAGGCATGCGACAGTATGCGCCGGAGTCCGCTAGCATACGATCGCAGAGGAGAGGCAGTGCAAGCGGAGGTACGCTCAGCATTTCCACCCGTGCCGCCGCCCGCTGCACACGGTGAACGTTCGAACGACGTGGCCTCGCAAAACATCAGTAACCGCGGCGAAGGTGGATCCGATTATGTTGGCGGGGTCAACATGGCCAAAGATCTCACAAAATAGAGTTTTGGAAGGAAAAGGCGGTGGCCTTTGCCTAGTAAGGGGACACAATGTAGACACAAAAAAAATAGAGTAAGTATGTAAGTACTAACTCGTGGTGAGCATGCATGATGGCGTGCTGCGTGTGCGTGAGGTGCCGCAGCAGGCGCAGCGCGCAGTGCTGCAGGCGCAGCGCCGTGGCGGCCGACGACGGCGGCGCGTACCGCCGGTACAGCAGCTCGCACACGCCGCCCAGCCCGCACAGCGCAGCCTCCACGCTCTGCGCACACACATACCTTCATTCTTACCTATCTCTAAGGGCCGTCTTCAAGCGAAAGCGCCAGGGTAGCCTGTATTCAAATTTTCTTACGTTTTTTGCAATTTGCAGGTCGGGGTGGCAGTCTCCTCTATACGACCGAATTCGGTCGCAAAGTTCTAATGGCGTCCCACGACGGTCAAAATTGCTTGACAAGCATGAAAAAATCACTTGAGTGTCACGTGCATGTCGCGCGCGTCTAGGGACGCCATTAGGACTTTGCAACCGAATTCGGTCGTATAGCGATCGCTATCTAAGTCGAGACTGCAGGGCCTGGTCAGGTCAGGGTATATGTTGATTAAAACATAAATCGCGACGGTAACAAATATGTATTACTTACTACTTGTTATTTATTCAATTATAATAATTAGAATCAGCAATACAACTCTGGATCCACAGTTGTAACCCGCTAAATTCAAATTTTCTTACGTTTTTTGCAAATTGCAGATCTCTAAGTTAGATTTGAGTCATAAGAACTTAGTTCTTATGGAACAAATCTAACTTAGAAAGATGTATTAATGATTCTACTGATTATAACTCTGTAAATAGATATCTATAGATATCTGTTATAGCCGCGAATCATATTTCGATCAAGATACAACCTGACACTAACCTTCAAATTGTAATTTCGCGGATTACAATTGCGAATCCACCTTAAGGGGGCCAGTGGTCCACTAGCGCCACTCCTTTAAAAAAAATATTATCTCGTGACTGAGAAGGAATTATTAATAATGGCTAGTACGGACCCTTTAAAGTAGTTCCGCATTACACGAGAGAGTTAAGCCTCGTTTAACTTTTTATAATTTTAGGTAAGCTGATATATTTGAAGCAAAACATAATGTACCTGTGATTGTGTTGCTATGCTGCCCCAATAGAACACTGTGGTGACTAATGATGGTGGCACGTGAGAAGATAATGGCAACCACGAGAAAAGATGTTGAAGAGTCATAAGACACTTTACCACTATTTCCATATTCAGAGCCCTGGAACAAGTATAATATTTATATTTATTTGACTTTTGAGTCAATGGTGTAAAATTGAAATTGCAATGAATGGCGCGCGATCGTGAAATGCAAAATGATCTTAGTAAAATAAAGATATCTATATCAATTTAATTTTTTTTTCTTTTTTTTTCTCTAAACAAGAAGCAACTAGCTTGACAGAAGTCCAGGGGGCCTACCCAGTGGCGGATTTGCAGTCTTGGCCGCCCTAGGCCCCAGGCCATGGCCGCCCCTTTCTCAACACCCATCATATAGACTACATAATGAATTTACTTTATTGACAACTTATATCGAAATCGGTTCAGAAAAGTTAACTATGAGTCGGCTGGGCGCCGCGAAATTCTTTGACACGTTTCAATTAGTTATTTGGACATATTTTTAAGTCATTATTGTTATAAGATGCGGTGCAGTGCGGCCCGCCATAAAGTGCGCGAACGTTTAGAATATACCTATAGGTACTTTGAGTTATTTCTTGTTATCATCTGTGAATTTTTTGTCAAGATTGGCCGCCCCTAATATCTGGCCGCCCTAGGGCTGGGCCTACTGGGCCTTAGGGCAAATCCGCCACTGGGCCTACCACCACCTCTAAAGCAGTATTATTTTAATCCTACTTCAATGGTGGAAAGAGATGAAGCTATACGCCCTGTAGAGCTTCATCTCTTCCGCACACTAAAGTAATATTAAAATAATACTGCTTTAGAGGTGGTGGTAGGCCCCTGTCCATGTCTGCAGTATTTCTAAGGGCAGTTTTGATGTATGTAACTTTTTACTAAACATTTTTTTTTTACTTACTTATCTGCAGTACTGACATCATGTGCATTCGCCAAAAGGTCTGGTAGTGCAGATGTTTGTGGAACACCATTTGTTGGTGATGGAGGCGGATTGGACTGTCCTTCCTTCTGGGCATTCTTTTCTAAAATATCTGATAAAAATATGGATGCAGATTATGATCGAAGAGATACTCATGAAATCAGTTGTATATCAAAACATAAGATCTAAAACATAAATTATGATACTATATGTGGCAAGATTACCCTTAGATCTGCATTGGTCATCTTACCACTTAGAGCACTTAACATCTGTGGCATCCCCTTGAGCATAAGACGTTCAAGCTGGTTCCTACGCGAGGATGGCAGTAGAACGCCAGTGTCACGCGCCGCCCCAAGCTCTTCGCTCGCGGCCTGCGCTAGGACCAGGCCCAACAGACAACGAGGGCCATCACTTCTGATCAACTGCAAAACCAAAGAATGGCATTCTTATTTTTATTAAATAGGAACAACAAACAGCTACATCATGCTTTATTACAAACAGAAAACATAAATAACCTAAGTAATAATGTAGGCCACAGTGCTATTCACAGATACACACCATACATAAATCTCATCTTATGTGCATATTTTTTTCAGCTATGGAAATTTAACTGTATACTAAATAAAAGGATTAGATTCTTAATAAGATCAAGATAATTAAAGAAAAGGTAAAGCCCTGTTTTCATGGTAAACAAAATGCGGCAACTTATTGCTTGCATTCTTACATGCAGAATGTGTGTTAAGCATATTTCCCCAGCAGCACAATTTGCTACAACAATGCAGTGCAACTTTTTTCCAGCAGCACAATGTAGTGCAACTTTTTTTACCATAAATATGGCCTTTGATTTTACATCATATTAACAACTTTTCAATTTCTATCTATATTTTTATGGCAGCTATGCCTAGTGATAGAGATGGGATATGAATAATTCATATTGTCTAAAAAGGGTACAGCACGAATAAAACTTTTTTTTAAAGTTCTTTCTTGCAGTTTTAATTTGCCTGGTACTGATGAGAATAGAGTTCACTATGGCTTAGCCATCATTCTCATCATGTAGTGCAGTATACCTATAAGGATGTTATTAATCCCGGTTCTCACTCTGCATATTGATAGAGATTTTATTTATGCTGAACATACAAGAGTTTTCCCTTTATTTAAAGTTTTAGTTGGTGATACATTACAAAGTTTCATAAGCTACCTCAACAATATTACTGAAGAAGTCATCATACACATGTGGCCAGTCATAGCGGGCGATAGACACCATTAACGCTGCAAGCTTGTTTCTGATAAAATACACCATAACTTCATGTTTGGCCAACAATTCATTCCATAATGTCAGTCTAACTTCTGTTTTCTCGTTGTCTGACAGACTGATCCACTGCCGGTTGATAATATTCTACAAGATATGAACAAATTATACAATAATAAATAATATTCCTCAATAATAGACTCCGTCAAAGCTGTTCAAATTATGTTAACATACCTAACAGTTTTGAGGAAGCTAAATAATTTATATGTAATTAGACAATGAGGATACTTTTGTTTCTGTTACAATATATTCAATAAATATGAGTGTAAAATATAAACTTAACATTACCTCTAATGTAGTCAAAGTGAACATCAAAACATACTGATTTTGTGATTTTTGTAGGAACAGCAAACAATGTTTCCAGGAATCACTTCGATTAGAGAAATTCTCAAGCATACTCTCAATCTCTCTTTTTCTGAAGTTACTTGTAGCTGGCGCAAAGAACTCAGACATAAGTACATCTAATGAGGCTAAGGCCTCATCTATCTCATGATCAGCCTGCAAATAATCACTCTATTAGATTATGTACTAATTAATACATATATGCTGGTTACAACTGTTGTGATCATTAACTTTTTTCTTTAGTTGGTTCTACTTACCATCATTTTGTAAATATTTAGGTTTTTTTACATAATATTTCAATAATAACCTGTTTAAGTAAAAATTAAATAAAGCATTATTTTAAAGGAATGAATAATACATAATTAGCACAATAATTACAGAGTTATAACAATAAATTGTACCAAATGTAATTCTTTTAGGTTCTAAGACAAAAAATATGAAACATATGACATTTCTGATAACCACTCTTTCATCTTTGACAGTTTGACATTTCGACGATTGCGGTACCAGCAACAATTTCATTGAATAATCTGTGGTAGAGAAGGGTGGGCTGTGGTGCTAGAACACTCGCTACATATACAGTAATTTTATTTCATACAGCACCTCGCCCGTGACTTCATTTGCGTATTTCCCTTAATATTTTCAACGCCCATGCACCCCTTTATTTGACTTTTTGATTATAATTACCAATTTTCAAGTTATTCAAGCTACTCAGTAAAAACTTCGGCTACATTTGAAACACCCCTTTTTTGCCCCGCTAGGGGTCAATTTTAGAAAAACCGGAATCTCTTTATTATTTCTTTTCTATCCAAAGTATTAATACTGAGTTTCGGGTTAATCGGATTACGCGTTAAGATTTTTTCATTCCAAAACCCCCCTAAATCTCATTTGAGGAGGAGCTAATAGATGGATCTCTAAGTCTTGGAAAAACGACCTACACCGCTTTAATACCGACCATATTCAGGGACGCGATAGAGCACACCAAGGCCAGCCAGGTCTTTGCAAGAGATCTATCTATTGGGCAGAGCCAGCTTGCGAAAATTTAGACCGTTGATGGCAGAATCATATCCGCCGAACCGAAACTTACGACACTTTCTATAACCCAGTTACGAATCTGGCCAACGACCTAGTTAATTATACGAACGATTTATTTAATTTTAAGAAGTGCGGTTTTCTCTCTGCCAGCTTTATAAAACAATAAACGGTCACACGAAACGTTTTAACCGTAGCCCATAAAATGAGGATGTTTTCCAAATCATTTGTTTGCTTCAAGTGTGTAATAAAATGTTGAAATAATCAACCGTGTTTGGTCTCCGACTATGTTGTAATTTTGCTATACTTAAAGCTTTTAATAATTACTTTCAAGTGTTTGATATTTCAAATACCGAAAAATCTGCACAAAAGGGGGTCAGCTTCAAATTCAAATAGTAATAAAAGCTATTCGGTTCGTTGATTTAGAGATAAATGCAAGTTTATTACCCCTTTTGGGTACTTTTCTATATCAATAAAATTTCTTAAATGCTCGATAAATCCACAGAGCATGTAACTTTATCAATCTGTCAGTTATTTATTTATCAGTGCAAAGGTTTCAGATCCGCTGCAAAGTAATTTATTTATTTATTTCGTACATGAAGAACTTACAGCTAATAAAAAACAGCCAAAAAAAAGAGGACTAAGTAATCCATCAATATTTCCCTTAGAGGCCGATATACAACTAGCCTAGGTGTGCTTTTTACCTCTTTTTATGACAGTATCACATACAATAAACGAATGATGACGAAGTTCACTGACAGACTGACCAGTCCTTTACGAACCCTTCATCGGTATATCTCAGTTCTATGAGAGAACCCAGTACTCACCAGTTAACCTACTAACCTACCCACCAACCAACTTATCCGCCAACCAACCAGCCTACCCATCAACCTATCCACCAACCTACCCACCAACCTACCCACCAACCAACCTACCCATCAACCAACTTAACCACCAACCTACCCACCAACCAACCTACCATCAATCAACTAACCTACCCATCAACCAACCTACCCACCAACCAACCTATCCACCAACCAACCTATCCACCAACCAACCTATCCACCAACCTACTCGTCAACCAACCTACCCACCAACCAACCTACCCACCAACCAACCTATCCACAAACCAACCTACTCGTCAACCAGCCTACCCACCAACCTACCCGCCAACCAACCTACCTACACACCAACCTACCCGCCAACCAATCTACCCGTCAACCTACCCACCCGTCAACCTACCCATCAACCAACCTACCCACCAACCTACCCATCAACCAATCTACTCGTCAACCAACTTACCAACCTACTCACCAACCTACCCATCAACCTACCCGCGTACCAACCTATCCACCAACCTACCCACTAACCAACTTAACCACCAACCTACCCATCAACCAACCTATCCACCAACCTACTCACTAACCAACTTAACCACCAACCTACCCACCAAACCAACCTACCCATCAACCTACCCATCCACCAACGAACCTACTCGTCAACCAGCCTACCCACCAACCTACCCGCCAAACTAGCCACCAACCTATCCAACAACCTACCCACCAACCAGCCTACCCATCAACCTACCCGCCAATCAACCTACCCATCAACCAACCTACCCATCAACCTACCCATCCACCAACCAACCTACTCGTCAACCAGCCTACCCACCAACCTACCCGCCAAACTAGCCACCAACCTACCCACCAACCTACCCACCAACCAGCCTACCCATCAACCTATCCACCAACCTACCTACCATCAACCAACCTACCCATCAACCAACCTATCCACCAACCTACCTACCATCAACCAACCTACCTATCAACCAACCTATCCACCAACCTACTCGTCAACCAACCTACCCACCAACCAACCTATCCACAAACCAACCTACTCATCAACCAGCTTACCCACTAACCTACCCGCCAACCAATCTACCCATGAACCAACCTACCTACACACCAACCTACCCGCCAACCAATCTACTCGTCAACCTACCCATCAACCAACCTACCCACCAACCTACCCATCAACCAATCTACTCGTCAACCAACTTACCAACCTACTCACCAACCTACCCATCAACCTACCCGCGTACCAACCTATCCACCAACCTACCCACTAACCAACTTAACCACCAACCTACCCATCAACCAACCTATCCACCAACCTACTCACTAACCAACTTAACCACCAACCTACCCACCAACCTACCCGCCAACCAACCTACCCATCAACCAACCTACCTATCAACCTACCCATCAACCTACCCACCAACCAACCTACTCGTCAACCAGCCTATCCACCAACCTACTCACTAACCAACTTAACCACCAACCTACCCACCAAACCAACCTACCCACCAACCTACCCGCCAATCAACCTACCCATCAACCAACCTACCCATCAACCTACCCATCCACCAACCAACCTACTCGTCAACCAGCCTACCCACCAACCTACCCGCCAAACTACCCACCAACCTACCCACAAACCAGCCTACCCATCAACCTATCCACCAACCTACCTACCATCAACCAACCTACCCATCAACCAACCTATCCAGCAACCAACCTACCCACCAACCAAACTATCCACCAACCAACCTAACCACCAACTTACCCGCCAACCAACCTACCCACCAACCAACCTACTCGTCAACCAACCTACCCACCAAACGTACTATCCACAAACCAACCTACTCGTCAACCAGCCTACCCACCAACCTACCCATCAACCTACCCGCGTACCAACCTACCCATCAACCAACCTATCCACCAACCAACCCGCCAACCAACCTACCCATCAACCAACCTACCCAGCAACCAACCTACCCACCAACCTACCCGCCAACCAACCTACCCGCCAACCAACCTACCCATCAACCTACCCACCAACCAACCTATCCACAAAACCAACCTACTCGTCAACCAGCCTACGCACCAACCTACCCATCAACCTACCCGTGTACCAACCTACCCATCAACCAACCTATCCACCAACCAACCCGCCAACCAACCTACCCATCAACCAACCTACCCGCCAACCTACCCAGTAACCAACCTACCCACCAACCAACCTACCCGCCAACCAACCTACCCATCAACCAACCTACCCATCAACCTACCCATCAACCTACCCACCAACCAACCTACTCGTCAACCAAACCCAGCGGTCACAAAAGTATTCTTCCCAGCCGTCCTAGCGGCCAAAAGGACACTCAGAGACCCAGTTCTCACACCGGTCCATGTGCAAGTTCTAACGGGACACGGAGGATTCTCAGCGTATCTCCACCGCTTCCATCTTAAAGATAGTCCCTCGTGCGTCTGTGACCCCAGTATCGAAGAAACGGTCTGGTACCCGCTCTTCGAGTGCCCAAGGTTCTGTCATGACAAAATGGAGCTGGAATTAAACATAGAAACCCAGCTAAGCCAGTCCACACTCCACACCATCATGGGGAGACCAGCTACCAGAACACCATTCTTGGTATTCGCGAGCAAAGTCACCATAGTCGCAGCAGAAGGAAACAAAACGGACGCAACCTTGCGAGGTCGAAACCAACCACCACCTAGGACTACATTAATAACCACAACAATCACCGTACAAACCACAACAACAATAACACAAAATACAACACATACACCAGCCATAACATAAGTCACACACACAAACACTAACCAACAGCCAGTACCAGCGATAACACTTGCGGTTGCAGCTAGAGCAGCAGCAGAAGCCAGCCTACAACCAGCCCCTAGCACCATGTCCATCACCCAATTCCTGGCATGCGGAGGGGACGGAGTTCCAGGCGTCAGACTGCGAGGTGTGACCCTCTTCATGAACTGAGAAGAAGAAAAATTTGGCCTGAGCTTCTGAATAGGCTGGAGCCGACCTGCAGCCCGTATACCAATATCGCCAGGCCTTGCCGCCTTGATCAACGAAAGCACCACCAAAACGAGCATGAAACGCAGCCAGTATGCTGCATTGCCTCAAGTGGAAGTAGCCACTCACCGATGCCGTCTATTGCGATCCAAAGGAAAGACGATCGCACTATTCGAGTGGGGAGAGGAGACTCCATTCGCTCAGGTAAACCCACGGCTTCAAAAGATCAGGCAAGCAGGAGAACATACGGCAGTTACAGCACGCACCATAAGTGTTGACGCGATGGTGGTCGGAGGGGAGAGAGGAGACGTCGCAGACCGCTTCGGCTGTTTACGAGGGGTGTTCAATAAATAGTGAGAATGAGTAAGACGCAATTATCTTTTATTATATGTTATTTTATTTTTCGACGTAGTCACCTTTCAGGTTTATACACTTTGTATATCTTTTCTCTAATCCTAAAATTCCCTTTCTGAAAAAATCTTCTTCCTGATCCCTTAAAAAATCATTTACGGCGGCGACTACTCCGTCATCATCTTCGAATTTCTGGCCCCTGAGACGTTCCTTTAAGCGCGGAAATAGGTAGAAATCACTAGGAGCAAGGTCCGGTGAATATGGAGGATGTTCCATCAATTCAAAGCCAGCTTCTTGAATGGCAGCCATCGCAACTCTGGACTTGTGCGCAGGGGCGTTATCTTGGTGAAACAAAACAACTTTAGCGAGTTTGCCACGCCGTTTCTTGCGTATTTCCTCACGCAACTTTGTTACTTGTCCTGCGTACATAGTCCCCGTAATAGTGGCTCCATGATTAAGATATTCGATCATTACCATCCCTTGGCTGTCAAAGAGAGCCCATGATCTTTCCGGCGGATGGAATCGCCTTAAATTTCTTTGGAGTTGGAGATGACGGTCGCTTCCAAGTCATGGACTGTTGTTTCGTTTCCGGGTCATAATGGTGAAGCCATGTTTCGTCCATAGTTATGAATCGAGCCAAAAATCGGTCAGGATCTTGTTGTAACAAATCCAAACAGCTTTGTGAAATTCTCAGTCGAGTTTGTTTCTGCGCGTCAGAAAGCATTCTGGGCACCCAGCGCGCTGACACTTTTTTCATACCCAAATGGTCGTTTATAATATTATGGACACTTCCTATCGAAATCTTTACTTCTTCAGTTATAAAACGAACAGTTACACGACGATCCGCCAAGACAATATTTTCAACTTTTTTAATCATTTGTTCAGTCACTGCCGATATGGGGCGTCCCGTTCGTGGGTCGTCGTTAGTGGAAGTTCTTCCTCGCTTGAACTCAGCACACTTACGCGCAACCGTAGAATATGGAGGAGCATGAACCCCTAATGTTGCTCTCAAGTCTTGATTTACCTGCTCCGTAGTAAAAAAATTCAAGCAGAGATATTTTATTACCGCGCGAACTTAAATTTTATCTATTTTTAAGAACTCGTTCCGAAACGACGCAGAAAAAACAAAAGAGAATTAATTGCTTTTTTTATTATCATCTTAACTAATGTCTGGGCTATGCCTGCCAGTATTTATTTTTTTTCTTTCCAAGGAGAATGTATCGCATTCTCACTATTTATTGAACACCCCTCGTAAAAGCCTCAGAACATCACGAGGTAGTTGTCTATGAGGATAGAGGGGAAACTCTAAGTTTCCTCAAAGCCCCCAGACAGCCAACAGCCAGCACGACGAGCCCCGCAACAAACCCGACCACTCATAGTGGTTCAGAGAGGGCACAGGAGAAGGCAGCCGCCGAAAAAACTGCAAAGGAGCAAAGCAAAACCACTACCCCGGAGGACCGGGCCCGGTCGAGGAGTCGCCTGGAAGCCTTCAGCACTTTCCTCAGCGCACTGCTTCCTAGCACCATTCCACGAGCAGGAAACAGGCAAGGGCAAAGTCAAAGGGCAAGTCAGCCCACCGACCCTCGTTGTGAATCGGGGCACCACGCACCACGTGAAGAGTGCTTTCCTCGAGTACGTAGCAATCATGAGAGCGACCAGAGAGGTCAATCTCATGACATGCAGGAAGATCCTGCAGACCTCCCAAAGAAACAGAAGGTCTGCTAAGGGTACTACTCGAGGAAGCAGGGGCAGCGGTGTACGACAACGTCAGATCCCAAGTCATCACAGGGGATATGACGGGGTCGTACATGGCAGCCGACAGCGCGAAGAGCGGTTTCGTGGCCCTGGACGAAGAGGAAACGGAGCGCTCAGGCAAACCCAAATTCACAGCACCCGACGACGATCCGATACTGGTTACCGCCAAATGTACCAAAATCATGCTGGACGACAAGATCCTTGAAATGGTGCAATCCATTCTGGGGACTTCAGACAGTCCAGCATCGCAGGAAATTTCCTGCGATGCTGGACTGTCAGTATCCGGTGGGTAAACGGAGTTCCGGGTTGCGGCAAGACAACCTGGGTGGTAAAGAACTTCGACGAGGAGAACGATTTTGTAGCCACCACGACGACTGATGCTGCCAAAGATCTCCGGGAGAAGCTAGCGCACCGCTTAGGAGACCGGGTAAAGACAAAAGTGCGCACTATGGCCTCAATCCAACGGGTTCAGGTCAAAAGAGAAATGCCACCGCGTCACGGTAGACGAGGCTCTGATGAACCATTTTGGGGCCATAGTCATGGCAGTAAAGTTGTCTGGAGCAAACGAGGTTGTCTTCATCGGAGACGTGAACCAGCTTCCATTTCTAGACAGAGAGAACCTTTTCGAGTTAAGGTATACCCGTCCAAACCTGGTGGCTGGCATCACCCAGGAGCTGCTCTGCACACAACGCAATCCGATGGACATGGAGTTTGCATGGAGCGAGATATACTCCGGTATATACTCCTATAAGTCGTCGCTGTCGCGGGTCCACTCCTTGGAGGTGAAAGGTTATACAGGAACGCAAATACCGAGCACCACCCTTAACACCCTGTTCCTGGTTCATACGCAAAAGGAGAAAGCTTCTCTTGGGAGCCAGGGATATGGGTCCGGCGAAGGGTCGCGCCTGTTGACCATACACGAAGCCCAGGGATTGACCTGCGACAGCGTAATCATCATCAACACAAGGTCCAGGAGGATCCACGTTCAAGACAGCATCTCCCACGCGGTAGTGGCGGTGTCCAGACATACCATCAGTTGCGTCTATTACACCGACGACGCCGACGACGCCACGGGCCGCTTTGCAAAGAGGGCGATGGATGCGCCGACTAAAATGGTTGTCGAGTACAAACTAAAGACGGCCATGCAGCATCGAGACACACCTGTCGTGGAAGCCCTGCTAGGGCTAGCGAAATTCCTGGACAGCAGGCCCCACCAAAACATAACCTTACAAGTCCCCATCCAAACTCCAAGTCAAAATAATATAAATTAACCCACCAAAAACCCCTATGTATAAAATCCCTGTTTTGTTTTTTTTTTTTTTGTAAATTGTAAATGTAAAAATGCATGGCGGTGAGTCAGTCATACTCACGTAAACGTCCTGCCGATGGCAGCGCTGCACGTCCGGTCGTTTGGTTCCCTAAAAAATGGTTGAGCTAAGCGGCGCGGAGGTGTACGTCATGTCCGTGAACGGACGCCGTCGTCGGTCGGGGCTGGTCGACGCACACTGCCACGTATTTATCCTTAAAAAATTGTGTTAGATTAAGTAAGTAATAAGTAATCAAGACTACGTAACACTTAAAGTAAATTCCTTCAAAAAGTTATAATCAAAATTGTAATCTTTCATTTGTTTCATAATTATAACATGTAAGTCTGTGTATTATTATTAAAAAAAATATTAAAATATATATGTGTGGCGATGAACAAATCGTTCACCCGAATCACTATGTAACGTCCCTACGATAGTGACACATCACTACGTTTTTGGACGAAAACTCGGACGGTTATTTTTCCCGGGTTTAGACTGTTTTGTTAGTTATTAATCCAGGTTCTCACTATTTCTATTGTGCGACTATCACTTGTTATTCTGATTGTATCAATCTACCTAGTGAACTACAATTTTGTGAGTGTTCCTGGCTGATTAAACTATATAACCTATGTATCACAGTGAATGGTTTTATTCCGAATATTCGGGAGCAACTATATCCCGCATTGGTGACCGCGACTACAATATCACGCTACCTGTATTCAGTAGCTAGACAAACAAGTGCCTACGCCGACGCCGGAATGCCCACTCCCTGCATCTGTCGTCGCGTTTCAAACAAGAGGATCCAAGTACCATAATCTTTTTGACGCTTATTACGACGCTGCCGTCGCCCAACCACAGTCCCAACGCTGCGCCGCCGCGCCGGTCGGTCTACGATACATCTACGCTACGAGAATTACATCGCGTTTCTGCAGACGCACAGACTACAACTTGCAGTTGGTACCTTACCACTGCAATCGCCAGAACAACTACCCAGAGTGCATGATTGCATGTTGTGTGTGCTTTGAGTGCAAGTGTAAAGTGAAATCTGAACCAATGATAAGCAGCACTGGACATTCCTAACCGCCTCAAGCAAGTTTTTTCTATTTTTTTTTCTTTTTTCTTTTACTTTTCTGCTAACTAATAACTCCAAACAATTTGTTTACAAACTTTCCTAGTGCTCAGGTACCTATTAACTGTCTACCTGCCTGCTTGCGTATAATACCTAATAACATATCTACATCATTGTAATAAGTGTCTATAACTAACCCGTATCATATAAAAAATATTACTCAGCTGATTCATTGAATTTAGATGCTGTAAAATTTTATGTATATTGTTTGAATGCTTACCTACTGCTAACATTAATTTACTTTTGGATTTGTTTGTACTGTTTGGTACTGTAGTTACCAAAAAAAAAAAAAAAAATTGTTGTTTGTTCTACGGTGCTTGGGTGTGTGGTATTTTTGCTACTTGCTGTTTTTAAGTTTTGCATTATGGTGAATGAACAGCTTCAGGCACAACTTGAGCTAGTAATGGCAGAAAATGCAGCATTGCAAAAGCGACTAGGCCAGAATGAAGTTGAGGCAAAGGTGTGTAGGGTTGCAGTAAAATTACCCACATTTTGGGCTGACAAGCCTGCAATTTGGTTCGCACAAGTGGAAGCCCAATTCCAAATTGCTAATATTGTTGGTGATACCACCAAATACAATTATGTAGTAGGCCATCTAGATCAGAGGCTGGCAGGTGAGGTCGAGGATCTAATAACGAATCCTCCAATCGAAGGGAAATATGAGAAATTGAAAGAAGTCCTTATACAACGGCTTTCAACTTCCCAAGAGAAAAGAGTAAGACAGCTTCTAAGCGACGAAGAGCTTGGAGACCGGAAACCGTCCCAATTTCTTCGTCACCTTCGCTCGCTTGCCGGGACGGTTCTTTCAGATGATAATATCATACGCCAACTTTGGTTGCGTCGTCTGCCACAACAAGCTCAAGCAATACTAGCAGCACAGGCTGACCTCAATTTGGATAAAGTGTCGGAGTTAGCTGATAAAATCGTAGAGTTAGCCCCTTCACCTGCTGTTTGTTGCACATCAGCAACTTCAACTTTAACTACATTAGCTCAACAATTAGAAGTTGTGAGTAACCAAGTAGCTGCACTCTCGAAGCAGCAACACCGTCCTATACGTGACCGGTCCACATCTTCCGGCAGGTCAGCATCTTCCAGTAGGTCAGCGAACAATTTCAAGCGATGCTGGTACCACAGGAGATGGGGTGATAAAGCAACTAGATGTACTAGGCCATGTGACTGGGAGTCGGAAAACCCAACCAGCGGTCAGTAGCGGCGGCAACTGATTGCGATAACATCGGCCGCCGCCTATTTGTCACAGATCACGTGACCAGCCGCCGGTTCCTAATTGACACTGGGTCAGACCTCTGCTGTTTTCCGCATCGCTGGTTACCGTCACGCAGGCAGCCTACTGATTATGAACTAAGTGCCGCTAATGGAAGTAGTATACAAACTTTTGGTACAGTAAATCTTAAATTAAATTTTGGCTTGCGCCGCGATTTTACTTGGCAGTTCGTGATAGCCGACGTCAGCACAGCCATTATTGGTTCTGATTTTTTGGCATTTTATCACCTTTTACCCGACTGCCGAAATAAGAAATTGGTCGATGGTACTACTGGACTAACATCTGCTGCTTCTACCGCTAGTATTGATCAGCCCAGCGTACGAGCAGTAGCGTCTGGTAAGTCAATATTTACTCAACTCCTGGCGGAGTTTCCAGATATCACTCGACCTCCCGGTTTTCTCAGAGTCATCAAGCATGACACAGTGCACTACATCAAGACCACAGACGGACCTCCTGTCTCCTGTCGACCTCGACGTTTGGCGCCGCAGAAACTAATTGCGGCTAAAAAAGAATTCGAAGAAATGGTAAGATGCGGGACAGCCCGGCCGTCTAAAAGTGCTTGGTCTTCACCTTTACATATGACCGTTAAAAAAGACAACACTTGGCGCCCTTGCGGCGACTACCGCGCCCTGAACGCCAGAACCATACCAGATCGATACCCGGTTCGGCACATTCATGATTTCGCCCATAACCTCGCTGGTGCCAAGGTATTTAGCACACTAGATCTCATTAAAGCTTACCACCAAATTCCGGTTTTTGAAGAGGATATTGCAAAAACTGCCATCGTGACCCCGTTTGGCCTCTTCGAATTCCCGTATATGACATTTGGCTTAAGGAACGCTGGCCAAACCTTCCAGCGTTTCATCGATGAGGTCACACGGGGTCTCGAATTCTGTTTTCCTTACGTAGATGATATCCTCATATTTTCCAAAGACGAGTCTACCCACCTCCAGCACCTGCGTGTCCTCTTTAAACGCCTGCAAGACTACGGAGTGGTAATAAACCCTTCTAAGTGTGTCTTAGGTGTCAGCGAAACCGTATTTTTAGGCTACCACGTTTGTGGTGATGGTACGCGACCCCCTCACGGTCGAATTCAAACGTTGCTGGATTTTCCACCACCTGAGACAGTACAAGGTATGCGCCGGTTTCTAGGTATGCTTAATTACTATCGTCGATTCGTGCCTCGTGCAGCGCAATCCCAGGCTCCATTGATTGATGCATTAGTTTCAACTAACAGTAAAGGTGCAAAGCCATTTCCATGGTCACCCGAACTCTTGCAACAATTTGAAGCCTGCAAAAAGAGCCTCTCCAACGCAACACTGCTACAACATCCAATCAGCAACGCTAGGTTGGGTTTATTTACTGACGCATCTAGCGTTCACATTGGGTCCTGCCTTCAGCAAAATCTAAACGGCCAGTGGTATCCACTTTCCTTTTTCAGCAAAAAGTTGACTCCGCAGCAGACACAGTGGCCAGCTTATTACCGTGAATTATTAGCAATCTATGAGAGTGTCCAACATTTTCGGTACATTTTAGAAGTCCAGCATGCAACAATTTTCACAGACCATAAGCCCCTTTTGTACGCTTTCTTACAGCGACGTGAGAAACTTCCACCTCCACAACTAAACCAGCTATCATTCATTAGCCAATTCACGACTGACATCCAGTACATTAAGGGTGAAGACAATATCGTGGCCGACGCTATGTCACGCATTGACATAGACGCAATTACTCTGGATCAAGATTATGAAGTTTTGGCTAGGTCGCAGGCATCAGACCAAGAACTAGCGAATTTATTGCAAGGTGGTTCCAGTCTAACACTCACCAAAATCAGTCCATCAGGGAGTAACACTCCGGTTTACTGTGACATCTCTACCGGTAAGCCACGTCTCTATCTGACCCCTTCTTTCCGCCGCGCTGCTTTCAATAAGTTACACAATTTGAGCCATCCCGGTGCTCAAGCTACGACTCGTTTGGTGGCAGAGCGTTTTGTCTGGCCTTCGGTCAGAAAAGATTGCCGAGCCTGGTCCCGATCTTGTGAAGCATGTCAGCGCAGCAAGATTTCAAGACACAATTCTACCCCTGTCGGTAATTTTGACATACCATCCGGTCGTTTCATGCACGTCCACATTGACATTGTTGGTCCATTGCCTGTCAGCGACGAATACCGTTATTGCTTGACCGCAATAGACAGAGTGTCCAGATGGCCCGAGGTTTGGCCCATGCGATCCATTACCGCGGAGGAGGTAGCCGAGACGTTTACCAAGGAATGGGTATCTCGCTTCGGCGTTCCGGCGGTTATTACTACAGATCAGGGTTCTCAATTTGAGTCGGGTTTGTTTCAACGATTACTGCAGCAATTCGGTACCAAGCGCATTAGAACCACCTCATATCACCCCTGCGCAAACGGGATGATTGAGCGCGTGCATCGGCAACTTAAAGCGGCGTTAATGTGCCATAATGATTCCTGGGCGAAGTCCCTTCCGATGGTTCTGCTTGGAATGCGTTCGGCGTATAAAGAAGATCTCGAAGCCACGGTAGCAGAATTACTTTACGGAGAGCCTCTCAGGCTCCCTGGAGAATTTTTGGTGTCACCTTTAACATCAGGAACATTAGAAAACCCAGTTGATTTCGTTGTACAGCTGCGACACAAAATGTCATTGGTACGACCACTACCAGCTAGTCGACATAGTGAACCAGCTTCATTTATATTCAAGAATTTGTCGACTGCGACTCACGTATACCTTAGAGACGATACCATCCGAAGAGCGTTGCAGCCACCCTATACGGGTCCATACAAGGTCCTGGAGCGTTCGTGTGATGGGAAAACATTCACCCTAATGGTAAAGGGCAACAAGGTCGTCGTGAGCGTCGACAGACTAAAACCGGCCTTCATTGATCATTCCGATCTGCAAACGACCCACACTATGCTACTACCCGCCCCGGCTGATCCTACTTCACGGCAAGCCGTGAGAGGTTCGTTGTCGCCCGAGCCCTCAATCCCGCAACAGTCAGTACAGGTTCATTTGCCGGTAAAACAGCCCTATACCACACGCTCGGGCAGGCGCGTTAGATTTAAAAATTTTGATTAATTTCTTGTTTAATTGTTTATTGTTGTGCTATAATTGTGTACATTATTAATTATTTTAGCCTGGTTTTTTTCTCTCTGTAGGGGGGTGGTGTGGCGATGAACAAATCGTTCACCCGAATCACTATGTAACGTCCCTACGATAGTGACACATCACTACGTTTTTGGACGAAAACTCGGACGGTTATTTTTCCCGGGTTTAGACTGTTTTGTTAGTTATTAATCCAGGTTCTCACTATTTCTATTGTGCGACTATCACTTGTTATTCTGATTGTATCAATCTACCTAGTGAACTACAATTTTGTGAGTGTTCCTGGCTGATTAAACTATATAACCTATGTATCACAGTGAATGGTTTTATTCCGAATATTCGGGAGCAACTATATCCCGCATATGTGCAAACGCATGTGAAGTCTATGAAAAAAAAAAAAAAAAAAGTGGCCTCACGTAGACTTAAGATAGTTAACAGTAGTTCTGCTTAGTCCCATCTGCAGAGCCGACATGTTTTGCTTGCGGACAGGATTTCGTTGGATTCGCGCCTTCATTGCTTTGATGACCGCTGGAGCCCGAACAGTACGAGGTCGACCGCTCCTTTGTTTATCTTCTAATCTTGAATCTTCCCTGAATCGTTTGATAATACGATAAATAAATCTCAGTGGAATTATCAAATTTATCAGCAGTTTGAAAATCTCAGTTGGCGCGTGACCGCAACGATGCAATGCAATTACTGCGACTCTGCCTTCTTTGCGCGTCCACTCCATTTTAGAAAATGAACAAAATTCCAGAAACCCTTTGTTTTTATTTTCTTTAAATATTCAAATTTCGAATGCCCATAATATTTTCCTCGGCTTGCATTCTAAATTCGAAATTTTACCTGTCACATCAGAATTTATGGCCCGACTACGTATTTTCGGTGTTCTCTCATCGTGCCGACTGCCGCACTTACTCAGCTAACAACTTTTCGCCCTACATATGCTTGCTCAAAAAGTGATGTTCAAAATGAACGTGTACAATGTACATTATGAACCTAATGTGTTTATAGCTACAGTTTCCTAGAAGAGCGATGACCGCTTACTTAACGTCCGCAATTTACGGGCGAATGGCATCACTGAAACGTTGATTATGAAAGTATAGTTGGTGTGGTTTCCTAGAAAGCGTTGTTGTCACCGTAAAGAAATAACCACACCCCAAAGATTTAAATCGCTAGATTTGTCCTCACCGTATCAGTCACAAGAAAAAGTGCCAATACTGAGAAGAGTGAGCCTCGTAGAGTATATATGTTCTGTGGAGTGAGCTCACACATGAATAAATAGCGTTTTCATGACAAACAAGTGTAGTCACTGCGTCAATCTGTCAGAGGTGTCAAAAACAAACAGAAACGCGACTATCTTTTGACACGGTAGGGTGAATCTAACGATTTAAATCTTTGCCGCTGTCATCATTTTCATGATAGCCGTCACTGCTGCCGTCAAGTGCGGCCACCGCATTTCTAGAATTTTACTCTCAATACTCAAGCTAACTAGTCTGTGCAATACTCTCTTTGGTTTTAGTTTTGTCTGTCAACTCTGACATTGAGTCTGACAGTTGTCAGCTACTTTTGTATTAAAATGTTTCGCGCGTATTCGTTTCATGTCACGCGGCTACACTAATCGGAAATTCGCTGCTTGTTTTACATTTATTATGTATTTTTGTTTATAGTGACTTTTCCTTGTAAGTATTTACTTGAAAGTGTTTTGCACAGGTTTTTAAATACCTATTGTACGAGTGAAGATTCCCAAATACCGATAGGGCTTGGCAATTTGCATTTGGCATAGATTTGGTTTCAAAGAAATGCTTGGCCGTTGTTATTAGAGAGTATGTTTATATACTGTTTATCATAGTACCTATTGCCTAACGTTGTTATATCACAGCACACTTCGAAATTACTAATTGAATCTTCACATCCTTGAATGTATGATATGTTGGAAACGTTTACTCATTCCAGAGTTATTTTATCGTTTGGGTTAAGCTGAATATGAATACAATAACCTCTAAAAGAAGTTGGCCTGGTGATATGGATGAAACTCGAGATAGTGAGTATAATTTGTGCCGAAATTTGTAGCCAGAAAAAGTTATGAAACTTATTATCTATTATTTGAACTTTCTAAAGTCTAAAATATCTTGGTTTATTTTGTCATTTAGTTAGATTGATAATCATTCCATTTTCTCATTCTAGCTAAGCTTAAGACCATCAAATGAAGAAAATATTGTTTATTTTATTGTTTCAGATTGTAAATCCTCTAAAGGAAAAACAGGTGGTAGCAGGGAAAATTCAAACAGCAGGAAAAAGGCAAAACCAAACACTAAGAATGACACTGATACTAAACCATGGTATTCATTTACTTTAAGCACTAAAGGGGGCATTTTCATAAGTTTTTGGTAATTGCATGTCATATTTGCTGGGATATGAATTTTTCATGAAAACAACTTTTTCCAACAAATGTAATTTTGGAAAATTGTTGATGATTTCTATGATTATTAATCAGTTAAACTCTAAACCTGCATATGACATTTCTATCAGCATACAACCTAATGTCATTTACACAAGACAATGCTAAGCTAGTATTCTCATGATCTCATCTAAGACCTGTTCTGCATTGTCCCTCTTCTGCTGGTCTGGTTACCTGCTTTGACCATATCGTAAGTTGCAGGCTATGCTTGCCACTAAGCACTTTATGATTGAACCATCTTCTTTCTTTCCAGCCCACCTAGAAAACCATTAGAAATGGAGACAGACCCTCTCATACTACAGAGACGACAAAAACAGATTGATTATGGAAAAAATACTGTTGGATATCACAATTATATAAGCCAAGTGAAGACGTAAGTTTGGTTAATTCTTCGTTCCTTCGTTTTAAATGTGTTTTATTTTTACAACTAATAATTTTTTAATAACTGTCTTTTACAGTGACGAACGTACAAAAGATCATCCAAAAACACCTGATAAGTTTGCCAAATACAGCAGAAGGTCATGGGATACTCTTATTAGACTGTGGAGAAAAAAACTACATGAGTATGACACTAATGCCACTTCTGATGATGACAATGAGGATGCAGAAGATAGCGACAATACACTGGATAATCTTTTGTCAGAATTTGACTAAACTTTCAGAGAAGAAAAGTAACTTTAATATAAACATTCACTTTAGTATTCATGTAGCTGTAAATGTAAAAGCTAATGATTAGAAGATTTTAAACTTGAATTCTAATAATGATTGATGTTAGCTGACTTCAATTCAAATATTATGGCAAGATATAATTAAGAAACTGAATCCCATGAGTAAAATGAGGGGTTTATACTAGCAGTTTTATGTAGATTACAAAAGCACTTATTTAATTATATAATCATAGTATAGTAAGTTTTAATGTTGGATATCTGATCTTGACCACTTGCATTTCTGCTGTAAGGATAGTTATTATTCCAAAAACCTAAGTGGTATTAGTATCGTGTTTGGAGTGTCGACCATGGTCAATCAATACAAGGTTAATTTAATTTTCTAGCAATACTCCGTAGACGTGGTGGCTAGTGATATCTAAACACGAAAAAAAAAGAAACTGATTTTATGTTCTTTTTTGGGGTCAACAACCGCTAGTATTGTAAACTCTGCATATTAAATTGAGAAAATCCATTATTTTTCTTTTATCGTGTTTAGATATGAATTCCCATCACGTCCATGGAAAAGCTGAATTTTAAACCAATATTAATGATCAAATACGATTGCAAACAAAAAAAAACCATTTTTATATTCAGACTAAATTGGTAACGTTTTACCCTTCACGTCTGCGGATTTTCGCTAGCTTATTTAATTTTGACCCAGTACCTGTGTATCGACATTGACAACTCCTCTAGATTTTGTCATGTCTACAAAACGATACAAAAATTTAGGTAATGTATTGTTCTGTAGACTGCGCATGATCCTTGGCTGGCCGCTCTTCGAGTGAAGGTTTCGGCAGGTCTCAGGGGCAGGTAGATCACGTTATGGATACAAAGAAATTAGTCTATATGCACAAGGCATATACATTTTTCACTTGTGCATATACTGCTACATAGACGTGCACGCGCGTGGGTAACCTTCGTCTGCGCGAACCTATTTGCTAATGGACAGACGTGAGTTCACGACGTATTGCTCTGACTGACAAGAACAAAAAGAAAAGAATAGTTTTTGTATCTTGTTGCTTTTCTAATTGACTATCTGTCATCATCACTCATCACTGTAAAGCTGGGAACAAATTATCGGATGCGTCCGTAAGCCGCGGCCGAGAGTTGCGGCTTATTTGTATCTGGATCATTTAGCACTACACTGTGCAAACTATCGGTCGAAAGTCGCGGACGTGCCCTTGAGCGTTCGGACGTCTGTTGGTCGCGACTGTCAGCCGCGGCTTACGGACGCGTCCGATATTTTTTCCTAGCTTATGACTTTATGTATAATGACTTTATCTAAAGTATAGTTTTATATTTTCAATACAGCCAACAGCAATATCTAGACATCTATTTATTGGAGTAGATTTTACTCTTCTATATCTCGTACTCAGAAGACAGTATGTTATTCCTTATCCACAATCACTTTATATACTTTTATATATAGTAAATGACATAATCCCTGAAATAATAATATGTTGTGATCAACGCTAATTTTAAGATGAATAAAAGAACAGGTTATTATGACTACACTTGATTTATTTAAAAAACTCAAAAGCATCCTGAATACACACTTGACACGTTCGTAGTAAAAAAGTACTTTGTTGATCTGAGCTGGTGAAATTAGTTGATTGGCAATTCAATCTTATTGAGAATATCTCGAGCTTGTTTCACTACTGCACTGTTTTTCCCTTCAGTTGCTAGGCCTTGTAATTTTTCCAAGTATTCCTCAATATTCTGCTCTGTCGCTCCAGTCGGCCCACCTAGGTCAAAATTAATAATAATTATATCTGTATATTTCTAATGCATTAAGTACCAGTGATTGGGGATTTATTCGCTTTCCGGGATATTGATAAAAGCTCAAATATAAAGGCAACAGCAGGTTGTGCATATTTAGCGATTCTGCGTTCGGTCGGGATAGCAAAATGTGTTGTCGCTGTATAGGCCGGGGAAATTAGGTTTGAATCCTGCACTAAACCCTAACAGCGACTTTTTTCTTGAATCGTGTTTTTTAACTTGGCTCTTCAAATAATATTTAAAAAAAATATATTTTCCAGGACCGCATCAAGGTAAAAAGAAACAAAATTTTGGTTATATTATGTAAAAAAATTGTAAAACTAATATATTATTTCAGGATTAAACATTTGCCTCCACGGAAATTGACATAAAAATAAAATTACCATTTTTTTTAATGTACACCAAGAAAAAGAAAATTACAGCGGTTTTTTTGCTTTATAGCACTTCAGGCAAAAATGTAACAGAAATAATTTTAGTTTAACTTTTATTTATAGACTGTCCGACCTAATTACAAGAAAATTAAGCACATTAAAATTGTGTTTAATTTTCTTGTAATTAAGTGAGATAGAGACGAAACTGTTAAATTTTTTGACCTACTTGTGATACCTAATCTCTTCGACAAACGCTCCATACAAACATATCATAATCATAATAAATCAACATAGTTAATATTTTTTCTACCACGTAAAATCGAAATTACATATTTTCTTAAAAAAAAAAAAAACGTACACGCGGCGGTGAACTTCTCGCGGTATACATTTTAACATACTCTCTTGTCCATACTCTAAACGTTAAATGAAAAAAAATGCTGTTTTAAATTAATACAAAGTTAGCCTAAAATTCAGCGTAACTTCTCCGGGCTAGTAACGAGCTTCCGAAAACCGATTAAGGGCCTATATATATACTACCTCAAATTGCTTAGCAGGATCCTCCGTACTATCGAAAATACTGCAGCATTAATCTTACATAATATAAAACAAAGTCCCCCACCGCGTGTCTGTTTGTCTGAACGCGATGAACTAAGAAACTACCGAACGGTTTTTATCTTTTGACCAATGGAAAAAGTGATTCATGAAGAAGGTTTTGGTGTACAATTCATTAGGGTTTGTGTAAACTGGTTGAAATATGACGATTATTGTTCAAGATTCCCGAAAAAATCATGCCTGACTGGGAGCTTTACTGGCGTGCGCCGCGTAAACCGTTAGCGGGCGGGCACGAAACGAGCGGCGAGGAGCGATGGCCAAGCGGGGCGGGCGACGAGGATACAAAACTTTAAAAAAAAATCGGTCTTGGAGCCGCGAGCGTCCCACCCAGTCTCGCTCTCACTCTGTTTTTGTGTATTTAACACAAAATCTGCCGAATTAAATATTTTTCTTTGTTTTAATTAAATTATTTGTTACAAACCTATGAAAAACACTGGTAAGTCTCCTAAAATGTCAAATTAACTAACCTTAAACTTGATAAGTTACGGTCCCGGCCGAAACTAGTAGAGGTGCCGAATACTTGGTTATGATTTCGGTGGAAAATCGTGTTTCGGTCGAACACTAGCGATTTGTAATGCCTAAGAATGTAATTCTTAAAATACAGGGTGGCAGGGACATCGACGCGAAAACTGATACCATGGATTCAGTACATGACTCTCCATACATTTTTAGCGCGTAGGTATTGCACTTTTCTATAAAACAGCAGATTTTGTTTTTAATAGCCGACGAAAAATTTCAACACAGGGGTGTTCAGAATCATCTACTGAATCCATGGTATCAGTTTTCGCGTCGATGTCCCTGCCACCCTGTATTACCTATCACCCTGTACCTCATTATTATGTTTGTCCTGATCTCATGCTCATGTGAACAGATCCTGAAAGTTTGTAACAAAGACTAGATAAAAACCAAACGAGAGGTGTAGTGGGACACCCGGTTGGAACAAGTTCCTTTCGGTTTTGCACACTTGGCGACACTTTTGTCATTACGTCACAAGTGCCTTGTCGTGACAGTTAAATGTAAAAAAAAATCGGTCTAGCTCTCATTCGCCAAGTGTGCAGAGTATAACGTGCGATAAGGACTCGTGATGGGGATAACGATGAAAGCTAACTAAGGAGTAAAGTGTTGTACCTGGAATAGCTAGTAACTGCAATGCCTGCACTAGTGCTGCAACAAGTGTGCGACGATGCGTTAAAAGAGCAGCAGTGCGTTCTGCGGCGGCCGCGGTTTCAACACGAAGTTTAGACGTAGCACCACTGACTTCTTCAGCATGTCTTTGCAGTATTGCATTCTGAAAAATATAATATATTTTATTCAATCGTTTTCGTCATGTCCATATATAAGTTTAATGAGAAAAAAAAACAATACGCGGTCACTATGGGCATTCCGCAGGGTTTAATTCTAGGTCCTTTCTTGTTTCTAATTTATATAAACGACTTACCTTACCACTTAGGGGATAATCACAATATTGTATTATTCGCAGATGACACTTACCTTATTTTTTTAAATTGCAAACAGCCTTCTTCACTTTTCCAATAAATGTTTTGTGTTACAATGCAATTTACAAACCTGCTGCTCATAATCCGAATTCGCTTTCCGCAGCTGCCTTAGTTCAGATTCTCTTAGTTTATTATGTTGAAGAAACTGATCAGTGAATATTGGTATATCTGTGTCCCCAGCTGTCAACTCTTCACCCTATAGACACAAATATATTTATAAGATAAAAAAAATTGTGTTTCTTGGCACAATTTTAAATAAATAACACATCATTTGCCTTATATTAACTGAAAATTAAAAAACTTACTGAAGCAGGTGTTATGCAAGGTCTCGGACGTGGCGGGGTAGGCTGTCGTGGCACATTCACAGGCAGAGGGGCCACGGGAGTATTTGTATTTGCCATAGCATTTTGATCTGTAGTAACTTGTGGAGACCCTGCTAATGTGTAAAATTTTGTTTATCAGCATATTCTTTCAAGCAATGATTATTGACTATAGGGATGATGACTAAAAATTTTTTTTAGTCTGTCTTTGAGATCATAACAAAATATTGGACACGTATTTTTTCTTTTTTAACGTAATCTAAAGATTACGGCGATACATTGAGGTAAAATGTGTGATTTTATACGTACTAGTGACGTATCGACCCCCACTCCCCAACTTAAAATGCGTTTTATCTAAGTATTGTTTTATTAATATGATAAAGCAAAAAATACGTGTCTAATATTTTTTTATTATCTGTCTGACGGACTAATTAGAATTTCATTTTTTTTACCCAGGCATCATCCCTATTATTTAGTGTAATTCATAGGTAGTACACTGATACAGGAAATCTCTATTAGAAATAGAACATATATATATTTTAAGACTTCACATGGCAGGTGTTTTTTTTTTTCTTCTAAATATGTACTACTTTTTTTTTCTGTTTTTGTTTTCGTTTAGCATGTGTTCGTTTTCATACTCTGATGTCACTTGGTGGACAATAGTGTGGGTTATACGTTTTTTCGACTGTATTTTAACTACTTTTTGTAAATGCTGTAATGTATAACTGTTTTTTGTCCCAAATAAAATAAATAAATAAATAATAAACAAAAATAGTATTCTCAAGTTTCTTTGATTTCTCAAAAGATGATTATTATATCAATGTAGTCTTTTCTTATATCAAGTCATTAGTACCTTTGCTTATAAGAAGCTCTTATTTTATTATTTTTACACAAAATTTAATGTTAATTACCTGCAGGTACAGAATTTTCTGGTGGATTATGTTTCACTTTCTTTGACAAGATTGCATCTTTTTGCTCCATCTGTTGTTTCCTGAATTCTTTATATGCATCTGTCTTTTTGTATTCAGCCCATTCTCTGATGTATCTAATGAAATTTAAAAATAAATAATGATTTCATGGCCATAACCAACGTTATCTGTGGTAGACAATTTAAAATTAAATTATCTGAACTATGGTATACCTTTCTTTATCTTGGTCTGCAGCATCCAAGTATTGTCTCTTCTCTTCATGAGCCAGCTTGCTCCACTCACTAGCTAGCTGGCGTGTCAACTCTGCAAACCCTAGGTCTGGTTGCTCAGCACGGAGTTGGTCTCGCCGCTCATTCAAGTATCGGACATACCCTACACATAGTTTAAATAAGTTTACAGGCAATAAAAGTCCTAAGCCATTTGATATATGAAGAAATATTATTTTGTGGAGCAGTGCAACATGTCCTTTCCATAGATACACATATTCAAATCTGTGGGAAACTCAGATTCACTATTATAGTAAAACTAGCTACGCCCTGCTTCAGGCGTTTTAGCGTGAAAGCGTAACAAACAAACTTTCGTATTTATAATATTAGTTAGGATAAGTATTACCGGTCAGGGGTTGCCGAGGTGCTGTTACATCGCGAGGAACTTTGGGTTTCCTTTTTTTGGGTTTCTTGGAGTTTGACTTCTGCGTGTCCTTTATTACTAAAGGAACAGGCGGAGCAGCTAACTCGCCAGAACTCGCTGCGATAGGTGCCGCAGCATTAGCACTAGAATTTAGTTCTTTATTTGGTTCCTCCTCATTCTGGGTCGACGACGATTCTGTTGTTGCTTCAGTTGGTGGTGGTTCAGATTCCATAGTGACTGGCAGACACAATCAAGACAACCGCATAATTTACCCCAAAATACACAATTTTCGGCCTTTTCTGTCAACTCTGAACTATCTCAAAATCGTGCAAAATATAAATAAAACTGTGGTACCAAACTCATAGTTATAAGCTACGGACCAAACAGTATATATAAAAGTACTCTGTGGACCAAACCACACAATATTTTCTGACACCTCACTCACACCACATTGACAGGCCGATTTTAGTTGACATTGACAATGACATGATACCATAGAGGCAGTATTGCCATAAACCTAGGCCTTGTAAAACTTACAAATTGTAAATTGTAGATGACAGGCTACAATTCGGTATGTGAAGTAAAAATGTTCTACGCTGATTCCAAAACCATTTCGTGCTTTCAGGTTTCTTAACCTTATTTTTCTATTTTTGGCGCTTAAAATTATAAGATGGAGTTTATTAACATAAACACATAAAACCACTTCACTTTCATTTGACCTCGGTAAAAGCATTTTAAACCCCTTCCAACCAACAGGTCAAGTCTTGGCTCGTTTTCTTGCAGATGAGCTATGGGTTTTTCAAGAAGATCTTTTTTACTCCAATATTTTGTCGCCAATTAGTCGGAATCAGTCGCCAAATATCAGAATTTGTTGGTCACTGGTTCAAAAGATATAAGGGTTTATAGGTGGCCGATCTGGAGAGTCTCCCCGGTAGGGCAACATTTATATCTCAAAAACTAGGACACCTAGCGAAGATGTGTTTTCTCCCATAATTTGTCGCCGATTAGTCGCCAAGTCACAGATTTAATCGGGTCTTAGTTTAGGAGATATAATGAGTTCAATTAGTAAGGTATAGTCCAAGAGCTAGATCGAAGATTTCACAATAAAATTGCCAAGAAAAAATATTTCTATTAATATATGTAATACACGGTTAATTTTAGCTCATTCTGGAACGAAAAGCCATAAACTCGATCATCGAACTCGAAACGTTTGGGACTATTATTTTCAATAAATTGCAATTTAAAAAAAAACACGAAAAATGTAATTTATTGTTTTTTTTGTTAAATAATGAGAACTCGAAGTAACTGCGATCAATGCATATGTGTGTAAAACGTATCGACGAACGGCAACACTTGCGAACGGTACCCATTGAAAAATCCATTCATCGATCAGACAGCATAAAAACACATACGCAATAGATAAATAGGTACACAAATAAAAATACGAAAAGCGAATTCAGACTTTATTTCTTAACCGTAAACGGTAACAAATAGAAATTTCACCAAACTAGGTACAAGGTAAGTAGGTACGCAGTTTACTAAAATTATTCTGAGAAGTGTCCGACCGGACTTCAAAAGGATGTACAACCGAATTCCGCGGTTAAGTGTATAGAAATAAGGTCTTAATTCGGTCCAATATTTTCATAGAAAAGGGCACCACCATCTTATAATGAACTCTATTGTACAGATAAAACGATTAATTTTTTCTGTTTACATTGCCTGCCTTTGTATAAGCCGTCGCGCCGCGGGCGCAAGCAAGCATTGTCGCATAAAAATTGGTTTAGGCAGTATTCTTTCTATTTATCATAAATATGGTAGGTAGGTATGCTTATTAAGTACCTATTAGCTCGATTGGTCGACACTCGATTCAAGGCCTTAAATACAACTCCTAAGCGTACTCGTCGTGTCTAGTTGAAAAGGTACGAGTACTAGTGATTTCGTGATGCGAAAGTGGTGAATGAAATTTCAATTAGTTTCTTTCGTTTACGAGGAGATGTGATAGTGGTAAACACCGTGCCGTGCTTCCGATACAAACGAGAGATAACGGAGGTGAATGAACTTACACCAACCTATCGTACCAGAAATGAAATACCTACTTGCAGGTACTTACTTGCAGCCGGTTATTCGTCCAACGTCTGTTGACCCACCGCGAGCTCGCTGCTAACTGACTGGCACACGCACAGCTGTGCCGCGCTACGTCATCACCGAGCGGATCGTGTACGATCTTGCGTTTATGAATGAAATAGTGGAAGCGCTACTAAGATTTAACTCGAATGATAGAATAAAAGTGATAAATTTCTAACTTCTATATTAGATGTCTTAAAAAAACAATAACAATGCTAATAGTACCTATTAATCGGCTGGAGTCACTGTGTTTCGGCTCCAGAACGATTTAAAATTAATCGTGTATAGTTCTAGTTTTATCGGTCTAAAGTCCTTAAAAATGTCCGAGAGACATAAATTCTCAATTAAATACATGTTCTAAATTACTAGGTTAGAGTGGCTTAAACTTCTTTGAAAACATTAAACCTTGCTCTTGGTCTATTTGGTGTCAAGATGTACAGTCGCACGCAACTGTTTTACCAGTTTACAATGTGAAGCTCTAATTAACGCTAGTATAATTTAAAAAAATATCGTACCTTTAGTCAAATGTTTATAATACTTAAACGTTGAAAACGTATTGTCAATTAATTGTAATCAAATTTTATTTTATAAAAATGTATTTCCACTTCAATTAAACTGGCTGACTTTAACTTACGTGACGGGCAACTCGTTCGAAGTAGCTCGTCTGTACACGCGCATCTATCTCTTTCTTACTTACCGTAAATGAAACGGAGCGCAGCGATCTATCTGGCGGCGACTAAGTGGTAAATGTAGTGTTAGATAAATAATTACATATATTTATAGTAGATTTGTTTATAAGTAATGAGTACAGCTTTCCTTTGGTGGTTGAAATTATAGAATACGTTTATATTTATTTAATTCAAAACAAACATTCCTCCATAAGACGTCATAGATAGTGTCTAGAAACTACATAAAGTATTTTGTACTTGCTTGTACCACTGTATGGGGAAATTTAGTTCTTTAATATCTTTTTAATTACACACCGACTGAATCTGTAACTTGGCGACAAAATATGGGAGAAAACACATCTTCGCTAGGTGCCCTAGTTTTTGAGATATAAATATGGCCCTGCTGGGGACTCTCCAGATCGGCCACCTATAAACCCTTATATCTTTTGAACCAGTGACCAACAAATTCTGATATTTGGCGACTAATTGGCGACAATTTTTTTGTGTAATCAAAATTAAAATCCCTGATGATGACGCTGCCCGAGTCAATGACACAAATTTACAGTAATAATTACAGAGTTGTAATTTACAGTGTCATCGAAATCTACAGGTGCATGGTATAATAATATACTTCGCCACGTGGGCAACACATGTCTACGTCATCACATCTGTGTTACCAGAAGTTTGTAATAATAACTCCCCAACCACGTTTATTACCTGTGCGAATCCGATAAAACAATGAGGTTTTATTTAACAATTACGTTGGTTTATGTTTAAATCGAATTGTTTCATTTGATTAGACACACGAAACGACAATTTAAAAGCTTTGGTTTCTGAAAATCTTTCCTTAATCGTGTTTTGTTGCAATAGAGTGGCAACTGGATAGTGACGTAAGCATGTGTTGGTCCCGGAATGCCAGACCTTGTTTTATTAGACCATGTACATGACCGTTTTCTATTATAAGTAAATGTTTACTAAACATCATTTATAATTGTGATAATTGTAAGTTATTAAGTAGGATTTGTAGGATATAGTTATTTGTAGGATTGAGCCGTGTGTGGTCAATACCGGCGGCAAGCAAACATTTGCACAAATAAATCGTTACATTTTAAAAATGACCCAAGGTGTTTCTCACAGAGTACTTTTATATTGGTGTTTCTCAAATCCTGCTGGGGTTGCGGGTTTGTCCGAAAGGGATATCGCGGCCCCGGCACACACGCAACGGAAGGAACATAAAGGTCTGACACACCCTCCCGCTCCGCCCAGAGCGGGAGAAGTTACTTGATAATTTCCCACCCTCAAAAAAAAGTAAAAAAGGTGTTTCTCAAATGACCGATACAATTTTAATACCTACATTTTCCCAACGGATAGCGGAAATTGAGCGTTTCAGGATTCACCCATTAGGTTTGTAATTTGTAGGTAATAAAACACAGCTCGCTTTACTTCAAATTGTTTTTAATATATTGTACTATTTGATGCAATCCTTCTTTCCCCGCATTGCCATCAAGATATTCTATTTCAAGTAGAATGTTGTTTTCTTTCTTTATTAATTTTAAAAAGGCATGTACTAGTGGTTGGTTTTTACTGGTATGTGGATAGGCATCTAAATGTTCACCATGATTGTTTTCATATAATTCTTCTTGACTGCTGAAACATTCGTCAACGTTTGGTGATGCTGGGACATCTACGCTGTTCGATTCACTGTCTACTTGATTTCTGTTGGCTGAAATGCTCACAGTGATATCTTTTTCTAGATCCAATTTAGGTACTTTGGCATGCCCTTCGTTTCTTTTTTGCAGTCTCCTCTTACGTCTTTGATTAGACCACGTATTCGTATTTGCAACTATATCAAGTGTTACGTTCTTACCTCGCTTATCAAGTAGTTTATGAGTAATACTTAACTTATCAAGCATCTCTTTTATTTTGCTTAAAGCTTCTTCCAGTGTATTATCACAATTTGCTAATTCGGGTAACAAGTATATTGCTGGTGTATGCTTTTTCCTTGGTTTGTCTCTTGGAGGCACTGTAAGAATTTACTATACTTAACTAAATTGTTGTATTATACTTAATTATCATTATATTACAACAATGTCAACAGTTTAGTTTGTTGATGTAATTTACTTACATCAATGCGCAAACTGGTACCATATTTTTCAGAACAACATTTAATTCAGAACAAGACACTAGCCTAGTTTTGAATTTCGTCCACAGTAAAAACAATCATCTGCTAAATACATTTACAATCTAACTATAGAGAATTTGAAAACTTACTTCGATTAACGCGAAAATTGGAATAAATAATGTTATGGTTAATATTTGTTTTTATCAATTTGTATGAAAAATCTCATTCGCTTGGTTTAGAAATTTGACACACAACATAATATGTACTAACATATCATTGTATATTGTACATATCTAGATAATCAATCTGCCTAGCCTTTTCCCAACATGTTGGGGTCGGCTTCAAGTCTACACGGATGCAGCTGAATAACACTATTTAACATGGAGCGACTGCCTATCTGACCTCCACAACCCATTAACTGGGTAATACAATACCCCTTGTTAAGACTGGTTGTCAGACTTTCAGGCTTCTGAGGACCCGTAACGACTGTCAAAGATCCACGAATGACAGCCGCAACCAACTGCTTATCGTGCTTTCTGAGGCATGGAGGAGTTTCGATACATAAAGATGATCACCCATCCACGGTCCAACCCCGGCAAGCGTAGCTTAACCCGGTGGATTGACCCGTGCGGCTGTTATTACTTAGCCACGAGCTCTTCATGCACACATAATAAAGATCGTAATGATTTTTATTTTATTTTTAAAGAAATTTTTATAGAGGTTGGAGGCGTAGTTGAAATTTGAAGAGGAAAATACGAAATCCTAGCGTACGAAATTGCGGGAGTAGAGCTAGTTATGTATATATAAGGCATGTCAAACATTTGGCTTTAAAGCATAATTCATTCAAAAGAACTGAACCCCCTGACAATACTAGACTGGGTTAGTGACAATTTGTATTAATTATTATGCTGTATATCTTTCTAAAATAAAATAAGAACCTACCTAGGCTATATAAATCATAATCCTTATATGTCCATGCCAGTCCCCATCTCGTAACACGACCTTGGCAAAACTCAGTATGAGTGTGTTTAATTTCCTCCGATTTTAAGTCTTGTAATAAAACATTTAAGTTATATTTATGGCCTACCATTGTAGTAAATATTCTGAAAAAATAAAACAAATGATTTAATTGCATTATAAAAAGCATTGTAATATAGTTATTTATACAAAACATTTGTAAATACTAAGTTGTGAAAAACTTTTCTCAAATAATAAAATCTCTGAGACGAGACGGGCAGACGACGGCCTCAAAAATTAAAAAAAAACAGAAAAGTATTCAAAATTCAAAATTCAAAAGTCATTTATTCAAAATAGGCTGAGAATCAGCACTTTTCAAACGTCAAAATTACATAAGACAGTCCCCCAAAAACGCCCACCCTTCACCACTTCCTAGTGCTTAGCTGGGAAGAAGAAGTGGCGCAACAAACTCCCCAGCAGCACAGCTGTCTGTTCAGTTAGAAAACTTGATTCTATACAATAGCAGTTACGCAAAACAATTTACATTATGCAACGTAAAACATTACAACTCATTAAAGAAAAAACTGTAATGAGTAGATTATGTAATAATAAGTTGTCAATAATAAGTTTAAAAAATTAAAAAAATAATAAATTGACTTATTTAGTAAAAAGCACTAGTGAAAAAAAGTGACACTTTCTGCACAAATTGACTGCTTGGAAAACGCTCTTTTCGAGCAAATGCATTGTAAAAACTGTTTTGATTGTTGAGAAACAAACACTTACATCACATTATCTCTGTGCTCTTTGCTCTCTCTAATGAGTTGTCTACAAAACTCTAACTCGCCACCTTCAGTGATCAGCTCTTGGGGTGACCCTGTGAAACCATTCTTTGGTGGTAGCCTGAGAAGTAATGTAATGACATTAATGCATTTAAAGGACATTGAAAGAGACATAATAGAAGTTGCATTGTTATAAGTTATAATAACGCTTATGGGCGTGTAGTGTCCCTCAGTGTTAACTACATGGCACATACTTCTATGTTCTAATAATGCTTCACTTCACCACACAAACCATTACAATTTTTTAAATTATTATTTAAGAAGGGACATACCTGGCTGGGCTCCTTGATTCACACAATTCCTGTAAGGTGCTGTAGAAAGGCGGGTTACACATACAGAAATCAAAATCATGGCTTTTATCATGTTGAAATACATGTGAAATTACAGATTTTGTGGAGTTTTTTCTCACTGAAATAAAAATAATAATTTAATAATGAGTAAGTAGCAATTACTTATTCCTTTCCTGTAAATAATATGATCTCACATTTTATAAGTTCGTTTAAGCTGTTTTTTTGTACATTTTCTTCAGCTTTTGAAAAGCTTTCTGTATCAGTTTCTGTTCCAACAAAATTCCATTTATTTTTTACAGCCGCTAACAAAGGGTAAATGGCACTAGCACCTGTTCCTAAAAAATAGAAGATATTATTTACATATACTTACAGTCAAAACTGTTTATAACAATTTTGCTTAAAATTATGTTATAATGACGAAATTTTGAGTTCCCAGCATTTCTGTTTACTTAACATAGTGTTTGGTTATGACGACTATCGACTATAACAACTGTAATGCGACGGTCCCTTCGAAATCGTTATAGACTCAACATTTCCCCATTTTATTTATTTGGGCCACAGAGTAGTACAACTGGGACACTCAACTAAATCATTTAAATAAAAAGCGACTCTTGCTACATCACAATAAAGTGCAATTCAGGTTGCACAGCGCTAATTACCTACAGTTATATTGACCTAGAAGTATCCTCGGCCCCACTGTACTTTAACACCCGCGCCTGCGAAGCTTCACAATTTTATAGCGTGTAGATCTTATCATGTAAAACACTTCCTCAAAATTTCACACCGCGCAAATGCCTAGTTTTTGAGAAAATCCTAAAGTTTCACAAATGTTAACTAATTTACGTATATTGACGTAATAAAATTGACATTATACCACAGACAATGTACGAGTTTCACTCCTAGGTTGTTCCATTTTATGTTCAGACAAAGTGACAGCGGATTCTTATGGTTTTTGTGAGTATAAATAAATTGTAAGTTTTTTTACTTTCATTAATTTTTAAATTGCTGCTACCGCAATGAACTTTATGAAATCAATAATTTATAGTTAATTTAATAAAAATAAAAATAAACCTTTTATTTATACTCTTATACAAAATATATGTAACGGAACGTAATCGAATGAAAGTGAAGGTCAGTGTTGCCAACCCGTACGATAATTATGGGGGCGTACGATAATTTGGCCTGTGGTACGATGTACGATACTGAATGTCTACCGTACGATAATTTTGAGATTTGCTGAAAAAACATTTTTTAGTTCCATTAACAAAACGTATTGGTCAAACGAAATTACAAGCAGATTTAAAAAAAAAAAATGGCAATGTCACGTTTGTCAACATCAACAAGTAAGTAAGTATCACTATCTCTTTCCGGTATCTCAGTGAAACACAAAAATATCAACTAAAAACACAACATGTTTACAGTTTGTGCTGCTAGCGCCACTACTGGTGAAACTTGGCATAATAGGTACTTCCCCTTTGACCCTAGTATAAAACGTTAGCGTAACTTTTTTTTTTTGCTTTTGTACGATAATTTTGCCCAAAAAACGATAATTTCGACGTGGGAACTCGATAATTTGAACTTTTGGAGTTGGCAACACCCAGTCATTCATCCTACGTACACACAGTCGACAGCGTCTATCGTACTCCTATTTGCAACAACGATTAATTGACTCCATGGCGTCCCTGAAGTCCCCGTCATCTCCATCCCCCAAAGTGTTAAGTGTCATGCAAGTGTAAAAAGGCAATGAGAACTTAGCATGTAAGAGCGATTCTAGTGAGCTCGGGACTTGGGGCACCCCGGCTTGGACAGGTTAGGTAAGAAGGGGATGGCGGGGTCTTTAAACCCCGCCATCCCCCTCGTGGTTATTTTTTTTTAAACCACCCAGAAATAAGAGAGATAGGAGGCTCTGTCGACTACGCCTCAATAAGAATATCTTGAAAATGTCCTTGACCTCAGGACTTGTTACAAGGTAATATTCCAAAATTTGAGCATATTTTGGTTTGACCTTGACTTTTGGGGTGTATGACCTTGACTTATGGGCTGTTGACCTTGACCTTGAAGATGTCATTTAGACGCCCCACGTGATTTTCTACACCAATCCCGAAATAAACTGGCGATTTTTTTCTAGGCACCTATGGTTTTGCGCACTTTGGGGTTTTCAATAATACACTAAAAAGGGTTCTACCCAAAAAAAAATACCTACCATAAAAAAGCACCGGGAGTTAAAGTACAGTGGTTCCGTTTCCTCTTTCTATTCCGTAACCCTTATAATTATATACTATGTAACGGCCACTGAATTCGATAAATCAAGCCAGCCGCTCACCTACTTGTAGCTTCATACCTAAAATGCAGGGTGCCCCATCTGTGTTCATGTGGCTGGGCAGATTTTATTTACAATCACTTACCAATATCTAATCCCCATATTTTATCTTTTCTTTGAACTGCATCCAGTAAATCTTCTAGCCATAATATGTAATTAAGCCTTAAAGGAAGGGTTGGAACTAATCTGTCTTTAGGAATATCTACATCAAGATTGAAATCAGACTTAAGAAGACATTTTGTGAGAACCCTCAGTGCATGTGGATCTTTGAAATCAATTGTGATCTTGCCTGTGACATCCTGAAAAATCAAATGGTAGAGGTATAGTTTGTCATGTATGCCGATAATTTGTGTATAAATTTGCAGTAAAACCTTTCCAAAATACTTTTGTAAACCATTGTTGAATGTATATCCTGTCAAAATCATTTAATTCTATAAGACCATTTGTATTTGCATGAGTCCATTACAAAATGTACGTTTTTATGGAGAAGAATAAAGAAAGCCTATTCGCATTCTGTTTTCCAGGGAATTCATAAGCCCCTGCATTCACTGGACTTCCAACGAAACAGCAATTAATGCACTTGTGAACTTAAGTTTAGTTACTAAACACTATCAGTATACTAAATGGCTACATCAACTGTGACTAACTACTAAAAAAGTAGGTCCCAAACAAAGTCCTCAACACAAAAAAGGTGTCACATAATTCGCCGGTACGATTCAAAATTTACAAGGTTCCTGTTGCAAAGCTCTGCAGTGATGTATGTAGTAACTTACCACTTTCGCAATGGAAGAAAACTCAGAATATATCTTTGATAGATTTCCAAAATCAGGCGGTGTTCTATAAATGTTACGAGGGTGCATATATTTATTCAGAGCCATTGCATCTGAGTAAGTTATAATGTGAATAAATCCCAATTATTATTTTAAGGTGTTAGAATTTCTTGTATAAACGCAAAATAAACAATGCACAAAACAAAAGGCAGACAGACAGAATGAGCATGACCTCGCATGACACGTGCGTGCATGACAATGACATGTCGTATGACATACTGATGACACACTGCAGGCAGTGTTGCCAAATATGGCGCGCTCCAAGTTGTCAAAATTTTTGGCCCAAATGGCTTCAATTTTGTTTTGTTTTGTAGAATAGCCTATTTTTAACAAAACATGTTGGAATCTCAATTTTTTCCGTCAATGTTCCATACAATTTTTGACCGTATCTAGAGATTTCAACATGTTTTGTTGCGATGTTTCGCCAGTGCAAACGCTCAGTAAGATGAATGACCACAGAATAAATATACCCCAATCTCTATGTACTCTGTGATATACCGTAACCATGGAATTAGTATGTACTTAAAAATGCGTTTGCACCCGGCGCGCGGCGTTCCTGTCAAACATTGTATCGAACATTGCCAGAAAATAGTCTCTATTTTCTGTCAATGGTGCCGATTCTCTTGACACAAATGCCTCTAAACTAAACTAAAAATCACTAAAATTTAGTTTATTCCTGTCAAACGACGATTTCCCATTCTGAAATGAACTAAAGTGACACAAATTATCTATATTTTTGTTTGACAGCACTAAGATAGTACTGAGTTTTTAGTTTAGTGAAAATGCCAATTTTGCTATTCTGAATTAGACATTTTTCACCTAATATTTTCATTGTAAAATACCAAACCAGACTAAACGTAACAAGTTTTAATCGCGATTAAAAAGGTGTGGTATAAAATAAGTTGTCATGAACTAAAATTCAAACCAACATCTCGACTTCACATGCAAAAACAGTACTATATTTTTTTGTTCTTCTCGAAAATGGTGCGTCCTATCGCAAAAATAATGAAAATTTCGACCCCCTTTATGAAACCCTTAAACCCCTTAACCTGAACATGTAGGCAATATTTTTTCATGTTTTCCATACAAAAAGTGAAAAATTCCATATAAAACACGTCGCGACGGCAACAGCTGCGCGCCTCAGGCTCTAAAAAAAATCACGGTTTAGGGCAAACCACGGGTAGCACGTGGATTGGCGATTGTCAAATTCCATTTTAGTGGTGTCAAAATTAATTTTTAGTTTAGAGAATTTTATTTGCAGAATAGCTCTTAAAATTCTCATAGCCAAAAGTAAGAAATTTTAGTGATAGTTTAGTTCGGTTGTCAAGAGAATCGGCACCAATATTCGCTATAGTGTATCATGTTTGTATGTGTGAACATGTTTTTAAATGGTTTTTAGTGTTTCGTAGTATTCCGCGTAAGGCGGGAGGAAACGCCCGGTTGTCACCACTGTGTGGATCGCCCGGAGAACACGGTGGAGCATACGGTGGAGGTCTGCTCGGCTTGGGCGGAGCACCGCCGTGTCCTCACGGAGGCGATCGGCGGCGGCGATCTCTCGCGTCCGGCCCTGGTTCAGGCCATGGTTCGGAGCGAGAGTGCATGGGAGGCCGTCACCTCCTTCTGCGAAGCAGTTACGTTCGCGAAGGAGGAGGCGGAGCGCGCGAGGGAGATGCAAGCTGCACGCCCTCGCGGCCCTAGTCGCCGCAGGAGACGCCCCGGGCGTCGGGAGTTGAGAGCCGACTTCCGGCCACCGTAGGCGCGGGCTTGCAGACGGTGAGCAATGGGCAGCTCGCCGTCCAATAAGGATCAGGCCCGTGTTGACGGCGCGTTGTGTTCCACGCGCGCCTCAAAGAGATGTCAGCACCAACCGACGGGGTCGAAAGACCAATGCCTGCTGGGGTTGCGGGTTTGTCCGAAAGGGATAACGCGGCCCCGGCACACAGGCAACGGAAGGAACACGGGTGGGTTTTAGTCAGTAAAAGTCTGACACACCCTCTCGCTCTGCCCAGAGCGGGAGAAGTCATTTGATGATTCCCACCCTCAAAAAAAAAAAAAAAAAAGGGTTTCGTAGTAAACAAGGAACCCTTATAGTTTCGCCATGTCCGTCTGTCTGTCTGTCTGTCCGCACCTTAGTTCAGAGACTCTTTGTACTAGAAATTTGTAATTTGGCATGGTTATATAGATTAATCACGCTGACAAAGTGGTAAAATAAAATCATGAAATGAAATTATTTTAGGGTAGCACTTGGCCGGTTTTATGTGAATGTTTCGCCGGTGTAAATGCATTAATGTTACAATTATTTCAAGCTTTTTTACAATTAGATAAGTTATTGTAGAAAAAGGGTTTTTTTCGTGCGCGGAGCTTTTATAATGAATATTCAGAAAAATACGGGCGGTCACACAACCATGGGCGGCATTGTATATGTCTATAGTGGGAGCTTTGTTCCTCGTTTACAAATCGCCATTGGTTTGTTTATTTTTGCGTGTAACACTATTAAAAAACGAGCTAAAGAAAAGCATCTACCACTGGTAAAAAAGCAGTTTTAGTGGAAAAGTCAATAAAATATGATTATTATTTAATTTATTGGTTAATTTGTGACACCGCAGTTACAGACCGTCAAATAAAAAAATTCGTACAATGTTTTGCTTTTTTAGATAGTGGATTATTGGTTGGATAGTGAAAACTAGCTGACATATTCTTGGACAAGTGATAGTAGCGACAACTGAAATGAACAAGTGGTAGTTTTTATCCCCATGAAAATAAATATAATTAGGGGTGACACGCCCCGTATGTGTCACAAAAAGACGAAAAATAAAAGTGTGGTCCGACACGCATTTGGCGGTTTTTTTTATATATCGTTTGCAACCCTTCAAACTCCAGTCTTTGGTTTGTTTTTGAGTTCGATAGGACTGTTTGACTTCCTGAATTCGGGCGCCGCCTCGGGCAAAGACAAAGACTTTGAATCTTTGATGATGACTTTGCTGACACATTTGAACACATATTTGCTTTACCTGCTTGACATGCTTTGCAGCCCATTCGCTTCACAGTTCTCAAATAGATAACAAACAGGATGGACGACGATTTTGTGGACGTATACCTTTATTATTTAAGTGTATTTATTTATATAAACATGTGCACAAAGAAAAAACTAAAATATCCGAGAACAAGGCGCGAGTGGATGTGTGAAATGCACAGACTAGTTAGTTAGCTTGTGAAATGTATCGTAATAGAACAAGGTAGGTACTTATTTTATGAATGAAATTGTTTATGTTCTTACTTGTAAATTTATAGAGCAATATACTGACAATTTACTATTATTGTTGTTTTTCCAATACCTACATATTCGTAAATCTAGTATCTCTTGGTTTATTACCAAATTAGAATACTATTTTTATGATGTTTACTTTTAGGGATCCATAAATATATATAAATACATGGTTTTTCTTCAAGTAACTCAATAAATTCCAGGACACTTTCGTTGCTCGAGTACATCTTTCGACTGAACAAAGCGACCATTCCGCTCAAGGATTTACGAGCAACTGCACTTTGTAGATGTGTAGCAGGCTATTCTACGCACACATTTGAACTTTGAACGCTTTGATGGGCGGTCGAAAACCAGAAGCTGTATGGCAAAATGGAAATACAATTGTATGTATTCAAAATATACCCAAATCCGTGCCTCACAAGTGTTCAAACAAGTGCTATATAGTTGCTGTGTCTGTTGCCGACTTTAGGGTATATATATTCTGTGGTTTGACGTTTAACCATTCGCTATTTCCGCCGTAATTCGGTTCATCATTCGGTTTAACTCTTTCTGTCTTCTTTTTCTCTGTGTCATCAACGCGCGTTTACAGAAAGGCAAAATACAATAATATTATTTTAAAGATTCTAATAAATAAAACTTGTCCAAGATGGTTGACCAAATCGAAATGGCTTTAGATGATATAATAAAAGCAAACAAGAAAACACCAAGAGGTGGAGGAGGTGCTGGACGAAAATTCAATGCCACCAGAAAACCTGGTGGCGGCCGTGGAGGTTCTGGTGCTGGTGGTGGGTTTAGAAATGGCCGCGCGGGGAGCGTATTACGTGGAAGAAACCGTGGCGGTATATCTAAATCAGCAAATTACACAAGGGTAAATTATTACTTAGATGGTTATACAAATTACAAATGGCGGACAAACGTGGTGAAATGACGCATCTTGTTATACATATCACTCAAATAAATGGACGATCAAGTTGCAATGATGACTCGGTTATCTCTTTGGCCATCTTTTAAGTAGCAGCAGTTAAACACTGCATATCGTATTTTCGTTCTAGCTAACCTAGATCATAGGATCTAAATTTGGCTTCGAAAAAGCACTCGAATGTTAAATACGCGTTTGTCTACAATGTTTAGACTGGAATATTTTCGTCTGAGAAATAACTCCCCAGATATTTGGCATCAACAGCTATCGAAATGCATCAAACAATTACAACACTTCAGATGTCACCTTTTTGGGATCCCTGCGATTCAGCCTTAATATTCACTGATCTAGTGGAAGTGCCAGGATAACCTGGTGGGAATATGTCACCGTGTTGTCTTCACCATAGAGTCTTATAAGGCTCTGGGCTGCAGGCATGGGAGACAAGGAAGTTTGCTGTGGTGTTCATTCCTGACTTGATCTATTTGCAAGATGCAGTACTAAAATCAACGCGAGTGTGTGCCAGTCAGTGCTAAATTAAGAACTTCATTAAAATGTGGGACAAATTAATCCATTTGTAATGCATTGAGCAATCTAAAAGTCCTTTTATTTTTTTGTCAATATTGTTTTGTAATTACATTGTAAAATTTTATATTGTTACAAAAAATGTAGCAGTGTATGTAACTAATTTGTATGCCACACTATTACACTTGGGTGTAATCATGTTCAATGAGGCATTGAGCGGCCAATCGGCAAGCTCTTTGAAGGACCACCTATTTCAGGGCGATGTTAACAGCGCATGGAAACATGACATGTTCAATGACTTTGGTGAAAGGAAGATTCAGAGAAATGCCATGGCGGCTATCACAACTGGTCCTACAAAGTTGTTAGTATCCAATCTGGATTTTGGTGTCTCTGATTCAGATATACAGGAGCTGTTTTCAGAATTTGGTATTCTGAAAAGTGCAGCCGTACATTATGATAGATCTGGAAGGTCTTTAGGTAAGCATAGCTCATTAAATGTGTGTCTTGTCTATTTTATTGAAGTGGCTTTATACTAGTGATTACAAACATTCTGTAACTTCTATTTCAGGTACTGCTGATGTAGTGTTTGAGAGAAAAGCTGATGCTCTGAAAGCCATGAAACAATATAATGGGGTGCCGTTAGATGGAAGAGCAATGAACATACAACTAGCAACATCTGAAATCAGCACCTTTAGAACTGAAGAAAGAAGTCGTATTGGCGCTGGCGGCAGTGGTGGTGGTGTTGGACCACTTAGGAGAAACATAAATAGAGGTAGTTATCATTTGTTTGTGTCACTGATGCATTTTTAATTAACTGGTTTTTTGGAAAAATTGAAGTGTCATTTGGTTTATGGTAAAGAATAGATAAATTTACCTCATGAGTGTGCGGTATCTGTCTAGCAGCTAGACTTTTAATTTGATGAGCAGATAGTAAGCACTGCAGAGAGCAGATTATCAGTAAAGTAAAAGCATTGTAAGATAGCACATGATAATGTTTACGGTCACAGATGTCTGATCTGAATAACAAATAAATATAAAATCTTTGACTTCTATGGTAAAATATGTCTCATACATAACATTTAAATAAACACTATTGTTTGTACAGGTGGTGCAAACAGAAATCAAGGTGGAGGTGGATCACGTGGCAATGCACGCCGTGGTGGGGGCCGTGGAGGAGCCGGAGCAGGCCGTGGCAAGCGTCCTGCGCCAACTGCTGAACAATTGGATGCAGAGCTTGATGCTTATGTCAAAGAAATCAAGTGAAAGATTAATTAATATAAGTGTAGTGCAAAAGACACTAATTTAAATAAGTTTAGAATAATACTAATGGACTCTTCAAGATTGACAGCAGATATTTTATGGTCAGACACTAAACCAGTTAACTACAAATGTTAGCTAACTGATAACGATAAAATTGTGGAATTGTTATTTTGATTCAATGTTAAACAATTTAATAAACATGACTTTGGTACACATTGAAAAATTGTTAATTTAAGTCCAACATTTACCCTTCTTTGTAATCTAGCTCAGTTAAATATTCCTTTGATGATTTTGTTTCTGTGAAGTACTTTTTATAAATCCCTAAAAAGGCCAAAATATAGTAGCAGTTTAGAGTCAACATATTCAAACTCTCTTCGCTCACCCCTACATTTTACATCCTCTTCCTAAATAAGTCATTATAGTTACTCCTATTTTTGTATAAATTCTTGATTTTTGATAATCCCTATGTAAAAACACATCATGAAAAGTATAATTTGGAGATGAAGCCAAATACATACTCAAAAAAAAAAAGCAGCCGAGTATGTGCCCTTGGTGTAGAGGTAGACTTTAACGCAAAGCTTAAAATAATTACGCAAATGCGTAATATTTTTTTTGACATTATTATCTAGGCCCGGGCCCCCGACGGGCTTACTCTCCGCTACATCTGCGCATGAGAAATGGAATCCGATATTATAAATGTAGTGTGAAATGCAAGGAAAATAAAATATCAAGCAATTCCCTAGCAGGACTTGATGCCTAGTTCCCTATCAACAGTGTTGTTGCTACATTTCCTAGTACAGTCACCATGTGGGATATCAAAATAAAAAGGGTTTGAGCAGACAATTCCAAAAATAACACTACAAAGAAAAAAAAAATGTAATTCCAACTACAACTATCAGACTGCTTGCAAAAGTTAGCTTGTTTCCAACTTTTTAATTATTTTTTTTTACACAAAATACTACCTACGAACAATAAGCGCTTTAAAAAAAAAAGGTAAAATTTTGCGCCGGGCGTTTCCAGATGATTTAGTTAACACCCTTAAAACTTTGGTCGGTAAGGTATAGTCCAAGAGCTAGATCGAAGAGTTTACGAAAAATATTCGATCTAGCTCTTGGACTATACCTTAAAAATATAACTCTCATATCTTCTAAACTAAGACCTGACTAAATTTGTGATTTGGCGAAAAATGGCGACTAATTAGCGACAAAATTTGGGAGAAAACAACTGATGAGATGCTCACGTTCGGCCACCTATAAACCCTTATGTTCGACAAATTCTAATATTTGGCGTGTCATTGACTCTGGCAGGGCCACCATCAGTGATTTTAATTTTGATTACACAAAACATTTATCGAAATTTGTCGCCAAATATCAGAATTTGTCGGTCACTGGTTCAAAAGATATTAGGGTTTATAGGTGGCCGATTTGGAGTCTCCCCAGCAGGGCCACATTTATGTCTCAAAAACTATGGCACCTAGCGAATACTTGTTTTCTCCCATATTTTGTCGCAATTTGTCGCCAAGTTACAGATTCAGTCTGTGTATAATTAAAAAGATATTAAAGAATTCAATTTCCCCATACAGTGGTACAAGCAAGTACAAAATACTTTATGTAGTTTCTAGACACTATCTATGACGTCATATGGAGGAATGTTTGTTTTGAATTTAAATACATATAAACATATTCTATAATTTGTGTGGGGCAACGTAATAAAAAAAAAAAAACAACCACCAAAGGAACGTTGTATTCATTACCTATAAACAAATCTACATTATATATATGTAATTATTTATCTAACACAATGTGCCTTTACCACTTAGTCGCTGGCAGATAGATCGCTGCGCTCAGTTTCATTTACGATAAGTAAGAAAGAGATAGATGCGATGAGGAGCTCGTGGCTAAGTAACAACAGCCGCACTGGTCGATCCATCCGGTTAAGCTACGCTTGCCGGGGTTGGTCAGTGGATGGGTGACCATCTTTACATACCGAGAATCCTCCGTGCCTCGGAAAGCACGTTAAGCCGTTGGTCCCGGCTGTCATTCGTGGATCTTTGACAGTCGTTACGAGTCGTCAGAAGCCCGAAAGTCTGACACCAGTCTTACCAAGGGGTATTGTATTACCCAGTTACTGGGTTGTGGAGGTCAGATAGGCAGTCGCTCCATGTAAATACTGGTATTCAGCTGCATCCGGTTAGACTGGAAGCCGACCCCAACATAGTTGGGAAAAGGCTAGGCAGAGAGAAGAAAGAGATAGATGCGCGTGTACAGACTAGCTAGAGTTGCCCGCCACGTAAGTTAAAGTCGGCCAGTTTAATTAATTGAAGTGGAAATTCATTTTTATAAAATAAAATTTGATTACAATAAATTGACAATAAGTTTTCAACGTTTAAGTATTTTAAACATTTTACTAAAGGTACGATTTAATGTAAATAACACTACGAGGGCCATCGTTGCTCCGGAACCTTGTAGTAGACAGCCTCATCAAAACATAACGACAAAGGTTACTTCACTGTAGGCTACGCCGATGACATAACCAATATAATAAACGGCACCCACGAAAACACTCTATGCAACCCCATGCGTCAAGCCCTAAAAATAGTAGAGGAATGGTGCAACAGGCACAACCTCTCAGTGAACCCTACTGAAACTGAACTGATTCTCTTCACAAAAAAGAGGAAACTGACAACACTACAGCTATCACGATTCTTCGGAACAACCCTGAGCCTATCAACTGAAACCAAATTCCTGGGCATCTTAGACAAACAGCTGAACTGGGCAAAACACACCAACTATGTTATTACAAAAGCCAGCATATCCCTGTGGCAGTGCAAGCGACTGCTTGGCAGGAACTGGGGAATTAGCCCCAGGGTCACCTACTGGTTATACACCACAATCATCCGACCAATGATCACATACGGCTCACTGGTCTGGTGGCCCAGGACAGACCTGAGCACAGCCCAAAGGAATCTCGAAAATCTGCAGCGGTTTGCTTGTGTCGCAATCACTGGCAGTATGAGAACTACACCAAATGCCGCCCTGCAAGCAATGCTTAGACTGCCTCCTCTGCACCTCATCGTGCGAGAGGAGGCGACCCTAGCCGCCTTTAGGCTCCATGTATCAGGAACCCTAAGCAAAGACTCCAGACACACACGTATAAAAGAAGATGCGATCAAACGACGACCAATGATGGCATCACCCTGTGATAAAGCCCCGAAAACACACCACTTTCATAGGCACTACAACATAACACTTACAGAAGAACAGTGTGACTACTCAGGCTCGACAGAGATGAGAGTATACACAGACGGATCGAAGACCGACTCCGGGACTGGGTTTGGAGTTTTCTCACACGACTTCAACATAAAGATATCCAGCCCGCTGGGAATGTTCAACACCGTCTATCAGGCGGAGTGTGTGGGCATCATACAAGCGGTCCACGCCTTAAAAGCCAGGAGAGTTACGGACACACACATACGCATACTCTCCGACAGCGCCTCAGTTCTTCAATCCTTACGGAAAAAACATATAACCTCAAAGCTGACACTAGAATGTCACAATGCACTAGAACAAATAACGGTATCTAGCCGCAACATGGTGACACTGCAATGGATAAAAAGACACAGCGGTTCGCTAGGAAACGACGCTGCTGATGAACTTGCCAGACGAGGATCCAGCAAGGCAGTCTGTGGATCCGAGCCTATCGTACCAATCCCCTTCAACCAGATACACAGATGGCTGCAGGAGTTCACCCCCACTCAAGCGGAGCACCCGTGGACCTCGACACCGGTCTGCAGGCAGTCCAAGGAAGCCATGCCATCCTTGGATACCAGGCTAACCCGGCGTTTACTACGCCTGGATAGGAACGGCTTGCGCCTGGTGACGGGGACCATCACGGGCCACTGCTCGCTGAACAAACACTTTCACACAATAGGCATAACGGACTGTCGTCTGTGCAGGGCGTGCATGGAGGCTGAGGAAACGGTCACGCACGTACTCTTTGAATGCACAGGCGTCACCTGTTAAGGAATAAAGCCTTCTTAATAATTATATTTCAACAATTGTTTGTTTGGCAACGTGTAAACTTGTATGCAGGCGCCTAAGCGAAATAGAAGCGCAAGACATGAACCGGTGTGTATGCCTATCTCTCTCACTCTCTCTCTCTCGCTCTGTCTCTCTCGCTCTTAGGCGGGCTAACTGTGCTCGAGTGGAAGGGACGCGTGCCTTTCACTTTTTATGTCTGTCTCTCTCGCTCTTAGGCGGGCTAACCATGCCCGAGTGGAAGGGACGCGTGCCTCTCACTCGCTCTCATTGTGAGCGCATAACGTGAGCGGAGCGTAACGCAGTTTCTTGAAGTGTCACCCGGCAAACCAATTTATAAGACGTTGTCACGTCAAAATAATATCATTTTTTTTTTAATTGACACATGCGGGGTCCTGGTCCTTTGGAAGCGGTACGAGGGGCGAAGCCAGCTCACAAATTGTCTAAGGGGCCTCCCCTTAGACAATTTCAAATGGAATGAGGCACTAACCGACGATTATCTCTGTATGCTATATCTATACAAGTGCACCCAAGGACAACCCCCGGTTGGTGCAGGACTATTGCAGAACGTGGAAACAAATATTATTAATGGGCTATGGATTTGGGTTGCTATAGTGGATTGGTTACTTCGAACTATGGAAGGAATATGCTATGTCCCCTGTCTGGGGCTACACTATGACGTGTTAAAGCAATCATTGTTCCATTATGAAAAAGGGATAGTGCTATTCGTTCTATACAGCACCTGATACGGGATTAATTATGGCCTTATCGCGTCATAGTACTGCCTGAACAATGATTATTAGAATTTCCACGCTGGGAGCACACTCAATAATGGGGTCCCGGAAACTTGCTAGCACATAGTAACGTAGCGCTTAAGGGGCAAGGACAATTCCAGAACACGGAATATGGTCAAGATTCCTAACAGCATCTTGCTGGAATACTTCCTTCCTCCGAGCACATTATTATGTATATTTTTACGTATACTCTCCCACTGCTGGGTTTCCCCCATACTTCGCCATTCTTCTTTGCATGCTGCCTTTTCCAGCCAATCAGTCAAGAAAGAGTCTATTACAAAAATAAGTAAGTAATTAATATAATTTAACATATTATATTACTTAGTTATTTTTGTTCATTGTACACATTTACAAAAGTGATGTTACATTATTATAAGGACAGCTTAGGTTGCGGAAATAATTATATCAGTGATTGGTGAATTTTTTCCTAAATACTGCAACTAAACTATTTATTATTACATTATGCTTTTAAGATCAACATAAATTAAAATGAGTTTGTATGTTACGGTTTCAGGCTAAACCAGCTGAACTGATTTGGATGAAATTGGCATATGGATAGACCATGACCTGGGTCAGAACATAGGATACTTTTTATCCCGATATTCTCACGGGATTGAAACTAATACTGGTGAAACCGTGGGGCGCTGCTAGTTCGAAATGAAAAAGAATTCAGTAGATACAAGTATCAAAACAATTTTTACAAACCTTCGGTAGCCCAAGAAAACACAGAGGTTTTTATTTTAATCTGTGCAAATTCAATACAAGATGGCAACACCACAGATATTAAAAATAATGTTGTAGTTTATTACTTGGTATTTTCTTTTTTACAAACAAATTGTTTTCCAAAAATATAGATGTAGATGTTAGGCTGAAGTGGTAACAGAAGTAGCTAATTCAAAATTAAATTAATTATACTGTGCATGGATCTAAAACACCGTTCACCGGGTTTTAAGTTTTCAGAGTTTTCCTATTTGGCGGCGGGTTATTATTACGTTTCTACAACTATTATCAGCTCGTATTTTATCTAAAGCAAGGCTGAACATGAATCTTTCAGGTAAGTTTACTCCCTAAACCATATATAATGTGAATTGGTTGTAGTTGACATTTGTATTATTTGTAATTTGGCTACCTAAGCTATTGTTATTGTCGGCGTTTAACCTCAAAACTATACAACAACTCTCTTAAAACTTATTTATTCAGTACGCTGTACATTGTGTACAGGTAAAATTTATCCATTGTTTATTTATTGCCAGTTTTATGCCGCGGCTTTTCTCGCGTTGTGGTCGGATATTATCTGGGATCGTTCTACCGGGATAAAAGGTATCATATGTCCTAACCCAGGGCATGGTGGACTTGTGTGCCGAATTCATTGAAATCCGCACAGCCGTTAAGACGTGAAAAGTAACAGAGAGACAGGAAGACAGACATAGTTACTTTCAAATTTACAATATTAGTATGGATATTGTTTTTCTTCAGATAAAGGATTTTTGCTTTTGAAAAATCTATCTGTATAATTTTCTTTATTCTACGTGTTCAAATAATCAAAGCACAGTTACCAAAATACCTTTTTCATGAAAATACTTTGTTTTATTAAATTTTATTGATGTTTAACAGATCCTTCCGATGATGACAGCAGTAGTGATGAGAGCATAACTATACCTGCCAAGCGTGCTAGAGCTGACACATATGGAGCATCATCTACCACCTCACATGGCTCTGGTGAGTACCAAACACTAAAGGGTAACACTTAGGACAACTTATTTATTCCCTTCACAGCAGGTCATAAGTGTAAAATTTATACTAATACAGTCAAACCTGAGTAAGTGAGAACTGGGTAAGCGAGAAAACTCTATAAATGACAATAATTGCCAGGTCCCATCATTTAAAACTTCTATAAGTGAGAAACAGACACCTATTTAAGAGAAAGTCGTTTTTGCTCGTCGACCTCCCGCCTGTACTTCTATAAGCGACAGTCGAGCGTAATTTAAGATCTGCTATTTATGGCTCAGTCTTAAATTTCGTGAAACTAACATTGTTTTTGTTCCTCTTAACCTTTCCCAACCAGCCTCAACCTCTATAAGTGAGAAAGGCCATTCTTGTACCTCTATAAGCTAGAAGCTAGTTAGTGAGAAACCACTATAAGTGAAAAAGAGATAGCAGTCCCTTGAACTCTAGCTTATCCAGGTTCGACTGTAGTTTCACTTTCTACAAAGCTGACATCACTCTGAGCTACATGTGGTTCATGTGTCAGGGAAAGATTTAGGGTCTAATGCAGCTGTGATTGACAGTATTACAATTATTGTAACATTTAATAGCAAAATGATACAGACAACTAATTGCTGTCACATTTAATAAGATGCATGCATGGCAAGCCTCCAAATTACCGTATGCCAAATTAATTACAAAATTATATATAGATCCAAATAGCAAGGTACATATTTGTTTACTATAGTACTAGTCGTATTATGAGCAATGAGCAAACAAAGAGTTAAATTCTTTTAAAATAATTCTATGTAATGATTTACTATTATTTATTTAGCACTTCAAGAATCAGATAAAGACAGCCCAGACACACCAATTACTGAAAATTATGGAAGTGATTTTCAACAGCCAGGGAAAGTAAGACAAAGCTATGGAGATCGAAGTCCTGAAGAGAACATTAGGTTAAGCAGAAGTAGTTTAAGTGAGAATTGTTCTTCACCCAATGATCAATATGATGATTATCGGCCAGTGTTTGATGAACCAGAAGATGGAGAAGGTTCTGGACGTCCTAGCTTCCCAGATTCAGGAGACACATTTTATAACAAAAATCCTGAACAAAACAAAGACTTTGAGGAGACATATAGTGGGGAATATTCAGAAAAATCCAAACGGATGATGATGAACATGGGTTTTAAACCAGGAAAAGGATTAGGTAAATTTGAACATGGTAGAACACAACCTGTTGAGGCATCTGCACAAAAAGGTCGCCGAGGATTGGGAGCTAAACCATCAGCAGTGGGAGCTTTGCCTCAAGATATTAAAGAAAGCGCTGAGGAAGCAAAGCCTGAAGCAAGGGAGGAAGTAGTAAGTGGTTTAATTACATATATAATAGTTTTATAATAATAATAGCACTTAGCACACGAGGTTGTCGACATGTGGGACGTGGACTCTGCAATCATTGTACCGATAATCGTAACAGTTAATGGCCTAATAGCGGAGAGCCTCGATCAACACCTCAGGAGGCTCTCATTGCGCGGCTGGGTCAAGGGTTTGATTCAGAAAGCAGTACTCCTAGACACGGCACGCATCGTGACGAGGTTCCTCTCTCTAGAGCCCTGACCACCGGCATCTTGGACCCTGTTCCTGATGCCGATGGGCCACTATTTTTTATATTTTTATTTGTTTTTTAAGGTTTTTATAAATATATTTAAAAATGTAAATATGTAATATGTAATTAAAATGAAATAAAGAGGATAATAATAGTAGTATTGGCAATTGGCATACATTGTTTTGTCAAGCTAGGAAACATTCTTAATTATAATCCTATTTTTTAAACAAAATCAACTGATGTTTACCAATGCCGTCAATGCCAATTTAGGCATTGATAAACTTTAGTTTTAAATTTTGTTAGATTCTGAGTGTCAAAGTAACTCACTGGACTTAAATGGACTATACTGTTAATCAATAAATAATTGGCCGACTTTTCTGTTTGTAGTTATGGCTTGATCCTGCACCAGAGGAACCACCATCCGGTGATGTTTTGGAGAAATGGTTACGAAGAGGCCCAAAAAAAACCACAATTGATGATGAAACCCATTTCGTTGACCAGGCAATATTAAAAGGCGTGTTAGAATCAAAAGTAATAAGTATTTTATATTCTTGATCCTTAAATGAAACAATCCGACTGGGAATGGCTAATAAATAAATTCTACTTTAAGTTCATTACTGTCACCGAGAACGAGATGACGACGCCGAAGTAGCGATACAACATTTACTTTGGCCGCGTTTCCACCGCACGTCCGTCACTCGAGCGTCGTCATCACGGCTGGTGGCCGAAGTTTCGAGTAGTTTGGTACGACCGCTAGAACTTGAGCCGAGATTTTGACGGGCCGATGTGTCGGCAAACTTGGCAATACAAAACACGCTTGATCTTGTCCACACACGCGCCGTCGCACTAGCGCGGTGGACGAACGATCGCCGTCACCGGGACGTCTCGTTCGATTTGAATAATCTCGTTTCTCGGTGACTGCTGCGGTGGACAAATTGCAATTGCATTCGGTTTCAATACAAAATTTGTTTTTGCACCCTTAATTATGTATGTTAGTGTATGTGTAGTTATGATTCCGAACCCCGCTGCACGCAGCAGGGCTGCCGCGGCGCTGTTGCCTCGGCAGTGCTGCCTGCCGCGTTGTTGCCTCGGCAGTGCTGCCTGTCGCGCTGATTCCGAGCACCTGCTGGTCGTTGTTGTGGCATCAGTTGCTTCACGTGTTATCGCTGTGATGAACGCCGCACTACTGGTCTTCCGTGGCGCCATTGCTGCCGTGTTCGGAATGTTATCTCATATAAACCTATAGAAAATGTATTTGTATGGGGACCAGTAGAGACGTGGCAGCACCAGCACTGCCGCTACAGCACTGCCGCGTGCAGCGGGGTTCGGAATCATAACTTAACACGCTGAATCTGAAGACACATATTGCGTGACCAAATTACGCCGGGTTATACTCGCCCCCATCTTTTGGACACTATTAATATTTCACTATGTTTTATGAAGTGAAAAAAGAAGATACTTTTTATTTTGCAGACAATTTTCGATAGTTTGGATGATGAGGATTTACGACATGCGCGGTTTCGTAGTAATCCCTATGAAACTATTGGTTCAGTGATATTCCTGAACAGAGCCGCCGTGAAGATGGCCAATATAGACGCTGTATTCGACTTTAATTTCACAAACCCTAAGAAACAAAATGGTGAAGATGCTGTAGATAAGAAAGAAATATTGTATTTTGCTGATGTATGTGCTGGTCCTGGGGGCTTTTCCGAATATGTGTTATATCGCAAGGGTTGGAGGGCAAAAGGTAATAAAATTTCACGATTGAGTGTCCAATTTATGTGATGTCGGAAAACTACTTTAATGCCTCTACATAATGTTTTAGTGGTAACAATGTCTTATTGACATTGTTTCCACTAAAACAATATGAATGAAACAAGTTTTTGCATAGACTATGTTTTGTATATTTGCCTGTATTGTATGCTACATGTCTATAAGAACTTTACTTCTTTAACATCTTTAACCATTGGGTCATCAAAATCCTAACTATAAATGCGAAAGTGAGTTTGTTTGTTTGTTAAGCTTTCACGCTAAAACTGCTGAACAGATTTGGATGAAATTTGCCACTTGGGTTCACCATAACCTGGATTAGGACATAGGATACTTTTTATCCCGATATTCCCACGGGATCGAGACTTATGTGGGTGAAACGGCCGGGCGCAGCTAGTATTATTATTTATATTGTTTTAATTATATGATGGGCTATTTGTTTAAGGTTTTGGCTTCACTTTAAAAGGACCTAACGATTTTAAACTATCTGATTTCTATGCTGGATCTGCTGAAACCTTCAATCCATTTTATGGAGTGAAAGACGATGGAAATATCTTTAATCCTGCAAATCTTACGTCATTAAAAGAGCATGTACTTAAACAAACAGAGGATAAAGGAGTACATTTTCTTATGGCTGATGGTGTAAGTATTTATTTTCTCCTCGTATACTTAGGAATATTTGCAACAGTTATACATCAATAAAATATTTTTACATTACATTTTTCTTTACATATTTTGATAATTTTCGTGGATATTTCAGGGTTTCTCTGTAGAAGGTCAAGAAAACATACAAGAAATTTTGTCAAAACAGCTGTACTTATGTCAATGTCTTGCTGCATTGATGCTTGTGAGAACTGGCGGCCATTTTGTTGTCAAACTCTTTGATGTCTTCACACTGTTTAGTGTTGGCTTGATTTACATCCTGTACAGATGCTTTGATAAAGGTAAAATAAATAATAATTATCATCAAATACATACTGCAATTTTATTTTATCCAATTTTCCTTTTTCTTGACTCATTTCAACTGCCATCTTATATTTCAGTTTGCATTCACAAGCCAGTGACTTCGAGACCCGCTAATTCTGAGCGATACCTTGTATGTTTGTGGAAGAGGCTGGGGACTGAACCAGCAGAACAGCACCTCGCGTCCGTAAACTCAATACTATGGAGTGACGTCGAACGTGGCGGAGACGTATCACAACTTGTACCTTTAAAAGTCATAGAGGAAGATAAAAACTTTTTTGAATACATTTATAAAAGCAACTGCCTGTATGTATGCAGTCATGATAATTTATGGCCTGTTTCATGTCGTCAGAATAGTCACAATCAACTTGATAAATTAACAAATGGACCAATATTTGTGTGATCTTTTCTTGCAAGTTAACTGAAACTTATCTGGGGGTGGTGAAGCAGGCCATTAATCTCTTAAACATTGAAAAAAATAAAAAACAAACCTTCACACCGCAATTATATTTTCAGACTAGGAGAAAGGCAAATTCAAAATTTACTAAAAATAGCTAGGTTCAGCAAAGATAAAAATTTTAAGGATACTACTACACAAGCAGAAATGAAAGAGCAGTGTTTAGCTTTGTGGAAAGTAAGTTTTACATTGTGTATGTAATTTTGCTCATTTAGATGTCCGTGACAGGTACAGGAAAACTCTTAGGTACCATCCGCTCTTTTTTGGAAAAAAATTGGCATTGTTACATAATTTTTTGGTCAATTCAAGTGCGACTTGTCCTTGAAGATTAGTAAAATTGAGACGCTCCCACTGATGACCATTAAAGTTGGCACATATATATGTATTTTTGCTTGGAGAACGGTTTTATTAACGCGGGCGAAGCCGCGGTCAAAACCTAGTAAAATATGATATCTTTCTCATGGTACCTCATGGTATTCGTAACAACTAGATTAATTTGTAAATTATTTTTAGTTACCTGATGCAGTGAGAACACAGCCAGAACGTCGAGGACATGACGATACATTATCGTCTATCAGATCCATGATAAAGAAACCGGCGTCAGATGCGGACAGCTTGTTTTCTTTTAAATCCAACATTTTGAACAAACCGCCCAATTACTTAGAGAACTGCTCTGATCTTAAAGTGTATTTTAGAAATGTATTAGACTGGAATTTCGTGTTTTTAAGCAGTGGGAAAAATAGCCCGGACTTAAGAATATTCATAGGTAACGTAACTAATGTTTAGTATTTACTTGTGCTTTATGGTGGTGCTGCTTTAAAAAAAAATCCTTAGCGGGGATGCGATTGGCCTGCATCTCACCTGATGGTAAGTTATGATCAGGCCGAAGATGGAAGCGCGCTTCATCCGGAGTCCTCAACCACAGAGAATTTTTTTTTTTTGTTTTTGACATAAGGCCCCATAATGAATACATTTTAATTATTTTTACCCGTCCGTGTTGCAAAAGAACAAAGTGTTTTGCAATGTTGATTCGCAATTCAAAACTTCTGACCAGATTTGATTGTTTTGTCTTTTTATAAAAGTGTCTAATGCTGTTTTTTATCGTTTAAGGTTGTGGAGGCAAGCAAGTTTTTAAATTGGAATCGAATTCTTGGAGACCAGTCATAGATTTACACCTGACGTTGCCGGCTAAAACACTGATATACGGAGAGGTACCACAATGACACCTACCCGAAATTTTCTAATATTTGGTTTTCTTTTTTACATGCTCCATAAAGATATTTTTTTTTTTTTTTTTTTATAATATACGCAGTGGCAGTTTTACAAAGAAACGTACGAAGATAACGTTAAATAACTCAATTACTTACTTTATTTTAGGTTGTAAAAGAATATCGTGGACAGGGCAACAATCAAATCTATAGCAAGGCGTTGCACATTATAGACGCTTTGATGTTGGGTGGCGTTGATATCTCTGGCGACTCCCTGAGCGACAGGTTAGTCATTTTAAGGTCTTTTTATCCTCTCGTACGAACGTACGAACTATATTAGACTATTATTATGCCCTGAGGCAAAAATTAACTATGCTTGGAGAGGGGCCAGTTCCCACTTCGTTGGAAGACGGGGAAACTGGTCTTCATTAAGAAGCCGGGGTGCCCTGCGGACTCTCCGTCCGCTTATCGGCCCATCGTGCTCCTCGACGAGGTGGGCAAGCTCTTTGAAGTCATTGCAGGCCGCCTCGACGGGCGGCTGGTGCGGGTGGGGCCGGATTTAGCAGAGAGCCAGTTTGGCTTCCACAGAGGGCGCTCTACGGTAGAGGCCATCATGCTGGTGCGGGCCCTCACGACGGGGAATGCTGTGGCCCCAACACAGCCAATGCCTTCAACACCCTGCTCTTGAGTATTTTCGCGTTTGGTCCAGGCCATGGTACGGAGCGAGAGGGCATGGGAAGCCGTCATCTCCTGCGAAGCAGTAATTCTCGAGAAGGAGGAGGCGGAACGCGTGAGGGAGAGGCAAGTTTCGTTCCCTCACGCCCCTAGCAACCGCAGGAGACGCTCTGGGCGTCGGGAATCCCAGGCCGATTTCCGGCCACTGTAGGCGCGGGCCTGCGGACGGTAAGCAATGGGTAGCTCGCCATCCGATAAAGGCCAGGCAGATGCCTACCGGAAAGGGGAAGGGGGCGGGGGGAGTCGCGGGGCAACTGAAGGAACTCGGGTGGGTTTTAGTCAGTAAGAGTCTCGACACGCTCTCCCACTCCGCCCAGAGCGGGAGAAGTTATTTAACAAGTTTTCACCATACGTATATTATGTACTTAAATGGTCGTTTAAAAATGTTTTCATTTTTCTTTATATTTTCAGAATTAATCAATGTAATTTGTTTTGTTCTGCATTGAATAAACCATTTGATACTCAGGCTCTTCCAATAAGAACTAAGAGATTGTACAATATGGAACAATTCGAATCCGCTGCTAGCAATTTAGAATATCGCGCCATGAAACGAGTGAAGACAGCGGTAACGATTAATACTCCAGATAGGATTAACAGAAACGATATGTTCTATGTTGTTGGATCCGTCCTATTTTTGAAAGAAATAAAAGGTAAAAATTATAATTTTGTACACAGTCTGTATTGTTTATTTTTCGCCTCCATCTCATCTCAGTACTTGCATTTCGACATACAAAAAAGATAAACATAACTTTAACGTAGAGATAAACCAAATTCACACTTATGCATCTTTCAGATCCTTGGATCGCGGCTATATCGAAGAGCAGTGGACGGAAATATTACTTCAGCATGGGCAAGGATGGAAAACCTAATAGCGAGTACCATATTCCAGCAGACGCCAAAATGGATACGTTGAGCGCACACACAAAGCGCGTCATGTGGCCCTGGGAGCCATCAGCTAGTGCTATATTTGACAGCCAAACAAGAGAAAGTGTAACGCGAGCAGATATGGAAGAATATATAGCAAGTGTCAATAGTAAATAGTCGTTTTAACTTAAACGACTATTTACAAAATTAAATGTTTCAATGGACTCTGTTGTAAATATTAGATAAACAACGAATTCCTACCTACATAATTATATTTTATGTACCTGTAATATTAAGTTAGTTATATAAAAATCTATGGTATTATTGAACTGGTGAAATGTGGGTGTACACACTTCTAATCCCGTCGGGGAATAGAGGCATGATGTCATGTTATTATTGGAATACAAAGTAAAACTGCGATGAAAAAATGTTGCCTTTTATTTTAGCAGTATATTTCAGCAACAGTGGCAGGTGGAGTAGAGCCCTACTGAATGGTTGCCGAGAAACGGTAGGAGCGTTGGCAGACCAACAGTTAGATAGATGGGTAGATGATATCAGGGTACTTTTACTATGAATGAAATTCAGAAAATCGTGGTTGGTGTGTTTTCCTAGAGCGTTTTTGACACCGGAAAGCAAACCCGCCCCCGCCCCCCAAAGATTTAAGTCTCTAGATTTGCCGTCACCGTATTTAGTCTCGAGAAGAAGTGTCCATTCTGAGAAGAGGGAGCCCACACATGATAACATAGCGCTGCCATGGAAATCAAGTGTAGTCTCTGCGTTATTGTGTGTCAGACAGAGGTGTCAAAACGAAACAGTTATGCGACTATCTTTTGACGCGGTAGGGTGAATCTAACGATTTAAATCTTTGCCGCTGTCATCATTTTCATGACAGCGGTCACTGCGGCTGTTAAGATGAATCCGCAGTTGTAGTAACTTTCTTAAGGAAAAATTTCTTATGGAACAAATCTAACTAAGAAAGATGTATTCATGATTCCAATGATTATAATTCTGTAAGTAGATATTTGTTATAGTCGCGTATCATATTTTGATCAAGATACAACCTGACACTGATCTGCAAATTGCAAAAAACGTAGGAAAATATGAATTTTCCTGGCTACAACTGCGGATCCACCCCAAGTGCTAACACAGCTCTTCTAGGAAACCGTAGCTTAAACCCGAATTGGTGGTCTGCAATGAGTTTTGTTGATTGATGAACAATGTCTCCAGTGTTTTTGAAGGCATGAGCAACAAGTAAGGACATAGGTACTAATTCCATGTTTTTTTATCTTGTTATTTGACCGCTGAGATCCTATGATGACTATATAACCGGGCTTACCTGTGGCTGCCCTAAGCTACTACATTCAAAGCCTCCAGCCAGAGGAAAAACTATTCTAATTAAAACTACACCCCTGCGGGGTACGAACGCGGTGTTTGTGTTTGTGCAGTGTACTGGTAGCCCTATTGCTCTCCTGGAGGAGGGTTGGGGGATTGTCTGGGTCGGTAAGGATTTGCCTAGGGCGGCGGATCTGACTGATTCTACTAGGGATATAACTGGTGGCCTCGACAACCAGAGGGTTGCGATGTTTGGCGGCGGAATCAAAGAAACGCTTGGAGTTGCGTTTGAGAAACTGGTGGATTGTGGGGAATTCTACGTCGAGATGGAGGATCGTGGTCCTAACGTAACAGGGGGCACCGGTAATCGGTTTTGGAGGGTCTGCATCCTATGGATATGGTGGGGCTTTGCTTGCAAAGACGGCTCCCGCATAAGTCATGATTGAACGAATGGATGCCGTGTAGATACGCAATTTGCACTTAAGTGACAATTTGCTACGTGCATTCAGGATGGAATGGAGTCTACCAAAAGCGAAAGCGGCTCGCGAGTGGGCCTGCTTTAAATGCTCTGAGAACGAGAGATGCTGGTCAAGGACAACACCTAGGTATTTGGCTCGCTTCTCCTAGGGGATAGGCTTGACGAACATGGTGATTGGTCAGCTAGGCTAATTTTATGATGGTACTTCACATCGCTATTTGTGTTCGCGTATTCATCTTATTTGCCCCACTTTGACGATGTGAAGATACTCTGTTCTCCTATATTTGCCTATTTTTCACGAATAACACATATACGCAAATACGCGAACACTCGTATCCGCCAATTGTCGGTTTTTGGTCACTTAACAAAGGATTGCAAATATACCGAATAAGTTTGTTTATCGTCCACACATGACTTGCGCAGTAGAGTGCGGTGTTCTATGTACGCATAACATGTATTGGTAATTAACACTGAAAAAATAATAAGTTGCTGCTGCCGTCAACACCTCCATTTTTGCGGCCAGATTAGCAAAAAGATATCAAAAATATTCTTGAATATTCGGCTTATTCGCTGTTCATAACGATGTGTGGACGGTGTGTTCGAGTTATTCGGACTTCTACAGTAAAGCCGAATAAAACACAGTAAAAAAGGCGAATACCGAATAGCGATGTGAAGTGCCACCATGAGAATACCCCCGCATAATAGTAGCACAGAACCATTGAGAATTGAGATAGAACACATTAGTAATCTGTTGACAGTTTCTTTATATTTTGTTTAGTACTCTGTGGGTTGTCGTAGCTTGTTAATCTGTGGTAAGTGGTTGTCGGTTGTCAGTTTGTTTTGTTGTTGATGGCGAATTTAAAATTCTCATTATTTTTGAAGAATTTCAGGATCTGGGATTTCAAATAATTTAATTCACGATTGGTTATCAGTTAGTGCATAATAGGTACATAGTTTAAAATGACTGTGGGCGAAGTGTGCAAAAATTTGCCATGGTAAGTTACCCGGTGTTTTCTAACCACATTTTTTATTATATGCTTCTGATAAACTAAGACGCCAAACAGACTTCCTTCACCAGTCCTTCTACCAACCCGCCCCTAAGATGACCCCCTGACTCCTTCATTTATTTATTTATTTAATTAAGAACACCAACAGCATATTTTATACATTTAACTTTGGCTCACAAATTCACAATAGTATTTAGGAAACGTATTACCAGGGTCGGACTGGGCCGGAAGGGCCCGGGTGGCTGACCAAAAGTCCGGGGCCCGAGACTAGATGATGGTAGATGGGATACTATCGGAAAATTAATGAGATACACAAATTGATATAAACATAATATAAAATTTAAATAAAATGTTTTTTCTTTTACCCAAAGAAAATTCATATTGGATGTGTTTTCTACCTACCCCCTTACTACAAAAATATATGTCTCATATTTTTATCACGTCACGTTTTTGATATACTTACCCACATTAACCTAAGTAAGTTATCTTGTTAGCCGTGTCCGAGTTAATAGTTTGTTTTTATTGCGTTTAAGTATTATTTTAAAAAAATCATTTGTTTTAAAATGTCATCAAGGCATTGTAAAAACCCAAATAACTTTTGCTATGTTTGTGGTCAAATTATTTTGTCAATAAAGAAGAGACCAATCAGTGAGGCTGTAAAATGAGCATATTTCCATTACTTTCAAATCTCGGTAACAAACCTTGATAAAAAATGGGTTCCTGGTGTAGTGTGCGAAAATTGCAGAAGTATATTATTGAACTGGGCTGCAGGAAAAAGAAAACATTTACGATTCGGCATCCCAATGATATGGAGAGAACCAACAAATCATACTACTGACTGTTACTTCTGCCTCACTGAAACTACAGGTTTTAACAGCAAAAACCGAAAGCACATACAATATCTTGATGTTGCATTAGTAGCAAAACCTGTGCTATATTCTGAAGGAGTTCCTTATCCATCATTACCCAACAGTTCCAGTAAGGGAAATGAACCACAGCTCATGGGGTTGGAAGTAGATGGGGCGGTTTCGAGCCAGGAAATTGATTTTGAAGCTCTTCTCGGGTTAGAACCGAATTGTGAACCACATTTAATATCACAGGGTGAGTTAAACGACCTTGTAAGAGACTAACAGCTTTCAAAAATCTAATCTGTTTGCGTCACGACTTCAGCAATGGAATTTGTTGGCCTCTGATACCAAAGTGACTTTTTACCTCAGTAGTAGTGATCAATTCACGAAGTATTTAGCATCAAAGGAGGTATGAATATTGTAAAGATATTCGTGGACTTTTCGCTTCAATGAACCAGTGATACGACCCTGAAGAATGGCGTTTATTTATAGATTTTTCAAAAATAACTTTGAAAGCAGTATTGCTTCATAATGGCAACAAAAAACCATCTATTCCCATAAATTCTTATTCTACATAAATGCGGTAAATTCCAAGGAATCATATGAGTCGATGACAACATTAATAAAGCTTATAAAATATGAAGAACACAATTGGAAAGTGTGTGGAGATCTCAATGTTGTGGGGGGCTACTTCTTGGTTTGCAAGGTGGATACACCAAGTATTGCTGCTTTTTATGCTTATGGGACAGTAGAGCTAAGAAAGACCACTACATTAAAAAAGATTGGCCTATACGTAATGCCGCCGCTTCACATCAAACTGGGATTAATGAAAAACTTTGTCAAAGCACTTGACAAAGATGGACAAGCTTTTAAGTATTTAAAAACCTTTTTTTCTAGTTTGTCTGACTCAAAGAAGGAATCTTTGTTGGGCCCCAAATAAGAAAGGTATTAAAGGATGAAAATTTTGATGGTTACTTATCCAGTGTCGAAAAAGATGCTTAGTATTCATTTAAAGCAGTAGTGAAAAATTTCTTAGGAAACAATAAATCTGAGAATCATGCAGAAATTGTTTCCATTTTATTGAGAAATTACCAAAAAATGGAAGTGAGTATGTTGTTAAAAATTCATTTTTTACATTCTCACCTGGATTTTTTTCCTGAGAGCCTGGGAAGCGTGAGTGATGAGCATGGTGAACGTTTCCATCAGGATTTGAAGGTTTTTGAGGAAAGATACTAAGGATTTATAATGGGATAAAAATATGCTAGCGGATTACTAAGGGACCTTAATCGTCTTTAATAAGGGAAACTGATACCAATCAGTATGAAAGAAGGAGTAACACGACCCATTTTTGATTTGCTTTTGAGATAAATGTATAAAAATGATAAATAATTAATATATTCCATATTTACAAAATTGCACGTCCTAATTTTTTTCCAACTTCAGTTTTTAGGGTTCCGTAGTAAACAAGGAACCCTTATAGTTTCACCATGTCCGTCTGTCTGTCCGCGGCTTAGCTCAGAGACGGTTAGTACTAGAAAGCTGTAATTTGGCATATGTATACATATTAATCATGCCGACAAAGTGGTAAAATAAAATCAAGAAAAATTTTTTTTTATAGGGTACATCCCCTGCACGTAAATTGGGGATGTTTTTTTTTTTTCTCATCTACCCCTTGTTGTGAGGTATCGTTAGAAAGGTCTTTCAAAAATATTGTGAGTTTGTCAAAACTTTTTTTTGTTTTTAGTTTTCTGGATTCAGGGATCCGTTTGCGAAATATTAAGCTTTTAACTGGTATTTTTTGGTAGAGTCAAGTATCTCCCCCCCCCTTCTAGCTAAATGGTTGTTAAAAATTGCAGTTTGAAAAACATGATCTCCCATACATTCCGTGTGGGAGAACACGTTTTTCAACTACAATGTTAAGTTTGTCCTTGTCCATTCATCCCAACTACGGCACCCTTCATTGTGCGTGGTCCGACACGCACTTTGCCGGTTTTTCAATTTAATTTATCTCTAATTGTATGAACGAACTATGTGATCTAGTTTTACATTTAGTTCGCAAGAGCTGGGACCTAGCCTGCGGGGGCCTCCTATCCAACGGTTGCCGCAAGCCCCGCAAGCCAGGTGTGGGGGGCCCGCGCAGGCTGGGGCCCGGCTGGCAAATGCCACCTCGACTGTATGGCCAGTCCGACGCTGCGTATTACTGCTAATGTATACACACATGTTTCATGTTTCAGGGTCGAAAAATATCGTCCTTCAAAGCTAGAAGAATTAATTTCTCATGACGATATAATTAAAACAAGTAAGTAACTTATTATTCTAAAATTTAATAATAGTACCTATTAATTCTTATCCTACAGAAGGTGTGTGTCTATTTCTGTAAATAATTGATTTGTGATCATTGTAGTAAACCAGTTTATGAAGCAGAACCAATTGCCTCATTTGCTATTTTATGGACCCCCTGGAACTGGCAAAACATCAACCATATTAGCTTGTGCAAGACAAATGTACACACCACAACAGTTCAACTCAATGGTAAGTCATTACATACATGCGTAAACTAATGCCTTCTTCCCATGGGGCCACCCCACCTGCTACAATCCTAACATACTCCTGCCTTGTTTATGTTCATACATGTACGGCGGTTGCGAGTACTACTCTTGACTCTTAGGGTCCCCTCCCGGTGTTTCCACTCACATCTGCCTTGTAAATACCCTTTTTTAATCACCTTTCATTCATCCTCTCATTTATGACCAAACCATCTAAGCATACTTTTTTCAAGTCAAAACGACTACAGCGGCGACTACTCCGTCATCATCTTCGAATTTCTGGCCCCTGAGACGTTCCTTTAAGCGCGGAAATAGGTAGAAATCACTAGGAGCAAGGTCCGGTGAATATGGAGGATGTTCCATCAATTCAAAGCCAGCTTCTTGAATGGCAGCCATCGCAACTCTGGACTTGTGCGCAGGGGCGTTATCTTGGTGAAACAAAACAACTTTAGCGAGTTTGCCACGCCGTTTCTTGCGTATTTCCTCACGCAACTTTGTTACTTGTCCTGCGTACATAGTCCCCGTAATAGTGGCTCCATGATTAAGATATTCGATCATTACCACCCCTTGGCTATCCCAGAAAAGAGAGCCCATGATCTTTCCGGCGGATGGAATCGCCTTAAATTTCTTTGGAGTTGGAGATGACGGTCGCTTCCAAGTCATGGACTGTTGTTTCGTTTCCGGGTCATAATGGTGAAGCCATGTTTCGTCCATAGTTATGAATCGAGCCAAAAATCGGTCAGGATCTTGTTGTAACAAATCCAAACAGCTTTGTGAAATTCTCAGTCGAGTTTGTTTCTGCGCGTCAGAAAGCATTCTGGGCACCCAGCGCGCTGACACTTTTTTCATACCCAAATGGTCGTTTATAATATTATGGACACTCCCTATCGAAATCTTTACTTCTTCAGCTATAAAACGAACAGTAACACGACGATCCGCCAAGACAATATTTTCAACTTTTTTAGTCATTTGTACAGTCACTGCCGATATGGGGCGTCCCGTTCGTGGGTCGTCGTTAGTGGAAGTTCTTCCTCGCTTGAACTCAGCACACCAACGCGCAACCGTAGAATATGGAGGAGCATGAACCGCTAATGTTGCTCTCAAGTCTTGATTTACCTGCTCCGTAGTAAAATTTTTCAAGCAGAGATATTTTATTACCGCGCGAACTTCAATTTTATCCATTTTTAAGAACACGTTCCGAAACGACGCAAACAATAGACTTCTACTTTTAAAAAACAAAAGAGGATTAATTGCTTCTTTAATTATCATCTTAACTAATGTCTAGGCTATGCCTGCCAGTATTTTTTTTTTCTTTCCAAGGAGAATGTATCGCATTCTCACTATTTATTTAACACCCCTCTTATATAGGGTGGCAGGGACATCGACGCGAAAACTGATACCATGGATTCAGTACATGATTCTGAACCCCACTGGGTTGTAATTTTTCGTCAGTTATTTAAATAAAAGTCTGCTGTTTCATAGAAAAGTGCAATACATACATGGTCAAGACGTATGGTTCAGAATCATGTACTGAATCCATGGTAGCACTATTCGCGTCAATGTCCCTGCCACCCTGTATAACTATATTCCTAGTTACTTATATGATTGTTTTGAATTCCTCAGGTCTTGGAATTAAATGCATCTGATGATAGAGGGATAGGCATTGTAAGAGGTCAGATACTTAGCTTTGCATCAACCAGAACAATATTCAAAGCTGGACCCAAGCTGATTATATTAGACGAGGCGGATGCTATGACTAATGATGCACAGAACGCTCTCAGAAGAAGTAAGTCATGTTATTAGCTAATAAAATAATGTGCAAATTGGATGTTAACTACTCAGTCACTCTTTTATTCCTGAACAGATTTAAATGAGAAACACAGGTAGACTATGATAGGACTAACTCGTGGGTTCGGGCGTATACGCCTCGTGTTCGTGTTCGCTTTGCTAATTTACGTCCACACGTAGAACCAAATGTTCTGTGTTCGATGTTCGTGTTCACCATGTTCCGTTCGTTCGTACGTACACGCCAGTATGGACACATTTGGGCATGTTAGCGAACCGATAACGAATGGTTCGCGTGCAAGAGACAGTCAAAACACTCGTTCGCGAACATATCGCTTGCATGCCGTTGCCGTGTGTGTACCTGGGCTACCTACGATGTGCTCAGCAGTTCAAAACCGTTCGAGCCACGTAGTGTGCGTGAGTTTCAATTGCGCAGGTGTGAATCCTTACACGAGAACCGTTTGCAACATGCGCGTGCGTAGAATGTGACGCGTCCATAACCATTCGAAGCCTCCAGCGTGCACGGTACGTGCGCACGCGCACGCGCTGGTCCCCGCTGGTACGTGGTAATTTTTCACGTGTCCACACACGTGACAACCCTCCCTATTAAGGCGCGTCCACACCAGCGCACGAGCCGCACTGTTCGTGCGCGTGCGCAGGTCCCGCCTTTAGCTAAACCAGTGTTTCTCAAAGTGGGCGATAACGCCCCCTTGTGGGCGCTGGAGGCCTAGAGGGGAGCGGTAAGGGGCCCAGAAAAAATTGGGGGGTGTTGAAGTGATTTAGGGGGGGGCGATGTCTGATTTATAATTTCATATACTTAATGTTTTAAAATTCACTGAAATCCACTTACTGTTTGATTGTATAAAAACTAAAAATATTTAACATAGTTTTCGTAGGATAGCCTATGAGCAATCAAGTTTAAATAACGCGATTTGCGCAATCCTGTATCAATCGGCTGGTTCATCGATACTTGTTCTTACTTGCTCAGTACGATTGAACGTCGAATGAGATAAACGAGTTTGCGTTCTAATTGCTCTCACTGGTAAAAAAGTCTAGTTTAGAATGTAAGTTTAAACTCCAGACCAGAATAATAAAGCACACCGCAATTAAAATTAATTAAAGTAATGAATCTCATTATGGTTTTTAAGCTGTGGTAAAAAAAAAAAAAAAAAAAAATTGATTTTCAAAGGGGCGGTAGATGAAATAAGTTTGAGAACCTCTGAGCTAAACCGTTTTTCGGTTATGTGAAAAGTATTCACAATGGTATAAACCGGCCAAATGCGTGTCGGACCACGCACAATGAAGGGTTCCGTAGTTGGGATGAATTTATCCCAAAAATAAACTTAGCATTGTAGTTGAAAAACGTGTTCTCCCATACGGAATGTATGGGAGATCAAGTTTTTCAAACTGCAAATTTAAGTTGGTTGATTATTTCTCGTTAACCTGTACAGCCTACTTAGCTCTGATACTTTTCCTTTTAATTTCGTTATATATACTACTGCTGTCAATTTTTTCACTTGACTCTAACAAAAAAAAATCAGAAGCTTAATATTTAGCAAACGGATCCCTGAATCCAAAAATGGTATTCACAAACTCACCATATTTTTGAACGACCTTTCTAACGATACACCACAACATGGGGTAGATGAGGAAAAATAAAACATCCCCACTTTACGTGTAGGGGAGGTACTTACTTACCGCAGAAATATTTTTTTTTCTTGATTTTATTTTACCACTTTGTCGGCATGATTAATATGTATACATATGCCAAATTACAGCTTTCTAGTACTAACCGTCTCTGAGCTAAGCCGCGGACAGACAGACGGACATGGCGAAACTATAAGGGTTCCTTGTTTACTACGGAACCCTAAAAACGAAGTAAAAAAGGAAATCTAAGCTAAGTAGGCTCTACCTACTTAGCTGTGATAGATTTCTTATATATTATTTCTCATAGATTTTTTTACTTACCATTAGGTTAAAACCATGTGAATTATAATTATAACTTTGTAATGTTATTGTAAAATGTAAAAAAATATACATTTTATGATGAAAACTACATGTACTACTACTACTACTACAACTTTACGCTTTCCTTTGCGGGGTAGACAAAGAAGATCGAGAGGCTAATAAGCGTGTGTGGGGTAGTGTTGGATCTCATAATTATCAAGACATAGTTTTAGTCTTTGCTATTTAATTAAATAGTTATTAAGATATTTTCAGTTACAATCGCAGAAATAACTATGAAATGCAAACTTACTTTTGCGGTCGATAAAAATAATGCAGTGCATGGGTAAATATTCAGTCCAACTAAGGGCCTATGCACACCACGTTTTGTAAACGCGCCGTCGACGAGCGTTTGTAGAGATACAGACGCGATACGCACGCAAGTCAGACGCAGCCGGTAGACCTTTGCACACCTCTCTGTAGGATAAAAGCGCGCCGTCGATGCGCGTTTCTAAAACGTTGTGTGCACAGGCCCTTAGGAACGCTTTACTGTGCGTGTTCCGACACGTACTTGGCCTTTATTTTGTTGAGAATGTTGTCACGGAATTTTTCTGCGACATATAATAATTATATTTTTGATTATATTCATAACGAACCTTATTTGCTTGTTATTTGTGGTATTCAATCCCTAAACATTCGCTGTCATGCTATTTGAACATACCTATTAAGTTGCCATGGTTATTTAATGAAAACAAATGCTTCTGAATCATGGTATCGTAGTTAATTTCTTAATAATGTTGAACCTTAGTTTTAAGAATTTATCGCATTTTATGATGTTAGACAATAATTGTGAACTTTTAATTCGGAAAATCCGTTAAAAACTTTAAATGGGCCAACTGCAAGTTCTTTACGATGTACTACAGTGAAGATGACGTGGTTGAGACCAAAACCATTCAGATTGCTGTTCTTGGTGAGCCTAAAACGGGGAAGGTAAGTGTTATTTTGCATTAAAATTATACCTTTTCTAAGGTTCCAATTATGTATTTAGGTATGTAATTTTGTTGATGCACATCTCCGAATCGTCAAATAGTTAGGAATTTCATCTTTACGCTATATTAAGTAGTCGTTAATGATAACCTTGGCTGGATCTAGAACAAAATGGCAAACATAATAGATTGATCTATCATAAAAGTAATATCAGCCTATCGCATAAGTACCTCATCATCATTCCCTTGCGCTTTTATCCCGATTTTTTTGGCGTCGCCACAACATGTCTTTTTCTTCCATACTTTTCTATTAGTCGTCATCTCGGTAGTCGGTTAGGCATATGTACCATCGTTATCGCATAGTTTCAAAACAAAATCCCGTAAACACAATGACCATATCTGTTACTGGCCCGGTTCTACAGTCGCCGAGCGCTGCAAGCAAGAATAGTCCTTACGGTGGTTAGATATGAACTTCTTCGATGGTACCTAATTGTAGAAATAGCTAAAAACTATCACAAGTTGCGCCACAACACCTTTTACATCCAGTCCCTGCCTTGCTGTCTTTTAGTAAATCTGTCATGTCCGATACTGCATAGGGGTCGTTTTCGTGGAACGCCCACCCGCCGATAGATCTAATTCCATGGTCAATTTAAATGCGTCTAATCTATTCAAGTTATCCATACAATATAACTATATAAAATTGAAGTGTCTGTTTGTAATGTCAAAATAACGACAGCTTTTACTAATGCATATGAAAGTGTATATGAATACGGTACTTATAACAAAAAACTTTTTTTTTTTGTCTGTCTGTTTGTTCCGGCTAATCTCGGAAACGACTGGACTGATTTTGACGTAACTTTCAATGGCAGATAGCTAATGTTATATAAGGCTAGTTACTGACTAGAAAAAGTATAAGGGTCAACGCGAACGAAGCCCACTACCAGCACGGGTAATATGACAAACATAGAAACGGGTTTTGTCCACGGAAGAATAGACAAAATGACAGATTGTGATTGTTTATCTGTCATTTTATCTTTTCTTCCGTCGACAAAACCCGTTTCGTTTATTGTGGCCATGCTCAGCGTGCAGCAAGTAAGTGCATTACCAGCGGCCGTTGACCCCGTCAACTGAAGTTAGGTAAAATCATTATTAGATATCGATACCCATCACGTCTGCGGAGTTTCGCTTGCTAAATTAATTAGACCCTGTTTAATTAATTTATGTAAATGTTTCTGGTAGAGCTGTCTATGCCATCGATACCTGGGTGGGAACAGCGTGGCTCCGGTGGGCGGCACGCAAGGCGCTGAAGTGATGGCTGGCCAGTGCATAGGTCTACGCCCCTCCGTACCACTTCAGCTCTGTGATGTCGCTGGCAACGCGCTGCAGACGCACATGCTCGCTAACTATCTGTATGCTTCTGATGTAAGTTAAAAAGGGTTGGTTGTGTTCTATGGGTGCTATAATAATATCCTACCTACATTTCTACGCCTATCATGAATGGAACTGTTAATGGTACTAGTGGCAACGAAGGATTCAAGCAAACGAATATAGTAATCGTTTGACAAGTATCTTACAGAAATAGTCAAAATTCTTATGAGAGGACTACCAACCAAATAGAACATAAGATGTATTTTGGTACTATAATTTGCCCGAGACTGCTGTAGCCTTAGGAAAAGGCTACAGCAGTCTGCTACGCGCAGCAGCTACGCGGGAGGTAGCGTTGACGCATGAGCGGTGGGGTGCCATGAGCGTTGATGAATGAGCGGCCTGCAAAAACACCTAGGCCTAACTATAAATGTACTGATGGCAATTTCATTAAAGGTTACCTAAAGGTAGTCCCAAAAAGTTGCATGGATTTAGTTAAAATCATTGGTCTGTTTCAGATTATATTGTTCGTTTATGACCTCACGAATCTGCAAAGTTTCGATAAACTTACCGAATGGATTCGGAAAGTCAAGGAGATATTCGAAAATGAATTGACGAAACCCTTGATGGCTCTGTTCGGCAATAAGTCTGATTTGGAACACCAGAGGGCAGTGAGACTGTCTTGTGTACAAAAATTTGCGTCCGAACATTTGTTAGAGACCTATAAGGGATCAGCAAGGACAGGGGAGATGGTAAGTACCTTTTCTTGAAAGAAATCGATTGTTTTGCAAATTGACTAGATAGGTTTTTATCTTTATCTGTAAGTACCTATATTCATTTCGGAATTGCCACACTTTAGGCGTCCTAAGAATAGGGATGATGACTAAAATTTTTTTTAGTCCGTCTTTGAGATTATAAAAAAATTATGGACACGTATTTTTTCTTTTTTTACGTAATCTAAAGATTACGACGATACATTGAGGTAAAATGTGCCATGACGTCACGAGTATGTAGATTTTATACGTACTAGTGACGTATCGACCCCCACTCCCCAACTTAATATGCGTTTTATCTAAGTATTGTTTTATTAATATGATAAAGCAAAAAATACGTGTCTAATATTTTTTATACCATTCCCCCTGTAAAAAGCTTACTTTATTCACTGGAAACAGTGAATAAAAAGGTCTTTTAATCACTGTTTTGGTTTTTGAATTTAGAACACACCAATATATTGAACCTCCATCTCAATGCTATACAACCTCGTGAAAAAATACTCGATACACAGCACATGAATATCGCTTCACAAGTTGACCATCCTAATAATAATAATAAGAAAATTACTCTTAATTTTACGAGGGCGGAGTGATAAGTCTGGTAAAAATGAAACAAGGAGACAACTTTATTAAAAAATTATGATTTATTTTTCAACGTAATTTCCATCTAACTCAATGCACTTCATCCAGCGTTTCTCAAACTTTTCGATCCCTTCCGTAAAGTACGGCTTAGGCAACCCTTCGAAATAGGCATTGGTTTCGAGCATGATCTCCTCGTTGGAGCTAAATCTTTTTCCACCGAGCCATTTTTTTAAATTCGGAAACAGAAAATAGTCAAATCTGGCGAATATGGTGGGTAAGATAGCAACTCATATCGCAACTCATGTAATTTGGCCATGGCAATCGCGCAGATGTGCACTCGTGCGTTGTCTTGGTGGAAGAGGATTTTCTTCTTAGCCAAATGCGGTCGTTTTTCAGGTAAAATTTGGTTAAATTGGTCCAATAAATTGGCATAATATTTGCCATTGATCGTTTTACCCTTCTCTAGGTAGTCAATATGGATTACCCCACGTGCGTCCCAGAAAACTGTAACCATCACCTTATTGGCCGATAAAACTGCTTTGGCCTTCTTCGGAGCTGGTTCGCCCCTAGCAATCCATTGTTTCGATTGTTCCTTGGTTTCTGGTGTATGGTGGTGGATCCACGTTTCGTCTACCGTTATATAACGACGCAAAAATCAGGTTTATTCCGTTGTAACAACGCCAAACCTGCCTTTGAAGTGGTAACTCGCATGCGTTTTTGATCAATAGTCAGTAAACGTGGCACCCATCGCGCGGAGAGCTTTTTCATATCTAAATGTTGGTGTAAGATATTGCGCACACGTTCGCCTGAGATGCCTACTATCTCGACTATCTCGCTCACTTTTACTCTTCGGTCGTTCAACACTATGTCATGGATTTTAGCGATCATCTCTGGAGTAGTGACCTCAACTGGGCGTCCTGGGCGTTCAGCATCACTTGTGCTTGTACGACCACACCGGAAATCCGTAAACCATTTATGAATCATTTTAATCGATGGAGCAGAGTCCCCATAATATTTATCAAGCCTTTGTTTCGTTTCCGTAATAGATTTTTTGCGCAAAAAATAATGTTTAATCAACACTCGAAATTCACTTTTCTCCATCTTTTTATTTAATGGCTCTCAAAAAAAAACTAACCGGTGGTACTGGCTGAAAATTTAAATATAGTCCCTCAAAAGAGTTGTGAACGAGGAGGTTACATGCAATTTGCGATAATTTTATTCCAAAATAGATTTTTACCAGACTTATCACTCCGCCGTAATTGTAATCGTGATTCAGTCTTTAGAATCCTTCACTTGCTCGTGATTCATCTATGACCCTCGCTTTAAATCCGTCCTTTATTCACTAATTGCATAATATACTATTTATTATCTGACTGACGGACTAATTAGTTTTTTTACCCAGGCATCATCCTATTGGCTAGAGGCCCACCGCCGGGCGTTATAAGTTTAAAATGAATTATATTTAACAAAACCTGTTTTTTTTTCCTTTAATTACAACATAGTAACATTTATATCTATATATATGTGAATGTGTTACTTAAATATATGTAGGATAGCCATCATAATCACACTATAATGTTCCCACTGCTGGGACACAGGCCTCCTCTCTGTGACGGAGTGGGCCGTAATACACCACGCGGGCCCTGTTGTTGGATGTCACATATCTTCGAAATCTCTGGTTCTCGGATATGCCTCATGATGTTTTCCTTCACCGTTTTGAGAGCAGTGGTGATGAAATAATTTACACAAAGTAAAGCGCCTGTCAAGGGTGGAAACTACGACCTATAAGTCCCGGCCGTTACCACTGGGCCACCACTGCTCCTAGGATAGCCATAGGAGACCCTAAAACATACATTAATAAAAAAAATACATTCTTTGCATTCTCCTTTACGTTGTGTGTCTGTATCAACCTAACAAAAAAAAACTAATAAATGAATGTGTTGATATGATTGCGTGAATGTGTCTAATTTCAGGTGAGCAACGCTTTCACAAGCCTAGTGGCCCGCGTGTTGGGGGTGAAAATACATCGCCTGCCGCCGGCCATTGTGGAAGGCCGGTCTGTGGTGCCCAAGGATCCACAACTGAACGGCCACGCGCCCTCGCCGCAGTCGGAACCTATGCAATCACTTATCATGAATAGAAAAGCTCTGAGGAGAGAACAGCGAAAAGCATCGTCGGCTATATGTAGCGTACAATAATAAAGTCTCACTCACTACTCGGCTTTTATTTATTAGTAGGTTTTGCCCGCGGCCTCGTCGGCGTCGAGGACAAAAATATTCCCATGTGAACGCACTGACGATACAAAATGTATCCTATGTCCTAACTCAGATCATGGGTCAACCGGTGTGCCAAATTTCATCGAAATCCATTTAGCCGTTAAGGCGTGAAAAGGTAACAGACAAGAGTTACTTTCGCGTTTATGATAATACTAGCTCTCGCCCGCGTGGAGGTCGGAAATTTATTATCTGGAACGTACTACCGGGATAAAAGTATCCTATATGTTAATCCAGGTTGTAAACTACCTGTGTGCCAAATTTAATCGAAAACTGTTCAGCCGTTTTTGCGTGATTGAGTAACAAACATACAAACTTTCACATTTATAATATTAGTAGGATACGGCCGCAATTTCACTTGTAAGTTTCAGTTTTTCTTGTAAGTAGCATGACGTAATTGTTATATTATTATTGTAAATTGTAGTAGTAGTATCATTTATTGCGAAGTAATTTCTTCTTACATCTTACGCAGTCATAAGTTACTTAGTTTTTTTTTACGGAAGCAACTTTAAAGTGTACTGGCGGGTGTGGATATGGATTTACATGCCATGTACCTACTTGATAGATTATAAATGTATCATTTAAAACATTCTTCGTTTTTCTACATCATTATTTAAATAAATGTTTTAGTATGTTTCTCAAACTGTTTGTTTCAGTTATAGAAAAGTATACGGAAAATGTGAGGTTTTGCATAATTTGCAACTATTTGGGCAAAATAATACCAGCACTGCAGTCAAGATGTACGCGATTCCGCTTTGCACCTCTACAACAGACTCAGATAGTACCGCGACTACGGGAAGTCGCCACTGCCGAAGGGTACGTTCACTTCTTTATAATATCTTAAACATTAATGTATCTTCCGAAAGTAAAATTTGCGAAAAGATAAAGGTGAAAATCACAGTCACCATCGCCATCAAAAAAACATCGGGTATTCAGGATAGATTGTGTAATGCTTTCTCCAGCAATCGGATTTTTGGTCAGAGGCAGGTTGCAAGTTTGCCTTTATATCAGGAGAAATATCTCTTGTCTAAATCTGAACTTACAAGTCCCTTAACCCAAGAATATAATCTTGATTTACAGTGTAAAGATATCCGAAGATGGTATTAAAGCCCTGCTGGCTCTGTCGGGCGGCGACATGCGGAAGGTACTGAACACCTTGCAGAGCACGTGGTTGGCGTACCGTGACGTCACTGAAGATAACGTGTACACGTGTGTGGGGCACCCTCTGCGCTCCGATATCACCAACATACTCAACTGGTTGCTCAACGAAAACGATTTCGCTGTGTGCTTCAAACGTATCCTTTTTAACACTTTGATGGATACTAAACGCCCATAGACGTGATAACTATAAGCCCAGCTTCGCACGGGCCATTTTTTCCTGCGGCGATTTTTTTTCGTGCACTGGATTTTATACGCTCTGCTTAGCGCCGAGAGTTGAAAATCCAACAGTGTGTTTTTTAAACGCGCTGGGACGAGAGTGCGTATCAACGCGTTGGATTCTCAACGTTCGGCTTAACACCGAGAGTTGAAAATCCAGTGCGCGATAAAATCCCGCCGCGATATTTTTACGTCCGTGCCTACGTGTGGAAACTTCTGTGTCTTGTTCAGTGTCCTTTCAACCGATTAATAATTTTTGTTTTTCACTTATCCCGAGGAGAATTTATGTACAGTTGCGGTATAAGAAGACAAATATCTTTATCCATTCAAAAACTGTCAGAGGTCAATTTTATTCCACGGATAAAATATATCTGACGTTCCGACAATCTGTTCTAAGTATACTATACAAACGTATCATAAAAATAAATCTCCTTAACAACATCACACAGACATTCAAGATCTCAAACTTACAAAAGGGTTGGCACTCGGCGACATTTTGACTGAAGTTCACACGATCATACAAAGAGGTAAGTACTTGCCAAAAACTTTCTTTACATCATGTTACTCCTGTCTACAGTATGTTGAAATTTGCTTAATTTCATCAAGGAAATTTTATTCTTTTGATGACACTGTGTCTTCAGCGCCCCCCCATATAGGACATCCGTATAAAAACTGACGCGGCTTACTATTCATCTAATCTGCGTTCGCAATTCATTTGCCAAACATGTAAACAAACACGACTATTAGGAAAAACAATTGTAAGGCCTACATATAAGGCTCAGTTTATGACTTTTTCAACAGCTAGTACTGTTGAAAAAGTTATAAAAAATAAGAAGTCTGTCTAGAATCAAATTTGTTTATACGTGCATAAAGTTGATGTTTATCTAAGTGGAAAACTTGTGTTCGGGAAATAACTTGCGAACGCAGATTAGTTGCTATGCTCTGTTAGGGCCTGCCCAATATTATTAGGGCGTTGATCGCTTTTAGCTCACTGTTTATATAATTTAAGAAGAGCTAAAAGCTGTCGCCCTATTCAAATGTTCTAACAAGGTAGGACATTCACGACGAACTTAAAACCATTAGGACGTCATTGCAATGTAAGTCTTATCTCGGTAGGGTAAGGTATACATTAGAATGACCGCCGACACTTTTATCAAACTCATGGCAATAATTACAATTTACTTATAGAAACTTTATTACAATGAGATAAGAGTAACTTTGCTACATGACTTACTAATAATTTTACATCATTCAAATTTGTTCGTGAATGTTAGGTAAACCTTATTGTTACGAAAACCCAAATGTCTCAAAATAAATAGACCATAACTGGCGAAAAGTGGGTCTACTATAGGTTCACCTGATGTGTTCGCGTGATGTTATGTGTGTTAAATAGTCCATTTACAATCAAAATATTTGCATTACAGTGAAACTTCCTCCCGAAGTTCTTATATCGTTGCTCATAAAGATGGCGGACGCTGAGGCGCGCCTGGCATCGGGTTGCAGTGAACGTATCGAACTAGCGGCGCTCATCGCAGCCTTCCAAGTCGCCAGGGACCAAGTCAAAGTCGATGCAACGGAGGCTTAGGACAAGATTCAGCCGCCCAGTTTGTGGAACGAAAATTATCGACACGTCAAAATTAAACGCATGTCTGCAGTAATCACAGAAGTTTACGCGTGCTTGACAATTTGTCACATTAATTTTGCGATAATTTTCTTTCGAGAAACTGTCTTTGAGTTTAAGTAAAGTAAGTGTCCCATACTAATATAAACTTTGTGTTTATAAAATTTAGTTTCATATTCATGTGAAATACGTATCAAAGCAAACTCAAAGTACGGTCGATGCTGTTATACTGTACTGTAAATGCTTCTGTGTCTGATCCTTAAACTCGTGTCATTGAACTCAGTGTGGTGTTGTTACTGCGTACCGAGGTGGAGAAAACCAGGCGTTTGCATAAAAAAAAAATGTTTTAATGATTATTGTGGTATAATGTTTAATTAAGCATGTTTATTTTGTGTTAATATAGTTAATGTTTACTTAAAATTTTGGATTTTTTTAACCATTCAGGGTAATCGACGTTTTTAACCTTTTGAACGCCAATGGCATGTATAGATGTCATGCGCAAGCGTGCCCTGTGCGCCACCGACATCTATAGATGCCAAGAAACAGATCATAGAAAAATACAAAATAAACATATTAAATCATTACTTTAACGTGTTTTATTGATATATCTTAAGAACTGAATCCCCAGTTATTACATATAATTGTACACAATGAACAAAATTGCAAAATAGTTATTCAAATATTTATGATAAAAAATAACTTAATTAATGGCTGAAAAACATGTTCTCTTGCGCCAATGGCATGTATACATGCCTACTAGTGATGTGGTGTAATATTCAAGTAACTTCATTAAAATTTCAGCTAAATTACTCAAATTCGCTTAATTTTTGTAATAACTATTAAAAAAATATATAAGCTTAGTCACTGACAAAAAAGGTAAATACTACATTCTTTGGTATAATATCATATTTTCTATATTGTCGATATTGTTGATTTGAATATTGTCTTTTTCGCCAATCATGCGCATCCCTAGCACAGTACCGATATTGCAATCCCTTCTGCGCCAATGACATGAATAGATGTCGGACTCGTGACGTCGTAAGCGCGTGCCATGTTTTTAAGTGCTGGGAAGTTGAAAAAATATTTTTTCGATATTTTTTTCGATCTGCCAATATTATAATTGCAAAAATGGCAAGTGAAGAGTTATTTAGTACAGAAGAACTATTGCGTATTCTAGAAGGCACTGAAGATGATGAGTTTTCTGAATCGGAATCAGTAAAAGAAAATGATTTTGAGGTAAGTTAATTTTACTTTAACAATTCACATAGGTAAATAACAATCAACAAATTAAAAAATTAGGTAACGTGTAATAATCAACTAATTTAATAATTAACATATTCAATAATCAACAAATGTAATACAAGAATCAATAAATAGGCACCTATCTTAAACAAAATAATCACATAAATTAATTATATTAATATTGATAAATTATTAATGCGATGACAAATAGGCACAGTTTCCTACATATAAAGGCCGCTGGCCAGCAAGCCGGCAAACTCGCGTCGAAGCTCGAAGACCAATAAGTTTGCCGGCTTGCTGGCCCGCGGCCTGTCTTAGAACCTGTGCCTACTTGGTCATCATATTAATTTATCGATATAATACGTTACAAGAAAATGATTAAATATAATTTAATTATTATTAATTCAAATTATGGTAATTGAACTACATAAATAACTAATATTTGAAAATATAACTCGTAAACTCTATTAAACTAAATGATTGGAAAATAAATATGTAGTTTTAATGCAACTCCCTTTATTTAAAGATAATAGATGTTAATAAAAGACTGATTATGAATTAGTTTTTTATTATAAAATAAATCTAAAGTAGTAGGTAGCTTAGGTAACCCGCTATAATACTGGCTGTTTAACAGCAAAAGTCCTGTGAATCTATCCGAAATTAACAGTTACAGACTAAAAAAAAAGGTTAATTATGTCTTTTTACTATATTGTGTTATTGATACTTTCTTTGTTTTTTTTTGTAAATAATTATTATTTTGATACTCACAAATAATCACTCCACAATGATACCTAGTTCATATAAACTTAATAAATAAATTCGATAAGTTATAATAATATACAGCTACACATCCCTAATCAGAAGCGAGAAATTATAAAAAAGGATGGTTGCCCGCGCCATTGGCATGTATACATGCCAATGGCCGCGTAACTGATAGAGAATAGTGCTGTAACTTGCTGCAATTTTATATGTATTTTTGTATCTCAAAAGGTTGATTTTTTTATTGATAGTTGCTATAAATGTGGTCTTAAGTTTTTTACAGTAGGAGATGAGGTTAAATAAATATTCTTTTTGTGTTATAAGCTGTTTATTCACAAATTTCAGACGAAAATTATTATGTTTATCGATAACATTTTGGACTCCCTACTATTTTCAAGGTTATTTCATTGAATTTGTCGGCTTGGCGTGGAGGGCACGGCGAAGCGCTTTTGCACTGGCGGTCAAAAGGTTAAATCAACGCAATACGAGTCTTATGTTATAATGTGAAGAAAAAAACAAATAAACAACACTTGTATGTAATAAATTAGTTTTTATTTTAACGTTAAAGCATCTAATCTTATCCACTAATGTATATTTACAAATTCCTTAAAAATATGTTGATCTTTTTGTAAGAGATCTTTGCTTTTTGGGGCCGAGAGCCCTGCGATACACTATTGGCATTAATGCATACAATTTGGTATATCTTGAGTATAATTTTTACTTAGAGTATAAATGCGGAATTATATCTTTTTTATTTTACAATACGTCTACTGTGCTGCGTGGTCGAGTATTCTTTAAATATTACACTAACTTTCATTTTTATTCGATGAACACAACAGTATCTTTAAACATTTATTTAATCAAGTAATAAATTCATAAATATTTTCTTATATATTACTGAGTACCTACTGATAAATTAGTATTAGTATGTAGCTGAAAATATGAATGATTGATCAAAATTTTAATGAAATAGTTTATTTTAATATTTTATGAGTGTTCATTGTCGATAGATTGCTTCAGAATCTCGGTAAACTTATTTTCATTTCTGTGTCTATCACACAGATTTTTTTTTGTGCCCCTCTTATGTTTGTTAGCACCATCTTCATTCCAGTGCGAGAGAGATGGGGTTATACAGGACGAATATCATCATTTCTTTGGCACCGGATCACCGATTGGTTTAACACTTCATAATCGGAGCTTGCTCGATTAGTTTTATTGTTTAAGATTATCCGAAGAAGTTAGACACGATGCTGTTGAAGGAGTTGGTGAGCGAGCTGAAGATGCCGGGCGAGGCGGGCGGGGACAGCGGGGCGCGCGGGGGCAGCGCCACCGGCCGGTAGTACGGGCCTCCGTCTATGCGCTGCAATACCACAATGTTACACGTTATAGGTACCACTCCACTGATTGATATGTAAATCTATCACAATCATAATGACAGGTATTCACAAACTACAAGCAAGCACTTTTTATTATAGGTAGGAACGCTCACGTAAAGAAATACATACCCATTTTTTAAACCCATTTCTTTCAAGCATAAATCTCATGCATGTTAAAATTTACATTAATTTGTTTAACCCTTTTCATTTCCCGATTGCATATTATCATTAGAGGCTAAATAATTGCGTAGTCATTCGATCATTTTTTTTGTGGCTGCGAGGCAAATATTTAAGGTTCCGTATGTCCGAATAAAAAACGGAACCCTTTTACTATAAGGGTTCCGTTTTTTCTATAAGGTTTATAGGATGACCCTTTGTCTGTCTGTCTGTCTGTCGACAATTTATCATTGCCCCGCCTTATCTTCAAAACTAAAAAACCAACATATTGAAAAAAGATGCCGAAAATAGTTCTATAAGTACTTATAGATTACAGGAAAACTTATAAGAAGTCTGTGGTCTTAAAATAACATGGCGAATCTCCCAACATTGTGCGTACAAACTTACATTTGCAATGTATGGTACATGTTTTTCAACTACAATGTTAAGTTTGTTCTTAGGGTAAATTCATCCCAACTACGGAACCCTTTATTGTGCGTGGTCCGACACGCACTTGGCCGGTTTTTAAACCATATTCTGCAATTTTAGATAAAATTATAGTAGGTACATTTTTTAAATTACTCACCGTGTTCAAGAAACCTAAAAAATACTAGATAAGGGAAAAGATTTATGTACAACGTTAATATGAATAATTATTATATTATAATGTAGGTAGTTTCCAATGACACTCAATATTATACACACATTTGTACTTAAGTAAATGGAATAACTCTAAATACTAAGCAGGCAAGTTTATGATACATACAACACTCCTCTACGTATATAAAAAAGTAAGAGCAATATTTGATTACATTACAGGTACTTCGCGACTAATAACTTAATTGTATTTTTACGCCGCTTGCACACCCGCTAGGGCCACACGATTTCGCCATTATGGGAGTACAGACGTACGGTGCGGCGCCGGAACGCACCGTAAGGCATACAATGGGTATTTGTATGTGCCGCACCGCTTCATATGGTCTGGCCCTTGCGGACCGTAGTAACTTCGCGGTTCGTGGCTATTCAGTAAGTAACAGAAGTCTTACGACACAACACTGTACCCCTAATGGACCCGACAAACCCCATGGAAAAAAGGCGTTAACAGAATAACAAAATATCGGGATGCTTAAAAAAAATCCCGCGGTGGTACCAAAGCGGTGTTGTGCAAACCGCATAAGCCTAACAAAAACATTGTAAGTAATTTAAAGTGAGCGATTTTTTCACATTTATAAAGGAATCATTCGGGATCAGTCTTCGGGGAATACAATAGCACCATCGTTATAGGGGGCAGAGGTAGCTGTGGTAGGTGCTGTAGGTAGGGAGGTAGTCTTCACAGTGGCCGCCGGCAGAGCGCCAGCCGCCTTCGGAATGTAACCCTAGGCACATAAACTAATTGTAACCACACCACCATTAGTGCAACTAGAAACAAGCAAGTGGATTAGGGATATATTTACAGTTTAATAATTAAAGATATTGTGGGGTATTTTTTACAATGGGGAGATAATAAGTATAAAATAGACAAAATGTACACTTGGACAGTCAGGGATTGATTGTTAAGCAGCCATTTCATTGGACAGTAAAAAAAAGGCAGTTGTGATTTGATAAGTTGATAGTCTATTTGCTTATCAATCAAATCCCTTGAATTTGTAAGGCACCTATATTTTATAAGTTCAGTTGGTACTAACCTTTGCTGAATGTAGAGTAACATTCAATAGAGTTGGATGGTTTTCGATTACAATGAACTCTACTTGTTGCGGCAGATATCCTTCCGCTGATACCTGCAAGCGGACACGGATAAATCAACATGAAATTTTTCGTACCTGTATGCCATATAACACAAAACGTAACTGGCCGTCTACGTCTATCACCATCACAATTTGCATGCTGTCACGAAATACTTAATTAGCAAACTGAAGTTTAAATAACGGGGATTTAGGACCAAAAGTGTAATGCTTGTTAGCCTCCAACCAATCACTGAAATCGCAATCTTAAGCCCACGGTCGCACGGACTTAAAAATATCGCGGCAGAATTTTATCGCGCACTGGATTTTCAACTCTCGATGTTGAGCCGAGCGTTCAGAATCCAACGCGCTGTGAAGCACTCTCGTCCCAGCGCGTTGAAAAAACACAGTTGTATTTGGAAAAAAAAAAAAAAAATCTCGGCGCTAAGCAGAGCGTTGAAAATCCAGTGCAGAAAAGAATATCGCCGCGAGAAACAATTGCCCGTGCGCCTTGTACTAATTCTGATTTCAGTCATGATCTAGGACAACTGAGTAGGTCGGTAAGCACCAAGGTACCTATCTAACAGTCACTCAGACTAACTAACAATAACTCGGTAATTATGTGAGGCTTCTAATATACCTACACTCCCAGATATAGAAGTTTGAATGGTGCTTAGACTTGTAAGCGTTAAGAAATGTTACGTGCTGAAGTGAACGTCAGACGAAAATCTATTTTGAGTAATGCCGTCTTATAAAGTCAAGTTGTAATGATGGCCAGACATGATTACATAATTATTATGGTACCCCGGCAAGGCACATTTGGTCCTGGTTTTACATTTATGGGTCAAAAGAGAAATCCATTCCGTTTGAGTTCTGGGGTTTCTACAAAATTCATAAACTGGTCATCTAGATAGGTTGTAGGTACTATAAGTACTTATAGCACTTTACAAATAAGCATGTACTGTCAGGGAAACTTATTGTCTAGCAGTCATATTCCCTTACTATATATAGGTACATTTATGATAATGATTGTAATTCTTACATCAATCCTGTAGGTTCCGGGCAGCAGAATGCGCCAGAACTCTCCGTACTTGGTGGTGTGGTACGTGACGTCACGGCTCTTCACTTTGACGGTGGCGCGCTCCACTGGGTTGCCATTCTCGTCCATCACGAAGCCGTGCGCCCCACGGTGTGCTTCTGCCAAGTATTTGATGAGGGACTGCAAACAAATATTTATTGGGTTAGTACTTACATGAATATTTATGAAATAGTCGTTCCCGGGGTGTGAGCTGTAAGCGGGTTGCAGATGCATGTTGCAGATGAAGATAAGGATAGTGTTAATAAAACAAATTAATGAATTAGGTAGGTACATTGTTATCTTATCGACCATGCACGTGAAAGTATTTAACACTCATGTACCGACATCGACGGCGGTGGCACTCCCTGCTCCATGTTACAATATTTAGGTTTTATAGTAGGCTTTAGCATTTATTTATTTATCCTACTGCTGGGCGAACATGCGTCTCATGACTTCTACATCTCTCTCTCCGCTGCCTTCTTCTATTATAGTACTATTTTCTGCGCCTGACTTCGTCCGCGAGCCTATAACCTTCCTCAAGAATGGGTTATCCAATGTAAAAATATTTTTTCAAATCCGACTGGTAGTTCCGGAGATTACCCCCTACATACAAACTTAAAAACAAACAAACATAATTTTACTTCTTTATAATATTAGTATAGATTCCATATAACATAACCGAATAACTGACACTAGCAAATCCGTGTGGGTCACACGGATTTTCTAGTGTCAGTTACTCGTTACCTTTCGAATTTTATGAAATCCGCGTCATCAGCTAGGGCGGAAAAACTAGTCATTTCAGCATTCCATATTTGGCTCAGGCTCCTCCTCAAGCACCTTCTGTCGTTCCTTCATATTGGAAATCTTATCTTATGATTACGGTTTTTACGACTTGACAAAACATCGAGATTTCTTAGTTTTACGTAACTTTAATACTAACTTATTATACACATAAACCTTCCGGAATAAATTCTCTAAACGATGGTGAAAACCTCATCGAAATATGTTGCGTGATTTAGAAGAACAACGCGGACATACAGACAAACACGAAAAGCAACTTTAATTTATAATATGTAAGATGAGATGGTCTTATGGTCAGGGCGGTGAAACCTAACATGAAATATAACACATAAAAGCCGTCCACATAAATTTAAACAGAATAACTAGGCGAATTTGTTTCAACGTGTGTTACCTACATTTCATGTTACGTTTCACCAATCTGATTCTGTACTCGGCATTAGTGATCGCTGCAAAAATCTTCAGTTGCGCAACGATTTTAACTCTGCTCTCACAGAGCCTCGAATTCCAGGTTTTTGGCAAAAGTCCTTAGCCTTTACCTTCATCGCTTACTTCTTCTTCTTTGCCGTTACACTAGAAGCAGAGTGGTCTTACGATTAAAAATATGTCGCCATTCCTCATACTTAATATTTTCAATTTGAATATGCCACGGCAAGATTGTACAGAACGTACAGTATTTTATTTCCATGTAGTTAATTAGAGTATCTAAGTACCTGATTATATCTTAACTTTATCAGTATTTTAGATTGATAAGGGCATCACTTTTAGATTACCGTTCGTCTGAACGAGTCAACCAAAGTTCTTTTGTTTACTTAATGGAACACACGTTTGTTACCTCACGATGTTTATCCGTTTCTTATTTATCGCAATTTTTGCAGTCGCCTACGTTAATGGTGAAACTAGATCCGCTGTAGCACAACTAGTATCGCAGAACGTGACCGGGAGTGTCGTGTTTACTGAGACAACAGATGGCCTTCGAGTCACTGGAAACATTACTGGTTTAGGCGCCGGCTCCTACGGGTTCCATGTACACGAATTCGGCGACACGACAACTTGCGATTCGTCAGGCCCGCACTTCAACCCTGACGACAACACTCACGGCGGCAGGGATCACCAAGTGCGTCATGTTGGTGACCTCGGGAATGTTGTGTTCGTGGGAAATGGCGTTGCTGTCGCTGATGTAGACTTTGTGGACAGCGTAATTTCACTTCGAGGCCGTAACAGCATCTTGGGGCGTACTCTGGTTCTCCACGAGCAGAAGGATGACCTGGGTCAGGGAGGAGACGCGGGTTCCTTGCTAACAGGTAACGCAGGCCCACGAGTCGCGTGCGGTGTGATTGGAATCAAATCTCCTGGTGAGCCCTGGAACTCCGCTGCTTCTACAACTCCGCCTGTGATTCTATTTCTTGTAGCAGCAGCATTTGTTTTCCATTCAGTTTAAATAATAATAATAATGATTATTTTTAAATTAATAAGTGAGTTTTGTACAACCCGGATATATACGTAAGTGGCTTATAGTTACGTAATTATAAGATACAAATAAAATTTAGTTTTCTACTACTCTGCTGGCAGGGGTTTTATTTACATACCTAGCTACGGATGGATTACGTGCATTATCTACCTAAATCTTGATTGATCATTTGGTCGCATAAAATTCTATAAAAGATAAAAATCGAATTTTTTCTCATTAGGGTTTGTTCTTGTTCCACCTGTTATTTATATTTCTATGGTTCCACTGGAACCACTAAGTAAGTGCCATATAACGGAATTAAATAAGCCGAATGTTAAGGACTCATCATCATTCATCTAAGAAATATCGAATGATTTAGTTACTGACCTGTTTGTTGTCCTGCCAATACTTGGCTAGTTCATGCGCAGGGGGATACTTGCAGCAAGAGATCTCTAATGTTATCTCCATACATCCGTGCCACAGGTAGTTGTAGTCTTGCATGCCGCCTGGAATATTGGACATAATTGCTTTTAAGTAGGAACATTCGGTAGGTACCTATCCTCATGCATGGCACTGCTACGTCCGGCGTATTTTGTCACTAGCATCTTTGACGTCAATGCAAGCCAGTTAATTTAATGCCTCCATGGAAACTACAGCTCCAGCTTTTACGTATTTACTGTATATTATTCAATTTTATTTATGTTGGTATGCCTTTAAAAATGGTAGGTTATTTAATAATACCTGTGAGAGGATACCAAGCCGCGCCATTAGTGATGCCTTTCTCGAACCTGGGCGAGCCTGATTTGCAGGACACGCCGCGCGACATCTTGGCGTGGTTGTTGGAGTACACCAGCGACAGGTGACGGAACACGTCGTCATCGGGCGCGATCGACGGCGAGTGTGCATAGCTCTGGAATACTGCGTTCAGGCCACATGTTAGACGAAAAAAATATTATTAATTTTATTGATATTTGTGTTAGAAGGTAAAATTAACGTGATACCTCACCGGAACACAGTACTGATGATCTGCATATTCCTGATTTGCGTGAAAACAAAAGAGAAACAATTCTGTCATTGCTGTCTATCTCAAAAACAAATTGCTCTTTTTTTATAACTAAGTACTTACTTACATTACATTTATATATACGTAAGTACCTATGAGAAAGTAGTAAAAAGCATGTACCCATGAAACGCAATCATAGTCGGTAAATGCAATGATCGAATTCCGGCAGTTGCGGCTATGGGCTATTAGTTGACATGCGACCGGAAGCGCGTAACGAAACTGACCATTGAATATGGTAGAGAACAATAATAGTGTTATTGACAGTTACTGGCACTGGGCGTATTGTCGAAAGGGTACGACGCCACGAGAGCGCCGCCGTGCAGTGAACCGGACAGCACGAACTGAATCTTGCTGATCCACTCCTTGATGGCTTCCGTTTCTGGCTGCGGCTGTTTCGTGTTAGCCTTGAAGAAGTCCGGGAAGTTCCTGTTCAGGTCGTAACGACGAGCGTTGTGCCTGCAAATTAATAAGTGCCACTTGTACAATTGGTGTTAATTTGTCCATCTTCATGATTTATTGAACATCAAAAATAGATGAATGTGGCAATACGGCATTGATATTTGAAAAATTACGCTGCTCTCTGTAACAACTTTTTACGAAATACCAGTGAGTTGTATTTAGCTATCCTTGTTAGTCATGCTAGTGAATATGTAGGTTATTCGCTCAATGCATTGTTTAGTTAATTGTCGCTTTTTCCTATAACGTTATAATGACTATTAATATAACTTAATAGCTATTACAAACAATGTAGTGTTGATAGATCTCCCGTACCTGCCATATGTGTTGTCACACTGTCCTTCTTTCGAGATTGCGAAACCGTCTGGGTTCATCGAGGGCATTAAATGGATCCTTGTGTTGTCCAGCAACCATTTTATGTAGGGATCGGTATCATATGACGTCACGAGGTGCTGGAAGTATTGAAAAGGGTGGTTTTTATAAATTCATATAGGTCAGATTAAGAGCTATACTGACGTGGACATCTCCCAACAGTAAACTTTCCACTTGCAATATTTGGACTTGAAATTTAAACATATTTTTTATTCTCTCTTTTACTAGGCTCAAAATCCGGTGTCAGTAAAGATTTCGTACCTACAACAAGAACAAACAATAGACAATGTAACTCCAGTTATCTTACTAGAAAACGAGATTAGACGAACAAGTATCTAAGAATTTCTCTAGCACAACGTAGTTAACGATCTATGTAAACAGGTAGTCGCTGATTATGACCAGGAAGTGCTCATTGCAGCTAAGCACCGGTTGTGGCAACTAACTTGAATGAGGTGCAGAAGTAGCTCGCGACCGACGGCTTCATTTCCGTGAATGTTGCCGACGTACTTCACGTCGGGCTTACCAATCATGTGCTCGTACGGCGACGCTGATACCACCATCACCCAAAGATCTCGGCCTGGGGGAGAAAATCTCTTTAGTAGTGTCGCTTTATCAAAAATGTTAAACACTTTGGGCATGGTCATTGACGCCCTTGATAATTCATTAGTATAGGCGCACGGTTACACAGACTGGATTAACGTTGTGTGGGTACATAGGTATATTATACACGAAACGATCAGACTGCTTCAAAGATTCAAATCGTTCCGACCGTCCCCGTGGGCGATCGCGATCTTAAGGTCGTACACGTACAGCCCATACGGTCCAAAGTACGGATTTTGGTCAGATCATAATTAATCTGAAGGTAAGACGGGCCATGTTTGACAGCCTAGCAAATGTCAGCATTTTTCTTACCTTGCACGGATTTCCCGACGGAGTAGAGAGCAGTCAAGGCCGGATACTTCGCAGACACAGATCGCAAGTATCTAGTCATTTGATCATGGTCGTGGTACCGGAACTCCAGGTCTGGACCGTTCTCCCTGGATTCAATTTCGCCTAAGTTCGTAGATACCTCATCTGTATAATATGAGCAATAACTAAAATTAGGAAGCTGATATCTCGTGATTTTTAAAGAGATAAATAACAGGAAAAAACGTTGTGTTGGAAAAACCCCGTAGGTGGACTTCGAAAGAAATAAGAAATATATTGTTGGTTATATTTAGAAACCCAATTGAATTGAGTCAGCCTCAGGCCAACTATAAAATCAAGACAGCCCGCTGTCAACAGTGACGTGAAGCCGGTTTCATAAACATGTGTGCAGTTAGTGAGGTGTAGTTAGATTGTAACTGGTTGTAAATGTGTGCGTGTGAGCGTGTGCATATGTGTATGCATAAAGCGGAGGTGTAGTTTTGGCATGCTTCAATAGTGAAGCAAGACATAGCGCTGCGAACAATATACATTGTTCGCAGCGCTATGTCTTGGTTTTTTATTTAGTCTGAGCAGTCAGCATCAATAATTCAAAAGTAGGATAGGTAGGTAAGTCCAGACTGAGGGTGATGCATTGAGATATTGCGTTGATTGATTTCATAACTATGCACAGAGGTACAGTCGAAAAGATGAGGTTGTTGCATAGTCAAAATGACAGTACGAGTACATTATAATGTGACATATTTGATTTAGATGTTTTGCAATTATGTTGCATGATTTCAACAAAAATAACTTTATTTATTATATTTTTATTGATGAATGCACACTGTACCTGGATTGTAAGTGGGATAAATGAGTGACTGCGCACGCGTCACCTCCAGAAAGGTCAGCAAAAGGAAAATGCGAGCTATACTCGCTTTCGCGCTGCCAGCCATCTGCAAAACAATAAAGTATTAGAGAGTAATTGATTTTCCTTGTAAATATAGGTTCCGGTTTAATACTGGTTTGGTTGTTCACACACTAATTCAATAATGAACATCTCAGTATTTTTTTAACGATTACAGGTATTAATTAAACCGACCTAGTAAACATAAAGATTATTTTAGACTGATGGTGTCATGACAAGAGATCATAATTTGAACGTTGAATAAGGCGCTGTATGGGCATGTTCTCTAATCATTTTGTCTTATAAAGAGAAAATTTGTAACCTATAAGGTGCTGGTAAGTACTTGGTAGGTATAAAGTAAGTACCCACCTACGCAATGCAGGTTGCCAATGGGAAAGCTTAGGTAAGTATTTTAATTTTAATAAAACAAAAGAACTCCTTAAAGTTTTGGCACGTGTGGTCGAAATCAAACTGGTTTGGGCGAATACTAGTTTTGTTTGACGATTCAATTCATGAACGGTATTGTTCACAGTGTAGTGTTGTGATGGGTCGTCATTAGGCGTGTGGAGCTTTCTTTTGAATATTATTATAGTAATGTTTGGGCGAGCGCACCAGTTATGCGGCGTAACCGGTCGCTGGTTCAAGGTCACTGGGTTAGTAGACCGACCTTATACACAGCAAGCAACCATCTTTTGATTTACTTAGGTGTAGCCTTGTAGGTGATACTTGACGAGTTCTTCGTTTCTAAGTTCAACAACTATGAATTTACATTCACAAACTTATTATAGTTAGTAGTAGCCTTATTAGGTATTAGAAGTGCTGTGATAAATCACTTGGTAGGTACGTATTATAACTCAAATAGTCTCCCCACCGAGTAAGTCTGTCTGAACGCGATAGATGCAAAAACTACCGAACGGATTTTCATACGGTTTTCACCAATAGACGGAGTGATTCATGAGGAAGGTTTAGGTGTATCCTCTGGACCCAGCTCTGAAGTCCACGCAGACGAAATCGCGGGCAGAAGCTAGTGTGAAATAATATTCCACCTATTACTTCACTCATATATTTTTATTGTACGGATCATACAAAACATTAATAGACAATAAACGATTCATTAAGTTGATAATGATCTAACACCAATCAGCCCTAAAAATCCTACGACCAACAAAAAATGATAGGTACCTACTTATAAATAAAGTTAGGTTGTAAACTGTGCAAATTGATTATAAATTGTGGCCTAGTTATAACGTCGGGTGTCTGCTCTATTTTATGCAGTCCCTGAAAAACTTCCCACCCGCCCTGTGACGCAGCGCCCGCCCTAGGCAAACGACTAGGTACCTATTATAATGAGTGATATAAGTATGAAAACGACAATGAGGATCCATACTGCCATTTTATCACGATTGGTGGCGCATCGTCGACATGGCCATTGAAAGCTGTCAATTCCATACGTTTTGTAACCTATAATTCAGTAAATTTAATTTATCTCGTAATAAGTTCGTCTTTCAATTCTTTATGCTTCCAGGAACAATACATGTTAGCAATAACGATGGTGGATCGGTTTCAACACAAAAAATAACAAAAAACACTGATGTAAACAAAGCGAAAATGATTTGACAGCGGCCATCCCGCCGTTGGCGATATCTGCGCTGAGCTTTGCGTGTGGATCCCCATTCTAATTGCAATTTTAAAGGACTCAAATTGTCTTGAATATTGTTTAATATGTACGATAAAAAATATACAATCAAATGTAATCATCATTGTTGTAATGAATACCAGGCGTGTGGAGTAAGTACTTTTCGATCCTAACGAATCTTTCAATCGAAATTAGTTTCGCTTCGGACCACCGCACCATCGTGCGCTAGTGTCGGATTCAAGAGTATGAATTGGCATTTAATTTGAATCGAATTCGATTGATTCAGAACTCGAAGCTGTCGGAAGTAAGGCCCCAATTTCTAAAGCCTCAACCTACGCGGGTACACTAATAATTAGGCGACACATTCTCGTCTTATCTCATGACATCGTGCTGAGCCTACATAAAGTCCTTTTGGCGCACATTGGCTCAGTAAACGGAATCCTTAATAAAAATAAACCAAATGATTAAAAACCATTATTATACATGGTTAAGTTAGCTAGCGAAACTCCGCAAACGTGATGGTTATCGAACCATCGATATCCAAACATGATAAAACAAAAATAAATTAATTTGATGATGTCTTTTTTTTTGGGATCCACTTAAGAACGTTTATTCTGAAAGTGGGCAACGTCGCAAATAGATGTCAAATATTTCCCTGATGAGAGAGAGAAATGCCGATGATAACTAATACACTAGAATATTAATAATGAATTGCAATTATGACACTGAATTTGTTGTTGTAACCGTTTTACGTGTAAAAAAAGGCATTTGGAAAATTTCCAAATACTTTTTTTACATCTAAAAGTAAATATTCGGTGTTAAGACATTAATTATTGGATGTCATAAGCAATATTTTAGTTCACTGATTAGCCACATTTCATATTTCCATACAGTACTATTGCCAAATTAATCAAAACAGGTAAATATTTGAAGCTATTTGCGACGTTGCCAACTTTTAGGATAAATTCACGATCAGTTTAAAAATCAGTTATTTTTGTGTAAACTTCACAGACGTGATGGATATCGTATCGATTTATCAACACGATAAAACAGATTTTATTTATTAATCGGAGATATAACAGCTTTCAATACTTTTACATATATTTATTACAAATTGATGCACAAGTTAAAAAAAATACCGTTCAAAGGCGGACTTAACGCCTGAGGCATTTTCTACCAGTGAACCTTAGGGTGATGCAGAGATAAAACATTGCAGATGCAATTTATGGGATTGATAACACGAAAATTACTATAAAATACAAGAATTATAGATATATAGATACATAAAACAGAATAAACTTTTTCAGGAGAAATAACGATCAGTAGAGAAGAAAACAAATCGAGCAAATTAGTGCTGGGATGTTTCTGACATTTCTGTGACCGACTACTGCAAAATATCTGCAAACGTTACCAGCGTTGCGTCGCTTGGTATTTGACAACTTTCTTTTATTTATTTACTCAAAGCGTGACTTGTGTTATTACTGGGTATTTTGTATTAGTCATGTCATGCCGCGGTCAGGTCCGCACGTTATTTGAGCCGCCCGTGGAGCACGTAATCCGTGATCATTGTACAAGATCGCCTAGTTTATTTGCACAACAGAATTCAGGAACACTGGTTATCCGACATTGTTTCACAGTTTAAACGCGTTGGTATCTTGTGATCTCCATATTCGAGCGTTAGTATTCCTTATATATATGTCTGCTTAGTTCCATAATTTTGTGAAGGTATCATTTCATGATTCCAGTAGGTATATTAATTTATCGCACAAAATCGGCAGGAGGTAAGCCTTAAATTGCTACTCGTCCATTCGAGTACACATGCAATAATCTCATCCGAATTAATCAATCTGTAATAAGCACCTCTTGTAAAACAAGTAAAAGTAAAAATTCACACTTCCACATGCAACAAAGAATGCTTTTTAATCATAAATCTCCCAACACGCACGATTTGGACACGGGCACCAGAGAAATTGCAATGTATTTATAATTTAATCGCCGAGTGATTAAAATGGAAATTGAGAAACTTAACATAATCCGTGAAAGATATTAATTTAATCATTAGATATGCATAGTTTACACTTTATATAATAAGTGTACCTACGTCAATTAAATGGTTTGTGGTCTTAAACCACTTCACTCCCATCAGTCCCATCCATCACTTGCTGTGTGTCAAAAAGACGCATTGGCTGTCGTTTTCTGTTCGTTGCTGGATTATGGGTTACTTACTACAGAAGCATATTGTCTAAACTTCTCATTCTTATTGTTTAATACTTAGATAGTTTTCCTTTTCTACATCAAGATATTTTATAGTTCCTGTTACTTGCTTGAAAACCTTTAACTACACCACTTTCCGTAGAACTCATACGCCATGCCGCCATACATATTGGTAGTGAACCCTCCAGGAGGGTTGCCGCATTACGTTTGCGCTAAAGTTAACTATCGCGGACGGAAAACGGCATTAGGATTAAAACCGTGTTATAAAACACTGTAAAACGAAGAAAAATTGTGTTTTTCGGGGGTCTTGTCGCTATACCAATACGTAGTTTTCAAACGTTTTTCTTTTTGTGAATTTGTAACCTTAAATATAAAAAAAAGCTTGGGTTTTAAAACCAACGCTTAAACTAATAAATCTTGTTAAAATATACATCAGATCTTATTTTCACGGTTTATAATGCTGTATTCGCTAAGAAAAACCTACATTTAAAATAAGCCCTCCGCGATGGCTCCCGGTTGCCCATGTGCGACGTGAACGTGTGGAAATTGGTAAATTCCATTTTTTTTTTAAATGTATGTAGGTCCTCTCACCTCCAACGCTGCACCAATGGCTAAACACCATCCAGGTAAGATTTTTACTTGTCATAAGAGTTTATGTCGGTACGATTCATCAGGCTATATTAAAATGATAACGTGTCTGTATGGAACCTACCTAAAATACTCACGCGATCTTCGACGAATCGTGGGATTTATAGTGATAGCGTGCAGCCCATCCGAACAAACCACGTATTACCTCAGCTTGCTTAATAAGTTAAGTACATTACCTACGTAAGTAAGTTGCAGCGGTGGGAGAGCAGTAGTTGCTTATTGCTCTACCTGCTACCACGTCTACGGCGTTGGTCCAATTTTAGATAATAGTAAGGGCATGCCTTTTTGTATCTCTGCAATAAGAATTTAGTGACCGACCGAAGGTTCGGTTTCGGTTTGCACATGTTTCGCCAAAATATCTAGTTTCGGCAGAAAATCTGCCAAACTTTCGGCCGCACCGTGTAACTCTGCGTTCGTCCATTATCGCGCGTTCTTCGAATGACTTTGGGTGAGTTCGTGGCTCCTGCGTCACCCGCCATCATCAGCTTTTTGTTACTCACAAATTTTTGTTCCAAGAAGTAGGTAGTTAACAAGATTTATTACTTTTAAAAAAATGGTTTCGCCGAAAGACATTACGTAAGTACTTCAATTATTGGTTTTCTATTTCATTTAACACGTGTTAAATGTATAAGTGTAAAAAAACAAGCCAAATTTCAGTAAACAATTGAATATTAACATATCTTAAAAATATTCGGTTTCGGTATACAGTCCTATTTCGGTCCGACACTAAAGGATAGTTGGTACCTAGGTATCATGAATTTGTTCGGCAGCATGTGTGCTCATGCTCATGACAAGTGTTTCGTCAGCTTTCCTTCCGTTGTTGCCATTGGCACAATAACCCTGTTGTCGCAGTCCCGCTAAATGAATGAAAAAACTTTCGTTTTCAAAAGACCGTAACCATCTCAAGCTGATTTTTTGATGTTATGTTATATATGACGCTTAGGTATTTACATTGTTGAGTTGTATTAGCTTAAATTGAACTTTGACTGGAGGTTAAGTTGGTATCTACCTGTATGTAAAATTGGGACACAAGTTGTACCTAGTTAGAATCAACAAGCTCAATTACCTTGGCCCAATTAAAGTCAAACAATTATCTAGTAATTTTACTGGTATTTTCGCATGCCTCCATTTAGCGTATTGCTCAAATTCTTTTGCGACAAGTCTTCTCCTTGCGGTACTTTGTGCCACTTTGTAAACCGGATTGTATATTTTAGAAATAAACCAATGAGAATTTATATCATCAGTATCACAGACGAAGAGGTTAAAAATAATAATTATTGTGAATAAATAATTGTTAATATGTAAATAAATGTCTCTCCATTCTTGTCACTTTTTCAAACAGAATTTTTAAAAGGTGAAACTTTATTGATGCACCATGCATCGTTAATCAACAAACAATGCAGCACACTTTTTTGTTAAGTATGTGAAAGTTTGAATCTAGTTCGATTTGAATAGGCATGTCTCATACGGCTATGAAACATCTTGATAAGAATAATAATTGATTAAAGTATAAAGTTTAAAATATCAAACATCTCATTCTTTAACACTTAAATACCTACCTAGGTTTGTTTTTCGCATTTCTAGGCTTGTTACGATTAACAGTCATACGAACGGGTTCAATTTATTATCGGCTACTTATTATATGAGATCATAGCATCATCAAATTAACAATCAAGATCATATATTCTATTAATATAAATTGCAAGCCAATCCACTTCTTTCAAAACTATAAATTTCACGATTTGATAACAGGTTTCAAAAGATACTTTTTTAACTTAGTTCTTGCGGTAGTTTCAATCACTTACAATTAATCAAAGTTTTGTAAAAATGTTTCCACAAAAGCACATCACAGCACAATAATTGAAATCGCTTACCTTGTAACACTGCGTTATTGTTGTGTTTGCTATCTGGATGTCATTTATTTGGTTTCTACTTGGCACACGGTAACTTAGTACTCGCGGAAAACTGTATGATATGTAGAGAGGTCACGTTCCAGTCCTAGCAGACGAGCGGACTCCGCTCGACTGGCAAGTACTGGCAACCGTTGGTGGGATGGTGCTCGGCGTGTCACGCCGTCATCTGCGTCATCCAACACGACACACAACCGGAAAGTGCTTTCTCTCCTAACAATATTTGTAAAACTGCTTCTAATTCCCCGCAATAAGGTCTAATTCGTGTCCGTGGGAACCGCCAATGTGTTCAGCACGAGTAGAAGTTGTACTTTCCACTCTAGTGTTCACAGTATAGAAGCGAGTTTATAAAAGTTAGTTCGGTCTCTCCGTGACGTAGTTGTCTTATTCCCAACTCTCATCTCATCTGGCACTTTTCCCGCGGATAGAATTTCTATGCTACCCGATATTTAATATACAGAACCTACTTAGTTACCAAGAAAATTCCAAGAGAAATTCAATATTATCGGTACGTAATTATAACAAAAGTAACATTCTAATGTTATGGAAGATTATTAAACTTACGGATACTTGGTGCTATTGAACCCTATTCAATAGCCGCAGGGCATTCATATATCCTTATTATCCTTATCCTTATTTACAATTTTATTTGTCTAGCAAAATGAACTCGATTAACCTCGCAAACTGCTATGAATTTGATTAAAAATTTCAATATTTGGTTGGATGATTTAGATTCCATTAGTTCTAAGTTTGGTTATCGGCTTCGAGAGGGGTAGGTACCATCTATTATTAACTCAAACGAAAATAAGTTAAGTCTAGCTAGTTTAGTCTATGACGCCACCGTAGGTTTTTCTCAAATATTAGCCTTTTGGGAAATTATACGGTTCTCGGAGATCCGATCCCACGGCCATGACCTTTCGAATGATAAATTGATTCCTATTCCTAATGTAGATTGGAGTTAGTGAAGTATGAAGATGAATCTTTAAAGGGAAGGTCGGAATTATCATGTTCATACTGTGGTTTTTTTACACATTTTCTTGACATTAGGTACTCTATTTGTTTTTTTGTAAAGAGAGGGAGAGAGGTTTTACTTTTGATTCATATTTATAAGGTTTGACAATTATCAGAAACGACTGCATGGACAAAAGCATCTTCATACATTTTTATAAGGTTGCATATTTACCAGTAAGCTTGAGAAATTTGTGCGACCTTTTTTTTTACGACCTTTCTGTAATTAGGGCATGCAATTATCCGCCCCATTTGACTATCCGGATATTTCGGATACTTCCAGACAACAATCCGGATATATTCGGATAATATGGATATTTTGGATACCACTGAAAAAAAGGTAAATCAAACTTATATAAGTTTCCAATCAACATTTTTATTATAAAAACTCTTCAACAATCGTGTACTAAAGTACTTCAGTTCGCAGTAGAAGCATATATCCAAAGAAAAGGCAACAAACCCTTACTGAAAGTTATGTTCCAAAGTTTCTGTGTGGGTGCAATATTGCAAAGGAATTACAAAATCCATTTTCATCAAAACAGATTAAATAGTGAAAGCTTCATTGAGTTCAAATTGACCTGACGACGAAACCTGACGACACGGTTGGCGCAGTGGCTGAGCGATCGCCTGCTGCGCAACGTGTCGCGGGTTCGATCCCCGCACGGAACAAATATTTGTATGATCTGCAAGTAGTTGTTCCGGGTCTGGGTGTTAGTGTTTGTGAGTTTCTATGTTTGTAAACGCACCCACGATACAAGAAGAAATTCTTAGTGTGAGGCAACGTTTTTAAAAAAAAAAAAAACCGAAGAAAGGAAAAAGTACATTTATAATACCTAGATCTGTTTATTGTGGCCGATTGCCTACTATGAAGGCGAATAAGACAGATCTAGTAAAATTATGTAACGATTTCCGAATACCAAGGACCTATCACCAGTATTACGAAAACCTGCCAGTGTCAGATTCTTTACCCGAACCTGACAAAGACGAAGATGATGAAGAAGATTTATTCTATTTAATCATCTGTATGGTACATTCTTAGATTTTATTTTATTTTATCAGATTGATTATTGTAAGACTGAATAAAAATCACAAAAACAAGTATAGTTTAGATTAAATTACAAGAAGAATAAAGATTTCCACTCTAAAAATAAAAATGATGCATAAAATTACATTTAAAATTAAAAGGTTAACGATTACAGGGTTAAACTTGCCACTGCGTCATAAAATAAATTTATTTAATTTATGAATAACATTCAATTTATAATTTTACTCGTAAGTTTAAAATACTACAAATTATTGGAAATCCGCAAATTATTCTTGGATAATTGCGAATTTGGCACATAGATTTATTGACCATAGTCCATCTGATACTTTGTAACGAAAGTGATGCCATTTACTATGGCATCACTTTCGAATACTCGAATATGGCAATTAGGTAAATTGAACATGGTCATTTAATAGTTTGTGAACATTCACAAAGTAGAACCCCAAATTTATCAATATTCTCAAGTTTACAACTGACATTCCATTGAGGACTACATAAACCTACCTTGGTCGAATGTCTTATCTCCACTTCGTGGTGATTGATTCCCGAAATCTGTGATTCGCACATTTACTGCTATGATATCTTGTAAACTATTACAAACACGATTTAAAGTTTGCCATGGTATGTATTACCCCAACCAGCAAAAGCGATATATAACGAATGATTTATAAGGTAATAACTCTTGTACATGCTATATAAGAGCATTAGTCTTACAACTCTCTTTATAAAAGCATGTTTTAAGTGTTTTTTGCTAATATGGTATATCGGTCTTATCACCTTATCTTATATACGTTTATATAACTAATGTAAATGTCCATTATAAAGCATTGAACATATAGAAGCATATAATATGGCTTTTCAGACATATAATAATTTAGCCTTGTAGTCGCATTGGCCTCATATTATTTGTAAAATTAATAGGGCTATTATAAAACCTATTCCCTTATAATGTTTGTTGGAAACCAGCTTAAAAGCTAATGCAAAAAGGCAATTTACATAGCTTCTATACATAAATAAAGTGTTGACTGCTCTTCTATGTCACAGGTACAAGAACTTTATTCTTACATGTACGCTTGACTTTGCCTTTACATAAGTTTATCGTCAGCCATGACATTTTAGAATCGGTAACTATAATAGTGACTCGGTGTTGTGAAAATGGATTTAAATGACTGGAAAAAATTAAAGCGAAGTGGTTCTTATAGATGAAATGTGAAGAAAAGATACGAGGCTATGATGTCATCAAATTCGTTATCCTCAGTAGCGACTCCGTCCAGGGCAGAGATGAAAGAAAATGTTATGGGTTCCGTAGAATTATTTTCACAACATAACAATGACACTTTCGATGAAGATTTCTTAAAAGGTTACCATACTCAAAGTGCGCCGACTTATTGATTGATGTTTGTTGTCTATCCACAATTTTATATTTAAGAGTTATTATTAAAAATATTTGTTTTGTTATTATCAATTTCGCACTCATCAGTTAAATGGTTGTCGTAAATTGCAAATCTACAATGCTAACACAAAAAAATATTTACATAGAATAAATATTTTATTTTCTCTTTAGTGATAATGAAATGGGATGGAAGATTAGAATTAGTCTGATTGTGACATCCAAAGTATTCTTCTCTTATTATAAAATTTGTGATTTGCCAGGGCCATATCACTTCAGTAAACAATTCGTGGAATTCGTCCTTTGTCAAGAAACGGTCCACATCCTTATTAGGTACTGTCTGGGTCCTGTAGAATAAAAAGAGTGCAAAGTATTCAAAACAAAATATTATAAAGAATAATCGAGATTGAACCCTAAAATCTTTTAATATGGTTGAGTATATTTGCACTAGCCTGCTACAATAAGGGTACCTACATGACTTTTAAATGATTTATAAAAACATTTGATTTACTAATCCTTCTTATAGTAGCAATTAACAGGAACTCACAAAAGTCAAATAGTTTTTAAAATTAAAAAAAGATAGAATTAACGAGGCGCATTAATAATTTGCCATAAATATTCCCCACAATTCTCACAAATCTGCTTTTCCACGTAAACTTCCAATACAATTCGAGAAAAGAGCGATGTGGTCAATGTCTAGTAATGCAGGCAATTAATATCTTTTATAAATCACGTATTGAGGCAAATGACGCGTGAATAAATCATGAACTTATCATATTCGTATTGCGTTTGCTACAACACGAGAAATTGCCCTTATAGCCGAATTTTGTTAGCAGTTATAAGGGTAATTTGTTACAAAAAAGCAAATGTCTTACCTATTTATAGTTAATCAGCCATACAATATGCCTTAACATGGCCAGTTTAAGGGGGATTAGCTGATTATATGGTAACTATAAAATCTCTACAAGGTTTTATTCCTTATAATTTGTGCCCATATACACTCTTATTAACATTAATATGGCCTTTATAAAATATTTTTTTTTGGCATTAATGACATTTATAGAGCAACTTTTTGCTACTTGGGACCACACTGGCACTGGTGGTTAGATGCGGGTTGCGTCAAAAATCAGTTTTACGCGAAAATTACAGATTTGCAACTTTAACGTGTATGTGACGATATTATATATACTTATATATAGTAACTAGCTGACCCGGTGAACTTTGTTCCGCCATCAATCAAATATAAAAAAACCCTACCTACCCTATCCTATCTTTTAAGTTAGATCAAACTGCACACGGTGTGCAAATTTGATTAAAATCGCTTAAGTAGTTAAGGAGTCCATCGCGGACAAACAACGTGACGCGTAATTTATATATATGTATTAATTAATATATATATAAAATTCAAATTCAAAATTCAAAAGTCATTTATTCAAACTATGCTGAGAATCAGCACTTTTCGAACGTCAAAATTACATAAGACAGTCCCCCAAAACGCCCACCCTTCACCACTTCCTAGTGCATTAGCTGGGAAGAAGTGGCGCAACAAACTCCCCAGCAGCACAGCTGTCTGTTCAGTTAGAAGAACAAAAAATAAAAGATTCTATATAATAGTATTCAAAATAATTTACATTACGCAACACATAACATAATTTAAATTATTAGCCATATGTTAGCTAGCACACGCCAATATACCACACAAAATCATCGAGAACTATACTCAGGCAGAAATAAAACTAAACGTAAACAGAACTTAATATCTAAATAAAAGCCTCCAGGCATAAAGGGCGTGCCAGCTTACATATAGTTGTAACTGGAAGTTATAAATGATAAACTAGGACCATCGAGATAAAATAAATAAAACAAACAGTTAATTACTAATAACAATAAATAATATGATCAATTGTCCAGGTCACTAGCTAACCACATATTGCAGTACAACTCATAAAAAAAACATTGTAATGAGTAGATTATGTCAAAAATAAATAGAAATAAAAATTAAAAATAGCTTGACTTATAAAGTCAAATAAAAAAAATACAATTATATAAACTCATATAACTTGCCAGTGGGTAATCTGGAGAAAGAACATAAACATTGTCTTGAGTTAATCACAGCGACCAACTATTCTTATCATTTAAGTAGTCGTTGATAGAATAGTATGCCTTTGAACAAAGCTTGGATTTTACTTTCGTTTTAAACGCATTAAAAGGCAAATCTAGCAAAGAAGAGGGTAGCTTGTTATAAAAGGTTATACCAAGCCCAACAAATGAGTTATGAACCTTATGAAGCCGGTGAAAGGGAGCTCGTAGTTTGTCCTTATTTCTAGTGTTAACATTGTGAAAATCACTGTTTTTAGTGTATAAGTGTATATTTTGCCTAATATATAAAATGTTGGCGAAGATGAATTGAGACGCCACCGTGAGGATACCAATATCTTTGAAAAAAACTCTCAAAGAAACTCTGGCACCTAGCTGGTATTTACCAGCTAGGTGCCAGAGTTTCTCTGAACAGCTCGTTTTTGAAGGACAAATATATTTTGAATATCAGCAGTTTTGCCCCACAGCAGAAGACCGTAGGACATAACGCTATGAAAATAACTAAAATAGACTAACCGAGCTGTATCGACGTCAGTGTATTGTCTTACTTTCCTGACGGCGCAGGCGGCCGAACTGAGCCTTCCCGCTAGGCTCGATATATGTGGGCTCCACTGAAGTTTGGCATCTACTGTTATGCCCAGAAAAACTGCCGAGTTTACAGACTCAAGCACCTCTTTATTTAAGACGATGTTGGGTCCTAGATTTCTAACATTTTGTAGGGCGAACTTTACACATTTCGTTTTCTTGGCATTGAGAACTAGGTTATTTGTCGTAAACCAATCCGTAACCATTGAGAGTGCACTGTTTACATCGTCAAAATCTTGTCTATTCCTGTCTACTTTAAAAATAAGAGAGGTATCATCTGCAAACAGTACAACTTCACAGATACCCTTTAAATAGAATGGTAAGTCATTGATATACACTAAGAACAAGAATGGACCCAGTATTGAGCCTTGAGGTACACCTAACTGAACTGGTAGGCCGGAAGATTTCACACCATTAACATCTACACATTGGGACCTATTATGTAAATAAGAATTTATAACGTTGAGAGCTTCGTTTTGAACACCGTAATGACGCAGTTTACGCAAAAGCGTGTCATGGTGCACGCAATCAAAGGCTTTGGAGAGATCACAGAAAACCCCAATAGCATTTTGCGAGTTCTCCCATGCGTTAAATATGTGTTTCAGCAGAGCAACACCCGCATCTGTAGTCGAACGACCGTTTGTAAAGCCATATTGTTCATTATGAAGGAGGCTATTTAAATTAAAATGTCTAAGTAACTGCTTGAGTATTAACTTTTCAAATATTTTGCTAAATGCTGGTAAGATAGAAATAGGCCTGAAATTGCCAACGTCGTTTTTATTACCTGATTTAAATCTTGGTATGACTTTACTTTTCTTCATGAGGTCAGGAAAAGTTCCTAAATCAACACATTTATTAAAAGTAACAGCTAGATGTCTATTATATTACTTAAAAGTTTAATGGAGATGCCCCAGTAATCACCAAGATAGAAGTGTTTTTAGACTTGAGTGTGTTACAAACATTAACTACATCACGAGGCGTTACATGTTCGAAGCTAAATAAGGGACTATTTTTAGATACACTACTAAGCAAAAGGTTTTCAGCTTTAGACGGGGATGAATTTAAGGAGCGAGTCGTAGTTACAGGTATGTTGGCAAAAAACTCATTAAACGCCTCAGGTACGTCAGCTGCTTTATTAACTAATTTAGTGTCGACCATAATCTCAAGTGGTTTATCTTGTTTAACCGACTTACCCGTTTCATTGGTTTCAAGTGGTTTTTACTTCATTATTGGATTTTTTAATTGTATCGCTTAAAAATTTAGATTTAGCAAAAACACAAACCTTTTTAAATAATTTTTGACTAACTCTAGGAAAGCAGTATGAAACCTGAATTTTTTCAAACCATATAACTCGTATAGTCTCGCTCTACTTTTATAAATTCCTGGAGTGGCCCATTGGTTAAAGCCAACGGAGGTGCCATTAATTTGAATAGTTTTGGCCTTGAAAGTAGATTGGTACTCTTTTTGCACGACATCAAAAAGGGCTCCATAGATTTCATTGGGATTCTCGTGTTCTACTATAGATGGTGTAATTCTATGAGCTACATTATTTTTAAACTTATTGCAACGACTAGCTGTATAATAATATATACATAAAAAGCCGCATAAAATAGAATGCAGGCCCATTCTATTTTATGCGGCTTTTTATGTATATATTATTATAAGATAAGATAAGATAATAATAATAACCCATTCGTCATGGTGGGGCTTGCGCGCTCTTAACTCTCGGTCTGTGCCGGTAGAGTTAACTTTGCCGGAACAGGTCTAGGATGAGGAGCCAGACCAAGAGAGATACAGAAACCCGCAGGGGAGCATGTGGCGAGCTGTTGGGCAGTAGCGACCCAACGGACCCTATCTCCCGGGATAAATCTGGTTCCTCATCGCTGGCTTGCCTTTATTGGCTGGCTGGAGTGAACACTGACGAGGAGCAGAGCTCCCACCTCATTCTTGCCTTAATTGGCCGGCTTGAGTGAAGATTCGCAAGAGCAAACGTGCTCGGAGGAATGAAGTATTCCAGTAAGTGCTCGTAGAGATCTTGACCATCTTCCGGGCTCTGGGTTGTTCTGAAAGTCGTGGAATGCCTCTGCACTCCTCAACGAACTCCTCGACGCTGGTTGGAGGAATGTGATGAGGTGGTTGTTTACTTGACTAAGATGATTTTTTCTTGGTGTGTGCCATCTGTGTTCGGCAAAGAGTTTCTAAATCTTCTTGGTGAGCTGGTTTTCATCAGCTCACACTTGACTTCAGTCGATGACAGCGATGATTACATTACCATTACTGTATTGTGGTTACTACGTAGCGACTACTCAACATTTATTCGATAGCCGAATAACTCATACATTATTCGACTGTTTTGCTAGCGGGGTAGTATAGTACCTACGTGCCAAGAGTTTGTTTCGAAAGGTAATCAAAAAGAAGGTAAATCTTTCTTGGTTTAATGAATTGACTCTATGCAAAATGAGTCTTTACAATCGGCGATAAAAAAGAATTGTCATTTCATGCTGATTTAAATTAAATGCATTAACCACACTTAAACATAAAAGCGCTAGAAACTACGATGCTAATATACGAGTAATAAAACCTTTTTCCAAAAATGAAAAAACAACCGACAAAAATACACTAGGTACCTATATATATACCTACTTAGAGAAAAATTACTTTAATTTCGGAAGTCGGTTTTGAATTTTCGTTTTTTCCCACCGACTTCCGAAATTAAAGTTATTTTTCACTACAAAGTGTATTTTTTGGAAGTCGGTTGTATTATTTTGCGAGTTTTTTTTATTTTTTACTTTTGTTATGGTTCCTACCTTACTTGAAGTACATGAATTTGCGTGATATGTAGTAAACAGTGGCGTTATTGATTACGTCATCAAGGTACAAAAGTATCGAAGTTAACTAAAATATCCAAGCAAAGTTAATAAAAGGAGAATGGGCACCTACATATGGGTTTCTACCCTGAAGCCCAATAACAATAATATATATAGGGTGACTGCTAATTAGTGACCGATACTTAACACGTGACTTTACTCATCATTATGAACAACTTTCACTATGGGATTGGACCTGAAATAGCGAAAAAAATATCGGCTGTTCCCTACATTTTATGTTCGCATAACTCGTCAAAATGTAGGGAACAGCTGACTCTTTTTCGCAATTTCAGGTTGGGTACACCTAATAAAAGTTGTTCATTTGAGTAGTGACGTGTTAAGTATCGGTCACTAACTAACAGTCACCCTATATACTAATAGAAAGAGCTTTTTATGGGGAACCTTTCCTACCAACACGACTTTTGCCAATGGTTAGTCAGTTCGGAGTTAATGACCTAAATAAGTAACGACTTGGGGACCAGAGTTAAGGAATGCTTGGCGCCCAATAGCCATAAGATATACACCAATGAAAATAACTTTTTGAGGAGAACCTTTGCTACTAACATGACTTTTGGCATTTTTTTTTTTATTGTTAGTCAGTTCGGAGTTAATGACCTAAATAGGTAACAATTTAGGCACCAGAGTTAAGTAATGCTTGGCGCCCAATAGACATAACATATACACCAATGAAAAGAACTTTTCGGAAAGAACCTTTCCTACCAGCACGACTTTTGCCTTTTGACTATTGTAAGTCAGTTTGGAATCAATTACCTACATAGTTGATTACTTCGGCACCGAAGTTAAGAAATTTTATTGGTCCAATAGCCATAAGATATACACCAATGGAAAGAGCTTTCCTAGGAGAAAGTTCCTTTGCTACTAACACGACTTTCGCAATGGTTAGTCAGTTGGGAGTTAATGACCTAAATAGATAACAACTTGAGGACTAGAGTTAAGGAATGCTTGGCGCCCAATAGCCATAGTTATACACCAATGTAAAGTTATTTTCGAAAAAAACCTTTCTTACTAACACGATTTTTGTCTTTTGACTTTTTTGACGACTTTTGACTATTGTTAGTCAGTTTGGAGTAAATGACCTAAATAGGTAAGTAAAAAGTTAGGGTTCCGTAGTAAGTATCTCGAAAAGCTCTTCTTATGTATATCGGATCAAGACAATTCCTTTACTTCGATGTCCAAGTAGTCACCTATTTAGGTCATTAACTCCAAACTGACTAACAATTAGCAACCAGTCATGTTAGTAGTAAAGGTTCTCCTTGAAAAGCTAAAGCCATTGATGTAAAGATGTAAAGAAAATTACTTAACTTCGGTGCCCAAGTAATCACACCTATTTAGGACATTAACTTCGAACTGATTAACAATTGGCAAAAGTCATGTTGGGGGTACCTATTTAAAGTTTAGATAATCATAACATTTGAAACTTGTTATCGTGAAAAAACTATGGTCCTATTAAAAAAAAATCTATTACGGGTAAGGTTGAATTTGTATACTTGTGACGCTCTCGGTATTTTTTTACACCCGTTAGGTTACTCTACTCATTTCAGCTGTTCTCTGATTTGATTATAGTATTATTTGGCATTTTATCTAGAAATAATGAAAGAAAGACAAGAAAGAAAAGAAAGGAAAAAAGAAAAATGCGTTTATCTAGCTAGCCTGAAATAATTCTCTACAATTACCTACATATTATATTTGCAGATCTAGTTTAATAAAAAATACAATGCTTTTGGAGTAACTCAGACCAGTATTTTGGGACCACAATTGTTTCCAAATTCAAACGGAATTCTTCGAGTTTCCTGATGGAATTCTTGAAAAATATAGTTACTGAAAATATGAAAGCAATCTACGTAATAGGATTATAATGATTAATATTTAAAAACTGCTCAGTAGTGCTTCTGCTTCTTGTGTACTTGATCAATTTTGATTTTTTATTTCGTTTAAGTAGTAAATAATAAGTAGGCCATTGAAAAAATATAGTGACGTTCACGACCTTGAATTCGAATAGAGAAGCTACAGTGCCAATACTCGTGCATCTGGGGCAGTAAAGAGCTTAGAGTAGATAGCTTAGTGGGCGAGGGCGGCGGCGCAGGCGCGTTGTGCCGAGGGAGTATCGATCGTTGGCTGCAAGTTGCCGCCAGTGCGCGCGCAGGAGACTGGGTTCGTGTCTAGCCAACGACGGCTTGAGGTTTTCCCGCGCAGTGAAACAGCGCATAGTTGCGCGCAAGGCCAAACAAAGGGGCGAAGAGAGGGGTGTCCTCCGAGGGCGCGAGCTCGGCCCGGGACCCTCACATTACGTAACATTAAACGCACAGGACGGCGCACAAACAATGTGATTTTATTTTATCTTACAATTTTCTACTGTTTTTGATTACTTATACAATTTCTAGGATTAGTATCGTGTTATTATGTTAACTTGCCGGCAACTAATTGAGTTCTTTGTAACGTATTATAATTTAAGCACTGTAATATCGTGCAGATCTCCTTTAGACCCAATATATTGCGAAAAATAATAAAACTGAGATTTTTTTGAAAATAATGTTTTTGTGAAATGGCAGTGAAAATTTTCGGGACAGTGATACTTATCTGAGTTTTTTAAAACAAAAATAAATCTATAGTTTTAGGAATATTAAATAAGTTAATCAAATTAATGTTAGTAGTAATAATATGGATAATGAAAACGTTTTCAAAACAAATGAATAGTATTGTACTAAATGTGACAATACGAAATACTTCATTTCATTGACAAAGAAGTCTTTCCACAAGTTTTATGTCACGCTGACATTCTCAAGATGACTATGGGTAAGTTTTCCATTATATTCTTCTAATTAAGTGAAAGCCCTTTATCGGTAACGTTTCTATTCCTTTACGATGGATAAAGATTGATTGGATTTAGATTCAAGTTTGAGAAATTTCTCCGTAGGAACATATAATACTGATACTTACAGCTTTATTGATTACTGACAAATGCTTGCACTGACTGGACAAGTCCACTCAAATCTGTGTGGTTCTTTTCTCAAAAGACCATTTCAGACACTAATCTACATGGTCCTCATATAGCTTAACCAAGATTATGTCTGGACTTTAAAAGAGACTATGACCTCTGAGTTTTTTTCGGCCTTTCTTCTCAGAGTAGTCGGATAGGAAACGCCGAACTCATCTAGCAAAATTTAATATATTTTTAATATGACGTGTAAAAGTGATTCCTTTAACCTATTTACAGAATAAACAATTTCATTTCATTTCATTCTCCATGGTACTAGAAAAATGTAGATACGTAGATTCAAGTAGACTGTAGATATATATACCTACATAGGTTGATATGTGAAACTTTATTTCAAATCTAATAAAAATCCCATTACTTATAATACCCAAGAAGATTCTCGAGTCAAGGAGGACGAGGGTGTTGAGGGTTGACTTGTAATACTCCACCGATAAAGTCATGACGTAGGTTGTGATGGATCTACGTTATGTCGGAATACCCACTTGAGTGCGAAATCATCGAATTTTGTTTCTTCGAAAACCTTCCAACGAGATCTCTATAATGCGACGCCTTGTTAAATCGGCGTCTTGTTACTGCGATAATATTTAATAAGTACCTGATAATGGTAAGCAAATCTACATGCACAACATGGATTATTAAAAATACTTGGTCGCAAATAAACTGCTTGTATACAGGGTGGCAGGGACATCGACGCGCAAACTGTAACCATGAATTCAGCACATGATTCTAGCTAGACCCCTAGCGTAGAAATTTTTCTTCGGATATCGAATCATGTACTGAATCCATGGAAAAATACTTCGTCGCAAATAAGCTGCTTGTATACGTATACAGGGTGGCAGGGACATCGACGCGCAAACTGTAACCATGTATTCAGCACATGATTCTCATTCTAGCTAAACCCCTTAGCTTAGAAATTTTTCGTCGGTTATCGAATCATGTACTGAATCCATGGTAACAAGTTGCGCGTCGATGCCATCCTGTATTTATCTCTTTTGTTGACTGTGCCAAGGGATATTTAACATAGTTAGTAGGTACTAACTATGTTAAATATCCCTTGGTAGGTACCAAGGGCCACAGTATTTGTTACTAATTAAGAGAAAATCCGATCCCCCTAATCCTTGAGGGTCTAACTCAAAGCTCCAGTAAGGAATACACATCAATGACTCAAAGGATTCAAACATTTTTGAAAATTGATTCGCTTGTTCCAGGAATCGAACCAAGTCAGAACCAACGCAAAACAAAATGTTTTATGACATCAGTCGATTAGGGTAAAAAATAAGGATACAATTTTTGTTATAAACATCTTAAATTGAAAAGATAACATATTGCCTCTTTGCTATTGCAGTAAGGCTACGGTTTCCTACATAGAAATATAACTTTCTTATAACTATCGTTTCCTCGGAGAGCGGTGGCCGTCACATATCGGCCGCAGTGACAGCTGTCATGAAAATGATGGCAGCGGGGTTTGACTTTAAACGGTGTCAAAAAACGCTCTCCAGAAAAACATAGGTAGGTACTAACTTACTTTCATGAATAAGAAGAGAAAACGTTTCAGTGACGTCATTCGCCGGTAAATTACGAACACTATTTGCCAGCCACCGCTCTTCTAGGATTCCGGAGATTAAGCGTAACTATAGCAAAGATGCAACTCGTGTGTTTATAATACTAGCTCAGTAAACGATGCAATTCCAAGCAGACACAACAATACAAGATGCATTGCGTCACCGGATGAGTCGCGGCTAAGTCGCAACGTCTCTCAGATATGTAGTATGCACCTACCTTATATCAAAGTAGAGCATCACTATGAGGATATGCTCACTCATGAAGAAAAGTAGTCATTTAAGAGAGGAAGTATATTACCTTATGAATACAACAGTAGGTACATTAGTATCAGCATACTTAGATTGATCTTATATATGTATGTATACCTATATTATTTTTCTATAGGTATATAGGGTGGATTTTTGAGATGGGGCAGTTAGGGCAGGTGCCTTTACCGTTGTAACTATGGACATGTAGATGGAGACTGTTCATAACTTTTTGGTAATTGCTAACTGTTCCACATTCACTGAATTTGGAAAAATTGTCAGCAAGAGACACGGTAATTCTCACATTTTATTTTTATGGTGTCAATCTTTGACTTCGCACTGTGTTTGTGATTATGAGAGAACAATAAAAAATATTATAAATATTATTATAATCGATACAATTTCGTTTGGATTAAAATACTCTTCTGGACCAACTAAGGTTAGAGTAAGACTAGATAAAAGATCAAACGATTCAAGATTTTTCAAAAATCAACCTCAGGATAGAGGTGAAAATTTTGAATCGTAGAAAAATATCACAGAAAAGTAGTGAAGGGGGGTGCAGTTTATATGAAAATTATTTTTCCATTGATTAATAAACTTGAAAATTGACCCGAATTCTTATCTGATTAAATAATAAAGAGTATCGACTTTTAAAGGGGGTAGAGGGGATAATTTTTGTAAGTTGTTATGTCAATGTTGATAAGTCTTAAATTTATTCTCGGCTTTTCGATTACCGATATGTAAATTGGCGCCACACCCTGGTAAAGATTTGGTACACCCACACGTACTTTATCAAATCAAACTCAAAGCATTGATTTCAATTAATTTTGAATTGTCAAGGAGTCGGTCGGCCAGAAATATCAAGCTAGTTGCCCATTACAAAGCGTAGTGGGTACCTATGGAGAAGAACCTTCGATTCGATCGAGACATGGGCTGTACTGCAGTCTCTTCAAAGGTGCCAGATCGACTATCGGTACATCAAGGTGCCGAAGTGTCTGTACGAAAACGCCACTATGTCAGTCCGACTCCATGACCAGACCTCGAAACCCGACGAGGCCGTATGAGCTTGATGCCTTTGCTTTTCCGACAAAAAAATATTAGTCTAGGAATTTGCCGCGTTTTTGTTTTCTTCAAATACATAAACGTTAAGTTTATTTTAATTTATTTTTATAAATAAGTTAATGTTCTAAAAATACGTTACGATGTTAAATCAAAGCGACAGTGACAGTGAATTGTCGGATTCCAACAGTGCAAATGCTGCCGCAATTATAAATAATTTGCTTCCAACAAGATCCAAGGAAAATTATTTAAAAACTTATGAAGAATTTTCAACGTGGAGAAGTGCGAAAGGCCTATGAATTTCAGAATCAGTACTTCTTGTCTATTTTGATTATTTATCCAAGACAAAGAATCCGAATACACTTTGGTGCATATACGTATACTCAAAACTGAAAGCAATAACAATAGCAATAAGCATCAAACACAGCATTGAAATAAATAGATTCACGAAATTACTGGCTTTTTTAAAAAGAAAATCAGAAGGGCATTGCGCAAAGAAGTCTAAAATTTTTACGACTCAAAATGTGGAAAAATTTCTTAATGAAGCTCCTGACGAAATTTTTCTGGCCACAAAAGTAAGTATACATGATTTAACTATGAATATTTCGTATCTTAGTAATGGTAATTATTCTATATATTTACCTATTTTTTATCTTTGTTATAGGTGGCCTTAATTTTTGGACTCAATGGTGCTTGCCGCGGATGTGAACTTGTAAACTGGTGGAGGACGTTGAAAATCATTCCAATGAGTTGCTGCTGATTAATGTAAAGGAAACTAAGACAAAGAAAAATCGGTCATTCATTGTACAAGGACAATATAAAATCATTCATAAATACCAAGCATTACGTCCCACCAACATGGAAAACAATAGATTTTTTATAAACTATCGGAATGGGAAATGTACTCGACAAGCCATCGGCAAAAATAAAATTAGCAATATGCCAAAGGAAATTGCTAAACATTTAAAACTTAAAGATGTTGAACTCTACACCGGTCACTGCTTTAGAAGAACTTCGGCGACTTTCTTGGCGGATTCAGGGGCGGATATTACGTCAATAAAAAGACACGGTGGTTGGAGCTCTGATGGAGTAGCTGAGGGTTATATCGAAAGCTCAATGGCGAATAAAACCATATTAAGCAGTCAAATTAACAAAAATATAAAACTTAATCCATCAGAGCCGCAACCATCAACTTCCGGCATCTTATCTTCGTCCGTAACTCACGACGCACCACCACCACTATCTCCGACGTATACTATCTACAATGAAACGCAAGTTCCTCAGACATGAACAGAGAAATACTCAAATCAACTCATCAACAATAAATGTACCAAACAAAAATGTAACTCTCTCTATCAATAATTGGACCAATGTTTCGAATGTTAACTTTTACTTTTAATTGTCATTATTTTTAATAAATGCTTATCTCATATTATTATTGTGTTAATTTTTTCGCAAATGGTACGAAAAGTAGAGTATTTTCCTCGGTGATAAAGCAGTCTTAGTCTGGGGTGAACTTAAATCCCTCGCTACACTCGCGATTTAAATCGTCACCCGCGACAGAAGACACTGCTTTATCCCCTTGGTTAATAATCTACTAATAACATTTTAAACAGTTCCCCATGAAAAATGAGTCCACTTTAGCCAGTCTGAACCCTGGTTGAACTAATTGGTCCCTATTTCTTGTTCTGGTACCAAGTTTTTGGCTAGTTTATTTACTCTTGGTGTGGTAGGTAAGCGAAATCTAATAAATATAGGTAATATTTATTAGATTTCACTTACTCGACTATATTTTCCAGTAAGCACAATTTTCCCTTCTAGTGCCTATTTTCCTCCTGTGGATGAGAATAACGCGGTCAAAATTATAGGGAACTATACAAAGATGACCAAATTTTTATTGGTCGCTTAATTTAGAACGCTAATTTGTTTGTTAATGAGTTACGCAATTTTGGTGTTCCATCTAACGTGCCTGAATCTGAGTGTCAGTTTGTTTAGCGGCGCGCGCAGTGCGAACGTGCGGCCCGCAGCGGAACCCTGCGCGTGAGTCGCGCCGCGCCGTCCGACGCCCGCAAATATCCAGTGTCCACGGTTGTTCCTCAACTACTCCATGTCCTCGGTTTACGACACGCGCCGATTGACAGCACCACCGTAACATTATAAACGCTACAATTGAACTCCAACGTGCATGACGAAAATTCCCGCGTTTTTCTCACAATTCACAAAGCCGAAAAACCAACCATTGAAAGTTATACAACACAAATCTTAAAATTAAAAGTTCATAAACAAATTGATTATGGAAAAAACAGACTCATTTGCTATTTTGGACATCAACATTGGCGATATGAAGGCAGACACAGAGAAAACTAATAATCACGATGCTAAGAAAAAGAAGCCCTTTACCACTGTTATAAAAATTCGTAAGTCTACCATTTAGATTGCATGCTGAAAAAAAATTTACTAGAGACGAATGCAGAAAAAGGATTATTATTGTGTACCAAAATTGGAAAAAGCCGTATGTACTTACCTTATTTTGTAATTAGGAGCGATGACATCATTTTAATTAAAGTCCCTAATTAATAACAAAAGCATATTCTAATCCGTAGGTACTTTTGAACTGTGCCAGATTGTACTCTGCTATGCCACTGAATACCCCGTCGTTTCTTCAACCACTTGTGATTATTTAGAAAATTCTAAAGAATTTTAGTAAAATATGAATGAATGATTGATGTGAATTGTAGTAGAGTTGCCAGAAGATAAAACTTCTGGCAACTCTTTACTATCAATAGCAACAATACTGTTTAGTTCTATGTTCACACAGTACTACTTGATAATTTTGCAAGAAAAATGTTTGCTGTAATGAGCGCTTTTCTTTGTCTAACTGTATCGTGGGAGGAACCTAGATCGCAGAGCTCAGCGGTTTATACATCGACAAAACTTTTTCCTGTAACTATAGTAGAAAGGTTTAAAAGTAGATACATCCTATTGTAAAACATATCTAGCAAGTTCTCAATAATCTGTAAGATTATATTAATGGAATATAATAACAAAGTTGATAATTAGGTAGGTCATGCGGTGCCCTTAGTTTCTCTTCGCAATAGATAAGAACAAGAGTTTGTGTGTGCGTATTGTAGCCGAGTGGCACGTTTGTCGCTTCCGCTAGTCGTCCTTAGTGTCCTCAATATCGAGTGGCACGCGCCTCGTCCCTGGACGGCGCGGCGGCCCACGGCCAGGCTCCGAGGGAACCAGTCATGTTCCACTCCGCTGCGCGCGCGTTGCAACGCCCTGCTTCCTATAAGCTAAACAGACTTAGTTTATTCGTACACATAGAGAATAATAAACGGCCTAGTTGTAAACTAATTAATGTTAATCGCATAACTTCCGTAATTAATAGTGTGTCAAGCTTATCAGCCATTCATATAATTTTATACCCAAGAGCCATGTCAACGTATTAGGTTAGGTGAGATGATGATGACAGATTGGAAAAAATATTTTCATGACAGTAATGAAACTGAGAATTTAATTAATAATCACTAATCAATCTGTAGGCGATAAGTGTAAGTACAGGAAACGGTGTTTACTAAATACATAGTTTCTCGTAAACGTATCCAATGTATGTCGGTATCGTATCGATTACTGCATAACTTATGAATGAAAAAACCGGCCAAGAGCGAGTCGGGCTCGCACTTAGGGTTCCAAACTAAACTACACTGAGCAGTCTTTCGGGTTACTGTTATGTCGTAATTACCGTACCTATTGCGCGTAGTATATAAAACTGCGCTAGCTCCTAAACTATACATCTAAATGAGATAGGTAGTGTCAATAGAAATATCTCCACCACCTATTATATGATTCAGCAAACTAAATCGGCGGGTTTATTTAATATACAAATACCTACTACATTGGTCAAAAGGCCATACGGCCATAAGTGGACACATATTTAGTATATTTTTCAGCAAATATTACACCCGCAAACGGTTATGAAGGTTCCGTTTTTCATTTCAGGTCTGAACCCTAAAAACTGAACCAAGTTCTTACTTTGATTGACCGTGTAATGTTGATATTGTAGAAAATAAGTAATAAATCAGGATTTCCGACAGTATTACAAAACTACGCCTGCACGATTTAATAAAAGAATCCACCACTAATTCCGTATAGTCATTCGTAAATAACTAACACTGTGGATTAGACTGAATTGATGTTTCTAAAACCATGGATAACATAGAGCATTTAATTTGGTTGACAGAACGTGATCGTGGTGAGCGTGACTACATCGGGTTCGCGACGCTACCCGAGCAAGTGCACCGCAAGTCGGTGAAGAGAGGTTTCGATTTCACACTCATGGTTGTCGGTGAGTCAGGGCTGGGCAAGTCGACACTCATCAACAGCTTATTCTTAGGAGACCTTTACCGAAACAGAAAAATACCTGACGCTCAAGGTAAGATAAGGAGGGTCGGCAAGAAAGAATGCAATTCGACTGCGGCAAATCAAAATGCTTCAATATTTATTGTTCACATTGCAGACCGAATAGAAAAAACAACAACTGTTGAAAAGAAAACAATGGAAATCGAAGAACGGGGAGTTAAGCTGAGGTTGACAATAGTAGACACTCCCGGTTTTGGAGATGCCATTAACTGCGAAGACTCATGGAGGGTTTGTTCTGCGTACATTGACGAACAGTTCAGACAATATTTCACAGATGAAAGTGGATTAAATCGGCGTCACATGCAAGACAATCGAGTGCATTGCTGCCTCTATTTCGTTCCGCCCTGGGCTCATAGGTAACACATTTTATATTACAATACGGGACATCTTGCCCACTCTTATATAACTTTCTCTTTTGTTCTTTTGTGCTTGTGCTGTTTTAGAAGCTATTGTGTTGTCAAACAAGTCCCTCCACATACCACTTCAAAATTATAGAGTACGAACACCGTGTGTAATGAGGCGAATAATTCGAAATTGACCAATTTGCCGCGAGTCCTACTTGGCCAAGACTTTCGATCTATGGAGAAAATACACATCGACCCAATTCTGCTACTATATAAATAGATTCCATCTCATACATACTATCTCTCATGTGCAGTGTACGACTGTACGTGTCCGGACGAGTGTATTATTTTTATTAGGTCAATTATGGTCAGGGCCATAGTGATAGGAGCACTGATGCGGAAGCACACGTGCTGTTAATGTTATAGCTACTAGAGCTAGAACTTCAAAGAAAAAACCTTAAGTATTCGAAATAACGGCCTCATTAAATATTATTACAATATCGTATGTGGTTACTGTATTAACTGCCTGCCAAAACACTTGTACCTTACCAATCAACATTCATACAGTTATTTTCAGTATATCTAATCAGTTACCGATAACAGGAAGTTAAATAACGTGTGTATTAAGTATTTAAATAATGAATGTATTCAACACAGTACAATGCGAAAACTTATCGCAGGATAATTAATCAAATTTCCTACAATCTCCGTTGAAAATCCCTATGGATGGACATTTGTTAATAATAATGGTACCTAATTCCCTATAGTCAACAACTGGCATGATTTATTTAGCGCATCGTAAACAGCAGTAACTTCACTTTATTTGATAGCTAGCAATAAACAGATCAATAACGACTCGATGGAGTATGGCTATTAAAACCATTATGATGGTAATGCCAGCCATTTCCCCTCCGAGATATTTCTCAACATACATTGACACCCAATCATGGTTGTTAAAAAATCCATTGAATGAATTTTGATTTACTGACGTCTGACACTTTCTATTAAAGTCCTTCCATTAATTGGTATTATGTAACAAATTCGTTATTAATAAATTGAAAGGGCTCAGCTGTTGCCAATGCTTGATTTATCATCAGTCATGAAATGAATACGGGGCGCATAGCTACACTCTCGACTAAGGAACAACGTATTCTCATTACAAATTAGGTTCTTTTTTGTAGCGATCTGAATCATAATGATCTTGAGATGGTGCATAGTATACATGCTCTACATTTACATCGACAGCAATATGTTTAGAACAACTAGATACAGTGCATATACGAGTTTATCGCTTTACGAACTTCATCCTAATTGGTCGAGCTTAGTGATGTATGCAAAGGCACTATTAATGCAACGGCTCATTACAGCTTACGACACGTGGACTTGGAAATGATGAGACGATTGCACCGTAAAGTGAACATCGTCGTAGTGATAGCGAAGGCGGACTCTCTCACAGCAGCTGAGGTGAAGCGGCTCAAAACGCGCATACTCAACGATTTGGAAGAGCATCAAATACAAGTATGAACAGTTCATTCGTAGAAAGTCTTCGGTAGGTGCTTTTCCTTCGTAACAGAAATTTAGCAATAAATTCTGTGAATTCTTTATCAGGTTTATCAGTTCCCCGAATGCGATAGCGACGAAGATGAGGAGTTCAAGCAACAAGACCGTGAATTGAAAGCGGCGGCTCCTTTCGCTGTGGTCGCTTCTGATGTAGTACTAGAGGTGGGAGGCAAGCGAGTGCGCGGGCGGCAGTACCCTTGGGGAATCGTCGATGGTAAATTAAACTTCCTTTTCTCTTAAAATTGTTGACCTACTTAAATCGTAAAAAACCAACAAGTGCTATTTTATAATATTAAATAAAATGGAAAATGAAGGACACCTTCTTTATTCAACCATTTTAACTGTCGATAGATCGTTCTGATATTTAATCGAAGGTTCAGTATACTGTTGGTAATGGTGCAACTTACTCATGCAAATCACGTGCGTTATTAGATTATATTTCTAAAGTAGGTAGGTTCTGCTCGCGGGTGCAGACATAATCCACACAAATCTCGCGACTTCATGGCTTTGTCATTAAACAATGACATTGGTACCTAATGTCGAGATTTAGTAAACACTAACTGCATTCTAAAACAAGAATCACATAATAAATCGCATCCACATCCGACGACCGTGATCTAGTGAATAATCTACAGGCTAGTAACACAACAACAGATTGCTCATCGGGGACAATAATACCTGTTTTAAAACGATACAATAAGCAAAAAAATAAACATCAATTATCTTCTCCGTTTCCCAGTCTACTTAGAAAGTAGGCATTTGAACTATTTTAACATACATGACTAGTTAATCTAGCAGTAATCTGTAGTAGAACCTCAGAATATAAGAGAGTAGTATTGCTTTTAGGCAAAAAAAAAAATTGGTCTCAAGATGGTTCCCTATAGCACGCCGTAGTGAATCCACGCGGTTTAATGCGTGGATACTTAACGTTTTACTTTTTATTGCCAATAGCTGTGGATTATATAAATGAGGTACAATGCCATTATACCTCACTTATACTTACCACAGCTTTGTACTTGACAGATTTCCAATGGTCATAAACGTGTCGACGGACCTTGATCTCAATCAAATGACCTGAATATGTAGTTTGAAAACATTCCAATAATTAGTTGTAATATGAACAGTGGAGAACCCCCGGCACTCGGACTTCACGAAGCTGCGAACGATGCTGATCTCGACACATATGCAGGATTTGAAGGATGTGACGCAGGACGTGCACTACGAGAACTTCCGAGCGCAGTGCATCTCGCAGATATCGCAACACGCCATGCGGGAGAGAGGGTTTGTAAATATTACCTTTTTTCTTTCTCTTCTATTTCATTATCATCATCGCCATTTCAGTTCAAATAAATGTCCAAAGTTGGACCATGACTTCTTATTTTCCTCTTCTACTAGTGAAGCTTAGGAGTCCAGCGAAATCCTCTCTGACCGTATTTCTTATAACAACAAAGTTCTTAAGTGTCTCATAAGACCGTGCCCTATTCAATTTAATCATAAATTAGGGAGAAGTTGGAGCCCAAACCGCCTACAATACTTATATTAACGGTCACGTTGACCTCACTAACTAAGCTAAATTGTCCGTGCTAAATAAAAGATGGTTCACCTCAATAGTCTATGAGGCGGGTCCTGAACCCGCGAGCTACTACTGCCGTTAAATTAGTGTAGTAGCTAGAATTAAAGAGATGTCGTAGACTCGTAGGTATTTTTTTTTGTAATATAACTATATATAGCTCAAAAGAATTGATTAAAAAATTAGGTCAATTGTTGTGCTTGGAACATACATGGCCCGGATAGAAATAGAACAATTTACGCAAGTGTAGGTATATTAATCTCCTAATATACCTACACTTCATAATATTATTATGACTAAAACAAGAAGTGTCACCTCTACAGCCTAGGATTTTATGCGAAGTGTTTACAATAGCTGGGCACGTCACGACGCTGGGTCCATTTCACGTTCACTAGAAGGCATCTGCTTGAGCTTTTTACCTACTTTAAACGAATGTTTACAGAAAACTGAAGAGAGACTCGATGGGGAACAACAACGACGTAGTTATCACGGACACCGACCGCCTGTTGCTGCAGAAAGACGAAGAGGTAACGTACTTTTTGTTCTATCCGATTGACCAACGTCACCTTCCATACCTGCAGATTATTTTAATGCTCCTATAAAAAACAAATGATGCCATTTTAAAGAATTGTGCCAAATTCACGGTCGTATTTCCATTAATTACTTACAAATAGCTTGCAGCGACATTACATTAATAGGGATAGAAACCTAGAAACTAAGGGGAAATTATAAGTGCAACAACAAAAGTTTTCTTTAGCACCTGCAACCTAACGTCTTTTTTTATATGTAGGCTACGAGTTAATAGAACAGCTTCAATTATATTCATTCATCATCTTTACTATTCCAACAGAATATAAAAAAACCAGCGTCAATTTACGAACGTAAATATGACTCAGAGCTACCGATAAATATATTTACTTCTGACTTGATAACTCAGCGACTAATGTTGTAAGTGAGCTACTTTATATATTTTAGAGATTCAACATCTGTCTGCTAATAAAATCAAATTCCAGCCTCAAAATTAGCAATCAAAGTTTTTTATTCAACAAGTAAGTAAATAAATCATATTCGTTTTTCGTGAAAATTAGCAACACAAGCGCGGGACTGTACCTGATGCTCGTTGAGAATGAGAGGGGCGCGACCGCGTATTTCCAATCTATAACAAGGCCAGAACGCAGCCATAGGAAACTGCTCGCGTATACATTGTAAAGCTATTTTTAAATGGGTGCTAATTAAGGCAGCTTCTTTAAAATGTAAGTCTCGTCTTCAACAAATTTACGCAAGTGTAGGTATATTAATCTCCTAATATACCTACACTTCATAATATTATTATGACTAAAACAAGAAGTGTCACCTCTACAGCCTAGGATTTTATGCTTCAACTGCGACAATGTAATCACGAATTTTGCGTACTGCTCGTGTTTAGTTTGTAACGTGGACGCGCGCGCCCTGGTTCCAAACTATACTACATCACATCACTTACGCTTGACATGAGTTTTAAACATAAATAGTAAAAAAAAAAAGTGAACTGGGTGAAATGGAACAGATAATGGAATATGAAATGGGTTAGGTTAGAACTGTGTCAACCGCGCGTGAGCCGAGCGAGCGTAGCGAGCGGTGCCGCGGCAGCGGCCGGCGAGCGCTACTTCCGAGTTGCTCGCAGCCAGGCAGGCTAATTAGCGCAAGGTGCATTACGTCGCATTTGTTTTTGATGACAATATTTTTTGTATGTTCAATTGGGTAGGTATAATAGTCAAGTCATCAATTACTTATGGTAATATTATAAATAGATAGGTGAATACATGAAATTAGAGCTTTCATTGACCATTATTTGATGACAATAATAAGGTAATTTTATGTTCAAATATAGTAGATTCACTCATCAATTACTTATGTTAACGTATAAAAATAAAGGTGACTATAAGAAATTAGAGTTCGTTGATATTATTTTATAGATGCAGTTGATACACTTATTAGAAGCTGGCAATGCGTAGACATATCACAAATTTTGTTGCTTAAGAATTATCACCATGCTGCGTCATAATAACAGTACCTAGGTTGTTTTACAATATATGGTCGCTTGAAAACAATTTATTAGACGCTAAAAGTTCGTCGCTGACCTATTAATTCATTAGACAACTAAATATAATTGAAGACGAGACTTACATTTTAAAGAAGCTGCCTTAATTAGCACCCGAAACTAAGTACGGAGTAAGTACCTAGTCCAATTATTCTGCCGGACATTTGTCAAAGAATTATGAATGAATGAAATACACCGACCCCAGCGTGGTTTAACCAGAACCGATAAATCGAATGAAATGATTTGCACTAGCCCCTTGAGTCTCATTCTTCATGGGGCTACAGAGGCCATTGCATATCAAGTAGAGTAGACCGGCGGGCGCGGTAATAATAGGGAAGACGTGTATATGGAAGGATTTGCGAGCCGTACCGGATATCCATCCTAGAGTAGGCAATGGAATAGTGCAGAGACTGGTGACATTTATCTATGGATGGGCAACTTTTAACGACGTCACCACCAGGTTGTTTCAAATCCAGATTTACCGCTGAATCTTTTGGCGGGGTTACTGCTTTCTTGACTCGTTTCTTCTCCGTTCTGAAGAGTTAGCAGTGTCCAGGGCGCGGTCGGCCCGCTCCTCGTTGTTTATGTCCAGCTCCAACGCAGTACAAGTTCGACCTGTAGATTGCCGCTGTTCACCACAGGTGGACACGATTTAGGCATGCCACAATTGTGAGATGATGACGCCACGGCGTCCTCGTCCTCACCTTCCGCCTGACGCAGGTCCTCACCGGACACGGTTGTTTCGGGAGGTTCCTGTTCCGCATAAGGCAGGAGGAAACGCCTGGATGTCACCACTGTGTGGATCGCCCGGAGGACATGGCGGAGCATACGGTGGAGGTCTGCCCGGCTTGGGCAGGCACTGCCCTGTCCTCACGGAGGCGATCGGCGGCGGCGGTCTCTCGCGTCCGGCCCTGGTTCAGGCCATGGTTCGGAGCGAGAGTGCATGGGAGGCCGTCACTTCCTTCTGCGAAGCAGTAATGCTCGCGAAGGAGGAAGCGGAATACGTGAGGGAAAGGCAATATTAGCGCCCTCACGCCCCTAGTCGCCGCAAAAGACGCCCGGGCGTCGGGAGTTGCAAGCCAACTTCCGGCCACCTTAGGCGCGGGCTTGCCGACGGTGAGCGATGGGTAGCTCACCGTCCCATAAGAACCAGACCCGGCTGGACGGCGCGTTGTGTTCCACGCGCGCCTCAAAGAGATGTCAGCACCAACTGACGGGTTACGTTAGAGCCTGCCAGGGTTGCGAGTTTGTCCGAAAGGTTTGTCAAAAAAAAAAAAAAAGAGGGACACAATTACAAATATTATAGTTCAAAGTTATGCACACTATTCAGCACAAATCATTAATAAAACTAAACCCCGACAAAATATCCCGACTCACGGGACTGGGTTGCGTCGCCCTTTTTAGGGTTCCGTAGTAAACAAGGAACCCTTATAGTTTCGCCATGTCCGTCTGTCTGTCTGTCCGTCTGTCTGTCCGCGGCTTAGCTCAGAGACGGTTAGTACTAGAAAGCTGTAATTTGGCATATGTATACATATTAATCATGCCGACAAACTGGTAAAATAAAATCACAAAAATATTTTTTTTTGGGGTACCTCCCCTACACATAAAGTGTTGTTCTTTTTTTTCTCGTCTACCCCATGTTGTGGGGTATCGTTAGAAAGGACGTTCAAAAATATTGTGAGTTTGTGTAAATCAGTTTTGGATTCAGGGATCCGTTTGAGAAATATTAAGCTTTTAACTGCATTTTTTTGTTAGAGTCAAGTGTGTGTGTCCCTGCCAGCTAAATGGTTATACCTACTTGGATTTGTTAAAAAAATCAAAGCAGTAGTATATATAACGAAATTAAATGGAAAACTATCAGAGCTAAGTAGGTTGTACAGGTTAACGAGTAATAATCAACCAACTTAAATTTGCAGTTTGAAAAACATGATCTCCCATACATTCCGTATGGGAGAACATTTTTTCAACTACAATGTACTGTAGGGACAAAATAAACTAGCGACTTAAAATGACGGAACTAAGACGCGTGTCTTGTAGAGAGGAGCAAATAACTGAAATATATGGAAAGATCTCACCAAATTAGCCTGCACGGGGCCAATCCCTGTTGCATTGGAGCACCTCTGCACCGCTTCAATTGGGGACACAGAGGGGCACCACCAAAACCAAAGAAAAATGTTCGCTTGGCAACGCCAGCTTGTAAAAATGAGCCGATGCTTAGCAAAACTATGATGGAGAACGCACGAGACGACCGCCCGCCTCAACGTCACTCGAACCAATCCGGACATTAGTTATAGGAATAGCCTTTTAATTTATAACTACAACCTAGTAGTTATAAATTCAAAACGTGTTTTGTGGCAGCACCTATATCGCCACATGCGAACTACGCATCAAAGACCTACCGTTACTGATTAACGTTAAAATTATTACTGACCTACCGATCAAGATGTCACACAAAAATCCTGAAGCCACCCAAATCCTGCATCGCGCAATTAGAGTTTACCGCGCGAACAGCATATATATAACTTCCTCGACATCAATCGTTGGGCAGTTGCCAGCTAGACACGACACCTGTCTGGTCGGAAGATCCTACCTTTTCTATGGTGGATGAGTGACCTTTACACCCTGTTCCTCATGCCTCTAAAGTTTTATACGATTACTATTAAAACCGATACGGCCGTGAACAAAACAACTTAGATCAGGTTGACGGCTATACACTTGCACACGGAGCATTAAACCACTTATTCGAACATTTTACTACTTATCCATCCACTTATTCAGTCTTCTTGCATCTAGGTATTGCAATTAGATCTCGAGTGTGTTCGGTGACTTACTAATGAAAAAATGTTTGTTTCCTTTACAGATCCGACGTATGCAAGACATGTTGACTCAAATGCAAGAAAAACTCAAAGCTTCCGATAAAAAACATGACAGTATTATAGATGTATAAAAAATAGACTGCAATATTATGTAGGTAGCGTAGCATTAAAAATTACCTACTCACATAGATATAATAAAATGAGAACCTCTTTAGAAAATTCAAATGAATTTAGATTTTTATAAATATAATAGTTAAATATATTGTGGAATAATTTTACACTTAATTTCAAAGAAAACTTGGCTTATTTTTTTAAGGTTCAAAAATAATGTATAGTTTGTAAATAACTGACTCCACACCGGACTATATCTAGTGCGCTGTGATCTTGTGCGGCAGGAGCGCGATCGAACTACGCGGTCGGTGTGGATATGCCGCGGGCAATCCGAGCACACGCGGTAGAGCGGGCGAACCGAGCGCTGTCGATTTTTTGACAATGCTCAAAGGTGCCTCAGTCGTTTGGCGCGGTCGGTGACGGTTCTGCGTGGGTCGGACGATCGGGAAATCCATTTCGAGCAATTGTTTAACTGAACTTAATCTATCCAAAACGTGGAATGGCACTGGAGTGCGCGGCAGGATCGCGGATTTCTTAAAACGGATCGTGCGAAACAATCTCCGATCCATCATCGTGGATCGTAGAGCGCCAATCCAATTTTGAATTATCCGGTGTGGACCCAGCTAATAGCTACTTATCAATTTTATGGCTGTAGAGCGAGGTACGGTAGGTCGCACTTCAGTAGTAAAAACAAAACCAATCTAAGCTGGCTTCTTATTTTATTGAAACTCCGTACCTACTACGCTAGGCCAGCTTAAGGTCAAAGTGTTACCACTGCCGTGCGGCCTACTGTACATGACACAAAAGTAATGTATGCAATGAAGATTTTATGGAGTTCCTCGCTCCAATCCCGACGCGAGCCGCGAGCCGAGGCCGGCCGTGGTGCGATGAGGAAACAGCAGTTGCGGCCGATGTGCCATACCATGTCTAATTTTGATGTGCACTAAATTGGAACGCGCGATAGACACCCACGCCGATGCTACTTCCGGAACGCACGGGGCCAGGTTGCATGGAGGAAAACCTTTTTTTTTTTTCAACACAATGCGTCTGTCGTACTATCTTTCTATATATCAATAATTAGGTACAATTTAGACAAAATTATAACGTCTTATTATGTAACCTATGGTCAGAAGTAGGTAGTTATAATTTTATCCCTGCAAATTACATATAGACTAAGACGTAGGCATGTTATTAGTCCTAAAGTCAACTCGTTCTATGTTTTGTATAGTTGTTGAACCATTTATTTACGCTAAAATGTTATGTGGAATCTTTACGAAAGAGCTCTTCTATGAGACAACTTCATATCACAATATTTCCAGCTACTACCTATATTAAATTGTGTAACAAGTAAAAGGGCAAAAAGATTACAAGGTTTTTATCAGTGTTAATATAGGTACACACGGCTACACATCAAGCTAAAAATTTCCAGTATAAGCTGAACTCGTATTATACGGACATCTTATACAATGCGAGGTCAGCATAAACTGAAAATGTATAGCTTGATGTGTAGCCGTGTGTACCTATTGTTTCTTATATCGTCAGACCCAAAACCCTTAAAAAAAAAAGTACCTTCTTAGTAAGTTCTGTAACATACACGTATGATGCACGCATATACCTAAATGAGAAAAATAAATGCAACAAAAATTATAACGACACTCAACACTTTACAAGGCAATTATTAGTTTTTGTACGATTATTTTATTACTTACTTGAAAACTTTGTACTATGAATTAACATGTAGGTTGTAACTACCAGTTAAATTAAAACCACCAAACACTACTGTCACTGTCTAGACATACCAAAGTGATTAATGTAACATAATTTTTGTATCGATTTTATTGAAATTAAAAACAGTAAATTGATACTTTACCAACCTTTACCTTTTATTGTAGAACTATCTGCTGCCCGCGTGGACCCATATTCTTTTTCGAAATTAGAAAAAGAATTATGGTCCCGATTGCGATTGCTTATGGAGTAATCATAACATCAGCTATCTGCCAGTAATAGTCCCGCCAAAATCGATCCAGCAGCCGTTTCGGAGATTAACCGGAACAAAAAAACAGATACAATAAAATTTTAATAAACATTGTGTTTTTTATAAGTTCCGTATAAACTTTCGTAATTATGCATTTAGTAAAAATCTGTTATTTTGACACTGCAAACGGACACTTCAATTTTATTTTAGTAAGCTCCTATTTCTTCGAGAGCCTTTTTTTCGATCCAGTGCGCCGGGGCATCAGCGGGGCGGCCGGCGGTAAAAGCAGCGGGAAGCGCGATGTAGCCTCAACTTTAATGGCACGACTTTGTACTTAGTGTGATGTACAGTACAGATGACAGCTTCTTGAAGGGTCTTGTTACACCCGTACAGTCCTTTTCACCGTAAGTATCCGGGCGGCGACAGCTATCTAGACTAATTTTATTTCCTTTCGTGAGCTCTTTCATGTTCAATCATAGAAAGTAGCGAATTTGGCATATGTGTGGGAAACACATAATATCTCTTCCTTAGAGTTTCTCAGGCAGAAGGCCCAAAGAGTGCCTGAGTGCATGACATAATGAAAAGAAGATTCGTCGTATGTCAAATATTATTTATTCTAACAGCAACGAGTGAGTCGCGACCCCTTTTTTTTTTTTTTTTTTTTTTTTTCAGGCTGGGAAATCATCAAATGACTTCTCCCGCTCTGGGCAGAGCGAGAGGGTGTGTCAGACTTTTACTGACTAAAACCCACCCGTGTTCCTTCCGTTGCCTGTGTGCCGGGGCCGCGTTATCCCTTTCGGACAAACCCGCAACCCCAGCAGGCATTGGTCTTTCGACCCCGTCGGTTGGTGCTGACATCTCTTTGAGGCGCGCGTGGAACACAACGCGCCGTCGACACGGGCCTGGTCCTTATCGGACGGCGAGCTGCCCATTGCTCACCGTCCGCAGGCCCGCGCCTACGGTGGCCGGAAGTCGGCTCTTGACTCCCGACGCCCGGGGCATCTCCTGCGGCGACTAGGGCCGCGAGGGCGTGCAGCTTGCATCTCCCTGGCGCGCTCCGCCTCCTCCTTCGCGAGCATAACTGCTTCGCAGAAGGAGGTGACGGCCTCCCATGCACTCTCGCTCCGAACCATGGCCTGAACCAGGGCCGGACGCGAGAGATCGCCGCCGCCGATCGCCTCCGTGAGGACACGGCGGTGCTCCGCCCAAGCCGGGCAGACCTCCACCGTATGCTCCACCGTGTCCTCCGGGCGATCCACACAGTGGTGACACCCGGGCGTTTCCTCCCGCCTTACGCGGAACAGGAACCTCCCGAAACAACCGTGTCCGGTGAGGACCTGCGTCAGGCGGAAGGTGAGGACGCCATGGCGCCTCTCAAGCCACTCCTCAAAGAGGGGACTTATCGCCGCAATTGTGGCGTGCGCAGAGTCGCGACCCCTGGGGTCGCCGTAACCTTAAATTTTAATGCTCATAAATACAGTGTGTCCCTGGATGAAGTGCACAAACGAAAATAGATGCAACTAGACCTCATCGACAAAAAAATAAAAATAAATTCTTTCTGTCTATTTCATTAATTGAAATGTAATAACTTTTTATTAATTGAGTGAATAATGGTCTAGTTTCATCCATTTTCGTTTGTGCACTTTACCCAGGGACACACTGTATAAAACCATACTAGTTCAAAATGTTATATTTATTTTTTTAAAGTTTGGCTTAGGTTATTACAAATAAACAAATACCTACAAGTAACATGAATAATTAATATGACGAGGAACAGACGCACCCATTCACTGTCATTCACATTAACGTGATCGTTGGGCCTGTTGCTCGTTAACCAATTTTTCCACCGCGGATCCTTTTTTGTTACACATAGGTTTAAATCGTTTTCTAAAAGACTATTATTTTGTCTGTTTGTGTTTTATTTCAGGCATCGATGAAAACGTTAACTCGCACGGCACGAGTAGGAGGTTCCAAATGGAATTAAACGGTTCATAACTTCTGTGGATAATATAATTTATTTCTATACTAAGGGGGCCGCACACACGCAATGAAAAAGGTTGAAAAACTCTGGTAAAAACACTGTCAAAATGTTCGGTTTCAGATTTTCTTTGTACCGTTTAGCGCGCTCTTTTATTATGAACTTTTCTAGCTATGGAACCACTCTGTAACAATATTCTGACAAATAAATGATCTATTTCTATTGATTGATGTTCGATGTGGCATGGAAGCGTATCGAATAGTTGTGAATAGCTACGCTGGGCAGACTTGCAGATTTTCCTGACTAAAATATACGCTCTCTGTCTAAAAAGACTGGTTATCAAAGTAATCAATAAATTTACAGATTTGTCTCTTCTCTCCTGTGTGTCAAATGTTCGAGTTGTCATTGTCATGTCAGAATTGTCAAATGATGAACCAAAACCAATAGCGATTTTATGAATTGATTGCTGCGGGTGAAAAATTAAACATTTATAATTTATATACGAATTTTAATAAGTGTAAAGTTGAGTCCATTAGAATAGAGCATGCGATAGTATTTTTTTGTAATCAAATAGGAATTCAAAATGGGTGACAGAGACCTTTCGATGGGTCCCCGACAAGGTGTAACCTATCCACTAAAGGTTCAATATTGCGGTAATTGTTCTATGCCGATAGAATATTGTGAATACTACCCAGAATACGATAAATGCAAGCAATGGCTTGAAAAAAATCTGCCAACAGAATTTGAAAAAGTGAAAATCGGTGAGTTCTTTGTAAGAATCTTGAAATAGCTAGGTTAAGTTTATCCATGGAATTGTTGATTTTATGTATTTATTAAACAATTACTTAGGCATTTAAAAAAAACTGTTGTTTACATAATTTATGGATCTATCGAAATTGACAAAACATAAAATGGAATGTAGTAACAAAGACCCACTATTCAAAAAATAATAAATTATCTGATTCACCATTTATTTTATGACTCGTTCCAGATGAAGAAGAAAATGCAGGTGGGGAAGAAGAAAAGAAGCGCCAGAAGCGTGGTGGCAAGGGCATGTTGAAGTCAAAGAAAAAGGAAGATGTTCCCAAGCTAGTGCAAGTGTCTAGGGCCCCTCGCGGCAAGAAGAAATCTGTCACTGTGGTGTCTGGACTGAGTACTTTCGGTACGTATTTGTGATCTTTTTATGGTTTATTAATTTCAAAATTCTTATTTTTATGTAACAGGCTTGCTTGAGTTTCATTTTATCAATTACACATTGTAACAGCAAATAAATTTTCATGCCTCTCATTTAAGACCTAGGTCAAATATTTTTTGATATTCAGATAGCTCATAAATTAAAAATGTGCCATAAAGAATATGAATTAAAAATCTTCACTAATTGAAAAGTTATGCAAAAAATCTGCAAAATTTCACAGGCAATAATAGCTATAGTCCATTTGAAATAAGATTAGACATTCAAATAAACCTTTTTTACAGTCCGTTCAACTGATTTTCGAATTCTATAATAGGCATAAGGATGGCATTGAAAGCAAAAAACTGTTTATTGCACCTGACATTTGTCATGCCACCAACGGAATAAAAGTCAAAATCGGTTGAATGGACTAAAAAAGGTTTATAAAGGTGACTAAGGGACTTACTAAAGAATGGGCAGTCGCGTTGTCTATGCATTTTAACACCATACTGCGATCGCTAACTCGCCTGCCAAGCGTGGCGATTATGGAAAACCCCCCCATTTGGGGGAGGCTTATGTCCAGCAGTGGACGTCTTTCGGCTGAAATTATGATTTCTTTGTTTTTAAATATCTAATCTTATTTCAAATAAGTATAATGAATTTTGTTTCTTTTTTCCAGATATTGATTTAAAGGTGGCAGCAAAATTCTTTGGTACAAAGTTTGCTTGTGGGTCTTCAGTTACTGGTGATGATGAGATTGTAATTCAGGGGGATGTGAAAGATGATCTTTTTGACATTATTCCAGAAAAATGGCCTGAGGTATTTCATGGAACATAATTATTCATTTTATTTAAAAAACACACATTACTTTATTAAAGAATGAAATTAGTCCCCTATACTAATTTAACTATCATGACACCTATATTAACGTAAGTGTCATGATTTTACATTTATTTAGACTCTTGCATTCAACTTAAAAAATAATTCCTATACACTTTACGGTCATTTATTTATTTATATGATGTGCATTTCTATTTGGCTTCTTTTTTTCCAGATTGATGAAGATAGTATTGAAGACTTGGGAGATCAAAAAAGATAGTCACAACTTTAGTGAATTGATATTAATTGATATTGCTTTACTTCTTAACTATTTGTTATATGATCAATAAAAAATTTGAAGTCAAAACCATTGCTCAGTGTTAAATATTATTATAAACAGCTCCCTCTATGATAATAACTAATTCTGTCACCAACTTTTGTCAATATAAAATTGTAAAGAATTTAAGCAGTATCAAAATTTTCTTAATTATATTATGAGTTTCATAATTTGAATAAAGATGTGGAATGATTGTTGTAATTTGTATTTCAACATCTCTAGAACAAGAAAATCTTTGGATTAGGTACAAGAAATCTGGCCTGAAACATGGATACATACCTCTTATTAATATTATGATTATTCAAACTTTATTGAAATAATTATGTTGATAAACTTCACTTGTTGCCACATAGCCATAGGCAAGGCGTACAACCATATGTTTCAAGCAAGAGCACATAATATTATGATTTCAGTAAGTTGTGGGATCAGGCCTCTTGGCCTATTAAGTGAAATCCAAGATGCAGGGTTTTAAAGCTAAAAGGCTTCTGTGGTACACTTCATAATTGCTTTCCTAAATCCTTATTAGTAATGCGATTTTTGTCACACAGCTCATCAGCTGTAACATTAATCCCAGCCTATTATTGTCCCACTACAGGGCAAAGGCCTCTTCTCATAAGAAAAAGATAGCAATACGAGTTCGGACTATTTTAGAATGCAGTGTTCAAAAGTAGTAAAAAATCTACAGGTTATTATGGCGATCATTCAGGCGTCGGAACATATTGTATTCAAAAATCATACGGAACCTTACGATGGAGGTGGTTTGAAACATCGCCACTTTTTACTTGAGGCTCATAAATTATCAATTTATCATACTCTAATTAAATGGTAGGATTAAAAAATGTAGTCTGGCAATATTGCTGTAAAGGAGCTTTTACACGTTCGGTTCAGAAAGTTTGCTGCACCGGTTGACGTCATCACGTCACGTCAACGCCGGCTGTCGCTGAAAACCAGCGCTGGGGCTCTCTCTCGCACAGGGTCGCAGCATTATGGTGAGCGATGGCCGTTTTGCGTGGATATGACGCATGTTTCCCCCAAATTGTTATTTTCGTGTTTTGTTCTTTCCTTGCGTTATGCGTACAGCAAATAAACGTATTTTCTTTCTATTCTTTTCTTTCTTGTTTCGGGCTTCGGCTAGTAAATTCATCGTCTTTCCACATAAATGCGCGTCCCCACTCCCCACTGCGTGGTCGAGACTCGTCACTGTGTACGTACTGTGTGTGTGGGGACACGCCTTTAAAATATTTCCGAGATGAAGTGGAAATAATCATGGTTCGATAAGTGGCCATTCACACCACGCTGTATACGATATTTTGTTGTGACCAAGTGATCATATGGTAACATCCCGCAGTACAAACGGGTAAAGCAAAAGAATTGTTTGATTTTAGATATTTTTATTTTTTAATACCCAAATCATATATACTCTAGAAAAAGAAGAAATTGTATTGCGACATATAATTTAAATGTCAGGGATCGAATCCGGGCGAGATAGGATGAAGAAAAACCAATATACCGAATATGTTTATATATATTTTGTTTTAAATATTATTACATAGTAAAGAAAATGGTTAAAGATGGTATTTCAGAAAATCACTAAAATAAAATAAAAACTGGCCAAGTGCGTGTCGGATCACGCACAATAAAGGGTTCCGTAGTTGGGATGTATTTAGCCCAAGAACAAACTTAACATTGTAGTTGAAAAACATGTTCTCCCATATGGAATGTATGGGAGAACATGTTTTTCAAACCGCAAATTTAAGTTGGTTGATTATTACTCGTTAATCTGTACAGCCTACTTAGCTCTGATAGTTTTCCTTTTAATTTCGTTATATATACTACTGCTGTGAATTTGCTTTGAATTTTCACAAGTCCAAGTACTACCATTTAGCTAGAAGTGGGGGGGGGGGGAGGACACTTGACTCTAACAAAAAAATTCAGTTAAAAGCTTAATATTTCGCAAACGGATCCCTGAATCCAAAAATGGTTTAGGCAAACTCTCAATATTTTGAAAGACCTTTCTAACGATACCCCACAACATGGGGTAGATGAGGAAAAAAAAAAACATCCCCACTTTACGTGTAGGGGAGGTACCATAAAAAAAAAAACTGGATTTTATTTTACCGGTTTTATCGGCATGATTCATATGTATACATATGCCAAATTACAGCTTTCTAGTACTAACCGTCTTTGAGCTAACCCGCGGACAGACAGACGGACAGACAGACAGACGGACATGGCGAAACTATAAGGGTTCCTTGTTTACTACGGAACCCTAATTATAAGGTTTGAACTTACGCGCGCGAGTTCAATATGGATTTTGGGTTAGTATCCGTGCGTCTCGACGCCTTTAACTATTAATTGGAATAAGACGTCTTTGGAACTGCCCAAAGACGTCTACGAATACTTGGTAAAAAAGATATAAAGAAAGTAGCGCTAACAAACCGTACAAATAAAAGAAATAATCTAATAAAATATGTAGCGGCATCTACATCGCTACATGTGAACTACGCATCAAGACCTGACGTCACACAAATCCTGCATCGCGCAATTAGAGTTTACCGCGACATGAACATATATACAAGCTTCCCGACTTCAGCCTCTGGGCAGTTGCCCACCAGACACGACACCCGTCTGGTCGGAGGATCCTCCCTTTTCTATGGTGGATGAGTGAACTTTACACCCTGTTCCTCATACCCCTAAAAATAATAAAAAATAACGCACAATGATTATTGATATAACAGTCCGGCATGACGGGAACCTCGTGAAAGCCGAGAAAGATAAACAAATCAAGTATCTTGACTTGGCTCGCGAGGTTGTCGACATGTGGGATGTGGACTTAGCGATCATTGTGCCGATAGTCGTGACAGCCAATGGCCTTATAGCCAAGAGCCTCGACCAACACCTGAGGAGGCTCTCGTTGGGCAGCTGGATCAAGGGCTTGATTCAGAAAGCGGTACTTCTGGACACGGCTCGCATTGTTAGGAGGTTCCTCTTTCTGGAGCCCTGACCGCCGGTAGCTTGGACCCTGTTCCCGATACCGGTGGGCTACTATTTTTTATATTTTTAAATGTTTTTATATTATTTTATTCCAATATTTCAAAATATAATTTATATGTACAAAATGAAATAAAGCATAATAAAAAAATATAAAAAATGTAATATTGAAATAATCGGGAAGGAAAATAGATTAAAATCTACGCTCTGCTCGCACGCATCCTCTGATCGGCCTGGTTATAAATGCATCGTGGTGCACTTTCCCCATGAATCCGAAATTCTCGGTGAATGGGTCGCTGAGTACGACGCTAACTCGGGGAGGGGGGGGGGGGACCGAAATCCGGCTGAGTATTAGTCAACCTGCTGCACTTGAAGTAAGTAACAGTAGACAGAGACGGTGAATACCAGCAGTATTTTTATAATAGAGAAGAAAACGATAGGTTGAAGGCATGGGAAGAATCTATAGGTACCGTTTGTCGATGATGAATTCTCCCAGGGTATATGGCACTCGGAGACAATTAAACGAAGGCCGTTTCTATAGTAAAGAAATAGAATATAATATCAGCACGCGTAGCATGAGCAACTTTTTGTCGACGGAAGAGTAGACAAAAATGACGTTCCGTGTAGACAGTACGACGGCAGCAAAGTAGAAAGAGTCAACTGCACTTTCTACGAAATTCACTCTTTAACATAATTCGACTCAGAATTCTTTGTTTTGTCATAGGACTTTTTTCTGTTTGAACACACACACACAACATTTATTCTTAAAATGACGAAGTACTGTGTTTTGGAACAAAAAATATTAGAGTAATATTGGCCTTAACCATTTCCTTGGTAATGCCCTATTATCTAAATGATATAAAAATAGAAGATAGCTTTGTTCTTCTATTAATTATCACAATTTTGCATTCAAAACGTTCTTCTGTAAAATCATGATTTTGTAGATAACCGTTTATACTTTGTGGCCGTCGAGTAGAAAGTTTTCTACTGTCTTTAGCATGGCGATTACAAAATCAAATTGTCTTTACTACCTTAGACAACAGTCAATTTTCAGTGTGATTTTGACAGTTTGGCTTAGAAAACTTTCTTCTGAAATAGTCTACATGTAGAAGGACCTAGACAAAGATTGTTAGAAACGTAAGAGAAAATCACAGATTGTAGAAAGATTTCTACGGTGCGAAGTCAAAAATTGAGAAATGAAATGTCAGTTTGTATAGAAAGAGCTATGTCTATTCTTCGTAGAAATAGAAAGCGTCATGCTACTCGTGCAGGAGAAGGAACGAAGAAGGAACTTGCAATAATTCGAATGAGAAATTGTATAAAGATTGAAAATAAGTCACAGCACGATAACTTTTAACCGCACAGGGGTTATAAATCACCAAATTATAGTGAGTGAGTTATAATTAACGATAAATGCAAGGTAAAGTATCACTAGATAATTAAATTTCGGCGTTTTATTTTGTCTAGACATTTAGAATTTTGGGCAAAGGTGCATTTTTTACATAGGACATATCTATGTCATTGCAAAAAATCTTGAGAATGAAAAGGAAGTTATTCATTCTCAAGATTTTAAGATTGAATAAGGAGTCTTCTTTTCGTGTGGTTAGTGAATAACCTGGTTTCAGAGTTTTAAAGCCGCCCATCGGCCTCTGACTTGGCTTCACATGCCGTCGATATATCTCTCAGACATGCCGGTTTCCTCACAATATTTTCCTTCACCGTTTAAGGAGCCGGTAATAAGGAGTTATTCATTCTCAAGATCTTTTTGCAATGACATAGATCTGTCCTATGTAAAAAATGCACGTCTGCCCAAAATATTAAATTTAAAAAAAATGTAATAAAATTGATTGCCAGTAATCAAATAAGGCCGTAAATAGGTTCAATTAAATGGTTTTAAACGAAAGAGGATTGTCATAAAAAAATGTACGCAAGCGAACGCTGCAAAACGTACTAATAAAATATAATTTTACGTAACAAAAATTGTTTCGTGGAACAGGAGCTTTCTTGTTCGTGGTAGTTTTTATATTCGCATTATGGGCAACATCGTCTTCTACTTCGCAAAACAACACAAAATAAAATCACTTTACTCATTTTGCATTCATTATGTGTTGTGTTTTGGTTTAACAATGATGATGATAAGTTAGTGTAATACAAAGTGAAATTATTACTTTTATTGGAAAGATGGAAGTGATTAGCAGCTAGTTGTGATCATAATGTAGCGCTCAGTCAAGTTCCGAAATCCATTAACCATAAAAGTTATTGATCTTTTTATTGTATGAGACTGTAAATAAATATAAACTCTAAGAAACATGTCTGTGGTCAAGGGAAAACTTGTGAAAATGGAAGTCATCCAAGTTGGTGAATATGAATTCACTAAACAAGACATTATAGGGCACGGAGCCTTCGCTATGGTATACAAAGGAAGGAAGAGAAAGGTATGTGTATGATCTCAATCTGAGGTTCCATGACGCGCTTTTGTTCTAACTTGCCTTCACAATATTACTATGTGGTAGGCTGGAAACTAACAGGATCCTGATTGCGAAAAATACTATGTATCTCTTGTTCGACGTAACTATTGTATTGATTTGTTTCGGCCGTGGGTGGTGGCATTTCGTTGTATTTATGTTCCAAATTCAGCACTCATTTCGTAATTCATACACAGTATTGCAATTTCTGCGCATAATAAACCAATGTTGACATAAATAATTAAAATAATAACAAATAATAATATTTTGTCTGGAGTGAGTGCGTGAAAATAATCAGCTGATAATAAATAACCTATAAAATTTGTAAACATTATTATCTTGACATGCCTACTTTGTAAATTGACATCCGTGTTGTTATTTGATTGATTTGTATCCAAAGATTTTGTGCTCATTTAGCCAAGGAACAATGAATGACACAGACTTAGATCTTCATCAAAATTAGCAAGACTGTTACACTATGACCACTACCTTTTGGTATTGGCAATAGTCAAATTATTTAATATGAAAAAAATTAAATCAACTATCATGTCTATATCTTCTGTAGAATAAAAAAATGAACTTATTTTAAAATAATATATTTAAATGCCTATAATTTATTAATTTGTGATACTTGATCGAACATACTAAATCACTGCAGAATGCTTTGCTCTAATTTAAAAGCTGATAAGATAGTATTGATTCAGGTACTGAACTGTGTATGAAAATTCACATTCATCATAATGGTAATGAGATTGTGGCTAAAATATAAAACAGCTATTAATTATTTATCAAACTGGTATAAGTCCAAATCAATAAAAAAGAAAACCAGTTAAGAGCAAGTCGCCTTTCATAATTAGGATACCAAGAGCAGAGCAGTCTATACAATGGTTGCTGATATGCCTTAATTACTGTATTGCACATAGTAAATAAAGCTTTGCTAGCTCCTATACTAAACATCTAAGTTACATAGTGTCAACAAAAAAGAAACTGTACTATTTGATTCAGCTAACTATTGTTTTTATTATATCTATTTTTTTTCATCAATAATTACACTGACTGTAAAATAAATAAATAAATCAAGGCATTTCTTTTGCTTTCAAAATGCCTACCAGTACAACAAATAAACTCAAGTCTAGTAGGTATTAGATTTTTCAATTTAGAAAGTAGTAGTCATGCCCCAACTCACTATTACATAGACACTAGTTGGTTAATAGATAATATACTAGCTAGTATATTATCTATTTTAAAAAAAACAGCCAAGTACGTGTTGGTCTACACAAAGTGAAGGGTTCCGTAGTTGGCATTCTTGGGATCAATATTTACGCATGCACAGTACTGTTTTAATAAAACAATGAAAAACAGGTTATTACTGTAGTTGTCACTGAAAATGTCTTATATCCCAAAAACTATTGACTTCAATAAAAAAGTAACTTACAGTCTGTGGCAAAAGTATCTGATGAAAGTAGTCTCAATTAGTTTTTTCGTAAATTAACTACACCATTTTTTGTGGTGCACAGCTTCATTCCCATTTTCATCGAAATAGTGCAAATAGTCTCCAAGTAAAATGTTTGTGTAACATCCAGACCGACGGACATGACCAAATTATAATCGTTCCATTTATGCCATGTGGCTACGGAACCCTAAAAATACATCCTATGTGTGTATGATCCTATATTGTGAATGTAAAAGTTTGACAAATGCTCAGATCTTGCCACACCACTAGATTCTATAGCAAGCTGTGTCAAAAATTATAGCCTTTGTCTTCACCTTACAAATGGTAGGTAGGTATATTTAATTCAATTTACTGTGAAATATTTTTATAGTTCAACTAGCGACCCGCCCATGCTTCGCACGGGGCGCAATTAAATGATGTGGGGACATGTCAAAATATCGGGATTTACATGCTATACTTACATGTACGGCCTATATCTAAGTTAAATATTAATTTATTAAACGCATAAACCTTTCGGAGTAAATGCTCAATATTATGGTGAAAGCACCAAAACTTTCATCAAAATCAATTAAGTGGTTATGGAAAGAGATCAAATCTGTCACACATACAGACATGAAAAGCGACTTTGTCTTATACTATGTATAGACTAGCACTTTGTCAGCATAGATTTCATACAATTTTTTATCCCTTATTTTCTTTGTTAGGGGATTTTTTTTCGAAAATCCTGAAGCACGTGTTTTCATATATTTAAACCCTAAATACAATTTTTCATTCAAATAAAAAATGGCGGATCTTATACAAACTTTCATCGCATATTTTAGTATTTTGCCTTCTTACTGGTAGAATTTTTAGAAATCCTAAAATATGTTTTTTTTAACGAAAGTTTTTTCTCTCCAAAGGTTGTAAAAATAAATTCAAACAAAATTTTGTATGACTGTAATGCTTAAAAATCTGTCTGAACCGAGTTAAGAGGGTTTATCCTAAAAGTTGGCAACGTCGCAAATAACTGTCAAATTTTTACCTGTTTTGATTCTTATAGCAATATTACTGAATAGAAATAAGAAATGTGGCTAACTAGCGAACTAGAATATTAATAATGAATTGCAATTATAACATTGAATTTGATGTTGTACCCATTTTAGGTGTAAAAAACGCATTTGGAAAGTTTCCAAATAGTTTTTTACATCCAAAACTAAACATTCGGTGTTACGATATTAATTATTGCATTTCATAATCAATATTCTAGTTCGCTATTTAGCCACATTTTTTATTTAAAAACAGTAATATTGCTAAATTAATCAAAACAGTGAAATATTTGACATCTATTTGCGACGTTGCCCACCCACCTTCAGAATAAACGCTCTTAAAGGCTTGTGCAGACTAGCGCGACTTGTCGCGCGACGCGACACGAGCAATACAATTTCTAAGAAATCTTCACAGTATAACAATAACCGGTGTCGCGTCGCGCGACAAGTCACTGGTCTGCACAAGCCTTAAATCAGTTTATTTCATACTCCGAAACTACGGGTAGGGTAGAGCAAAATATTCAAAAGAAGCATGACCTCGATTTTAGAGGAAAATAAAACGCCATTCAACCTTCTGCCTGAGACAGGAATCTGGAATTCGTCACAAAAGAAACCTAGTATCCAAGTTTCCAGCTGCAACTGCCTCCCTGCCTACATTTTATTCCAGCTTTTCTGGATGTGTTGCTTGTGACTGTTCTATTGCTTCTCTCTGTGACATCTTGGCGTCACCTCTCGTATCGGGGAACCTAGGCAGCTGCTCGACTATTCCGGTTTCTGTTTGCAGCTGGCTTAACTAGGTTACTTTGCACGTGTGGGTACTTAAAAATACACACTACTTATTTGTGAAACCCGTATAGGTAGTAACATTAATGTATATCTACAACCTTACCTAAGACAGGTATCGCAACCGCGCTGTTTCGAAAATAACGATTAGTCGAGTCAGTGTGGTCTAAGTAAGGTCTAGCCTGCTTTGCGATAAAATATCGCGCGAAATTTTTATCTGAATTCTGTAACACATGGTATCTTTGTACACGCACTGGCGATTTCAAATTCGCGCTCGTTGGAAGTACAGTCACGAGCACCAATATGTATACACTTAGCAACTTTAAAAACTGATTTTCTCCTACTGTGGTGATCGTAATTTTATGTTGTTACGAACATAGTATTTTGGTACCCACACTAATATGAAATAGGTCTTATCTCAAAGTTGCAGTCGTTATTCCATGCGAAAATCGCTTTTGAATATTGCTAAGTGGATACATATTGGTGCTCGTGACTGTACACGAACACTGAAAATTAATTGCGCGAATAAAATTCGCAGTGCGGGCTAGGCCTAAATGTCTGTGTTATGTTTCCATAGCTTATTATATTATTTTCAGTAGGAATCATTTCCACAACGGAATCTTTCCTGGAACTTATTCTTTATTTTTGCAAAGCACTGGGTTTTATTCCCAGCTTAACAAGTAGTTGTACCTGCAGTTGACTCCTTTAAAAAAAAAAACGCGGTGTGACCTGATCTGACGTCATGGACGAGCCTACCGGTTAAGTTCTATGTTGTGCGGTCCGAGCGTTAGGTTTCTCGTCTTTGTTCTATGCCACCGGACAATAGGTCGCCGCACAATGCGATACGCAACGTGCGCACCGTGCCTACGCCTCAAGGGCGTAAAACTAGGCACGTGCATACACTCACAGGATACCTAAAACCATTTAAATAAATTGTAATGACTTCCTTTGTAGGAATGAGGAACCTTTGCTACAGGATATTTGCTGAACCAAAACATTCTGTATTTATTAGCGTCTAAGGGCGGATTTCACAACCGCGTGCAAGAGCTGACAATGGTGCCGATTCTCTTGTCACAAATGCCTCTAAACTAAACTAAAAATCACTAAAATTTAGTTTATTCCTGTCAAACGACGATTCCCATTCCATTCTGAATTTGATTCCCAGTCTGAAATAGACTAAAGTGACACAACTTAAGGCTTGTGCAGACCAGTGCGACTTGTCGCGCGACGCGACACCAGTTATTGTTATACTGTGAAGTTTTCTTAGAAATTGTATTGTTCGTGTCGCGTCGCGCGACAAGTCGCGCTGGTCTGCACAAGCCTTTAACTATATTTTAGTTTGACAGCACTAAGATAGTACTGAGTTTTTAGTTTAGTGAAAATGGCAATTTTGCAATTCTGAATTTGACATTTTTCACCTAAAATTTTGATTGTAAAATACCAAACCAGACTAAACGTAACAAGTTTTAATCGCGATTAAAAAGGTGTGGTATAAAATAAGTTGTCATGAACTAAAATTCACACCAACATCTCGACTTCACATGCAAAAACAGTACAGTATTTTTTTTTCTTTTGCTCTTATCTCGAAAATGGTGCGTCCTATCGCAAAAATAATGAAAATTTCGACCCCCTTAACGAAACCCTTAAACCCCTAAACCTGAACATGTAGGCAATATTTTTTCATGTTTTCCATACAAAAAGTGAAAAATTCCATATAAAACACGTCGCGGCGGCAACACCTGCGCGCCTCCGGCTCTAAAAAAAAATCACGGTTTAGGGCAAACAACGGGTACCACGTGGATTGGCGATTGTCAAATTCTATTTTAGTTGTGTCAAAATATTTTTTTAGTTTAGAGAATTTTATTTGCAGAATAGCTCTAAGATTCTCATAGCCAAAAGTAAGAAATTTTAGTGATAGTTTAGTTCGGTGTACAAGAGAATCGGCACCATTGTCATCATTGTTGTGTAATATTCTGCCCACCTGAGCCTAAAGTGCAGTAATAGACATTTTGTCGGTTTTGAGTTAAATATATATTCTGAATCCCCATTTTATTAGCTATCAGTCGAAGTAATATTTTTTATTGTAGCGCCACTAATGTATTTTATTTTAATTTTTTTTCGGAAGAAGTAAGAGCAAAAATATCACAGATCTATTAAAATATTTAAGGTTTACCAGCTAACTAAGCCAGCCACAGTAAAATTAATACTGCACAATATTTGTTTGTTTCCTAACTAAACTGCAGTATTTTATTATGTTTTGTGAGACTTAAAATAGTAGTTTGTTCTAGAATATTAAAGAAAAAACTTATTAAATTGCAGTATTATTCGACGCTATACAAATTGATTATACTGCAAAAGCTATGAAAAATATTTTTCATTTATATTCCTAATTAAAGTGCAGTATTACCATTACATACCGTACATTAACTTGTGGGGGATATTGTAAGTTTTTGTGAAAATGTCCCTATTTCCAAACACGGTACAAACTTAATACTTGAATTTGATGTAGACGAGTAAAGTACTTTATACAATCAATGAAGAATGATTATTTTTATTTTGTATCCTATTATATTACTACGTACCTAGTCGACTGAGCTCTGCTCGGGTGAAAATAGAGAAAACAAATTTTCTCAGCTATGAGACCTAGCTAGATCAATTTTCTCAGCTATGAGACCTAGCTACATCAATTTTCTCAGCTATGAGACCTAGCTAGATCAATTTTTTCTGACTATTTTTTGTAAGACAAGAATACTCATTTCGTAATTCCTTATGTTCAAAAGAAATATTTTATGTTGATTTATGCATGAGAAATACATGTGATTTACAGTTGATGGTGAATTTACTAGTTAAGATTATCATTATGAAAAGACTGATAATAATGTTACCCATTTAAAACTATTTGCACTATTAGGTAATAAGGTGCAATCGTAAATAATATTATAAATGCGAAAGTGAGTTTGATTATTTGTCATGCTGGGGCCACTTCTGCGTCTATCGTGACGAAGGAATGCGTGCCGAAGCTTCGTATGTTTTGCTTGCAAAAATATCGCGCTAATGCGGTGGTCACATTGGTAGCTTCATAATTTTAACGAATTATCGTGCAATAATCCAAGATGGCCGTTCCAGAACGCATTTGACCAGAGAAGAGCGAATCACTGCATTGTTTTGACAATGGACGACGACTTCCATTACTTCTAAATGTGTGTTAATTATTACTTCATGCACTTATTGAAAAAATAATACTCATCTTCTCAGTCCGGAAACAACAGTCAAAATGAATAATGCTAGTCCGACCACGCACCACGCTAATTGGCCCTTTGATGTACTGCCACCCGGGCGATAAGTGCTACGCAGCCCGATCTATCGCGACGATAGCCGATAATGGTTGGTCACATCTGCGTGTATCGTATCACTGTTTGAAGCTTCGTCACGATAGACGCAGATGCGGCCCCAGCATCACGCTTTCACGCTAAAACGGCTGAGCTCATTTGAATGAAATTTGGCACATGAGTAGACCATGACTTGGGTTAAGACATAGGATTTTTTTATCCCGATAGTACGTTCCCGTGTGATAATATCCGATGTCCACGCGGGCGAAGCCGCGTGTAAAGGCTAGTGTTTTGATAAGTAGTTTTAATGGCATAGTCATAAATGCATGTTAAGTACATTTGTTTAAGAAAATACACATTTTTATTAAAATTAAAGGTAATATTATTTTACTATAAGTGTGGATCTGCAGCGTTTTGTTCTAAAACAGGTTAAATTGCAGTATTTTCACAATATTACTGCACTTTAATTAGTAACAATCATAGAAAAGAATTGTAAAATGCAGTAATAACAGGATTTACTGCATTCAAAATAGTTTTTTAAAAGATTTTGAAAAAAAAACTGTGTGTAATTATAGTTTCACGTGGAAAAACTAACGTAACAGTGTTTAGTATTTTAGTTTTGTACATATCCTTTCACCTTGCATTCAAGGTTTTATCGAAAAGACTCTTTTGGGTATATTTTTATGGATTCTAAACTTTAAGCGCGTTTTTCTCGAATTCGCGTTTTTGCTGTTACTGCACTTTAGGTTCGGGAGGGCAGTATTGACACTGACAGCTCTTGAAAGCGGTTTAGATGTGCTGATCGCGTTCAGTTTCATTGGTGAAATTGGCAATAAAAATCTTGAAAGAAAGCATTATCAGTTTAACCCACGAGCGTAATGCTTTTGTCAATGAAATCGTCTGTAGGAAAGCCTGCAGACCGATAAAGTGGATAATGACCTTCTATTTTTTAGGGTTCCGTAGTAAACAAGGAACCCTTATAGTTTCGCCATGTCCGTCTGTCTGTCTGTTCGTCAGTCTGTCCGCGGGTTAGCTCAGAGACGGTAAGTACTAGAAAGCTGTAATTTTGCATATCACATATTAATCATGCCGACAAAGTGGTAAAATAAAATCAAGAAAAATATTTTTTTTTAAACTTCCCTACTTTACGTGTAGAGGAGGTCTACCCCATGTTCTGGGGTATCGTTAGAAAGGTCGTTCAAAAATATTGAGAGTTTGTCACCATTTTTAGATTCAGGGATCCGATTGCGAAATATTAAGCTATTAACTGATTTTTTTTGTTTAGAGTCAATTGTCCCCCCAGGCAGGGGGGCTGCCAGCTAAATGTTTGTACTTGGATTTGTGAAAAAATTCACAGCAGTAGTTTATATAACGAAATTAAAAGGGAAACTATCAGAGCTAAGTAGGTTGTACAGGTTAATGAGTAATAATCAACCAACTTAAATTTGCGGTTTGAAAAACATGATCTCCCATACATTCCGTATGGGAGAACATGTTTTTCAACTACAATGTTAAGTTTGTTCTTGGGATAAATTCATCCCAACTACGGAACCCTTCATTGTGCGTGGTCCTACACGCACTTGGCCAGTTTTTAATCAATTGTTACTCTCATAGGTGTATGAACTTTCCTAGTTATCAAGTATCTCTGCCTATACTATCATGAGCCGTATTTGTGAATCCAGTGTTCCGTATTATAGGGTTGTAACACCAGAAGAAGTGAAAGTCTATCGCTTTTGTTTGTAAGGAACTAATTCCAGTTGTTCGTCTAGCAATATTTGGCCTATTCTGAAACTTTTTTTTACAAATCCACTATATGATAGTAAAAGGTGCGATACGATCAAAATTGTGTTCAGCACATTTTTGTTTACAAACATTTTGTGCAGAACTCCAGCAGTGTACGTACTGCTCTGCAGATTCCACCGGCAAAGCTGTACCTATGTAATATTTGTAAGCGTACAGTGAAGCACATTTTTAAATGTTTCCTTGAGTGAGTCCACGCATAGAAACATTTTTGTGCCGTACAGTGTCGCACAGTGCCGGTCACTGGTGAAATAGCGCCTTTATAAGCGATCATTTCATCATCATATTTTTTTTTTTTATAACTGACTGTTTAGAAGTTTATCTTGTTTTAAACCTCCTTGTTGTAAGTATCTTTGTTTGCATTAAATGTGGTAAATATAAAGAATGTTACAGATATCTTAGAGCATGACACATTGCGCCTTGCAATAAACGTTTGCGTAAGCACGATATTGCCATTTCCATACCCCACTTTCAATTCATTTCCCAAGGTTTTTCGACTAATCGCTAGAGTGAGCTAGTATAATTTTCCTGACATGACATTTAATGATGTAACAACGTAATTGCATTGGCAAACGAATGACGTTGGCAAGTGAGAAGTGCACCACGGACGGTGACCGTGACCACACTTCAGACACCGCAGTATCAATACCTACGTACTAGTGTAGGTGTGGTATATTGTAATTTACTCTATTTTATTGCAATTTTTAATCGCATGTTTAATTATTATTTTATTAACAATAAACTCCTTCCAATTCCAATCATCTTAACCGATGTATTGCGTGTTGTTGCCTTGTAAGATGCAACTACGATGGAATTGGTCTACGATCTCGCACGGGGCTCATGATGAAATCAGGTCAAATTGTAATCGCTGCACGAGCCTACGGAATGTAGGGCGGGCTAATGTTAGATCTGCGCCGGCGCACCACCCTCTGGATAAAAGCAAAATTAAACCAAATCGCACTGAAGGCTTAAAATAAATCCTTGCACGTTCCAAGTTAAACTCTCCTGGATTGTGAAATAAACAAACACTAAAATATCATGCGCTCAGACGCTGCACATGGCTAACATTTTAGTTTTCAAGAAGACCGCAATGTTGCTGAAATAATGGCAATATTATAGTGGAGAGATTTCAGTGCTACACCAAGGCTGGTCAATCACAAATTGCCTTTCGTTGTCTTACTTTGTGAAATATCACAATATTCTTATTCACATTAAATTCCTCATCATCCCATAGATATGTCACAGATGAATCACATTTAAAACTCTCTTTTAATAATTTTGTTATCTGAGTCATCAATCAGCATGAGGAGCGATATACCTAAACGCATAAAGGCTTGTGCAGACCAGCGCGACTTGTCGCGCGACGCGACACCGGTTATTGTTATACTGTGAAGTTTTCTTAGAAATTGTATTGTTCGTGTCACGTCGCGCGACAAGTCGCGCTGGTCTGCACAAGCCTTAAGTCGATAGCAGAACAAAAACAAGCAACCGACTTCCAAAAATAAACTTGACATTTTATTGAAGCTAACTCCAAAACCACTTAGCAGTATTTGACCAAAATTTATAAGGGACCACTCCTAAGGTAGGGTCTTTTCCAATATAGAATTATCAAAATCGGTTGACGTGGTAAAGAATAATCGCTGAACATACATATAAAAAAGCTCCTTTTAAAAGTCTGTTCAAAATGACGCGATGGCGTTTAAATTGTGCCGCAATACTTGTTCTTCGCCTTCGTATTCAACCCTAAGTCAGTATTGCAAATAAAATTCATAATCAGAAGTATTCACAATCATGTAAATTGTGGCCGGGTACGCAGTCAAGTTGTCTAATTGCCATAGAGACAATCTATGCAGATTGCAGGCCTTGGTGCACGCATGAGACTCGCCCACCTGCAGCGCGTCGTCCTTATGCAACGCTCACTGCACTTGCGTTAACTATCATTTTACAGTACAACTCTCAATAAGAACAGCTAATTTCAAGGCGTTTTTCGTCATACATAATATCTAAGGTTGATTATGAGTTCGACTCCTGGAATGGACAACCTTAAAGAAAAATATTCTGAACAATTAGGCATCCGAAAAGGGTGAATTATATTTATTTGTTAAGTACGGTCAGCGCCAAAAGTCGATGATCCTTCGGAAGTTTGATTATTTATTATTTTGACATATCATTAGAAAGCTGCATTCGCAAAATCTCTTAGTGGCGTTTTAGAGAGAGTGAGATCAAATTTTGTTGCTGACTGTGCTTCCTACCTACCTACCGAAATGGTAATAAATTATACTCCAATAAACTAATAACAACGCACAATGCAATCAACTGCTGTTCAGAATGCACCATTCACCATTTTTTTTTTTTTTTGTGTTACAGAATCCGTCACAATCGGTCGCTGTAAAAGTTGTGACGAAGAAAGGCATACAAAAAGCTTCAGAAATTCTGGTGAAGGAGATAAAGATCCTACGTGAACTCACTGCCCTCCACCACACCAACTTGGTCGCCATGCACGACTGTATGGACAGCCCCGCCTACGTTTATGTCGTCATGGAGGTGAGTTCATAATAAACATACTTTAATATAAATTATATAATCTTCCTAGGCAGCTGCGAGGTTGTCTTTATCAGACAAAAAATTATGAACATGCAAAAACTTACTAAGTAACAACGTTTTTACAGTTCAAACCTGCTACAAGCATGTCATGTATTTGTGTGCTCGAGTTGTTATTCAATGTGACTCATCCGGTAAAGTTTATTGCCTTTTGATCAGTCAGACATTTGGGCCTTCGGGTAAACGACAACCTCGCAATGATTGTACGTTTTCAAGCCTTTCTACGTTTTGAATACAGCCATCCGCGTGAGCGTAGCAGATATTTATCAAATATTGCCATTTGCCATTACAAACAGTAATCTCGAGGCGATATTTCACAAACAGTGGCCAAAATAACTATCGTCAGAGAACAGTACCGTTTGCAGAACTGTTTCTATTTTTAACACGCGTTTCAGGTTTCCGTTTAAGAGCAGGCTAACCCCAAAGAGGCGAAAATATCAATTGAAACAATTTCTTCACCTATTGCTCATCATTTTAATTTCTGAAATAGGAGAACGTACTTAATCAATCTATTTACTAGTCGGTAAACAAATAAGGTTGAATCGTACATAGCTATGAGTTAATGACCGCAGTACCTACCATAAAATGACTTCTCTATCGCAACCAAATTATCGGATATTGTTCCCTTCGATTATTCATAATGTATGCTATAAGTGCTTAGATTGGTGCAAATAATTTGTAACCAAGGCAACACGTCATTGAAACTGGTAATATACACGAAGAATTATACCAATTTGAATCACGTGTTGCCCTGGTTGACTAGCTTCCGCCAGGGGCTTCGCCTTTGAAACTATAACCTATATTATGTTACTTTGTGATAATGTAGCGTACTACTGGTGAAAGAATTTTTAAAATCGGTCCAGTCGTTTTTGTGTTTATTAATTACAAACAAAAATACAAAATCTTTTCTCTTTATAATATTAGTGTAGATGATATCAATATGGCAAGTACCTAGTGGTACACAAGTGTGTGGTTGTGTGTGTACTTCACTGTACCACAACTAAGAAGTGAAAAATTAAAATACTTTTATTTCAAAATGAGAAACAAACGACTTCCAAAAAAATACAAAGTGTATGTTGCACTTACTTAGTGTATTATTTTTTTGGAATTCGGTCGTTTTCTGTGAAAAAAAAGTTTTTTATATTCTTCATTCTAATTTAATGTAAAAAAAAATATTGTTAAATAAGTAATCAATTTTAAAGTTTTGAAGACTGAATAAATTTGAATTAACGTAGTAGGTATAAAATGTAGTCAAAGGCGAGTGGCTTGACATTTTTATCGCATATGGATTAAGGGCAAGGTAACTAGGTTACGGACAGTAATGTAGCCATTTCATTTAATAATATCCTGATATTTAATCATTGCAGCAAAGCGATGTAGATCAAATATGTCAAAACGACGTATTGTATGGTAATGAAGTAATAATTGAATGATTCCGAAATTGCGCAAAAGGAAAAAAAAGTCATTGTGTTCTACTTTATTTCTTTTGTATTTTCTTAAAAAAATGTGGATATAATATACGGAGTATATTGTTAATAAACATATTATTTCATATAATAGTATAACGAAGTTTTTCAACGCGGCTTGCGGTATGAGTAATCTGGCAGAACTCGTCACGCGAAAAAGCGTTCATATTTGTGTTTGTCTTCTTGTAATTCACTCTCTCTCTCTCTCTCTCTCTTTTTGCTCTGCGTTCCACCGAGTCAATAGCAGCAAGCTGGTATTTTGCTGAGCCATCCCATAAGTGGCTGCAAAACTCCATACAGGAACGGACCTGTGCTTTGTTCAGGCTTAAAAGCTACCCAGATGTAAAGTATCGCCTCATCTTATTTAGCAGCCCAGCTTCTTGACTACAGTCTGTGTTTTGACTCGATGGTTGAGCCTAAGTTGAGGTCAAACTCCATACCCAAAAGCTCTAGGCGGTCGGTAACTGGTACAGATGCACCTTAGAAAGTAGTATATAACTGAAGCTGGCGCAGTGAAAACACACGTCTGTGTTTTCAGAGCATTGAACAGATTTTCGTCGCTCCACTGGGAAATCAAATTCATTCGCTCCTCCATGGTCTCTTTAGAGAAGCTGCTTCCTCTCTGCTGGCTCTACTCAAGTACCTTTAGTACCTAGTAGCATTGCGCTGGACTACTGAACCAGTCTGGACACGTATCCTTCTGCGACTGTGCTGTCATCTGCGAAACCGATAGCACCAAGCTGTAGCAGGTCGTTGAAGTGTAATACTACTAGTAGTTCTGCGAACACTAGACCTCGCGAGCACAAACTTTTTTGCAAAAATTAATATACAATTAAAGTTATTTAAAACGTGAACATTCTGAAAATAATATTCAGAATTGTCTAGTTTGTGATAAGGTGGTCCCAGATGCTCCAGCCGAAGGCCGAGATATCCAGTAGCCCCCCTTTTGCCAGTTTTTGGAGGAATTCATGAGGTCCAATCAAAAATGTCCGAAGACAAAAAAAAAAACGTAGAACCTATATACCAAGTTTCGTCCAGAGCGGCTGTAAAATACGACCAGCACACTTAGCATGACCACAATAGAAACAGGTTTTGTCGACGGAAGAATAGACAAAATAACAGATAAACAATCACAATCTCATTTTGTCTATTCTTCCGTCGACAAAACCCGTAGAAAAACCATTTCTATGGTTTGCTACGCGTGCTGTAGAGGAGTACCAACAAATTGACACACGAAGGCAAATTTTGTCAGAAACGCTTCGCTCGCTCGGTCAAAATTCAATGTTCATATTCCTTTAACGGAAATCTTCGGTTACTGGCGAAATATTAAAGTTTAGACTTGGTAAATTTTAATATTTGGCTCTATCGAATGGATAAGACATGGAAGATAACAGTTTAAAATCACATATTATCGAGGTGAATTTTTTATTGGTGTGTCGACAAGCGACAACCATGCCGGCTTCCGCATGACACGCGCGCATGTGGATTCGCAGCAAGGTCACTACGCATTAGATAAATAGTAGTCGGCTTCAGCACGCAGGCAGGGCGTGTCGCACGCCGTCCGTTGTCGCAGATTACCAAAATTCATTTGGTCTGTTGCCCCGAATACGATTCTTTTCTGTATTGCGCAGTTTATAAAAGTAAAAGGTCAAGTCAAATCAAGATTATACAGAAATTAACTAAACAATGTAGCGAATTATTATCTGAGGCAGAACTTTGAAGCGGTCACCATAGCAACGTGCTCGGGTGTGACCGATACCACTGCGATGACCTACTAACCTTTTTATCTATTATCCTTAATTATACATTCAAAATGACTGCCATGTAAAGTATAGGTACCTATAAACAAAAGAATATTGATAAACAAATCGTTATCTGTTTAATTCGGTATAATAAGATGGTTTCCTGTTAGTAATACCTACTTTTATTCATTGCCAAAATTAAGCATCATAGATATATTATTTCATATTTTCATGTGTGGTTCGTCACGTACTCACGTCAGTAAAAAAACCCTATAATGTAGGTACCTACTTGGCGATATTATTAAACGTGAAAAATCCTACGAATATTGTAATAAAGTGAAAAAGACGCATTTTCTGGTTTCCGGATAAAACGCCCAATTATCAATTATTATTTTTCAGTTTTCATTTCACCATTCTTTAGATACATCTCTTTTCTCATTTTTGCATCAGCATTAATTTTGCAAACCGTCTCTAATATGGGTTATTCCACTAATCCCCATCAATGGGGATTGGTGAACTTTTTTTGTGCACAAATCCCCTCGGCTCAATCCCTTCGGTTTAAAAATAAAATACAAGCAACATATTATACAGGGTGGCAGGGACATCGACGCGAAAACTGATACCATGGATTCAGTAATTCAGAAAGTTCTAAAATATTCAATCACAAAGTCACCATAAAATATAATAATTTAGAAGTTAATCTCTAAAAGATGTATTTTGTAGTAAAGTTGGAACTGTTATAATTATAAGACATGACAGAAATATTTTACACTTAGGCTATTAATTTAGCCATTTCTTTAATTTGTTCGATTATAAAAATCAATGAGTCCTTACCTCCGTAAGAAATAAAGACTTCGTGATTATTTTAAAATAATTATGTTTGTGTTTTATTTTTAAACCGATGTATTTGTGAACTTTTTGGTCCCTCAATCCCCATCAATTGGGATTTGTGGGCAAATAGTTCACAAATCCCCATTGATGGAGATTGTCAATGGAGATTAGTGGAATAACCCTCTAATAAAACTAATTTATTAATTACAGAATGTTGATTAATAAGAAAAACATGACGACTAATGGCGACATAGTGTCTGTTCGGATCCAACACGTGTCGCCTCTGTACGTGTCTCTGCCTCGTGGCGAGATACCTACATGTATAAATAAAACGATATTGTCTACCGTTCGTTACTGATAAATAGATTATTGCGCAGAAATGACGTTCGTCATCGCCAACAATGTCGATACGGTAGGTAATGCTTAACCCTAACGTTATGTAGATGACAAAGACAAAGAAAATACTACAGTAAATGTGTCATAATTACATACATTATAGGAGCACTCTGTTTATTTAAGGATAAACAGTGGAATATTATTATAAAAAATCTATGAGCGTCTACTAGAGAAGAGACCAATAGCATTAACAGCAACATTGTTGTATTGTATGTTTACATGCGACATGAAAAGAATAAACACTAAATAATATATTTCGCTGCATTATACCGACTCTATATTCTACATATCATTGCATCAAATTCAACGTTTGCCAAAAGATCGGATTCTGTTCGAATTCTATATCATTATGTTAGTGTAGTCTAGCTAGCTAAACATAAAATATCGATCAAAAAGGTGTCCAGTTAAATCATCCTCGCGATGATAATGACCTACATTATGGTATTTTTCCGTAATTATAATGTGTGTCGTTATTTCGTCTGATAGACATAGATTGAGCTTGCTTCGTTGCAATATATTGTCGTTTGTTGCGTTATTTGTCGTCTTTGTTGGTGGACTTGGCGAGGAGCATAGTTAGAATTATTTCTGCTTCTTTCCAAATGTATGTGTATTTGTAATTATATATAAACTTCAAGGGCACACGAGTCAAATGGACGCAGCAGGTCAAAACCGACGACGTGGCAAAGCCAAATACCTGGGACGGACGCTATTCGTGTATAATATTACGTACACTTGTTTTTATTGCGTAAAAAACTAAAACAGCAATGCCCTCATCGCGATACAAAGCCAAACTCAAGTTCATTGGCACGATTTGCTTTTAGTTGAGGTACGTGGATAGTCGCCATGGCTGCCGTGGACCATGACTCTACTAATTGGCATCGTCAACGTTTCGGATGATTATTTATAACTTCACTCTATAATCTTCAATAACTCATTATACAACAGTAACGTCAACAAATCAAAAAGTAAACTAGAAAAAATATTATGTTATATTCATGAATTTTTCCCTTATAATATACTTTTCGATGAAGCAAGAAGATTTAAATTTTTAGTCAGAACCTATGTATAATTTAGCTTTTGACTAAAAATTATAGCCTTAACTGAAATTCAACGTGGATCATTTGTTACACATAGGTACATTACTACAAAGTTGCGATTTGACCACGTGTGGAATGATCACACTGTCGTCACCCACCAGTGAATATTAAAGTAGTAGTAGCAAAGCAAAATAACAACCCGGAAGGTCCAAATTTGTAACTACTGCGTCGTATTTATTATGGCTTGCCATTGTGATACGAATGAGCATATCTAGTTCCTAGCCTGAGAGTAAAAAAAGTTCGGAGGCAGTTTAGGTTAGGAGCTCCTTACTTCTTAGATCCATACATTTATGAGAAATGACCTCCTTAAAAACAAATTGATAACTACTTCCTTTTAGAAGTCATTTAAGAAGAAGCTAACGCTTGGTATTGCAGTGTTGATTTTCATATCTCAAAACAGCAGCTCATTATCTAGACACGGTCTGCAGACTGTAGTACACACAGTATGTACTTGCCACCCAATTTAAACTAGTCACGTGCTGTCGTTAAGATTGGGACAGAACACGTGTGGCTTGCCAATGGTCCATATTAGTACAAAGTCTTAACACTTTACGAGTAGCTAAGCTACACTATTCAATTTACCTTTTACCAGTTTATGTAATTAATTAAAGGTTTAGGTATACGTATATAACACCTCAGTTTCATATGCTCTTTAATATAATTTTTGTCATTTTAATCAGTATCGTAATATCGTCTCTAAATATGAGCCTCTCAAGGACTCGGAGAGGCCTGATGCGGAACTACTACTACGTTTTGCACTGTTGTGTAGTGATTATTGTCTATGAAATTATTGACGTTATTTTCATCAGACAAATTAATGCTGCTGCAGTTTCCTTACAATTTAACAACTTTAAGGTTTTTAAAATAAGGTTTTAAAAAAAGAACTATCTTAATTCTATAGATTGCACTGAATAAATTATCAGTTGATAAAGGGCGATGCCGTTACAGTAGTAGCGAAACTGTCCTCAAGCGATTGCGAAAAAAGCACATTCACTGCTAACAGTGTGTGTGCACGCAGAATTAACAATGTACTAAGGTCATCTGCCGATCAAATGCATTGCATGCACGTCTGATTTCATGCCGGATGGAACTGAATCACAACACACATAACAATATGTATGAAACAGATAATGTTAACAATGTTTAGATTTTAGCTTTCATTTTAAATCAACACCATTATCAGATTTATCAGCTTGTAGACTCAGAAGTTCTACAGAATATGGACCAGCTTTTCAGTACGCTTTCTTTTAGTGTGATTTATAAAAAGCGACTACCTATTATGTCAAGAGAAAGAACAACACCGCACTATTTTTGCACCCGCATATTGTATTACCAACACCTGCGGCTGTTGATCTGTTTGCCAAGCGTGGTAATCATAGAAATATAAACTTATATATAGATATAAGTTTATTATATTTATACTATTGCCATATATCATTACCACCATAGGGTAATGATATATGGCAATAGTATATTCCTGACGCACTCTTATTTCATGCTGGTTGAGTATAACCTGTAGTTCTATTTTATTCAACAACTTCCACGTTCAGAACCCATTATTACGTAACGTTTGTACGTCACCTGGCTCTAGATCGTTTCCGCTTCTGCATTACGTACGTTTGATGAATGAGGACTAACATGAGTGCGCGTGAAGCCCATATATTTAGAATTGTATCCGAAAAGTTATTGCATGACAAGAACGAATTTATGAAACAGTTTTGGATATATTATTACTGTCTCAACTTTCATAATCAGAACAAGGACTTAATCTTTAACACACAATTATGTAGAGGTGTTGATATCGAGATTGTATTGGCTTTAGCCACATCACACAATCACAGAAGAATCATTTAGATACCTACTGACATATAAAACATATCTCTCTCTTCTCTTAGCGGTTGTGATTTCACAATAAGATCGGGCTCGTACAATGAACTGTGAACACTTTGAACAAAGACTACATTGCCTACAATGATAAGCTCGTTTCGGTTGTTCGTTCCTACACGTGAACTTGTATTTCATTTCTATTTTTAAACTTACTCAATAGGTACTCAAATGTTATGTAAGGTTATTTAAATCAGCGTTTATTCGAACCACGTTATATCTCAATTAGTTTTCGATCCATGATGTATGGTACCGTTATCTACCATAAAAATAACTCATGAACAAATAATACAGTAATGATTATCGTTAAGTAAATCCATAATCCTCATCATAATTCAGGTTGTTCCTTTGGAATTATATGGAAAACAGCGTCATATCTACAGCTGTTAGCAACACAAGTAGTTACTCATAATAAGAGCAATAGTTCATAGCTCAATTAAACTAACTGAATATACCGTATGATGTATGAATAATATAGCACGGGCATTGATAATATAAACACAAAGAGATGTATGGTTAGAGTCAGGTGGTGACCTCGTGGTCGCATTAATATACGACTGGTTCTCGCGGGCCCTAGATCCCGCACGTGGCCACGTGCTGGCTACACTGGATACAATGGGCCACCTTGGGCCTTCTCTCAACAGAGCTTTGATAGTTATTGAGTGATGTTAGTTCTCGTTATACCTTTGACTTTGTACTTTCTGAGTATATAATTACACTAGAAATATATTTCTGCAGTATGATAATGGATAACTACGATGTTTGGTATTCTATCCATCTACCCCATCATATTTTTGTAAGGCACACTTGCGCGTTAACAGCTAACTCGGAGTTAACAGGCAATTCAATCATTCTCTTTGGATTATCCCTTAGTTAGCTGTTAACTCCGAGTTTTTTAGGTAACCCATGACCGCGCAAGTGGGCCTAATTCTCTTTGGATTAACCCTGAGTTAGCTGTTAATTTCGAGTTATTTAGCTAACCCATGATCGCGCAAGTGGGCCTAATTCTCTTTGGATTAACCCTGAGTTAGCTGTTAATTCCAAGTTATTTACCTAACCCATGACCGCGCAAGTGGGCCTAATTCTCTTTGAATTAATCCTTAGTTAGCTGTTAACTCCCGAGTTATTTAGCTAACCCATGACCGCGCAAGTGGGCCTTAATAGAGTAAGTAGAGAGTAGAGTAGTGATTAATCTACGGGGTTATTGGTTAAGTGTCGGCAATCCGTTAAGAGGATGTAGGAGAAGTCATTTGTAAACAATTTACCCGTCATGACCCCTATACCAATGTCAACCATTTTCGAGTAATTTGACATTTTATATTTTAAAATGAATGAAATAAAAATATAAATCACTCGATTTTTTTTTGACATTTGCATAGGAGTCAAAAGGGGTCATTTATTTGTAAATGACCTCTCCTACATCCCCTAATGGATTGCCGTCATATAACCAACAGCCCTGCTTCTTATACACACTAGAACACCAGTAACCTATCATCTTTTAGATGGATAGGGTAGGTTTCTAAGAGGTGATACTCTTTAAATAATACAAGACTATAACTATTTTAATGACTGTATTACTATTCGCCTATAACTATTCTTAAAAAATTATTACGTTCCTCTACGACGCGACGTAGAGTTACGTCTTTAGAATGAAAATATGAAATAACCTATCGCAAGGAAGGAGGCCTAAGTGTGTCTCCAAATTACTATTCTCTCCAAAAAGTTTGATATTCAAATTGCCCATATTTAAAGTAGTAAGTAAGTATTTAACTGCTCTAGTGTTCAGCTAATAATAATATGAGTTAAAAGCACGTTGCATGCATGCTGACACGATCAACGGTCTACACAAATCGGTTTGCTCGATTGCGTCAGACTGGTTTCTCTCAGCGCTGCAACGCCGGCAAGAGCTGGAAAGTGTCGTGCCGGAAACCACAGCTTTCTATCTATACGCCTAAGGCTCTTGTCATTTAAAATACTACCACTAAACACTTTCGGTCGTCATTAAGTAATAGTTTTCAGTCGCAGTCTGTCCCTGTTACTGCACCACATGTTTTTACTTTCCTTTGTAGGTAATTGCTTATTCAGATTTGCTGCAGTATTTATGTAACATTTTATAATTATGCTGTTGTTGCCTATAACTACCATTCTTTCTTGTATGTATAAAGTTGATGCCCGTTTTGATGTCCCAAATCAAGTGTTGATGATGAAATAGTTTCATAGAGTAGAACCGGTTTGTTTAAGAACACACACCTACGCTTGATCATCATGAATTTACATGATACAAAGACAAGGTCTAGCGATCTCATGTAGTTCCCACTTCCCGTCGCGTCTTACGGTGTCTGAACTGATTGGTATGTAATTTCTTTGTTTAGAAACTGTGCTAGCAAACCACATCAAACGGTATGCTCGTTACAGTCCATTCAAAGATATCAAACTATGCACAATGCTGCTTTTTCTAAAAGGGAACGCTGTTTGGCATTCTAATTATTTGAAAGAAAAAAAAACATTATTGGATCTTCTCATTAGGGCCGAGGAAAACTCATATTACTTATTAATCTTGTTTATTAAAAAAAACAACTTATAAAAAGATATAAATGAACGAATTACTTTTAAGTCAATTAAACGGGGTCAATGATTTTCCAGAATTGTTGAACACAAATATAAAATGAACGAGGGCACTGCACTTGAGTCATAACGTCAAAAGTGTTCGTATAACTACTATAATATAAATCTTATATGCATAAACTTGCGTGTCGTTGATCAAAATGCGGACATTGGTAGATATAACACGTGTTCATATATGCCGCATGGCATATTCTGAGCCCGCTGTTCTACGCAGCTTGTACATTAGGTTTTGCACAAGGCGCATCCTACAGACCCACAAAGTAAATATTGTACAGACCTTACGATGCGCCGTGGAATGTCAACGACCCTCCCAATTAACTAAAGTATGATTTCTTTATACTCTTTTTCTTTTAAGAAAATGAATAGCGGGTTCCGGTTGCTGGTATACATGTTTCAAAAGAATAAAGCACACGCCATTATTAAAAGTATTGTTGTTCTATAACGGAGTGTAACGGGACATAGTATGGTACCTACAGGTTGTCGGTCAGGTAGGCAGGCAGTCAGCCGCACATCCGCCTGCGTTGCGTCTTGTGCCGACTGCCACGAACCGCTCTTTAATGTTGCATTTCTTTTCACATCAACTTTCATCTACAATTCCATTGTTGTTCTGTGTGTGACCCGAGTAGCCTTACACCGACCTGAGCATGAAACTTATATTTCTATATATATTGCGCGGCTTTTCGTAGAAATTGGAATAATAAAAAAAATACCTTTCAGTTTATCAAAACAAAGTTTTATCTATTTCACCATGTTTTTGTTAAAATGAGCAACTGAATTTTCACTACATAAATAAACAAATTCTTAAGTAGGTAATTGAACTACGCAACACTTTACGTGAAAAACATGCCTGCGATGCCTACGCAGTGATCAATGAAAACATATATTATTATTAAATAAGTATAAATAGAAACACTAGAGGAGGGCTTGTGTCTAAGTAATAACAGCCATACGGGTGGATCAATCAGGTTAAGCTACGCTTGCTGCGGTTGGTCCGTTGATGGGTGACCATCTTTACATACCAAGACCCATCCGTGCCTCGGAAAGCACGTTAAGCCGTTGGTCCCGGCTGTCATTTCTAGATCTTTGACAGTCGTTACGGGTAGTTAGAAACCCAAGTCTGACAACCATCTTACCAAGGGGTATCGAGTTACCCAGTTACTAGGTTGTGGAGGTCAGATAGGCAGTCGCTCCATGTAAAATACTAGCATTCAGCTGCATCCGGTTAGACTGGAAGCCGACCCCAAAATAGTTGGGAAAACGCTGGGCAGATGATGAAATAGAAATGCTATTAAATACGTATAATGTTACTGATAGAATATTATCGTATAGATAGGGACTTAGTACATTTTAGAGTGTGAGCTTTGACGACTGTCCGCGTAACTTGCATTCCACAGACATTTAGATTTAATGATACTAGTATTTATCTAATCTTTAGGTACTGCTTGCAAATCGAGATATCTGAAATGAATACGTTCAGTCTGTCACTGTCACAAGGACATTTATTAAAAACATTACCCGCTACTACATCCACGTAGAATTAGGAAAACAACACAACGACCACCAAATTATACCAAAATAGCTGTCCTCTTGGGGGCACTGCGTGCGTGGATGTCGAAAACATCATTGCATTGACTATACTAATCGATAATATACAACAAAATACCAGTTTTTTTTTTAATACGGCACTGGTTCCGTGTAACAAAGCTCCTTTTGACTTATTTTAGGTTTAGGACCTTACTACCAACGCCATCTGTTGTACGTAAATAAAGTTATTTTCCAATAATAAAGGTTTATTTGGTTTTATACAAGTAAATTCGAATCGATCTATGAATGTTCATTAAATACTAGCTTCTGCCCGCGAGTTCGTACGCGTGAAATATCGCTCCCCGACCCACTGCGTCGCATCGCATCGCCCGCCGGAGCGTTCATTCTGTTTTTTTTTTTTTCGTTTTGCTCGTCTACTAAAGTTCGTAGCGCGATGTTAAATAGCCTATTTCAAATCTTCCTCAAGAATTGGGCTAACAAACACAAAAGGGATTTTCTTAAATCCACTTTTCCAGATATTAGCTCGTTCAAACAAATAAACTCTTCAGCTTTATCATATTAATTTAGATTAATAAAAGGCAGGCGTAAACGTATAGAACTAACAGCCCAACCCGCTAACTACTTAATTTAACTAAACGCCATCTAGAAGCGATTAAGGTAACAATAATTCTGCAATGACCAAATAGATCATGCGTCATGCATGCATGATCTATAGGTTTGAATAGGACTCTACCGCAGTATAATAAAGTATACTGTGACTCTTCATACACATACACATTACGCTGTATCTCAGAACCTACTCAACCAATTGATTGAAGAAACATGCCTCAGTTTTTTATTTAGGCTAGTAGTTCTACTGTTCTACAACAATTGTACATTGCATTGTAAGCGGTCTAGCCGTTTACACGTACCTAATGCAGAAATAGAGATAATATATTATAAATTCTAAACATACTTCCAATAATTTATAGACTTTATTATAAAAATGTAGTCATACTTGTTTTCATTATAAATATGTACGAAGAAGATAATAAATAAGTTTTAAAAGATTACACAAATGACTGTTTTTATGTAGGTAGTTGAGTTACGAATAAAGGAGCAGTGATAGCCTAGTGGTGTGACCTTCAGACTGCCAAGTCATATGTCTCGAGTTCGAACCCAAGGTACGCACCTCTGACTTTTCGGATTCATGTACGTATTATATAATTATCACTTGCTTCAAAAACGGTGAAGGAAAACATCGTGATGAAACCGGCATGCCTGAGAGATATTTCTCGACGGCACGTGAAGCTAAGTCAGAGGTCCATGGGCAGCTTAAAAACTCTCACACCAGGTTAGTCATTAACCACACTAAAAGAAGTTACCAATATTAAAAAATCGCACGGTCTTAAAAATACGTGCTAGGGTAGGAAACTGCCTTTTTTTTTTTCCAGGCTGGGAAATCATCAAATGACTTCTCCCGCTCTGGGCAGAGCGAGAGGGTGTGTCAGACTTTTACTGACTAAAACCCACCCGTGTTCCTTCCGTTGCCTGTGTGCCGGGGCCGCGATATCCCTTTCGGACAAACCCGCAACCCCAGCAGGCATTGGTCTTTCGACCCCGTCGGTAGGTGCTGACATCTCTTTGAGGCGCGTGTGGAACACAACGCGCCGTCGACACGGGCCTGGTCCTTATCGGACGGCGAGCTGAGCTAGGAGACTGCCTGTAGTTCAAAATGACAATTTTAGTTTTGGAAGCCGGTGCCAATTTGGCAATTCAGAAAAAATAAACAAAACCAAAATCAGCGACTTCAGAACACAGTCCCCTAAATTTTAGGATAAGTGATATAAAAATAATTTTACCTTTTAGGGCCTAAAAGGTAAAATTATTTTTATATCACTTATCTTTTGCCTCTAAAATTTAAATACAGTGGTCACGTGCTTTAATTAATAATATAATTATACTTACCCGAGAACGATTCACTAAATATAAAGTGAAGTTAAACGAGTCAGTGTGCTAATTAGTATGCTACAAAAACACCGGTATTTTTAACAACTATTTGTAATTGGAAATACATTAGTTTCGCACATTAATGGAAAGAAGTTTTAAATAAACACATTTTTATTGCGAAATTATACTTAATTATGTCAAAGTAAAAAAACAAGTTATGCATGCCGCTTTCGTGTTATGGTATTAAATTATATACAAAAATACTGCGACATCTACAAAACTTAATCTATGTCCATATTTTATTATTACTTAAAACACTAATTCATTCACACATTTTGGGCCTGGTAAAGGATGGCATTAACTATTTCGTCAATAAATTATAACATTCAGATCGAAACAAATCATATTCTCATCATAATTATACCACATACAGAACTAATATTTTTTGTCTACACAGGAGATTTCTCCTGGAGCGGGACTTCTTCGGGCGCGGTTCCATTTGCATTAACGCTTGTTCGTTCATTTGCGTTTCTTGGAGTTGAAGTAAACCGATTTTTGATAGAACTCCAGTTTTTCTTAATTGTAATACCAGCTACCACAAGAACCATTCCAGCTACAATCATTCCAATAATGCTTTTATCGACACCTCCAGTTTTAGTTGCTATAGTGGTTGCTCCAACTACTTCATTTTCTGACTTATCAGTAGTTGCACTAGAAGACTCTGCATCTGTTGGCGTAGATTCTACCGATGCTTTTATAATTGCAGAATGAAGAGAGAAATCTCCAGCTGCTTCCTTGGTGTCATCATTACCCAAAGTTGTTGTCTCGGTGGTTTCTACATTTTCTACTGACGGCGCTTGTTCATTTTTCTGTGTATCATTCTCTGCTTTCACATCAGACGGTGAATTTACGGCAGGGTCAACATCATCCTCGGGTCCAGATCCTAAGGCAATTAGCCCTGGTAATGCGAAATCTAATAGACCCTCCTCCATACCTTGCGGTTGCGGCGCTTCTGGGCATTCAAAAGATTTCAAGCTACATGTTCCTGTACATACAGTTACCAAAGATTCTTTTAATGATAAACACAAATCTTCCGCCAGACTAGCTGCAGCAGCAGGCAACGTAATTGAACGGAGAGCTTTGAAGTTAGAGAAGGATTCCGGTTTAAGATCCTGAAAATAATAATTTAACATTTGAAAAATTTGATAATCTTGTTTATTAATTTTTTTATTCCTTTTGTATGGCTTTCTATGGACCTATTCTAAAGATCCTGTCTATATCAGGTTGAAATAATACAGCGATTATAAAGATTAATGAAAGTACCTCTTTAATACAAGGTATTATTTATGTAATCAGTGCAGTTACAGATAGACACGATGCTATAAGCTGTGTACTTACCGTTCTCATATCATTGCCTCCCAGATCAAGTTCTTCTAACTTAGTAAGGCCGAAACCATTTTTTAAATCTTGCGGATACTCTAATAGACGGTTGTTTCCAAGTTTTAAGCTTACCAGTTCAGGTAGTTCACTTATGGACTGAAATGAAAATAGAAATTCGTTAATTTACATTAATAGATCATTTATCTCAGGGCTCATGCACAAGATGCATAATTCATCATCATGTCAGCCGAAAGACGGCCACTGCTGGACATAGGCCTCTCCCAAGCACCGCCACCTCGACCGGGTCTGTGCTTCCCGCATCCAGCTGATTCCTGCGGAATAGTTTCTGTAACTGTTGGTAATTTTGTTGTATCTGGCGAAATATGGGTGTACAATAGGTACATCTATGCCTTACCTTTCGGGGAATACAGCCGTGATGTTATGTTTATTGTTTCATTGTATCGAAGTCCTAAACCATATCAACAATATTAAGATAAGAAGCTATATTTACTGTTTGTGTGTCTGTTGCAGTTACAAATCAATTCGCTAAAATTATAAATCATCTGTGCCAGGTGATCCTAATGATGAGTGGCGTCGTTGCCGGAAGTGGGTTAAACTGGTTATGGAGATGGTTTTTTGGACTTTGCCAATATTGACACACAATGACATGGTTCAGCTAATGCAAAGTCTCAACGCACACCTTACGGTTTCTTATTTATACCTACATTATTATTTGCAACGCTCTTTGGTTATATGTATAATTTAATTGGCATTTATTATACGTTAGTGTAATATAATGTCAAAGTTACGTGTCCAAGTTCTTAAAAATAATAATTTATGAATATAAATTACTTACACCGGAAACGATCTTCATGATTTCATTGTTGTTAACATCCAATATTTTTAAATCCTTCAAATCAGATATTTCTTTTGGTATTTCAGTTAACTTGTTATTCTGTAATTTTAGCTCCGTAGTTTTAGGATCCAACGGTTTTGGCAGTTCTGTTAATTCGTATCCAGAGCAATCTACAATGTATTTGTTTGAGTTTCCCTCTATATTACAAACACATGGTTTAGGACAGGAATGTTTTTCAGTCGGGACAGCGGATACGTTATCTATTAAGGCAGTTAATTGCACGTCCTCAAGTAATGGTGCCGCTGGTGCTTCAGTTTCAGTGACCACTTCAAGTGGTTCGTCTATGGCGTTTGCCCCGCTGCCCTCTATTACGCTCCCATCGGATTCAGGATGATTGTCAGGAGGAAATTGATTGTCATTTTCAACGGGAATGTGTAATTCATCATCGTTTTGAGCCAATGCAATCCTGGAAATTGATATTAATGCAGTAATGACATGTGACTTTATCGAATTTATCATAAGGTGACGTAAAATTGTTATAAATAAGTAGGTGATAAAAATCGCGATAAGTGTATGTACTACAAGGGCGTAACTAGCACACTGTCTTAAGTTTTGATTGATAGAAGAAAAATACACGTAGATTTATAATTTAGATACGAAACTTAGATATCGCTGGTATCGTCACAGTAGTTAAAACACTTTTTTACCTCTTTAAACGGTATTTTTGGTAAACACTTGAACGTCTTTCAAGCTCACACCATATAGACTTGCCATGCCCATGGTATTACCAGTTACCACAGATTACTGTTTTACATAAGTTATTTATTATTTAAGAATTATTGTCTATGGTACCTATGTAACTATCACATTGCTAGTTATTAAAGTAAATAGAACTGCACTTTATTTCGACTGTTCGTGCTGCTATGTACTTCCTAGCATTACATGTAGGTACAATATGTATTAACAACTAAATAACTGACACTACAAACTATGAAACGCTTTTACAAAACGAAGTTAAATCAGAAAAAAAATAGCAATGGCGGCTGGTACTATTTATTGCAATTCGACTGTGCACTCACATATATATCAGTTGGTAGATAAGAATGTGACTGTCTGTTGGTAAGTACTTGCAAATAAGATCTACCAGCAACGGTTAAATAAAACAAATAAAAACTTGTGTACTTACGCAAATAGTGCCAACAATAGCACGAAAAGATGTTTCGACGTCATGGTCACTCTCATATGCGAACACTACTAGGTAGAGATTTGCCAACTGACTTCAGGAGTTACCTGTCGTGGTACAAGTACCAGCGTAGCGTACAGCGCATAACTCACTGACACTTATAACTATTATCACTCAATGATAAGATTACTAACGGCATGGCAGCTTATCGCAAATCAGCCACGATAACGACGCTCTGCATAAACGAGAAAATATTAGGTGCCCGATTTTCAATATCACCTACGACTGACAAATAGCACGCAATGTATTAAGTGTTCGGTTTTATTTACACAGATATATGTGTAAATGATCGCGGCCGATACGCCACGATGGTCTTCATTAACTGCCAGTTGCTAATTCTACAAATACACAAAACCGCCTATGTTAATTATATATTGGTTTGTCGTTAGTTGCACCAAAATCCTCATGCTGTCCTTTACATAAGTCTATATGAGTAGCACAAGCATATCGATTTTACTTTTAATAATGATTCATTACATTAACGAAAATAAAAATCAAAAACAAAAATGATCGAACTTCACAAGAAAACGCACACGCACACTATGTTATCTCTCCTTCACTGATGTTACTGGTACTTGGCTGATGCTTCACGTCTATAAATTGCTTTATTCTGTAAAGTTTAATGTTATACAACACAGCTGTTGGTTTTACTTATGTGACGTGTAAACCACAAATATGACAAGATTCTTACGTTGCTATACAACTAATTACACTTTGATTTAAATCGTTATTGTTCTGGTTGAGTTAAAATAATATAACATTCTGTTAAATTAATATTTTACGATCTGGTCAAGGTCTATCCGTTAATAGATGGCCCTATTTCTGCTAATCCACGCCTGACGGTAGTAAGTTTACCGGAGAACACGGGATAAAAACGATAACGTCGGAGTTTTATTACTCAATGGCATATAAGCGACTCCGAATCATAGTTGCGACAAACCAATACGCGACAGTACGATATGTCAACCATCGGTGGTGCGACAGCACATCAGCTCCACGTATGTCTGTGCGACTGATTGTTTTGTTTTCTCGACAAATGACAGGACGACGGAACGCTTTCGTTAGTTAGTGTAGAGAGATAATTGTAACCAGCAGGTATACTGTTACCTGCTGTTTTTTTCTACTCTGCTAGGTCGTAGGTGAATCACTGATTGTCTGAGCACTCGCACATACCCTGGTAGGATTAGAAAAGTACCGTGCTTAGCAGCACGTGGCAGACGTGGTGGCCTGTCAGCATAGGCTCCACAGAGTAGCAGGTTTTGTAGATCTAGCCGTAGGACCGCTGGTAGCATGCGGATACTTAGTACAAATACAAAATTGTTAAAAAAAAAAATCTGCCTCAGAATATAAACGATTGTCGCGCTTTTGTTTGTCGAGTGAAAGTTGTGTCGCACTTTCGTTCGTCGATCAAAAGTTCCGTCGTGCTGTCGTTTGTCTAGAAAACAATCAGTCGCACTAACGTACGTAGAGCTAATGTGCTGTCGCACCACTGATGGTCGATATACCGTACTGTCGCGTATTTGTTGGTCGCAACATTTCTATTTTTATGGTCGCAACTATGATACGGAGTCCATAAAAGCACCTCCCATCCGATTTATTTTATGGGGCACGCAGATCGCTCCCTCACAAAACAACGAGCTTTGTGTGAACACTTTGTTTTTTTGCTAGCATCGAAGAAAATGTTGGAAAGCAGTAGCTGAACGACATGCGTATATCGCGTAATGGGCGGCGGTGTGCTTACCGGTGCGACCGCGTAACCTGAAGATGCACCTTGCTGCATCATCATCATTCTCTTGCCCTTATCCCAATTTATTTGGAGTCGGCGAAACGTCTTTATACTATACATACTTCTCTATTAGTCGTCATCTCGTTAGAATAAAAATAGCTAAAAAATCTCTCAATATTCTGCATACCAAGGACGCGTTTTGTTGATATGAACATAGTTACGTTCTTATAATTACGAGATTTCGAGTACTGCGCAGTACTTTCTTCTGGATAAAAAATATTTTTCTTCTTTGACGTCTGTTGACGTAATTAAAAAATAGTTCCTGGATTCCGTCCAATGTCTCCATTAGCCAACAAATCACTAACGATGATTGTTTGTTTTATTTGTTCAGTACTGCAACGGGGGCGACTTAGCGGACTATTTGCAAGCGAACCGTCTGCTCAGTGAAAGCACTATTCGGCTGTTCCTGAGGCAGTTGGCCGAGGCGATGCGAGCTATCCACGCTAAGGGCATCGTGCACCGGGACCTGAAGCCGCAGAACATCCTCCTCACGCATAACGTAGCGCCGCCCCGCACACCGCATGCCTCTGAAATGACACTCAAAATTGGTTCGTATTTCCGTTCATACTAACAAATTTCCTACGCAGCTGAGTAAGTACTTGACAGTGTATATCGGATGGTATAAATATGTCGTTATCATATCCGTCGTCTTGTTGATCAACGCATCTGAGTCATCCAATTTCAACGTAAACTTCGAATAAAGTAATCAAATCATGCATGGGTCAATATTTAGAATCCAAGATACTTTTGATAGGCATGTACGATATACATACCTATCAAATGTAAAGACCTAGCGAACTTAAACCAGCCTCAAAGTTACGTCGTAATATCATATTAATTCTTTTTTTTTCGTGCAGCTGACTTTGGCTTCGCAAGGTTCCTCGAAGAAGGAAACATGGCCGTCACGCTCTGCGGCTCTCCGATGTATATGGTAATATTACTTCCATATTCATAAATTATTATAAAAGTGAATATTTATTCCAATAAAAAAAGACACTACTGTTGACATGCGATATTTTCATCTCGAATTATAATAAAAACCAGAAAATAACAGACAATCTAGTGTAGAATCTAGAAATAGGTTAGACCTATATTTCCGACCTTTACACTAGATTGTCTATAATTTGAGAATAATGAGATTAGATTTGATTATTAACATTACAATATTTTTATAGGCACCAGAGGTGATAATGTCACTGAAGTACGACGCTAAAGCAGATCTATGGAGTCTGGGCACGATAGTGTACCAGTGCCTCACGGGCAAGGCGCCCTTCCAGGCCACAACACCACACGAGCTGAAGGCGTTCTATGAGAACAGCGTCGACTTGCAACCCAAGTGAGTACTACTATTTATATACTAGACCTACAGGTACTACACGCAGCATAAAAATCATATTCAAATCAAATCTGAATGAAGGTACAAATTCAATTTCAGTCGTGCGAAAGCAATATACACGAATAATTTTAAATCGTTCTGGAGCCGAAACACAGTGACTCCAGACGATTAATAGGTACTATCAGCATTGTTATTGTTTTTTTAAGACATCTAATATAGAAGTTAGAAATTTATCACTTTTATTCTGTCATTCGAGTTAAATCTTAGTAGCGCTTCCACTATTTCATTCATAAACGCAAGATCGTACGCGATCCGCTCGGTGATGACGTAGCGCGGCACAGCTGTGCGTGTGCGAATCAGTTGACAGCGAGCTCGCGGTGGGTCAACGGACGTTGGACGAATAACCGGCTGCAAGTTAGTACTTACCTGCAAGTAGGTATTTCATTTCTGGTACGATAGGTTGGTGTAAGTTCATTCACCTCCGTTATCTTTCGTTAGTATCGAAAGCACGGCACGGTGTTTACAACTATCACATCTCCTCGTAAACGAGAGAAACTAATTGAAATTTCATTCGACACTCTCGCATCGAAATCACTAGTACTCGTACCTTTTCAACTAGACACGACGAGTACGCTTGGGAGTTGTATTTAAGGCCTTGAATCGAGTGTCGACCAATCGAGCTAATAGGTACTTAATAAGCATACCTGCCTATCATATTTATGATAAATAAAAAGAATACTGCCTAAACCAATTTTTATGCGACAATGCTTGCTTGCGGCCGCGGCGCGGCGGCTTCTACAAAGGCAGGCAATGTAAACAGAAAAATGAATCGTTTTCCCTGTCGAATAGAGTTCATTATAAGATGGTGGTGCCCTTTTCTATGTAAATATTGGACCGAATTAAGACCTTATTTTTATACACTTAACCGCGGAATTCGGTTGTGCATCCTTTTGAAGTCCGGTCGGACACTTCTCAGAATAATTTTAGTAAACTGCGTACCTACTTACCTTGTACCTAGTTTGGTGAAATTTCTATTTGTTACCGTTTACGGTTAAGAAATAAAGTCTGAATTCCCTTTTCGTATTTTTATTTGTGTACCTATTTATCTATTGCGTATGTGTGTTTATGCTGTCTGATCGATGAATGGATTTTTCAATGGGTACCGTTCGCAAGTGTTGCCGTTCGTCGATACGTTTTACACACATATGCATTGATCGCAGTTACTTCGAGTTCTCATTATTTCACAAAAAAACAATAAATTAGATTTTTCGTGTTTTTTTTTAAATTGTAATTTATTGAAAATAATAGTCCCAATCGTTTCGAGTTCGATGATCGAGCTTATGGCTTTTAGTTCCAGAACGAGCTAAAATTAACCGTGTATAGAACATTTCAATTCACACCTTAACTCGGACAGTTTTTGTGCCTAGTTTTTTTACTAACCCCCAAATAGTCTGCTGTAGCGTTCAAGGTCTAATAGACGAATGAACTTGGCTCTGTGACAATTTTGTGACATATCTCTTCGGTATTACTATAAAATACGTACGGAAGGCGTCCCAAGCCGCGCAATATTTGTAAACAGTTGAAGCGTTCGGTGATATCTGCATATTATTCTACATAATGAGAGTACCTATTTTTAAATTCGGTCGCATCGCGTCCTATCTCAATGCTTATCTCAGAGACCACGCATGTCATGAATTAATCTTGAGTCTGAGAAGTGAATGAAACGTAGTTCAAACATTTTACTTTCAAATAAATCTAAGTCAATAGATTTATCTTTTTATTCTGCGCTTGTTAGTGTTTATAGTATTATGATTATTTTAAGCCCATGTTGTTCCATTTTAGGCAAAGGGCTCTCCATTCTTCTTCCACTACTACATAACATCTAGTCTCCTGCAACAAATGATTTAAAAAATCAAACATTGCCTAAGATTCAGGAGTAACCTATCAGAAAAGTTCATAATATGTACGCACAGTGAGCGTACATATTATGTTTTTTTCTGATAGGTTAGTTATGAAGGCAGTCCAAAATTTAACAGTTCATTTCTTTAATTCGTGTTACACAGTAATAACTCAAAAGATTAGCTTGTCATTAATATTAGTAGCGGCTCTTACTTCCCAAGCTGCGCTGGGGTTTGGAGTTATTTTGTTATCGTCCGTCGTGGATCGCGGGATATTCCCTTCAAATTGTCACACAATGTCCGGAATGTAGCAAATAAATGTAATTGATGTGTTTCAGAATGCCAGCAGGCACAAGTCCTGAACTGTGTAGCTTGCTCATTGGGCTGCTGCGACGAAATCCTCGCGAGCGCATGCCCTTCGAAGCTTTCTTCAATCATCCCTTCCTACAGCGTCCGAGGACGACCTCCATAAACAGTAAGTTTACGAAATAAATATTTATTAGTATAGCGTACTAACAGCCTTATCCACGCCTATTACATCTGTCAAAAACTCACAATTAATTAAACTGTAAAATACGTATTATATTATTAAATTCAATTAAGTCAGTTTCGATTGATTGCTTTTGTGAATAAACCACACTGAGTCATTAACAAGAATACCAAGTAACTAACATTGAACGCTGAATACATGAAACTCTAATCAGAGTGACTAATCATCGCTGACCCGTTCCATTGTTTATAACTTTTCGAAATCTTCTACACGCTTCACCAGTATAAAGTGCCTACTACTTTCATTGCTATGTATAAATAGTAATATATTATGTGCTAAATACAAATTTAGTTTACCTATGTTGAAATAATTAGAAAAATATTATTATGTTGTAAAAAAATCAATTCATTAACAGCGTTATTATACTGCGATATTTCACACAATTAAGCTATTAAAAAATATAACATGTACTCAACAGACATTAATTGTATTGATACAACTGTTTTATCACTATTATTAACACAGTACTCATTTATTTATAGGTAAAAACATTTTTAAACGATATAATTTATAGCTACAATATTATCTAAATTATTAAATTGATCTAGTTCACTGTATCAAACTCATTAAGTCGCAATTAATATACTCTGAATAAATATCGTTAGAATTATCACCTCTTCATTTAGTTTTATTTACATTAACGTTATCTAGCTTCTAGTCCATGAATTTTTGAACTATTTATGTATATATATGTAAATACACATCTAAGCTACACTACAGTGCCATAAGTCACGGTGTATGAAGTACAATATGCATATATTGTTCAGGTTTGGACTCGGATCTGCCCGACATTTTGGAGAGCGATCTCGAGGGTCGGCCCGATACTAACTGTTACCTAGAGGAGTCATGGGACAGTCAGGGTACATCCTCACTTATTAAATCCGCTTTGGTTGTGCATGGGGTGGGGGTGGCGCATACTTTGTAATCCGATCATGTATAACTGTGTCGGATCAGGTTGTCAATAGTTCTCTAATCGAACACCAATGCCACTTAAAAGCATGACATCGAACAAAACGAATATTGCACGTGCGACTCATTACTTTGAGCATCACAAGAGGACTACTGGCGACCGGCGACCGTTGACAGAGGCTGGCAGAGTTCAAAAATTTCAAGGACTACGATTTCACTTGCAATCACTCATCTCATCGCTTGCTACTTATTATTTATCGCTTGCGTTTTATATTATTACTCAATTGTTATAAATGAAAACTGTGCACAGTTTTGCATGAGTTACGTTTTGAGTGTGAATGTTTGTAGTATGGTTTTTAAATGTGGTGTATGTTAACAGGAGCAAGTGTGAATCCTTCTTCCGTGGCGGGCGCGGGCGGGTCGGGCGGGTCCGGCGGGGCGGGCGCGCGGCCCGCGTCGGCGCCGCGCAGCTCCAACCCGCAGCCGCAGGCGCTGCCCACGCTGCAGGCCTACAAGAAGTCACAGCCGACATCCTCCGGTAAGCACCTGCCGAGCGATACGTTTGATACACATGGCGCTGCCGTGTGTAACAACGTGGATATGACTATGATGACGATAAAATATGGACTGTTTATTCGGAATGACTGTATGTGCGTTGTAATTTACTCGCTTTGCAAATATCCATAGGTATCTATACAGAAACAATGAAAAGATAGTTTGAAAAACCATTCCCAAATTTGCATTACCTAAAGTTTCGCTGTGAATTAAAAACGACATTGTTGAATGTTGAATAAGCGAATCGTAACACGATGAAATCATTTCCGTTTTACACATTGTTCTACAAGATACTGTGATCTTTATTAATTTAGCTCTTACACCATGACTACATCATAATCAGTAATCTTCCCACTGCTAAGACACAGGCCTCCTCTCTTCGAGAGGGAGTAGACTGTAATCTACCACGCGGACCCAGTGCGGGTTAGCTGGTAGATGTCTCATGTCTTCAATTTTTTGGACATGAGACATGTCAGTTCCCTCATGATGTTTTCCTTCACAGGTTTGTGAGGAATTGTGATGAAATGATTTACACAAAGTAATGCGCCTATCTTGGTTCGAACCAACGACCTTTAATTAGTAAGTCGGTGTATTTACCACTGGGCCACCACACTACTGCTCACGGCTACATCGGCCACGATGCATATGCGCCGCATCATGGTCTGGCCAGATACTTCGGCTGCCTGTTCACTGGAGCGAAGAAGAGCGGAGCAGTGCCTGTATTAACCAATAGCATCTAAACTTCGCTCCAGAGTTTAGATTTTATTGGTTAATATTGGCACAGCTCCGCTCCTCTTCTCGCTTCTCCGCTCCAGTGGACAGGCAGCCTTATCCTATTATTCACGATGTATACATACATATCGTGTCGCCTATCGTTGAGATTTAGCGCTATAACCAGCTATAAACATCCATGTGCAGCTGTTCTCGCAGCATTACCGTTCCCTATTCTTAATTAAATACACGAACAAAAAAACTTTGCTATTAAATATTAATTCCTTATTACTTAAGCTTATCGAATAGGGGAAGCGCAATACAATACAACACATTAAAGTTATATTTCGCCTTCACCCAACGGGTTAACAATTGCGGAAGAACAAGGAACAATCGTGAATAGATTATAATACATTTATAACGGTATAAATGTAGATTAAAGTTAATAGGTACTTCTGTAATTATTTACTATCATCAATAAGTGCTTACAACGTGTGCTCAAGTTTTCAGAATTCAAATTAGTACGATTCAGGTTTTTCCGAGATAATAGAATGGAAATGGCCTTCTTTTATTTTGGAAATATTTAAAAACAATCTGTACAGATGTTTTTGACAAGTGTAGAATAAGCTTTTATAATTTATTCAGATGTACAATAATTATTGTAGCCGTTCGCGTAAATATACAGGTCTTCGAAACAGAAATAAATAAAAAAAACTTTATTTTTTAATGTATTTACAGCGACGTAAATAGTTATGACAAAATAAAATATCTTTAGTATAATTATGTCAGTTAGTATTTTTGTAATGTAACATGATCCTAATAATCATAACTATCCTAACAATCCTACTATCCTACTAATATTATGAATGTGAAAGTTTGTGTTTGGATGTTTGTTACTGAATCACGCAAAAACGGCTGAACTGATTTTGATTAGAAATTAGGCAAACAGATAGTTTATAGCTTGGATTAACATATAGGATACTTCTTATCCCGGTAGTACGTTCCCATGGGATAATTTCCGACATGTACGCGGGCGAAGCCGCTGACAAAAGCTAGTAAATTATAGTCGATGAAAAATGTTCTATTCATTGTACCTACTTCGAAACAAACAAATATTGTTTGTTAAAATTAATGCTTGTATTACGGAGAACATTATATTCATTAGGACTTATCGTTATCACAGTGTCACTAATGATTACATTATACTGAAGGTGATCGTTTATCAACACGAATTCGCTACTGGGCACTTGTAGATATGTGGCGACGTCATTACGTGTAGGTATTATTTGCACAAATTCATAAAATAAATCATGATATTTATGTGTTATCCTAAAAGTCACGTGGTCACCCACCCATGTAGCAGTAATGTAACGCTTGTGAAACAACAGGGCAATCACACTCGACAATGGTCCAAATATTAATAAAATCTTTCATTGTTCTCAGAGTAAACAAATTCGATAACCCCTACTCCTAACCTGCCCTTGCGCACCTAGAGCCGGTATCAAGTTTATTGTTGTAAACTGCAATAATTTATTGCCTGTTCCGCCATTTATATTTATTCATGTTAATGCACCCATTTATGTGTTGCTATGATGCTGCAAAAATACCAACCGTCCCACATTTTTAATTCTAACGGTTTATTTTATTTTGGCTCATCTAGACTTATTTTGAATTTAGGTTTTTAGGTTTAACATAACGGTAAAACAAGATTAGGCACTTGACGTCTCATTAAAATTACCAAAAAGGGCGACTTGTTTTTCAAAGATCAATTTGACTTGACTATACCCATGCAGTTTTAACGATAATTAAGCTATCATCTAACAGATTAGTAACATATTACTCACGGGGCCAGTAGTTCGCGTAAATATCAAACGGGTTAGTAGTTCACTAGGCTAAACCAACTTCTAATCAAACCTAAGACTACGCGAAGTCCGGGTCTTTATGAGCGACACATGGTTCTTTAATCTGTCTGGTGTGATTATAGAACCATGTATAAACAAACGGACATTGTCACTTCGTTAAATTCGTCACAAACACTTATATCCACAGATTCTACCTCACTATGGTCTCGGTGTTATCTTAAGGTTAGGCAGAAAGTATATTTATGTAATACTTAATGCTACTGTCATCAGTGATTGCACCATTGAGTTTATTCTCCTGGTTCTCGTCTTAGTGTTTTTACATAGTTATGTGAAATAAAATATATCGTTGGGGATAAACTGTTCCCACGAAATAAGAAAAACTTATTCGAGTCAATAAAAGATAGTTAGAGTTTTAAGAGCGATGCGTAGTGTTACACGAATGGATAGAATTAGAAATGAGTACGTATATAAGAGGAAGTCTAAAAGTGGCGAAGTGGTATGGGCACGTGTGATGCGGAGGAATGAGGAAAATGTCGTAAGGAAAGATTTGAGTATGAATGTGGATGGCTATAAATAAGAGTAGAGGAATGGACTGTGTGAAAGATGATATTGCTAGAAAGGGAGCGACTACTGAGATAACGACTAATAGAGAAGTGTGGAAGAAAAAGACATGATTCGCCGACACCGAATAAATTGGTATAAGTGGAGGAGAAAGTCAGAACGATGATGATAAGATTATGGCATGTTCGCAGCCTCGTCGTCGGACACGACGTGGGCGGGCGAGGACGACTTCGTGCTGGTGGAGGCGACGGAGAGCGGCTCGGCGGAGTGCTCGGGCGCGTCGTCGGGCTCCGAGGCGGCGCCGCGCCCGCGCTCGCTGGCGCTGCCGCCCGCGCCGCCCGCGGCACACGCGCCCGCGCCGCTCGCCGGCAACAGGGTGAGGCTCTTCTATACACATTATTAATTAAACTCGCTTTTCGTGTCTGTTTGTGCTACCGCGTTGTTCTCCGAAACTACGCAACGGATTTTAATGCGCTTTTCACCATCATTTAGAGAATTTATTCCGGAAGATTCATATGTAATACGTTCATATTAAAATTACACATAATAAAAAAATCTCGATGTTTTGTCAAGTCACACAAACCGTGCGATCCTGGAGCGGGTCGCTAGTTTTGAAATGTACAATTTATGTAAACAAATGTACCTGATCCATTGCTTGGCATTTAGCATCCGTTGCCGTGAAAAGTTTACAGACGTAATAGTAAGTATGTATAACACGATAAAACAAAAGATTTTTTCAACTCATACTTCAAGAAACTGCATTACTAGTGGTCATTAACCCCAAAAATCAGCACTTAATTTTTTTTGTTGTTTTATCGTGTTTAGATCTCGATACTCATCTCGTCTGCGGAGTTTCTCTAGCTAATTTTATTTGACCCTGTATACAACTTTCGCAAACAACCGTACTTGATCCACTGTTTTTTCATTTAGCATCCGTTTAATTTCATAATGTATATATTTTCTTTAGCTATTTTTCGTACATAACTATTTGGCTTACATGCGTGTTCATTACAGAACCCACTCGCCGTAACATCTAACAATAACGTACCACGATCACAACCCATCGACGTGCTCCGATCGAATTACAGCCGTAATGCCACCAACATCGGCTCCCTATCGCCACCGACCGTAAGTATACCTAGGATTTTTTAAATAACCGAATAATAATTTCAACGCAGTTCAGAATCATGTACTGAATCCATGGTAACAGTTTTCGCGTCGATGTCCCTGCCACCCTGTATATGTGCCATATTTTATTTACTAATCATGTACATTTCGTAATGCTTAAGACGCGTGTTTGCATACAATTAGCGGCAATAGTAACATCCGCGTCACGTTATCTTTTGTCCCAAGTTCACGCCATTACGTAATGCTGTTACATATAGTTACGAGTATTATAATACGTGTTGGTACTAATGTATGAGATAATAACTCAATGTATGCATTCAAGTGTTTTAATATGTCTAAAGTAAATATCTTGTCTTTTGCTATTTGCTTCCAATTTCCCATAAATAAAATACTATATTATGCAAAATTGAAAACAAAAAACACCTGGTACACACTGTTTCACCGGAATTGAATAAATATGCCCTTAGTCACTTAATACTATAAAGGCATGAGGAACAGGGTGTAAAGTTCACTCATCCTCAACGGTGGATCCTCCGACCAGACGGGTGTCGTGTCTGGTGGGCAACTGCCCGAGGACTGTCAGGTCTTTGATGCGTAGTTGCATGTGGCGTTGTAGATACCGCCACGGTACATTTAGCGCTTCAATACATGCACCATAATCATTTAATACGTTTAGTGCTAAACGAATTTAAGTTGACAATGTTTTGCACCTAGCCCAGTTCGCAAGGACGAGGATTTTTTAACGGGTCGGGTTTTCTACTCTGTGTTAAGCCGAGCATTGAGAATCCAACAGAGTGCATCCCAGATTATCTTCAGATGATACAAAGTACATACATCTTTTATGGGGTACTGTGTTAAATGTTACAACAAAATGCCTTGTGATATATTGCAATTAAATTAATGAAAATTTAAAACTCTTTAGTATTGCCTACTTGTTGGACTTTTAGTAATATCGTAAACTTTTAAAATTTTTTGTAAATATGTGAGCACCATGTATCTATGACATAATGATTTTTTCTTTAATTGATTAAATTTTTTATTATTCTTACCCATTGTGGTGTAGTAATCTTATTCCAGGTGCATTGTCTTCATATATAATTAATGTATACAAAACATTTTAAAAGAGTAACGGTGGAGTTTTTTGTCCATTTTTCTCCATACGAAAACTACATTTTGCAAGGGGCTACTAGACTCAATTCAATTTTATTGTAAATTTTGGCGTTCTAGAGCGCAAAAAAAAAATTGTTGGATTTTCAATTCTCGGCGTTAGCAATAATAATGTCATTATACCTAGATCAGCTGAACAAACTAGCGATCGTTGCATCGACACGCGATATTTATCTGTGTCGGAATTCGGGCTCACGTTTTTTGACTTGCGACCCGTTTCCAATAGTCTGACAAAAACGGTTCAAAATCAAAATATTTTATTTCACATAAACCTACAAGGGCACTTATGAAACGTCAGAAGCTAGGTACACAGGCTATCGATTAAATACTGTTTTTGCGAAGTAGTCTTCCTTCTGTATAGCTTAGTACAAGAATATTGACGGTTTTGCCTTTGATCAATACCAGTTAACTTCTCATCAACAATTTAAAAATAATCTGTTGCATTTTTTTGGCTTTCTGGAAATTCGAAACAAGCCCAGGACAATAATAATACCAACCTAATATTGTCCCACTGCAGGGCTAAGGCCTCGTCTCATACAAAGAAGGCACGAGCATTGATCACCACGCTTGCTCAAGACGGGTTGGCGATTTCAGACTTATATTAACTACTAGCTGACCCAACAGACACGTTGTCCTGTCTAATTTTCAATAAATCCCATAGAAAAAAAGAGGTTCAGTGTTTCCCGAATTTGAATATTTTTCGGGAGAGTTTTCAAATTTTTCTTTCCATAAAAACCTTATTCGGACTATTACGAACAATTTAAAACCAAAAATAGTCACATCGGTTCACCCGTTCTCAAGTGATGCGGAGGCGATTCCTCAACCATTGGGCTAACCCGACATTGAGTCACGAAACAGGCCCTTAGTAAATAATAACCGTATGTATCGCCAGGTCCCGTTCACGATGACGCCGCCGTCCACGCGGCGCCGCAGCAGCAACTCGGGCAGCTCGCCGCCGCCCTCGCTGTGGCAGGTGTCGCCCACCAACGCCAGCCCGTTGCGCAGATCAGGTCACTGCTGGTTTATTATTACTCGACTACGGCAAAGCCAAAGGACCACACAATCTACGGACATAGACCCAAAAGAAAAAGTTTGAATAATGATTACTGAGGCTCGGTTGAACGTATGTATAACAACAAGGTGTGTTCCTGCAGGTTCGTCTCCGCCGGTGTCGCTGGCGCTGAAGGCGAGCGGCGAGCTGGGCGGCGGCGCGGGCTCGCCCAAGCGCGCGCTGCCCGACGCCCTGCTGCGCGGCATGAAGCTGCACGCGCCCGAGCCGCCCGTCTACATCCCCAACCTGCAGGAGGAAACCATTCTTGCGGTCAGTTACAGATCTACTAGCCCTACAAAAGATTTAAAAAAAAAAACTATTTTGCATAAAAATACAACCGACTTCCCAAGAAAAATAATGTAAAATTTATGGGACTACCGCGCAAGCTTTCTCTATCAAATGAAAAAAGAATTACGTAAATCGGTCCAGTAATCGCAGAAAAATCGGTGTACACAGATTTAAAAAAAACTGGTCGAATACCTAACTTCCTCCTTTTTTTGAAGTGAGTTAAAAATTACATTTTTACGTTATCCTCTTGAGTAAACCTCGCAAAACCTTTTATCGTCACATACCAATAATAACCAATAGGGATGTTGACTGGGGAAAAAAAATTCAATTTAGTCGGTCAGTCAGATAATAAAAAATATTAGACACGTATTTTTTGCTGTTTTGATAAAACGCATTAAAGTTGTGGAGGGGGGCCAACACAACTTTAATCCGTTTTATAAAAAAAAAAAAAGTTTTTTTGGCTCGCTACGTCACAATTCAGTATAAAATCTACCGGTGAGTGACGTCATGCCACATTTTAACTCAATGTATTGCCGTAATCTTTTGATTACGGTAAAAAAGAAAAACTACGTGTCCAATATTTTTTAATAACTTTAAGGCGGACAATTTTTTTTCATCAACGTCAACTATTATTGTTTGCGGTGCGCGGTAAACTTGCACAGTGTACCCATTAGTCGCGTCATCCCACTTGCACGTCTTTGTAAAACGTTACCTTAAGGCGAAAGCGCCAGGGTAATCAGAAAAATTCAAGCTTTTTGCAATTTTCAGGTCAGTATCAGGTTGTATGTTGATCAAAGTAAGATTCACGATTGTGAAAAATAAGTATTTACAGAATTATAATCATTAATACGTCTCAAGTTCAAATAACATAAAACTGAGAGAGTTGCATTGATGTCTCTAATGATTATAATTATGTAAATAAACATTTGATGTTGTTGCGAATACTGACACTGATCTGCAAATTGCAAAAAAAGCAAAAAGAAAACAATTTCGCGGGCTACCTAGCGAATCCCCCTTAAACATAGTCGTTGTATCCTTTGCAGGAGGAGCACAGCAAGGTGTTCTCTCAGCTGAACTTCGTGCTGATGCTGGCCGAGCTGCTGTCGGACCTGGCCGTGTCGTGCGGCGCGCCCATCGCCGCGCTCATGGACGTGTCCGACGGTACGTACCACTTCAATTCGCCATCTACGTATACTTGAACTTTTAATCGTATTCAGTGTCTTCGCATGGCAGGGGAAATCGGTGCGCACTTGTAATGTGCGCATGGCTCTCAAGAATGGGCAAAAACACCCGAAACGAAGCCTAAATCAAACTTAACTGTTAGGTACAGTATTTTTAATTTTATTGTTTTCCGTTAAAGTGTTGCTGTTGTCTATTGTAACGCGCTGTCACCCACTGAAAAGACCGCGCCTACGTGTTTTTACAATGGGACACACGTGTTCGTAGAAAACTGTAATGATGAATTGGTACCTCCCTGAAAAGGGAGCGGGCGGGGTCCCACGATGGCAAAACCCGGTAGGCTTAGTCCGCCACTGCGTGGAAGTTGGTACTTGGTTTGTTTTCAAGTTAAATCATAGTTAAGTTGTATCATCGTTATTTAGATAAACACACGGTTTGAAATGTATACTGTGGCATGAAAATGTGTAGTGTTCAAACGATTTTTTTTTATTTGCTCCCGGAAGGGGATATATAGGAGATGATTTTTTTATAGATTTTTACCTCAATGGGTGAAACAGGGCTTGTAATAAATACGTGTTGTTGAAGGATTTAAGCTGAAAACCAAACTTGGCAACCCGCTAGGACCTAGGCTTAGACCCTTTTTTTCTGGTATTATAGTTTTTTTGTATGTGCTACCTACTACTGGTGTAAAACTGGAGACATACAAATTAATTCTATTCTATTCTTTTACAGAGCGCTGCAACGACAGCGTGCGGCTGGGTCTGCTGGTGCAGGCCATGCAGGCGCTGGCGGCCGGCCTGCGCCTGGCGGCCGCGCACTACCGCGCGCGCACGCTGCAGCCCACGCCGCAAGTGCGCAACGGTGAGGCCCGCACGCACACGCACACGATACTAGGGAATGCAATTTCGAGTTGAGATTAGCAACTCCAGATCTTGCGTGCTAAGTCTGTTTTCAAGATTGGACATTCGAGATCAAGATTACGCCTACTTTAAAAAAAAAATGCGTGCTTTTTTATGAAAATTAAAACAACACATACTTATTTATATAGGGTAATCGTGTTATAATTTCTAAATAAAACACAATTATTCGAATTTCGAAATAAAAAAACCGACGTTTATTTAATCATCTGTAAGTACATAACGCAACAAATCAGCACACCATAAATCCATGAATTATTAAATTGAGAATAGCTTCTCAAGAAGCATAGTATGCTGATTAAGTCGTGAGCGCTCCGTCTCGAAATCTCGAGCGTATTCGTCGAGATTTCAAACAAGATGCATGGGATGAAAATTTCGTTCTTGAAGAACGGTTTTTTTCACCCTGTCCTTTGAATTACGAAAAATGTTCGAGATATTCCCTACACCATACGTTTCGCATCCTTAACTTATTTTTATTTTGTTCTAGTTGTTTCCCTGATGAACGGAAAGTACAAGTGGATTGTGAACGAATCGAGGCGGCTTCATGAAGCCGGCGTTACTCCTGCAGTCTGCGACAAAATCCTCTACGAGCATGCTATTGAACTGGTACGTACTTTGTAAATCGTATTACTAAATCGTTTTAGAGGCGCATACCAATATAATAAGTAATAATAATATTAAGGTTATATGTAAGTCTTTGCTTTTTATCGTCTCGTGAACCTAACTCACCACCACTCGTATATAAAGTTATATATTAATATGGGGGGGGATAGGCAGAAACTACAGAACGCCACCTGCAGCAATTCTCACATACTCCTTTTGTTCGTCCACGTTAATACATATTTTACTACCGAAAAGGCGGTTTAAACCAATATATATGACATCCTGTTTCGTTACAGTGTCAAATGGCGGCCATCGAAGAGTTGTTCGGCGACATGAAGGAATGCGAGCGACGCTACATGTCGGCGCAAGTGTTGCTGCACTCGCTGGTGCAGCGCCACCCGCTCCACCCGCAGCACCGCACCACGCTCTCCAAGTGTGAGTATACATAACATTACAAGTGTTGCTGCACTCGCTGGTGCAGCGCCACCCGCTCCACCCGCAGCACCGCACCACGCTCTCCAAGTGTGAGTATACATAACATTACAAGTGTTGCTGCACTCGCTGGTGCAGCGCCACCCGCTCCACCCGCAGCACCGCACCACGCTCTCCAAGTGTGAGTATACATAACATTACAAGTGTTGCTGCACTCGCTGGTGCAGCGCCACCCGCTCCACCCGCAGCACCGCACCACGCTCTCCAAGTGTGAGTATACATAACATTACAAGTGTTGCTGCACTCGCTGGTGCAGCGCCACCCGCTCCACCCGCAGCACCGCACCACGCTCTCCAAGTGTGAGTATACATAACATTACAAGTGTTGCTGCACTCGCTGGTGCAGCGCCACCCGCTCCACCCGCAGCACCGCACCACGCTCTCCAAGTGTGAGTATACATAACATTACAAGTGTTGCTGCACTCGCTGGTGCAGCGCCACCCGCTCCACCCGCAGCACCGCACCACGCTCTCCAAGTGTGAGTATACATAACATTACAAGTGTTGCTGCACTCGCTGGTGCAGCGCCACCCGCTCCACCCGCAGCACCGCACCACGCTCTCCAAGTGTGAGTATACATAACATTACAAGTGTTGCTGCACTCGCTGGTGCAGCGCCACCCGCTCCACCCGCAGCACCGCACCACGCTCTCCAAGTGTGAGTATACATAACATTACAAGTGTTGCTGCACTCGCTGGTGCAGCGCCACCCGCTCCACCCGCAGCACCGCACCACGCTCTCCAAGTGTGAGTATACATAACATTACAAGTGTTGCTGCACTCGCTGGTGCAGCGCCACCCGCTCCACCCGCAGCACCGCACCACGCTCTCCAAGTGTGAGTATACATAACATTACAAGTGTTGCTGCACTCGCTGGTGCAGCGCCACCCGCTCCACCCGCAGCACCGCACCACGCTCTCCAAGTGTGAGTATACATAACATTACAAGTGTTGCTGCACTCGCTGGTGCAGCGCCACCCGCTCCACCCGCAGCACCGCACCACGCTCTCCAAGTGTGAGTATACATAACATTACAAGTGTTGCTGCACTCGCTGGTGCAGCGCCACCCGCTCCACCCGCAGCACCGCACCACGCTCTCCAAGTGTGAGTATACATAACATTACAAGTGTTGCTGCACTCGCTGGTGCAGCGCCACCCGCTCCACCCGCAGCACCGCACCACGCTCTCCAAGTGTGAGTATACATAACATTACAAGTGTTGCTGCACTCGCTGGTGCAGCGCCACCCGCTCCACCCGCAGCACCGCACCACGCTCTCCAAGTGTGAGTATACATAACATTACAAGTGTTGCTGCACTCGCTGGTGCAGCGCCACCCGCTCCACCCGCAGCACCGCACCACGCTCTCCAAGTGTGAGTATACATAACATTACAAGTGTTGCTGCACTCGCTGGTGCAGCGCCACCCGCTCCACCCGCAGCACCGCACCACGCTCTCCAAGTGTGAGTATACATAACATTACTACAAACTGTGTTCACAATGTTACCTACATTGGGTGGACTCTAGAATACTAACTTTAATAATTACACATAATGTTTAGTTTCCGCTGTAGCTGATATTTATGACAGTTTTACCCGACTACGGCAAAGCCAAAGGAAGGTTCATGTATGTTTATCGGTTCTCTCATAACTCCTCGTCGTATTTTGACATACGAAGTGTTGTTGGAAGCATCACATTCAGCAAGCATCATATTACGTGGGTTATAATAGGCTGTATGACTGCACATAAAATCCATAATGGCGGCTTATAGCGGTAGTAACGTGTGACCGTTTTTTTTAAATTATACAGTAATGTAAAAGTATCGTGTTTAGTATCAAATAAAAGGATTAGTTTCTGAAATTATGTTGGTTTTGAAATCGTGTACGGTCGGAGAACCAAGTCAGAAACGAAGTTCCTTCGCGATACTCGCACGCACACACACACTCGTATATTATAGAAACGAGACAGAGCGAGAAAAAGTCGCAGTGAGTGGGCATAACGCTTTTTCGTTACGTGACGATTTCTACCCGTCAACTCCTGCCGCAAGGCGCGTTAAGGAACTTGGTTCCAATTAACAATTTTACTAATCTTTACATAGTATAAAATGAAGTCGCTTCCGCTGTCTATTCGCTTAGATCTTGTTAAACTACTCAACGGATTTTAATACAGTTTTCAGCAATAGATAGTGATTCAAGAGGAAGGTTTATATGTACAATACATACCCGCGCAAAGCCGGGGCGGGTCGCTAGTATAAGTAGGTATTATTTACTAACAATGAATCGAATGTAAATTTATTCTGAAATAAAATTGTTAATAATAATTATTATACATACTTAAACCCGAAATAAGAATTAAACACATGTTTCCACAGAACAGAGAAAACAGTAGAAATCGCAAGTAGGCGGGGCCCGCGTACCCCGAGTTTTGCGGAGATCCGCTTGTCTGTTCCGCGCAAATCAGTCTAGTTACAACCGTCGCGGTGAAAACTTGAAATAAAAATACAAAAATGTCCTATTGTACTGTTTTAGAATTTAAACACGATAGCAAAACCAAAAATATATCAAATAGAGGTATGTCATACCATCGATAAGTCTTAATTGTTTTTATTTCGATAAAAATTTGAAAAATAGTATTTTATTAAACAAGACAAGTAAAAGTGGACTTTATGTTGTTCAGTTTATGGTCTACTTTATTTTAAACTCCAACATATTCTTCGCGAAGATTCCAACTATGCACATGTCACAGTCCGCTACTCAATTAGAGATTACCGTTATCGATATTTTAAAGGGGATGCGCTAATGTAGCCCGCGAAATATAAATTTCCTTACGTTTCTTGCAATTTGTAGGTCAGTGTCAGGTTGTATGTTGATTATAATATGATTCGCGACCGTAACAAATATGGCTTCAGAGAATTATAAACATTAGAATCAGCAACAAACCGAATAACAACTGTAAAGTGTCATGATTTCATGAAATATTCATTCAATAGCATTTTATGAACATAAATAAATAATATGGTTTTTTGATTATAATTCTATAAATTAATATTTGATACGAGATGGAGATTGCGTATTATCATACGCAATCTCCATGATTTGACCATGATTTATGCCATATAAGTGGAATAATTATTTAGTAATGATGTGAGACTCCGGCTTTCGAAAACCGATCTGTGAAGTCTTGTTTATAACTTTTTAGTTGTTTTTTAATAGTACTAGTCATTCTGAAATCGGCTTAATTCAGTGACGGGTAAAGTTGATATTTGCTTGTTCTTTGCTACAGACGCTTACTATAGCTACTTGTGTTGTTTTCAGACCGAGATGCAGTACAACGACGGCTCAACTGCCTCAAAGGGCCGCGCAAAATAATGGATGTCAAACTAGAGGCCGGGATCTCATAATGCAATACGCAACCAGCCACGTAGGAGTAAGTGGACGTGATGCAACATGAAAAGTGATTTTATTTTGTTCTCATAAAAATGACTTGGTGAGACACAAAATACTATATAATCTAAAAAATGTATAAAAATATAAAGTGAATGATATCAATTAAAATCATTGTATACAATCGTTTAGCGATGAATGAAAATGCAGAACACAAGAAATTGCAATAGTGAATTATATTTTTTTATATTCAGTACATTACGAAAGAAGTTTTTAGTAGATATTCATAGAATTATATTCTATACCTTATTTAGCGAAGAAGTCTATATAACTGAACCTATCGAACAACTATCCAGTTTGAACAAATCTGTTGTTAGGACATCTATGCTTACCTGAATGAGGTATATAGTATATTATAATGCTGAACTAAACTTAGTACACGCTTTGAAATGAATATAAATATAATATAGTTTAATAGATGTGTGTCTAGAAATCCTTTTAAATAAAAATGGTTGTATCATTTAGCGAAGTTTGAAATTTTAGTATTAAGCACATTTTCACTTGAATTAGCAAACTGTTCTATACATATTATGAATAATAAGATTAAGAAATAATAAATATACGAGTTATTTTTTCCAGTCATCTACATTTTAGTGAAATAAATAGGCATAAAGTACTAAAACATAGGATAGAAAACGTAGTATTGTTCCAAAGTAAGTCTCATAAACATTTTATTATTACCAACTTACTAGTTGATCATGTAAATGAAAATTATGAAGTAATAAATAATGTCTCGGTATAAATATAATGCTATAGAGATCTCATTGACGACCAATAACAATATTATGGCATTTTTAGGCTAAGCTGTGAAATATGATTTAAAAGTATTTTCCTTGAAAAAGAAGATTGTATGATTGAATGAATTTTAGTTTATTTTACTCTCATCATACTTATTTTGCCCACATTGTGATCCGGAAATATGTGTTTTCTCCTCTGAAAATGTCTACTGCTTTACTGAAATAAGAATAAAGACTGTTGTATTATAAAATTATTTTGTTTTGTTTTAATAAATACTTATTTGTAACAGCACTACCAATTATTATTATTTCTATTGGATGTTAAAAGAAACAAAATACACATCTAAAAGACCTTTATTATCTTAAACAATCAATATTGAACGAAAACCCCAGTGCCTTGTTTGAGAAATTTGTAGGGCTTCACTCTGTTACGCCCGCGCACTGGACAAAACATTACTTTGTCTGGTGGAAACTCTGAAGAGCCAGTTGTCTCCAGAAGTATATCCAAACAAGTCAGCAACTTTGTTATCTGTATAGAGAGGGTATACTGTTTGTTATCTTCTGAACCCCAATCTGTATTGATAACTCTTTCAATATCTCTGATATCATTATTGATACCTGCATGGTGCGTTCCATTCCAATGCAGAGTTAATGAAAATATTGGCGCCTTTCTAGGATAGTCACTGCGAAGAGCTACTAATGCAACTAACTTGGCGGATTGACGCGTTATAATCGCTCTGTATAACATGTCATTAGGATTAACCAATCCTTCCGATATCAAGAATGCTGTTGAAGGTGACTGGCTATATTCCGGCCAGCCAACTGACTGCCACTGTGTCAATGATCCTGACAACCTCACTGGACACGGCAAATCTCCTTTAACTGGTAATATCTTTCCAGATTCCAAATCCTGCAACTCTTTCATCAACTCAACTCTAGACTTCAACCTCTTTTTTAAAGTTAAAATAAAGTTTTCGACTGTACTGACACTGAGACTAGGGCAGAGGTGGATGTTTTTATTGAACTTCTGATCTTCTGTTATTGTAGCCATAAAATCCAAGCCACACATTCGTTGAGCCCATATGTAAGGCTTCCCAAGTTCTGAAATGAAATGCTGGAATTCTTCAGTGATACCTGCAGCATTCAATAAGTAAGAAGTGGCAGGGTGTGGAGAGTCACTTCCAGTGTCTCCTGGGTATAACTCATTCAATATACAATGGCCATTCAACACATCTGCTGCTGACACACCAGTTATAGGTTTTGGCAGTGAAACAGTAAACTTGACCACAATTATTTTCAAATGAAGGAGATACGAGAAGATCAAATTCAAAGCAGTTCCATCTTGTACTTTGACAGATGCTTGCACACTTAGCGGATGTTTTTTTAAAACTTCCTTCTTCTTAGCTTCCGCCTTTTCTTCCTTGGATACCTTAGCATTTCTATGGTGACGCTTCTTTTTCTCTCTCTGATCATCGTCATTATTTTCTTGGTCAGAATCCGAATCATTAGATGCAACTAGATCACTATCGACATTACTGAGTTGTTCCAATCTTCTGGCTTCATCTTCGTCACCAGATATGCCTGTAAAATTATAATTTTTAAGTACTAGCTGACCCATCAAACTTTGTCCTGTTGTTTGTTTTGTTTGTTGGTATATTTTTCTGCTGTAATGCCAATAAACGCATGTTTCTTTCTTTATTTTCTTTCTTTCCTGCCCTTTAGATAATTCATACAAAAATATAATAGAAAAAACCGTCCAAGTGCGTGTCAGACCACGCACAATGAAGAGTTCCCGTAGTTGGGATGAATTTATTCCAAAAACAAACTTAACATTGGGAAATTTAAGTTGGTTGATTATTACTCGTAAACCTTTACAGCCTACTTAGCTCTGATAGTTTTCCTTTTAATTTCGTTATATATTTATTTATTAAAACTATGCACAAGTAAAAATAAAATAAATAAATAAATACCGTACAAAGGCGGACTTAATGCCTGAGGCATTTTCTGCCAGTCAACCTTAGGGTGATGCAGAGACAAAACATGACAGGTGCAACATTAGGGATTGATAACACGAAATTAACTATAAAATACAAGAATAAATACATACATATATACATACATACATAGTATAAACAGAATAACTTTGTCAGGAGAATTAACAATCGGTAGACGAGAAATAACGATCAGTAGAGGAGAAAACGAATCCAGCAAATCACCGCTGGGATGTTTCAGCCAACTTCTTGCGTATATGCTCACGAACCTTCCCTTTAAAAGACAACCGACTGGTTGCCGTCCTGATACTCAGAGTTAGCGCATTCCAAAGAAACACCGCCTGAACAAAGAAAGAAGAGTGAATGAAACCAGAGTGGTGAGAAGGACATCGTAGAAGACGATTGTTGGTGGAACGAAGATTTTTGCTATGGGCAGAGCATAAGTATTGAATATGGGAAGTCAGGTAAGAAGGAGAGGTGGGTTTGTCGAGAATAGAGAACAACATAGATAGAGCCCTCACCTCTCTGCGCTGTCGAATGGGTAACCACTTTAAAAGCAATCGTTGCGCAGATACATGGTCTAGGTCATATATAGTACTGCTGTGAATTTTTTCACAAATATAAGTATAACCATTTAGCTGGTTGATCATTTCTCGTTAACCTGTACAGCCTACTTAGCTCTCATAGTTTTCCTTTTAATTTCGTTATATATACTACTGCTGTGAATTTTTTCACAAGTCCAAGTACAACCATTTAGCTAGAAGGGGGGGGGGGGGACACACACTTGACTCTAACAAAAAAAAACAGTTAAAAGCTTAATATTTCGCAAACGGTTACCTCAATCTAAAAATGGTTTTCACAAACTCACAATATTTTTGAACGACATTTCTAACGATACCTCACAACATGGGGTAGATGAGAAAAAAAAAACATCCCCACTTTACGTGTAGGGGAGGTACCCTAAAAATTATTTTTTTCTTAAGTTTATTTTACCACTTTATCGGCATGATTAATATGTATACATATGCCAAATTACAGCTTTCTAGTACTAACCGTCGGAGCTAACCCGCGGACAGACAGACAGACAGACGGACATGGCGAAACTATAAGGGTTCCTTGTTTACTACGGAACCCTAAAAAGGACGTTAAGTTTTTCCCGAATTTGATGACTTTCCGAGAATTTTTTCAAATTGTTCTTTCCCTAAAACCCTAATTCGGACTGTTATGAACATTTTAAAAGAAAAAATAGCCAAATTGGTCCAGCCGTTCTTAAGTGATGCGCTTCCCAACGAACAGCATTTCATTTTTATTCACTAGCGAACCGCCCCTGCTTCGCACGGTTTTTACGACGTGATCACATATCGAGATTTCTTTATTATTTGCTAACACACACTCTAAACATAAACCTTCCGGAAATTCTCTAAATTATAGTGAACTAGGTTTTGCCCGCGGCTTCGCTCGCGTGAATATCCCATGGGACCATACTACCGGGATTAAAAGAAAGCGAAGCAATGATCGCATACCTAATAGCCTAGGAAAAAGGGCATTGAGTCTTGTCCTAGCCCTGCGCCGTGCTGCCATCAAACCATAATTATGACCGTTCGGTAGTTTTTGAGTTTATCGCGTTCAGACGGACAGACGCGGCGGGGGAGTTTGTTTTATCCTAATCCTTCTGAGAGTGTCGATAGCAATCTAAATAGACTCGGCCCAAAATTCGGCTACGTGTTTGGCGCCATCACTAGCGTCCATCAGTTCCTGTAACGTGCAGCTGACAGCACACGCAGGACACGACATTAAGTGTCCCATCATTTGTGGAACAGCACCACATTTAAACTCCAAGGCGGAGTCGTCTATGAATCTCCACCTGAAGAGATTTTTCTAATCCTAACTAATATTATAAATGCGAAACTAAGTTTCGTTTGTTTGTTACACTTTTACGCTAAAACGGCTGAACAGATTTGGATGAAATTTGGCACACGGGTAGACCTTGACCTGGATTAGGACATAGGGTACTTTTTATCCCAATACTCCCACGGGTTCGAGACTTATGCGGGTGAAGCCGCTGGCGCAGGTAGTCTATACTAATATAGGAAAGATTTGTTTGTTTGTTTGCATTGAATAGGCTCCGAAACTACTGAACCGATTTGAAAAATTATTTCACTGTTGGGAAGCTACACTATCCCCGGATGACATAGGCTATATTATATTTTCAAAAAAATTTGGGATCCTTACTAAAACTCCAATAATGTAGCCCAAGGTGTAAAAAAAATATAAAAAATTTAGGTAGGTGTAGGTAGCTAGGTATGTAGATAGGTAAGGTAAGGTAGGGTAGGGTAGGGTAGGTAGATAGGTAAGTAGGAGGTGCCCCGTAGATAAGTAGTTAGTGCTACCCGTGCGAAGCCGGGGCGGGCAGCTAGCAATAATATATGTAAGGAAACCGCATGAAAAGCCGTTGCGGATGCGATAATACCTTCAGGTTAGATACTTGTAAGGAGTTACTAAGTTGTAGTAAACGGTAGATTCTAAGTATGAGTACTAAGATAGATTCAGATACTTACTAACTGAAATAGTCTTAGCGCCAAGTGCATCAGAATATGCACTAGCATTTGCAAACAGAAGAAATAATGGCGCTGGCAGTAAAGATGCAGCTTTAGCTTCCTCTCTTTTATCATCTAGTCTGAGAGCCAAACATTCTTGCAATGGTTTCGTAGATTTGAGTACATCTCTTAGATGTGGTACCAATGCGTCAAGTCTGGAGCGTGCGGCAGCTATAGCCGCGGCGACGCGCTCTTTGGACGAGACCAACTCATTACAAGCTGACGACAACTCACGACGCTGGCGCAGTTCCCACTCTAATCTGGCCAATTGAAGCTGGTGTTCATCGTTTTTGGTCAGTTCCTGAAATCACAATAAATTGTTTTATCTTTTATCCTGACACATCAATTAGAAAGTTTTCTTTGTCACTTTACTTCACATTAAGTTAACTTAATGGCACAAAAACTTATAGTGGAGTGCCTGGAGCGTTAAATGTATGCTCTATAACGTAGTTTTAATAACAACTTTATATACCATGTTGTATGCAAATAAATACTACTTATATTCCTAAAAACCTGAAAACCTCGGATTATGTTACAGTGAATAAAATTAAAAAATTCAAAATAGAATGTTTAGCTAATAATATACAGTGTAAACTCTATATAGCGACACTGAAGGGACTGTGCATTTTATGGCGTTATAGAGAGTTGTCGTTAAATGGAGAGAAGAAACATCAGAATTAGAAAAAGAAAAAGTTTATTTCCGACTATTGTTAGTAGTTATGTGCATAAAAAAGAATGTTATATGAACGCTATTGCGTATAGTCTGTTATTTTTGTCTGACGTCTTTTGCTGCACCAGTAATTTTGTTGTATTTTTTTACTTATTTTATTCATATCTAGCAATATTGAGGCAACAGCAGTAACAACAGTCTACACGTACAAGCAATCCCAAATTGTAAACAAAAGAACGAATTTCTTAGAAAGTTCGGTATGCATGATGCCGACAGTCGAGTTTATTGCGGGCTAGGATAATAAAGCGACAATAGATCGTACACAGCTGCGCAGTTTTTACTAATTTTAGCAACTTAAAAGGTACTTTTTATTACTCAATTGTTGTCGTTATTGAGAGTGGGTGTAATGCTATGTAGAGTGAAACATTGTATGAAAGACAAGCTAAACCAACCAAAGCCAATTGATTTCGACGCTTAAGGGAGTTTGTCGTTAAATAGAGTGACGTTACATGGAGTTTACACTGTATATAAAAAAGTATATGGATATAAAAAAAATTTGGAACAATTCAAGTAGTATATTTATATTAGGCTGTAGAATATTTTTGTATAACAAAATTAAATTAAGCTATCTATTTATATAGAGAAAAAGAAGTTATTTAAGGAAAATTAAATAAAGAAGAAAATGATTAATAAAATATTTGTTCTTTTAAACAATTTACATTGTTGTCTATATCAAATATTTTGTTCGACTTCATTTATTTGAATGATGATAGGTGGAGTATTGAAACAAATACTTCTACCTAGCGACCTCAATTATTAAGATAGAGAAAAGAAAATGGTATCAAAAGAAGCGTTAATAAAAGGGCTACAATACAGTTGTTTTTTTTTTTTGTAAAACTTTTTTTAATTTAATTTTTATTTAAAAACCACGCCATTTTTTGACCTTTTGTTTTGGGACTTTTTTCATAGAATTTTAAACTTTTCAAAAACGAAAGCAGATATCGAAAAAATAAAAAAATATCCTGGAGAATTTAAAAGGCTTCAAAATGATACTATTCTGGTTTCGATAGGATTAGCATTGACAATGCTTTTTCGATCGCTTTAGTAGGGTACCCGTTTTCAGGAAAAGTGCGACCGAAGGCTATCGCCTTCAATTATAAAGATAGAGATGTGAAAATGGTATCAAAAGATGCGTTACTGAAAGGGCCTTTGGCCGCACTTTTATTGAAAACGCGTACCCTACTGAAGCGATCGAAAAATAATTTTCAATGATAAAAGTCAAAAACACAAAAAAGATTGGTAAACATTGCAATTAGTATAAAAAACAAAACCCCACCTCGATCTTAAAAATTCATTCGGCGTAACGAAAATCCGAGTTCAAAACCCCCAGGCGCTCCACTATTACTACTATAATGTCATTTGCCAGCATTTTAACAAGCTCGTCAGAAAAAGGTTTTATCTATAGGGCACATCTAATTTTAAAGGACATTAAGCTAAAGTGTATGAGGCAGGGCGGTAGATCGTAGTCCTACCGACCCCTACGACCTACGACGTATTTTGTACGGCCTCATCTCCAGGATTTAATGGCAATAGCTTTACTCCAGACATCAAACAGATAGTTTTAAAAAAAATAGGTAATTTTACGCATAAATATTAATTATTTACTTTGTTATTTTTGCTCATTACATAATATATGTTTATTATTTAATACTAGCTGCGCCGCGCCGTTTCACCCGCATAAGTCTCGATCTCGTGGGAATATCGGGATAATATTACCTTATGTGCTAACCTTGGTCATGGTCTACCCATGTGCTAAATTTATCCAAAAATAAAACGGCTGAAATGCAGCCGCTTTAGCGTAAAGGGTAACAAAAAAGAAAATCTTTCCATTTAAATAAGTTTAGAAAAAATGTTTCTTTTCGCTTTATTTCTTTGATCTTTCTTGATTCTATTGATCTTGGTTGCTGGTAATCTACCAAAGGGACCGCGACGATAACATTTTTTTTTTTTAATTGGCCCCAAATTAAATTAAGTGGTAATCCCTGTTAAGGGGTTTTGTCCAAATGACCACCATTAACGAGACTTGAGTCACTGAATAGTGCATTAAATTAGGAGTAACTTTTACTAAGACAATCATTTAAAAAAATCTGTCAGTGAAAAATTATTGCTGAATAAAAATCGTTTTTTAATCATTTGAGCGTAAACGGGTTGATTGACTTTTACATATAAATGTAAAAAACCGGCCAAGTGCGTGTCGGACCACGCACAATGAAGGGTTCCGTAGTTGGGATGAATTTATCCCAAGAACAAACTTAACATTGTAGTTGAATAACGTGTTCTCCCATATGGAATGTATGGGAAATCATGTTTTTCAAACTGCAAATTTAAGTTGGTTGATCATTTCTCGTTAACCTGTACAGACTACTTAGCTCTCATAGTTTTCCTTTTAATTTCGTTATATATACTACTGCTGTCAATTTTTTCACAAGTCCAAGTACAACCATTTAGCTAGAAGGGGGGGGGGGGGACACACTTGACTATAACAAAAAAATCGGTTAAAAGCTTAATATTTCGCAAACAGATCCCTGAATCCAAAAATGGTTTGGATAAACTCACAATATTTTTGAAAGACCCACAACATGGGGTAGATGAGGAAAAAAAAAACATCCCCACTTTACGTGTAGGAGAGGTCCCTAAAAAAAAAAACTTGATTTTATTTTACCACTTTGTCGGCATGATTAATACAAATTACAGCTTTCTAGTACTAACCTTCTCTGAGCTAAGTCGCGGACAGACAGACGGACAGACACACAGACGGACATGGCGAAACTATAAGGGTTCCTTGTTTACTACGGAACCCTAAAAAGTATAGCAGACCAGACACTATTAGTAATAATGACATCAATATTACTGTCATTCCTTCCAATATTGACGAAATGTATTAAAATATTTAGATCACATCACCAGTCCAACCACCACACTGTCAATGTGTGTGTCTGGTCATAATACATCATGGTCTGGTTCGTTAATCAACCCATTATGACATATATTATAAGGTATCATTAGATTTGTCTTAGCCCCACAAGTGAAACTGACTATAGGAATTCATTGAGTGCAGTCGTACTTTGGTGGGTTTTTAACCTTCTAGTGAGTTATACAGGGTGGCGATTTAGTGACCTGCATCCGTCAAGGGGCTGATTCTACCTGTCATACTAAACAACTTTCGCTATGACACATAATATACGATTCTTAAATTGTTTCATACATGAATTGAAATAGTCTGTCTACTGTTGTATAGGAATTTGTTTTTTTTTTTTCACAAATCAGATGAGTTTCATGGTGAAAGTTGTTTATTATGCATATGTATGTAGTGGGCATGGGTGGAATCACCCCCTTCATGGATGATTTTGGATTATTTTCGGTCTTGTTAGTTGTGGACATTTGGACCCCTTTTGCCCATAGTTTTTTAAATCTCAAGTTATTGTGATTAGAATGATTGATCAAACACAAAAACACTCACCGGTCGAGATATTTCAGCAGGTGCATCTGTGTAAAAGTCTGAAAGTGGCACAAGTTCTATTTCTTCATCTTTTGATTTGAACTGCAAGCACTTGGTTACTTCTTTATTGAGATGATCAGCTTCATACAATAAGTTTTGCAAGAGCAAGTGAGTTGAGTCAACTCTCTGCTTTTCCTTATGTAATGCATCACGTCCAGCTCTTGTACGAACTTTCTCTAGGCGGTTTAGTTTTTTTAAAGCAACCAAATTCAACGAAGCCTCTATTCGCTTTGCATTGAGTTTATCTCTGGCCTAAAATTAAATCCATAAAACATGATACAATAATAATAAAAGTATTTCATCATCTGCCTAGCCTTTTCCTAGCTATGTTGAGATCGGCATCCAGTCTAACTGGTGCAGCTATCTGCCTGACTGCCAGTTGGACCTCCACAACCCAGTGATTGGGTAAGACAATACCACTGGTAAGTCTAGTTGACAGGCTTTTGGAGTTCTGACTACCCATGATGATTGTCAAAAATCTAAAAATTACATTCGGGACCAACAGCTTAAAATGCTTTCCAAAGAACAGAAGCTGTGTTTATTTCTTACATTTACAAAATACACTTATAACCCTGAAAAGATTATCTCAAAATTAATGCTAGTATTACCAGTAGCAGTATCTACTTAAGGTCCAGGGAACAGAATGTTATCTTTTAAAGTAAGATTTTTCTAAGATTTTGCTCACAGTTCCCCCCACATGGAAGTCAGAATAAAAAACCCATTATAAACCTTCTCCACGAGAAATATGTTGAATTTTACTATTTGTGTTTCATTTTCATGGTGATCTGCCAAACTGTGTTGGAGTGTAAGAGTCTTATTTATACCAACATCCATTATTAATTTAGAATTAGAATAAGAATTTAGACAAAACACCACTCATGTGGTGTAGAACTCCTAAGAAAATCGATAAAATATTCAATAGTAGGTACTAGAACACATACCTCTTCAGTGTCTTTTGCTTTTAGTTCAGCTATTTCAGCAAATAATACTCTAATATCTTGACAAATCTTCTTGAAGAAAGTCGCATCTTTCTCAGCTGGACGTAGTTGGGCTTCCGACTCTTCGAATTCTACCACACGCTGTATACAACAATAGTTTAAATGTCAGTACTGTGACCCGCTCAAGTGCTCATGGAAGGAAAACATAGAAAAGCAGCTTTATTACTTTGAAAAGACAATGTTTTCAATAATATTATCATATAATTTCATTTCTGTACGGATACTTTTTCTCCAGGCAGGCCGCTGCACTGTCACTGCACTGCACCTGGCCTGCCAGCCGTCCTGGAGAAAAAGTAAATGAAATGAACTGAATTGAAATCAGTTGAGCTTGAGCCCCTGGTTGTATTTGGGAGAATAATTTTACTTTTTGGAAAGATGATGGTAATAGTACTTGTTATTATTTCACTAACTATTTAAAAAAAAAACAAAATTCTAACCTTATAAACATCTACTGGCACTTGTTTGGAAGTTTCACTTGCTGTGCTGGTGTTTATCTTGCGGCGTTTTTTTGCAGACACATCTTCTTTTCCCATGATTCTGATTTATATCCTTGAAAACTTATTATATTTCTAATTCTAGATTCTAGATTCTAAGTTAGATAAAATATAATATTGAAAGAAAGAATCTGTGAAACTGAAGCAAAGAGTAAAGTAACTATACAGAGAAGTTACTTGTTACTGAAGCACAGGATCCTCACAGAGCACACAACAGATTTTTTTTTTTTTTTTTTTATGTAGGTCATCTCGTAGCTGACCTCTGAGGTCATGACTACTTTACCGGTCAATCCTGTGGTTGCCTTAAGCTTCTACACTTAAAGCCTCCAGCCAGGGGCAAAACTATGCTAATTAAAACTAGGCGAACGCTCGCTAAGGGCACCCCCTGTGGGGTACGAACCTCGGCTTAGGGCGTTCGCTGGGGGGAGGACAGCAAGAGGGACAGGCTGGATCAAGAGTATTTCATTATTATTAGTCGGGGAATTTAAAGCTACAGGCTCAGCATCGACGCGGGCTGGCGCATCTTCGAGCAAGGGTCGGGGGGGAGTATCATTTACTCGGGAGGGTCGCGATCGCGGACCTCTGCGGCGAGGTCGGAAAGTGTGTCGGTGTGTGTGTTTTCTGACTGTACTGGTTTCCCTATTGCTCTCCTGGAGGAGGGTTATGGGGTCGTCTGGGTCGGAAAGGATTTGCCTCGGGCGGCGGATCTTACTGATTTTACTTGGGACATAACTGGCGGCCTCGACAACCAGAGGGTTGCGGTGGGTGGCGGCGGAATCAAAGAAACGCTTGGAATTGCGTTTGAGAAACTGGTGGATCGTGGGGAGTTTAAAATCGAGATGGAGGGTTTCGTTCCTACAGAACCAAGGGGCTCCCGTGGCATTACGGAGGAATCTGTTCTGCATCACCTGCAGTCTGTGAATTTGTCGGGGCTTAGCTTGGGCAAAGACGACGCCCGCATAGGTCATGATGGGGCGAATGCATGTTGTGTAGATTCGCAATTTGCACCTAAGTGACAATTTGCTACGTGCATTTAGCATGGAATGGAGTCTTCCGAGAGCGAAAGCGGCCCGCGCGCGGGCCTGCTTTATATGGTCTGCGAAAGTGAGTTTTTCGTCGAGGACCACACCTAGATACTTGGCTCGCTTCTCCCAAGGGATCGGCTTGCCGAGCATGGTGATGGGTCGGGGCAAGGGGGGTCTAAATCTTACGTGCGTTTTTGAAAATAAAACCGCTTGACTTTTGTCGGGATTTACATCGATCCTCCATTTCCTAAACCAAGCGCCGAGTTTATCGACTGCGGTTTGGAGAATGCGAGCTATCGAATCGGGCCCAGCGCCCTTGTAGTAAATGGCCGTATCGTCTGCGAACAGAGCCAACTGCGCCTTTTTACTCTTCGGGATGTCGCTGGTGAATAGAGTGAATATGAGGGGGGCAAGCACAGAGCCCTGAGGGACGCCTGCGCGGATGGGACGGGGGGAGGATATTGCGCCTTCGATGCGATAGCGGAATGTGCGGTTCGACAAAAAGTCTCGTAAGATGAGCACGAGACGATCTGGCACGCCGAGTTGGTACAGCTTATATATTAAGCCGTTGTGCCAGACTTTGTCGAACGCTTTCGCTACATCGAAGAATACTGCACCGGTATACAAACCGCGCTGGAAGCCAGCGCTTATGTGTTCGATTATCCGGTGGGCCTGATGCACGCTAGAGTGCTGGGTGCGGAACCCAAACTGTTCGTTGGGGATGAGGCCCTTTGTCTCAGCGTAGTCTCTGAGACGCTTATAAATAAGCCTCTCGTAGACCTTGCCGAGGACTTTGAGCAAACTGATGGGGCGGTAACTCGAAGGCTCGGTTTTGGGTTTGCCGGGCTTCGGGATACCGATGACGGTGGCGTCTTTCCACGCTTGTGGAAAGAAATTGTTGCTTAAGGCACCATTGAAGATGATAGTCAGTAGCATTATTAGGTGGGCAGGGAATAGCTGAATCACCCTATTAGTGATTCCATCTGAGCCGGGGGCTTTACGGATTTTCAGACCCTTGATGATGTCGTGCACTTCGTCTGGTGTGACGGGGGGCAGAGGACTTTCAGGGTCTTCAACGGGAGGGAGGGAGGTTCTACGTTCGACTTCAGCGTCGACCTCTAAGAGGTGAGCTTGGTCTACTGGTAGAGTGCTGGGTGAGCATTGTGCCTCTAGACTATCGGCTAGGCATTCAGCCTTGTCGGCACACAACAGAGCACAGAGTACATTATATATAGGGGTCAACAGAGCATCCACAGACAAAGTAGTACTAGAGCATCTATCTAAAGTTACATGCTCTGTGCATAAAACTTTTTATGAATGAGTCAATGAGTGAGTATTGAACCTAATTGAACCATATAGTCAAAGACTACATATAGACAGCGTATAGTTTATTCTAGTGATAATTTTGTTATAAAATTCTCTATATAGTTACTTTACTCTTTCTATAAAATACAAAAAATACACAGATTACACTTCCACATCCACTTCGTTGAGTAGAAATCTTCTGTGATCCAACTTCCAGTAGAACCATAGATTATACCTATTTAGGTACGAAGCTCACAAATTACCCATAATATGTCTATTTTACAATTTCATTATATCTTTGATCATACTTAGAGCGTTTATCCTAAATGTTGGCAACGTCGCAAATAGCTTTCAAACATTTACCTGTTTTGATTAATTTGGCAATATTACTATATATTAGATTAATTTGGAAATAGGAAATGTGGCTAACTAGCGAACTAGAATATTAATAACGAAATGCAATTATAACATTGAATTTGATGTGGTACCCGTTTTAGGTGTATAAAAGGAATTTGGAAAGTTTCAAATACTTTTTTTACATCTTAAACTAGATATTCGGTGTTTTCGATATGAATGGTTGCATTTCATAATCAATTTTCTAGTTCGCTAGTTAGCCACATTTCTTCGTACACACTCACGAGGGGGAAGAAAAACGATTTTCACCACTATTTCGGCGTGATTAACATAAATACCCGTGCCAAATTACAGCTTTCTAGTACTAAGAGTCTCTGAGCTAAGCCGCGGACACACAGATAGACAGACAGACGAACATGGCGAAACTATAAGGGTTGACTACGGAAACCTAAAAATGTAGTTCCACAATTTTCCGCAATTGTCCTGACTTCAGTGGTGGCGCGGACTCTACCGCTAAAAGGGGTGATAGACGCACGAGCAAGTACGCATAATTATTTATTTATTCGTTTATTAGCTAGCTTCCCTATGCCATTAAATAAAAAGCCTCATAAAATAGAATTTAGGCCTTATACAGCTACTCGTTGCATCAAGTTTAAAAACAATATAGCTCACAGAATTACACCATCTATAGTAGAACACGAGAATCCTAATGAAATTTATGGAGCCCTTTTTGATGTTGTGCAAAAAGAGTACCAATCTACTTTTAAGACCAAAACCATTAACATTATTGGCACCTCCGTTGGCTTTAATCAATGGGCTACTCCAGGTATTTATAAAACTAGAGCGACACTATACGAGTTATATGGTTTGAAAAAATACAGGTTTGATACTCCTTTCTTAGAGTATGTCAAAAATTATTCAAAATTATTTAAAGATATTTGTGCTTTTGCTAAATCTAAATTTTTAAGCGATACAATTAAAAAATCTAATAATAAAGTAAAAACCACTTGGACAATTATTAAAAATGAAACGGGTAAGTCGGTTAGACATGAAAAACAACTTGAGATTATGGTAGACGATAAATTTGTTAATACAGCTGCCGACGTAGCCGAGGCATTTAATGAGTTTTTTGCCAACATACCTATAACTACGACTTGCTACTTGAATTCGTCCCCGTCTAAATCTGAAAACCTTTTGCATAGTAGAGTGACTAAATGTAGTACCTTATTTAGCTTCGAACATGTAACGCCTCGTGATGTAGTTAATGTTTTTAACACACTCAAATCTAAAAACACGGGGGATTACTGGGGCATCTCCATTAAACTTTTAAGTAATATAATAGACATCGTAGCCCCCTATCTAGCTGTTACTTTTAATAAATGTGTTGATTTAGGAACTTTTCCTGACCTCATGAAGAATAGTAAAATCATACCATTATTTAAATCAGGTAATAAAAATGACGTTGGCAATTTCAGGCCTATTTCTATCTTACCAGCATTTAGCAAAATATTTGAAAAGTTAATACTCAAGCAGTTGCTAAGACATTTTAATTTAAATAGCCTCCTTCATAATGAACAATATGGCTTTACAAAAGGTCGTTCGACTACAGATGCGGGTGTTGTTCTGCTGAAACACATATTTTATGCATGGGAGAACTCGCAAAATGCTATTGGGGTTTTCTGTGATCTCTCCAAAGCCTTTGATTGCGTGCACCATGACACGCTTTTGCGTAAATTGCGTCATTGCGGTGTGCAAAACGAAGCTCTCAACGTTATAAATTCTTATTTACATAATAGGTCCCAATGTGTAGATGTTAATGGTGTAAAATCTTCCGGGTTACCAGTTCAGTTAGATGTACCTCAAGGCTCAATACTGGGTCCTTTCTTGTTCTTAGTGTATATCAATGACTTACCATTCTATTTAAAGGGTATCTGTGACGTTGTACTGTTTGCAGATGATACCTCTCTTATTTTTAAAGTAGACAGGAATAGACAAGATTTTGACGATGTAAACTGTGCACTCTCAATGTTTACGGATTGGTTTACGACAAATAACCTAGCTCTCAATGCTAAGAAAACGAAATGTGTTAAGTTCGCCCTACCTAATGTTAGAAATCTAGGTCCCAACATCGTCTTAGATAAAGAGGTGCTTGAATCCAAAACTCGGCAGTTTTTCTGGGCATAACAGTAGATGCCAATCTTCAGTGGGGCCCACATTTATCGAGCCTAGCGGGAAGGCTCAGTTCGGCCGCCTACGCCGTCAGGAAAGTAAGACAATACACTGACGTCGATACAGCTCGTTTAGTCTATTTTAGTTATTTTCATAGCGTTATGTCCTACGGTCTTCTGCTGTGGGGCAAAGCTGCTGATATTCAAAATATATTTGTCCTTCAAAAACGAGCTGTTTGAGCTATTTACCAGCTAGGTGCCAGAGTTTCTTTGAGAGATTTTTTCAAAGATATTGGTATCCTCACGGTGGCATCTCAATTCATCCTCGCCAATATCTTATATATTAGGCAAAATATACACTTGTACACTAAAAACAGTGATTTTCACAATGTTAACACTAGAAATAAGGACAAACTACGAGCTCCTTTTCACCGGCTTCATGAGGTTCATAACTCATTTGTTGGGCTTGGTATAAGTTTTTATAACAAGTTACCCTCTTCTCTGGTAGATTTGCCTTTTAATGCGTTTAAAACGAAAGTAAAATCCAAGCTTTGTTCAAAGGCATACTATTCTATCAACGACTACTTAAATGATAAGAATAGTTGGTCGCTGTGATTAACTCAAGACAATGTTTATGTTCTTTCTCCAGCTTACCTACTGACAAGTTATATGAGTTTATATAATTGTTTATTTTATTTGACTTTATAAGTCAAATTATTTAAATTTAATTTATTGTTGACATAATCTACTCATCACATTGTTTTATTTTTATGAGTTGTATTGCAATATGTGGTTAGCTAGTGACCTCGACAATTGATCATATTATTTATTGTTATTAGTAATTAACTGTTTGTTTATTTATTTTACCTCGATGGTCCTAGTTTATCATTTATAACTTCCAGTTACAACTATATGTAAGCGGGCACGCCCTTTATGCCTGGGGGGTTTTATTTAGATATTAAGTTCTGTTTACGTAATTTTTTTATTATTTCTGCCTGAGCGTAGCTGTTCTCGATGATTTTGTCTGGTATATTGGCGTGTGCTAGCTAACATATGGCTAATAATTTAAATAATGTTTTGTTGCGTAATGTTAATTATTTTGAATATTTATAGAATCTTTTTTTTTGTTGTTCTTCTAACTGAACAGACAGCTGTGCTGCTGGGGAGTTTGTTGCGCCACTTCTTCTTCCCAGCTAATGCACTAGGAAGTGGTGAAGGGTGGGCGTTTTGGGGGACTGTCTTATGTAGTTTACGTTCGAAAAGTGCTGATTCTCAGCCTAGTTTGAATAAATGACTTTTGAATTTGAATTTTGAATTTGAATTATGGCTCGACAACCTTGTTCGCCCGTGTGTCATGCCAAGTACGCGTACTTTAGAACCGCTGAGTAAGTTCATCGTGCAATCTAACAGGTTTGAAATTTTGCTCGTAACCCGCCTTGGGTCGTACTTTCGTAGTTTCGTTGTCGCGAGCCGCAAATTATTTTTTTTGACATTTGTGTAATGTTTGTTTAGTTTGATTCATAAAATTCGACATCATCGCGAATAATCGCGATATAGTGTAAGCAAACTTCACGTGTTTCACCTGTCACCGACGGCGAGTAAGTTCGCGAACTTACCGGTTAAAAAGGTTAAAAACGACGTACTTTATCGAACGTCTATCACCCACTGAATTTTTTTCTGTGCTCAAGTCAGACAAAAATCATAAAACAAAAAACATCTGTCTTGCAACTGTCAGTGTCAAATTAGCGGCCTTATAAAACTAAAATATATTTTTGGCTAACAATCCTCTGAAAATTAATTATCATAATGGTACGAGTGACTGCGGTTCTTGCTCGAATTCCCGTTATTAAATTTCGTAAGGGCGGATTGGGTTCAGGCGGAACGGTGTCCCCGGCTCAAGCGGGTGCTCCTCCGCCAGCTGCTGCTGCTGCCGCAGTACGTAATACACCTGATAATTTGTTTACCGATTCATTTCTCGTGTCGTATTTTTTAATAGTGTTTACGTAACTATATTTTCAATGTAAGTTTCACTTCCGTCACATGTCGGAATCAAGAGAAACGCAATTGACATTTGAGATAAATTGAGTGCACATATCTAACATTTACCTATCTCCCAGAGAGTAAAGTCCGACGCTGGCAGAATAGTAGACACCGCTTAAATAGCCAAAAAAAAAAAACATTCATATTCATAAATCCATGATTCTGAAAATAAATTGTACTTTAAACCTATTATCCACACATGTAATGTTGCATCAAGTGGTCTGATGTATTTACCTACCGGAGTTCTGCTAGGCTGGACCAATGAAACATGGTTTGTTCTGAGTCAGCATAGTCACCATGGTTTCAGGTAACAACCCATGTGTGACCTGAAACTATGCTGAACCTGTTGGAGTTAAAAAGTCTGTGACGGATAAAAAAAAAAAAAATCGTCTTCTTTTTTCAGCCAAGCCAAGTGCAGGCAGCTGCACCAATGAGCACATCTTCCATCCCAGACATTGATCTACCACTGCGTTACAGAAGAGCACCTCTCTCAGATGATGAAATTGCACACATTAATGGCGGTGGAATTGTTTAGTCCCTCAACTTACAGTATAGTAGATGCAGTTTTCAAAAGTAGATCTTGGTTAATAATTTAGTCATTATAATTGTATTATCTAGATAGGTAGTGTTAGTTCATTGTTTTTTAAAGTTGTTATTTTAAAGATTTTGTCTACATTATATTAATGCTCTGTTATAATGTAGATAATAATATAATGATTATTATGATGTCACAGATGAACTGCATACTAACTACAAAATGCATGTCTCAAGTATATAATTCAAATACCACTTGATTTGTCAAACAAGATCCCGATTTAACAACACTTACTCTGATAATACTCAACCACTCTGCTGTACTCCAACACAACTTAACCAAAACACATATTTAGGAGTAATATCATGTCCTGGTACTATAGATGTCTGGTAATAGTGTGTTGGAGATCAGTTGGTCAACTGCTTTGAAACTGCATTCTGTAGCTAGACAATACAGTCAACATACAACACTTAATAATTAGTGCATCCTAATGACATACAATAAAATGTTATTGATCTATATTTGTTTACTTAATTAATTAACCTATATTAACATATTTCATCAATGTTGCAGATAGAACCTTCCCAATCCCAGTCTAAACCGGCACCGCCAGTAACTATGGCAGTAATAAAAGTACCATCTGGTGCTCTGATTGACTGTGCCAACAAGAAGAAAGAAGTAGTTTCTTTAAATATTGTGTTACAAAGATGTCCAAAAAAGTGACAGAGCACCTAATTGAATATTAAATTGTTACTGGGTACCATGTTATCAAGGTAGTAAATCAACTTAAAACTAAAAGTATAATTTAATTAATTTAACAATACAAAAATAAAATTAAGAAAATGTATTATCATTGAGTTTTATTTATTCTTAATTCTTTATTTAGGAGTGTAGTCAGTATATAAAATATAAACGATATACAGTAACGAAATTATGAGAAATGCTCTAATAATACCGAACATTGAGTTTTTCGTTTTGGATGGCCCACATCTGTGCAGGCGGCCCATCGTAAGCGACATCGCTATTGACCTCGAACTTGATTATACCGAATTTAGCAAATTTACTTTTCCACTGTAGAGTCTGAGGTAGAGTGAGTAGTGCATTTGATATCGCCTTTTTTGTCTCAACTGAAACGAAAGCAACTTAAATTATGATTAAATAGTAATTATTTAGATGGGATAACATGGCACCTACGCTGGGTACTACACAGTGTATATCTACATTATGATAAGCAAGTGAGTGAAGGAGTAATGCTGAATGCAACAGTTGCTTTCACTTGTACAGTCGACCGCACGTCGGGGGTAACCACAGATATAGATAGACATCTGTGGGGGTAACACTTTGACCTTAAGGGTACGCTAGCCGGTCATTCTTCCATACAAACTCGTGATTACTCTTCTGTTTGACGGTGTACGTTCAAAACTAAAAATTATATTAATTTGTCTTGTCATTATCTAGCCCTATATGGAAGCAGAATTGGAAAAAAAAAATTGGTTTGGAAGTTATGAGCGTCGAAACTTCCATATCAACACAAACTGTACAGGGATAGATAATGTATTCAATAGTTCAAATAATTTTATTTTGAGTAAATACATTCAGTAGCTTTTTCATAATAACTATACCTACGCCCAAAGGTCGTTCATGAAATTTTACGCGCTCGTTTTCATTCTGTTGTTGATTTAGAATGAAAACGAGCGCGTAAAATTTCATTTAATCAATAACAAATAGATAAATAAATACTCAATAAAAAACTAAATACATTATTAATTAGACTAAATTAGCATGCATATTAGTTACGCCCACCAACGAGTTCGAGCCGTCGACTAGTGTACTCTTAAGCTGGCCTAATGTAGTACCTACCCGGTTTCAGTAGAATAAGAAGCCAGCTTATTTGTTACCTACTGGCTGCACCCCGCGGTTGCACCCGCATAAAAGTCTCGATCCCGTGGGGGAATATCGGGATTAAAAAACATCCTAACCCTGTATGGTCATGGTCTACCTATGTGCCAAATTTTATCCAAATCCGTTCAGCCGTTTTAGCGTGAAACCATACCAAACAAACTCACTTTCGCATTTAGAATATTATTAGTTAGGATTGTTGTGATTTACATAGGTAGGTACAGTCAACCGTATGTCCATGGTAACAATTTGACTTTCCAGCACAGCGCCTTTATTTCGTATCCGTAAGCGTGGTTCTTAAAGTTCAAGGGATTACTGAAACTATGTATGAGCATACTTAAGTATTTGGTGCTTGTATGTAGGTGTAACTTACACTTACCTCTTAGCTTAGCATTTACTATAATAGGATACGGCGGCAAACGACCCAATGTTTCCAAGGTTATAATATCTTTACCACCATCGTACATAAACTTTTTTGTATAAAGAAGAGTAGTAGAATCAACTGCGGCCCATTCTGCTTGTTTAGATAGCACCATCTGAGCTGACGATAAATGTGATTCAGATCCTGAAATAAAGATAATGTAAATGGCCGTGCAGTGTGTGTACCAACTAAGTTTAGAGGAGGATATATGTACAGTCAACCGTACGTCCATGGTAACAATTTTACATTATGACTGCCGTTGCACCATTATTAGTTAAAAGTGGTTTGCATCTACTCTTTTTAACCGACATCCAAAAAGAACGATTTTGTATGTTCATACCACAACTAAAAAGTGAAAAATAAAAACTTTCACTTTGCAGCTTTTTTTTTTTTGGAAGTCGGCTGTTTTTTTTTTGTAAAAAGTTTTTTACGGCTTTTAGTCGTTCTTCGCGCGTGCGGTTGAGCTACCCGGATAAAACGTAGGTATGTATCTATCCTCTAGTGAGTCAGAGAGTGAATCGACGGACTTGGTCTATCGGAATGTGTGCCAAACCCTATTCAAATTTTGTTGGTTATAGCGTTTAACAAACATTTAAACTTTCACATTTATTATGATAGGAAATTAATAAATCACAGTACTTAGCAGAGATCCAAAGAAAGATGCATTTTCACCCTTTTCTTTCAATGTTTTCAAAACAATTTTGCTTCCACTTAGAGATTCCTCGTCACTGTATGCAAATGTACAACCACGGAGATCAAGTAAAGTATTCACGTTATGAGCTCTGCAATTAAACAACTTTATTGCATTATGTATATTTCGATAAAACAATATTATCTGGAACAAGTATCTAACAATAAGTCTGGAAGCTAATTGTAGAATAATGGAGGAGTCTTTCTTATCACGAGTCAATGACATGTTGATAACATTTTTATCTATTGTGTGTATATTTATTTCATTGGAAGCACAGTTCGTAAACTTACATAAATAAATATCAATATCGTTTTAGGTTATGGCTTGTCCACTCTGAAAAGACGCGCCCCACTACTGCATTTACGTACACGGTACTGTGGATTTCTATGGGTAATGCGGTAGTGGGGCGCGTCATTTCAGAGTGGACAAGCTACCATTCATGCTACATTAATACTTTAGAGCTTGCTTTAATTTGCTTGCGTTTAATGGCCTTAATATTAATATTATTCGAAACGTAAGCAGATATAATACCTACCTATCTATATCTAATATAATAGTACTGGAGATAGGTGACAGGTGGTAGATACGTAGGTACAATCACGAGCATAAATATATTAGGTATATGACATGGAACACCATAGATTGGTCTGGCGAGACAAGCGGCTGCAAAATCAGTGGCAGATCTAGACCAAATTTGGACGTCGGCGACATCAGTTTTGCGAGGACTCTTTCATTTCACAAACGAAGGAAAAACATTAAATCGAATGAGCTGAATTATACACTAATGTATGAGTAAGTATATTAGTTTTATTCCTAATCAAGTGATGACTAAAATTACATAAATAAACATAAATTAAAATAGACGATCTTTTCGGCTTTTTCAAGATTAGGTAGGATATCATATCCAGCACCAGCCGCTATTTCTAATGCAGAAAAGTCAGAGAATCAGGATTCAAGAGCGAACAAAGCGAGCTCGATCTTAGCAGCGCCGCCGCCGCCGCCGCCACGGATGGTTTAAATTAGGTTGTATTTAAACCATTCTTACAGAAATAGAAGTTATTTTGTTTAAGTTATACCTACAGAAAATATTGAGAATTAGTAAAAAAAAATTTGCATCCCGTCTCGGGAAGGTAAGGTTTTCTTTTGACCATACCAACATATATAGAAGTAAGAGATACTTCGTCGTTGACTTACCTATACAGAAAGGTTTGAGAAGGCTATGAGAAGAAAATAGGATTAGGTTGTCCAGCGAGACGTCGAGTGGTGTGTGATAGAGAGCGCGCGAAGTGTAGTTCGCCTTATCGCGACAATGTAGCCCCAGCATTACTGAATATATTCTGACCTTGATTGGGATTTGATTAAAAATACTTCTCGAGATATGGGGGGCTCCCTCAGGACAGGGGGCCGGGGGGGAGATAAATACGAATAACTACTCTTTTATGCGAGGCCCCTATAGGGTCGAAGCCGTCGGCGGGCGCCGACCAACGTCGCCGTCGCCGACGCCTAACGCCGCCACTGGCCAAAATATAGGATGCTACATCGGCTTCAAAAATATGTGTCAATGCAATGATATCGGACATGTCCTACGACATAAATATCTGCCTACTCAGTTAAATTCAGAAGCATTATTATGATACTTCGCTATGATCGAAAATATCAAACATCACTTTGGCAGCTTATAAACCATAATAAATTAGGTGCTACGGCGTAGTAGGGACCTTTAAAGGCACCATCGAAGAAGTTCATATCTAACCAATTTGAAAACAAAATCCCGTGAACACGATGACCACATCTGTTACCGGTCCGGTTCTATAGCTGCCGAGCGATGCAAGCAAGAATAGTCCTTACGGTGTTTAGTATTCCATAATTCTTACTACATGCACCTTCGTAGGTACCTACATTACCATATTTACGAATTGAAGGGTTCTTACTTTTTATCACTGTGAATGATAATATCTGAGAAATATCCTGGCTTATTTTCCACGTTCATTTGATGAGCGAAAACAGGTGTTACCGGAAGTAGATCAAAATAGGCATTTTTCTTTCCACGTAGTTTCAGATAAGCAGAAGCTGTCATGAACGCTGAAAGTTAAATACTTACATAAATAAAATCGGTCTAAATCTTATATAAAAATTACAATAATATACAGGGTGTCAGGGACATCGACGCGAAAACTGTTACCAAGGATTCAGTAGGTACATGATTCTGAACACCCCTTTTTTTTTTTTTTTTTTTTTGGATGGGAAATCATCAAATGACTTCTCCCGCTCTGGGCAGAGCGAGAGGGTGTGTCAGACTTTTACTGACTAAAACCCACCCGTGTTCCTTCCGTTGCCTGTGTGCCGGGGCCGCGATATCCCTTTCAGACAAACCCGCAACCCCAGCAGGCATTGGTCTTTCGACCCCGTCGGTTGATGCTGACATCTCTTTGAGGCGCGCGTGGAACACAACGCGCCGTCGACACGGGCCTGGTCCTGATCGGACGGCGAGCTGCCCATTGCTCACCGTCCGCAGGCCCGCGCCTACGGTGGCCGGAAACATGATTCACGGTACATGATTCTGAACACCCCTGCGTTGAAATTTTTCTATGAAACAGCAGATTGCTTTTTAATAATAAAAAAAACAATCTGCTGTTCCATAGAAAAGTGCAATACCTACGCGGTCAAAATGTATGGAAGAGCGGATAAAAAAAAAAAAAAAACCGACGAAAAATTTCAATGCAGGGATGTTCAGAATCATGTACTGAATGAACTGAATCCATGGTAACAGTTCTCGCGTCGATGTCCCTGACACCCTGTATATTAATAACTACTCTTCTTCTACAATTAATTTGCCTATATAAACCTTACTACGTATCGACTTTTGGTAATACACCTACTGCTCTTTGCGTTATGGTCAAGCTACATAATTACGTTGGTACAGATTATTGCTAATTTATCTACTAATTAAAATAATTTTCATAAAAAAGAAACAAAATTGCTCCGCAATTTGCGGAGAAATCCGTGGATATACCTACATAATTAAAAAATACATAAGTACACTACGAATATAGAACCTCCTCCTTTTAGGAAATCGGAAAAATATTTAAGAACTTATAGAAAATGGAAATGGAGGTAGTTGCCATGCCTACTTAAATAAAAGTTATGCTCTTACCCAAATCGGCCTTGTCAGTAGAAAATGGATCAGGACGATCCGATAATGGTCCTGGGCTTCTGCTTTCATATTGTAAAGTTGCATAGCAACCCAAGGCATCTTCTAGTAACTCCATTATCAACTCGTATAACTGTACCGGATGAGATGGACACATATATGTCACAATACGAAGATCTTCTTTTTTTTGAGCCATTGTCGAAAGTAGTATTCAAAACCAATGTATTAACTAGACTAACCACTGTAAGACTCATGCAGCAGTGATTATAATGAGCTCATTTTGTTTATAAACGGTTTGCTTATTTACTATCGTAAAAACACGATAAACGCTGCACGCGTCGATCATGTAGGTACTGTCTATTATAGATTCTTTGGTAAACCGGCTACGGCGTGACGTGACGTCACAAGCATGTAAGGTGCTCGTGTTTGCAGGTTATTTGATTACAGCCAAGTTGTCCGTATACCTTTATGTATAGTATAAGTAGGTACCTACTACATCCCCAGAGTTCCCCATTCCGTAATAAGTGCTGCTTTCGCCGTGTGTGCATGATGTAAATAGCATTGGACTTACCATAAGTACCTACCTACCTACAATTATTATTTAGTATGGACTATGAATTAGAACCTATACTATCTTATAGTAGGTACCTAATTTATAAGGAGTTTATCAAAGGTTTCCTCAGACAAGTTTGCCGTAAATTATTCCAAGTCATGCAGTGGTCACACTCATGTCGTGCGTCTACGCAACCAATGGAGCGCCATCTGTGTTATCATTCCAGGAACCAGTCAAACTCGAGATATATTTAGAAAAAGTATCAACTATACGGAACGACTGGTACAGCACACAAACATTTGTTATCAGTATCTACAGATGTTCTTGTAACATACATTAAAAAAAACTAAAATATCTATTGCTCGCTTTTGCCCGCGGGTTCCGAGATAATAAACAATTTTTTTCATACAGATACAGGTTAAATGACACTATTCTCAGACAATTTTTGCACTTAGATCACTTGTATTTTTATGCCATGTAATAAAAATCAAAACACTAGTGATCCAAGTTACGTACTTAATTATTTTTTACCTAATTCCTTTTTTTTTTAAATTATATGAAATTACGTTCTCAATTTTATTATAATACCAAAATGAGGATCATTATTAAAAACTGTACCAAAATATAAATTGTGGGTTGAATAAAACAAAACAAAGTTACGACACTTAGAGCCACTCAAAAGTGCAAAAAATTACATAGTCTATTATTAAATTCGTGATATTTTTAATTTATATATATAACGGAGGAGGTATGTGTCTCTTTCATTATTATCAGCCATATTTTAACTACTGTGGGTAGTGTTGGTTATTGCGCAATAGAAAAACCGTTTGCAGCTCAGATGAATTAAAATTTACTATCAAATTAATTACACTAGCAATTCACACCCTGTAGGTACACGACGTAACTATTCGGAATGCACGACAGTTTCTAAACATATTCACTCCTTTACTGCCATCGAAGAACTCTGCTCAGCTCCGGCCGGTCCAAGTGTTATGTTGTAGACTGTCAAGCGACGCTGGCGTCCCGATTAGTCAACTCGGTAACATATTTCCGACATATAATTACAATTTATTAATAATTGGTGTAAAATAACAGAGAACCTAAAATATTTTTAGCTGTTCTGTATTGCCTAACAGGAATCTCAATAAAATAAGCTCTCAAATACAATAACATCATCATTTATTGAACTTACGCATTGATATCAATTAATTTTAAAACATAAAAATAATCCTTAAAATTTAAATAAATAGCATCATACATTCGACACTAGTACATACACTACAGCCAGTAATATCTTATAAATAAGATACTTTTTTGAAAACATGTGCCGTAATTTGCTCATCTTGTTACATTATGTATATCACACTACAGAGGATTAAAATGCTGTATAACATTCTAAGAGCATATACGTTTCAGTCATTGCGGTCGATAGCAACTACGTGGTCTTGTTGAACATGCTCTTTTACGTCTTTATACATTTAAACAGGCTTGCGGAAGTTCTTGCCGGCGTATTTGGCGCCAGCGCCGAGTTCCTCTTCAATGCGGAGGATCTGGTTGTACTTGGCGAGACGCTCGGAGCGGCACGGTGCGCCGGTCTTGATCTGACCAGTCGACAGACCCACGACAAGGTCAGCAATGAATGTGTCTTCAGTCTCTCCGGACCTGGTCACAAAATGCCCATTATAATATCAACCAACCAACACTAGTGTATGTAAAAGAAGACATGTATTTCTTCAACCTTTTTATTATTTTTATACAATTATAAAATACCTGTGAGAAACCATGGTGCCCCATCCATTCTTCTTGGCCAGCAAGTGAGCATCAATGGATTCAGTAACGCTTCCGATTTGATTTACTTTCAAGAGCAAGCAGTTGCAAGCTTTCTTCTCAACAGCTGTGGCAATACGCTTGGGGTTTGTTACCTAAAAACCACAAAATTATCACACATTATCTTAATATTGAAGTACATATTTTTAATCATCTGATGGATGGGTAGTTGGCCTCTTTTATTTCCAGTTAGCTTTAAAAATGGGTCTTTAGTGAGGCCTTAGGCTGCAGATATTTGGAAATAGCACGAGGTGCTGCGCCCCAAATAAATTGGGATGACGGCAGGAGATAATGATTTGGTAAGGCTACAGTTCCAGTCTAAAGCCTGCTGCAAGTACTCACAGTAAGATCATCTCCGACGATCTGGATGGGTGTGCGGGAGGTAAGGTTGGCCCACGCGGCCCAGTCGTCCTGGTCGAAGGGGTCCTCGATGGACACCATGGGGAAGTCCTTGATGAACTCCAGGTACACCTCGGCCAACTTCTCGGAAGACAGGAAGTCGGCGGGGTTAGACTTAGGGTTCTTGAAGTCAAGGTCATAGGTGTCATTCTTGAAGAACTCAGATGCTGCGACATCCATTCCAATTTCAATCTAAAAATAAAATTTACTTTTATAACTTGTGATTATAGTTTAACTTTGTTAGTGCAGTGGTTGCTACTGAGCCGTGATTATATGTTTACACAAAGTCGCAAGTTTATACATGATGTCAGGGACATCGACGCGAAAACTGTCACCATTGATTCATAACATAATTCTGAACGCCCCTGCGGTGAAATATTTAGTTGGTTATTAAAAAAGAATCTGCTGTTTCATAGAAAAGTGCAATACCTACGAGGTGAAAATGTATGGAGCAGCTGTTTTTCTTTTTAGTGTGTTTCTATATAGTGTAAAGGACTCACATATAGATCAATTACAGAAAGTCAAGTTCAATGTGTGTCACATTGAACTTGACTTTCTGTAATTGATCTATTAAAGCTGCAAGTGAAAGTCCAACACAAACAGCTCATGGAATTTTGAATAGAGAGGTAGAAGGTGCTGAACCAATGAGATTATGTGTTAAGTTAAAGAAGACAAATAAATTATGATAATAAGTAATACAAAGAAGACACATATTATGTTAAGCAATATCCTAATACTAACCTTGCCAGTGTAACCAGCCTGCTGGATGGCATCTTGAATGAGGAAGAGAGCGTCCTTGTTGTTCTGGATATTGGGAGCAAATCCACCCTCATCACCGACGGCGGTGGAGTCCAGACCAAACTTTTCTTTGATGATCTTTTTCAAGTGGTGGTAGACCTCGGTACCCATGCGCATCGCCTCGCTGAATGAAGTAGCGCCTAGGTAAAAGATTAAATGTTTTTAAAGCTGTTAGTTAATGTAGCTTTTAAACTTCTATGAATTTATTTTGTGGACATTGAAGAGTGTGCTATACTGTTGCAGGTGGATTGTATGATGCTTTATTATTTATACATACAATATACAATAATAATAACCTGTAGGTAGGATCATGAACTCTTGCATGGCCAACTTGTTGCCGGCGTGGGATCCACCATTGATGACGTTGAAGGCAGGTACGGGCAGCACGATGTCAGCGTTGCCAGCCAAGTCTGCCAAGTGCTTGTACAGAGGCACGCCCTTCTTAGCAGCGCCGGCCTTGGCGACGGCCAAAGACACGCCGAGGATGGCATTAGCACCCAACTTTGACTTGTTTTCGGTGCCATCCAAGTTCAACATAAACTGGTCAATCTGTTAACAAACAGTTGATTTTCATTTATTTTACTGTTTTTTTAAGATATGGTACAAAGGTGGAATTAATCAATTAAGTGTGGTATGTATACAGTCAGGTATGAGATAAGTAACTTTTATCTAAATTTGTTTATTGTGTTTGCTTTGTTTGTTTCTGAGATGTATCGTTAAAATATTTACTCACTAAAGTAAATGTCTTTGTGACTAACTATATTTAATAACCATAATATTTGCGGTTTTCTGGTTTGTCATGGGTTTATTATAATGTCTTCCGTCATTATGTGGACCATTGCCCCATTGACAAGCAAAACCTCACAAAAGAAAATATTTTAACAATACCTAGTAATTTTCTAACAAGATTATTTGCTATATGCTTTTAGTAAATGTAGGTGTGTCCCGTTGGCCATAGAGAACCATCAATACCCTGGCAAACCTTTAATATTTCAGCAACCAAAAAAGAAAAGATAAGTAAATAACTATAACGATATTAAAAAAACAAATGCTACAAGTACCCCAAATAAATACAGATAAAACCTTAAACTTCTATGAAGTAGCTTTGTGTGTGATCTTGAACTACTAAGGTCAAAGTCAAGGTTAAAATAATGTTATCCTTATCACAACATACCTCTTTCTGCTGGGTGACTTCAAGGTTCTGTTTGAGCAGCTCAGGAGCAATGCTTTCATTGATGTTCTTGATGGCAGTGAGGACACCCTTTCCATGGTACTGGCCCTTGACATTGTCTCTCAGCTCTAGAGCCTCGTGGACACCAGTGGAGGCACCAGATGGGACAGCCGCGCGGAACAGGCCCAACTCAGTTACCTATATAAAATAACACAATGAATTCCAGAACATTTAATTTGCCTTAGGCGCTATAAAAGAAGTTTAGGTCAGTGGCGTCTTAAGGGTTTTAGTCTGATTGTAACTACAATTTTATAGTGGGATGTTATTCTGATTAGATAAAATACTTTACCAATAAAAGCAGGCAGGTTGGTTTTCATGTATGAATAAGAACCTACTCTACCCACAATATTTGTGGTTTGAAATAGTGAGATATTTATTTATAGGAAGGAAACAACTAAACATGAGGAAAAACGATGCTGTAAACATGATTAAGTATACATACCAGGTCAACCTCTACAGTGGGGTTACCACGGGAGTCGAAGATTTGACGAGCTTTGATGGACTTAATCGGCATTCTGAACATGAAAACAAACAAGTTTCTGATTATAGTATAAATTATTTTTCTTAATAATATTAAAATATTTGTTTCGAATAACGAAATAACAATGGATCATTACCTACCCCAATTTGTTCATGAATAGGTGGCAAGGTCAACTATAGGTTGAGTACCTATGCTATTCTCGAACAGTTTCTTAACGAGTCAAGATATTAATCATCAGTTGTACAAGTTACTAAACAATATGATAAATTAATAATTACTTAACTAAAACAACTGACGTATGCAAAAATTAAAGCAAAAAGATTACATAAAATGGGCATTTTCATTATTTTTTACAGAAAACACTGGCATATATTAAAATGATATCAAAACAAGGCCATTTATATATTTTTTTGTATGTAAATAGCTACTTACTTGCTAATAATTCCGTAATTTCAGCGCACAAATGAAATTGTAAATGCACAAAATTTGCCGGATCCGCCGGAAAAAGTACCTAGAGTTTATATGACTTTGTCCTTCACAAGGTGAAACTAGAGGTAAAAACCGGAACTTTTCAAAAAACTACTAAAGATGAATTTGGTCAAACGAGTTACGAACAAAACAAGTTATGAGATTTGTTTCTTGTGACAAGTTTCGAAACATCTAGATGTTGAAATCTCTCGTTCCTGTCAAACATTATACGGAACATCAACAGAAAATGGAGATTACAACATGTTTTATTGTGAATGTTGCGCCAGTGCAAATTACAGACTAGTTAGTTGGTGCAAATGTACAGTTATTGTGCAATGTTCCATATAATTTTTGACAGCAACTAGTGATTTCAACATGTTTTGTTGCAATGTTGCGCCGGTGCAAACGCACAGTTAGCGTAACCGTAGTCCAAAAATAACTGAATTCGAAAGGCTTTTTTTTTACTTTTTAACTTTAACCTTTTAAAAATTATATTTTATTATCAAGTCAGTTGAAAGACATTTCACCGCAACGCCTTTGCACAATGATACTTTTGTTTCAAATATCGTAAATACGGTTCACAAAAATGTTTCGATTTTCCTCAATAAACAGTTCACTTTGTTACTGACCGCTACTCTAATCTAAAGCACTGTTAAGGCGTGTACGCACTGACGAAAAAGAACATGGTGAACACGAACATCAAACACTTTGTTCGCATGTGCAGGCACTAACGAACATCAAACAGTGTTCGTAAAAAAACAATCGTGGGGACCCAATTTCTTTGTTCTGCGTCGGTTCGGAGAAATTTTATGCAACAATGGTGCCGCTTCTTTTGCCATAAATGCCTCTAAACTAGACTAAAAATCACTAAAATTTTAATTATTTCTGTCAAACTACGATTCCCCAATCTGAAATAGACTAAAGTGACACAACTTAGCTATATTTTAGTTTGACAGCACTAAAATAGTACTGAATTTTTAATTTAGTGAAAATGGCAATTTCTGAATTTGACATTTTTCACCTTAAATTTTGATTGTAAAAACCAAACCAGACTAAGCTTAACAAATTTTAATCGCGATTAATAAGGTGTGGGATAAAAAACATGACGAAGTATTTTATCCCAAACCTTTTTAATCGCGATTAAAATTTGTCAGGTCTGGTTTTTGAAAAATGTTTTTGAACTAAAATTCACACCAACATCTCGACTTCATGTGCAAAAACATTACTGTATTTATTTTGACGTGACAACGTCTTATAAATTGGTTTGCCGGGTGACACTTCAAGAAACTGCGTTACGCTCCGCTCACGTTATGCGCTCACAATGAGAGCGAGTGAGAGGCACGCGTCCCTTCCACTCGGGCATGGTTAGCCCGCCTAAGAGCGAGAGAGACAGACATAAAAAGTGAAAGGCACGCGTCCCTTCCACTCGAGCACAGTTAGCCCGCCTAAGAGCGAGAGAGACAGAATTATTTCATCCTTCTTCCTACTATACGAATGAATATTCACATTAAAATTATTTTACCACTCAAAGTCGTTGTCACGTAAAACTTTCGCCCGTATACCGACTTTACAGGCAACCAATTTTTTTTTCTTTTGCTTATATCTCGAAAATGGTGCGTCCTATCCCAAATATAATGAAAATTTCGACCCCCTTTAGAAAGCCCATAAACCCCTAAAACTAACTAACTAATTATGTAGGTAATATTTTTTCATATTTTTCATACAAAAAAATGAAAAATTCCATATAAAACACGTCGAGGCTACAACCCCTGCGCGCCTCCACCTCCTAAAAATCAAGGGTTAGCGCAAACCACAGGTACCACGTGGATTCGCGATTGTTATGTCAAAATTATTTTTAAATTTAGAGAATATGTTTTTGCAGAATAGCTTTAAAAAATTTCATAGCCAAAAGTAAGGAATTTTAGTGACAGATTAGTTCGGTGTACAAGAGAATCGGTACCAATGTGAACATTGGCGAATCCATGGCTACTAAACCACCAGCGCGCCCCAGAGCGGAATGGTTAAGCGTGAACACAATTCGAACTGTGTTCGTGTTCGCTTTGCTAATTTACGTTCATACGTACGAACCAAAGGATCCGTGTTCGATGTTTGTGAACGAAGACCATACGAAAAGAGTTCGACTTATGTTTGCGCTCAACCGCCCAGCTCTCTTTTGTAGCCATGGATTCGAAATTGGATCTCCACGAACATTTTTGTCGAACACAGTGATTGATGTTTCTTATGCTGGAGCCACATTGTCGTGCTATGGCGAACTAAACTGTCTCTCGCACACAGCTCGACGTAACGCTGAGCAATAGAGAGCGCGCGAAGTATAGTTCGCATTATCGCGACAATGTAGCCCCAGCATTAGTGTTACGCATATGCGAACAAAGTGTTCGATGTTCGTGTTCGTTCGTGCGTACACGCCTCTAGAGATTTTATTGTTCCTTGGTCACTGACATTAACATAACTGAGCTGATGACACCTTGTCATCAGCTCAGTTGTCACTTTGACAGGCTAAGTCTTATGCTGTTTTTATTTTTGTAATTTGTATCTCTTCATTCCTGTGTTCATATTGTTCATAATTTTATTTCAGTCTTCTGATCCAAAAATGAGTGATACAGAATCTAAATCAGAAAAGAAGCCCATAGTGATTAGAAATGCCACTGATTTACAAAGGCTAAAATTAGAAAAACTGATGAAAAATCCAGTGAGTATGAACTACTCACAGAATAGGCACCAAATGTTACGAATTCTGTTCCAAGACTCACATTAATGTATTTAATTAACAGGATAAGCCAGTGGTGATCCCAGAACCGCCAAAATCAAAATCATTAGCTGCACCACCTGACTTTGTCCGCAATGTAATGGGTTCGAGTGCTGGCGCGGGATCGGGAGAATTTCATGTCTACCGTCATCTCAGGCGAAAAGAATACGCGAGGCAGAAGTTCATCCAAGAGAAAAGTGAAAAGGTAAATGGGTCATAGCGAAAGCTAGTTTTTGGACTTTTAATACAGAAATAGAAGATAATTTGTCGATAAAAGAAAAACTAGAGGATCAGACGAATAGACGATGGCAGGGCGAGCGAAACAAGATCGAATAATTTTATATTCCGCATAGTAAAAATTTAAATTATTCTTATTGGAAATAAGAATTACCTACTTTGTTGACCTATACAGCAAAGTCTGAATATGTAGGATGCAAGAACGAGCGATTAACTTAATTTTAGCACTCTGCCCCGCATATGTAAGGTTTTCTTTTTACTATTCATACATAAATAGGAATTACATTGTTGAAATGTCGACTTATGCAGAGAAGTTTGAGAAAAAAGAGAATGTAGGTTCCAATAGCAAGCATAGCAATTAGCACCATAAATTTAACATAGGCGGCCTCCAACTGCAAACTGCCATGTTTTGGTCTTGATTGGGATTTCATTAAAAAATATTTTAAGAGATTTGAGGGCCCGCGGCGGACAGCAACTTTTGTTATTCATAGGCCTAGGGTTACATTTTATGCTGTAATAAATACTATATCTAACATTTGAATTCTTATGTTTTGCCCAACCAATGATATAACTAGGCATCTTCTTATAAGCTGTCATTTTGTAATTGTTTCAGGAAAAACTTGAAGATGAATATCATAACAGAATAGAAGAAAATCGGCAAGCAGCTGCTGAGAGGACAGCAAAGAAACGAGCCAAGAGGCTAAAGAAAAAGAAAATGGCTAAATTGAAAGGAAAGAAGCCAAAGTTAGAAAATAAGCAGAATGCATCATCACAGTCAGACTCCAGCGGTGAAGACAATGACAAGGAAGATAAGGAGAAAAATAAAGAAATTACTTCAGCAGCTGAAGAAACTACTTCATGATACAAGATAGTCTTATGAAATACTATAATAAATAAGGAAATAAAGTATTTACAAACTTTACAAAGCTTTTTAATTAAATAATTTATTTTATTTTTAATAACATGGGAATAACTTAGTACCTAATTAATCTTTTATAACAAAACATAACATTATGGTTTTATAATAATTAAAATCGGTTATAGAATAAAACAAAAGCAAGAAATAACACATTTTTAGATTGCTCAAATTGTTTCTGAAAAGTCATTGTAATTAATTTTACTTTCAAAGAAGTAAGGAGGCAGGGGTGGTATTGTGACAGTGAAGCTGTCGTGTTCCGGTATGGCCATATGTGTCCAGGATGCGGTGTAGTACAGTGTGTCCCTTGCTTCACCAGCACAACATGGAATTACACTTACTCTGCAACAACAGGGGATGATTTAGAAGGAAGTCTGGACAGCAATTTATTCTGTTCATGCTAATTGACCATTGCCGAGAATTTGTGACAAGACAAAAGGTTTGCCACTGCATGAGGTTTATTTTTTTAATACAATTTAATAAATGATGAAAGATGGTGAATGATGCAGAACAGGGGCTAAAGTAGAATGAGTGAACATGCAAAATGTTATCTTGTAGTAATTACATTATTTTATTGTACCTACTGGTAAGTAAACATCAGCATCAGCAACGTGAAGGAAATTAACACAATCGCAATAATAAGAAACCACAGAGAAAAATCCGTCATTTTAAACAATTTATTTTCTATAAGTACGTAACGACTATTCATTTACAAATTAGGTACATATATGACAAATTATTAGTTATGAACAGGTAGGTAGCAAGTTAATTATTCTTTACTTAAGTACTCACTTTTATTGGTTTTTCGTGTAGAACGTCATAATACAGGTATGGAGGAAACCTTCATAAAATACGTTTTTTTAAGTATTCGAGACGTGCAGGTAAGTACCTACTAATTACCTATGGATAGTCCGTAGGATGAACTTGTGGGTCTCGGTAGCATTGTAATGCGCTCACGAACGACATTATTTGTTCCTTCTTCTGCTAATGCATGTACGTTGTACGCCCAAGACGCCCTTTACTCCTGTCTTGGGCGAACCGCGTACGTGTGGGGTATCAGCGATTGTTTTAGAAGATCGTCATTAAAAACGCTCTTCTTCGCTGGTTTAGTGGTCGCAAGTATGCGTCACTGCTGATCATGTGAATCCTTGGTTGGTGGTTTCTTGGTCATGTGAATCAAAGTCGGCTGGAAAAGCGAACCTACTCATGTTTGCCTATTAGAAGTTTCTCTGTTAAATCGGACTAATTCAACATAACTGGCGAAATCGCACGTTTTCCTTTACAAAAAAGCTTTAAAAGCAGTGGTGATTAAATAAATTACGTAAAGTTAAGTAAAGTGCACGTCGGTACCCTTATTACGTAATACACGATCAATCAGAATCTGAATCGTTTTGAAACATATAGCTAATCTATTACTTCATAACTTCAAAAATAAAATCTGCTCGACAACGTAAATAACGCAATGAATGTTGTTGAACTGTCAAATGAAACAGATTGGTCGTAATCGTTTACGAAAATGTTTGCGTAATTATAAAGCGGATCTGCCTGGGATCGAACCTACGATCCTTCGACTTACGGTTCGTAAGTCCACAATCCTCCATAGATTATCCCATAGTACCTATTAATTGTGGGTACTTTTACAAGAGATTTAAACAATTCAGCTATCGCGCAGTCCTGAAAATGTGCAAAACATGTAGTCGTATGATTGCGTGGTTATGAAATTCGTGGAATGAATGATAGTTTATTAGTAGATTGTACATTTAAATAAGATTTATTTATTTAGCTATATGCATTGACACAATGTGCTAACTTTCTTGAAGTTAGTGATCAAACAGTTTCTAAAAAGTCCTATTTTTAGAAAAAACCCTAGCACCTTAAATATGTTGGAACAAATCTGATATAAACGTCGATACAATCAAATTACATACAGTAGAGACGGATTGTGTATGTATCTGATTACAATGGTTTCTGAATAGTGACTGAGTTGCATGAGCACGTGCAACACACTGTTTGTTACATTGAAGTACCCCATCAGTAATGTGAATCAGGGACGAAAAACCTTTATAAATTACGGTACTTACAGGTCTCTTAAGAATTTTAGTTACTTCTACGACTAAGGTTACCACTATCTAGGTAAACAAGATGTTACCTCTATTTAGGTTACCGTTTTAATATGAGTCACCTACCTAAAAATGACCTTGATTACGAGAAAGAAACAGAATATCGCAATGCCGATAATTTGTTCGCAGTAGAAAATAACGCCGTGATTAGTCGGTGTTCGCCGGCGCGCGGGTATACTCGACTCTTTGACATACACACAGGCGATGTGCGTACGTGTCGCCTTTTGACTAATGCTGACGGCACGTGTAAGATATGAGGTAATTTTTATTTTGGTAACCGGTTTAAATACTGGTTGTATTTAATTTAAGAATTAAGGTAACCTTTAAAACAAACGGCAAAAAAAAAAAAAATTGCCGTATTGTCAATACCATTTTCGGTCCCTGGCCCTGATGTGAAGGTAATGAAAACAATCGCTGCTTCTTTCCTATACGTTCGTAATGCCGATTAATTGACGAATAGTAAATAGAGAATCAATTGTTTTAAATTAGTTGAAAACATTACACTTATTAATATTTTGTGCAAAAACCACGGTTACTGTCATTTTATGGTGTAATGGGTGGAGACATAAATTAATAAAATCAAGCTTGGAATAGTTCTCACAATTTTATTAGAACCGAAATGAATACAGATAAATGTTAATTAAATCTAAAGATTAAGCTAGTTTTATTGAACAGCAGCCATAACGCTGTCCTCATTCTTCTTGAGTATGACGAATCCTTCCATGACAGGTGACAGGGGGATGTACTCGTCGGTAGCAAGTTCAGCGCGCTCGCCGAACGATAGTAGTACGGGCGTCGTGTGCGTGTGGGAACCAGCGATTGTTTTTGGCGTTCCTGCCTTACCGATAACGTCGACAGCCTGCGAAATAATGAAAATCTGTAAATCTGAACTGATGTTGACAGCCAAAGACGAATAAAGATGAAAATACTGTTTTCAAAGTGAGCTGAATGACTTATGTAAGCCAACATTAACCTAATTTCAGTGTCATAAAATTCCTCTCAGGACATAAAAAAAGTAAGAGTTTATGTTAACATTTGTTTTAATTTATTTTTACAAAGAAAAAAAAAAACACTTTTTTTATCAAAATCGACCAGCTGAGTTGGCGTGACAGATAATTTTACAAATGTGCATAGCCTAGAATTTGTTTCCTTTCTTAGCTGCCTATTTTCTTACCTGTCCGACGCGCACGCTGACGTTCAAGGGCTGCAGATTCTCGTCGAGGGTGACGAGCCAGCGGGGCTGCATCGCCGTCGCCAGTACGTACAGCAAGTAGTGAGACTTGCCGAGGATTACTGTAACACAAGGCTTTGTTTAAGAGACGCAGTAAACTATTAATTTGGAACTCGAACAAGATAATTAGACAACTGGTAGTCGTCACACCTTCACAGTAGTAAACAAGCAGGAGGACGCGTTGAAACAAATTGCTTCTTTTTAGAGTTCCGTACCCGAAGGGTGCCAGATGGAACCCTATTATACGGCACACTATACGTCAGCGGGCTGTATCTCATGAAACGTAATAGGTATTTTTTTTACAAATTGTGTATTTTTATTGCCTTTCTATTGTTTAGTTAAAATGTACTCGCTGCTTTGTTTTTTTGACTGTGACTTTGAAGAAATCTTTGATATCGTTTAAAATTATTAATTGGGCTAAGACATAGACACTACCTCCTCTGCATACATATAAACAAAAACTAAAACTAATCAATTGACTCGTGCGGAGATCCATTATAAAATACAATAGACGAATATTTAGTGTGGTCTTTATGACTCTTTTAACAACAGTTAAGCAGATTAGGTTACTCTAAATATACGTCGTCTATTGTATTTTTTTTAACTAAGAAGTTTACTGTCACAAACGAGAGCATTGCATTTACAAGAATTTGGAACATAGACACAGTTTATTTTTATTTTCTTTCTACTTACTGTTCTTACAATCCAAGAAGGCTGTTAGCACAACAAGCAGGCCGGCGAGCGCAGGCTGGTTGATGAGGCGTCGGTCGGCGTGCGTGGGACACAGCGTCACCGTGCCCTTGCCGGCGTGGCACAGGCCCTGCGCCAGGCGCACCATGAACAGGTGCACCGGAGACTTGCCGTGGTACAGCGCTAGTGCGCGCAGCATTGTTGCCAACCTTATAATAATAATCTTTATTTGAGACACTGTTCATAAAATTGTTACATAGAAGGCGTTACGCCACGCAAAAGTAAAAAGGTATTTCCTATTTCCCTATGAATAAGTCAAAATATTTAGTTTTATAATTTTGTTGGTAAATAGCGTTTTTGTGAAGTTTGAATAGTCTTTAGTATTTAGAGCCGTGAGAAACCCACACGTTGTGGATATCAGCACGGAATCAAGAAGAGCAGTATACACGAGAAGAGTGAATACATTCAGATTGAAACAGCGTGTTACAGAATATTACTGTAGTAATGTTCTTCAAACATTCAACCAACATAACCCAACAAATCTTTATTTTCCATACTTCTCTATTAGCCTTCATGATTGTTGAATGTTCTTCAAAGATTGCCACTTCTAATATAGTAATAATTTATTTACTCTCTTTTGGTTTATTTCATGTCATTATTAGTAATAACTTAAGAATAGGGGCCGGTTTCTCGAACGGAAATTAAGAGCGTTTATTCTAAAAGCAGGCAACGTCGCAAATAGATGTCAAATACTTCGCTGTTTTGATTAATTTGGCAATATTACTACACTTGAGAGCAATAAAATCGCACACGTTGACTTTTTGTTGTTAAAGCAGTTTTTTTCATAAATGTGAATACATATTAAAATAAAACTTACACTATTTGAATGTTTACTTCAGTACCTTTCTAATGATATCAAATACAGTGTAAAAAAAGTACCCATAGGGAGTTTTAGGGCACAAAACCCAACATACGGATAAAATTACCCAATTTAGCTTAACAAAGAATAAAAATAAAACTCAAAATGCTTGATCAAATTGTTTTTTAATAAGGTGTATTCCCTCCCCTAGCCTTGATTACAGCTCTTAATCGGTTTTTCATGGACCGTATTAATTTCACCATGAAATCTTGTGGTATGGCGTTCCACTCCTCTTCAATGGCAAGTTGAAGCTCTTGGAGGCGCGTAGGAGCAGGGCTTCTTGCTCGAACTCTTCTTTTTAGCTCATCCCAGACATGCTCAATCGGATTGAGATCAGGACTACGAGCTGGCCACTCCATCGCGGTGATTCCAACATCTTCCATGTAGTCGCAAACTGTTCTAGCGACATGCGGTCTGGCGTTGTCGTGCATTAAGAGAAAATCTTCTCCCATAAGCCACGCAAGCGGCCTCACATGTTCTTCGAGCACTTCTTCGACGTATCGTGCAGCCGTCAAACTTCTCGATCTCGGGCCGGTATTCGCCGTAGTGATGAATACAATGTCAGTTTTAGTGTCCAACATTATGCCACCCCAAAACATACACGATCCACCTCCAAAAGCCACACGTTCGCTTATGCAGCATTGTGAAAATCGCTCTGATGACCTTCTGTAGACCCTAGAGCGTCCATCATGACCATGTAAAGTCATTCTGCACTCATCAGAGAACATAACAGCCCGCCATTGGTCATACGTCCAATTTAAATGTTCCCTAGCAAATTGTAGCCGGGCTTGTCGGTGAGCTGTGGTCAATTTGGGACCATTTGCTGGGCGATGTGAAGTCATTCCTGCTTCACCTAGTCTTCTTCGAACTGTCCACCGACTTATACTGACATTGCGAACTTCTCGAAGCTGTTATTCCAGTTAAACCGCGTTCAGTTGCCGATTTCTCAAAGACCTTGTCACAAGAAAGCGGTCATCACGCTCTGATGTTGTGCGTCGCCGGCCAGATCCTGGTCGCCGAATGTAGCCACCGGTCTCTTGGAACCTCTGGTATACACGACGAACAGAGTAGCGGCTCAAATTTAGCCGTCGAGCAACTTCACTTTGGTTATGGCCTGCTTCGAGCAAGGCAATAACTTGAGCGGCTTCTGCGGGCGTGGTATCCATATTTTTCCAGTAAATCCGTATGCTTCCAGTAGAGATGTTATCACGTTGACCTTCGGTATGCAACTGAATAAAAATTCCAATAAACTGACCTTTTTATACCTGCGGCTAAGGGTGCAAGTAGTAACAACGCAAACGCGTGAATTTGGGGAATTCGGTGTACGGTCGGTTTTTGTAAGTTACGTGAAGGTCAATGATTTTAATTTTATGTTTTTGTAAAGCTAAGCTTGTATGCTTTAATTTTGTCTAATGATTTTTACTCAATATCTTTCGATTTTAGAAAACAATCAGTAATAAACCAAATTACAAGGGGTGTGCGATTTTATTGCTCTCAAGTGTATATGGAAATATGTTTTCGTCTAAGAAACTGGTCCTATGATAGTAATATACATAGGAATTTAAAATGAAACGTAAAACAATGAAGCGTAAAATGTTGTAATAGTAAAAAAACTTACCTGGCGTTGTTAGTACCAGCACCAACCAGTCCCATGGCGAAGATGGCGTTGTAGGCGACGTCGTTATCAGAGTCGTGTGAATACTTGTTGAGTACGTCGATGACGGCCAGCTGCGGGTTGGAGATGGAACACAGTGCGATGGCCAGGGGCACCGCCCGCCGCACTGCTGGCTCGCCGTAACGACCCTGATTTGGAATAGAGGATTTGTAATTAAAATTATTGCTCTTATATTGTTCTTAAAATTTACATTGTTATTAATAATTGTCTGTGGTGTTATATTGTGTTCTTGTTGCTATGGAGTTTTTTTCTAACATACTTTTCCTTGTATCGATCGTATTGTGCAAATTCTATATCTAATATAATAAATAACAATATAATATGCACTCAATTACGTTTCTTACTAGCTCCATAAACTGTATCTAACTAGGTACCAATGTTTTATGTTTTTTATTTTTATTTTCTTTATTACAGTCATACACATATCAATTACATTTTTAAATCTATAGGTAGATAATAAAGCTGAAGAGTTTGTTCGTTTGAACGCGATAATCTCTGGAACTACCATTTGGATTTAACATCACGCTGTGACCCTTAGGAAACGAACAAAAAGAAAAAAAAAACCAGCCAAGTGCGTGTCGGACCACGCACAATGAAAGGGTTCCGTTGTTGGGATGAATTAATCCCAAGAAAAACCTAAGCATTGATGTTCTCCCATACATACAAATCTTATGAATGGTTCAAATCATATTTGGAAAATAGAGAACACCAAGTCGAAGTAGAATACTACAACGAACATGAAAAACAAATCCAATACATTCGGTCAGATAGCAAGCAAATTAACGCCTCAATCCCCCAAGGGAGTGTTATTGGATGCCTCTTATTTATCATCTATATAAATGACCTCCCTACAATAATAAATGAATCATGTGTTCTGTTTGCCGACGATATCTCAGTACTAACTTCTTGCCACGACAATACCAACTTAACCGAAATACTTACAAGCATACTTAATAAAATAATAACTTGGATGACAGAACACAACCTTGAATTAAACTTCAATAAAACTAAAATCATGTCCTTCCATCCACGTCAGAAAACCCCTTTAGACTTAACATTTATTTACAACGACGCAAAAATTGAAACAGTAAAAGAATTCAACCTACTCGGCTTATCCATAGATACACATTTAAATTGGAAATCACATATTAAAAAAATCAGGTCAAAGCTATCAAAATTTTCCTATGCCCTCCGTGAAATAAAAAAATCCACAAATCTCTCCACTGCTCTGGTTACGTATTATGCCTATGCATACGCATGGTTAAACTACGGCGTAATATTATGGGGAAATAGTACAGACGCATCAACACTATTCATACTACAAAAACGACTGATTAGAATACTAGTTAACATAGATAACACAGACAGCTGCAAACCCCATTTCCAAGAACATAAACTTCTAACCCTACCTGGCATATATATCTTGGAAATGTGCAAATTTGTTAGAAATAATCAAAAACTCTTTACTACACGCGAAAACATACAGACTCGCTACACACTACGACACAAAAACAGACTAAACCAACCAGGTTCAAAGCTAAAAATTCACTCCACAAGCACTTTAGTAATGTCAGTTAAAATATATAATAAACTACCTGATGAAATTAAAAATGAACAAAAATTTAATATCTTTATAAATAAATTAAAACAATTTCTAATCTGTAAATGTTATTATAATGTACATGAATATTTAAAAATTTAATAAATAAACAATAATATTAAAAAAAAAGAAAGTAAAACGCAATAATAATTTATTTATAATTACCAATGATAATAATAATATATGTATAATTTAAATAAATATTAATGTTTAAATCCAATATATTTAGTGGTAAAAATTATATGTACACAATTAGTTATCAGCCTACCTACCTATACAAAACGAAAGAGTAGATTAATATTAAAATTGTCAACAAATATCTATAATAGCCCTCCTCCTAATTTTTATGTTGTTATGCCCGACAGGGCCCACAATGCTCCAAAACTAATGTATGTCTTTATGTACCTACCACCTAAGTTCACATTGTGGAATGCAATAAACGTATTGAGTATTGAGTACATTCCAACTGCGAAATGTACGCACAATATTGAGAGATTTACCATGTTATTTTAAGATGATAAACTCTTACAGGTTGTCCTGTAATCTATGAGTAAAGAACCATACCCTATATTTTTTTAAAAATTTTAGGCTCGGTAGTTTCGGAGATAATGGTTTTGGAAATTTTTATCAAGTTTCTTAAATATCTTTAAAAGTATTTCATTTGATGCACGGTACAGTTTGCAAAACTTTTTTTAAGAAAAAAGAAGAAATATTAAGCTTTTAACTGAATTTTTTTGTTAGAGTCAAGTGTGTGTCCCCCCCTTCTAGCTAAATGGTCGTACTTGGAGTTGTGAAAAAATTCACAGCAGTAGTATATATAACGAAATTAAAAGGAAAACTATGAGAGCTAAGTAGCCTGTACAGGTTAACGAGAAATAATCAACCAACTTAAATTTGTAGTTTGAAAAACATGATCTCCCATACATTCCGTATGGGAGAACACGTTTTTCAACTACAATGTTAAGTTTGTTCTTGGGATAAATTCATCCCAACTACGGAACCCTTCACTGTGCGTGGTCCGACACGCACTTGGGCGGTTTTTTTCTGTTTTCACGCCTGCAAACATTCCCTTCCAACTGCAACGCTGCTTGATGGTAGCAACAGGTACAGTGTAGGAATACTTTCCCAATCTCTTCTTCCTTAAACCTGATTTACACGTTGCGATTTGCCTTCGGCATAACATGACTTAAAGCAACAATAAAAGTTGCACTAACTAAACAGTGTTTAGACAATGCAAGTCATTAGTTGTTGAAATTTTATTGTATCCCACAGGCAAGAAACTTGCATCGTGTAAATGGGGTTTTATTGCCTTGTAAGGTGAGTGCGTCAACTCACCAGCTGTCCGAATATCCTGGTGCACATCTCGGCGCCGGTCTCCTCGCCGAGCGCGATGACGGCGACTCCAAGCGTAGCGACCGCTTGAACGGACGACAGCTCCTTGTTGGCCTCTTTCTCTTTTTCTTTCTCCTTGTTCTTGCTGTCCTTTGATGACTTGCCTGGTGAAAACGGTAGAATATTAAGTGGGAACGCTTGTACATGACAGTGAACTCTACAATAACTCCATGAAGTAACACAATAATTTTTGGGTATGCTTATTGCAGCAGCAGACTAGTCTGAATGACAAAGAGGTGTGAGGACAAGATGCAATGCTGAAAATAATCAATCGTATTTCGTGTGTAATCTGTAGGTTACCTTTTGTGCTCTTATCGTCCTTTGAGCTGCCGGCTGTGCTTGAGCTGGTAACAGTGCCTTCCTTGGAATCTTTCTTGTCTTGCTTCTTGAATGCGGTGTCCTCGGTTGACGATTGTTCATTCTAAAATACGAATAGAGTATAATATTATGCAAAGCTGGATGTATGGTATTTGTGCCCTACACGGGCACAAATACCATACATCCAGCTTTAGATAAGAGTGAGTGAAAGAGACGACCCTCGAGGCTCTAAAAAGGTAAAGATTTTTCAGAAACTATGTTCCATTTATGACCGGGTATACTGTGGATGAATTGTTTGAGAAATTATATTAAAGGAAAAGGAGTGAATGACAGCGTGACTAAGGAGAATGGATAAGGAAACTTGTTACGCCGACCCCAAGTTACATGAGACAGGGCAGGAAGATGATTATACTGTGCAATGGTGAATCCTTACATCAGTCTCGTAATGTTTGGAGCAGATGTGCAGCATCTGTTGCACGACCAGCACGTCGCCGGTGCCCGCGTACGCGCACATCGACAGCGTGGTCTGACACAGCGACTGCTGAGGCTCTGGTAATACTTCCAACGCCGCCATTGTGGCTTCTGTGCGCTCCTTGCAACCTGAACATTAGAGGCACAAATGAGGGTCAATTTAATTTAGCTAGCGAAACTCTGCGGACGTGATATGTATTAATATCTAAACATGATAAAACTGTGGCGGCATCTACATCACCACATGCGAACTACGCATCAAAGACCTGACGTCACACCAATCCTGCATCCGCACACCCAACATATTATACAACGTGTCCAAAAATTCAACGATATGCGGGCACCAGACGGTGGATCTGCTCATCAATCACTACCTGAGAAAAAATTATGAAAAAACCCCCCCCACCCCTTAAGATATTTTCAACTACCATGACCACAATTTTTCTAATATTTCTGTTTTCTTTTTAAATCGGCAACCTAAGTAGCACTGCTATCCACTATAACCCTTAAAAATCCCAGAATGCCTGTAAGTTTTACACAAAAATAAATCAAAATGATTATTTCCCTTAAAATTTTCAAAGTTTTTTTACTTTCAGTCCACTCTTCAGTCATCGTGGTTAAAAAAAAAAGTATGAACACTACTACGGCAAGTTTAAAAAAAAATGATATACAGTGTAAACTCCATGTAACGTCACTCTATTTAACGACAAACTCCCTTAAGCGTCGAAATCAATTGGCTTTGGTTGGTTTAGCTTGTCTTTCATACAATGTTTCACTCTACATAGCATTACACCCACTCTCAATAACGACAACAATTGAGTAATAAAAAGTACCTTTTAAGTTGCTAAAATTAGTAAAAACTGCGCAGCTGTGTACGATCTATTGTCGCTTTATTATCCTAGCCCGCAATAAACTCGACTGTCGGCATCATGCATACCGAACTTTCTAAGAAATTCTTTCTTTTGTTTACAATTTGGGATTGCTTGTACGTGTAGACTGTTGTTGACCATGACTCATAAGTAGGAGTCATGGATTATGGATCAAGAACAAGGCGATGAAGAAGATGAGACGGATGAGCATGAGCCTCCGCCGAGCATTAAAGAAGCTCTGGAAGCAGCTAAATTATTGGAAAAATACTTCCTTTATAACCAAGATGCCTCAATATTGCTAGATATGAATAAAATAAGTAAAAAAATACAACAAAATTACTGGTGCAGCAAAAGCCGTCAGACAAAAATAACAGACTATACGCAATAGCGTTCATATAACATTCTTTTTTATGCACATAACTACTAACAATAGTCGGAAATAAACTTTTTCTTTTTCTAATTCTGATGTTTCTTCTCTCCATTTAACGACAACTCTCTATAACGCCATAAAACGCACAGTCCCTTCAGTGTCGCTATATAGAGTTTACACTGTATTACTATAGGCAAAATAGCTACAAAAAAAACAATGCGTACTATTTATGTATTTTTTTTTATTACACTATTATTAATAGAATCTTAGTGTTATATATTTTTTTTTGTTTGTTTGTATGTATGTATGTAAGTAAGTTTATTCTCATATTATTTGTTTTATTTTATTCCGTGAATTGTTTTAATTTTATGTATTTTACTTTCTCTCTACTCTTACACACGGTGTCTACATCTCTTTTTATCCTCTGTCCTGTTGCAGGTATGCTGGAAGAGATTTCTTTAGAAATAAGCATCACCTTTGCATGTATTTTTCTGTTCTTTTCTTTTTGTCAGTATATATGTGTGTACATAAATGGTTAAATAAATAAACAAGATTCCGTGCCTTGCCTGTAGATTTTTGTGTAAAAACTACAGGCATTCTGGGATTTATAAGGGTTTTGTAATTTCCAAACAAAAAATTAAAAAGTTTTCTTTACATTATTTTTTCTCGGGTAGTGATGAGTAGGTCCACCATCTGGTGCCCGCTTATCGTTGAATTTTGGGACATGTTGTATATAATTACCCCGACATCAATCGTTGGGCTTTTGCCCGCCAGACACGACACCCGTATGGTCGGAGGATCCTCCCTCTTCTAAGGATGTGTGAACTTTATACCCTGTTCTTCATACCTCTAAATTACTAATAAAAATATTATATATGATATGATATGATGATTTTGTTTTGGTTTCAACAACAGCTGATTTTGTCGTTACTTGAAATTATTGACTGCCCCGTTGGTCTCGTGCGCGACTGCTGAGCGTGGGGTGCTGGGTTCGGTTCCCGGGTCGGGCAGAGTTATTGGGATTTTCCATTAGGAATTTCTTAGTAACAGCCCGGAGTTTGGAAGTTGGTGGTGTGATACCCCCGTGCGTACGTTAAGCCGCTGGCCCTGCGCCTGATCTCTCTCCGGTCGTGTCAGATTGTCGACCCATCATCAGACTATGAGAGTGAGGGAAGCTCTCTTCCCTGTGCACCTGTGCCTGCGCACACACTTGCACTTTAAAATGTCCCGCGCCAAAGGTTGGTCTACGCTGAGATTAATGGTTATGGCTGAAATTCGATCTGGAGGACTATTATTGGAAAGATTGGTTTAGAAAACCAGTTATGTTTTTGTTAATTTCACATATCCAATGGGTATTAATATCTAAATACGAAAAAATTAAAAAGAATGGGCGATCAACTGCAATCGATGATCCGAAAAAAAAACTTTTTTTTTTTCATATATTGATACCCAAGACTTCGTGAGTTTCGCTAGCTTATTTGATTTGCCCCGGTATAAAGGGAACCTTACTAAAACCATGTCTACGCCTCTGCCTACGCTTTTATGGATTACAGGCATGAAGTTATCTACACCAATAATAAATCTTAAGTACATATGAATTTATTTTCTTACCCAGGAAGCACAGTCCCAGTCCCAAATGCAAAAATCTAGCGTAAGTAGATGAATGTAAGTCCTTGTTGTCATCAATCAGACGTTGAATGATAGCGCATGTGACCTGTGAACAAGCATTTTAGTTGCAATTTTGTTTTTTTGTTATAATACCAATGACCGATTGATGAATGAATTTTTAATAAATAATTTATTTATTAAAAAATCTTTTCAATCACATTAATAAAAATGTATGTTCATAATTTTAAAATAATAACTGCACTGACAGTATGTTATGCTGACATAGTGCTACAATTTTCGATCATTTTTTAAAACAGGCATTAGAAACATTATAAATACTTACATCGCCATTACAGGAACCGACAGCTATCAATCCGCAGGAAACGGCAGCAAGCGCACAAATCTCTGCGGGCGCGGCCGTGTCGCTCAGTACGGGTAACAAGTGTGATAGTACGTCCTCGCGTTGAGTTCCTGCGTATGCGATACCCAAGCCTGCGGAAAAATATTACTTAGGCTAGAAAAGAGTACACATACAGTAGTATTTACGGTTTAACTTAGTTGCATAGACAGTTTAAATCAATATAATGTTGCTTGTTTAATCATAAGAGCTACACGACTATCGACCAACTGTTCCTACTACATGTCATGTACAATTTCGATTGATGAAATCGGTTTTAGAAGTCATTAATTTTGTTAATAATATTTACAGACAATTGAATAAATGAATTATAAACTGTATTAAAACAAAATGCTTACCCAAAACACTTCCAATCCTGAGATTAGAGCTTGAATGCAGCACATAATCTGACAAGAGCGCAAGCGCCGGGTCGCACTCGTTGCGTACGCCGCAGTTGACCAATCCCAGGGCGAGTAATGCGCCAGCCTTGATGTGTTCGTCAGCAGTGTATAGGTACTTGTCGATGGGTGTTAGACCACCATCCACATCCCATAAGTGGATCATACCCAGAGACGCAGCTGCTGATAACATGCCTAGAAAAAGGGTGATATTTATTTAAAGCTGTTTATTATTAGGTACTTTGTCTAGGTAATTCGACTCTAGTAACTTGAAAATATCACCAAAAAAAAACTAGCAAAATGTAACTAAAACAAAATTGTAACAAAAAGGATAGATATTTAGATAGTCCTTAGGTAGTCCAAAGGCTGTCAACAAATTGACACCCCCATTTATTTTATTCCTTATGTATGGGGTTGTTTACGAGGCCTATCACAAAATTGCGTTTCGACAGTTCGAGCAGCCGATGCATCGCATTAAGTAGCAATTTGGCAGTTGTAATTATGTTTATTTTGAGTTACACAATTACGTTTTTTCTTATGAACTAATGTTTACTCTGGTATAAATTTTACATAAAAATATTAATGTATTAAGGAGAAATTTACAGTTACTTCTGAGCGTTTTTTATGATTTTGAATGAGATTTTTTTTTTAGTTTATATTTATATATTCGATTCATATTTCAAAATTCTCAGGCCACTATGAACTAAACTAGAGATATTTTAAGAGATGTTATTATACATTTTTCGTTTCATTTGCTATGCACAGTAGCATTTCATGAAAACTTGCTTCGGAATTTTGGCTTTATATAATAGAAGAAAAAATTGCGAAAAGGGAGGCCTCTTTATACTATACTAATAACTATTCTCCACCACTCAATAAGTCATAGATAGTCGTCGAAGTCTTTCAGTTTCTCAGAATAAGAATGCGAAAGTTGCACATTTAACAAAAAATCAAAGTCAAAATGTAATAGGGCTCTTAAAAAGTAACATCATACCATGGTCTTTGTTTTTGTACATCCACTTATTGCCATCTTCAGTAGTGACAAGCTTGTCCCGTCCAAAGCCAGCGTTTACGAAAGCATTCACAAATGTAGCGGATAAGTTCTGTCTGGCCGAGTCCACTGGGTGCTCAGTCAAGAGAGATGGGCGCAGAGCAGATCCAGCTGACTCTAGCCACGTCTTGTACACCTCCTCTGGAGTTTTGGGCTCCATGATGTCGAGCTAATAAATAAAGACAAGCATTTTTGTAATTAATCTATTAAAGGGTTTAGACAATATTAAATTATTTTTGGAGAGTAGTCTCTCTTTCAAGAGCAGTAGCCATGCAGTGAGTAAATGAACATAACATCATTTTACTTTGCTTTAAGTTGTTTAAAACAAACAAGACCTACCTCTCTTGCCAGGCTAAGAAAGTGATCATTGATGTGTGCATTGAGAAGAATTGTGCGAAGGTCTTCATCATCTACTTCCAAGGGTATGTATTGGCGCGCGAGCATGTAGCACAGCTGTTTCTTAACCAAGCTGTAAGGACAAAACAATAAGTTATACTGACATTGATCATGTTATAAAAGTTAAACTTCTTAGAGATAAACACAAGAAAATAAATCTATCATATATAATATTATAAAGAGGATAAATTTGTTTCTTTGTAGGTTTGTATGTAGGTGTGTAATGTCGTGATGGCCCAGTGGTTAAGGCGTCGCCTCTCATGCGCGAGGTTGTGGGTTCAAATCCGGGCAAGTACCAATGTGACTTTTTCAATTCACATGTACTTTCTGAGTTTATCTTGGACATTACTGACATTGGTGAAGGAAAACATCATGAGGAAACCTGGACTTATAGTTAATATAAGTCTGAAATCGCCAACCCGTCTTGAGCAAGCATGGTGTTTAATACTCATGCCTTCTCTGTATGAGAAAAGGCCTTTGCCCTGCAGTGGGACAGTAACAGGCTGGTATTATTATTATTATTTGTATGTAGGGGGTAATCACCGAAACTTACATTCGGATTTAAAAAAATCTTTTTGCATTGGGTAGCCCAATTCTTGAGGAATATTATAGGCTTAAATAAGTTATTTAAAGTAATTTGTCGATGTCTAAATCTAATGATTGTTTTTTTATGCAAACTTACGGATCAGTGCTGGAATTGAAGACTTCTTCACATTTGGCCTTGTCATGAAGCTGCATAGACACAAGTAGAGCACGGGGGTATTCACCAAAACGTATGTATGTGTCTAGAACTCCTTGGAGGATCTGAGTGGACTCTGGCTCAACAACATAGCTAGCACAGCTGAAATAAATATTATTTGTAATGTAACTGTACGGGAAGAGAAAAAGCTTAGATAAAGTATGCACTATATGATTAATTATTTTAAGAATAATAACTATATGGTGTTCTTTCCACTTCTGCCTACACCTTCTGGAAAAACAGGCATGAGGTTTCTTATGTAAGTAAGTAGTTAATCTACTTATTCTGGTTTTTACTTACCCAATCAAATACAAGCAGACTCTAGGATAGTTGCTCTGATCCATGTGCTGAGTCAGCAGGTCCAGTCGGTCTATCTCCATCAGTAAGTCACAGGCCTGAATCTCAGCAGAGTGCTTCATGTCAAAGGAGATCACATCTCTTACAAGGTTTAGCAGGGAATCCATATTCTCTATGTTCCATTCTTCAGCTATTTCACCTTCCAGTTGTCTGTTTTACACAACAAATATTTTTATTTAAATAAAGGAGCAGAAGTATTAAAAAAAAAAACATGTTAATAGAACCAATCAATCAATATCAATTTGGTGTTTGTAAACATACCTGACATATTCATGTCCCCAGTCACCTACATTAGACATAGTTCCAAGAAGGCAGTATTTGAGACATTCTCTTTTCTCAGCAGCATCCTGTCAATCATAATTTAATTTTGTTTATTTTATTTTATTAAAAAACCAAAACACAAAATATGTGGAATAAGACAGCTAATACTCACAGTGGAACCACTAACACCCATGGCAAGGACTGACACAACATCAGCACAGAACTTCTTTGTCTGAGCATCTTGAATTTTTTCATAAACTACTTTTAGTGAAGGATAGTGTTCCCTCAGGAATTTCAAGGGTTTTGGGACTGATGTCATTGATGTTGTCGATGTCCTAATAAGTTTGCTCAACATTTGCAAAGCCGGTAAATATAAATCAACATCTTCTCCCTGTAGATAAAACACAAAATTAGGTTAGAACTGTTTGATTCTCACCAGTCATGTTCATAACATTTTACGAAATAAGATAGATATACATACCAGCAGTTTCTCAACCAACATATTGAGCTCCTCTTGCAAACGTTTGTCTTCTTCAGACTGTAAAAGCAACCAAACAATGAATTCTTATTCATTTGGAGATAGAACGATAGATTTTATTTTTGTTATAATAAATTACTTACCAAGTCATCATTGGGAGCGGCTGCAGGTTCTGCTTTCTCTTTTTTCGGCTCCTCGATTTTATTCTTCACCGTCATTTTGTGTTTATTTTGTTTTAATTCTTTAGAAATGAAACGATCTCACTGTGAATCTCTGCTTTCGGTGATTTTACAAATTTTGACAAGTCACCATAGCATCGGGATACCTACGAGAAAAAACCGGTTTCTACTATGAAGAATTTATTTACAATATTCTACTATTGTTCAATTTTTTTGTTTTTTTCCTCGAATCAAATCAATAAAATGGTAAGGTACAAAAATGTTATGATTGTAACAAAATGTTTGATAATAAACATTTATGATCACACCTTTTAAAACAAATATGTATTTTGAAATGGTCCTCGCTCTTGACCTCGCTCTCACCTGATGAAAACCGAACAATGGATGAGGTCTACGGCAGTGGCGAATTAAGCCTATCGGGGGCCCGGGGCGGCAAACTAAATGGGGGCCCCCCGCCCGGTTATGCAGAAAACTAGAACTAATAAGAGCGAGTGAAGCGAGTTCGAAATTTTAGCTCACTACCTCGAAAAGAAAGGTGAGGTTTATTTTTGACCATTCATACAGAATTAGGATGAGAATTCTTTGTCGACTTATGCGGAAAAGTTGCAGCATAAAACAAAAAATATAGGTCGTAAGAGCGAGCGAAGCACTCGGAAATTTTTACACTCCGAATAGTTAAAATTTTAGTTTGAACATTTATGTAGGATGCAAGAGCGAGCGAAGTGAACTCAAAAATTTTAGCACTCTGCCCCGGATAGGCTAATCCACCACTGCGGGGGCCCCTAATAAAAACTGCCTTTAGGTCGTGTAACTCCTGTGTGCATAGGAGCTCCGAAGTACAGTCTGTAGAAGACCGACCAGACACGCAACATTACGCCGATGAGCCAGGCTGAGACGTCGGCGACGAAGATAAGCGACGATGCACTGCTGGAGCGGCTAGCTCCAGCAGTGCCTCGTCGCCTATGAGCCTTTTGCTAGGTGTTCCACCGAGTCAAGTAGGTACAGCAAGCTGGTATTTCGCTAAGCCACCCCATAAGTGGCTGCAATACTCCATACAGGAACGGACACTATGCTTTGTACAGATTTAGAAGCTGTGAAGTATCGCCTCACCTTATTTAGGATTCCCAGCTTTTTGACTTGCTAAAAGCAAAGCCAAAAAGCTGGGAATCCTAAATAACTCGTTGAGCCGAAGTTGAGATTTGACGTCAAGTCCATGCCCAAAAGCTCCAGGCGGTTGGTAACTGGTACAGATACACTTCGGAAAGTAGAAAACAATTGAAACTGACTCTTTTTGGCAGTGAAAAGACAAACCTGTGTTTTCAGAGCGTTGAATTTGACCAGATTGTCGTCGCCCCACTGAGAAACAAGATTTAAAGTTTAACCGCTGGAGCCCCCCGCGCGGCGCGTGCCATACCCGTTGAGTACCGAACGACCACCCGCGGTGACAGATTTACGACCGCACATAAATAAACAAAACAGTCGAGCTTTTTGTTTTCGTCTACGGTGTTATCGATAGTTGATTTGGGTTCGTGTTTAGACAAAGGATTCTTTGTAATGATTTGAACTGACGTGTGCGTTTGTTAGAATTGATAAATAAAGATTTTTATCGACCGTTGCGCCGGTTAGTGATAAGACGATTTCTGATAAAACTACTGTTCCAATTTACACGAAATTTTGCAGGGTACTTTATGAATAGATAAGTTATCTAAGTACAGGGTTTTTTACAGACAAACACAGAAAATAAAAACACAAAAAATTACGACATTTGAGTAGGTACTAACCGTTTGTTTACGTAAAATATTTTTCGTCATAAATATTTTAAGACGAAATATTTTAGTTAGAATATCGTCTAAAACGATATTCTAACTATTTGTTATTAAAATTAAATGCACTTACCAGCGATTACACACACAAATCACACAAAATAACACAAAATTCACTTTTCGCAATGACCCATTGTTTACGTTTTTTGGTTGGTTCAAAATAGTTATAATACGATGTTATTTAGTGCAAATAATTATCAACCACGATGTAAATACTACTTAGTAATCGAAAAAACACCACTTCCCGTCGATTTACACATAAAAACTATTTAAAATAATGAAATACATGCGGACCGCGCACTGACGACCAGCTTACCCCGCATTCTAGAGATGTGTCCCTCCTCTAGTGATGAGCGTTGAATCGACGAACTAGTTAATTCGACCGTCGACGTACTGTGAACGAATCGACGGTTCACCGTTAATCGATGGACTAGTCGAATCCGTAGACGCCTCGACGGCTAAACTGAAAGTCGCAACGCGACGACCGACGACGCACGACGTAAGTACGTAGTCTAGTCGGGTCTCATTCGGATAATATAAATTCATTCGTCCGTTGAAATATCGTGCAAACAAATTTAAACTCTAAATCTAGAAACAGGGAATTGATATTATTTTTTACGGGACAAATGAAATCATTGTTGAGCTATGTGAAGAAAAGGATGCCGATACGGTAGTTTCGCGTGTGCGAAAGAGAAAGGCGATGGACTGGTGGACGATGCGAGACAAACTGGTTTTTACTTTCTACTTGTTTGTTATTTCGTTTTGATTTTTTAAATTCACTGACTAATCGCGCTCCGCTCTGAAGGTCAGAGTTTAACCGATGCATAATCACGAAAGTATTGAACTTTTTTGAATGTTTGAAGCGAGTTTAATGATTAACTGGTTTTGTATATATTTAATTAATGTAATAAGTATTTGTAAAATTGTAAATAGTTTGATAATTGAACTTATAAATAAATAATGTGTGTGTAGTGACCGTTTTTAGTGTAAAAAGTAAAATGGCTGGACGTAATAATTCAAGTGAATTATGGCATCACTTCGAAAAGGATGTATCTAGTGGAAAAGCGTCATGCAATATATGCAAAGAAAAATTGGCATATAAATCCACTACGGCGAATTTGAAAAGCCACTTAAAAAGAAAGCATGTTTCGATTTTTTGTTCATTACCGTCGCAATCGCATGCTCAGGCGCAGACTTCCTCTGTACCTGACGTGCCACAACTACTGCAAGAGGATCCCACTCCCAACATAGGCATATCAGGTTCGAGCGGTCCTTCTGACGATGCTGTTAAATGCAAGCGGCAAAAAATGATGGACTCGTATGTAAATAAAAAAAATTGTGTTGAACAAAAAAAGCAAATAAATTTAGATTTGCTTGATTTGTGCATAGATAGCTTCCATCCATTCTCTATTGTCCAAGAAAGAGCTTTCCGTAAATTCTGCCGGTGGATACCAGGATACCAGTTACCTACCCGGAAGACGCTGTCTAATTCTATTATGCAGGAGGTCTATGTTAAGACTTATGATTTAATACAAGTTCAGCTGCAAAAAGAAGTTCATAGTATATGCCTAACTGCAGACATGTGGACCTCCTTAAAAACTGAGAGCTACATTGCACTCACTGGGCATTATATGACAGAAGAATTAGTATTTAAAACTGTCTTGTTAGGATGCTGTCAATTTCCGGGTCACCACACAGCGGAGAATATAGCCGCAGAACTTGGAGAACTTGTTGACAAGTTTGATTTAAAAAATAAAGTCAATTTTATGATAACAGACAATGCTTCCAACATTGTTAAGGCTGTGAAAGAAGTGTTGGGTTGGAAGCATTTTGGGTGCTATGCTCATAGTCTTAACTTGATAGTGGAACATGCGCTTCAGTTAACAAAACCTCAGATAGACAAAGTCAAGCGAATAGTTACTTATGTTAAAAAAAGCACCTTGGCATCAGAGAGGTTACAAAAATATCAGGTGCAACAAGGTCAAGAACCTAAGCGATTGAGTCAAGCTGTCGACACGCGATGGAACTCTACCTATTTTATGTTGAAACGATTTGTGGAGCTCGAAGAAGCCATCAGATCAACTTTGGCTTTTGCGGACAGAAGTTTGCCTTATATAAGCCCGGAAGATTGGACACTGTTCAATCAACTGTGTCAGATATTGCGCCCCTTTGAGGAAATTACGTCCTCAATGAGTGGGGAAAAATACGTAACCGGGAGTTCAGTGATTATTGTGACGCGGTGCCTAAAAGAAGCTTGCTCAAAACTGTACGAGATGACCCATCACGGCGGTCTATCACGTGAAGCAAGCGATACGGTGCTCTTGCTAAAAGCGGGCTTGGATGAAAGATTTAAATTTGTTGAAACTAGTGGCACATTTGCGTTGTCCACTTTCATGGACCCTCGTTTTAAAATGCAAGGGTTTTCAGATCAATCCGAGGCGACAAAAACGAAAGAACATGTGCGAAAATTAGTAGCGGCTTTGATTGCCGAAAAAGAACGCAGCACAATACCTACTGTTTCCCCAGTCACTGAAGACAATACAAACACCAATAATGAACTAAGTCCCTGGACTATTTTTGACCAAATAGTAGCGTCAAGTACTGCTCAAGGTACACCTCTTTCAAGAGCAATTAAAGAGGTAGATATGTACTTATCTGACGAGCTGCTTCCAAGAAAGGACCAGAGGGGTAATTTAACGTGCCCTTTAGAATGGTGGAGAAAACATCAGTACGTTTACCCAAATTTAAAAAAAAAATTTGTTACCCGATGTAACATTGTAGCCACATCTGTTCCTTGCGAAAGAATGTTTTCAAAGACAGGTCTTATCATTAGCGAAAGGCGCACGAGACTGTCTACCAGAAAAGTGGAACAGCTTATGTTCCTAAATGTAAATATGCCTGAAGAGAGGTTCGAGGGGTATTAAATAAAAATATAAAATAATTTAATGTAAATATGTACCAATCTACATAAAAAAAAACAAAAAAAAAATTAAAATACCTATTTAATAAAAAATAAATAATTAATGTATATAAAATCAGTTGATCTTCTAAATACGCCAGAATAGTGAATAAAACTTTATTATTAACTCTATTCAGTATTCCGCCAGTCCTAAGCCTGGAAAAGTATGAAGGGAAGTTCAAAATAATAGGTACTAAAACACACGGGAGACTAGTTTAAAATCTACGCCTACGTCCGTCGCCGCCGCCGACGTCGACTTCGCCGTAAACTAGTCGACGAATTCAACTAGTTGATCGACTAGTCGATGAACGAAATTGGACGGTCTAGTTTCGTTGACGCCAAATACGTCGACGACCCATCTCTACCCTCCTCACTCATGAGGTGCCTCGTTTGAGGTACTCGTGATCGCAAATTGCGATAACGCCGACCATGCCTTTTACTAATATCACCGTGAGCGCTGTCAAAGATGACAGTTGTGCTGTTTTGTTTTGAGTCGCATCATAACTTTAGACAAACGTGGCATCTTCGAAATTGTGCTTCTGGCTACCGTGGCCACTTAACCAACGAAGAAGAAGAAATGTGTAGTATAAACACAAAGAAATATGATATGCAAGTTTTGATGTTGAGCGAGCACCGTGAGAACGTTCACGGGCGTTCCGAATTGATGACAGCCCTCAGTTCAGTTGTCATAATCGTGATATCTAACTCGGAACGTCAAATATTGATGTCAGCGCTGTGAGCGTTTACGTTCTTTTTCGGAAAGCGGCCTTAGTTGACTCGCGTTTGACGTGCGCGAACTGTCAGTTTCATTTTTTTTTGCGTGCGTATGATTAATGCCCGGTTTCTGAGTCACCTTTAACGGTGGTTTATCTTTTCGTTAGCGCTATTGGTTCGATAACTCGTGAAATTGCGTTTCCGAACACAGCAATGTAAGATAAACTCCGTTTAAACTTAGGTTAACTTAACTGACCAATGTGTGTCGTTTATCGGTTCGATAACTATATTTGAAGTTTCATTTCATAGACTACATCAACTTTTAGGTGAATTAAATTGCCAGTGAAAGCTAAATACATATTAAACATTATTAAAAAGAGAATACATTGAGTGTTAGTATAATGAATACGAGCAGTTTATCAGAGTCTGATTCGGAAGTACTGTAGTTTATTTTTAATATATCAGTAAAATTTAATATGAGACATCGCTTTGTTAAGAACAATGTGATACACTTATGTGATATTATCAGCCCTGCTCTAACTCCCGTTACGAACAATGTGATACACTTATGTGAAATTATCAGCCCTGCTCTAACTCCCGTTACGCATCGCAAATATTTATCGTCTGTTTTGGAATACAGTTTTATCGCATTACGATTGTACGCTACTTTCATTCCATTATGTTATTTAAAGAATGGATAAAGCACAAACAATTGGAAAGACAAATAGACTCAAGTAACTTAAAATGTAACGGCAAAGCAAATAATTATAATACCATGTGCGAAACAAAAACAATGAAGTGAAACTAGAGAAGAAGAAAAAATGACAATGATCCGCCCATAAATAACGATATAACATCTTTTTTTTACTAAAACAGTCATTTTAGACGCGATCTTCTATACAGAGCCATCTAGCGGCAACTAAAGCACTAGTTATCAGTTCCATAGTTATTGAATGGTCTGTTGCGTAATCAGAAACGCAGTGACAGTTAACCGTAGTTTTAGCTTAACTTTAATGAATCAATAGCTATTGAGAATATTTTATCTGCGGAACTCAGAAACCGGGCATTAGTCGACGAGAATAGAGTTTGCGTCGCCGAGAGGCGACGCTTGGGGCTCGAGCGGCAGCTTTCATTCGCTCCACCATGACCTCCCTTGGTGTAACTATTTCCTCTTTGCTTGCTCTTGCATGGGACAGGTATCTTTCCGCTGCTGTGCTGTCATCTGCTTACGATTTTCCTGATGAACACATCAGCGGCGTAGCGTGGGTGTCGGCCGCTCGGGGCGGAAGACAATTTTGCCGCCCTCATATTTAGGTATTTAAATGTAATCTATACTATACATTACATACATTAATTCTAGACAACTTTTCGGCAACAACAGTCATCATTATTTTGCATTATACAAGTTAGATTTAAATAAAAAAGTTTATCGAAGTTTTAAAATTACGGTTATTAATACAAAAAATATTTTACTTCATTCAACCAGTATAGACGGTGTTGCCAGCAGTCGCTACAAAATATGATTAAAAGAAAGGGGATTCCCCGAATTCGTCACAGAATAAGTAGATAGTGAAAAATTCCGTGCTCTTTTCAATCGGTCTGGATTTGTAGTTGCGATAAAAATATGAAATGGTTCAAATAATTTTATTATTTATTGTGAAATTTTGCCGCCCCCTAAAAAGTGCCGCCCGGGGCGGGCCGCCCCTACCGCCCCCACTACGCTACGCCACTGTAACACATAATATAGGCTTAGCGAAAAGGTCCCGTTGGCACCCTTTGGCTACAGAACCCTAAAAAGAGGAAGTGCCCAGTTAAACACAGTGGAATGCAAAACGATGACACACAAACAAGCAAGGCAACGCTAGCGTGCACCGCAACAACTGAATAAGGGGTTAAGGGGTACTAATAGGTTCGCACGGGCGATTTTTCCCGCGGCGATATTATTTCTTGCACTGGATTTTCAACGCTCTGCTTAGCGCCGCACTGTGGATCGAAAAAAGGCTCTCGAAGAAATAGAAGCTTAAATTTTAACGTGTAGGTTTTTTGCCTAAAATGGCTTCTAATAGCCAATATTATGCATAAATCTATCCTAAGATACAATCAGGTAGGCAAATTAGCAATTTATATATTTGTTGCAAAAAAAATGTATACGCTAATGCTAATGCTTATGTCTCCGGAACGAAGAGAATAACCGTTATATCCTTGCACACGGTGATGTAATTTTTTATTTATGTTTTTTTGGCTATTAGAAGCCATTTTAAGCAATAAACGGATACTTTAATGTTTAAGCTACTATTTCTTCGAGTGCCTTTTTTCGATCCACAGTGCGCCGGGAGTTAAAAATTCAACAGTGTGTTTTTTAACGCACTGGGACGAGAGTGCGTCCCAGCGCGTTGGATTCTCAACGATCGGCTCAACACCGAGAGTTGAAAACCCAGTGCGCAAAAAAATCCTGCCGCGATATTTTTACGTCCACGTGGCTTATACAGATCAACAATATTGCTAAATATTATTATGTAGATCATATTTCAAATCGTCATTATTATGAGTAATGAGTATATTACAAAATTATTATTAGTTTCTGTAACATGATGCGAATGGTAGTAACAGTAGGTAGTGTGAAACTACAACACAACAGCTATAAATCTTAAACCTTGAGTAGCTTTTTATTTCATTCAAATAATATATTGCCGCACATACATAATTCACAAAAAATTACCAATTCAATGAAGAGATTTTCCTGGAACGACAGCAATAGCGGTCCCAAATTGAGAATTTTAAATTCAGTTTGTTTGGAGAAGTAGCCAGATCAAGTCCTGGGCTGAGCGATAGAGTTTTTAAATACATGTGACTGTGTTTGCTGTTTTATATAACGTTTTAATTCAAATAGGTATATTTACTTCAACGTCGTCGACTAGAAGGTCAGTAAACGTTGATTGTAACTGGTAAAAGTATCTTAACGGTATTTTGAGGACATTTTACAATTCCAGATTCAGTGAAATGCAACAAGGACTCACTTTTTATAGAGTCGATGACCGCAACTAGTAGTAGGTAGGTACTGTGCGTGTGGAGGCGAGACAACAGTGCATTTGTACAAGCGCGACAGACATAAAGATAACGACCTCTAAAGGTCTCGTATAATGTACCTACTTACGTGTAGCGCCCACCTATGTTACATAAATATAGCATTCTAATTCTGAATAATACTCGTAACTATAATAAAAACAGTCTCTACAGAGGCTAAAGCTAAGCCATTTTTCATTCGTTCCAGCTGCCGTATGACCAGCTTTGCGTAACACACTATCAATCACAATCTGAATGATTTTTGAAGGATATTGTTGATCCATTGCTTCATATGTTCAAAAAACTTGTCTGCTCAACAACGTTAATATCGCAATGAATGTTTAAAGCCTTTTTTGCTACTGCAAGTGTGTTACGCGATTACCCCGTTGTTCGAGCGCCAGCTATCTTGCAATGTTTAGTAGCCTAGCGTGGGGAAGCTCGCTCTAGTGCTTTATAGTCTGCAGCACACAGTCTGTCGGTCTAGCTAAAAGTTATAGCAGTGCATCAGATGATCAGACAATGCACATCGTTTTACCTGCATCGATGCCGTTTCTCTTCATAGTTTCAGTTTCAACACAGCATGTTACTTTTGCGAATGGTCTGTTGACTATTTTCCGTATATTTATTCAAAAAGCATTTTTTGCAGGCACTTATTATGCATCGCAACCAAGGTGTACATCTTTTGAAATTTATAAAATTTAACAAGTTTTTGTCACTTGATGCCACGAAAACGCCTTTATCTATTGAAAATATGCCTCGTCCAAAATCACTGCCTCTCTTCGGGACAAAGTTAGAATTTATTGCGGCAGGCAGCGGAACAAAGTAAGGCACTATCATATTTTTTTATTTTAAGACTAGGAGATTGTGTTTTCAAAGGAGTAAACTATTCATTTGTTTTGTTTTATGTTACAGGTTACACGAATATGTCGATTCTCGCCATAAACAGTTAGGTCCCATATATTGTGAGAAGTTAGGTGGTAACACAGAACTGGTATTTGTTAGTGATCCCATACTAATAAGAACACTATTACTGAATCTTGAGGGAAAGTATCCCGTACATATTTTGCCAGAGCCTTGGGAATTATACGAAAAGCTGTATGGGTCTAAGAGGGGTTTATTTTTTATGAACGGTGATGAGTGGTTAGAAAATCGTAGAGTTATGAACAAGTATTTACTTAAAGAAAATTCTGAAACTTGCTTCGAAACACCAGTAAGAAAGACTGTAAATAACTTAATGCAAAAGTGGAAAATTGAAATGGAGAAAGGAACATTTGTGCCGAATTTAGAGTCTGAGTTTTACAGACTTTCTATAGACGGTATGTTTTGAAAATTACTCAACCTTTTATTACTTTATTAAATATAATTCGCATATTTCTATTTACTAGTTTATAGACAAGTTCAGCATAAAACTCCAAAATTTAATAATACTGAGCAATGTTAGCCAATGTTTCGAGTAATACGAGAAAAAAATAATTTCCCGGGTCGACCGATGCATCCAGATAAGCGGTGATCACTTGTCTGAATGAGCGTATCTATTTGATTTATTGCTTACACATTGATATTAAATTTCACAGTTATAATAGCAGTAATGATAGGGAGCTCGTCATCACTCAAACCGGATCAACATTATGAGACACTGCTGACCATGTTTTCTGAAGCGGTCAAGAAGATTTTTCAAACCACTACAAAGTTATACGGGTTGCCAGTTATTACGTGTCAAAAGTTAAATTTAAATGTATGGAGAGATTTTAAAGAATCCGTTGACACATCTCTATCATTAGGTAATTATTATAAAAAGCGCATGCATCAGGAACTTATTGTATGTAGAACTAACCGATGGATTTAAACCTTTTCAGCTCATAAAATTGTCAGTGAAATGTTATTACATAGCAAAAATAGTAACGGATTGATAAATGTTCTGGTCGAAGAAAATGTTAAGCCCGAAGACATTAAAAGAATAATCGGTGATTTCGTTATTGCGGCTGGAGACACGGTATTTTGTTTTTTAATATCGATATAATGAGTTTTTTTTTCGAGCTGTGTTTATGTTTTGTTACATTTCAGACTTCTTATACATCCATATGGACATTATTTCTACTTTCAAGAAATGAAAGTGCAAAACAAGAATTACATTCAAGAAATTCTTATATAAATTATGTGATCAAGGAATCTATGAGGTTATACCCTGTAGCTCCATTTCTAACAAGGATTTTGCCGAGAGAGTGCATTTTTGGGCCATACAGACTCGGCAAAGGCGTAAGTATAAACTTGCAATTTTGCTAATCTTGGTATGATATAAACTAACAACTTTATATTTTTTTCTAACTCCTGTAGGTGTTAAAATCGCGTAGTGGTATATTTTAAATGATTGACCCTAAAACATAATCTCATTACATGTAAAATCACTATAACTCTCTATCACCATAGAGAGTTAAAGGGATTTTATTATTAAAAAAATCGACGGGCTAACGACATATGGACTGTGACATTTGTGAGATGAAGCATTAAGTTTACTTTATTATCTAATTGATATCAACATTAATTATGTACACTGCTCTTACGTGTATGTATTAAAAACTACCCAGTATGCCAAAAAGCTACTAAAGCCAATATAATTATTTGGTAACAACACTGATGGTGGGACATATGGATCGGACAATAGTACTTACCGATTCCATGGGGTAGGAATACCAAACTACTAATATTCAGTGTGGAAATACTGTTGGGAATGGAAATGAAGGTGGAAAATGTGGAAATCTCTGGGAAATATTTGACAATGACAAGTTTGACATTTGATTGAAATATGAGAATAAGGTTATAAAGTTCTTGTTCGTAGCCGAGCGGTTAAACACCTAAATTTATTTAGTAATTTTATAATTACTGTGAATTAGACAATAATTCCCCTCAAAATGTTAATCTACAAACATATTACTAAGTTAAAAATGAACTCTTCAATTAAAAACTATCGGGCTTTCAGTGCAATTTGTTGTAAACATACTGATAGAGGAAATAACGAAAACAAAGTTTATCAATACAGTGTACTAAATCAAAATAAGTTTAATTCGATGGACTGCCATCTAAGAAGATATATATCAATGGAAGGATTCATCAAATGGCAAGAACAAACGTATGCAAGCATATCAAGTAGCACTCCTGTGCATTTCATGCAGGACGGGTTACTTTACTTTCACGACGTAACCGGCATGACTTGGTGGGCCACAATTGTTACAACCACGGTACTCATAAGAACGCTCATGACTCTACCACTGTCGGTTTATCAAAACTACATATTAGCTAAAGTCGAAAACATCAGTTTAGAACTTAAGGACTTGGTAAATGAATTAAAAAAGGAAACAACAATAGCAAAGAAAGCTTACAACTTAACAGATAAACAAACTATTATATTGTACAAGAGATCATTAAAAAAACAATGGAATAATTTAATAGTAAGAGATAACTGCCACCCTTTCAAAGCCAGCTTACTAATATGGTTTCAACTTCCAGTGTGGGTGTGTATGTCATTTGCATTGAGGAACCTAGTTTACATGGCTGACGCTGACCCTGCAGCATTAGTTACATTTATGGAGTTATCTGCTGGGGGCATAGGATGGATTCCTAATTTAACTGAGCCAGACCACTCCTGGATCCTGCCAGTGGCATTTGGATTGACCAACTTATCAATTATTGAAATACAAAGGTTATCTAAGCTGAGACAACCTTCTAAACTGTACAATGTTTTCACAAATGTTTTTAGAGTATTTACAATAATCATGATACCTGTAGCTGCCAATGTACCTTCATGTATGTGTCTGTACTGGATGACTTCGAGTAGTATAGGCTTGGTCCACAATTTGTTGTTACTGTCCCCAACATTAAGAAGGAAACTTAAGATACCATTGGCTCCAAGTGAACTAGAAGAACCCTACAAACACATAAAAGAAGAATTGAAACACTCATATCCAAGAATTTTGAAAAGAAATATACCTAAAGAATCATAAAGTTTTTTTTTATTTCTGTACCAAACCATTTTCTTCAAATAATTAGTATTGAAGGAAAAGTATTTGAATATACATTTGTGTTAAAATATTTGAACTAAGTATTCTGTATTGTTCACTAGTCTACTAGACTAACAAACTTAATATATTGTTTTGAGAAGAATTGATGATAACTTTATGCATAAATGATTACAGACTCCAATCATAGCTTCAATTTATACATCAGGAAGAGATGAACAGAACTTTAGTAAAGCTGATGAATATCTTCCTTACCGCTGGGACCGCAATGATACAAGGAGGAAAGGTCTGGTGAACCATGTGTCCTCTGCATCACTGCCCTTCGCGCTTGGCGCCAGATCTTGCATAGGCAAAAAGTTAGCAATGCTGCAGATGACAGAACTTATAAGTCAGGTAAACATTCAATTTATATTAAAATTATTCTGGGTCAGGATTTCATGTTTTATTCATTAATACTCAAATATTTTTTGTGTTCCTTTGGGGTTCTGTTTGATGCATGATCCTAAGTTAGTTTTTATTTTATATGTTTATTTTTTGTTACAGATTGTCCAAAACTTTGAATTTGAGTGTTTAAATAAAGATGAGATAAAAGCAAACACTTCACAGGTTCTTGTGCCTAACAGAGATATTAAGTTGGCATTTTCATTGCAAAAACCAGAAATTAGGCAGTAGGCCTCATATAAACTAAAGTGCTTGTATAGCCCAGGGAAGTTACGCCGAATTTTAGGCTAAGTTTGCATTAATTTAACTGGATAATTGTCTGGACAAGGGAGTATGTTTCACCCCCCGCGTGTACGTTTTTTTTTAAGAAAACATCTAATTTTAATTTTACGTGGTAGAAAAAAAAATAGGTAACAGATATGTTTGTACGGTGTGTTTGTCGAAGAGATTAGATATCACAAGTAAGTCAAAAAATTTAACATTATCGTCCACGGAAATTTCCATAAAAATAAGATTGCGATTTTTTTTTTATTGTACTTCAAGTAAAAAAAAGTTTTTTTTGCATTAAATTAATTAAATATTGTAATACGCTAATACGCTATTCAACAAAATTAAACATATTGTACTAGCGCAATATATTAATCAAAGTTTTTTTTGCAATAACAGTTCAGGCTAAAATGTAACAGAGTTAAATTTAGTTTAATTTTTATTGATAGGCTCTATCTCACTTAATTACAAAAAAAAATAAACACATTCAACAAATTATATATATGTACTTATATATTTCTAATGGATAGGTAGGTATATAACATTTTGCTTTAATGTGTTTATTTTCTTGTAATTAGGTCAGATAGAGCCTATAAATAAAAGTTAAACTAAATTTATTTCTGTTACATTTTTGCCTGAAGTGCTATTGCAAAAAAACTTTAAATAATATCTTGTGTTAGTACAATGTTTTATTTTGTTGAATAGCATATTCAAATATTTAACTAGGTACTTTAATGCAAAAAAACCGCTGTAAACATTTTTGCTTGAAGTAGGTACAATTAAAAATATTCGTAATTTTATTTTTTATTTAAATTTCCGTGGAGGTAAATGTTTAATTCTGAAATAATATATTAGTTTTACTATTCTTTTTACATAATACCTATAAGCAAAATTTTCCTGTTAACTATTTGCCTCAATTTTAATTCACAAAAATGCGTGTTTTTTTTTACCTTGATGCGGTCCTGGAAAATGTTTAGTTTTTTTATATTATTTGAAGAGCTAAGTTCAAAAACACGATTCAAGAAAAAAATCGCTGTTAGGATTTAGTGAAGGGTTCATATCTAATTTCCCCGGCCTATACTGATATTATGAACTATGGAATAGCTGTGAATGGGCCAGGATACACCATCTTATTAGTTGTATTTTATTGAGTCTGGTTTGACCATATAAACTGTATTTTCATTATTGATAAGTCTGTAATATTAATAAGGTATGAAATTATAGGGTTGGGTGACCTATTGATACACAATATATTGAAGTGAATATAAGTTTAATTACATTAAGACTTTTTTTAAACCTTTATATAAAACAAAACTATTATTTACACTTTCACTAAGAAAAATAAATTTTTTGTTGCAAATTCATTATTATATTTTTTGTTAGTGTGATGGACTGCCCAAAAAGACGAATGAAAAGAATTTACAATATGAAATCAGAAAATATTTACTAGGTGGGTAAATCATTAATTAGATACAAAATTTAGCTGTAATATAATAAATGCAATAACCATGAATAAAAATCTTAAAACTATATAAATACATCACATTATAAAATATTGCTATAAATGGCAGTTTTAATCGTTTTTATTAACATTTTATTTCATAGTATATTCAAATTAAAACTAGTAAAGCACAATGAAACAGGAATAACGTAGATCTAGAGCTCTTGGCTACCTAAATATTATCACTTTACCAGCTGTCTCAGTATCATAGATTTGATATCTTCAAGCCATTGTTCTTTATACTCTAGGTTGAGTATGTTTCTAAAAGCTTTAGTGCGATCTGAGTCGCCCATTTTACCCGTTAGCAAGTAAGCAACTGATTCCACGCATAAGAAGCCCATGCCCTCGCTTAGCGACCACACATATATTTTATCGGCAGTGTCCGGATTCAATTGAAACTGTAGGATAGCACTGCTCAGCAATCCTTTCAGTTTATCAAATAAAAATCTATCTGCTAACAAAAGGACTTCTAAATTAGTTTCTAGTTTTTCAGCCATTGGGAAGACTTGGACATCACATCTGGTATTATTCAATCCAAAGTGCAACAAAGTAAATAGGTATTCTAATGCAGGTTTGGTCACATTCTTTAACCTTACACATTTTTCTACAGACTCCTTGAAACACCCCATTAACATGGCGCTGAAAACTTCGGAGTTTTGACACAGAAATACTCTGTTGGCTTTAACTGTTGTTAAATCGTCCAGTTCAAATGTGACTATTTCATCAAGGGATAAGTTATCAAGTATAGGATCGTAGCTAACACATATTTCGCCCGTAAATCTATTTTCAAGTACTTTAGGATCTTTTATGTGAACATTATTGGCTAGTTTTGCTAAAGCAGTTACGCAATCTTGTATGTCTTCCTTAGACTCAGCTATTATTGCGAACAACGAGTTAAGTGCACTGCAGTCAATCAAATATTTTTTGAGCGGTTTTTCGGTTCTGTGAACATTCGAAGTCGTTAGAATCATAAAGGTAAATGAAATTATAATTAAGTAATTGGCTTTACCTCACGATGTATGGTAATGTCAGTGACAGTGTTTGTTTCATAGATGAGCTGCCTTTCAGTAGCTGATAGCTAATTTCACCAATTCCATAACTAGACTCTGCTAATATTGTTAGTTGGCTCAATAACTTTGAACTCAGCCTTAAAATCTGTAAAAAATAATGAAATTGAGATACTAAAAGCGTGAGAGAATAATTTCAATTTGAGTGTTATGACTATTTCTCATAAGAGCGACATTACAAAAGCTCACAAAAATAAAGATAATTTTGGACTCACTTGTTTGCACTGCTGGCATTTAGTAGGCGGATGCTTAGAACTGACGGACATATTATGTAATCTAAGAGCTAATCTATGTTTCAATATACTCATTAGGCAGAGAGCATTGCTGAAAATAAAAGATTTATTTATTAGTGACCACTAAATAAAAAAGTATATACTTAGGGTCTGCTCACATTAACACAACAAAACGCGTCTCGTACACAGCGTCTATTTGAACTCCATCAAGGATAAGCGAAAAGCGACAGATTTTTGCATGGAGCTAATTTGTTATTATTTACTTTTTTTTAATACCTCAATACCCTGGCAAGAATGCGAGCCGCTCGTCCTAAAGGCCGTTTACACCTCTCCACATAATCCAACAATGCGTTCAGGCACTCGCGTCCCGTCAACAGCTCAAGTGTCTGGTTCGGCACTGGTTCCTCACGAAGAGCGCCGAACGAGTTGCAAGCTCCATGGGATACCCGGAATAATAGGACTAACACGCATGCTATACGAGATGATTTGGTATTCGTGACGAGCTTGGAAACATCTGAAAAATATAGCGTTTATTTTAAATATACTATGTATAGCAATTCATGTAGGAGGGCTGTATCCTGCTAGAGCTACGTCACAGATGAATATAGATGGGTCACTCCGCATTTTAGGTATGAAGCTACAAGTAGGTACGCGGCGGGCTCAACTTGTGGAATTCAGTGGGCGTAACGTAATCAGAAGATATAACAGTTACGCGATAGAGAGGCAACTTCTAGGTGAATATAACTGTAGGTAATTAGCGTTGTGCGACCTGAATTGCACTATATTGTTTCATAGCAAGAGTCACTTTTTATTTAAATTTACGGAGTGAACCATCTGTACGTAATCTGTGGCTACGTATACGTTTTTTCAAATGAAACGATGACAACGAAAATGTAACAGTTACAGTTACATAAGTTAATTCTAATATAAAATAATAATAATAATAATAATATAATAATAATATATATATATAATTTCTCCTTTCGCAGGTCTGCTGGAAGAAATTTCTTAAGAAATAAGCAGTACCTTTGTACTCAAATTATAATTATGTCGTATCTGTATGTATTTTACTGTGTGTACATAAATAATAAAATAAATAAATAAATAAATAATAAAATATCATATCCTAGCCACGTTGCCCTTTATATTATAAATGTATGTTAAAGGACTCCTATAGACAAGATAAGGGTGACCGAAGCGGAACAAATTCACACATTTACATTGCAATAAAAGAACAAAATTTTATCACAGGTTTTGTTAACCTTCCAAAGGCGCTTCTTCTTCGACACTCTCGTCATCTTCCATGATCAGTTCATCGAGATCGTGGACCATTTGCGCCGCGTCCAGCTCTGCGGCTGCACTGTTCACTCCCGCCAGGTCGACTGCCTCACCATCGTTGTCACTACACACGGGCGAGTAACGACCCGAAATTTCGGAGTCGGAACTGTCTGAAATTGAAATCGTAAGATGTTGTAAAAGTAACCTTATTCCAAAAAAAAATAAGATCTAAAATCGATTAACTGACAACGAAATGCTACATTAAATTTCGACTGACCGTTTCTTCCATTCTCCGTACTATGATATGAATGCGAAAGTAACGCTGTCTGTCTGTCGGTCTGTTAACAGCTCAACGGATTTCGATGATATTTGGAACAGAAGTAGAACTGCAAAGCTATTCACAAGTTCACAACCATTCTACAGTTTGCAGAATCTAAAATGCACATTTTCAATTACTAATTTGTCTTGCATCCGCGAAGAATAGCGTCTATTTGATTTAAACTGATAAAATTTTCGGGTTTTGGATTTTTGATCAGCATTTAGAGTCTTCTTTTGATAACATTTTTTTTTTTTTTTTTTTTTTTTTTTATTTCTTCTTTCTACTTAGCGTATGTTGATGATGTTACAATATCTTCCTGTCACTGTTATTTACATGGGTAAATAGTGTGATACGAATTTATGTAGGGTAGGTACCGCAACAAAAAAGTGAAAAATAAACACTACATATTAATTAACACCGCACCCCACACCCCACACCGCACACCCCGTCGTTAATTCCCGTGAGATAAATTCCGACTTCCGAGCAGGCGAAGCTAGTGTAAATATAAATATACTTACCTTCTTTAATGCTAAATGGTGATGTAGGTCCTCCAGAACTGCTTGAACTCCATTGATAGTCTGTCCAATAGGGAGACATTGAACTAGTTTCTCCTGAACTGACGCCCGATTCAGGACTCCAGTCCCATCTAGCCCGTTTATTGGTCGAAAACCCTCTAAACTCTGGACTAAAACCAGACTGATAGCCATCTGAATATGGAGATAATGGACCATGGTCTCCTCTATCTGGACTCATTGAAACGCGAGATCCTGATGCTTGAGGGTTTGTAGGCCACTCAGGACTTTTAGGTTCCCAATAAACACCAGCTGACCAGTCCTTGCTTGCCATTTTGATCAGTTGCGATTTCTAAAAAAAAACAAAAATTATTAGCCATTGCTTCTTAGATTTTAGGTAGGTACTTGTCAAATTGATTGAAATGATTACCTTTTTTATAGCCTTTGGGCTTTGAGATCGAGCTCTTTTGAGGCACTTCCGTCGAAGTGGTGCCGCCTCATCTTCACTCTGGCTGTCATCAGTTGCGTCGCTGTCGACGGCATCAACAAATCCGACGATCATGTTATCTCTTTCTATTACCACCTTTAATTCGTCTTCATTTTGAGAAGACAGTGGGCCTTTACGACGTGAAAACAAACTAACTTTACCTTCAGCATTACTTGAGCCTTCTGAGGATAGCAATTCAGCATCAGGTTTCATGTCTTTTGAACTTTCCTTGACTTTTTCTGCAGCCTCACATAACATTGATGTGTGTTCCAGGTTGTGATGTTCATAATTCATTGTAGTCAGATAAGTGGTCAGTTCATCAGTGAGTAAGCTTACAAGACCTTCATTAACTAAAATCTGAAATGCTGTGGGTGAATGCATAGAAAATGTAATATGAAAATATGATATCAAATCTTGTTGTATCTCTATTGGTAACATTTTTAAGCTGAGTCCAATTGAGAGGATATCAAATTCTGCTCAAAAGATATCTCGTCTCGCATCGCCTCAGGTCCGCCCCGTCGGCAAAGAACGAGGAATTCCGGCGCGAAAGGATCATAAGTATGCTCATTTATAGTTAAGATCTATCTACTTATTCGTATTAAAAAAAACTTACATGTATCATCAAAAACATATTGCAGAAGAGCGTGCATAGCGTGGGGGTTGACTCGTGCAGCCGCTACTAACAAGGGAAGGCCGCCACAGTGACGCAAGCGTGATCGGTTTACTGACTCGCCGCTCAGTTGCGCCAGAGCATGAGCGGTGCCTTCTGGCCACAGGAAAACATCTGTAATGCAATAATAAATGTTGAAGTAGTACTTATTACCATTATGGGTTAACATGCTTGCGAGAATTTTGCGCTTAAGCACGTTAATCTCGCGCAGCACTGTGGATCGAAAAAAGGCTCTCGAAGACATAGGAGTTTAAATTAAACTGTCAGTTTTCTGGTTGAAATGGCTTCTAATAGCCAATATCATGCATAACTATATCATAGGATACAATTTGGTATAAGGCACAAGCAACAAGATTTTTTTTTACCAACAATTTTTTTTTTTTGTTTAACCATAATATCCGCACATGGTGATGTAACTATTTATTGATGATATAAAAACCGACAATTTAAAATTTAAGCTCCTATGTTTTCGAGAGTGTTTTTTGATCCACTGTGCGTCAGACTGAGGCATAATTATGCGTAAACATATTCATGTCTCGTTTCGGCGAAAGATGATGCCACAAGAACTTGTGGTAGTAAGCACGAAGGAAGCAAAAAGCGGCCAAGTGCGATTCGGACTCGCCCATGAAGGGTTCCGTAGCAGCAAGTAACATAATATTAAAGTTCTAGTTCGTTGTAACTTTGAAATTAAATGTTTTTTTTTTTATTTTTATATTTGAGTTGATTGAATGAAAGGTAAATTGCGGTTTACGATTTATGAAGTATTAAAAAAAACTACTTAATAGATCTCGTTCAAACCAATTTTCGGTGGAAGTTTACATGGTACATAATATATTTTTTTAGTTTTATCTTTCTCTTATTTTAGAAGTTATAGGACACACATACATTTTACCACTTTGGAAGTGTCTCTCGCGCAAAATATGCAGTTTAGAAAAAAAAAAAAAAGTTTTTTTTTTAGTTTCTGTTCTAAGTATGGGGAACCCCCAAAATTTATTGTTTTTCTATTTTTGTGTGAAAATCTTAATGCACACTGTTCACAGAATACATCTACTTACCAAGTCTCAACTTGGTAAGTTATATATACGGGGTGACCGGGACATCGACGCCAAGCCGGTTACCATGGATTCAGTACATGATTCTGAACCAGCAAAAACAGCTGCTCCATACATTTTGACCGCGTAGGTATTGCACTTTTCTATGAAACAGCTGTTTTTTTTAAAATAACCGACAAAAAATTTCAACACAGGGGGTTCAGAATCGTGTACTGAATCCATGGTAGCCGGCTTCGCGTCGATGTCCCTGCCACCCTGTATATATAGTTCTAATAGTTTCGGAAAAAAGTGGCTGTGACATACGGACGGACAGAGAGACATGACGAATCCATAAAGGTTCCATTTTTTGCCATTTGGCTACGGAACCCTAAAAAGTGTTTAAATAACCCAAAAGTTTTAACACTTTTTGCCATGTTTCTTTTGGTCATACCTACGTTTTCAGGGTAGTTTTTTCTCTATTGGAAAATAGAAAAAAAAAACATAATGGTGAAATTTTATATGTAATAAAACGTTCCTGACATACCTGTAACTTTCTGCAGTACACTCACCAAGCATTCTACAAATCCCGCAATGCCTAGAAGAGGGCGACAGCTAGACAGGTAGCACAGATTCATGAGACACTTCAGTGCAAGAGATTCAAACTTCTTTGTTAGAGCTACAAGGCATTGAAAACCCCTACCATCTCCTTGAATCTGGAAAATACATAAGGCAGTTGGCATGACAGTTGACAGTATGGATGTTATGGGAGGAAATTGTAGTCAGAAACAGGAATTATTGTGATCTTATAAGTCCAAAATTATATACCTACATGCAACATTCATTTTGGGTAGTTGATTGGAGATAATAAAATGATCTTGGTGTCATTTTACTGAACACAGTATTTATTGAGAAGAGTCAACTAATGAGTTAAAAACTCTATCAGACATTTTATTCTGGAGGCTAACCTGTTCAGCACATTGTGCAGTAGAATGTGTAGTAAAGTATCCTAAGCACTTCAGTATGCCAGTGATCAGTTCTTCCTGACTTTTCCTCAGGTCTTCAGTTTCACGTCCGGGAGTGGTTGACTTGATAATACCAGCTGTTTCACATTCTGTTGTCAATAATATTGCTATGCAGCGCACTGAGTTCAAGCTAAGCATCTCATCTCGTTTCTCTGTTACCATCCACATTTGCCTAGAGAATCACAAAGATAAATTAAAAACATAACATTTTCTACACATGTTGTATTGTAAAAAAAAAAACTAGTTTTACATATGTGAATGATTATTGTTTGAATAACTTCACCATCTACAAAGTACATATAAGTTACAGGAGTAATAGGGATTTAGGATTTGCACAATTACTCATTAAAACTAAGTTCATCTTTACTTGCTTTCCCGGAGATTAAATGATATAAAAAATATATAGTAGTAAAATATTAGTTTAAAATTACCTGATGGCCCGCACAGCCATTGTTAGAGTAGGATAAGATGTATTCTTGTCTCTGTTCTCAATTAGTGTTACCAACGCAGTCACTGCTCCATGATTGTGTAAACCATCTGCATTATAATTTTTTTGTGCCAGATTGCCTATCACACGGCATGCTCTACCTACTATGCTGTCACGGCATACTGTTTTTATTATGTTCACTAATGGTCCAAAGATGTATAACTTACCAACCTGAAATTATGTTTTCATTAAAACTTTAATAATACTCAAATATTACCACATAGTACATAATAAAGTAAGTAGTGAAGTAGTACAGGCAACAGCATAACAATGATAACAATTTGACATTGACAACGCCTTTGTCGTAGCATTAAGGGCGATATTCGTAGTGCAAGTGTTACCATCGATGTGTGGTTGATATTAATATTTTTACTAATGACTATTTTAGTAATGTTCAATATCACATACCGCTAAGCTGCTTTCTTCTTCGAGACAGCAATTCCCAAGTATGCTTAACGTAACATCAAGTATTCTTTCGTTCGGTTTGCGCAAATGGGGCAATAAACATTCTAAGCCACCACATTTCCGAAAAAGCTTTATTCCACTGTCGTTGGTAATGATTTTGCTTCTTATTTTCAATAAGGTTTCTTGAACACGACTAGAAGATGAAGATTTCAGTCCTTCAATAATAGATTTGACATAATTTGGATCCATTTTCTTGCAAAAATTAGGATTTTAATTTTAATAACAAAGTTTTGACATTTTCTTTCTCCAATTTCCAGCTGATTTTATCTATGATCTTTTTTTTTTTGAGCCTATTTGACTGAGCAGAAATGGCAGAAATTCTCCATCGTGTTACTGAATGTAGAATGAAAATGTCTATGGTTGTTGATATATTGAAGTTTTCGTGACATCTGTGTGCTTCTAACATCTGTGGTAAATAAAAATGAAGAATTTGCAATGCGATGACAGAATTTGTTATACATTTTTATACTGATAAAATTACAAAATTAATTACATTTGACTGTATTGTAACATAAATTTGTCATGAAATCGTTTTCTAAGAGATGAGTGTCTTCGGAGATTTTCAACGCGTGTGGATGCAACGTTTTCCAGAGAGTGCATTACCAGCAGCTTGGGAAGAAGATGTCAGGGCCAATTTGGCTAAACACAAACAAAAAGTTGCTATATTGAGAGAAGAATTGGAGAAAGAAGAGTTTTACGTTGAGTATTTAGAAACATTGCTGTCGGATGTGGAGAAACATAAAGCTACCGCAGAAGGCATCCGGACGGCTCCGCCCTCGGGGGGTGACGTGAACGATCTCGACGATAAGGCTTCTGATAGCAAACAGGTAAATCTATGATCATATTACAGTGCAGTAATTTTCATATAAAATAGTTGTATTGTTTATTTTTTAAATATTTCCCCCAAATAATTGTAATACAATATCTAAACTTTTCTCTACAATATTTATTCTATCGTTACCTTATCTAACACTATTATCCAAACTAATCATGTAAATCTTGATTCAGTTTTAAAACCAAACATGAAAAGCAGATAAGTTTCACATTATAAATTATTTTAATGAGTCTCAAGAAATCCCTTAAGGTAATTAACAACATCAGCATAATATTGTAAGACAATGAAATATAAAAATACTTTTCCTGGAACTGAATATATTAGTTTTTTCCTCATTAACTTAATTTATGTACTTGGGATTCTTCCTTCTGTGGTCTAATCAGTACTACATATTATGTTCTTGTTTTAAAACAACACTCATCTTATTATACCTCCATTTTAGACAAAAGCTGAGTTATAAGTTAATCAATACAGCCTTGTTCCTTGTGATGTAATTGTCACTCTCTATTATGTGGACACAATTATCTTATTAATTTATACTTAAATTCTCCTGTATGAATGCAAAATCCATTATGTAAATAAGAAACTTTCTAATAAGCTGTAAATAAAATCTGCTTCTGTAAAATAAATATGTATTGTTGCAAGACTGATAAAAAAAACACTAGTCTATTATTATCATTATGCCTATAATATCTAATTTTATAATGTAGTGTATATTTCATCTTTCATAAACAAACAAAATTGCTCGACATATTTCAAAGATGATCAATTATGGAGGAGAAATAGCATTGCTATTAACATTTTTATTAAGCAGCCAAATACGCATAAAATATGAATAAGTTTTAATTTGATTTATTATATAAATATTGTTTATTTTACATGCATAGAAAATGTAACAATGCAAATTTAAGTTAGTTAATCTTAAGTTATAAACCTCAGCTTTAGTAATAATAGTTTGATGAGTAATAAACATTAAAAGAGTATCAAAACAATAAATTAGTCATGGAAAGACTATTGTGTTATTTGCCATAGGATTGTAGTAAAATGTTACACTATTTAAATGTAGTTCAGCATTATACATGCAGTATTCATAACTGTGAAATAAATATTAATGTTATGGAAAAATTATCCACACATGAGAGCCAATTAATTAATATTTAATGCTAACTGTTAATTGATTTGTGAAGCGTGTGAAAGTAACAGTATATTTGACCTGCTTCATGGCTACTTAATATCATGCAACATAAGAGTGTCTACAAATGGTTATACAACTACACTGAGGTGTGATGAATCATCAATGAGGATGTAAATAAGATGGCTGATATAAGGCTCTGAATACAAATATGTTCCTATACTAATACATGCATACACTAAGGTGTTCAATACATCACATAGATTATACTATTGTTATTGTTGAGTTAAAATGCTCAACCAAAACTGAACAAGACTTCAAACTAACTACTATTTGTATTTGTACAAATAAAAGTTACTCATTCAAACATATCTTTTGTGTGCTTTGTTGCATCATGAACTAATTTAGAGGAATAGGCATGACACTGTGTTAATTAGGAGAGTATGAGGTAAATGGGTACATTGGCATTCATAAAACTTAATTAAGTACTCAGTTATTACAGCTATTTAGATTGGCGTTTTAACATCCTCTTACTTAATAGTATGAAAGCATTACTATTCAAGGCTGAATTATGTTTTATTCAGCATTTCATTATTTTTAATTGAAGTTTGTTTAATTAGATGTATTTTTTAGGGTTCCCACACTGATTTGTTACTGCAGAGAAGTGAAGTAAGTCTAAACAGCAATAAAAGTGAAGACTCCACACCTGAAAAGGTTGAATGTGAACCAGTGCAGCTCAGAAACAAGCCGGTCCGTATAACTGAGAGGAGCTCAGTGAACCAATGCATCAATGAATTATCAAATCTTGCTGCAGAAGCAGCACGGAGAAGATGTAATAGTGAAATAGTCCAGAGAACTGACATCAATCATGATAATGGTAATATTCTCATGTTATTATGTTAAAGTTTTTTTATATATTGGGTTTAGAATAAATACTAGTCTACTACTAGTCTTATTCAAACAAATCCTATTGTCTGGACTGTTATGTTCTTAATTTGTTACTGTTAACTGTAATAAATACCACACCCTAACCCTTAAAGGGGTGTTGAAGCTTTTTGGGAAAATTCTGTAATACACATGGATGAAGTCACGAGTAAATTGCTAGTAGTATCATAAAGTATAAAGTGATCCCATTATTGCAGTAGCAGTAGAACAAACAAGTCCAAATCAAGCCAAAAACCGTCCAACGTCACAAACTGGTGATTTTGTAACAGTCATCGAAGTTAATGGTCTGAAATTAGCAGAAGCTTCCAAGAAGTCTGAAGAGTCCCAGCACTCATCAGAAGGCAGTCCTGTTGATCCTGTGGCAGTTGCTAAGAAGAAAGTCCCACCCAAGTAAGTTATTTTTAGTCATGGGTTATTTGGAAAAGGTGTTGGAAAATGGGCTAATCTACAGGGTTATTGGTTATATGTTGGTAATCCATTAAGGGGATGTAGGGACGGTTATTTACAAGCAAATGAGCCTTTTGACTCCTATGAAAATGTCAACAATTTTCGAGTCATTTGACATTTTAAATTTTTATTTCACACGTTCCCGAAAATGGTTGAAATTGGGGTCATCAGGGATTGTTTGCTTGCAAATGACCTCTCGTACATCCTCTTAACGGACTGCTGACATATATAACCAATAACCCTGTATAGCTCAATCCTATTTATTCATCCTCATCTCTATTTCTTTCTGTTTCGATTGTCTCATGATTCAAGCTCCCACAGTGTTTTTGTTAAGTTTCTTCAAATAGTAATATTGTTTTCTTTGATTCATGCCCAGGCCTCCACCAAAAGTGTTCAGTAAGCGCGGTGCTTCGTTACCGGAGACCGGGCTAGCAGAAGACAGTCCGCCTTCCTCACTGGGGCGTAGAATCCGTAACGCGGAATCACGCGAGTCCATTGCTAGTAGAGCGTCGACGCCCTCAATTAGTGAGAGAGTAAGTATTTACATATATAATTAATAATCCTTACGTCAAACAAAGGCACTTAGTTTTATTTCATTAGAAAATGTAATTTTATGAATTGTTTGGCATGAGGATACCGAAGTGTTGAGGAATACGATAATGTATAGGGCAGCGGTTCTCAAAATTTTTTTGGCGACGGAACCCTTTTGGAAATCGAAATATTTGACGGAGCCCTAAAATAATCAAAACTACTACAAGTGGTTCTTGTTTCAAAAGTTATTAACAACTTACTAATGCCATCGCCACGGGCGAGAGTATCGCCATGCACCGTGCCATCAAATTCAATCGAAACTATGAATCACACGGCGAGACTTTCGCGCCTAACAGTCGCTCGTGGAGATGGCGCCTTATATATTCTTCTTTTTTACAGGTAAAAAGTTATGAATCGATCAACTCCCTATCTTCGGAGCGCAAGCGTTCTGGTGGAGCGGCGACTCCCCGGTCCATCGATGAGGAAGGCACGTCCACAACGCCGGACTTGGGCGACGCCACTGACGCTGATAAATCTGCGCCTATATCGTTAGAAAGCATACCAGCTGCCGTGCCCGGCTCTGAAGACGAGCCGTACTATGATCAAGTGCCCGTTGACATCAATGATGGCGAATACGTTTATATACAAGCAGGTGAGCAATAGTACCACAAACACGACATACAGTACGTCAAAAATAGAATGTTGCTATCAATTAATTTTGCCATGAGTCATGTGGTAACCTTGGCCTTAATTTGGTTTGACAAAATACAACTGCGTCGAAATAGGTTGTTAATGTTGAATCGTGAATGTATTGTAATGAATAAATATGTGAGGAAAATCTTAAAAATAACATTTGTCACAAAATATTATAATTGGAATAATAAACTAAGTTTATGTTGTGGTGGCCCAGCCCAGTGGTAATGGCTACGACTAATGACCTGCGCAGACTGGCGGACAGGACGGCAGAGGCTTTTAAGTTTATCAATTGATTTTAATACATAACCAATCGAAACAAGGTATATATTTCAATGCTCGGTGGAAAAAAAACAATCGACGGAAATCTGCGCTGCGATGCTTCAAGCTCGATCACCGAGCATTCAAATAAAAAACTTTCTTACAAAAAAAAACAACCGACTTCCAAAAAAAACACTACATAGTGAAAAATAACTTAAATTTCGGAAGTCGGTGTCTTTGGTTTTGTATTTTCGTTATTTGCCACCGACTTCCGAAATTTAAGTAGGAGTAGTTTTTTGGGAGTCGGTTGTTTTTTTTTTGTATAAAAGTTTTTATTTTTCGCTTTTTAGTGGGTCAGTTTGTAATTTATCTAAGTTACAATAGCCTAATGTTGACTACTCATCTCCTTTTACAAAATATTGCTTTTCCCGAAGCAGGGACGTTAATCGTTGAGGAGTTCTCCTGATACTTCACCATCAGCTCCACTTGTCCATATACATTGTGACGAGCATAAATAGCTTGGTATTCATATTAATGTAATCGAATCGCAACCCGTGAAATACTTATTATTGAGTAGTTCTGGTGGCCATCTGTGGTCTTCATCATCTGTTCCACTTCACCAAATGGTGCTTTCCAAGAGCAACTGCACGTATTATTATAAAAAATACCCAAATCGCTATAGGTGTGCCTATAATATTTGAAGAGTTCCCTCGATTTCTCTAGGATCTCATCATCAGATCCTGACCTAATGACAATGGGACCATCTCGGAAGTATACCCATTCAAACAAAAAAAGAATTTAGCAAATCCGTTTATAAATGACGGGAGTTATGCCCAAACATACATTTGAAAAAAAAAAAAAAAACAATCAAATTGATAACCTCCTCCTTTTGGAAGTCGGTTAAAAATACCTTATTTCGATTAGATTGGATAAGTATTAAATTCAATTGTTAATTAAAAATCCTCTGCCGTTCCGTCTGCCAGTCTGTGCAGGCCCTAAAGAGTAGGCTCTGGACTAGGCAGGCATGCACTTTATGTTTCTTAATTTATTTCATCACCACTGCTTTTTAAATCGGTGAAGGAAAATCTTGTAAGAAAATAATGTCCTAGTACGATAAAATTCAAAGACATGTGACATCCACGATCCCGCACTAGCTTGCGTGGTGGATTATGGTTAAAGAGAGGAAGCCGACATCCTAGCAGAAGAAACAATATATGCTGACATTGTGTCTTTGTGTTCAAAAGGCGGTACGGGCTCAAGTACAGAAGATGGGTCGAGCGGTACGAGCACGCTGCCGCTGGGCGCGCCGGGCCCGCCCGCGCCCGCCGCGCCCGCGCTGCCCACCGCGCCGCGCGCGCCCGACTCGCCGCCCGGAGCCTCCGCGCCCAACTACGTCAACATACACTACTTCTTGCAGTAAGTTATCTACTGTACGCGACACGTAAGAGAGCGATAAAGTTTTACACAGGAACTATCACAAGTGCTCTCTTTAACAGCCGAATATTGTTTAAACTAATTTCGGCGGTTGTTCATCGCGTCTCCCAAGAACTTCATGAGGTTACCGAAGTAGCGACACATTCATTAGCTGCAGGGTGTTCACCGCTCGTCTACATGCGAGTACTATTGTCATCTCGGCTACCGAGTTTGTGAGTAGTTCTGCACTCTCTAGAACTCGGCCGGAGATCGTGACAAGTCGGCCCGTCCACTACACCCGAGATAGCCAGTGCACAGTTTTTTGTTTTGTGTTGGATGCATCGAATAACCACATATATCGGTCGCAGTGTCCACACGATCGGCGCTGTCATGTCGTTCCTGTTTCTTTCCGAAGTAATATCGTTTCTCGATTAAATTGAATTTGGATCTTGTTTCTTTTCCAAAATAAACTACCTGTATTATTTATTCTTGGTCAGATTTCATATTAACATATCTTTTCCTTTTAAAGAAAAGGAGGTGATGGTACTGAACTAAGCGACACGGTGTCCGAGCTGGCAGATTCGAGCGACACTCCCCTTCTCCTGAGGACTATATCTTCGGACACAGAAGCCAGTGCCACACCGCCGGCACTGAGGAAACTACACACTCAGGTAAGCTCACTCACTCTTCATTATCCACATCTCGACTTCGCCCACTGCTCGGCACATAGTTCTCACTTTGATAATAACAGTTTCACAACTCCTGAGCCAGGTTCATCCATGTTTGACTCGCAATTGCAAGAGTTCATCATCTACCTAGCCTTTTCCAACCTATGTTGGGGTCGGCTTTCAGTCTAACTGGATGCAGCTGAATACCAGTTTAGAGGTATGAGGAACAGGGTGTTAAGTTCTCTCATACTCCATAGAAAAGGGAGGGTCTTCCGACCAGACAGGTGTCGTGTCTGGCGGGCAACTGCCCAATGGTTGAAGTCGGGAGCTTGTATATATGCCGATCGCGCGGTAAACTCTAATTGCGCGATGCAGGATTTTTGTGACGTCAGGTATTTGATGCGTAGTTCGCATGTGGCGATGTAGATGCCGCCACACCAGTATTTTATATGGAGCGACTGCCTATCTGACCTCCACAACAGTTACTGGGTAACACGATACCCCTTGGTAAGACTGGTTGTCAGACTTTCCGGCTTCTGACGACCTGTAACAACTGTCAAAGATCTACAAATGACAGCCGGGACCAAAAGCTTTATGTGCTTTCCGGTGCACGGAGGGGTTTTGGTATGTAAATATTGTCACCTACACCCGGACCAACCGCGGCAAGCGTAGCTCAACTTAGTCAATCGACCCGTACGGCTGTACTAAGCCCAAGCGATTGCAAGAGCTCACGAAAACAAAATATACTACAACAAAACTATGACCACTTTGTTTGAACAGATTGCCTCGTTGTTTTAGTGGTCACAAGCGCTACTGCTGAGCACGAGGTCCTGGGTTCGATTCCCAGGTCGAGAAAAGTGTTAATGTAAGATTCTATCTGGAATTTCTCAGTAGCAGCCCGGAGTTTGGATTTGTGCTCGATTGATGACAATAGGCTCGCCCCCTACATGGAACTTAAACATAACTGGCGAAATGTGGGTGCACTATACACCTCTGCCGGCGTGATGTTGTTATCTAAAAACTAAAACCCGACTACGACAAAAACGCTAACTAAAAAGGTATTTGTACCTTATTAGTTAGCGTTTTTGTCACATCAGAACAATACGACATCGGTTTTCATACAACATTCCATACACAGGAGTCACACGTAATCTGTACGATCTATGCTATTAATGCTAGGTATGCGTTTAGTAGCCTTTATAAATAAATAAATAAATTATAGATATCCAATATATTATTTTCAGAAAGAACTCCCATTATCTACCAAACACGAAGTATGAATAATAAAAATAAAAAAGATAATTTAATTAATTAATTTTTACACTTCCACGTGGATTTATCGACCCTGTGAACAAAATTTCCGACGAAGCGAGTTCAAATCTGGTTGAAAGGCCTTGATAGTGTAGGTACAAGATTATGTTCCTATTTATGAACACAATTTACGTTCAGTGTGACTCTGCAATGCTTCAGATTTTATGTTTACTTGTCTTTTCTAACTTTTTATTAAACTTTCTAAATGTGAAGGCCTACGCAGGTCAACAAAGAAAGTTAAAAAAATAATTAAATATAAAACACATGTACCGAAGGCCACGTCCTCATTGGTCGGTAAGCACTCTCTACCGAAACGGTACCGCACTACATACTAACCGGCTGCCAATTCTTTTTTACATAGCAGAAATGGGCTTCCATTAAACTGTGATGTTTCTGACCGGTACTGCTCACCGATTCCGGTTCAGAATCATCAAAACTAACGATTTATACGGTTTTGGCCGTAAAATGATGTGACATGATTTTGGTCGTGGAATGTCTGTCGTACTATATAATTTACTAGCTTTTGCCAGCGGCTTCGCCCGCGTGCACGTCGGAAATTATCCCACGGGTATGTAATACCGGGATAAATGTCTGTGTGTATCCAGGTCATGATCAACCCATGTGCCAAATTTCATTCATATTCTTTCACGTTTTAGCGTGAAAGACGAATAAACAAACAAATAAACTCACTTTCGCATTTATAATTTTATATATGTATACATATAAGGCGCTCGGTAAGCTTTTGGTACCGCGATGCAGTAAAACGCGTGACGTCACGCGGTACAGAAAAGATCCCGCACCGCAGACATACCGACCAGTGGGGAAAGGGCCTAAATGTGTTAAATTTAAATACCCAACGTTTTTCAGAGATGTTTTAGTAAAATTTGAGCAAAAAGTATTTCGGATTTTTCGACCTTGATAAGAAACGCATTTTTTTAAAAGGATCTCATTAACCTATATTGATGAAATTTTCGCAATCTAACTATCAATAATATAAATAAGGTACTTTTTAATAATAATTTTGACAGTCATCAATGTTAGACGATTGCCCTTTCCTAATAAAACTGTTAACGTAGTTACCTGAGAATAAGACTGAATATACTACTCATTTAGTAGACAGAACAGTGCTTATTGTGCGAGAGGGACACACTAACTATCAGTGTTATCACTTCCAAGACCATTATTTTCGTACTGGTAAGTACATTGGTAATGCAAAATAAACTTTATGTCTAACGTATAAAGTTTATTTCTATTTACAATTTGAAACAGTCAACGAGAAGTAGTGACGTGCCGCGCTCTGAATCGCGTTCAATGTCACGTGACCTACTACGCTTTATGTTCATGCAATTATTTCCCAAAATCATTTACAAAGTTAAGTTGAGTTTTGATATTTTTAGCTCAGAATCATTCTACAAAACAAAATTCATAAACAATTTTTTTTTCTGTCAACTAGCCTATTGATTTTGAAGCGGTTTTCACCATTATTTAGAGCATTTACTCCGAAAGATTTATGTGAATACATACATAAACTCACGACTTCTAATATGTGAATAATATAATATTAGTATTTAACTTAAAAAAGCATAGCAGAAATCTCGCAAGTTTTGACATGTCGCCACATCATTACAAAACATCCACGCGAACGGCCCCCTGTGGCCGTTCGCAAGTTTATAATATAAAGAAATTCATTCATTTACCTTCCACTGGCCAGGTAAACTATGTGCTAGCTGGTACCGAGCTCATAGCTAACATGACTGCTGGAAACTGCACTTTAAAGAAACGTGTTACAATTCATTATTGCCAATGAATTTAATTGAAATAAGTTGGCTTAGCTCGCGATGTGTGTCGCTCGGTGTTACTTTTGTATAGCACGATGTGCGCATGTGTTGTCTGTGCTTATCTGACGTTGGTTGTTCGTGAGCCAACACGCATGCAACTGTTATGCAGTTTTCCCTAATTTGTATATTGGGTATACCAAGTTTTTTTTTTTCCCTTGGTTTTTGACAGATTTTATGCCGCCAAATAGCCTCTGACTTGGCTTCACATGTCGTTGAGAAAAATCTCTCAGACATGCCGGTTTCCTCACGATGTTTTCCTTCTCGTTATTGAAGCAAGAGATGATTATACAATACACACAATCGCACATGAATCCGAAAAGTCAGAGGTGCATGTCCAGTCCGACGGTCACACCACTAGGCTATCACTGCTAGCCATTATAACAAGTAAATCCATGTTAAATCAGGGAAATTAATGGTGAAGAAAATTAACTAACAACTTAAATCACAACTGTCATTCTCTGACAGTTTTATGATATGGCTATAACACATCTTTATTTGCGGTCATAATTTGAATAACAAAAAAAAAATTCTGACTGTACCTACATTTACAACCGTAACTGAATCATTATTTCATAATTTTGGTAACTTATTCTAAAAAGGAAAGAAGAAAACAAAGAAAGAAATGCGCTTCATTATCTTAATTTAATAAAAGAAAAATTACGTGTTTTAAGTGAGATTAGTTCTCTATACCATTTGCTATGGATACAAACAAGTTACTTATACACAATTATTTTTTCAATAAATTATGTGTTACTTATGTTACAATTAATAAGTGTTTTAATATTTAATATAAGTAGATGAATTAATCTGCATGGCGTACCTATGTCTTTAAGAATTTTATGCGAGTATCTTCATGCTCAAGTTAAAACAAACACAACATAAGAATTACTTAACTAAGCTGTCGTCCCTTATCTAGAAATGACAAAGATGATAAGAAAGCCTCGTAGAATTTACACATACTTCGTCGTTCCGTCGTCGGTTGTTATAATTGTGGGCATTCCTTTATTTTGTTTTTTTTGTATATTCTTCGACGACCAAGTCTATTTTCTTCATTACTGGGAAGTTATACATTGTTTTACACATTACACAGTGCACTCCAAAGAAGCACAGATAACAACATTTTTCTAAGAACTAATTATGTTTTATTAATACGTACTTCCGGTCAGTTCTTGCTAATTAGACCTGCAAAAGAATAATAAAAATATCAAAAAATATATTATGATACCTCTCGCGTGCCACAGTCATATGCACAGTAAAATGTCCATTGTGGCTCGCGTAGATCTACGTTTCGGAATTCGGTATATCCCGGGTTAGTACAGCCTACAGGACAACTACGAATGTTGTTTTAATATTGTAGGAAAATAAAAAATAAATTGTCAATAACAACATTCCACTTTCCAAGGGCCGGTTTAACCACACCCGTAAAGGCACTTCTTCCAGATATTTACAAAAAAATGGAGCAGAATTTATATGTATTTATGAGCATGTTCTCCTGAAATTATCAAGTGAGTAAACCGACCATAAAGTTATAAGATTAGGCTAGTATATTTTTCGATTATTGTGACATCGCTCTCGTTCTATTATCATTTTTGTTCTTGAAAATTTTAATAATAGTATAGAATGCTCAATATTACGTTTGTGCGTTTTATAACTTAATAATTGGGCAGTATTTTAATAAAGTTTAGGTGGTACGGTTGCATGTGTATGTACATTTTTGTTTTTTCTAATTAGATATCAGTTTATAGAAAACATGCCCAAATGTGCAGGATCAGTAGGTAGGTAGGATATTTTAGGTAATACTTATATGCAAATGCATTTGTATAAAACCGATCAATTTATAACAAACTGTTTCACAGAAAATAATTGGCAAAAAAAAAAAACATTTACAGCATAAAAAAATTACCTTATTGCTCACCTGGGCTTTATGAATAGTCAGATCTTCATTGCTTTCAGAATGTTTTTTCAGATTTTGTTTGTTTACAGTTGACGATAGAACTGCTTCTAGTACTAGAGGATGCTCTTCAACTGCCGAGTTATTGTCATTTTCTTGAGTGTTATTAGTCAAAGAAGTAACATATGTTTCTGTGGGTGTACTCGGAATAATCTCTTGTGGTGTAGTCTCTGTTGTCTTGATATTATATTCTCTGCATTCTCCTCTAAAATCTGTATCGTAAATATTACAGGTAATGTTCCTACATTGGGTCTTATCGCATTTCATTGTGTTACAAGTTTGATCGTTACACCAAATTGTAACATTGTGGCTTCTAATGTCTACAATATCGTTAGGATTGTTCGTAGTGGATCCTAAAAGTTGTCCAGTCACAGGTTGTTCGGTTTCCTCTGAACTCCACCAAGAAAAAGGATATGTTACCCATCCCCATATATAGGTCCCGATCCCGCGGCCTTCTGTTACCTCATCTGCAAGCAACATTATCAGTAAATAAAAATTTAGTGGCATATTTAAACAGTACTGTTTAAAATTACTTATTTATAATATTTTTATGTACAAAATAAAAACAGCCAAATGTGAGTCGGACTCGCTCAACAACTGTTACGTGTCCGTACAATACGGCCGACATAACTTAGCGTTGAAGGCTGCGCAATAATATTTTTTTAGGACTCAAATGGTGACATGAGGCGAGTGTAAGCGAGAGAACATGCTCGAAAGTTCGTAGTGCCTGTGTTCAGACCTGCAAAGTTAGATCTAGCGTATTGTACAAGTGCAAATGTGAGTTTGTACGTAAATATTAAGTATGTTGATGTGATAATATAATATTATATTCATCATGCTTTTAATCAATTTTTGCTTCTTTTCCGTTACTTGTTCTGTGCGTTGATTTAGAAGCTTGAAATTTTAATTTATCCAAAGGACCGCAGAACGTTTGCTATTCATTTTAACTTAATACCTCTATCATGTCCCTGAGAAAAATGTCTTGACAGACGGACATTAAAGTGATCCTTTATGGGTTCCATGTTTTCTTTATAAAATAAGGAACCCTTGAAAAAAAAAAATAGATAATTATACTTACTTCCTGTGGCTGGTTTGCTTAAGCAATTATCCACGAAACACAATAAAAAAAACACGACAACGGTCTTAGAAACTAGCATGGCGACAGCTAGTACGGATATTCTAAACGGGAATAAATGTTTAAACAGTCCCGTCTCGTCTTTTTATACTTACTTCAACTAAGTACTTTATTATCTTCGAGATAAGACCCTGTAGGGAATGTTTACTTAATGAGCGAGGAACGACCATACTTAAAGCCTTCAAACTTCACCATAGTTTTAGTAAAGGTTTAGGATGTAAATAAAATTACTTAAATAACTTCTGAATTAGTATTTTTATAGACTACTGCAATATTATTTCCACTAAAAACAAGTTCACTACTTGGTCAGATAGGCTGTGTCATATATTTCACAGTGCTTAGTGTTTGCATAATTATGTTCACGCATTTTAACTTCACATAGAATACAATTTAGTTTGACATTTGGGCATGTCAAAAATCTACATGTTGTGGTTTTATCGCACTGGGTTAGAACTTTCAATCCCAACTTCGGCGGACCCAAAAAAGGAGGGTAATTTGTTAAGATACTGCGAATTTCCCGGACAAGATCGTATATGATCTGCTTAACAGTTGTATGCCAGTTCGCATGTTCCGGTAAAGGTTCCCGTAAAGAATTCCGTAAAGGTTGCATTATAGGATTCGATCTAGGAGATAAAATGTGATCTATCGAAATCTCCTTTAATATTACGTCACCATTGGAATCAAATTCGATAATTTTCGGATTTAACTTGTTTCTTGTTCTCCAAGGATTCAAATACGTTTCTTCACCAATCTATTACATACAAATACAATTAAACATAGAAATATAAGACAAACGAAATAAATATTTTCATATAATTTGCCAAGAATTTACGTTATAAAACAGTAAAATATCATTAAATAATCTAGCAATAGGTATTTTGGTTGTAAATTAGATCATAAACTACATTCTATAACCAGTATCTTTGTCGATGGCTCCAGTCTCCACAGCAATGGTGACTATTGGTACTGGTTCGCGAGAAGTTCACACTATACTCCATTGGCTTAGTAATTAAATGAAGGTAAACAAATCGAAAAAAGGTTTTTATAGATGACACTTTCTTGTTTAAAAATACGTTGTAATTGTAACTTATAACCAAATTCAATTAATTTTAGATTTTTATGATAGTTTCCTCTTTTATTAATCTATGTTAAACTTTATCATTTATTCTTAAACTAGTCTTCGTAGATGTAACTGCTAGAGCACATTTTTTTAGTTAGATTTATAATAATACTTTATATACTATAATATTTTGTAATCTGTCTATTGTAACGTTGCTAAATTGAAGAGTACAACTGTGACGTAGCATGACAACTGAAGTGACAGGTATTACGTTTAGTCGGTTACTTGACAGCTCTATCGTCACATGGTTTTTAGGGTTCCGTAACAGAAGTGTGCCAAATGGAACCCTATTACTAAGCCTTCGCTGTCCGCCCGTCCGTCCGTGTGTCAGGGTCAGCGGGCTTGTCTCATAAAACATAATAGGTAGACAGTTCACAGATTGTGTATTTCTATTGCCACTATAACAACAAATACTAAAAACAAAAAAAAACAAAATATTAAAGAGGTTTCCTATACAAAAAACGTTATTTGCTGTTAAAACGGTAGTCTTAAATACTTTACGGTGGTAGTCAAAATCAAATCATTTATTTCAATTAGGCACATAAAAGGCACTTTTGGACGTCAAAATGTACAAACAAATTGAATTTTTTCTAGTCGCCCTTTCCAAAAGGTAGTTTTAGTATGGAGCAGAATGTGCAAGAAACTCCACCGTTTCTCTTTTGAAATGTTTTACAATATTTTGTATACATTATTTATATATTTATATGTGAACGGTGAGTGGAACCCTTCGTGTGCAAGTTCGACTCGCCCTTGTCCGGTTTTTTTGTTTAGGTACCTTTATTTAACTACCTAAACCAACAGAGTATAGGTGTTATAATATTTCATAAGAGATTTAGAGGCATTATATTAACCGGGAATCCGTTGTTATAATTATGCCAGTTTTAAATACCGAATTTAATATGATTCAAGTTTGCTGTTCTATATAATATAAGAACGCATCATTATATATAAAAAAAACCACGCACACGAAACTTTCTAGAGATAAGAAAATATTAGTATTTACCGGAAAAGCAACAGCCGCATTCAATATTAATAATATTGTCGGAATCATAACCCGAAACAAAATATTCAATTGTAATATTAAACTTAGCACCATTCTGTCGAAATGTATGCGAACGAATAAAAGTCGTCCACAATCCTACTTTCTTATCAAAACACTAACCTATAGGTAATCGCGTGCATTTTCTAAACAAACGATTCTTCAAATCGATTTATTATTAAACATAAGAACTTATATAACTTTCGCGGACTTAACATTCGAACAATGCCCTGCTGTGTTTAACTCCTTGATAGAACATCGAGATTTCGCAAAGGTCTTTTTAGATGCGACGAGTGTGATACATTTGGCATTAATGCAAAACGTTGCTTTTCCAAATATTTTCCCCAGCATTTTGTCTTGCAATATATCTACTATTTCAAATGCGACATTTGAAGGCAAATCCATGATTGACTCCATCGATGCTACGCTATCTGAAACAACCAGGCAAATAAATCAGTATAATCATATTACGCTAACTCGCTAAGTATCTACGTGAAAATATCAGGTTCTAGAAACTTAAGAATTACATCAATTTTATTGTAAGATTTAATACCTGTACTGTTGGTCCCGGCACAATGTCCTCTGTTATTCAATCTATCTAAGGGAACACACACTCTATGCAGGCATGTCTTATTTGCACAGTTCATCGAGTGGCAAACTTTCTGAGAACAAAATGTTAAAACTCCACGGATATATTTGCCCACAAAAGACATGAAAGCTGGGGCAACCGTGGCGACATCGTCCCAATCAACGTCTCCAAATATAGCCTGCTCTAGTAGTCTGGTATGATTCTGACGAATTGTATCTTTACTCATGTTTAACTTTGTCTTCTTGTGTTCATTTTCTAGTATCATAGTTGTGATATTTTTACATTTAACATCTCCCTTGTTTCTATTTACATTTGGCCAATACAATAACTCTACATCACTTGGTAGATTTTTGTCGGCTTTTTTCCCGAAATTTCTTTCTTTAGTCATATTGGTTGTTGCTGACTGTAAAGCTTTTGGCGCCGAATGACTTTTACTAGTGTTGACATTAACATTCGATACACCGCGTTTTTTGCGAATAGCAGTAGTAACGTTAGTGATCTTTCTAGGTAAATCAGTTTCGATGCTATTTTCAATTTTGTGTGTATCTTCTGTTCCATTATAAGAATTATTTGTAATATTCACCATCAAATAAAGACTTTCTTCGGTCTGAGTTTCGTTTAAAATGTCGTCAGTTTTATTAATCATAGCGTTAATTTCAAACTGTAACACATTTGAAGGTTGGAGGTTTGTATCATTAGTTACATTATTGTTAATTTCGTTCTTAAATGTACTGTTGATGTTATCACTAAAGTGATTCGGGAACAATGGTTGCTGATCTACCTTTATATTGTGAAAAGTTATAACTTTCTTTCGATGTTTCTTATTACTATTGTTAGTCCTTGACTTCTTTTTTTTATGGATTGTTATTTTGTGTAATGGGGTAGAATCATCTTTACTGTACTTTGCGGCTTTTTTGTATCCAAAAAGTTCCATGGGAACAGGGAAATTGAAATATGGAAATGGTAAATTCATCCCAGTTGTTAGCTCTTTAGATACTGCGTCATCTTGTTCAAACATTCTATCGCGATTGTGAACTTTATAATATTTTCCCATCATATCTTGTGGTTTTGGTAATTCAAGATCAATTTTAATGCGGATGTTTAACGTATTTTCGGAAAACATTTCTTTCATATTATCATCAATTAAGTGTTCTGATTTTTTAATAGAATTTTCATATGGTGAATAATGTTGCAATACGTTCTTTTTTTGGTCATCCATTGAACGTATTTGTTCCATAGGGTCATGCAACATTGGCTCAAAACGTACTAAACACTGCTTGCAGCCACAATCGCAAGGAATCTGATTGTTTTTACAATAGCACGATGATTTCATCGGCTCGAAAGACGATTTATGCGTAACAGGGGATAAATCCACTGTCTTTTTTTCATTGAACATAAAGTTTTCAAGTGGTAAAAGTTCTTCATGATTTCCTTTTGGGAGTGTTGACGTGTCTGGTTTATTCACATATTTTCCTTTCGAATTAACGGGTATGAATACGTCTAAAGGACTACCGTACGATGTTGGAGGGAATTTATATGAACCGGGATTGTAGAAGCCGTTAGCATACAAGTATTCGTCATGTTTAAAACCTACACCAGATTTAGCTTTTGAATATTGATCGTGGCGTGGTAGAAGGGGTACTTTGTTTTTTGTTTTGGATTTTTCTATGTAATTCTTTCTCTGTTTGTGTGCCTTTTCTAAATAATGCTGATATTCAGAGAGCAAATTTTCTATGGCTTCATCACTTTGACTCTCGCTGTTCGATATGCTCCCAAACATATCGAACGGTGAAACCTGAAAACATTACAAATACATTTAAAAAACGTATCTCGCAAATTTTACCGCAAAATAATGATAGGTACTTACACCATTGTTTCCAAAGTCATTTATTATATCAGCGATATCACTGTAGATAATAGTATCGTAAAATGGACTCACTTCAATTCGATTAGATTCGGAACCTAGAAGTAAACGAGATTAATTCAATTAATCAATCCTTTTAATAACATTGTTTGCCATAAGGCATTTGACTTACTTTCTGAATCATAGCAATAAATGGTACTTAAGAGTAACACAAAACTGGAAACTAATATAATTTTCATGATTCGTATGCCATGCAGAAATCCAAAAGAATGACTGAAAATGAGCTGGTACTGGTGGTAATCGTTTTAATGTTTACCTTTTTAAGTTGAATGTTACTCCAAACAAAAGTTTAAATGGCTATTGTGTACTGTTGCGAAAGTAGTTATACAACTTACCTGATTACGCTTTTTAATTATTATTTAGGTATTTTTGGATTTGAATAATGTATTTAATTATTTTCAGGAGTCCAGTGGCAACAATGCGGAAGCGGAGCGTCTGACCATGCACCGTTGTATAATAACAAGTATCATTGAGAGCGAAACCGTTTATGTTGAATGCCTTTACGTTATGGAGAAGGTACTATCATTTGAAATTGTTTCACTATCTTGGATTGTATTGTAATGACTTTGTCCTAATCTGATAACAGTAAACCAGTGTGTCATCTATTAACGGCCGAACCCAATAACTGTCAATTACCTATCTATCACCAATATTGGCATACTGGAGATAAAAAACCCTATCTATCTATCTATCTATGGTTTTAACGTCGCAATAATCTGTCGACTAGGTATCCTATGGAATGTGACACAATGACAGATAGAATTATACTTACCATCAATAGCGATCTGTCTTTTACTGACAATAGGTTATTGGGGTCGGCCGTAAGTAAAACAGGGTGAATTTTTGAGATGGGGCAGTAAGGGCAGCTACCTTAACCGTTGTAGCTACAGGAAAACGGTTTTAGGAGACTGCCTTAACTTTTTGAGACATTTTGATCTGCATTCACAGATTTTGAAAAAAAATACAGTCAGTAAGAAAATGGGCAAAATGTTTCAAAAAGATAAGGACAGTCTCCTAAGACCGTTTTCCTGTAGCTACAACGGTTAAGCTAGCTGCCCTTACTGTCCATCTCAAAAGTCCACCCTGTATACTAACTACATTTTTCAAGTAGACAAAACTCTGCAGGACATTTTAAAATACCCACATTTTCTACTTTAATCCTACGTCGGATTTCTGAGTTACGGACTCGGTCTTCCAATGATAGGCCTAACATGGCGCGCTCCATAGCCCTTTGTGGAACCTTGATTGTGTATATAATGTCTTTAGTGACCGTTTGATGTTTCGGCCCCGAATGTCATGGTAGGCAAAACACGTTGTTCACAAAATTTGCTTTTCAGGCATAGTATAGTTCAGCCCCAAATTTTATATTTTCATGTAGGTGCCTCAAACTACTAGTCAGGAAGGGTGTCTGATTACTGCAAAAACTTACTCAAAATGTAACATTAAGCTGGTCTTCAAATGTGTTTGTTGTCCTTACAGTATATGAACGCAATAAAAGCGACGCTGTCGACATCGCAGCCGGTTATAACTGAAGAAGAATTTAATACGATTTTCTACAAAATATCTGAACTACACGAGTTACATAAGAACTTCCTCGAGGGATTGAAAGCAGCTGTCGCTAGTTGGGAAGAGCCTCTATCTGTAGGGATACATTTCAAGAAAATGGTAAGGAGCACATTATGTTATAGTAATTCGCCTCCCCCCTAAGTCAATTGTACCTACTGTAGATTAAAATAACCTATACTCAAGTTCTGAACCGTTCTGGTACAGTTTTATAAAGATATGATAAAATCCCCATCATCTCATCTCTTTTTCAGTAATTTATTATTTTGATGTGAATTATGAACAACATATATTCAAATATCAATCAAGTACCCGACGGTAATTGTGGCACATCGAATTTCGAAAAATATCGGGGTTGTACTACCTACGTCGTGTATGTCATGCACTCCTGCGTCTGGGTCAGTTTCCTTCTAAAGCTCTACGTGTATCAGCTCAGCTTGTACCAGAAATGCGTGGTCATATTTAAGGGTGCGGTGCAGGCCATCAAACTGAACAACCTTCTCCAAGGGACGAACATCGTAATAAGGAAAAAATTATCAGCCATCCAATCATTTGGGTCGAGTAGGTATTGAAGTTTAGTATGATGGCCGCACATTTATTATACGCGCTCTATAATTATCATTGTAATCGTACATAAATATAGTAATGTTCATTGTACACTATAACAAATTAACAGATTTTTTTAAATTATGTTTGTCGTGTTTTAGGCTGAGAACATAAACATCTACGGCGCCTTCCTCCACAATTACGGGCGCGCGACGGACGCAGTGCGGCGCCGCTGTTCCACATCGCAGAGCTTCGCGCACCTCACGCGGCAGATCGCGTGCCACGGACAGCCCATGTCGCTCGACGATCTACTGCACAAACCCGTCGCGAGGGTCCAGAAGAACGCTCTAGTCCTGCATGTCAGTCTATTTACTATTAAAAAGAAAAACTGAAATGGTTTTTTTAACAATTACTTTAGGTTCCCGAGGTCTTATCGGGTACTGACTCACACCACCATTAATTTTTTTCTGTTAACGTTGAAATTTTAATCTAGTGACAAACGTTTCATCGGAAACTCAACATCATTAATTTTTCAGGATCTTATAAAATATACCCCAGCCAGCCATCCCGATCATGCTATGTTGACGGAAGCACTGAACATGACACAGCATTTCCTAGACGAGTTCAATATTATACAAACAAAATCCATGTTTCCTGTAAGTATAATTAAGAGGATTTAAATAATATTATGAATAAAAGTTCGTATGGTAATGATTTTTTACATCTCCGTAGAATGCTGACCGCGCTCAAAGACGACTCGTTAAGAATTCATTTATCGTGGAACTCTCAGATGGACACAGAAAACTGAGGCATCTCTTCCTCTTCAACGACGTCATTGCCTGTGCCAAGTATAAGGTAACTACGGTAATACAAGTTTGTATTTTTTTACAAAGAGTAGTAATCTGATGAAGTGCCAACCAACGCGTATAATGATTAGTACCTGGGTGAACGAGTTCTGCTCGAGTGAAGACGAATTTTCCCAGATATGAGACCTACAAATATTGCTCATTTAATAGATGGATATTCTTAATCCAGCGCTTCTGACGTTCGGATGACAGCTGCCGCCGCGGTTAACACTCCATCTGCGAACTACTCTGTGTAATTTAATCAATTAAGGCTTTTTGATTATGATTATGTATTTTAAATATTGGCACAGGCATCTGGGCGCGACAAGTTCACGTTCGAGTTGAAATGGTTCATCCCTCTGCCGGACATCGTGGTGGTGGAGGACGAGAGCGCGGGCGACGCGCGCGAGGCGTCGCCCGCCAACATCGTGGCGCTCAAGTCGCAGGCCTCCACGGCGCGCGACCAGATACTCGCGGAGGAGCGGGCCGCTGCTGATGATAAGGTAATGACTGAACTTTGTACCAACTGACTTTTATTAATTATTTTGCTTCTGCCCGCGACTCCATTCGCGTGGTAGTCGTAAGATACACAATATACTAAAATAACAGCCACATTTTTATAAAACATGCTCTGCCCCCGATGCACTGCGTTGCATCATATCGCCCGCCCGCAGTATTACTTCGTTTTCGATACACGTTCTTTCTAACTTTTTTCATTTTGCTTGACTCCTAAGGGTTGTAGCGTGGTGTTAAATTCTTCATCAAGAATTGTGCTAATGTAAAAAAATAACCTATCCGACTCTTCAGCTTTATTAGGGTACCGTACCCGAAGGGTGCCAACCCTATTACTAAGCCTCCGCTGTCCGTCTGTGTCTGTCTGTCAGTGGGCTGTAAATCATGAACCGTAATAGGTAGACAGTTGAAATTGTCACACATTGTGTATTGCTAAATATTGTACGGTGGTAAGGAAGTACGGAACCCTTCGTGTGAAAGTCCGACTCACTTGACGCACTTGTCCGGTTTTTTATATTACTCTTTAGCTTTATTATCAATATCATTCAACGTGACGTGACAGTGAAACGTGAAACGTACGTGAAAGTACTCATCAATATACAACTTTTGCTTTTGGAGCAACTCTGAAATATCGAGAAAAAAAGATAAGTACTGTTTCGTACAAAAATGCATTACTTACCAAATCTAAATTCATAATCATAATGTATGATAAAGCTATTTTTCGCTGTTCCACTGTTGGTCCCTCAGTAAAGGTTGGTTCATATTCACGAGATTTTTCGTTCCCTGAAAGTGTCAAAAAGTTCTGTCGGTTGCTATGCAATAAATGCTGAGTTTAAACATTTTCCTTGAATTAAATTTTCAGTATTTTTGTATTTTATCCCCTACAGAAAATGCGTATCGGCGGTCGTGGTGCAGCAGAGAAGCAACGCAAGAAACTGGCGGAACTCGAGGCTCAGTTAGTGCTAGCGTCGCCCAACCTCGTGTTCCGTGTGGGAGCGCGCGCGCCGGGCTCGTCCACGGCGCTGCAGAGGCAACACATCTTCTTCCTGAGTTCGGAGTATGAGCGCACGCAGTGGATCGACTCCATACATGCTTTGCAGGTTGGTGTACTGTTGGACAATATTTTATGATGTTTCAGCGTTATATGTATGATAGATACTATCCAGTCTTCGACCGATAAAATGGAAAAAGGATCACTGTTTGTAAGAAATTATCTCTCAGATACCTATCAGTTACAAGTAAGTGAAAAATTAAGTGTATATGAATGCCCGAATTGATGATCTTGATATTATTGACCCGGTTAATTTATTGATTTATTTGACTCAGTTAAACACTCAGCACTAACTCAAGCAATATAATTGTCTTCTTCATCTTCTTTCGAAAGTTAAAGTTATCATCACGCCTTGTTTCCCCGAAGGGTTGGGTACAGGTGTACCTATAGTACACCCACATTTCTCCTGTTATGTTTAAGTCCCATGTAATTGGGGGCGAGCATATTGCCATCAACCGGCTACAAATCCAGATTCCGGGCTGCTACTGCGAAATTCTAGATAGAAAACACAATAACACTTTTCTGGACCAGGACCTCAAACTCAGCAGTAGCGCTTGCGAACACTTTACCAACGAAGCAGTCAAATTTAATTACTCAAATCACCGTGTACCTTATAGTGCACCCAAATTTCGCCAGTCATGTTTAAGGCTGCGTTTCCACCAGAGATGAGCGAGGATGCGTAGCGAGGGATATGTGTGAAACTAACCAATGACATCGCTTTACTGTCATAGCTTGGGCTAAGTTATTGATTAGTTTCACACGCATCCATCGATACGCATCCTCGTTCATTTCTGGTGGAAACGCAGCCTTAGTCCCATGTAATACACACATGATGGATATCATGTGTGTATGTGTACAAATCAAATACTTGATGCGGTATTCTTTGCTAGGCATCCTCAGCCCCCCCGGCGGGTTCGAGTTCGATCTCGATGCTGGAGCTGCAGGCGTGGGTGACGGCGTGCCGCAGCTACCTGCAGACGGACATGGGCTCGTACCTGCTGCGCAGCGGCCGCGACGACTCGCTGCTGCTGGGCGACCTGCAGCTGCACGTCGGCGGCATGACCGCGCCGCTCGACACTGCCGCCGGTAAGTGCAAGTGGAAGTGAAACAAGTCGCTCTTTTATATGAATAATAAATACTCGCACGATCAATCAAGTGACGTTCGTACGTCATAATTCATACAAACTGTCGCTTAGATCGCGTACTCGCGCGATGATCGCTTTTGTTTAGGACGTGAGGTCATACTTCTTCTTTCACCGCATGGTGAATTTAAGAAAAGGTCATGACGTGCTAAAAGAACGCAAGATAGCAAAGCAGCGAGGCTTACTAACCACGGTGCGTCGGACGTACATGTAAATGAAAGTGGAAGTGTTAGCGTTACCTGCAGCTGCACGTCGGTACTACCGAGTTTGCCGAGCTGTAAGTAAGAGTGAAACAAGTCGCTCATGCTTCTTCCATCCTCGTATTGTGTCTTTCTACATTATTCTCACAATATTTACCTCTAATTTCAATATGGATGATATAACCAATATTTTGATTCAAAAGAGTGTCCATGAAGTTTTTTGTCCGTTCTTCTCCAAAGGAACCTACTACGATTTGGATAAGGCAAATAGCTTCATTTCTCTGACTGACCGACTCCTTGACAGTTCAAAAGTACCTTGCTTTGAGTTTTTTTTTAGTTTTGTGATTTGAGAATACCCGATGACGAAGTGTTAGCGTTACCAGCATGGCCGCCCTAGATACTTGTTCCGCTCTTCTCGAGTTACTTATGAAACCAACGAATAAACTGTGTCATTGCAGATTACTACATAGTGGTGGAGGTAGACTCGTACGGTCATTACTTCCGCAAGGCGAAGTCCAAGCTCGTGTGTCGCAGCGCACAGCCGCGGTGGAACGAGAGTTTCACTTTAGACCTGGAGGGGTCGCAGAACTTACGACTGCTGCTGTATGAAGACGCAGCTAGACCTGTGCTGCGAGGGAAATGCACTATCAAGGTAAATTATATTATTTATTGTGTGTGACATCGATGCTAGAAGTAGTTTGAATCTGTTCTGCCTTTGAATAATTAGATAATTTTATGCCTAGTTGGCCTGAATAATACGATTGGCGTATTAGTTTAATTATTTAAAAAAACTGTGTGCGGTCGGAGACCCCCGTCAGGTACGAAGTTCCTTCTTACGTAAGGTATGATTTAAAACAAACACAATTTGAAATTTGCGCGCATGATGAACATTTTGAAAGGAGAATGCGACTAAATATAAAGACTGCGAAAACTTTCAAATTTTTCATTATGGTGTCGTTTTTAAGGTTTTCGAGGGTGTTAAAGCCGATAGTTACGTTTAAATGTAAATCCAAGATGGTAGTTGCGAAAATTTTCATTATAATTATCGTTTTCTTAGATTGCGAGGTTGCTAAAGCCGATAGTGATGTCAAAATGAAAATCCAAGATGGCGGCTGTGAATATTGTTTTTGGTTTAAATCGTACTTCATTCCTGACGGGGATCCCCCAAACGCACACGTTTTTTTTACTTTCTTAGACAGTAGACCATAACTAAGCTTGTGTCCACGTCGCAGCTGTCGCGCGAGTGGGTGGCGGAGAGCGCGGGCGGCGGCGTGGGGCGCACGGTGTGCGTGGGCGGCGGCTCGCTGACGCTGCGCCTGCGCCTGCTGCCGCCCGAGCGGTGTGCGCGCCGCGTGCCGTCCGCCAAGCCCGGCGCGCTCTTCGGCAACAAGATCACGCACGTCGCCAAGTGAGCACCGCACACTTATAAAAATAATAAATAGGCCTTTATTTCTTTCAATTCTAACATAGTTGTTGACACTCTAAATAATATAAATGTTACTATGTGATTTAGTAGTTGGCTTACATCGAGTTGTTAGTATAATATTTGTCTTAAGTGTCAAAATTTGGGTTTGGGATACCGGACTTTGGGTTACTTACAGACAATGCCGATTTTAGTATGGAAGGTGGACTCTTTTTTTTCTCTCTCGGCCATCAACCAAATCTTGTTTTTCTACTACAGAATAGTGTAACAAACGAAACACTTTTGACATACATATCTCTAAACTCAGTACGAAACGAGTTTTATGTTTGTACGTATTTATAATTTTTATAGGCAATTTTGGACTCGTAGGTGCAAGGTTAGTGTTAAGTTACCACAAAATAGATAGGATAAAAGAAACACTCTGTAGACGCACACTTGTCTTTCAACGACACGTGAAAGACAAGACAAGTGCGACCAGTGCGCGTGTACAGTGTTTGTTTTACATATGAATTTAATAAAAAACCTTTTTGTTTTCGTTGTTAATATATTGTTTTGCATGTATGGACGCTATACTTTTGCGGGTTAACGGGAATGCTCTCTGTTAGTTAACATATTGTATATGTCGCATAAATGGCCGTATTGCATTTTTATCGGATGGTAGATTTGGTAATTCATTCGGTGGAATATAATCTTCATTTTCGACATTAGCCTCCCCAAGAACCGTGAAAACGAGACAATTAGATTGTTACACTTATTATTTGTACAGACGTGAAAAGCGCAACATCCCGTTTATAATAAGCGCGTGCGTGCGCGAGGTGGAGCGGCGCGGCATCCACGAGGTGGGCGTGTACCGCGTGTCGGGCAGCGCCTCCGACCTCAACCGACTCAAGAAGAGCTTCGAAACCAGTGAGTAGCTATTCATATCTACAGACTGAAGTCCATATCCTTCATGAAAACAGACCTGGCGATCTATTCCGTTACTGAATAGACCGGCTGTAATTAAAAGTTTCGCTTAGAATTGCTATAGCTCCTACACATTATGCCGGCGGCATGGCCGCCGGCTTTTGCCGCGCGGCACGTACGGCATGGCCCCAGGCTTTAGCGCCTTCATTTTTCTTTGCGATCCTTTGTGCGGCAGGGCCGGGTGCGCCGCAGCTTGCCCGGCGGCGTTGTAGTGTGTAGGAGCTGTTATACTAGGAGCTATTACCTAGTTCAGGCACATAACATAATATAATTTTTCGTAGATTTAAGCAAATTTGTATTTAGTATTTTACCTTTTTACATGAATAAACTTGTATTATTATTATTATTTGGTCTTTAACATTCCTCGGGACCCTGGGGTCCCGGACCTTTGGAAGGCGTACAAGGGGCCGAAGCCAACTCGCAGAGGCCCGTTTGGCGTTTTAATGAAATGAGGCAGCAACCAACGATTATCCCTGTGTGAACTATGCAAGTGCACCCAAGGACAACCCCTGGTTGGTGTAGGACTATTGCAGGATATGGAAACAAAGATATTAGACTATAGGTTTGGGTGGCTTAAGTTGACTGGTGACCTGGAACTATGGAAGGACTATGGCCCCTGCCTGATCAATGTTTTATATATACACGGATAAAATGGCAGGGGGTGACTTGCACACTCAATAATGGGCCCCCGTAAACTGTCGCTAGCACATAGTGACGTAGCGACAAGGGGGCAACATGTCCTGAGGTGCTTGAGGAGTGGAATTCGGCTTTCAGAACAATCCCAGAGCCCGGAAGATGGTCAAAATCCCTACGAGCACTTACTGGAATACTTCCTTCCTCCGAGCACGTTTGCTCTTGCGAATCTCCACTCAAGCCGGCCAATTAAGGCAAGAATAAGGTGCGAGCCCTGTTCCTCGTCATTGTTCACTCCAGCCGGCCAATAAAGGCAAGCCAGAGATGAGGAACAAGATTTCTCCCGGGAGATAGGGTCCGTGGGGTCGCTACTGCCCAACAGCTCGCCACATGCTGCCCTGCGGGTTTTTGTATCTCTCTTGGTCTGGCTCCTCATCCTAGACCCGTACCGGCAAAGCTACCGGCACAGACCTAGATTTCGGAGCGCGCAAGCCCCACCACGACGTCAACGTAGAGATACGGCGGTGGGGTTATTATTATTATACGTAAAAATGAACAGCCCATAATGTATCTCCCAAAAAAATATTTGTTAACAAAGTTTTTGGCACAAAGAAAAACAAAGATTATGAGATAACCTTTTTGCCAAAGTTATAGTGCAATTCACGTTGCAATATTTTTCTCAGTTTTTTCTTTCTTGTAATTTGCTTATCAGGCAGTAGTGCCTGTTATGCAAAGTACATTCCGTATTATTCCATACATATTATTTTTGCCCAGATGCCTACGAAGCGGAGCAGTTACTGAAAGAGGTGGACATACATTCAGTAACCGGTGTCTTGAAGTTGTACTTGCGGGAACTGCCCGAAGCTCTGTTCACTGACGCACTCTACCCCGAACTACTGAAGGCGTGGGGAGCTACCCAAGTTCGTATACTACATTCCGACAAACATATTTGTGAATGTAATGTTGTAAGAGCAGTGCTGCTTGTAACGGGTACTTGTATTTGTGTATGTAAGTCTTGTAAAATTAAAATATTTATTTTCAACAATGAAGGGTGCGGGTACGTCTGTGGACTCTGGTCCGGCGCACACCAGACGCCATGCGCTGCTCAAATGTTACGCACAGCTGCCGGACCTTAACAAGAATTGTATCGACTTTCTGTTAAACCATTTCGTCAAGTAAGTGTATTTTTATTTATACCTACATAATTTATAAAAAAATACTTATTTGTCTTGTTTTTAGAAAATTACGTTATTTCAACTTTTTTTTCTGCTTTTTTTTTACGGAAGTTGAAAAAGCGGTTCAGCCACATGCAAGTTGACCAAATAATGATGTTGATGAAATTTTCTAATTTATCAAAATCACAAATACTTTCTTGTAACCAAAAGATCAAACGTCAGTCTCGCGTCATTTTTTGGAAAACTTGTTGCGCATATTAGTGATTTTCCATGAATACTTAATTTAATTGAAAAATCCCTTTCAACCACATGCAAGACAAAGAACTCGACTTTTCAAATCACAGACGATTTTGTTTAAATTCTGTTTCGCTTTCTCACAACGAATGAACAAAATTGATCAAAATCAGCCGATTTCGTGCACGGCCTCTAATTTTTTTTTCGAATTAGCAAAAATACCTCCTAAAGGTAGAGGCTAGAGATGTATCAGAAAGGTGTGGTCAAATTTCAGGATGTAGTACAGACAGAGCATCAAACTGAACAGCTTTCTGCATGGGACCTACATCGTAAGTGCGAAAAAAAATCTGCCGTCCGCAGCGAGTATGTATTGAAATTTAGTATGGGGCAGTTGATATTTTTTTGCGATTTCGATGTTGGTCCCATGGAGAAAGTTGTGCAGTTGGCTGGTCTGTCCAAACCATTTTTTAACACCTTTCTGATACACCCGTCCCTGTATAGTTTAGAGATTCAACTTTACTGACACGTATCGATGTATACAGAGTGAACCAACACGAGAGCGAGAACAAGATGTCGATGCACAACCTGGCGACCGTGTTCGGGCCGACGCTGATGCGGCCGGGCAGCGCGGGCGCGGGCAACAAGCAGCGCACCGACCTGCTGGCGGCCGGCACGGTGGACGCCATGGCGCAGGCCGGCATCCTGTACTGCCTGCTGCAGCAGCGCCAGCTGGCCGCGCAGCTGTGCAGCCACCAGCGCGCGCCACACTCGCTGCTCGACTAGCTCGACACTCGTAAGTGTAAGTATTTAAATTTGAATTAAGAATATTAGATAGTTTACATTAATTCCCACATACTCAACTATCTATTTTAGCTCAATGTCGACTAATTTGATTTTCGAGTGACTATTTGTATTAAAAACCTCCTAAGTAAATTTTGGTTGCAATTGAATTTAAACTTTGTCATACGTCACTGAGTTTGAGTTTCCAAAACTTTATAATAATTATCTAAGATTCTAAATTCAAGTTTAAAGCGTTGCCGTCACAAGGGACGATATTTTTTCTTATTGATAATGTCTATTATATTACTGCAACTCATAATTGTTTTAACAGTAAAAGTACGATTTCTGTATCGCGGTATCAGTTCATATTACGGGTCTTAAGTAGACGCGCTCAATAGCTTGTGTACAATGTGTACATGTTAAAGCTCTACCACTAAAAAGTACCCCGTCGCCCGCTTACATATTTTTTCATTTTGTTCCGCTATTATAATAATTATCCCCGCGCCTATTATATGAACAAAAGTACTGTTGGAATTTCCTTCCAACAAGAACCATGGGATGAGGTACTCGGCAGTTTCCTTATCTTAGAATGAGTATTTTTAATATCGAAATTACGATATCGGTATATGCACTCCAAAAAAATTGGTGAAATGCAATTAGTTGTTTACATTACTAATCCCGAAATGTATTGAATTTGATTAATAATAATATGTTATAGTATTACTACATGTGACACACACGCTATATTATGTACACCTCTGCCTAACCCTTCGGGGAATACAGGCGTGATGTTATGGTACGTGTAGTATTTAACTAAATACGTAATCTGCGATCGCAATTCATTTTCCAAACTTGTAAACAAACACGAGTTTTAGGAAAAACAACTGTAATGCACTGTAATACACATAAGGTTCAGTTTGCACTACGTCATATTTTTTTATAACGTTTTCAAAAGCACTAGTCAGTCTAGAATCATATAAATATCACTAATCATAAAAATTATGTTCGTCTAAGTGGAAAATGTTTGGCAAATAAATTGCGAACGCAGACAAGGTGCAATGTTCGAGATGAGTTATGCTGTTACACCGCTCATTGATGCAATTTTCCCGTTTCAATTGTGACAATGTACTTATTTATACAACACCCGATTATTCAACAGAATACATTCCATTAATTACGACAACAGACTGATCATAGATGTATCATAGAAGATATAACATTTACAAAAATTAGCGTGTATTTAATATGATGAAGTGGATGTATGTAGATAACACTTAAAAACGGCTTTATCAGATGCCTTGTGTTATGTGGTTCAAATTGAAAATGTAATATTAGAACGCGGTTGTGACGTGTGCAGCTGACACCGGCGCAGGGGCCGCACGGCTTGTTCAGCTCGTGAAAATTGAGTAATGATTGATTCAGAAAGATTAATGGTTTTAAGCAAGTATTATGAAGAGGGACCGAAATAAATTTAATAATTTATGGTATTAAAATCATTAGCATAAATTGAAACAGACTGATACTAATAAAAATGTGAGCGGTAGTGTTTAATTTCAGCTTTGAAAGACATTTTGGATTCATTTAAATCAGATTCGCAATTATATTTTTAATACTATTGGCAACTTATAACATCATGCAGATAAGGTACTCAAAAATTACTACTAAGATGAATACTTACTTGCATGTTTACTTTAAAACTCAGAGGGAGATAATTAATGAAAAAAGTAACTCCTCTTTGAATAGTGGGATGATAAACAGTTAATAATCAGCATCACAATCATTTTATTGACCTATTTATTTAGTCACTTGTTGACCGGGCCACTAGAACATTGATCTCGGGTTGTATGATTTCTGAGTCCTATTGAATACAAAATTAATAATTATGGACGTAATAACAGTTAGTCCACTTATAGCATTTTACATGCTAGTCGTGTGTATGTTATTATTTAGAAGCTTTATGTTATATCAGCACCACTTTCTAGTACTTTTGTATGTTCCCTGCGACAGTAGGTGTCACATAAAATCGATTACGATGACTAGTTTAAATAATGTAGGCGTTCTATTTCACAAATAGGCTTAGATGAATGGTGTTATATTAGTACTTAAATGGAAATTTTACCAAAAATAAAAATTCTTAGAACAATATTAATTTCATTTATATTAATTTGTGTTTATTTTGTTGAGAGACATTAATTACCCTTTAATTTACTATAGTTTATGTTGTTGAGTAATATATTCAAGACTTAAGTTAAGTGACTCCACGTGTTTGTTTTTGTCATCTTGGGATACAATGTTTATTCTTCACCAAAGACCACTGTTTATCACGTAATTTCTTCAAATCACAGTTCACAAATGTTTCCTTTTTAATTTTCGTAGGAACTGAAGGTGTAGCTTGTACTCATTTATTTATCATAGTGATTGTCACGAACTACTAACATTGTTTTATACTTCTTTCTTTACTTTGTATTGTATTGTAAGTATACATTTATACACATTCTAAAAAGTCTTATCATTCGTGATATGTTTGATGCACATAAAATATCTGAGTGATTTTATCTCAAATGTTACTAATAACTTTTCCAATAATATTATATTGTTTGTGTACTTCTTTAAGTTGAGATCTTTTGTTGATACTTAAAATAATGATGATTGATGTTAGTCAGCAGGTTTTGCCTTTTACACTTGTATTCAAATAAATTACATACACTTAAGATTTTATTATTAACGTTATGCAATTATCAGTTGCTTTCTTCATCAGAGAACACTGTTTATATGAACAAATAAGCACATCAGCACATTGATTTATCAGTCAGTCATTATATTTTTTTACTATTAGGAATTATCTTTTTGTCAGACTGAGAATGTATACCTGTGCTTGCTGTTGCCAAATTAACTGTTGCCAATTTTTATTCTTGATAAAGATAGAGTAACATTTAAACATTTCCTCACAATTGATAGTTAATAGCTGGTCGCAAATACAAGTGGTTATAACAACTTGACCTTCACAAAAAACAGTGAATGTTAATTGCTGTAAGACATATGAATTTATACCTTAGTTTAATACATGTTACCTTGTAGCCTGTTTTACAATAGATATAAGTTTGCTATTTAATTAATTTACACTATAGTTATTACCGACCTACATTAATGGATTAGGGATTTTACATATAATCTAAGGCGAATACTGGGGCAAAGATATACCTGTACTACACTCAATTTAACTCTACCTGGCCTATTTTAATATTTTGCTCTATTTGCCTTTTAGTTTGTGTGAAAAATCTCTGCACCAGCAGCTGTATTATATAGTATTCCACAACTTGGTTATAATACCTAAACTTTGTATTTAATTTTTGTATATAAATGACACTAAAATGTAGTTACATAAATTTTGCAATAAAATGTATTTTTAATACACCTTTTCAAAGCATTTTATTTGTCAACCAAACAACCATAATCTTATACAGTTTGTTAGTACAAACTGTATCAGTTTTTAACCCAATACAGAACAAAATCAACATACATAATAATTATTTACACACAATTATAACATCTTTAATTAATTCACTAATAAGTAGACAATCACACATGTGTTTGTAAGTAAATAAAACACCGTTTTTTTTTTAAATTTGGTTTTTGTTATTATGTTACTCACTATATTACAGATGACAATGTTATTACAAGGAAATATCAAGTAAGTTATTTTTAAAAAGATTTTACAATGACTACAATGGCTACACATCCATGCTTATATCATTAGGCAACAGGATATTTACATAGGTACTTCAGTTTCTGTAATTAGGTACAAAAAAGGGTGAAGTGTGTGTTTTTGATCTTTGCACAATAGGCACAGCTAGTTTTAATCATAATGCATGCTACTTTTCATATTGTATTAAATTTATTTGAATTGAATTGATAATATTCTGTACAAAAATACTTGAGACATACTTCTCACAGACAATTATATTATTTAATTTAGGTTTGCGTGTAATGTCTGCAAAAGAACATCCATTGTAGTCATTTTCAAATTTCTCTCAGCGAAATATATCAATATTGCTATAACTAATACTACAATTGAAGCTACTGCTCTTGAGGTACAGGCTATATAAAATGTTATGATAAGCAAACCAACATACAATGCTATTCTTTTATAAGTATTCATTAAAATATTTTGTTTCAGTTCATTGTCAACACACATGCCAAACCACAGCACATTAGTTGACTCACATGATGTACAGTTAGAGGATCCTTCACCCGTACAAGTTTTGCATGAGGATTCACATTCATTACAACTATAAGAACCTTCTATATTGCTACAATATTGATGAAGCTCACAAACAGTTGATGCACATTCATCTATGTCTACACACATACCAGATTGTAATTGCCAGCCTGAGTTGCAAGCTTCACAAGCAGTTGAACCATCACCACTACATCCATCGCAAGCTTTGTGGCATACTTTACACGAACCAACACTAGTTTTGTAGAAGCTTTTAGCACATTCATCACACAGTCGTCCTGTGTAACCCTTTCTACAAATACATGTACCATTTCCTTTACGAGTGCCAGCACCATCACATCGGCCATGTCCAGCACAAACTTTATTGTTCTCATCCTGAGGGCAGGCTGTACATGCGTCGCCGTAATTATTACTAGGACAACAATGCTGAAGAGTCTCAATGCACAGCCATGTGTACAAATCTAAAGAAACTGAATCTTTGTTGAACCACCACTTTTCTAGAACTTGCTCCGATTCTTCTGCGATAGCATAACATGCATCTTGATGTGTTTTCAACTCTGAACACAAACCTTCTTGTATTTCCACCAAACGAATCTCACTGCGTGAATATGATTTTAATTTAGCTTCCTCCCAAGCTGCATCTCCACCTTCATACTTTCCTCTAGAAGTTTGATCAAGCCAGTTATTAAAAGAATCCGTTAATATTTTACAGCGTCGACATTCAGTCAGTTTGTGAGCCCCATCGAAATCGCTAGAAGTAATTTTTTTACTACCTATGAATTCACAAAACAAAAACAATAATAGAAAAGATATCTTTGGGATCCCAAAACTCCCCATGATTATAGTATAACTTTTATTAAACAGAATGTAATTTCAGTGTATGTGTATGTGCTTTATGTTAAATAATCATATTTTCTAGTCTACGAATTATCAGATCATAACCTAAAAAAAAATTACTGATTACTAGTACTATTAGGAATGGTCGCATTGACAGTTGACAGTAACTTACACAGATAAGTTAGAACCATGTAGAGATGTGTCCCTCACTCATGAGGTGCCTCGTTTGAGGTACTCGTGATCGCAAATTGAAAGAGTTACTCGAATTTCAACATTGAACCAACTCACTCGTTCACTCGTCCTCACTTTAAAATTGACATTGACATATTGACGCGAGTACTCGCGAGTGAGTATTGAGTGAGCTTAGTGAGTGAATGAACCGACTTTCATAATTGTACATACATCGACGTAAGACTCCTCGCCTCAAATGAGGGGTACCTCTTGAGGACCTCGCGAGGTAAAATGAGGTACTCCCTCAACCTCATATAAAAATGACGAGTTACCCATCACTAGAACCATGGAATTAGTCTGACCATGGTCTTCAAATATACCCTATTCTTTTATAAAGATAGTACATACTAATTCCATGTAGTAGTGACATGAAGTGGCAACTTTTATCCTCAATTATAGGGTGATAGCTTAGAGCAGTGTTTTTCAACCTTTTTCATGACGAGGCCCACTTAGTATAGAAAAATATTTCACGACCCCCTAACCTCCGGTGTTTTAAACTTAGTATTAAGTCTGTCACTTTTTGTAGCTTTTGGACAGATAAACAGAATACCCACATTTAACCACAGAAGTTTTGAAGTTTCTGATTCAATTTGGAATCTCCTACTTGTGCGAGTTAACGTTTTCGTCGATGGCAAACAGCGAAATCGCCTAAATTCTGAAAATTATAGCAAAAACGGATCCGCAGTGGGAAAAATTAATTAACGAGAAACAGGCGCAACCATCCCATGAATGTGAATGGGTTCGCCTGTTCCTCGTCACATTAATGATTCATGTGACTGTAGGTGTTTGTTGATTTGTGTTAACCTAAGCCTATAATTGAACTTTTCTCAATAAATATTACATTTTGAACTAGTATGGTTTTATATTTATGAGCTTTAAATTGTAACGGCGACCCTCTTAAAGAGGTTTGACAATCCCTAGGGGGTTGCGACCCACACGTTCAAAAACACTGGCTTAGAGTATAAAACACTGGAGAAGCCTTACGAACACTTCCCCTCTGTAAAAGTACAAGAACAAATGTTCTAGTACGCTCATAAAAACTACTTTAAAATCGATTCTAACGCACTTCGTAAATCGGGAACCACTGTACTTTAACACTCGTCGCTTTTTTATAGTAGCTATTTTTTTTTTGTATCGAATAGACCTTTTAGTGTATAATTGAAAACCCCAAAGTGCGCAAAACCATAGGTGACGAGAAAAAAGTCGCCAAAGTTTCTTACGATATTGGTGGGATATTACGGGCGGGAAGGAGCACATGGCGGGTCTTGTTTCCAAGCATAAATAAAGCGTAGTCGACGGCCCTGCGGCACCTACATTCAATTACGTTTCGTTACCAACTATGTATATAGAGTACAAATAAAACTTTATTATTTTTTATTTCATTAAATAAATTATTTGCTTCATAATTGAGTTCATTGCGGTAGCAGCTATTTAAAAATGAATTAAAGTCAAAAACTAACAATATTTATATTCAAAACCAGTTAAATCCGCTGTCACTTTGTCTGAACGTAAGACGGAAAAGCATAGGAGTGAAATACGTACAATATCTGTGGTAAAATGTCAAATTTATTACGTAAAAAGTTGTTTTTTTTTAAACTTTAGGATTTTTTTCTCAAAAACAATGCGTTTGCGCAGTGTGAAATTTCGCGAAAGCGTTTTACATGAAGATAAGATACCCAAAAAAAATTTGAAGCTTCGCACGCGCACGTGTTAAAGTACAGTAGAGCCTTCAAATACGCCAACATAAAGAACTGAATAACCTTCCATAAGTTGACATTTTTTTATAATAATATTTTTTTTAAATAATAATAATAATAACCCCACCGCCGTATCTCTACGTTGACGTTTTGGTGGGGCTTGCGCGCTCCAAACTCTGGGTCTGTGCCGGTAGAGTTTACTTTGCCGGAACAGGCCTAGGATGAGGGGCCAGAGCTATATAGTTACTTTACTCTTTGGGCCAGAGATACTCTTTCCCCGACCTTCACTACCTCGCCCGCGTCACCTATGTACCGCGACAAAAAATGAAGCAACCAATGGATGCGTTCAGAAAAACGACATCTTTTTGTTTTGAATTTGTTGAAATTTTAATGATTAGTTTGAATTTGTATATGGTCTTTAGTTGTGCCCCACTTTGATTGATTTTAAGTAGTTAAAAAAATTATAATTTTGTAAAAAATGTCAGGTTATTTCTGAGCTCGTGGCCTCATGGGCCGGGGCCCTCTTGGGTCGGGGGCCCTTGGCATTTTGCCAGCCCTATAGTTACGCCACTGGGTGTAGCAGGACGCAGCAACATATTTGGTCCCGCCATAGCAGTACCACATCGATTACGGCAAGTGGGCTTCCTTCGCTTAGATTCCACCTTCACGAAGCCTTCCTTGATAAGATTTAGTCATGTTTTTATTGAAATTTAAAATTCTAACCTCATAATACAAATCGATTTTTCATTCGATTCAAAGATGATTCAATAAAAAACGTAGCATGAATCGAGTATTTTCCTCACGTTAATTCTGTGAAGTGACCGAGTCTCACTACATCTCGTTTTTATGATCATAAAGATCAAAATACTTTTCTTTTGCATTACAAAAATATACGTCAAATTAGCAAAACTTACATGCACTTGACATGCGATTATGTCCTCTAGTAAAAATGTTAACGAGACTACCGTAGGGTTGGGGTCATGTTTGAAACCAAAATTGGCATGTCGATAATTTCCTAGTAAAAGTTACTTAGTAATTATTTTTGTTTATTGTTCAATCGATACAATTCCATGTTTTATAATTTTTTATGTCCATTGAAGTGGTTATATATATACAATTTATTTTTTAATTTACGTAATTTATTATTGAGATTACTTATTACAAATTTAGTTAACTAGATTTAATTGTAGTTATTTTCTCTTTTTATTAAAATGTAACTATTTTATGCAACAGCTGTTTTATTTCATGGATTCAAGCAAAATTCCGAATGACTGTCGATATCGATAAAATAAAAATTAAAGGTACGGACTTCTCTTTCCGCTACCGCGTCCCCCGCTAAAAGTGACAGACTTTTTTGTTCGGAATATTGTGCGTATTAGTAATGTCAATTAATGCGATTTCGCATAAATTTCATTAGCATGTGAATTCATGAGTCGTAGCATGCTAATTGCTATTGCTATGCTAATTGCTAATAATGAAGTATGTGAATTTTGTTAATATGCGAATTAAATTATTATTAACAATCTCGCATTCATTCAATATACAACCCTAAGTACGCGCAAATAAAAGAAAATAAGATAACAATTGCTTAACCCATTCTTCGCAAGTTCGCAGCACTGCTAATAAATTTCACTCGCGAACGAGGTCACGGTTACGTGAAACCGATAGATTTAGTATTCCCGACTTCCCGTGGGTACGACGGAGAGCGCACGCTACCGCTGCGTGCGTCGACGCTCTGACGTATGATAGTATAAAAAAGTACGACGCGATAAATTCACTTAGCACTTCACAGAATTTCGCAACTACATTTCATTTGCTAAATGCTAAATGAGCATTCGCATGCTAACAATGAATGCGAATGCTAATTAATCCATCACTAGTGCGTATGGCTTCTCCAGTGTTATATTATACTCTAAGGGTGATAGACGCAAGTACGCGTACTTATGGTGTCATACTAAGTATGCGTAGTTTAAAACCGCTGAGTAAGTTCGCCGGCGATCCAACAGGTTTGAAATTTTCGTAGCCCGTCTTGGTTCGTTGTTTCGTACGTCTGTCATCGCCGCGAGTCACGAGCCGCCATTTTATTTCGAAATTTGTGTAATGTTTGTTTAGTTTGGTTCAGAAAATGCGACAACATCGCGATACAGTGTGAGCAAGCTTCACGTGTGTCATCGAAGGCTAGCCGAGTTTAAGCGCCTTATTCACCATCCATCTTGCTATACGTCCCGCCAAGGCCGCAGTGCTGGACTAGAGTGAAAGCACTCTATCATGCGCCCATCTAGCGTGCGTCCGCTCAAGGCCGCGGTTAATGTACCAGATTAGGGGTTTTATTTTCTCGATTTTACCACAAAATTCCCTAAATCCCTGACAAAAAAGTAGCGCTAAGCCATGGTTAATATTAATCATTTTACACTAAAAAACGGGAGAAATCCCTAAAAGCGGAAACACTAGCTGAATCTGCGGTACAGCAAACATACACGATCCGGAACACACGATGCTCGATGCTCGCGGTGGGGGGCGCTAGCTGGATGTCATGCACATCCAGCAAGCAAGAGATAATAATAATTGACGTACGTTGAAACTATTCACTGTCGTTTTTCGTCGTGCATCGTGCATGGCCTTGGCGGGACGTACAGCAAGATGTCTGGTGGTGAACAAAGCTCCTAAGTTCACGAATTTAAAAACCGTGTACTTTAAGTTCGTACGTCTATAACTCACTTTTGCTCATTGTGCGTTTTTATAATTTCTAACGTGGCGATATTATCGTGGACGTCTACGTCCACCCCTATAAAATGTATGGAAATACGTGCATCATCACAGTGATAGGAATAGGTAGTGCCTATTTGCCTAAACTTCGAAGAACAGAGACGAGACTTCCTCATTGGCCAATGTGCGCTTTTATAACTTCTAACGCGACGATATTATTTTGGACGTCCACGTCACGGCATCACGATAACACAAGGAAGAAATGTTTGAAAATAAGTCGTAAATGTCGAAGTGGCGGTGCTTGGGGGAGGCCTATGTTCAGCAGTGGACGATGATGACAGTGATAGGAATAGGTAGTGCCTATTTGCCTAAACTTCGAAGAACAGAGACAAGAAACGGAGACTTCCTTAGGACTAAATTTTTTCCGGGACATCTATCCCGAAGTAAGGGACAACACTTTTAAATACATTAAAAAAATATGTTATTTGGAATAAGTAGTTCGTCTATATTTACCTAAAGTTTGCGACTAGACATAACATTTATAATTCATAACTCCATAATAATAACTTATCCTCTATGGGCTCTAAAAAAAATAAAACACATAGAATATTGCTGTAACAAATATATGTATATTTATATTATTTTTTAAATATGACGTAATTGGAAAGCATGAAACAAAATGTACAGACAGAAAAAACATAAGTTATAAATTTCTGTTTATCTATCTATGTCATATTTATTTTACTGACGTTGAGTTATGCAATTTTAACTCAAATCAAAGTACAAATTAAACTTTGAAGTATAACATTTAGGACAATCAGTTTTAATAATGAACTACTAACTGTTCGGTTTTGATACAGATCTTGACGCATTAAAAATTGCTAAGAATTTGAAAATCTTTATTTGTGTTACAAATACCATAAAAAATAAAGAACGATTTTAATTTCATCATCTTGATTCGATTCGTCAAGTTCAGTATCAGAACCGAAATTTTCTTTGTCAGATTAGTTATCTAAGTACAGTTCTCACACACAATCATAATTTTTTCTATATTTTCAATTGTCAGGCGATTTCGTTTTATTTTAAGAATCCATTTATAAGTTGAAAACGACCTTTCAACATCGACTGAGATTAAAGGCGCGTACATATAGTATAATCGCTCATCTCTTCCTGCTGTTATCGCGTCACATATGTCTCTAATTTTATCTAGATCGGGATTTCTGTCCATGACATTTACGAGTTTATTTTTTATAGGCTCAGACGAACACCAGCTAAGCACAGTTCTCACGTGATCAAATATTTCAATAGATTCCGTTAGAGTTAAATTCGATTTTTGTAATTTCTTTCACCCAATTTGTATATCTTTAAAATATTCCTCAATGTAGTCCAAGTCCGATTTCAAGTTTTCCTTTTGAAGAACATTTTTGGCACACCTAATAGAGAGCGGGTCGGAACTTCTTAAAAGATTTACAATCGTTTTAATTTGATCGTAATATTTTGCATAATATGACACTGCCTCCAACCAAGTACCCCATCTTGTAATAACGGGTCCTGGAGGAAGCAGCATGTGGGGAAAGGCGTTTTTTAACTAGCGCACTCTAAAAGGCGACTTTAAAAAAAAAAATACCTTTGAAATTAATTCATTTATATCAGAGTATTCGTATCGTATTTTTTCTGCCACGAGATTCAGTGCATGTGCTAAGCAAGTGACGTGTATCATGTTGGGCAAATAATTTTTCAGAACACGTCCCGCTTTTAGCATATATGCTACACTATCAGTACATAATACAGCAACGTCTCCTACTTTTGATTCATACGAATCGCGCCACATATTTTCAAGGCAGTCTATTACAAATTGGGCAATTGTGTTCCCATTAACAATTTCTAGTACTTTGCAAGCAACTAAAAATGGTTTTTGTGTGATCGTATTTAAAGGTTTTACAAGAAAATCTACCATGTATCTGCCTAAAAAATCAGTTGTCTCGTCTAAAGATACCCACAGCTTTTGATTTGCAGTTTGTTCATAAATCGAGTCAATATTTGTTTTAATAATCTTATCTAAATAAACTTTTCTCAGCAATGATTGCTCACGAACCTTTTGTCGATTTGTTCAATTGCAGCAAATATATTTATGGAAGATTTTTTTGAAAGCGGGGTTGTTTACTTGAATTCAAGGTATAGAATATTACATAATATGAGAAATTGTACTAGGTCCAAATAAAATTCTTCATTTCGTTTCTTACTTGTCCCTTTGTATTTCGGACCTTTAAAGTGCCTCTTGACACTACTAAGTTTAGCTGTTATACTGCTCTCGCACTTAGAACAGTAAATCAAATTACTGGCCGTGTCGTAATATAATTCAGGATGAAGTCCCATCCAACTTTGTACTGTTGCTTCCGTAGGGTTGTTCGCCATTGCCAATCTTAATGGTCTCCAAAAAGAGGTACCTAAAATAAAATAAAATTAAATTTTATAGTTTTCCATACCTCAAAAGGAAAAACAAACCCTTATAGACATAGGGAGGTGGAAGGGAAAGCGGGAGAGGCGCGCGCATTCCACCTAGATGCATCGATTGTATCGATTTGAAGATTTTATTATTTCATTTTACGCTCTAATAAAGAAATACGGTTAGAAAATATGATCACGCGTAGCGTCATTGTTATTGAAATTGTTTTTTTTCTTCTAAAGAGTTACATTTTAGTCAATGCGCAAAGGACATAATCCATTTTGGTACAAATATAAAAAGAGCCGGCCAGAAAAATAATATATTTTGATAGAATTCGTCCGCCTTAGCATTTCTTTATGACACCAAAGATGTAGCATCACTATGCTTGGTAGTATTTGAGTTCACTTTTATATTTGGACCAAAAATTAAATGCGGATGATGTCCTGTCTTGTACGTAATGGTCATCAAATATTCAAATAACCATATTTTTTTTCTTTAAATACGTTTCATACACAATAATTATCTTAAAAACTCCACTCAAAAATTTCAAGTTCATACAACTGCAGATCAAGCTAGACTGTCAAATTGCTAGTTTAAGATAAAATAATATATACATTTATGTTCTACTTTATATCTAGCTTACTGTTTTGTTTCCCTACAAGAAATAAAATAAATAACTTTAGTCAAAACAATAAAAAGTAATAAATTTTGACTAATCGTATTATTTGATGTAGACAGACAGGAACAATGTTATTGCAGCAAATCGTAATCCATAAATTCAAGCCAAGGTAGTCGTATTAGGAAGATCCAATGAACCAAAAAACGTGCGAGGGTCAAAAACAATATTCACAGAAACAATACAGGAAGATGCTCACTTACAGACCGAAGTACAGGAGTGATGTGAGGTTAACCTGAGCGCGCTGGCACGCGGGGTGGTAGGGGAAGGTATGTAGACCCTCCCCGCGCCGCACAGGTATGCGACCATGGCGGTTTCTTTTTGTAATTTCTAAGAATAGATAACGAAATGCGCTGCCGTAAAAGTCGTATTGTACTTTCGGTGCAATAAAGATTAAATGATGTTTTTAAAGTTTAAGTGTGTTACTAAACAATGTGATAAAGCCATTATTTTAATATCATGCACATTTTTAAATATACTTTAAAATTATATTTCATTAAGTTATAATACAAATACCGTTTGTTTTTTAAATGATAAATTCGTCCTATTATAGAGAATGCTAAAATTATAAAAAAATCCGTTTTATTATTTGAAAGACAAAATGTCTTTTTTTTTCAATTATACATTTGGACTTTAGAAATCTCATTAAACGTAGCCGAGAGTGAGCTAGAAAGAAGATATTTAATTCGAAAGGTGTACGGCTCCAAAAAAAAAATTCTGAAAATTTTATGGTTGTAACGACTGTGAATGTTATTTATTATGTTATGTCTAGTCGCAAACTTTAGGTAAATATAGATGAATTACTTATTCCAAATAACATATTTTTTTAATTTCGGGACAGATGTCCCGGAAAAAATTTAGTCCTTAGGAAGTCTCCGTTTCTTTTCTCTGTTCTTCGAAGTTTAGGCAAATAGGCACTACCTATTCCTATCACTGTCATCATCGTCCACTGCTGAATATAGGCCTCTCTCGAGCACCGCCACTTCGACATTTACGACTTATTTTCAAACATTTCTTCCTTGTGTTATCGTGATGCCGTGACGTGGACGTCCAAAATAATATCGTCGCGTTAGAAGTTATAAAAGCGCACATTAGCCAATGAGGTAGAAAATATCAATATTTGCCGTGGGTGTCGCTAGTATCTCTTGACTCACGGAAAATGTCAAATAACACACAAAACGCCGCAGTGTAACACTTAAAATGGCGCCTTTCATTCTTTTGAAAATTCAAATATTTCTAATTCATTTACGTTGTCGAGCAGGCGAATTGTATAAACGACGTAAGTTCGTCTGACTAATCTGTATTTGTGACCAGGAAGTGATTTTGTTTGAGATAGAATTCTTCTAGTTATTTACTTTGGTACATTTTAAAAATGATGATTACTGAATTGTATTTCCATTATCAATCCTTGAAATGAACACTAAAATACCACAAATTCTATACCTATACTACCACCATATCTATACACATCCTATACATAGATATCAATAGCATACCGGTGTCCTATCCAAAGGTGTAGTTTTAACTATGAATATCTGATGGCGCTAGTTTCTTTACGAACGCAAATGACCCTGTTCCACGTAACAAGATTAATCTCTATCTCAGTATATATATAACCAAGTACTCTATGGCCGTAACGTAAGACATTGATTGCCACCAGTTTACTTCACATTTGAGGGATTCTGTTTACTCTTATGTTTTTTTAAAATTTATTTTGTGTATATACATAAGAAAAAAAAAAAAAAAACTGGTACATTATAAAATTATTTCTCAAAATGCTGATATTCAAGCTAGCGATTGTAATATTTTTAAAACAATTCGGAAAAACACAGGAGAGGAGTGCTCTGTGGAAATAGGAATGTCAATTTGTGCATTGTAACAACGAGGCACAGCTTAAAAACTGAAAATAACTTTTCATACGCACTTTATAGCGAAATTAATCATATTATTTGAATTAAAACTAATCAACTTAATTGGTGTTCCATAAGTAACTCAGCAAAAAAGGTGGAGGATTATGACAAATGGACTAACCCTAAAATCACTGCGATTTATTTCTGTGATCGTAACCAGCATTCACGTTGAAAATGGCAGATAAAATAAAGTAAGTTTGCTTGATTTCCTTCGGAATTAATTTTATAGTTACATAATTGGCAAGTTTGTCTTTAGTACCTGTACACTAAAAATCAAATGTATATGTACCGTACTGATCACCAATAATCAAAGATGGCAATCGTCCCAATATTGTTCTTTTTATTTTTTTGCTTTTGTGCTACGCGTCAGCTATTCATCCATATTATGTAGTGTACCTATGCTGAACCAAAGTAAAAATAAAAATGCAGCTGCCAGCTGTACATTTTAATGCCCCTAAGACGACCCTCCTAAAATTTGGCAATATGTGGTGTATTTATTATGTTTCCTTGTATGTTGTTGCAGAGTCAAGTCCAACTTTGATAACAAAGGTAACTATGAACCTTCAGATTCAGAAGATGAATATACACCGAATGAAAAAAGACTACTTGAGAAGGTGCGCAAAAGAAAACACAATGATTCAGAGAGTGAAGAAGAAATGTATGCTTTCTCTGAGTCAGGTGACTCGGAAAATGGAAAAGAAGATTTAGGCATTGCTGACAGTGATGTAGAAGGTCAAGAACAGTCAGATGATGACTTACCTGATTCTAAGGCCTGGGGTAAAAAGAAAAGATCATATTATGCAACAGATTATGTGGATGAGGACTATGGAGGCTTTGGCAATGATGAAGAAATTGCACTTATGGAAGAAAAAGAAGCAAAAGATATTCAGAAAAGGCTTTTAGAGCAGCTAGGAGAAGAAGATTTTACACTAGATTTTTTGTCAAAACAGGTTGCAGATGTTGAAGAAAAAGAAACTGTGATAAAAACAGATTTAAGTCAGATGTCAAAAAGGCAGAAGTTACAGCTACTTGAAAAAGAAAGTCCAGAATTTGCAAGCCTAATTGATGATTTTAAAACAAAATTAACAGTTGCAAAAGATGATTTACATCCTGTCCTAGAGCTTGTCAAAGATGGCAAACTCCCCACATGTCCCGCCTCAAAATTTGTTAAAACAAATTATGACCTTATTTTGAATTACTGTACGAATATTAGTTTTTATGTACTTCTTAAAAGTCAAAGAATCAACATTCAGAATCATCCTGTTATCAAAAGATTGTACCAGTACAGACAAATGTTAAACAAAATGGAGCCAATTTACTTGGAAGTTGTAAAACCTCAAATAGACAAAATATTACTAGCTCTGAGAAACAATTTGGAGCTGCGTGTTACTGAAATGAAAGAACTAAAGAAAGATATGAAACGCAAATCAGAAAGACAGTCACCTGAATCAACACCCAAGAAGTTAAAACTTATAAATGCAATGGAAAAAGATGAAGGTGAAGATACCGGCGTTTCTGATGATGAAGATGACTATGAAGGAAATGACTTCTTCAAGCCTGACAGTGGAATTGATGTTCAAAGAAACAATGACGAATCTGAAGAGAGTGGATTCTCAGATAATGATACTTCTCCCAATGATATTGAGATTGAAGACAATAAACCTTCTACCTCATCACAGGATATTGTTCCAGAGGACGTCGGCGAAAAACGTGAGATTACTTATCAAATTGCCAAAAATAAGGGCTTGACTCCTCATAGAAAGAAAGATCAAAGAAATCCCAGAGTTAAACATAAGCTCAAATACAGGAAGGCTAAGATCAGGAGGAAGGGAGCTGTCCGTGAACCTAGAACTGAGATGACTAGATATGCTGGAGAAGCATCAGGAATAAAGGCTAATGTTAAAAAGAGCATTAAAATTAAGTGAAACTCATTTATTTATTTTTACAAAAATATTGTAACAGGATAATCTGTAATAAAGTTGTATTTCACTGAAGAATGCTTGTCATCATTTAGTGTTGCCATCTGAAAAAACAATAATGTAAATTAAGTATCAAAGAAAATTACAGTGTAATACTTTGTTGGATTCAAATACAAACTTACAATTTCAAAACTTTGTCTTTTCCCCCTGAAGCTACATAAGCTCCATCTGGTGCCCAATCTACAGCAAAAACTTCATCAGCATGACCTGGTAAATCCAGCTCTAGTTTTTTTATTTTCATATTCCAAACTGAAAAAAGAATAACATTTAAATATTTGTAGTCAGTGGCAGTCTGCCCCGCGGCTTTGTTCTGCAGAAACGTTTGAGAATGTAGGTTGCCAGAGATAACAAGGTGAGCTTGAAAATTTTGGCCCCCTCCTTGGAAAGGTTAGGTTTTCTGTGGACCATTCATATATAAATAGGAGATTCTTTGCAGAACGCAAGATCGAGCGAATCAAGCTCGAAAAGAACCAATAATCATAATGGAATAATAAGAAAATAATTTCTTATCATGATGACACTCAATTACACTATTTCCAAAATTAAGTACATTGTATATGTAATTATTGGATTTCATAAATTTATTTTTTTAAGTATGGGAAATAATAGATACTAGTCTCCAAAAATACAACTTTTGCTTATCAGAACACAGGGTAAAATCTGGGGGCACGGTAGTGCCCCTGCCAAGTCGTAATTTTTACGTTCTCAGAGACAATAGAGTCTTGTCAATACTCATGTTCATTATTGGAATAGGCTAAGCCACTAGCAAAATTTGATGTAACTGATAAGTGGAGTTTAATAGGCAAAAGAAATGACTTTTTAAAGTTTCAAATTACGTATTTTATGATTGATAGTCCAACCTTGTTCGGAGATTGGCCATTGTTCTTTTGCACCTCGCTATAAAATTTATACAGAAATTTGAGTTATTGAGATTGATGCAGAAAAGCTAGAGAAACAAGAGAATGTTGGATTCAAGAGCGTGAAAAGCGAGCTCGAAAATTTTAGCACCCTATGTTTACATTTTGCATATGCATGCAGGGGGCTCCAACGACAAATGGCCTTTTTACTTACTGAACATATTAAAGGTCGATGATTTATATTACTTATACTTATCAGCTAAATATTGAAGTTTTGGTAAGGTTTAAAAAATATTGGTCAGAAAATACCTAGTCAATTGAGACGCTACCAGTGGCTAGCAAGAATAACAAAATTGATCAGTAAATAATGTTCAAGATGTAATAATGCTACCAATTTGGATGTAGGCGTCGCTAACCTAACCCATTTGATAGGGGTGCCCCAATCACGGAGAGCTAACTAATTGTATAATCTTGCTGACCAAGTATTATTTTGTATCATGACTATTTAACAAATCAAGCTGACCAATATCTTACCTTGCGCCTATTTTTTTTACTGCCGACGTCAAAAGTGTTTAAATGGCGAATCGTTCAATTACTTCTTTATCTTTTTAATGATTTGATTAAAGTACTTCTGGACATTTGGGAGGGGCCCCGGGGAGGGTCGCAATTGCCGCATTAGTCCGTCAGTGTGCAGTGCAATTTCTATGCATTAATTCAACATTGAATGACAATTAATTCATATCAAACCTTTCAAGGTAGAGTCTGCACTGGAGCTTAATAGAAGCCTGGAATCAGCTGACCATGCCACCATGTACACTGCTTGCACATGTCCCCTGAGAGTGGTTATGAATTTGCCCGTAGCTGCATCCCATAGTTTCACTGATTTGTCGAATGAAGCTGATGCTATAATTCTGTAAAAGACAGATAAGCGAAAGATAGATAGAATAATGATAGGTACAATACGGCCGATATAACTTGGCGGGTCTGGACATAGGCACTACGAATTTTCGCGCTTGTTCATTCACACTGGCCTCATGTCACCATTTGATTCCTAAAAAATGTTATTGCACAGCCTTCTGCGCGAAATTCTAAGTTATATCGTTATATATATATATAAAACTGCCAAGTTATATCGGCTGTATTGCATGTTGTTATTTATTTATTTACTTCTCTTACAACTATCTTTACAGATCCTCGACCTAATACGATATTGTGGCTATCATCAACTATTATTTATATCCAATATATGTATTACAACGAAATATGTACATTATGAATCTACTACTTGAACAGCAAAAATAAATAAAATTAATCAAAAAATTACCTATTTAATTAGCTACTAAACATTGGTGCATCATTTAGTAGTCTAACAAACTTATCTTAACTACTAAAAATATCATAACAATTAAACATTAAAAACTCTCTCTTTTATTAATTAATCTAAAGAGTCTGACACTTGGGTGTTGGCATAGTCATAATGTTTTCTGCTACCTATATCTTTTTTTCCGTCTGTCCTGTTACAAAAGAGATAAGACTTAGTTGGATGAACAGAATACAGTACCTTGTGTCTGGAGAAAATTTGACATCATTTATGAGCTGCTGATGGCCTGTCATTCGGGCTAAAGGACGTTTTTCTTTCTCAGGCAGCCAAAGAAACAAAGTGAAATCATCTGATCCTGATACGAGACGTTCCTCGCTTTTTTCGCATACTGCTTCATACCTTTCTAGAGCCCGCTGTTGAAGAATATTTTCTGAAAAAACATAACCACAATGCAGTTTCATGATTAGCGATAAAATCAAAAAGGTATGACAATAAATTAATTCATAGTAATAAATTCATGTTTAAATGAAATTCAGGCTAGTATTCAATTTTATTTGTATGTAGGACTGTTGTTTTTTACAACAATGCTAAAAGTTTATAGCTTGAAGAAAGAGTTAATATTATGAAAATTGTAAACCATGGGTTTACTCACTATCACTAATGATGGATTGCTGGTCAGTGATGGGATGAAAAGGTCCAGTTCTGAGCACATAATCTGTGCTTAGCGCCAATGTGTTGACCCAATGTGCGTGACCTTCTAAAGTCCTGCAGAGGATGCCATCGTCTGCTCTCCATACCTTGAATTTTTTATTATAGTTAATGGGTAGGAATGTTACTTTTGTCACCTTTTGTGAGAGACCTCAAGTATGCAGATCATTAGGATCTATACAAACCTTTATTGTTCTATCTTGAGAAGATGTGTAGATAAGTCCATTGCCACCCCACTTCACAGATGTGACTGCTTTTGCATGACCTGTTAGACTTAAGACTGTGAGGCATGTGACTGTGTCCCATATTCTGACATCACCATCCTTAGATGAACTGGCCAGTTTTCTACACTCTGGATTCCTAGAAAATTATAGAAACACTTTATACAGATATATAAGTTTATTAGGTTCTATACCAATCAAATAATATTCTGTAATATATTTGACTGAAGGGACAATTTCAATTTTACCTTCCTTTTCATGTTAGCACATCACTTAGCATATTTGTCCAAATATTTGCATTCTTACTGCTATACAAAATATACAAGTATGTATACAGATATGCTAAGAGCAGTGTCAGCACCACTAAAACTGTACAACATACCTGTGATAAGGTTCCCAAGCAAGTGCTGTGACCCATTGCTTGTGCCCTATCATTGTTTTTCCTATTTGATTCCCTGTCATTGGGTCCCATATCATTACTCTGCCTTGTTTGCATGCTGAAGCCAATTTTAACCCATCAGGAGACCAACTTATGCAAAGAACCCAATTGGCATGACCTGAAAGAAAAAAATAAGAAATAACTTATTAAAGATTTTTTCTTTTATACACACAATATTTTTATGGAATGATTGAATTTGCTTTACCTTTACATACATGTAATGGTGTTTGTGTACTTAGGTCCCAAAATCTGATAGTGGTATCTCCTGAGCCACTAGCCAACTGTCTCCCAGATGGACTGAAGCTTGTTGATATTACTGCTTCTGCATGGCCTGGTATTGAACTAAAACATTATGATAGATTAAACATCCTGGTATTTTGTTGCAAAGTAGTAAAAATGATTTACACTGGCATACTTAGAATTAATATACTGACCTGGTACATCTGGTAACTGGTCTTACTCTAAAGACAGCTTGTTGCTGGTATATTATTTCAACAACTTCTTCTGAGTTCAAACTTTTTATATCAAGGGCATCTTTGAGACTGTTTGTTATTTCAACATCTTTAACGAAAAATAGAAATGGCTTGTCTTCCTGGAATAATATTTTGTAAAATGAAAAAGCAGTAAAGACAAACTTTAAGACAATGTTTTATGGTACAGTCATCATTATTATATGAAGAATTTATATGAAAGAAGTCAATGTTCTGTAGTTTCTGCCTTTCTAGTTGCTTTGTTCATGCTTGTTTCATGAGCAGAAGGCGTGAGTTTATGTACGTAAGTTAAGATTCATGTCAATAAATACATCAGTTCTTTAATCAATTCTAGGGATAAATCTGACCGCCCCTAAGATGACAGGGGGTCATCCTGTCACCTTAGGGGCGGAATGGTATCCCAAGGACCTGAATGGTAAATAAATGTCCATAAAAAATAATAACAGCAAAAATGGGCTTACTTCTTGTAAAAGAGCATTGCAGATTAACTGAAGTTGATCTCTAGTTATGTTTAGCGGTAGATCTAAAGGGCTTCCTGTCTCTTCTCCGGTGTCCGATTTAAGTCTAGCTTGGACACAACTAGGTAAGTCCACTTCCATTTTTGATGGTTTATACTTTGAATTTATAAAAAATCAAAAGATAAACATGCACATAACCCCAAAACATCACCTTATTTGAGGTTGGGGCTCACGTCACATTTTTTTCTTTTGGATATTTTAATGACCTGGCTACTGAGGCCTTTAAGTAAAGTGACATTAGAAGCTAGCGAGTCGCCGGCGATGATAAGGGCGGATCCAGCGACCAGCGGGTGTTGTGAACAGAGTTGATATTAGTGATCAACTACTAATGGTTTTGTGTCTTGTCTGGTGGGCTACTGCCCGACGCCGACGAGGCGACGACTGATGCCGAGACGTTGTATGTATGGTAGTCGCATGGTAAACAGGATTTTGCGTGAAGTCAGTGTGAGTCGATTTGAATTATTCTTTACACGTATAACACGAAAATAAATCAAGACATAAGGTAATGGAAATAAAGTTTTCTTTTTTCATTATTATTATCTATCTAATTGACGTTTCAAATCTCGTGAAATAAAATATTTTGTGTGATGGCAACATTATTCCATAGATGTCCGACATCGGCATTTTACATACGTGTTATGTTTATTTTATTTGTACTATAATTGGTTTTAGGAAGTTAATTGCTGCATAAAAATGAAATATTTGTATTTATTGTTTATTTTTTGGACTATAGTTAACTGTGATGAACATACTCATACATATAAAAATGGAGAACAAGTTGTGCTGTGGATGAATACAGTAGGTCCGTATCACAATCGCCAAGAAACGTATGCATACTTTTCATTACCTTTCTGCGTAGGTACTAAAGTGACTATTGGACATTACCATGAGACTTTATCCGAAGCGCTCCAGGGAGTTGAACTAGAATTCAGTGGTCTCGATATCACCTACCGGGATAATGTACCGGCGCAGCAATTTTGTGCCATTGAACTAAATGACCAATCCTACAAAGCACTTGTGTATGCCGTGAAGAATCACTACTGGTATCAAATGTACATAGATGACCTACCAATATGGGGAACAGTAGGCGAAATCGATGGGGACCATTATTACATTTGGACTCACAAGAAATTCGACATTGGATACAATGGGAACAGAATTGTGGAAGTAAACCTTACAGCCGAGAATAAGGAGCGACTGTCATCCAACGCCAAAATTCCATTCACTTATGAAGTAAATTGGAAGAAAAGCGATATCCACTTTGAAGACCGATTTGATAAATATTTGGACCCAAATTTCTTCCAGCACCGGATTCATTGGTTCAGTATCTTCAACAGTTTCATGATGGTGATATTTTTAGTAGGACTTGTTTCCATGATCCTCATGAGAACACTCCGTAAGGACTATGCAAGATATTCTAAGGATGATGATCTTGATGATTTAGAAAAAGACCTAGGAGATGAATATGGCTGGAAACAAGTTCATGGCGATGTTTTCAGACCAGTTCCTCACTTACCAGTATTTTCAGCTCTGATTGGAGCTGGGTACCAGCTCACTGTAGTGACATTGGCAGTTATAATATTTACAATTTTTGGGGAACTTTACACTGAAAGGGGATCGCTACTCTCCACAGCAATATTTATCTATGCCGCCACATCCCCAGTCAATGGATACTTTGGTGGTTCACTTTATGCCAGGATGGGTGGTAAGCTCTGGATAAAACAGATGTTACTTTCAGCATTTTTACTACCTGTACTTGTTTGTGGTACAGCATTCTTTATCAACTTCATTGCTATGTACTACCATGCATCAAGAGCAATTCCCTTTGGTAGTATGATAGCTGTCATGTCTATTTGTACTTTTGTGATATTGCCCCTAACCTTAGTAGGAACGGTACTTGGTCGCAATTTAGCAGGACAGCCTGACTACCCTTGTCGCATTAATGCAGTTCCTAGACCTATTCCAGAAAAGAAATGGTTTATGGAGCCTTTTATAATAATTATAGTTGGAGGAATATTACCATTTGGTTCTATATTTATTGAAATGTATTTCATCTTTACATCTTTCTGGGCATACAAAATTTACTATGTGTACGGATTTATGCTACTGGTATTTCTGATCTTGATGATTGTTACTGTCTGTGTGACTATTGTTTGCACATATTTCTTGCTGAATGCTGAGGACTATCGTTGGCAATGGACCAGTTTTCTTTCTGCAGGCAGCACAGCCATCTATGTGTACTTGTACTCTTTCTATTACTTCCTTTTCAAAACGAAAATGTATGGCCTGTTTCAGACTACCTTTTATTTTGGATACATGGCATTGTTCAGCTTAGCTCTGGGTGTTATTTGTGGGACTGTGGGATACATTGGTACCAGCATATTTGTCAGGAAAATTTATTCAACTGTAAAGATTGATTGAAATGTTGTGATTTATTTTTTTCATGATTATGTGATTTGTTTTTTTATAGATGATTGTATAGTTTCAACTTATTGGAAATATAATGACATAAAGCTATCTGATTTGTTATCAAAAAGCATTTACTATTGGTTCAAACATGTCTAAATCTAAGTAAAAATAAAAGATAAACATACTTTTGTAAAAGTCAAGAAAACATTCCTTAAAAAAGAGTATGTGCTACACAGCATTTAGATGACGTAATTATTAGGCACTTACATTTTCACTGTTTACAAATGAGTGTAGATTAATTAAAATAATTATAATAAGAATTACTGTTCTTCTAATACTTTGGAATATATTGTAAATTTTAGATCTCACTCTCAAATCTATAATTTAGCACTGCCTTATTTTTTTTTTCTCATAATTTCATATTGTATTTTCACTTCACTATTATTGGCAGAATCCTATTGGATACACAGTAAAAACCAATTATGAAATGTAGCCGTAAATTGTATGTATATTATAAAAGCTTAAATTAATCGAAGTCATGCTAATTAAAATTTGATGAAAGTATTAACAGCTAAGAGTTCTAAAAAAAGATGCATGAGACATTTCAAGTAAGGATTGTGGTGTAAGTTATCGTAATAATATGTTGATATAAATACTATTATGTAGACTCGTTAAGAACCTCTGGCCAATCTGTTTGTTATGCAATATATTTTTATTATTGTTAGTCACATGTAATTATTATATCCCAAACTTACTTTCATGCTATTCTAATGGTATGTAAATATTTTCCCAGACTTTCTAGTTTTAATAAATTAATGTAATACCTTTAGTGTTAGTGGAACTGTACAATCATCAACAAAAGTAAGTAAACACCATCTAAAGATTCAGAAGAGATTAATTTATGAATTAGAATTTGCAAAATTAGTGCTTGTTTTGAACATATTATTGAAGAGGATAGAGGATATTATGGAGACTAGTATTATGATCTATTTGTAGCAATAATTAGGTTCATAGATATATTATTTAATCAAAGTTCTGAAATTACTTTTGTGGTTGACTGTACCAAACTCACTGATAGTGCAATGACTGTTGATCATTGCTCTAAACGATAAGTTTGTATGTTTAGGTGTGAAATATAATTATAATTTTTCTTTGTTTAATAAAAATATTTCTTTATATTTAATAAAAATATTGGTCACTTATTGAAAACTTGACCCTCTCGTAAAAATGTCGTTCACTATGTTATATCGAGATCTAATTGTCTTAAAATTTGTAAATACTAGGGCATTAATATAATATGAGCAAGTTCAGAGACATTATATATGAGATTGTAGATCACTTTCGTTTCTAATCATTTGTGACGCAGATAAATTTATAATAATGTATGCCATCCATCACTCTTGTAACTATTTTGGCATAAAAATAAAGGAGGATAACGATATCACCATTGTTTAATTTATAAGACTTATTTCCTGGCAGCGAAACGGCTACTAATAAATTTCGAGATAGGTATGTTAGTAGGTATCCAGCTAAAATAAAATCTGGTAGGCAGTATAATTTATTTATTTACATTGAATTATTATCGCCTTCAACGAACTTCTCGACGTCAACCGCACCTTTTCTTGATTTTTTACCTCCCGGAGTTTGCGCATTAAAAGATTGAGCAGTTCTTTTTCTTAACATACTGACGTCTTCCGTATCATCACTTTGTTCTGCCCACTCTAACACTAATCTCCTCCCGTAAAGATGTGTAGATTGACACAGAGCTTCAAACGCAGACTGTAAAGATAAAATGAAGCATTTTCGTTTCAGTTTTTAATATGAACATTCCAACAAGAACCTATCATAAGGCGCCACCCCGAGCAAAACGACGCTCTAGCCGTTGTTTTTGGACCATCTACTACTATCTAGTTGATTAAATATCAAATAATAAAAAAATCTTTCAATTTCTACCAATTCTCGATTCCATAATGGTTGATTCCAATTTATTTTAAAGGAGTAAATGTAATGTAATCTCTACTGAAAATTTTGCACATTGTTTTTTTTTAAATACCTATACTTTTTTTGATTATATAAAAATAAAAAATCTGTGCATATTCAGTACCGTAACTCATGCGCGCGGTGTGGTGGCAAAGAGGGAACGAATGCTCAACGTCATTTGCTCAGAAAAGCGCCTTAAATGTTAAGATAAATACCTTTGCGTCTGCCTTGGAATGATAGTCTACAAACGCAAAACCACGATGTTGATCTGCTCCAGGGGAAAGTTTTTTAGGTAATCTCAAAGTCTTAATTTCGCCAAAAGCCCTGTAAAATAGTAATACATTTTAAACATTGTTTCCAATAGATAAGAAATTTGAATTGTGTATAAGTTTAATCTAAAATTGGATACGATAGCGCATTAATTACCATCAGGAACTCCGTATCAGTTCATTAACATTACAACAACGAACTATAAAGTGAGTTGCGGCGTTCGTGTTTGCACTATGTGAATTTTCTGCTTATTAAAAAAATATTTTAATTTCATACCTAATAAATGCCTAGCTTTAAAAATATGTTGGTGGTATGTAGGTCAGAGATGCGTAGCGTGAGAGTAGGTATAGGCCTGTGACTGGAAGTATAGGCAGAGTATGTTAAAATCATGGTTCAACTGTCGATATTATACGGAACTACCTAAACCATCACTATTATACAAATTATTTAAAAGAGTGTCCGTGAAGTTTCTCTCCCGTTCTTCTCCATGGGTACCTTCTACGCTTTGGAATGGGCAACTAGCTTCATATTTCTGACTGACCGATTCCTTGACAATTCAAAAGTGCCTGTAAATGGTTTAATTGAAATAAATGCTTTGAGTTTGGTTTGATTAAATCACCACTAACATTTACAGACATTTTTCTAGCGGAAAAATAATTAAGTATACGCTGCCTGAATAAATTTCTTTAGTAATCCCACTGAAATTTTCTTCGGCGCGCATGTGTCCGCTAGTCAAATAGTAAATCTGTACTAAAATCTTGTAAATTCAATCAAAGTAATACTTATTTAGTTATCTCAAATACTCTACCTAAATATTTCGTGTAATTCGTTCCTGTTCGCTTGGAACGGTACATTTCGAACGAGAATTTTGGTGCCGTTTTGCGTCGTTTCTTTATTGGTTTTCTTCGATGTTCTTACATCATTTCTGTAAATTAAAGTTTGATGTTACATAAAATAAAAGTGCACAAACATAAAATAAAATATAAGTAACGTTTTGCCATTTGGCTCGCCTTCTATTACATGAGACTTAAACATAAATGGTGAAATATGGGTACTTTATGGTACCATACAGAGGTGTACTTATTAGGTACCTATAATATGTACACCTGTCTGCACCCTTCGGGGAAAACGGGCGTAATTTGATTGTATATTATAATAATATTTTGAAACTAACGTATTTCCTCTTTCCGATCTTTTTAATTCTAATGACTTTCCATCAAGAGTAGTAACTTGAAGATTCTTGAGAGCTTCGTTGGCATGTTCCTTCTTATAATATTGCACAAAGCCGTAACCCATTGAAAGTAATTGACCAGGATTTTTCGGGTCTTTTTTTCTTGCAATTGACACACTGTGTAATTTGCCAGCTGCAGAAAAATGCTGTAACAACAACAATTAATAGATTACTGTGCTAATAGAAAGTTAATATAATATAAAATCAGTGTTCACGTGTTTACGAACCGCTTTAAGATTGTTTTCAGTTGTTTTGAAATTAAGATTTTTAACAAACAATGTCGTATCGTTTTCCGGATCTTCCAGCTCCGTGTCATCGTCTTCTTTGACATCTTCCTTACTGTTCTCAGGTTCACGAGTTACAACAGACGTCTTCGGTTCAACCTTATTTACAATTACATCGGATTCTTCTTCAATTGTAATCTTCTCCGATTCAGTTCTCTCAGCGGATTTTACAAATACATTTTCCGGTGCCCATTCTAAGTACAATGGCGCACTCTTGAATTGCGAATATGCCAATTTAGTAAATGCTTTTTTGGCTTCGAATGGTTCAATAAAGTCAACAAGGGCAGTTATTCCATGTTGTGGCAATAAGAATCTCGCAATTTGTCCGTGTTTAGCAAACAATGCTTTTATTTCTTCTTTCTCCGTGTTCGCTGGCAAATTTTTGACGAGTATGCATGTCTTTGATCTCTTGTTTGCAGGCTGTAAGTGAATTTTGCATTTAAGATAGAGATAAAAAGATGTTTGCTAGTCATGACAATTTTTGAATAATAAGTACCACTTACTTTATTAAATGCATCCAAATATACTCCGTTTCCTTCGAGGAAACTTCTGGTTTCGGCAACTAGCTGCGTTTCACCGAGTGCCAGCCTCACAGCAGCGCTTGTATCTGTTCCATTTCAGAGGAGATTTAGTTTTTGTCAACATATAAATTGTACTTAAGAATAACCTTAATGATTTTAGCTTTTAGTTACATCAAGATCGTATCACCCATAGATGCGTTATAACTAAGATATAAATTTTAAGCATTGTGCAAAAGCTGATTTTATGCCAAAATTGCACATAAGTACAATGCAGTAATCATAAAGTCGCACTAACTTTTATTATTATCATTGAGCAGCTGTTCCTTCGTGGTATTATATGTCGACGCGATGACGTCAGCGACCGCGTTGGTGCCCAGGAACAACACGTTCCAGTTGTGGGAGGACTTAGCTTGTGCTTTCAGCTTCTTTGCTTTCTTCTCTTTGAATGTTAGACCCTCTGCAATGGAGATATTATGTTAGTTTTCACATCAAAGTCCTACTCTAATAGTTGATTTTCCTGTGACAAAAAATATTAAATCTAGTAGCTCCTACACACTATGCCGGCGGCATGGCCGCCGGCACTGCCGCTTGGCTGGGGGTACGTGCCGCGCGGCAAAATCCGGGGGCCGTGCCGCCGGCATAGTGTGTAGGCGCCATAAGATTCAAATTATAATTTTATATCTCGCCCCTAAGAAGACAAAGTCTTTTCAATAATTTATATTAAGTATTTATTTTATTGGATTATAAACACGCAGGCCCGACCACCTGTTGAGTAAAGTGGTGGCCGCCACATGTCTATGTTTATGTCCCTAGAACTACATCAGCGTTGCCAGGTTTTTTTTTTGGGGTAAATTGGAGTTTTGGTTCTTTCGCAGAAAGCGGGCATCATAAAAAAAAAAAAAACATCTGTTGTTTAGATATTTTATCCTTTTATTTAAGTTTCAAATTAAGTTTGCAAGATAGCCACAGAGAATGTATTTTAATGAAAATACGTTATTTTACTTACTGTCTGGTTTGCCCTGTAATGCAGTTGTCTTCAGAGGAATGTAATATAAATAAGTAATACATACCTAACTTACGAATTACTTATTAGCTGGACGTCTGGCAATGGTGATAGATATATCAGCATAGCCAGACCTCCAGATTTTGTCGGTACGTCCCGATTTTTATAATTGTATAATATTAATAATCAATAAGTAATTCGTTAGACGTCCAGATAAAGGAAATATCTCATGAATGCAGAAATATTCCGAATCCTATTTATTATACCTACAAAATGCTTACAGGTTACTGTTTATAAACACGGAATATACACACTGAGTACATACATACTTAAATCCATAGTGAAAATATGTTGTAATATTATACGATACGTTATCTTAATAGCACGTTATTTAAAAAGGTTTCTTTTAGGTACGTATTTTCACTCCGTTACATCAAAGGCCAAAGTACAGGCAGCGACAAACATTGATTATCATTTTGGGCCCAACTCTAGTAATTTAAACATGAACCATCCATGAACCATGAATTCGAATAGAAGAAAAACCTACATTCAATTTTTTTGTAATTACAGCTCGAATCCGAATATATGTATTCAATATTAGGGACTCACACCTATCCTGCTCTCTATGCCTACAAAAAATGCACCCATAGCGACTTCTGCGTTGCCATCGGCGACGCCGTGGAAGTGCCGAAGTTTTGGGCCAACAAAATTGAATACACTGTCGGTCGTGCCAGTCACATAAAATTATCATATAGCTCGAGCAAGCAGCTCTCGTTAAAAACCAGTAATTTGGGTAATTTTATGCACTCCTATTAATAGTTAATTTGTGTTACGTATTCCATTAAATAAAACCTGTAGATAATATGTAGCCATATCAACATGTTTTACGCCCATGAGCTTCACGTTGGCCAGGAATCCAGCAAAAAGATATAATTTACCTTTTTTTTTTAATGGGATATTTATCACATGTTATGTGTAGGTAACCCAGCGCTTACTATAAAATATTTTCTAAATAAATCCGGCCAAGGGCGTGTCGGACCACGCACAATGAAAGGTTCCGTAGTTGGGATGAATTTATCCCAAGAACAAACTTAACATCGTATTTGAAAAATATGTTCTCCCATACGGAATGTATGGGAGATCATGTTTTTCAAACCGCAAATTTAAGTTGGTTGATTATTACTCGTTAACCTGTACAGCCTACTTAGCTCTGATAGTTTTCCTTTTAATTTCGTTATATATACTACTGCTGTGAATTTTTTCACAAATCCAAGTACAATCATTTAGTTGGCCGGGGGAGGGGACACATAACTCTAACAAAAAAATTCAGTTAAAAGCTTTGTATTTCGCAAACGGATCCCTGAATCTAAAAATGGTTTTCTCAAACTCACACTTGAACGACCTTTCTAACGATACCCCACAACATGGGGTAGATGAGGAAAAAAAAACACATCCCCACTTAACGTGTAGGGGAGGTACCCTAAAAATTTATGTATTTATAATATATTAATTTATAGATTAATATCCAATTAATTATTTAATCAATTAATATGCAAAATTACAGCTTTCTAGTACTAACCGTCTCTGAGCGAACCCGCGGACAGACAGACAGACATGGCGAAACTATAAGGGTTCCTTGTTTACTACGGAACCCTAAAAAGGAAATTTTGATGAAAAGGTAATTGCTAACTTAGTTGTTGGTCACTATTATTATTATTTATTATCAGCCACTTCTGCCTACTTTCACTTATTTCTATCTATTGGTCACTAACCTAACATTAAATGTTCTGACCGACATCAACTACAACAGTAAGTGATCGAATCCGCGACCGGTAGTGCACAAGCCGAACTCTCAAATACGGCGCCGATCATGCCGGCATTTATATTCTACTTATAAGACTATGGTTTAAAATAAAAACAATTTGAATTGTATTCGAAGGAGTGAAAATATTGTGATATCGTGAATACACTGGTCACATATTGCAGACAAAATAGTGTGGTGGTGTATAAAATTGCATTTAGAGATAAGACCGCCGTTTGTACCGCGTTATTTCATATCAGTATTTTATGTAATACATACCGTCGTCATCGTCATTATCCAGCTTCTCAGTTTTGGCGGGTAACAAATGGAGCATTCTACCGCAGAAGGCGGTGCCATCCAGCTCAGTATACGCTTTAACAGCATGTTCGGGCATCACGAAGGTTACTGTGGCGAATCCCTTCGGCAGGCGCGAGATTGGATCTATCGGCACGTTTACTTCAGCTAGTGGTCCTGTGAAACATGTATGAGAATAATAAACTTACCTTCTTTATAAAGTATGCAGCACGTATTAAAATAAAAGACAATAGTATTTTCAGTGGATTCTTGCGCCTTTTCAGGGCTTCGACCATGCTTCGGTCGAACTTATGTGGCCTATTCACACTGCGCTTTTCGGTAAGCTGGGCGAAGCAACGGACCGGATCATTTTGGCGATGCTTAAGAGAGGTTTATTTTATGTGCAGCAGTGGACATAGGAGATCTTCTAGGTGCGGAATTTCGGCTGAATTAAGGATGATGAATAATAATTCTATAATTGGTATAAGCTACGTACCATACTTTTCGAACAAGGTTGTTATTTCTTCCTCAGACACCACGTACGCTAAGTTGCGTACAAATATACTTCCACTTTCACCGATGCTTTCTTCATTATGGGATGTCTGAAAATTAATGGTGCTGTAGACAATCTAATTAAATGTTTAAATAAATGATCTATGTTATTTCCAGCCAGTCTATTATGTTATGTTTAACAAAGTTTGGTCAGTGAATCAAAATTAGGGTTACACCGTCGACGTGTCGGTGCCGATGCCGTTGACGCGTGCCGCTCGTGCAAGAGCACTAAGGAGTTATATTAGAAATACTGGCAATTTTAGCTATACCAGCTACACACTGCGTTCGGTGCTTTACGTGGCAACACGTCGTGTCCGAGTTCGCAAAAAGCCAATCGTCGTCCGAGGATGCCTCGTTGAGAGGTAAAACAGGTGTCGATTTCACACAGGATCTTTATGACTCTTTAAGAACAGTTAAGCGTTAATTAGGTTACTAAATATACGTCGTCTATTGTATTCTATGAATACTCATCAACAGAATTTAATTTTTTTAACACAAGTGGAGTTTGTATAAGAATATGAGACGGTATAATCTTTTCTGAAAGAAGTACATGAAAAGCCCTAAATTTTTGCCAATATATACTTAAGTTTAATAGCACTTAGCAGATAGTTAAACTTATCTATGTATATCGTTGTTATTACTATCAATTTTCTTAAACACAGACTGAGGAGATATTGAGGAGATATGATAAGCACGCCTACTTATGGAATTTCAATTAAAGTAATTTGTTACAATGCAGATATAAATCATTGATGTTTATCTATAAATTCTGCGAATACAGTGCTGTCCGAGACAGACTGCTCTGTTGTACATAAACCTACTTCTTTTTATTGAATGAATTAATACGAGAACTAAAACTAAAATTATTTTCAATGAAAAACCCAAGAATAATTGACTTGTTTATTAATAGTCTTTCAGAAATAGTACTAGTAATTGACTTGTTTATTAATAGTCTTTCGGAAATAGTACTACCTATTTACGGGCCCACAAGTTACGTTTTTTTTCTCTCTGAGCCTGCGTCCACTGTTCTGCCAGTGTCACGTTGAGACGGCAGCGCAGATTACGTTGTTAGTTACACATTAGTGACCCGTACTTGACAATGACAGGTTCACTTCTATGGAGCTCCACCAAGCGCGGTTTGTATAGTGTTTCATACAAAATTGAAGGTAGTCATGACGAAACAAAAGTACAGTGGTTTGTTCAGCTCCTAAGGGTGTTTCAGTAAAGACTATTATCGTAACGTATTTATTGATATGCAGGTTTCGTGTTTAATAAGTATGGAGTGCATCAAAATAGCGTCACCTACGAGCGACACGATATCGGGGACTATACAGGCTGGTCCAAATAGTGACGTCATAAAAAAAAAATGGATTCCTCATGCCCATGGTTATCCAAAAATACCCCATGTACGTTCCGCGATTCTTGATAGTTTTCGAGCCTGAATTATGAAAAAATATGATGCCACTATTTGGATCAACCTGTATAATTTTGATAGAAGTTCACGCTCCGGGTAATATTCGTATCAAATAAACTGTTGGACTTTACCGGATGTCCGATAGACATGATACTATTTTAATTTACTTTTGGCGCGCAATAACTGAATTTGAATTCAGAATTTGAGACAATTATTTCGTTTTGGAACAACAAATTCAGTGCAACCAACATTTTTTAAGAACCATTGTAAATTAATGGGTGAACATTAATTTTAAAATAAATGCGATTTTAGAGTGATCACAAATTGGTGATTTGCATTACATGACACTAAAGTAAATTAGGTATAGGAATCCGCTAGATGCGAGAACAAGACCGGTTGAAGCGATCATGATTAAAGTAAATAGAGACCATGGAATCTAAACTAACTGAGATTATGAACTGAAGTACCTATAGTCAATTGATATCATAGTCGTTCTAATCGCCGCAAGTGCAACCGTGAGTCTTAGGTTCGATTCTCGGTTGACGTGTCGGGCAGTGCCACAAAAACCACAAAAAAATCTCAGTAATAGCCTGGAGTGATTTGTGGCCGATAAACTTGAGGTTAAAGACTCAACCTCTTATTACATATAACTAACCTAACTGGCGAAATATGTTTCCAGTCTACCCCTGGATGGATTACAGACGTGACATTTTGTTAGAATTGTCATAGTTTAAAAAAAACATATTTACCTCTTCCCTCCTTTTTTTACTACTCTGTTCCTCCTCCTCTGCAGCCATCTTTGATTTATCCTCATATTGATGTATGTGAACACGGTGATTGCCTAGAGATAAAAATAATTATTATAAGGATTTTTTTAAAGTATTTAACAAATCTAGATTCTAGCTCATAAATACTAAGGCCCACTTCAACCACAACTCACTAAACACGTTAAGGTACCTGTCCTACCGCCGGCGATTAACGAGAAGCAAGTAGATATAGCAACTAAAAGCGAGTTGGCGAACAACGAGCAGTGAGTGGACGACAAGCGATTATTCGCTGGGATGCGTATTACTAAACTTGAATCTCTCAGCGAGTGTTCTATCCGCCAAGCGAGGTTCGCCGAGTGAGTACTCTCTTTGATAGCGTGTCGCTACGACAAGTGAATACGCGGCGGTGTGCGAACAGTCAGCGAACAACTATAATATAAGTATCTCTTCTACTTACACAGGGCCTACAATATTTTGTACGTTTCTTGAGCGAGAAAATCATTGATAGCTAGTCGCTTCGTCGTTGGTGGTGGGACTGGTGCCTTAGTGCTAATTTAAAACATAATACTGTTTCTGTCAATCGGTTGAAGATGACAGACACACATATGTTTGAAATATCTTTAGCGTTAAACGTATTTATAATAGACATTTGTGGTACGTTGACCTCCAGAGAAACAACTAGAAACGTAAAAAACCATGCTAGGGGGTGAGCTTTCTCTGGAGCCCACTGTACAAGTCAAAAAGACTAAAAGAAAAGTCGTCGCGCGAATGTGCGATTTTAGCATTCATTTGTTCTGGCTCGCCGTATTTGCGCGACGATATCTTTCTATAAGGGCACCGGGTAAGGCTGCTGGGCCAGTGTCCACAAGGATGTAATTAATGTAATCAAAAATAAAACAAATACCTAAAAATAATTTGTCTTTCGCTAATGCCTTTTTCAACTCTTTCTCAGTTCTAAATCCGACATAGCAGAAGCCAGTGACTTTTTTTCCTTTTCCGAAGGGCAGTCTGATTGAAAATGGAACTAATGGCCTGAAGAACTCTTTTATATCCTTCTTCTTGCATTTGTAAGGTAGACCCATTATCTGAAACAGAAAATGTAGAGTTGTTGTATGATGATGAATGGGACTGGAAGAATAATAGTTGAAATAAGCCATACAATTTTAATTAAATGTATTGATTATTTTACTAAACACCGCGCCCCGCGGTTTCACCCGCATAAGTATCGATCCCGTAGGAAAGTCGAAAAAGTGTCCTATGTCCTAATCCAGGTCATGGTCTACCCATGTGCCAAATTTCATCCAAATCTGTTCAGCCGTTTTGGCGTGAAAGCGTAAAAAACAAACTCGCTTTCCCATTTATATAATATAATAAATTAATTAATTTATATAATACAAAAAATATATAGTTAAGATTTTGGAGACATGATGCTGACTATTCCATCCATCTATGAAATGTGATAAAAGTTTTTGTTGCTATTCAATACTATTATGCTGTAATTAATGGCAGACAAAAACTTTTCAAAAGATGACAAGAAACAGTCATTACTTTTAATTTTCAAGGTATCTCACATTAATCATTGACCTATCACTTTTATGAGATTCTTCGATTTTGTTATGATATAAACGAAAACACTCACTTTAACATGAAACAAAGGTCTGTTTCTTATTTTTTTTGGTTGTTGTTCCTCTTCTACAATTTCATTTTTTTCTTCAGTTTTGTTTTCACTGGGGGGATCTCCTACTTTTTTCATAAGTAATTTCATGTACTGGAAAAAAGAGAAAATTATTAATATATTGTAGCATCATCCATGGGCATTCTCATTAACTACTAAGTATTATTGGTTGTGTAGCTCTAAGATTAGAGTTCCAATCCAGTAACATATTTATGTTTATTAGTATTAAATAAGCATAAATATGTTATTGGATGCTTCAGATAGCATGTCAAGCTGTTGGTTCTGGCTGTCATTCGTGGATCTTTGACAGTCATTATGCAACATCAGAAACTCGAAAATCTGACAACCAGTCTTACCAATTACCCAGTTACTGCATTGTGGAGGTCAGATAGGCAGTTGCTTTATGTAAAATATTGGTATTTAGCTGCATCCGGTTAAACTGGAAGCTGACCCCAACATAGTTGGGAAAGGCTAGGCAGATTGATTGATTTTTGTTTATGATAAGCATGTTTGCTTTTAGGAAGTCGGTTAAAAACATGTTTTTAACCGACTTCCTAAATGGGGGAGGTCCTATGTTCGTAGTGTATGTATGTCCGCCGATTTCTCCGTCAATTGGGAACTGATTTTGAAAAAAAAAAAAATAGTTTGAAAGGGTATGCTCTCAAGTTGGTCCCATATAAATGTATAAAATTTATATATTATGGGACCTTTGGGTTTTGAGTAAGCTTCAATAATACTTATTTTTCCCACTTAGTATATGTGGATGATATGATGATAACTTCCTGTCACTGTTATTTACCTAGCAGGTAGTGGTATTCGAATTTGTGTGGGGTACCACAACTAAAAAATGAAAAATAAAAACTTTTTACAAACATTAAAACAACCGTCTTCCAAAAAAAAAACACTACAAGGTGAAAAATAACTTTAATTTCAGAAGTCTCTGGTTTTGAAACTAAAGTTATTTTTGTCTGCTTTTGTTGTTCTGCCTCTGGTTTTGAATATCGTTTTTGGCCACTGACTTCCGAAATTAATGTTATTTTTCACTTTATAGTGTTTTTTTTTGGAAGACGGTTGTTTTTTTTGTTGTAATAACTTACCTCTAAATCACTAATAGGTTTATTAGCTACTTTTTTATCTTTGTTCTCCTTTACTTTAACTACTTTTTCATTCTCAGTATTCTGATCTTTTTCTACAGGAGCTTCATGATTCTTTAGGTTTTCATTGTGGTCTTCCTTTGTTTCTTCGTCGTCATCATCATCACTTTTAGATGCAGACTCTAGAGCTTCTTTAATCCAGGTTGTGTTATCATTGACATGGGCTTCAATGAACTCTGCAAACAGTGGATCATCTTTATGCTGAAATAAGATGTGAATAGTATTGATAAGTATTGTGTAAAATATAAAAATTATTAAATAGCCTTTACAAAAATTAAAATATTTACCTTTTTAAGTAGCT